>JAVMKO010000007.1:27190839-28616672 GCA_032164245.1 Sternotherus odoratus | reverse complement strand
TTGGTAATGTGTTTGGATTTTTCAGATGAAAAGCTCTATGTAAGTGCAAAAGGCCGTTTATTGTTGACAATATGAAATCGTATCCTTTATTATTATTGCATTATATAATGCTACCAGAAATAGCAAATACTTGCTTCTAATCATGAAGCACAAGGCCATGGGGTAATAAAAGAAGCTAATTAGCTCCATGCTGCACCATTCATCTTTGTTTTGTAACCCTATATATCTTTGTACTGCCAGTGTGAGCCTAGGAACAAGTATGTAGTAGGTTTGCCTAAATGTGTGGTGGGGAGGGGTCCTGCTGATGATACCAAGCTGTATCTCTATACCCATGTATCCTCATTTACTGTGCCCATGTGATGTGTATACCTGACACTTACCAGCTCAGGTACTAAAGATGGGAAATTACATCATAATAGTCATGAAATGAAGATACAAGTTTGTAAAAGTGAAGAGTGTTTTATTCCCTGTTTTGTAACCTTAAATGGTATCAGCCATCCACATAAAGCAACGTAAGAGCAGTTAGATGCATAACATTAGGTGCCTTCGCAGCAGAATTATAAGGTAAGGAGTATGCAATGTAGTTATAGCTGTACAAGTCCCAAGCTCTTAGAAGAACAAGGTGGGAGAGGCAAATTGATCTCTGACCCTCAGAAGTTGGTCCAATAAAAGATTTTACTTCACCCACCTTGTTTCTCTAAAGTTAGGCATATTCAGCCTGTTCAGCACTATGGCTGGAAAGTCCTAAGCAAGCACTTTTTAATTAAACACATATTGGGCTATATACACCAGGGTTTTATATCCGTTTCTACTGGCACAAACCTTAGGGAAACCCTTGGAAAGAGGGTTTCAGCAACACAAGATACCATAGCAACCCCTTTGCTGGAGCTATGTGGCTGGCACAGTCCCAAAAGTTGCGTGACTGTCACATGAACCATGTGCTGATTCAGAGAATCCCAGCTGCCATTGCCACAAAAAAGACTAAAAAAGCAGTGCTCAGACTAAGTTTAAGGAAGTAAAACTGCCTTCCCCTGCCAGAACTCCTGAGAAGAGCAGAGGGTGAAAATACAACCTGTCCAACCACACTAACTGTCTTTTTTAGGTTCAGAAGATCTCAATGGTGCAAGGATTTAAATTTTACCCTTCTTTGAACAGTGAAGGTGAATCTGGTTCACTCATGCTTGATGAGGTGAATGGCAAGAGTTACTTATGTGAGTGGAACTATCAGTATAGACAGAGCTTTTTTTCCTTGAGAAATAAGAAATGCTGGTGCTTGCTAAGTCAAGGAACTGCTATGGCTATTCTGATATCCGTTCTGAATGGCTCTATCAGAAATGTTGAAACCTCTATGTTGTCATGTGTGTAACAATTTTCCTTGGTAAACAACATTTGAAGGAGGGAGGCACTTAGAGGTTAAAATAACTAGGAAATTAATTCTCACTTATGAAATTTGCTGCATCCATTCTAGATGCAACCATTTTCATATGTGCACTGATTGATTGACACAGTTCTATATTTCAGTTTTGTCTTCTGAGAAACTAAACATTTTCAAACTTGGGAGAGTAAAGTTAATCACTTGAATAAGCAGCATTACTTTTGAATGGAAAGTCAATGAGCAGGTATTTAGATCCTGTTGGAAGTCAGTAGCAATGGCAGGTGCTCAGTATTTCTGAAAATCAGGCAAGTTAGGTGCCTAAAATTAATGTAGGTGCCCCATTGTGGGACAGTTTTCAGCCAATAGTAAATCATGATTTTTTTTATAACTACAACAGGATGCACAGATGTTTGATCAGCAAAGGCTTTCTTTACAGAAATTTTCCAAAGTTCTTTGGCGATAAGCCCCAAATAAATTGATCCTTGAATTGTTTTAACCATATTACAAAGTATTTATTAACACGAGAAGTTTTTCCTCCAAACTGGCAGAGATATGTCATCTACAACAACGTTGCAAGCAGCTACCAAAACAGTGACAACCTCAGCAACCCCTGTTCCATTCTGCAGAACCTCAAAATAATCTTACATTTCATGCATTATATTTTTAATTTTAGAATATAGGTCAGCCTGTTAAACTTGAATTAAACTAAAACTCTGTGCAGTTGTAAGCCCCTCACTTCACACCTCTGCATTAGTCTCCCCAACTACAAAATAAGGATAGCAATGCTCACCTTCCTGGCTGGAGTACTTTGAAAACTACATATGGAAAAATAATAAATAGAAAGTCTCCTATTGACTTCAATAGCCTTTGGATCAGGTCTTGTACAAATGAACTACTAATAATAAATAGTAATACTTAAATCCTCCTCCTAAAATTTTACAGGGGATTGCTCATTTCCCTGCCTCTTTACTTGGGATTTTTTTCCCCTTTCTAACTGTAGTGAAGCATAAAACAGGTTGCAGACACATGAATTTCTCATGCCAAGACTGCAGTTATATATAGTCCCTAATGTACGCATGTATGCAAACACAGTTTTGTATTGTAATGTTTAAAAATTAACTTTTTTTGGCTATTTTAAAGAGTTAAAGTTTCTCTCTTGCATATTATTTTGTCTGGAATTTAAAAGGACATCGAATATCTGTGTTTCACTTTGTCAAAGTTCTTTCTTTGGTACTAATGACATTATTTAAATTAAAATCTAGTTGACTTTTCTGTGTTTGCTGGGTTGTTTTTTTTAAACGTTCTGCACTTCACTCAACTTGCACAATTAAACTAAACCGTGAATTTCATTTCTTTATTCTCTTCCCACATGATCTCACTTGCAAAGACTTCAGGAGACTGCTTAAACTGAGTAGGTCTGTAGTAGGCCTTTGGACAATTGGGCATTTGCCCAACTGACAGTTACCATGAGTTGCAGTGCCTGTCTGCACAGATAGATGCATTCCCTCTTCCATTTGCCTGCCACAACATGTGCCGCATCTGATCTGAAGGCACTAGGAAAAATCACTCTCTGCTTTCTGCTATTCCCTGATGTGGAGTATCGCAAAAACAACATTGCACATTGCAGAACCAGCACCACACACTTCTCCCCCAAAATGAGACCAAGTCTCCATTATCTGACTTGATTGATAACCATCAAGCTCAACAAAGTTCTGTCTAGATATACGTATTTCACTCATCAGTGGGGCATTCAACCTCTGGCAGCCTCATAAGAGAGCAAAATGCCTGACACCTCCACGGAGATTGAGTCTATGACTTTTGGTGAGTGCCCCTCCCTGGAGTCCCAAATCTGTGGGGCCATTATGTGTGTCTGGTGAGCCCCTCTTTCCCCTTTAAGGTTGGGGGTTACCTGGGTTGGATGGGTGAGTGGAGTAGTTTTAGGATGACCAGATGTCCGAACTTTTATAGGGACAGTCCGGATTTTTGGGGTATTTTTCTTACATAGGCTCCTATTACCCCCACCCCCCACTGTATGCAGTGGATCAGCTTTATATTACACTATTTCTAGGTCTGCACTATTCTTCTCTGCTCCATTCCCTCCTCCTCCCACGCAGCCCCAGTCTCTTCCTGTGTCTCTCTCATGGTGCTTGTGTGCTACTCCATATTCTGTCCTGTTGTTTCAATATCCCTTTTTCTCGCTTTCCTCTCTGCTCCTTTTCGCCAGTCTCTCTCTCAAGAATAGCACAATAATGGCTGGCTGAGGCTCAAACATTCAACCTCACAATGTTTACATGAGTTTGAAATTAGACAAAAGAAGCTCCTTTAGTTTATTGGGGGAAACCCCCAACACACACTTTTTAAAATCTTGAAAGTAATTTGGTTAAAACGCAGAACTAAAACTTTGGTGAGGGTGTGACTGTAGCCATATTAGCATGCTTAACAAGCAGCCATCACCCATTCCCCATCTTCCTTAGACTGGCAGCCATTTTCTCTCCTTCCACCCCAGTAATGGTTTAGAAAATAAAAAACAAGTACCTTTCTATTTTTAGTTTTCTAATTTACAAAAGCCTCATCTGGCCCAGTGCTTGGAGGTGCCATAAGTGGCAGTTGAAGGAGCACAGTATATTGCAGCAGCACTTTAAAGGCCTCTCAGATTCAGCTGAGCAGTGCAGAGTATCTCTCTGGAGGAGAGAGTATGCAAAGATGGCTTAAAGCCTCCAGTGCAGTCCCTCAAAGCTCAGGTTTCAGAGTGATAGCCGTGGTGGTAGCCTGTATCTGCAACAAGAATGAGGAGCACTTGTGGCACCAATTTATTTGGGCCTAAGCTTTCATGGGCTAGAACCCACTTCAGCAGCTGCATAGAGTGGAACGTACAATAGAAATTATATATTATATATAAACACAGAGAGAGCGAAAACATGAAAAGGTGGAGGTTGCCATACCAACGTTAAGTGGCTTAATCCATTAAGGTACACTATTAGCACCAGAAGAAAAAAAACTTTTGTAGTGATAATCAGGATGGCCCATTTCAAGCAGTTGGCAAGACGGTGTGAGTAACCGGGGTGGGGGGGGGGGGGGGGGGAGGAGAGGCAGAGAGAGAATACCAAAGTGTTCTCCTTCTGGGTTTTGAATGTTATGATTCTTGATGTCAGATTTATGTTCACTTATTCTTTTGCGTAAAGATGGTCTGGTTTGGACAATGTGCAGAGGGGCATTGCTGGCACATATCACATTTGTAGATGGGCAGGTGAATGAGCCCCTGATGGCGTGGCTGATGTGATTAAGTCTTATGATGGTGTCACTTGAATAGATATGTGAACAGAGTTGGCTTTGTTGCAAGGGTAGGTTTTGGTCACTCAGTAACAGACTTAAAAGTAGCTCAGTTGCAAAAGTGTCTGCAACACAACATCAGAGTTCAGACCTTTATCCTAAGGAACTTTATCTGCCCAAGCAATTATTCATTTAAATAGGGAGAGTAACTTCCCAGATGTAGATTGGAGAAGAATTGCTACTAATAATAGTAGGACTCAGTTATGCTTGAATGTGATAGGATTTCTCCAACAAATACAGTACAGACCTGTTTGAGCACGACCTGTTTATGAGCGAATCCGCTTAACGTGCGGTAGCCCCATGCCTCCTAGTGCTACCTATTAACACGTGAGACTCAGTAACACATAGTACAGGAACTTGCTATGTAGTGCTACAGATTTGCTCACTAACTAACTGACATAGAAATCGACAGGAATTGAGGAGCGGAAACGTGTTGTTGGCCTACTGGCATTTCCTCTTCCTTTTGATCGCCAATATTGGTAAACATGTATCACGTATGCTTAGTCATTGTCATGCTAGAGAGATGTAATATATAGTCTGTGCTAATACATTCCAAAATTGTTTGATTCGCGTTGATTTGATTCAAATGGGAAACCTTTCTTTCACGAAAGGAATGCCGCTTTCGCATTCTTTCTCCGGAAGGAAATTCCTCAGTGCCATTCCTTTTGCCTTTCTTTCACTGAAAGGAATGCCACTAAGTGGGACAATTCTTCAAGCCCAAGTGACAAAATTTGGGGATTTAATGAGGGATGAATCATTCCAAGCCAGCAAGGGGTTTATAAGTCATTTTAAAGTGTCATGGCATAGCGCAGGTACTGATTTCTTGAGAAAGCCGATCAGATGATGAACCGGCCACAAACATGTTTCCCACTGAGTTAAAATCTGCAGTGTTTGGGACACCGTGAGTACGTATGTAATCCTAGATAATTATACATGTACTGTATATATAGATATCTTAAGATATTTCAGCACAGCTCTCAACTACATTTAAAAAGGGGGAAGTGAAGTGGGCAGCTCAAGACTATGAATAAATTTAGGCTGAAAATTAGAACAAGGTTTCTAACAATCAGAGGAGGGAGGGACAATCAATCCAAACTCATTTTAAGATGGAGCTTGTTAAGTTTATTAAATTAGAATTATAGGGCTTCTTGCAATAGCAGGGACTTGATGAGCCAGGAGTTCCTTTCCACTCCTATATTCCTTAATACAACAGCAAAAAATTAGTGTCTCATAAAGGAGAAATCAGCTACTCTTCCATAACTGTTCTGCTGTGATCACTCATTTATAAACAAAGGGTTTTGTTAGGTGATCCAACAGACTTTCTCCCTGTCTACTTTCTGGGGAACAAATTAGCACATTCCAGGGTGCAATCCAGGCCAGTGAGGGATTGTGATGCACCCAAGGTAGCAGAGCAAGCGATGTTTTGCTGTGTAGCTCCCACTTAGGTTGCTCACAAACACCCTAATATTGTGGAGGGTGCACCCTGAGTCTATAGCTGCAGCTCTGGTCCAGCAACTTTGGCCCCCTCTGCCCATCAGCAGCTCTCCCATCACACTCCAACTTCCACCAGCCTTGATTACTACTTTCAGGATAACTCCACCAAACTCTTTGTCCCAAATTTTCCAAAAGTAATATGTTCTGCACTACCTAGTCCTCTTCTGGACACTTCATTCACAGTGGCAATGGACCTACAACATCTGGACAATATACAACAGTTTACTATTTTAATTGGTGATACCAAACAATTCAGTTTAAACTAGGCTGATCAGATAGCAAGTGTCAGAAATTGGAAGGGGGGGGGGGGAAGAGGTAATAGATGCTTATGTGAGAAAAAGACCAAACATCGGAACTGTCCCTATAAAATTGGGATATCTGGTCACCCTAGTTTAAAAAACACTGGATTGGTTTTGATTAAAGAATAAAACAAGTTTAATTATAGAGAGATGGATTTTAAGTCAGTACAAGTATAAGGCATAAAAGTCCAAAATGGTTACAAAAGAAATCAAGATAAAAGGCTTTCCAGTAACTAAAATTTAAGCTATAGTTTGTTCAAGGTAAAATCCTTACCCCATTTTTCCAGCAATAGAACTGGCCAAATTCTTAGGTCAGAATCCCTCCCAAAGTTCAAAAGTCAATTCCTTCATCTTCTCAGGTCAAAGAGAAAGCGCAAGCAAGCGTGAACCTGGGATATTTTCACCCCTCACTTTTATAGTCCAGTCACCCTTTGAAATGCATTTTCCTGACAGTTACCCCTAGATAAAGTTCCTTCCCACTGTGAGGACAGAGGCAGAGTCCCATAGTGAAAGAGGTTCCATGTCGTTGTTTGAAAAATGCTGACAGTGTTTCTCCTCCTCCCCCAAATTTTTTTTTAAAAAGATCAGGTCTCAGTGAAAAACCTTTGATTTGTTATTTAAAAAAAAGAACAGCTCTAAGCAGAAGCACAAATCATAACTCACTCATTAGTAATTCACAAAAGTTGTGTACATATGACACAAGTTAGGAACATAAGGCAGTGGGAGTTTTGGGTGCCCAACTACTGAAGGCAGAAGACGTCTTTGGAATAAATTCAGGGTCATTTGACCATCACATGTATTTTACATTTCTCAGTTTGCCATATAATTTAGAGCAATTTATCACTAACATTAAGTTAGTGATAAATCTAATTATTATTAAAAATAAAGTTTATGCATCTCAGGAAGCTGTCCAGAATTTCTTGGTGAAGGTCTAAAAGTTTAGCACTCTGCTGAACATCCCAAATAAAGGACAGTAGATAGTTATACTGCCTCAGGACCAAACTAGGGACTCAGCATCACAATCTAGTCCTTAATACCCAGCTTGCTTTGGGGGAAGTAATTTGTGTCAGCCCTGTAACCAGTACAGATTGCTCCTATGACAACACAGCTATGCTAGCAGAGGCGGGGCCCTTATGGAGGCCACTTTCCCACATACCCTACTGCTGAAAATATGGGAAACACATGCATAGGAATAAAATGTCAGAGTTTTAGCCAGGGTCTCAATTATGACATCGAAGACTAAGTACTTTGGGTGTTATCTGGACTGAAAATCAGACTGCAAAGCTTTAAAAAACAGGCTCACGCATGATATGTCTAGTCATTTACAGCTGGTTACACTCCCATAACATTGATGTGCAAATAATCATTTCATGGAACACTGCTGAGCTTCTCAATAAATGTGTAACACGTTGTTCAACCAGCTCCATCTTGAGGCAGACTGAGTAAATCTCAGACTTGGTGCCTCCAATTCAGGTCCTGGCCAAGCACGGTGACAATACCATGCTAGATCCTCAACCGATGCAAGTCAACCTAACTCCATTGACGTCAGTGACACAATGCTGGCTTGCTCTGGCCCATTGTTTTTAAGTAACCTTTTTCGAATGTCTGAAGAGGTTTCTGTTTGGGTTAGCCATAAGCCTGGGTCAGTTTTTATGGCTCCTGAACCAATCTGTGCCATCTGCTTTCCAGTCATAGAAGGCCTGGTGACAGCCCAACTGCTGCTGCCCTGCCTGCACAACCACACCCTGAAAGTAAATGTGAGTGGAAGCCAGAGGGTGCTTTGGAGCCTGATCAGCTATAAAATCAGGGTCCTAAACAATGGAAGGCAGAAAGTTCACATACCACCTCACCGAATTCACCTCCCTGAGATTGGATTTGTTTAAACACCCAGGTTCTAAAGTGACAACTTTTAACTGCCCCCAGAGAAGGTTTTGTAATATATTAACCTTTAAAACGTTGGGATATTAATAGGCAGTGACAATCTTATGTAGTATACTTGGTAATATAAGCTCCAATTCAGTACGGTATTCAAGCTCATGTCTAACTTCTTAAGCACAAGCAGCATCTTTCAAATCAGTTACTGTATCCCTACCATGGAAGTTAGCGAGACTAATATGTTTAAGTATCTTGAGGAAGTGGAGCTGTATTCACTGCTGTTTTCTCAACCTTACTCTGCATTAAGGGCCTGATCTCTATACTTATCCATGTCAATATTTTACTCATGCACGTAGGCTCACTGATTTCAACTTAATTATTTATATCAATTATCTTGTCTCAGGACCCAAGATGTAACTGCATCTTTTTGCTGTAATAAATTAGTCTAGTCTAAGCCAAAGCCAAATAATACATAGTGTGACAAGCTAAAGATTAAGCGTGGGGTTTTCAAAAGCCCCTAAGTAATTTAGGCATCCATGTCCCATTGAAAAATCAAGCCCAAATCCTAAGGCACTTAAGGCAAGATTTTCAAATGTATCTAAGTCACACAGGCAAAAACTAAGAACATTTCAAAAGTTTACATCCAAAAAAGGAAATAGAACTAAGTGATCTTAAATAATAAAACTTAAATTAAGTAAGGAGAAAATATTGATAAAGTGGACAATTTTATAATCCAACTTCTTTTTACGGTATCCTGTTCCAGAAGGGCAGCCAACCTTGTGTGTCATTTTTTTTTAAGCTAGCTCTTTTTTCCATGGCTAAAAATTCTATCCAAGGTTTTTTCTGCCTTTAGGGAGAAGTCTACCAATCGATCATTTCTGCTTTGGTTGATATGAATCAATTCAATAAGTAATGCTATTAGTTTTAGCCTATTTTAATAGAAATTGTGACCTAGGACATTGGAACAACCCCTTACTCTTTACAACATAGTGGTGATTGAATCTAGGAGAACTTTGCTGTCATGGAGAAGGTAGAGGCAGTACAATGTCATTTCCCACTGGTTAGGATCTTTCATTCTCCTTTTTAAAGACAACTTTGGTGTATGGTGATCAAACCTGAAGGAATGGGTGAATCCTCATATAGATAATGCCACTATAACTTTTCCTCTGGCATTTTCTATCCCCTTCTTGATAGACCCTTCAGTCCTAGTCACATTTTTTAGCACTGCTGTGCATGGAGTATACCTGTCCATAAATCAGAACTGCTAAATCTTTTCTTTTAGGGTTATGCCAGTTAACTATAACTAATTGTATGTGTCATTCATTTTGGAGCTTTATTTGTGTTTTTTCAACACAAACCTGTCTAATAACGAGGATTACTGGCATTAAAAATATTGAACCATTAAACAGACATTATGGGAAAATATTGTACTCTACATGCTAGAGAAATGAATGTCAGTATTTCACACTTCCTTCATCTGTTAATTTCTGCCCCAGCTCTTATTCTGGGTCTCCATTACACAGTTTAAAGGCCAGGCTCATAGAGCGAGAATTTGGCAAGTTAAAAACTAATCATCAGGGTGGTACTCAAGTAGGAGATTTCACACCTTACTTTGCATTTTTCTGCACTGAATTTCATCTGCCATCAAGTTGCACAATGGCCTATTTTTGTCAGATCCTTCTTCAGTTCCTCAATCCTGGGCAGTTTTCACTACATACTAGAGAGGCAATGTCAGGGAGTACCGGTAATATCTTCAGGAAGAAGAGCTCTATGTTGCTCAAAAGTTTGTCTCTTTCACCAAAAGAAATTGGTCGAATAAAAGATATTACCTCACCCACCTTGTCTCATATCCTGGGAAACACAGCTACAACTACACTGCATTACAACATACTGTCGTTTTGTTTGAGTGGCCACTGGATGTCACTGTTTCTCCTCTGAAATACAGCTGCAAAAGCCCATTTATCTGGCTTCAAATAATGAAGTTGGGGTGCTTAAAGACAGGGCTGAATGGACCAATATGCCCAGGCCTAACACACAATTTTGAGGCTTCCTCTATTGCATTATATAAAGACCAGCCTCTGCCATGACTGAAATCACTAGGATTGCCAACTTTCTAATTGCACAAACCAAACACCCTTGCCCCGCCTCCTGCCCCATCCCTGTCCTGAGGTCCCACCCCTGCTCACTCCATCCCCCTCCCTCTGTCGCTTGCTCTTCTTCACCTTCACCAGGCTGGGGCAGGGGTTAGATGATAAGAGGGGGCGAAGTCTCCGGCTGGGGTGTGAGCTCTGGGGTGGGACCAGAGGAGAGGTTCAGGGTACAGGAGGGGTCTCAGGGCTGGGGAAGAGGGCTGGGGTACGGGAGGGGCTGCGGGCCCCGGCCCGACAGCACTTATTTCAGGCAGCTCCCAGAAGCAGCTGGTATGCCTACCTCCTAGGCGGAGGAGACAGGGGGCTCTGTGCGCTGCCCGTGCCCCCAGACACCAACCCCACAACTCCCATCGGCCACAGTTCCTGGCCAATGGGAGTTGCGGAACTGGTGCTTGGGGGGGAGAGATGCATGGAGCCCCCATGGATGCCCCTGAATATTAGGAACCAGACATGCCAGCCACTTCCAGGAGCTGTGTGGAGCCAGGGTAAATGGGGAGCCTGCCTTAGCTCCAACAACCAGATTTTTAGCGGCCCAGTCAGCAGAGTTGCCAGGGTCCCTTTTTGACCGTGTGTTCCAGTCAAAAACCAGACACCTGGCAACCCTAGCAATCACCCCACTTGAGAGGCAGGTGGGGAAGCAGAAGCAATGTGGCATGACTAGTAATCAGGAAGACCCTGAGGAGCAGCATATGGTCAGCTGGCACACAGTTAGAAGCAGCTCTAACAGTGCTGGACAATGCACAAGATTAGCTGCAGTAGAATACGGACAGCGCACAGTAGAGAAGTTGTTTGCCAGCTTGTGGGTGTGGGATGGTGGAGAAATGGGCTGAAGAAGCAATACTCATGAAGACGAGAGGGAAGTGGAGAGGAACTGCAGAATGGGCTGAGATGTTTCTGTGAAAAGAAAATGTTGCAATAAGGTGGGAATGGTGTAACCCTAACATTTCTGAGCTGCTCCAAGTGAACCTTGTTAGCAGTACAGTTAGTGTTAGAATTGCAAATGCTGAAGGGTGGAAGTGGAAGGCCTGGTGCCAAAAAGTCAGAGGTCTGTGAGCACAGATTGAGGTGAGGAAGCTATGTGAAAGCCAGAGCTTTAAAAGAAGAAGTATTGGATGTTTGATCTGTTTCCATCTTCCACATTCCTCTCTCATTCCATTACCACGTGTACTTGCGATAACACCATCACGGGCCAAGTGTTCTTTATTACCAATTTTAGCTATAATTTATAGACAGGGTTGATAGTATCACTTACTATTAAGGTTCCCCCCCCCACACATACTTAATATAATATAGATATAGATATATAGATATAGATATATAGATATAGTATGCAAATACAATCATAAACCCATTAAACAAGCATCGCTTGTTACATTCGTGTATAGCCTACTCCTGTTCTCACTGCAATCAATGGAAGATTAGTCATAGATTTAACTGGAAACAGGAAAAGAACCAGCACTGCTGGGGAATCCAAGCACTACCCCAGTGCAAATAATAAAACAAAAAATAGTAATCCTGCTGAAGTCTAGCATCTGACACAAATGCAGGGAGAGAGGGCAATATTTTATTTCTTAATGGTTTACTACGTAAGTGATGAACTTATGGTAAACAGTTATTGTGATGCGGAGAACAAGACATTGATGTTCCCATCCTCTGAACAGAACAGAAACAAGAATACAGAAATGAGGAAAACTATTTTAAGGACTAAATGCTCTTCTTAAACTGTTATCAACTTGGATTAATTCTATTGAAGCCACCCGAATTACTCCATGTGGATGCCTCTGTAACTGGGAGCAAAATGTTGTCATATAAATAAACCCACAGTTCCATATCTCATCAAGTTAGCAGTGCAGTGTGCTATCTGCAAAGCTGTTTTACTCATCTAGTCTGGCATTCTGAAATTCCCAGCCAGCTCCAAATAAGATCTAAGGTCAAATTCATATCCTTCCTGGGATTTGTTCTTATTGGTATCTCCAATAAGAGCAAAAGATGTAAACATCAAGCTAAAATTAACCTCTAAGCCTAGCTTTTCTTAGCTTTTCCTGCATACCCTCCTGATCTTTGCCCACTTCTATGTTAGAGGTTTACAAGCTGCACCTGTCCCAGTGAGTCAGCAGGAGTTACTCCACAGTTTTATTCAAGGTTATAACTCAGGCCAACAGCATGGGTCAACATAAGAGCACTCAATCTCTGTGTAAGGTCAGAGATCCTGCCAGCCTGTTAGAGACATTTAGGGACAAATGCTGCCCTTACTTATAGCTATGCAACCCCAGTGAACTTGACAGTGTAACCAGAATTTGGCACTGAAGTAGGAGTTACAGTTACTTCTTATTTCCAGTTCCAGCTCTTTTTTTATTGAGGCCAAAATTTTCAAACCTGAAGTCAAGCACCTAAATAATAGCAACCTGATTTTGTGAGGTGCTGATCACCCACAGCTCCTGAAGTCAATGTAAAACTAAAGCAACTACCTGTTGGCATACACCGTGCCATCATTGTTCATAAATATAAACATACATGCATGACATCTCTATTATACACAGATTAAGCATGGTATAAAATGCTGCCTATGTTAAACTGAGACTTGAGTAGGCAGCTAAGGGATCCAACTGGGTGAGTACTCAGAAAAGTTCAAATTCCATTGGTCATATATTCGCCCACATGGGTGTTGCCCAGGGCTGGCGACAGGAATTTTGGGGCCCCGTACGCAGATCGTATGGGTCTCCCCCCCCGTCTCCCGCCGCTCGCAGACCCCCCCCCCCAGCCGGTCTCCCGCCGCCCGCACCCCCCCCCCCCCCGCATGCGCTCTGGCCATGTGGCCCGGCCGGGAGAAGCAAAGGGGGGCGGGGGGAGGCTGCTGGGTGCCGGGGGAGGGGGCTGACGAGCGCTGCAGCAGCTGCCCGGAGCCGCGCCTTGCTCACAGGCCCGGCGACAAGGGGGTACAGCTGTGTACCGGGCCCGCCCCGGATTTAAGGGGGGGGGGCCGGTACAGCTGTACCCGTTGTACCCCCCTGTCGCCGGCCCTGGTGTTGCCACCTCAAGAAGCTGGTACATCAAGAAAAATACACCACAACTACTGTCCCATGTAGCCGGTATGCATCTCTTGACATGGCAGCATTTCAGAGGCGAAGCATAGCTTCCAAGAGCAGAGGCAGAAATGGAGAACAGTACTGAAAGGGCTAAGATTTGGATAAAGAGGAAATTTTAATAAATCCTGGCTTGGGGATACAGAATGAAAGCAACATATTAGCTTTTCTTTGCAATCAGAGTCCCATAACTCCAGTATGTTTGGATCAGAGGCTGTCTTTGAAGTCAGCTTCCTACTATGCTGTTGATTAAGATATATTTGTTTTGCAAGGTCTCTAATATGAAAAACCTCTATAAATATGGTATTACAGGGCATCTTTAAACAGATTGCTGAATGTCCTTCTTAACTTAGATTTCCCTGGATTTAGATGCACAGAAAGAGTTTGGTTGTGTTCAGCATTTCATAGGCTACAAAGCTGGCTAACCGTGTTCTGACAGTCATCATCCACATGGGGTATCTGATATGTTTATGGTCATGTGGTTTTATGGAGTTTGTAGCGTTTTCTGTAGAGATACCACCTGAAAAGGTCATATCATGCTCAGATGTGGCAACTCTTCCCTAAGGGTTATTGTTTACATGTTAGAAAAATTATTTCGAAATACCCTCAACTCCACCTCCTCCCACCAATGATATCTAAGTGTTGCAATACCCAAGCATTTACTAACTTTTTTTTCCCTATACTGACTCTGCAGACAATGTGACAACACAGTTTATTATAGTCTGAATAGTAAAAGAGCAACACCATTGGAAAGCATGGAAATAATCAAGAGAGAGTGGGATCACTCGCCTTCAGTAACATCTGCATGGGATCTCAGATTTTAAGGACTCCCTACCTCTTTATATAGTTGTCACTCCTTAGCAGTAGTGGCAAATAAATTACTGTAGTCATTACAAATTATTTGATGGATGGTCACAAATTGTCTGTGAACAGATTGTGATTTACTCCAATTTAATTGTTTGAAATGATTTGTCACGTAATTTCAGCAAATACTTGTATTTCTTTGCATTGTTTGCAAGGCAGCTGTATTTGCAATTTAGTCTATACATGGAAGTCATGTGGTATGTTTATGTTCCCTTGACTGGACTAACTCAGATTCAGGTTTCTGGTGTGAATAATTGCAAATAAGAATTTGAAATTAATATTCTGTGAACACTCTGCAATTGTCACGCAAGACTGTCTGTTTCAAATATCATCTAAAACAGGTGGGCAAACTACGGCCCACGGGCCATATACGGCCCGCCAGCCATTTTTATCCGGCCTGCGGTTGGGGGGAGCGGTGCCAGTGGCCCCAGGATGGGGAGTTGTGGGGCCCCGCAGCCGGGGCCTAACACAGCGTGCCGCGGGGCCCAAGCACTCCCGGGCCAGGAACCTGGCCCAGCATGGGGAGCTATGGGGCCCAACAAACATGGCAAGCCATGGGGCCTGCGCTCCCCGGTCTGGACTCACCCCAGGCCAAGCTGCGGAGCTGAGCACTGGGGCTGGAGCGCTCTAAGGTGAGCAAGGGGGATTTGTGGGGGAGGCAGGGTCCCGGGGGCGGGGGGTGGTTAGGGTGGGGTGTCTTGGGAGGGGGCAGTCAGGGAACAAAGAGCAGAGGCGCTTAGATGGGCATAGGGTCCTGGGGGGCAGTTAGAGTGGGGGGGGGTTCTCCAGAGGGGGTAGAGGAGTGGGGGGGGGTTGGGGGGGTTGGGGATTTTCAGGGGGGCCAGTCAGGGACAGGAAGTGGTTGGGAGTTGGATGGGGGCAGGGCGAGGCTGTTTGGGGAGGCACAGCCTTCCCTACCCGGCCCTCTGCACAATTTTGAACCCCAATGTGGCCCTCGGGCCAAAAGGTTTGCCCACCTCTGATCTAAAATATCCTCACTTGCTTGTATATTCATAAAAATCAAATATTAGGGTACACTAAAAAAGTCAGAGTCTTATTCCCCTTCTGGTGTCCAGGCCATATAAAAGGTTTACGAGTCTGCCCTCACTGGAAGCAGTAGGAGTTGGGTACAATTTTTAAAGGCCATTATCATAGGCACCGACTCCATGGGTGCTCCAGGACTGAAGCACCCACAGGAAAAATTGGTGGGCTCTGCACCCACCAGCAGCTCCTCACTCCCTCTGTTCAGCTCACCTCTGCCTCCTCCCCCAAGTATGACACGTGCCCGCTTTTCCCCCCAAGCTCCCAGTGCTTGCCCTGTGAAACAGTTGTTTTGCACAGCTGGAGGGAGAGGGGAGAAGGGAAAATGCAACGCACCCAGGGGAGGAGGCAGGGCCAGGGCAGGTATTTGGGGAAGTGGTACAATAAGGGTGTGGAGGGGGCAGAGTTGGGGCTGGGCTGAGGGAGGCAGGGTGCAAGCACCCACCAGCACCGGGGAAGGTGGCGCCTATGGCCATTATGCCTTTAAAGATGTAAACAGGCATCCATGGGATTTAACCACTTAGGAGCTTTTGAAAATCCCAGGATGTGCTTATCTTTGACTTTAGGGGCCTAAAGATCTTTAAAAATCTGGCCCTTAGTCCTTTAACTCAAGTGATAAAGGCTTTTATCAGTTAAAGTCCCCACGCAAACTCAGTTACAAAAAAACATAAAATGATCACAAGCAGTTGAAGCAAATTATTTGAAAAATGTAAACAAATTTGTTTAGCTCTACAAAAGGGTCAGCACAACAACCCTGTTTTAGTATGAACAATCCACTGTTTCCTAGACAGCTATTAAAATTTTTAACAAACAAAGCAGTAAAATGAGCAGCAGCAAAGAGACTACTTGATCTACTGTCCATGAACATCCCAGGTACAATTACAATACTTGGTTTCCTGGTATCCTGCTTTCAGCAGTTCAAAACAATTTGGGATAATGAACTGTGCCAGCGCTATTTCATACGCACAAACACACACACACACAAGCACGTAAAACTCAGAAAATACCAAAATTAAGACTGCCTGTGCTATCTTAATTTGGCTGTCTTGTGCATAATGTGTATTATGAAATAGTGTTTAATTACATGATATATACCATTTTTTCCTAAGGACCTTTGCCTTATTGCGTGCACAAAATGGACAGTATTCACTTAATAAGCAGCTTTTTGTTTGAACAACAAAGAAAAATGTATGACACTATGCCTTATTTATTACACACTACTCAAACCCTGCTCTGAAGATAGAATTATTAATATCCTCATGGCCTTTCCTATGGCACTCATCACAATGGTTTCCAAAAGCTTCACAAACGTTCATGAATTTATTTTCACAAAAACCCTGTGTAAACAGGGTCTACATTTTACAAATGGGGAATTAAGACACAGAGATATCCGGGGATTTGGGTGCTCATTATGAAATGCCTAGGATCTGATTTAGTATTACATAGCATTTTATATGTTCAAAGCACAGTTCCCATTGACTTCAGGTGCGCCTTTGAGTGCTCAGCACTTCTGTAAATGAGACCAGGTGTCTCATGTTGGGTGCCCAGAAAATGGTGACCCTCCCGCATGGTGAAAAGCCCAGCATCACACAGGAACTCTGTGGTGGAGGTAGGGGTAGAATCCAATTCTCCAAAGTAGTATTCTCTTCCTGCAAGCCTCTGCCTCAGTCATGGGCACTAACTCTATACTTGTTTTGCCGCCCCAAGAGCGGCAGTCAGGCAGCAATTCGGCAGCGTTTCTGCGGGCGGTCCGTCGGTCCCGCAGCCTCACCTTACCCGCTGCCGAATTCCCGCTGAATCCGCAGGACTGGCGGACCTTCTGCAGAAACGCCGCCGAATGCCACTTGACTGCCACCCTAACAGCTACCGGCTGGCCGCCCCCCGCAGCTTGCCGCCCCAGGCGCGTGTTTGGTGAGCTGGTGCCTGGCGCCGCCCCTGTCCTTACCCCACTCAGTGCCTTCCACCCACTGATGGACCCCATGGATCAGCACCTCCCCTTCCAACACCTCCTGCCTGCCACAAACAGCTGTTTCGCGGGGTTCAGGAGGCTGGGAGGAAGGGGGGGAGGAGCGAGGATATGGCACACTTGAGGGAGGGGGCAGAACTGGGCAGAAAGAGGCAGGAAGGAAATGAAGTTTGGGCGGGAAGTGGCAGGACAGGGGTGGGGCCTTGAGGGAAGGGATGGAGTGGGGGCGGGAAGGAGCTGGAGGCTGAGCATCCCCGGCATTTTGAAAAGTCAGCTCCTGTGTCCTCATTAATTACATGTCATCCTCTGCAAC
This sequence comes from Sternotherus odoratus, assembly GCA_032164245.1. NCBI lineage: Eukaryota > Metazoa > Chordata > Testudines > Kinosternidae > Sternotherus > Sternotherus odoratus. The sequence continues at coordinate 28,598,882 of JAVMKO010000007.1, read as the reverse complement.
AAATGGGATAGGGGACCACAGACAACAGTTTCCTTCACTATCCAACCCTGATGCATACCCCAAGCAAGCCCATCATCATGTGCACTCAATGAGGCAGGGGTCTTGTGGGAAAAATAGTATGTTATCATGTGATTAAAGACAGTTTATAATGCATGCACACATCATGGCCAGGTTAAAGTTACACAATACACAAGCAATCTTAATTCTGGCATTTCCTAACTTTTGAGGGTAGTGCCTCTTATCCCCACTCTATGGCTCCCAGCCCCAGTCTCCTTGCTCAGCCGATTGCACTCTTCCTCCCAGTCCCAGTTCTCTCTTCCTCTTCCCGAGCCTCCAGTCCCAATTTCCACCATCACCACCCCCCACCCCAGGCATCTTGTCTCAGTCTCCTCGGCCTCCTTGGCCCATTCGACTCTGGTCCCCTCTGCATTTGAATCATTTGGCCTAGCAGGGGGTCATTGAGAGCACAGGAAATCATCTCCCGCGAGCCCTTAGCCTGCAGCAGCTCAGAGCTAAAATGGCAAAGAAAGTTCTGCTCAGCCCTAGACAGGGAGCATGTCCAATGCACATGGAATCTTAGGGAAATTAGCTGCCAAAATTAAATCCTGCACTGAGCATTTGCAAAGTGTGTGTGTGTGGTGTGTGCCGTGTGGTGTGTATCTTATACTTTGACAAAATTTGGGCTGATTTTCCTAGAGATAGCAAAAGGCACATCCCTTCCACAAAGGCCCTGCATCAAGTCTCTGATCCAAAGCAGAGGGGTGCTAGAGATTTTCAGCAAAAGAGTCACCAGAATCTTTTAATGTTGGCAAAACATATTTTTCCTTAGCCCCTTTCTGAAAAATGGCTGAACCATTTTGGATGAAATTTTCCAGACAAATGTAGCCTCAAGCAAATACCCAGGAGCGAATATTTGGGAAACAGTTAAATCTGGCAAATCTATAAGCAGCTGAAAACATGGTCTTATAGGAAGGGTGAGGCAACTGTAATGATAGGCAATGCTACCAATAATGAACCTAGATTTTTTTTCACTCTACCTTCAGGTTTATTTAATGGAGGCATTTCAAGGTAAGGCCAAAGGTGAGGGCAATATCAGGCTATCTGACAAAGCACCAAGCCTAAGCCGTCTGATAACTGGCTGTATTTTCTGCTAAGAATCTTTTTTTTACTATAGTCTGATAATTCTTTGGAAATGGTTATCTTCAAGGCAGTTAAATATTAAAAGATCACCTTCTGGCACACTTGTATCAATGAAACTGATTCAAGCATTCAGATGAGCCTCTGATAAGGATATGTAAATTTTGACAGTGTGTTTATCAGCTGCCTGATTGTTCACATAGAGATAGTTCACACAGAGAGCAAAATGCTCAGATGTCATCTGAAACAAACACACTGGTAACAGAAACATGGAAAGGGAGATAAAATAATAGCTATGGTGGATTTAGCACATTGCCAAAAATGTGAAAGGCAACAGACCCAATTCTCCTCTCACTTACACTTTCTGCAGAACATACATCTCATTTAATTGCTGTGGAGTTATCCTAATTTAAGTGAGATTCACCAGAATCAGACCCAATGTATTTCTTTATTTAGGTAACCAGGTACACCAATTTTAAAACGACACTGTCAACTTGAAATGTGTCATAATTTTAACTTAGTTTTGAAGACTCTAATTGCTCCAGGGTTCCCCTGACCATTTTTGCACTTTTACAATGTCTTTTTTGTAATAAAAAAAATTCCTCCTTTTTTTATTTAAACATTTTTTTAAAAAATTAAAAAATAAAACCCTCAAAAAGGGAAACTGACTAACAGACTATATAAGTAAACCAGTCAAACTGACTATAATCTAGGTAATACACACAGTAAACACATTGGGAGGAAAAAGCCACCAAAACCTTTTTCCTAGTCTCTTCTATTTGTAGTAAATGTAGCTGTTCCCTGTAACAGGAAAAATGTTTTCAGACAGAAGTCTGACTTCTAAATTTAAAGGACCCCATTAAATTACCACATGGAAATTAAAACGAGGAAGACTTTGTAGCACCTTAGAGACTAACCAGTTTATTTCAGCATAAGCTTTCGTGGGATATAGCTCACTTCATTGGATGCATGTGAGTTATAGCCCATGAAAGCTTATGCTGAAATAAACTGGTTAGTCTCTAAGGTGCTACAAAGACTTCTTCATTTTATTTATGGATACTGACTAACACGGCTGCTAATCTTACATATGTAAAGTGACCATCTGTTCTCAAAGTCTCTGGTCTTATCCAGAAAAGTCACAGGAAACTAGAGTCTCCCCTGAGTGATACCAATGCAAAACTACAAACTGCAATGGGGTTGCACCAGCCAGAGTAACTTAGAAGGCCTAGATTTAAATTTTTCTCTAACTAGGCATTGGGACATCAGTGTCTAATTAGAAGGCCTAGATTTAAAGTAGAGGCTTTTCCCAGCAATTTAGGATTTTCTTTACAATTACAAATCATGGCACTTTTAGTACTAGACTTTCATGAGTCTATCTTTTCAATGTCCCCTCTAGCAACAGAATAAAGAACAGAATCAGATACCGGTACCAGCATGGCACAAAGGATGCTGCTCTTTTTCAGGCCCCAAGAGTGTTTCAAGAGTGTTCTGGAAGAAACTTGTGCCCACATCATGCATTGTTTATTACCCACACTTTGGGTGAATGACCTGGTATCTTGTTTTTGTCTTCATGTGGTATTTTAAGTGAGCAGGGATTTCCATTCTCCCTGTTTCTCAGCACGTATACATTTAGCACAGTCTGTCCCGTTTGTCTAGTACTGGAGAAACCTCTGAGGTTTAAAGAGAGATTTTGGCAGGGAGGGCAAAAAAATTTATCAGTTAAACATAAATCCATTTAACATCTTGTACTTTTCCAAGCTTACCTTGTCACTTGTTCTATTTGTATTTGTTAAAGATATTTGGCTCATACAGGAATTTTTGGCACGATTGCTTAAAAGGTTTAATTTAGCCTCCCTTTGCAAATTATTGAAGGGTAGGACTATTTGCAAGGGCAAATGAGGGTTTTAAGTGTCTACTTTATTTCTGGATGTAATCAAAGAGACCACTACATGTAATTATTTGCAGTTGTAAATGAAGAATCATGCAAAACTGTGCCTGTAATTATTGAAGACTACAAATATTGCAGGAGCAAAAGGGAGATTTGTATTAAGTATGATTATTGTTAGTAACAACAACAGGCCTTCAGAAAGTATTCTTCCTACTACTTCAAACTTCACAGTGGCCATCCCAAAACTATCCATGAAAACTAATGCCATTCAAAGTCATGAGCAAGGCATGGTAGGAACTCCATCGTTGTAAGTTGCTACCAATTTAAGGTTTGTTTCAGATAATTTAATTAGACTGTTGTAGTTTTAAAAACTAAATATATGGAAAAAAATCAAGAAATTCAGAATTAAGGTTCCACGGGTGATCTTTATGCTGTCTAACACCTTTGGTATCCTTGACCTATCCACACATGTATTCCTGAGACACCCTTACAAATCCCAGGTCACAATTCTACAGTTCTCAGCATGAACCATACAAGGGCCACATACTGTATGAGAAAGCCACCCTATCACAGACCCACCTCCAATTCAGTCTACTTTTCATCCCGCAGTACCAAGATCTCCTTTGCTGAAAGTGGGATCCAATTCTGAAAAGTGCGGAGTACTCTCAGCTTCCACTGCTTTCCACATAGAGATGAAAAACGTATTCGTCCCCCAATCCACCTGCCCGCTGTAGTCAAGGGATAGCAACACTTCCTTCTCTCACCTTTACATACCCCTCACAAACACACACCATCACAATTTATGCCACAACCCATCAAAGTGATTCACCTTCTGTCTGCTTATTTGCCATTTTAATGTGGATCTGAGACCCTACCACCCCCAGGGACCCATGCAGATATTCCCTAATCCAAACGGTTAGAATTTGGGAAAGAGGGGTCATATTCAAGCCCCAGATTCAAACCTATCCTTAAGTGTTTGTTCTGGATTGGATCCAAAACTGGAAGGGGCCTATTTTCCACATGTACATTAGCTGTTGGCAAAAAAAATTCACAAGAGCAGCTATTCTTACAAGATTTAAATGCTAAATGGTACACAAAAATTTCACAAGATTCACCTTTGGTCCAAAATATCATGAACTTGCCATGCAATTAGTCCTGTTTCAGCCTGTAACCCAAATATCAAACTCTGACCCCAACCTGTTGAGATCAGAAGTTAGAACCTGAAAATGCTTTCTTCACTCAACTCTAATTATAGCCTGGTTCCAGGTACACTTGAGCTTCCTTCTAGCCTAGAGTTAACTGTACGCTGCTCATTTCACAGAAACCAGCTTGTTACTTATCCAGGTTATAGGTCATAACTAAGACATGTCTGTCTTTGGAGGAGGAGAGGAGACTTCACCCAGATGCAGATGCTGTCAGTAAGGCTAAGGATCTAAACTAACACTAAGGCCTAATGATGTCTGGAGGGTACGGATGTGAGCACCTGAAAGGTTCTGAATAAGGACTAATAAGAGGTTCTGCCAGGTTCTAATTAAATCACAAGCTTTCATAAAACTGTTGATTTACATGACCCAAATACAAAAAAAAAGAAGTCACATGTACTTCCCAATATGCTTTTTTCAGGACAATACTTATATTCCCGGTCCTAGAAATTGACTTTTATACTATTAGGGCTAGACAGTGCTTAAGGCTCGATTCTCCACTAACTCTAAGCACAGCTCAGGTGGTGTGGCGAGGGGGAACTGCAGCCTGCTGGCTAAGCCTCTCTGGTTCAGGGCCACATGGCCCTAAAGGAAATAAAGCTTCACGGGATCCTCCCTAATTTAGGCCACTGGCATAAGGTCCTTTGTACCTTACATTAGTGTTGGATGGATCAGACCTAGCACAGCTCCACTACACTCTCTTCCAAACCCTCTTCTGCCCATGCTCTGCCCCTGCACACCCCATTCCGCCTCTTACATGGAGGATGGGGGCAGCTGATGTAGCAGCAGAATTGCCACCAATAGCTTTACAGCAGCAAGGCGGGATTTTTCAGTGGACATCTCCAGCCACTCCAAAACCATTTTGCACCACACATGCAAAGCACAGAAAATTGGTCTGTCTCAGTCACAGTACCTATGTCCAGGAGCTGCTGCTGGTACACAGTCACTTCCCCTCCAGCCATGTCAGCACAAGCCATAACTTAAAGCTCTTACAACCTTTCCCTTCTAAGTAGATTTAAATGAAAACTAAAACTGGAGGCACAGGGGTGAGGCAAAAGGCAGAAGCTGTTTAGGTTTTAAAGTTCTGTTTTCAAGGCTTACCCATCACGTGCCACTTTAAAAAAGGTCTTTTTGTTTACATTGTAATAAACATGAGACAGTACCCCATCCATCGTTACAGTTCCTCTGGGTGGCATCAGCTTGTCATCACCATAACGACCATCTAGCTGCAGATATACTGTCATATAATTTATTTTGTGATTGGGGCTCTGTCCCTAACAAAGCAGGCAGTCAGTCAGTCACTAAACAACTGCTCAGCTCAACAGCCACTCTTGGTGATGTCAGGCTGACATTAGGCACAGCAAGTGTGACAGGCAGCATTGTGGCTACCCCAATGCGACACTACTGCTGGAGTCAGCGGTGCTTGACCCCTGCCACGTGACACCAATATTAACCCTTCGTAGCCCTAACCCAGGGGTCGGCAACCTTTCAGAAGTGGTGTGCCAAGTCTTCATTTATTCACTCTAATTTAAGGTTTTGCGTGCCAGTAATACATTTTAACATTTTTAGAAGGTCTCTTTCTATAAGTCTATTATATAGAACTAAACTATTGTTGTATGTAAAGTTAATAAAATGTTTAAGAAGCTTCATTTAAGATTAAATTAAAATTAATGCAGAGCCGCCCCAGGTTGGTGGCCAGGACCCGGGCAGTGGAAATGCCACTGAAAATCAGCTCGCGTGCCGCCTTCGGTAGGCATGCCATAGGTTGCCTATTCCTGTCCTAATCCATTTTATATGACCAGAGCTAAACTGGAAATAAAGGCCATTCTCTTTCCAGCTCTTGTGTGCAGCCTGGGGCTGCGGAGCACCATTTAAAGTGGGGAGACATGTATGGATGAATAATCAGATGTGAAACAGCATGAAAGTATTTAAGAAGCCAACTCAAAGTTCCTCCTACACAAGTATTCAGGTCTTGAGCTGTCCAGGCAAACAACACACGTTACAACGAAGCTTAAACTTGTTCATCATAAGACTTCTAAACACTGCCTATTTAATTTTAAAAACAGCAAAAAATATCCACCTCCCTTTCCATTTTTTATAAGGAGTCTTGAAGTTTAAATCTCCTCAGTGTGACAGATATGTCTGCTTTGATCTGCTTAGCTCTTTGAAGTCCAGGGGATAGCTCTGTCAACCATTAAGGAATTTTATTCCCCGAGAAACCCCGGTATCATTTTGCAAACCCCCATTTGGGAACCATGGTTTAATGGATTACTTCTCACCTTATTTTGAAATTAACCTCTTACAAGCATGTTGAGTAGCTACACAGTGTGCTGTCCATAGAGTTGTAACATCCTTATGAATGTCCCAGGGTTCCAATGGAACGCTGACAACAGCAGAACTTCATTTCCAGTTCATCAGCTGCTGCAGCAGGTTAAAACTATTATTCTAGCTCTTCTGATGCTTGGGCACTTTACCTGTGGTGCTTCAATAGCGATAACCCAACAAAGGACAAACCTAGGCCTGGGGATCCCTCCTTCAAGTTACACCATGTTAGGATGAATACTCAAATAACAGCTGAATTGCTGCCATCAAATCCCCCTCACAAAATGTGGTCGCGGGGAAGCTATGTTCTCCATCACTAGTGGAGTCAGGCTCATTTTCAATTCCCTACTTCAGAAAAGAAACAGAAGTGTGGTATGGGGAAATGTGGTTAAGTAAAACAAACCCAGATGCTTAACAGTTACAAATAAATTAAAGGAAAAGCCTATTAATCCAGCTCTGTGAAACTAGGTTGCATTTTGTTCTTTAAACATTTAATAGTTTAGCTTTTTTTGGTAAATTTAAACAAAGACAAAACTAAATACTTCTGATGAAATCAAACCTTTGGGGGGGTTGGGCTTTTGGGGGAGGGGGGGGAAAGAGGTGTTGTTCTCTCTCTTTCCATATATTTATGTGGTTCCTGAACCAAAGTGGGCTGGAGAAGTTCAACCTCAGTTCACAGAAGAGAACATTCTGTACTCTGCACAACAGGCAGGACTGCTGTAAAACAAGATCAACAACATGATCTCAGCAGCAGCATTACAATAGACACACTTTCAATACTCAAACTGTCCAGAAGATTTCTTCATTTACATTTTTTTAAAAATCACGGAGAAGGATGTGTGATCAAGGTCAGTGAATTAACTGACTTTCTGCCCTAGAACGAAATTGTTACATTTCTTCCTCTCCTCACTCAATGAATTTGGGAAGATTTTTTTCCCCTCAGAGTTGAATCATAGCTGAAGCATTTCCAAGGAAACAACCCCTCCTCCAAATTCCCTCACGGGTGCACTGCTCAGGATCTGATTAAAGTCGTTCAATATTTTCTGCCAGTGGCACCTGAATGCTCAGTTTTTCAGCCAGATCCTTTGCTGATATAATCCCAGCAATTTCAGCAGGACTGCACAGTGTAAATCTGCACAGATTCCACCCAGCATGTGTTTTATACTGAAGCCAAAAAGTGTTGCCACTTTAATGGGGAAAGGGCTCCATTTGCTGTTCTTTCTAAGCCTCCTCTAGGTGATAAACAGTGTGATTTCATCTCTCAACCTGTTTACTGTTTAAGATGGTCAAGAACAGAATCACTCACAAATTTGGGAAGCTTTGCTAAGAGACTACTGAAATAGGGGAGGAGTAAAGGGAGGCATAGATTCGAGGGGATGTTTTTGTCTGTGTACTAAGATCTGACCTGTATCTGTAAATCAATTACTCATTATTTCACAAGTCACTGGATCTAGCTGAGTTTTAAATATGGAAATGTGAAGATTTGAAATATAATCATCTGATCCATCTTTTCCTCTTTCAGATCCAATGCAAAGAGGCAGGGGAGAGTTTAAAGTCCACAAACATTCCACATTGATAAGAACCTTAAGATATATTCCTGTGCAGTAACCCATCTCAAAACAATCTCCACACTGGACAAGGTGTCAGTAAAACAGTCACTGTGGATTCCTACTGTCAGAGCTGTGAACAAAATCACTTTACTGGTGAAGAGGTGGCTGTTAGAATAAGAGGTAGGAAGCAAAAGGTCCTGCAACGGTAGTTCCAAAAAAATAAAAAAATAAAAAGTGTGGGGCATACAGTAACTGAAGTTGTCCAGTAAGGAAACAGCTTTGGGCATGGAGCTGTTGTCTGTGCAGGGCATGAATCCCGGGCTTACTCTTGTGGTTTATGATATCATCAGGATCCCTCCCTCTAGGCAATTAGAGCCCCATCACTCATCATCCAGGCTAGTTCAGACAATACTGCCAAGCTTGTGGGTGATGAGGGGGTCCAGGTCACAGGAATCCCCAGCCCAGCAGATGCAGGTTGAAAGGCTTATGTGATGTTTACTGTTTATGCACCAATGCTGTCCTGGGAAGCATGAGCTGTTCATCAGATTAAAAGTTGTCAGGCAATAAATTGAGCCACTTGTGGCATCAGGATGTCTCCATCTTTGTCCCTTTCATGGCTGAGCTACTTTGCAAGGTCCTCCTTCCTCCTGTTTAACAGGAAATCATTACGTTCCTAACACACACTCCTGTTCTGGACACATTATTTCTTCTACTCCCTGCCCATGGGACTGAAACCCCTATCAACTTGGCATAGGAGTTTGAGGCAGGTTGGAGAGCAAAAAATCATACAATGAGTCATGGGCCTCAGGAGCCAATGGGTCAAATTGAATAACTTAACAGATGACCCTCTGATTTAACTGAACTAGCCCTGACCCTGTTTGCTCTCTGTGCGTAACTTATTGTGCTATTTTTATAGCTATAGTAATGTAAACTGAAAACAAGCTGGATTGTCAGAGGATAAGTTAGAAAGAACATAAGAAGCATTGAAAGTTTGCTATAGCATGGCACAGAGTCCTGGATGCAAATTCCTGTCACCCCCTTGTGTTCATCACGTGTTGCACCTGACATCACTGTCCACTTGAAATTGTAACCCTCTTTGCTTTGATTATCATCCATCTCTATCACTATGCAAATCCACAGAAAAACTAACCATTTTAAAATGGAAAAAAATCCTTTCCCTATTCATTCCCTTTCCTTTCCTCATTTGGATGGGTTAAAGTTCATATGCATGTTGCCAATGCATTAGTAACCAATTATTCATAATTAATCTCTGGGTGTAACCATGTTTTTATCATAGCTTCAAAGGAATGGATTGCACAAGGATTTTTCCTTCATCTTTATTGTACACTGATAATATGCTGCTTCATTTCTACAGACACTTGTAAAATAGAGGGTTTTCTTCATATTTGCATGTTGGTAAAACAAAAACAAAAAACCCCCAACACTGAATACATTTTCCTTAGACTGCCCTGGATTGTAAATAAAGTACATTTAAAAGGCAAATATTTACCCTGCCAGAACAAAAGGTTCTACACCGCTTATGTGCATGTGCAGCAAAGGCAATTTGCCAGACAGCTGCCAATATTCAGGACCTGTACACATGCTGGTTTAGCATTTGTATAGCTATTAACATAAGAAACTTGTAGAAACCCACCTCAACCTCCTGAGCTGTATGACAGCTGGGAAAATCATTATCCAAAACGGATAATGGATTTCTCAGAAGAAAACGTCTCAATTTTCCAATGGGTGTCTGCGCTTCAGCATTTCTAACAATATCATTATTTACATTCCCAAAGCTCCCAAGGTGTTTATACGCTATACTCCAGAACTATTTCACTCCTTAAATCCTAATGTCATGTATATTAAAGGAATGTGAGGTAAGATGCAAAAGCAAGAGTTGATTAATGATGTATGGTTTGCTGGAAAAAAATTAGATTTCTGAAGGAACGTGAAGGAAGGAAGTGTGAGGTAACCTCTCTCTCACAAAAGGAGAAAGGTTGCTACAGATGAAGGGATAGCATGCAGCCATGAAGGGGTTAATGGACAGATCAGTTATTTTCACAGCTGTGATTCAGTGATGACTAGCAGCTGGGTTAAAAGGATGCCACTCAGGCAGAGAGGGATGTTTGCCAGAGAGGCTGGGGCTCTCAAGGAGGTTCCCCAGCAGTCGCCTAGCAAGGAAACACCCAAGGAAGAGATGCAGAGGCCTGCCACAAGGGGCATGGGGTTGAGGCTCCTGGGAATTGTAAAAAGGATATTTATTTCCCTCCTACAGTCTAAGGGAGGAAGAGAGAAGGTCAGACTTCTGGAGGCCCACATCCAACCTTAGAGAGGTTATATAGGGACAAAAAGACTAGCCTGCAGAGACCCGGAAAGCTGGGAGACTGTACTCTTAATGGTCCAGGGTATCAGAGCAATCTCTTAGGAACAAGTCCCTTTACAGACAGTCATTAACATAGGCACACAGTTACAGGTGGAAGAAAACAACAAAGGTTCTGCTAAAGAAGGCAGAGTTTAGCACATGAGTAGAAGTGTAGTGGTGGGCAAGGGCAGCACTATGCAAAGGCCTGAAAGTAAAGACGGGACATTTGGACTTGATGTGAATTGAAACAGGAAGTTAACAGAAGGCTCCTGGACAGGGGTGACCTGTTTAGAATGACAGGCAAGGAAGATTACTTGAGATGCAATGAGTTGCGTGGACTGAAGCAAGAAGAGATTGGGATACCTGAGAAGAGAAGGTCACAGTTGCCCGTCGGATCAATACGGAGTGTGAGGGCCAAAGTATTAGCAGTAAAAAGAAAAAGTGGCAGACTTGGGAATTTCCAGTAATTTTTAAAAAGAGGGGAGGCCAAACCTTTGACATCAGCCATTCAACAATAGTTAGGCTGGGAGCAGCAAGAATGCCACCTCCCCCTTTTTCTCATCAGTGCTATTTTAGCTCCTATCCCAGGATTAAATGTTTTATTCTAGAAGACTCTTTTTATTGGCCTGCGCTCCCAAATGAGTTATCTTTTCTTTTGACTCTACTTTACTATCTTGTCAGTTTTGATGGTATTTCCCCCATCATATGCACGATACATTCTCCTCACCTCCCTTTGTGTTTATTGTTACAAATATATAGACTTTGTCCCCAATCCAGCACTAAATATAAGGTACTCATAATGAGGAAGTTCTTCACATATCCTCATTCTCCCCTTATTTCCATAAAAAGGGAAAAGACCAACTGCAAGAACGCCTTCCCCTTTGTTGCCCTCTTCTAAGAGCATCCTTCTCCCATATAACTAGAACCATACTATATAAGAAAATAAATACAGTGCAGAATTTTAAGATTACAATTTCAAAACTATTATTCACCAAATGGATGGTACACAAACGTCACAAAGGGTTCCTAAAATGTACTGTGTGTTCCAGGGATGTATCCCCTCATGTATTATAAGGCTCTACCAATATCCAAGTCTAGGAGCCATATCAGAGAGGTGGAGTTACTATATCTTGGAATGCCTATGGCCCAAGATTGCGCTAATCCCGCCCTGTGACCCATAGGAACTCAAAGAGAAATTGGCATAATCTCCTGACAAAATGGCTGCTGATTAAAACAATACAAAGTCATCAGGTTCCTTATCCCTACTAAGGGAAGGGTTTTGTTCCCAAAAAAACCTATGGAGTAGAATGTATAAATACAAAAGAAAAAATTCAGGATATTTCCATCTAATTCTCAAATCATAAAACACAACAAAACAAAATTCTCCTCCCTGACTAGCCATATGAATTTACACACACTACAGTTCTCATTTATAATGGCCCAGGTATGGAAAGATGAGACTGCACCAAATGAAAGCAGAGAGAGATTACATACGAGTCCCTGAGGGGAAGGTGTATATTCTTCCATGCTGATAGCATGTCAGATATTAGAAGCCACGTATTACCTTCTCTACATTTCTGCTTTTGCACTCCAAGGTCTTTGTCTTAGCACATAATTTTGATCTAAGGATAAAGAAGAGAGTGTCTGTGTGGACCCTCAAAAGCATAGGTACTCATTCAGCATAGGATCTCATTCAGACTGAATAAGTGCCTCCATAAATTCTAGGTTTCGCCATCCCCCCCCCTTTGTCCTCCTCTTGTCTCATTAGCCCTTAACTTGTGCCAAAACATCAGAAGCAAAAGAATGATTGCAACCTTAGCAGTTTAATCCTAGCCTACCTGTTATGCAGTGGGATAGGCCTGAAATCCTTAAGGCAAGGCATTATGGATGATAGAGAAGGGACTCGGGAATTTTGCTTGTAGGAGTGACTTTACTCTACTGCAGAGTGCCCTACTCCTTCCAAGCTACTGAATCAGTTTATACCATTAAATCTTACCTAGAAACCTTTGTCCTTATTGTATAAAGCAGTTTAGAAGTGTATTTCTAATGCACATTTTCCCAGTGCACTTTACCCTCTTCTTCTAGATGTGTTTGCATATGTAAAAAGGCGATTTACCTGATAATCCCACACTTAGGACCACTGTATAACAAAGTGGAGAAGCACACATGAATTTCCACACATCTTCAATAGGACTCACCCAGTTGCTGTTACTTGTGACTTTTAAATAAATAAATAAAATAAATAAATGGAGATATACCAATCTCCTAGAACTGGAAAGACCTTGAAGGTCATCGAGTCCAGTCCTCTGCCTACACTAGCAGGATCGAGTACTGTCCCCTGACAGATTTTTTGCCCCAGATCCCTAAATGGCCCCCTCAAGGATTGAACTCATAACCCTGGGTTTAGCAGGCCAATGCTCAAACCACTGAGCTATCCCTCCCCCCTTTTAACTGAGATCCCATCAATTTGGGTTTCTTCACACTGCTCTGGCCATAAAGGCTCTCGTGAATTAGGTGTCTTAGGTGCACTGGGACTGTGGTGCCATGGATGTAGTTCAGACACTAGCTGGAATGAAGAATGATTGTCATCAGTCATTTCATAAATTGGGACTAAACCAAAAACTTTAACAGGGTATGGAATAGGCGGGTCATATAAGAGAAAAGAAGTCATTTACAGAAGTACTATCTGATATTATAAATTATATTGATTGTGAGGAATGTTGTAAGACTTTTGTTGGGGCATACTATATTTAGTTTGTTCAGGTAGTCAAGCTTACCAGCTCCCCTGTCTGTAGATATAAAATAAAAAAATATATGGAGATATACCTATCTCATAGAACTGGAAGAACCTTGAAAGGTCATCGAGTCCAGTCCCCTGCCTACACTAGCAGGACCAAGTACTGTCCTGACAGATATGTTTTGCCCCAGATCCCTAAATGGCCCCTCAACGATTGAATGCACAACCCTGGGTTTAGCAGGGCAATGCTCAAACCACTGAGCTACCCCTCCCCCATTATCATCAAGAGGACTGTGGTTAAAAAGAGGGAAGATTTTCTCTCATCTCTTTGTAACATTCATGCCAGCCCTAACACCTGTGGTACACTGCAAAACACTTGTAAGAACAGTTTCAATATATATCAAATCTATAAATTGTTCCATATTGAAATTCAGCATGTATTCAGTTGCTACATATACGGGTATGTATGTCAGTGATCAGGATCTTAGGTCAACAAAAACAAATACTTTATTCCTCTTCTCCCTTACACATATAAGCCAGTTGTAAACTGCTTTATAATGCAAAACTGTATGAGCAAGCAGTAATACCGAATAGCGTCTGTGTTCATCAGGCAATGCCCACACAATTTAGATGTTAATAAAACAATCAAACTATTATCTTTTAATACAAATCATTTCACTAGAGAAGAGCAGCATTATTCTAAGTAATTGAAACAAACAGCAATTTCTTTGTAGCTATCTCCTCAAAGCTGCATAATGTCGAAGACAATCTGGCCTGCTCAGTAATAGTGAAGATTCAGTATTACTAGTACTGGTTTCACAGTCTCATGAATCCTTGATTAGTGGGCTGCTGGCTAAAAAAAGTGCCGAGTGAAATGAAGCAGGATAAATGCAGGTTTGCAAAAGAGAAAGGGTGAAAGACCAGGAATAGGACAGCTGCAGAAGAAAGTTTCTGGCTAGCAAGCAAGCTCTCAGATCTAGAAAAAGCTACCTGTAGTACAGCAGCAGCAGCTTGGACAAATAAAAATGCATTTAACATTTTAAAATATTTCCTTATTTTAATTAAATAAAAATCTTGCAACCAGATCACATCCTGCTTTGATCCAGTCAAGTCTTACAAGACAAGTCATTATGAGCGGAGTCAATATTTGGCTAGGAGACTTCCCAGGAATACTTAACTGCTACAGATAGTTGAGCTAGCCGTTCAAGAGGCAATGTTCTCTATCTCAGAACTGAAAATGTGCAAGCATGGGGCGAGGGGGTGCCGTGAAGCTGGAGTTGCCATTTTTTGGATGAAGTGGGAAATTAAGGTCCTGTTCACATGCAATAACTGAAAGTTACCATTGCATTCCTCATACAAGAAGGGCTGCTAACCCCCATCTCCTGTCCAGATTCCAACTTGAACCATTACACTGTACCTACCTAAACTACGCACAGAGTTGCAGCTGAACAGCTGCATTCTTCAATTCCTGTGCTAAACTGTTGCTGTGTTGTTTTAGAATTGCATGTTTCACTTTGGCTTTTTCCCAAGCATAGTTTGGGAAAAACACTGATTTTTTGGGGTAGCACCGTTTAAAAATAAAATTATCTATGGAATCCTTTGGCACTCAAAAGAATCAGTCATTAATTTTTAAATACTTGGGTACATGAGCTTGATGTCTGTTTCTTGGCAACTCAAAGGACACTGGGGTTTTCTTCCCCCCTCAAGGTTTTATTTTCCAAGTTAGAAAATGCAGACAGCCTATTGGTCATTGTCATAGGACATGTTTCCATGCCTCAGCTGTCATCATTACTGGCAATTCTTCACCAGAAAAATATATCCAAAGGGACCACTCAGGGTCCATAAGCCATAATGCAGATTGCTCTAATTTTGTATTGCATTTCATAAAAAAATTAAAATGTTAACTTCAAAAAACTGTCTATGTCTTATTAATGTCAGAAGTCAGCTTCATCTGCTACATGAGATTGAGTCTACCAGTTAGTTTCCATGGAGGCTTATTATCATTTGCAAACAACATATTGAGTAGCTAAAAGTGACTTGTTAGGTGTTTTTGAGAGATTCAATTTTCACTTTTTATTGAACATTTTAGGATATTGACATGACTTCTAATTTTGTTTTAAAGACCCAAGAAAATGAATATTAAGATGCCATATTTTCTGTAAAATTGTTTGTCTTGACTCCATAGCCCAGATAGCATCAGTCACAGCAGCAAAGATGTCACCGCATGCATTCGTTCATATATAGGAAGTTCTGAGTCCACCCAATCCTCCTTCCAAAAGTCAATGGCAGGGATCAGCAGCCTTTGGTACGTGGCCCCTCAGGGAAATCCGCTGATGAGCCAGGATAGTTTGTTCACCTGCAGCCTCCGCAGGTTTGGCCGATCGCAGCTCCCACTGGCTGTGGTTCGCTGTTCCAGACCAATATGGCTGCAGGAAGCAGCGCGGGCCAAGGTATGCTGGCCGCCACTTCTTGCAGCCCCTACTGACCCACAACGGCAAACCGCAGCCAGTGGGAGCTGTGACTGGCCGAATCTGCGGATGCTGCAGGTAAACAAACTATCCTGGCCCATCAGCAGATTTCCCTGAGGGGCTGTCTGCCATAGGTTGCCAATTCCTAGTCTATGGCTTTGATCATGCTCCCACTGACTACAATAGGAACAGGCTTGGGACTTAACAGAGCATCCCAAGGGAATAATCTTGGAAACTATGCATTAATCCTGAAGGAAGTGAGGTTGATTTTTCCACTGGAGGCTCTATTTTAGGAACCAAGGAGCATTTTTATTAGTGAATTTTATTGTTTGTATCACCTAAAAATAAACTGTACTGCATAGCCATAGCACACCATTGAACTAAGGGTTGATAACATCAAGATGCCTGGCATGTTAAACTATTCTAAATAGTACTGTTTTAAAAAACTATAAATCTTTATACATAGCACTGAAACCATACAAAACCAGAAGAACAGACAACACAAACAGATGGAAACATCAAGTGATCAGACTTCTGGCTGCAAAACAAATTGTTTGGGAATGTAAATGGCATGCTAACCTTTTAAGAGAACTCTTGACAGGGTTGTTCCTAACCCGAGGACACTAGCTAAATTCTGGGTTTGTACATTCCAGTGTACCAAAAGGAGGCTAAAGGGCATGTTTCCAGTATCATGCATCTATGTTAAAAAACTGATTCAATATGAATAAACCAAGATATTGTACTAGTTTACCCAATCATGATGATCCACAGAAGATCCATTGATAAAAAGATTGTGTTTGTGATTATCACTGTATTCACAGGTCAAAGAGGAAAAAGTTTGACAAAACTAACATTTTTCATTGTTTATGCATAATATTCCCCCCCCCCCCCCAAGGTCTCTAACCTGAGGTTCCACAATACTGAAATAAGATAATATGAAGAAATTGCTACAAAATTGATGGATATGAAACCCTTCTGTTGCCCACAAGGACTACAATAATTAATCTAATTATTTAATAGTAAATTAGTGTTTTTGAAGGGTGCTAGACTGGCATCCTTAAAACTGAAGTCCTGTAGATCGACCACACAGGTAAAAAGGTTTTAAAAAATACTACAGCAGAACCTCGGAGTTACAAATACCTTGGGAATGGAAATTATTCATAACTCAAACGTTTGTATCTCTGAACAAAACATTATGGTTGTTCTTTCAAAAGTTTACAACTGAACATTGATTTAATACAGCTTTGAAACTTTACTATGCAGAAGAAAAATGCTACTCTCTCTATTATTTAGTAGTTTACATTTAACACAGTACTGTACTTGCTTTTTTTTGTTTTGGGTCTCTGCTGGTGCCTGAATGTTTACTTCTGATTCTAAATGAGGTGTGTGGTTGACTAGTCACTTTGTAACTCTGAGGTTCTACTGTAGCTTCTTACTAACAGGTTTGTGTGCTACGTGCTATGAACATTCTAACAATTTCACGTGGTGAAGCAAAACTGGCACTATTGGGAGTGGGTATGAATGAACCCTGGCAGACTCTGAGCACTTCTTTGCACACCTGTACAGGACAAACCACAATTTAGCCCTTCATGCAGAAAGGCTACATTATTCAGCATTGCAAGCTCCCCTTCTGGGGATCAGGACACAGATCTTCGGATGGAAGGGTCCAAGAATTTAAAAGGCCCATTTATACAGTTAAGATAGGTATGCTTAAGATGGGAATTTGGACAGGAAGTATGTCCAAAACAGGCTAAGCATTTAAGTCAGTTATTGAAAATGTTTGATTCCATCTACATTACAATTTGCAATTGTATTATAATTAGTTTAGGAAACCACCATGTTGTAACTGAGACTCATTAACCCTAATTAAAGTTGTTAGTATCTAATGACATGTTTTCTAGATTCTAAATGCTGAAGGAGGGAAATTTGAATTCTACTATTTCATTGTGGTGGATTAAGAGAACAAAAAAAAATAGCCACTATTTTTGCAAGTTACACACACAATGTATTTTGTGTTAGTTCTGTAGCAACAACAGTTTAGCATTCTCAGAGCTGTACTGAGATTAATAACTTTATGCAAAAAAATTATTAGAAGGATCAAATGCCACAGGGTCAGGCTAAAAGTAGCATACCCACAAGGTGCCACAAAATTCCATTGCGCCAGCTTGCAGCTGCCATGTTGAATTTGCTTCACCTGAGGAACAAGTCTCCACAGCTGCCTACACAGATTTTAGAAGTTGGGGCTTGTTTTTTTTTATTATTATTATTATATCATACTTGAACAATGCAAAGCAATCAAAAGCTTGAGAACTGTATTTTCTCTCTTAGTCATCCTATGTTTTGTTTTGTGTACAGTATTTTGAAATAGGGATAGCCAAACTGGTTCAAAATAAATTAGAACTGTTTAGTCTGGGTGTGTCTCGCAGAGAGACAGCATTGCCTGGAGGACTCAGTGCACTGTTGGGGATCTGGAAGTCTTATGCTCTAATTCTGGTTTTGTTACTGACTTCAGAACCTTGGGCAATACATTTCTCTGTCTCAGTTTCCCTCTTATAATATGGAACTAATACTTACCTACCTTACCGGTATAGTGTGAAGATTCATTAATGTTTGTGCAGGATTTTGAACATGTGAAGTGATATATTAAGTGTGGCAACATTAAAAAGGAGCATCTTTTCAAACTAAGATACTCCAAGTTAGTTTCAAACAGGCCAAGAGACATTAACATGCAAGAAACATCTACAGAAGTAGATATCAGACATTTCCTTATAAAAATTAGAGACAGAAAGGACCTACTAAATATAATAATCCATCTCCTTGTAGTAATACAGGATTGTTCAACGACCTTTGTTCTGCTGTCCTTCAAACTAATTAATTTCACTGTAATTTCATAAATTTGATTGGCTGTTTTTCCTAGCCCCTTTACACAACTTTTTCCAGATATAGAATGTAACAAATATAAGTCTGGAAATTAAATAAAATCTGCCACTATGGTAATTTATTGAAAAGGTGCAAGACTGTGTAGGTACATTCTTATTCTGGAATAAAATGACTAAACCTGATTTAACTGAAGATATTTTGTTGCTGTCTAGCTAATTAAAAAAAAGTCTGGTCACTTATTTTGAAGCCAATTTAAGTGACTGACTGAACTAAATTAAATTGATATAAGCCTGTTGCAAACCAGTTTAAGTGATTCGTTTAAATTGGTTTGAAAACAGATTTTAGTTAAATGATACAACTTGTGGGAAGGAAAGGCCCCAGAATGAAAGTATATGGCTGCTCTCTGTATAAAGAGAAAATATATCAAATTTAAATAAAGCTAATACTTCTGATCTTGGCAAAATGCTGAACTATCCAAAGGAATGTTTACTTTTTTTTTTTTTTTTTAGCAAATGCAGCTATTAAGAAGCTTATTGTGAACTTACAGCTGCACAAGCCAAAGTATGACATAAATGTGATTACACTAAAAATAGGCTTAGGCAACTAGTGCTACAATTAAAGCATGAAGTAGGCTCTCTTCTTAGCAGTTTCAGGAAGATGTGTATTCTAAATCTACATAAGTTTCCTTGAAGGGACATCATTTTTTAAAAATGGGGTGGGAAGTGGATAAGAGGAGAGGAGGTTAATACTGTATATGGAATAATTAACCCTTTGTTTGTTCTCATGCACAATCCAAATCCTAAAACCCACTTAACTATCAAATCCCCGTCCCTTCAAGGAGAATTGCCTTCCATGCACATTTCCCTGTGGCCTTGTCTACACTAGTCTATGTGATGTATTGGAAACTTAAAATTACAAGCTCTCTCTTCAATTTGCAAGTTGTGTCTTGATCCGGCTTTCAGGCTAGGGAACTCTGTAGAGAAAAGTGCACTAATTCAGAGTCTGTCTGCAGAGTGGTAGCTTATAGTAAGGCAGGTGGGATTGTGCCTGTTTTAGGGTTCTTGTCAGTTATTCTGTATTCCAAGAAATAAAGTAGCATTTTGTTGCAGCCTTTGTTGCAGGAGGCGCTAGTGGGAGAACAAAGAACTGAAGAGAGAGGGACCAGGTGACTATCCGTCTGGGAAAGAAGACAAAGGATGGAGGAGAGGCTTTGGAGAAGATGATACAAGGTGATCAGCTGGAAGGACACTGCTTCTGGACTGGGAACAAAGTGGGATGTGGGCCCACTCAGATGGTGGACAGAAACAGATGGACTATGCTGACACTTTACAGGCTCAAGGCCTGTGAGAACTTCCTGTGCTGTGTTCCAGATGAGCAATAAACCCTTCAGGTTTTACACTGGCAGAAAGTCATTGTAGTCTAAAGATCAGGTTGCATTATTCTGTCTGGGTGTGGAGGCCTTGGGGCAATGGTGGGCAACCTGTGGGCTGTGGGCTGCATGAGGCCCATCAGGATAATCTGCTGGTGGGCCATGAGACAGTGTTTACAATGCCCGTTCACAGGCATGGCCGCCCGCAACTCCCAGTGGCCATGTTCACTGTTCTTGGCCAATAGGAGCTGTGGGAAGCGGCACAGGCCACAGAGATGTGCAGATTACCCTGACAGGCTGCCCACCACTGCCCTTGGCGGGGGGTCCAAAGTGAGTGGCTCCATGGAGGTGCACATGGAGTGAGACAGGCATGCTGAAGGCTCAGAGGTGCGGTTCCAGGAGGCAGTGGGGCCAAAAGCAATAACCCTAAAGAGAGAGTGCAATCCACAGGGAGGGCTGTCACACTGAAGGGGGTTACTCCCAGGGACTGTGCCCCAATCATTTTTGTTGCCTCTCTCTGTACCCTTTCCAATTCTAATATATCATTTTGAAATGGAATGATGAGAACTGTGTGCAATATTCAAGGTACAGGCATACCATGGATTTATATAGAGGCATTATGACATTTTGACTCATTTTCTGTCCCTTTCCTAATGATTCCTAAGATTTTTTGACTGCTGCTGCACTTTGAGTAGATGTTTTCCCGTAAACGATGACTCCAAGATCTTTTTCTTGAGTGGCAACAGATAATTTAGAGCTCATCATTTTGTAGTTATAGTTCAGATTATTTTTTCCAATGTGCATTACTTTGCATTTATAAATACTGAATTTCATCTGTCATTTTGTAATCCAGTAACCCATAACTGTGAGATCCCTTTATAACTCTTCACTCTCTGCTTCGGCTTAACTATGTTGAGTAATTTTGCTTCATCTGTAAATTTTGCCATCTCACTATTTACTCCTCTTCCATGGTGAACAGCAGTGGTCCCAGTGCAGATCCATTGTGAAAACTGGCCATTTATTTGTACTCTTTGTTTCCTATCTTTTAACCAGTTACTGATGCATGCCAGGACCCTCTTATCCCATGACTGCTTATTTTGCTTAAGAGTTTTTGGTGAGTGACTTTGTGAAAGGCTTTCTGAAAGTCAAAGAACACTATAGCCACTGGATCACCCTTGTGCACAACCTTGTTAACCCCCTTAAATAATTTCAATAGATTAGTGAGTCATGGTTTCCCTTTACAACAGCTGTGTTCTCTCCCCCCCCCCCAACATATTGTATTCATCTATGTGGCTGATAATTCTGTTCTTTACTATAGTTTCAACTAATTTACCTGGAACTGAAGTCGTACAGCACATCATAGCAAATGCCCTGCCAACAGTCCCATCTCTTTTAAAGTGAAAGGGTACCATCCTGATTGCCTCTGGTGATCATAGCTGTAGCAATATGGGGAAGAAAGTGGACTCAAGCAGGAAGATCACAGGGCTTTATAGTGTAGTGCTGGGGGCTGGCTGAAATCTTGTTGAAGCTGGCTGGTGTAATAGTCACCCTTCATTCAGGACAAGTGTAAGAAGCAGGTTTCTTTTGGAGTAAGATAGCTGAAACAACAAGACCCACTACCGAAGACGTAAGCCAACACAAGGATGGTCAGACACTGAGCTATAGGAGTGGAAGGTGAGGGGAGACTGAATGTTAATGTAGCAGGCTGGATATTGTTTTTGATGGAAGCATGTGTGAGAGTAGATGAAGTCAGAAACACCACAGAAGTAGACAGAGAAGACAGCAGAAAGCCAATGAGATCCCAAGAATCACTTGTAGTGTAACCCTTGAGAGAAAGCTAATAGCTTTTTGAGTAGAGTACTGGCTGGGGAAAAAAGAGGTTTGGAATATTAAGCAAGGAAACTGTCTCCTTTGTGATTCCTACTAAGTTCCAGGAACCAGAGCTATGTGTACACTCTTTGTGAATAAACATAATTTCATCAAAGAAATACTTAGCTCCACCACCAATTTCTCCTCCTAACAGAAATAACCCAAAAGACCCCAAATACTGGCTAACCACTCAGGTCAAGAGGACTACTGATAGATTTGAACTTGAGTCTCTAGGGTTGATCTGCAGAGATTTTGCACTAGAGACTGGGGGCATGTCTTCACTACCACTTTAATTCGACCTTAACGACATTAGGTCGAATTAAAGGTGTACCTGTCTTCACATACATGCCCTTAAAGTCGATTTAAAGGGCCCTCAAGATCGATTTCGGAACTCCTGCCTAACGAGAGAAGTAAGGCTAAATTCGACATTACAAGCTCAACTGTGGGCTAGTGAAGAGGCATCAGAAGTTAAGCCTCCGACCTCCGAGCAGCCCCGCGAGGGGGGGGCTGTTCGGGGGGGAGCTGTTCGGGCGGGGGGGGTCCGCGGGGCTGCTGGGGGGGGGAAGCCCGCGCGGGGCTGCTTGAGGGATCGGCTCAGCTGTCTGGTCAATTTCACCAGGCAGCTGAGCCGATAGCCCCGGGCCGGCTCCCCCCCCCCCTCGGGCGGGGGGGGTCCAGCGGGGGGCTGTTTGGGCGGGGGGGCTGTTGGGGGGGCTGTTCGGGCGGGGGGGGTCCGCGGGGCTGCTGAGGGGGGGGGGGAGCCCTCGCGGGGCTGCTTGAGGGATCGGCTCAGCTGTCTGGTCAATTTCACCAGGCAGCTGAGCCGATAGCCCCGCGCCGGCTCCCCCCCCCTCGGGCGGGGGGGGGTCCAGCGGGGGGCTGTTTGGGCGGGGGGGCTGTTGGGGGGGGCTGTTCGGGCGGGGGGGTCCACGGGGCTGCTGAGGGGGGGGGGAAGCCCTCGCGGGGCTGCTTGAGGGATCGGCTCAGCTGTCTGGTCAATTTCACCAGGCAGCTGAGCCGATAGCCCCACGCCGGCTCCCCCCCCCCCTCGGGCGGGGGGGGGTCCAGCGGGGGGCTGTTTGGGCGGGGGGGCTGTTGGGGGGGGCTGTTGGGGGGGGCTGTTCGGGCGGAGGGGGGTCCGCGGGGCTGCTGAGGGGGGGGGGAAGCCCGTGCGGGGCTGCTTGAGGGATCGGCTCAGCTGTCTGGTCAATTTCACCAGGCAGCTGAGCCGATAGCCCAAGCAGCCGCGCGCTGGCTCCCCCACCCCCCCTCGGGCGGGTGGGTACGGCGAGGGGGGGGCTGTTCGGGCGGGGGGGTCCGTGGGGCTGCTTGGGCAGGGGGGGGGAGTCCAGCACGCATTGCACTGTGGGCTACCTACCCACAGTGCAATGCGGGCTATGTCGACCCCCTGCAAAAGTTCAAGGACAGACAGTGTCGACCACTGTGGACCTGCTGTCCTGGTGGGGACACACTGATTCGATTTTCTAAACTCGAGTTTAGAAAATCGAATTAAGGGAAATCGACCTAGACCTATAGTGAAGACATACCCTGGGATCTGAGTTAGTTAAATCGGTGCAACCCATTCCGAGGATGCAGTTATAGCATAAAAGCATTCATGGCAGTAAAGCTATGCTAAATTGTTCAGGTCAGCTAGGCTATGCTGATATATCACTAGGAAGGTGTTTAACTGCATCCCCCCTGCCCACCCTTGGGAATTGCACCCGTTTAACTCAATCCGTTTTTCTCCTGCTGTACAGAAATGGTTCTAAACCGCGTTGAGTCAGGGAACCTAGAGCCGCAGACCCTGCCTGGGGCTAAACCCGAGAGGGCCGCCTCCCAGGAGTTGGCGTGTCCTGTGTCCACACCGCCGGGCTTCCGCCCCTTGCACGTCAGCCCTCCCCGAAGACGCAGTGTAAACACCGCCTCCCGGCGAGTCTCATGACTGCAAGTGTTTGCGGCGGGGCTGCCCCCGCTGTGCTTGGCCGGGGGACACACGCAGCGGGCTGTGTCATGCCCATTGCAAGCCGCAGTAGTAAACAGCCCCCGCCCGGCTCGGCTCGGCTCGGCTCGGCTCCCCACCCCCCGGGTGCTGAGGGCGCATGGCGATGAGGAGGCGGCAGCTCCAGCTCCGCAACGGCCCCCCAGGGTGCCGAGGGCCCGCGGACGAGCTCGGGCGGGGGGGCGGGGGGACGGGACCGGGGGGGGGGGCAGCGCCGGCTCCCCCTCAGCCAGCCCCCGTCAGCGGCACAGGGGCGCGGCAGGCTGCGGCGGGGGCCGAGCCGGAGGAGAAGCCGCGAGGGGAGGGGGCGGAGCGGGAGAGGGGAGGGGGGACGAGGAGTGAGGGTATCTGAGGTGAAACGGGGAGGAGCCGGCGCGAGGAAGGGGTGGGCGGGAGCGGAGGCGGCCAGGCGCGCGGCGGAGGGGGCGAGGCGGATGTGGGGGGTGCAGTGGGAAGAGGCTGAGCCGGGGAGGGGGACCCTGGTGCCCGCTCGTAGCCGGCCAGGGAAGCGAAGGGGCGCGAGTCCCGGCTGTTTACCAGGCGCGGGGGACAAGGGGCGGGGGCGGAAGTGGAACACGCTGTGCAGCAAAACAGGGCCAAGAAAGGCTGGGGACACCCAGTGCAGCTCCCGCCCCTGACAGACGTGGGGGGGGGTGGAGATCCCGGGGGGGGGGGTGTCATACACCCCCAGGGCTGATCTCGCCCTCCTCGGGCACAGGCACCAGCCTGCCCCATTGATTGAGCTGGGGCTACGCCGCCACCCGAGAAGGCTGTTTTACCCCCAGTATGTCCCTGCCACTCACTAGCATCCTGCACGTTTGCTCTGTTACTGTCCCGCCGGCCATAGGCCAGTTCCCTCCTCCAGCGCAAAAACAGGGTCCCGGGGCCCCCGCCCAGGAGAGGGTTAAAGCGGATTCTGCGCCGGCTCTGCAAGGCGCGCCCCACTCCAAGCCATGGGGACAAAGGGATAGAACGTTTACACGGACTGACATGAACACGGGGGAGGGGAGGGGGGCCGGGGCCAGGAGTCAGCCAGCAACCTTCGCTGTCAGAAAACCCAGCAGTTGGTTCCCCTCCCCCGCCCTTCTCTGTCTGTCTCTGAGGTGTAGGTGCTAATTTCAGTGCGGCTCACGTGGGCTTAGGCGCCCTGAGCTCCGCGCACGAGCTGGGGGCGGGCTCACCAGCCCCCAATCTAGGGCAGTTTGTTCAACTGCAGTAAAGGGAGCTCGATGTTCCAGGAGCGAAGGGATTTCTGAGAACTGGGACTGTGTCCTCAGCTGAACTCCACTCCTCCACCTCCTCCTCCCTTCTGCTGCCTGCAGAACAGCTTTAAAAGGGCGATGCCTCAGCAGCCGGGCTGCGATACACGTACATCTGCAGCCTGCAGTGCAGTTTATTAGCTCTGTCCCCACCGAGCTTCACTCTGCAGCGAAGGGGGCTGGTTTGAATTTAGGCAAGCCACGGGGGTGGGTCAGGAAATAAGATCTGCTATAAGTGTGGCCTTTTCTCTATATAAATTGTGCCCTGCAGGCTTTGCACCAACTGAAGTGTGCTGCATGCAGGAGCTATGGCCTTTCACCCCCTACATTGCATTTTATTGTTTCTGCAGTTCTGCTATATAGTGTATTTTTGTTCAATCTCCTTCCTGTAACAGCAACCCCCCCCCCCCCCCCGGGACACAAAGGGGTCAGACCATTCCAATTAGAATTACATTCATGGTTTAGTCTCCATCTTTTCTCCTTTGCATCCCCTCTTGGCCCAGGACCAACACCAACCTCAGTGTCCTCTGTTTCCCCTCTCCCACTCCTCTCTCCCTGCTTTCTTGCTTTCTGCCCTCTATACTTGGAATGTTCTCCCCATCCTTCTGCAACAGGCCTCACCCTCTTCTTATTCAGATCCCTCTAGATGAAGCATCTGTTTCTCCTCCCCCTCTTCTCCCCTCCCCACCCTTACATCATGTCTGTTTAACTGATACAGTAGTAAAAACTGGTCTTGCTGTGGCAGTTGTATCTGCAGCAGGATTCCCACAAATGTGGACACAGCCTTTAAGCATAAGCTTCTGAAGGTAGGGAACATTTGTGTGTGTGTATTATACAGCAATAAGCACATTAAGGCTTTATTTTTTTAATTCAAACTTAGCAATATAGTAAACCACTGTAGAGATACAAGTCATCTCCTTCAACCCCCATGATTTTCCAAGTTACAGTAGCTTAATCCATTCCATGCCAGCCCCTCTTCATACCAGTTTTTAAAGACTTGAAACATTCCAAAATCTATGGAATGTTCCTACATAGATTGCCACTCACAAGTTTGTCTGAGGGGATAAACTTGTACATCAAATGGTCATTTCTTCACTCACATACTCTGAAGGCAAAGTTGCAGGATCCAGAGCAATGTAAAGCAGGAGTGAGCATCTTACTGTGTTTGCCGCTTCCCCTTTGCCCCATTCTCTCAATGGTCTCCCTGATAAGGCATTAGAGTATGGATCACTTGTCCTGACCTGAATCCTTATCCATTTCTTCACTCATTCATTCATTGTGGGGTCACCATTCTCCTTTTAAACACTCCTCCACAGCAAACAGCTACTATTATTGTACACTTCCTCTTGGTCAGAAGGACATGCAGCATCCTCAAACACTGCACTGCTAGTGACCTCAGCCCTAACATAAGAAGAGTGTTTCTCATGAAGAAACCGTAATTTAGCACAGCTGGTGGCCTGTGTGTGGCTGGTTTACAATGTGAACACCTGTCCATTACACACTGATTCAAGGCCATAAACCCCAATTTGGATTTGAACTTTGATCCTTAACAAGCAAATGCCATTTACCCATTAAAGCACTCAAGTTTAGAGACATTTTGGTAGAAGGGATATTAAGTTGCATTCCTGCAAATTAAAATAGCCATCCTTGGTAACTAAAATATTAATGCATTTTAAATATTATAACAAAATAAGTCAGGCACTTTCTAAATTCAATATTGAATTACAGGTCAAATGGCATGGATGTTTTGTAAATCACATCTAAGGGGTTTGTTTGCCTGGATGAAAACTGCCATACAAATACAAGATATTAATACAGTTACATTCAAGCCATGGCCCATATCCTTGATTTCCTAGGAAGAAGGGGTTACAAACAGTGCTAGTATACCACATGTAAATCCTACCATTTGTAAAAAGATGGCAGTAATGACTACCCAGTTCCCGAAAGTATTGATATCTACTTATGGCAATTAGTAATCATTTTGAGTTTGGACTCATACTTTTGCCTTCATGGAGGGAATGTGCATTTTGGAAGCATATTGGAAGTTATTAGACAGCTCTATGTATTCCATGGCCACTGACTTTGGCATAGAATCTTCCTTTGCCTTAGAACAATATGGCAATAGTTCATCTTAAACAAAATTCTAGTGGTAAGAAGGATGGACTCACCAGTAAAGCTCCCTTCTTGCAGCTGGCTTCCCTCCACCTATGGCCCCTCTCAACGGCCACTATGGTCTTTCAGTAGTCTGCTTCTTCTTGTGACTCTACCCTTCAGCCATCTTAGTCCCACTCTTTCCAGGTGGACAATCATCCAAACAAATAATGGTCCCCATCCTTACATCCAGTCTTTGGCCCTCAGGTCTGGGCCCCACATTCAGACTCAATCTCTCAGGGATTTTAACTGTCCTTATCCCTTTATGTCAGGGAAGTTTTATACCACTTTTCCAGTGGTTTGTAGGGGAACAAAGACCCACCCTCTATACTGGGTTCCAGTCCAGAGACCCTCAAACAAGTTGGCAAGGTCTGTCTGTCAGATACCTTACAGCTGCCTCTCTGAATGCCTTTCTACCATGAGCCTTTCTTCGAGTCTTTCCCCAAGCTGTTTCCTGGGCTCTTTGTAACAAGCAACCCTTCCCAGGCTTGTCCCTGGAAGTGCAGTTCCTATTAACATGTTGGGGAGTTTGTTCCAATCCAGAGGTATTGTCTCTTTATAGGCTTCCTCTGCACCAACAGGACCCTTCCAGTTCCCCATAGCGTGCACACATACTCACTCTTGCATGCTCTCTCTCCCCTGCTGCCACCACCATGACTGCAAAATTCCTCCCTCTCTCACCCCTACAGCCTCCTTCCACTGCAGACTTTCTGCTATTACAGCAGCCTCTCAGCTGAAACTCATAATTAAGTGGGCCTAGACCACTCTCCAGGTACAGCAAGGGGGCTTGAGGCCAATTAAAGCCCATTAAACCTCGCTTCCCCCCCTTCACACTAGTCCTTATGCTTGTGAAGATTCCTTCCATCTGTGAACAGAATATAAATGAATGCAGTCATCTTCTCAAGTCTGCAGAATACCTGAAACAATAGCTCTAAGAGCCCTTTCCTTTAAATAAGATGTTAATGCTAAAGACTTATTTCAGCAATGTAAATGTTAACATTAACTATTTCACCTCTCACCAACTGCAGAGACAGCAGTTGCAAGGGCTTTGCAAGGGCTCTTGCTGAATTACATTTTGGGAACATTAGTATATGAATAGTAAAAACTAAAGATTGACTGAAGCAAAACTAGGTAGCTTTGGGAAAACCATCCTGATTACATGGTAAAATTGATATTCATCCCCTTGATGGGTAAATTTCACTATCCACAACTCCTTTGATCCTCATCGGCCTTGATGATCCAATAACAGCTGTAGCAAATTAATGTTTTTTTTCCAATTATGTTTGGTTAGAAGAATGCAGAGAGTTAGCCATACATTTATCAAGGGCCACACCTGAAGATTTATTCAGCTAGTATAGAACATTGCTTCTATTTACTTAGTGGTGTTTCTTGCAGAGAGATAGCACAGAGTAAGAAACATTGCTACTGACTTCCCAGTTATTTCCAGGCTCAGTGAAAGGGGTTGCTTTTAATCTATAAAGCCCTTTGTGGTTTGGGTTCTGTCATTTTAAGGAAGAAGGATGGTCTATAGTTGAGGCACTGGACTAAGATTCAGAAAACTGAGGTTCAGGCCCAGATTCTTAAGAAAGTATTTAGATACATAACTTGTCTTGATTTCACTGGGAATTGGTCACCAACTTTTTGTTTAACCATTGAGTTATGTGCCTATCTCTGTGCCTCAGTTTCCCATTGATAAAATTAGAATAAAACTGCCCTGTCTCACATTGTCTCCAAGATTTTCATTTATGAAGATAACAATCAGCTACTACACTGAAGGAGTGTGTGGGATAGCCTACTCACCACAGGCACACACCCTCATATCCGGGCACAGCTGCAACTTCCCTACTTTGGTGCCTCTGCCAACAGCCACTTTTTGAACTTGCAGTGATGTGCCTCTTCCTGTGACTTGGCCCTCCAGCCCAAGTCACTTAGTTCTGCCCCTTCCAGGGAAATCTGAGTCCAACATGCCAGTGACTTGGTACCATCACACCAAAGGTTCAACCCAACTTTAGGCTTTTGGTCCTGCCAGCCCTTGGCACCAGGGTTTTCATATCCCCACTCTAGATGAGCCAGTAGAGGAGCCGATAACCATCCAGTTCTCTGGGTTCCAGCCCAGGGACCCTGTATGAAGCAGATGAGGTCTGTTTGTCCAGACCGTCAGCTGGATCCCCAAGCTACTTCTGCCCATGGCCTGGAGTTAAGCTTTTCTCACAGCCTCTTCCCCAGCTGACTCATCTGCAGATCCCAAAAGAGAGAGAATCCAAATTAGTCAAGGAACTACCAGGCCTACTTGCTCCAAGGCTGCTCTGACACTTAAGAGAAATTAGGCTCTAGCTCCCACTGGTCCTTCCTTCCAGGCAGTCACTAGTTAGGCTCTCACTCCAGTCTTTACAAGGCTTACTCAGGAGTTCTACTTCCTCTTACATCCAACCATTAATAAGTTGGAGTTTTCCTCTTTTAGCTGTTCCCTCCAGGTGTAACAGGGTGAGGCTGATTGGGCCCACAGACTCTTATTAATCCTTTTTTGGTCAGCGTGGCGTCTTTGTACTTGGTCACAGGGAAGCTATGTAAGTACCTTGCTAGATAGTGCAGAGATTGTGTCTTTCTCCTTACCTCAAGATGGGGTACACATGCTATCTTACCACAAATTTAAATGTTAGGAGCTGGTGAGAGGTTGTTCTCTCTCAATGGTTCTTGCTCAGGAAATCATACCTTCTAGTCTGAGATGGTTAGCTCACCTTCAGGGTATGCTGAAAGGACTATCTGTTTGCTCAGATTTTTGCCTGTTTGGGTGAGTTAGAGAAGACGGACCTGTGTATTGGAAAGGGGTACATGGGATTTTCTTTCATCTCAATTAATTCTTTTAACAGACAATGGCTCTGGTTGCTAATTGTATATTGTATTCACAACAAAGTATATTTTGCATGTGCTTACAGACAAATGATAAACACATTTTATAAATTTAAAGAGTAAACCTTCTCAACAATAATCATAAAAGCAGGCAATATATCAGACATTAACTATATGGTAACAAGTATCACAATCGCATGGAGAAGACCAGCACTATCTCTATGCTGTATCCCATATTTTGCAGATGGCCCAGGATTTGTTCAGTCACCAATGGTTTATCAAGTTGTTCAGATATCAAAAAGACAGTCAAACATTATGATTATGCATGTAATGTAAAATTATAGATGGAGAAATGGATGGATAGCTAGAGACTAGACAATGATTGGATAGATTCTCAATGTCTATTAAAGTTTTTTGATAATATTTTAGCTGTGTATCCGATTTGCATCACCACCTCCATGAAGAGGACATTATTAATAAACCCCACGCAAGGGAATATTCGCTTGCCATTGACTTTCACAAGCCCTAATGGGCATTGATCTCTGCAACAAGTCCAACTCACCACCACCTTGGTAAACCTTCTCTACATCAAAAGGTGATACATGGTCAAATCCAACTATGGCAGCAGATTCATTCACATGTCTTTTTTTGATACTATCAGCCCAGGGTGAAAAAGACTGGCTCCAGCATAGCTGATCTTCCAGGCAAAGATGGAAAATTGCTTAGAGCACTCAGTCAAGGAGATTCCTCAGGCTACAGTTTAGAAAATGAACCAATCTCAAAAATATGTATATAAATATGTACAGTAGCTACTTGTCAAATAACTTTGTTATTCTTTTGGTGGAAGGAGATATGATCTATTTATCTGGTCAGGTTATATTTCACTTGTTTAATTAAAAATACATCAGTCTTTGAAAGGAATTAAAATATGTTGAAAAAGAGAGGCTAAAATAAGTAGCTTTAATACTAAACTTTTATTAGGCTTGTCAATGAAGGGAAACCATGTAATATCTCTAATAGCAGCAAATAATCTGTAAGCATTTTAAATTAATATGAATTTTTCAACATCCATAAGAGATTTTCTCACTGACACCATTTACTCATAAAAGCATTCCTTGGATACAGTGGGTACCCTTAGAAACTTGTTAGGTGCCTTACTTAGACAACTTTATCATACCCTTATTTGCTGTATTTTAGGTACTCCCTATAGTATGTATAGGGAAGTTTACATAATACAGTGCACACTGAAGTAACTTGCCTAAGACAACATTAGCATCTTTTAAGGGTGACCCCTCTAGTTGTTTTAAAAAAGGGGTCTAAAAACTATTTCTAAAGTCTCATTTCCCGAGTCCAGAAGAAACTCAACATGATTTAATTCAGTGGATATCCCGTTTCTCCTTCCTTGAGTAATTGTGTACATTGACCTTTGTCCTGTCCCTCCAGCACCCCTTCCCATTAACTTGTTGCCTCGTTCTTAGTTTCCTATCTGAAATTAGTTTTATACTTTCCCCCAGGCAGGGATCATGTCATTTTCTGTGGATGACTGTTAGACACTTGCGCTTTGTAAAGTCAAATGATACTAATATTTAGGGTTACCGTTCCTGGGTGTTTTTAAGCACATCAGAAATCCAGCAGACTCTTGCGCTGGTTTAAACCCGCCCTGGACTGGAAGTTATGGGTTTTTAATTGGGGTGGAGAGATCGCTGCAGGTCAGTGACTATACGTTTATTTTCGCTCCTTACGTCTGCAATCTAAACTCCTACGACAAGCAAACTCCCGGTCGGGTCTCCCACTCCGGCTCCCTAGGTTTACAAGTGTTGAGCTCTGTTCGGAATTTCTTTCTGATTGGCTCTGCCAATGTTAGTGACATCAGCCAACTTACTTTCGATTGGCCAGCTGGTTGCTGGGACTGTAGGACTTCCAGCTAGGCAGTTAACCCGATAAGTGCTGGAGAGCCAAACTTGGAAACCTGCTAGGCAGAGAGGGCTACAGCCAAAACACAAGGAAAGGGATTGAGTCGAACCGGAAAGCAGCAGCGTAGGGCACCCTGCGAGACCAAGCTGCAGTCAGAAGGAGCTCGCTAAAGAGAGTTTTATTGTGGCTGGAGCTTAGTAATAAGTGATCACGATAATATATTTATTTCCGATGCCTCCCCCATCGCCCTTTTAAATCGCAGCCCTCAGACTCCCGGAGTAGCACGAGGCATTGGGAGGGAATATTGGGATTGGCCGGGCTCCTCGTTTAAAGACACACCTCTCATGCAAAAAGGCTCCTCTGACTGGAAGGGGGAGAAGGTAAACAGAGTTGAATCACCCTCCCCGCTGACCAATTGGTGGGGGGCTTGGAACCTTACGTGATGGGATTCTGCGAAATTGTTACTGAGCAAGAGCATGCCGGAACAGTGAGGAGCGGCAGGCGAGGGGGGAGTGAAGCAGGCAGTGGGCAGAGGGGGGGCAAGTGTCTTGTAGACCTGGAGCTTTGTCTGCTATTTCAACACAGCGTCTTGATGAGTGGGTGAATGTGCAGGGAATTCTAACGAAGGCAGAGCGGCTGGGTGCATCTCCTGCGATTAGTATTATTTGGGGGGGGGAGGGGGACACCTGGGGTCCTTTTAAAACGCTGGATTACTTGAAATCACCACTAGTGACAGTCTTTCCAAGAGAGCCTTATTAGAGCCCGTCAATGTGCTTGTCACTGGGAGTGAATTGAAATCTGGAGTGGCTGGTGATCACGGGTAAGGGGTCTAGGAGTGCAAGAAGCCCCAGTGGAGCAGCAGATTGTGGATGCTGCTGCTGGAGTCATGGATTGTTATATAAAGATCGGTGGCTGAGTTCGACTCCGTGCTTGGATACTAACGCACACCGCCCCACCCCCTCGCTACTGATCTTGCAGGCTGAAGGCACCACTGTGCTGATTAGAACCCCCGGGGGGTACGACAGAGAAGTTTCGGTGCCTGGATTTTGGTTCTCTTCTTTGGTGGTCACTCGTCTGCAGAATGTCAGCAGTTGCCTACATGGATTTTGTTGCTGCTCAGTGTCTGGTCTCCATTTCCAATCGCTCTGTGGTACAGGAACAGGGGGCTCCGGATGCAGAGCTACTGAAAATGCCCGAAGAAGAAGTGACCAAGGACCTGAATGACCCCAGGGATGCCTGGAAGGATTATTGCACATTGGTCACAATTGCTAAGAGCTTGTTGGACCTGAACAAGTACAGACCCTTCCCAACCCCTTCCATCTGCAGTGACAGTGTAGAAAGTCCAGATGAGGATGTAGGATCAGACAGCGACGTGACCACTGAATCTGGGTCGAGTCCTTCCCACAGCCCAGTGGAAAGGCAGGATTCTGGCAATGTGCCCAGCTCACTCGCTCTCCTCCACAGTGGAGTGCCTGCAAAGGGGAAACTAGCCACTGAAAAGAGACACAAGTGTCCATACAGTGGATGTGGCAAAGTCTATGGAAAATCCTCCCATCTTAAAGCCCATTACAGAGTGCATACAGGTTAGCTGTGGTCTCTCAATTGCAGAGGGGGCTGTTGGGGTTAACTCAGTGTTATAAGGCAGCATTGGCTATACAGCACTGATTTTAAGTCATGAATATTATCCTTGTTAAGTCATGAACATTATCTTTAAATGCTGAAAATATAGACAAATATTAACGTTAAGGAAGTTGGTTGTCCTGGTTTGAACTCCTTAAAGATTATTTTATTATTTAACCTGTTTTCCTCCCATCCACCATTTTTGTGTCTCATCCTTGTATTAGTTATGACTGCAATGGCTATCTGGCTACATTCAGTTTATGAAAGCACAGTATGTTACTGAAATGATATGGAACATTTAGGGTAGAGAGCAAAGAGTGTTCTACTGGATTGTCATGTTATTGAGATTTTTTTTTTCTATTCCCTGCATCTGTAACGCTGAGGTTTACAAGGGGAAGATCAGGCCAGTAGAGGAGCTGTTCAGTCTAAAAATGGTATAATCTGCTTCTATGAGAGTAGCAAGAATTAACCAAAAATTGCATGGAAGCTGCACACCCTGTATGCAGTAGAGCCATTTAGGGACTGCTCAGTATTATTTTAGCCTTACACTTGTTTTTTGTACTTGCCAAGCTGGCTTTACATTTGACCAGGAGTCTTCAGAGTTTTAAAATAACATTGCTTAGTACAGCATAGAATTTTGACAAAATAAGGGATGACGAGTTAGCTTCCGACCAGCTACTTAACCAGTCATCATTCAGAGCTTCGTTTTATTCATCCTGTGTGTTACGACTTGTCCTCAAGAGCACTGCTGTGAGATTAAGGGCGTGGTCAGTTTCTGAGGTCATGGATTGATGACGAATTTTATGAATTCTCATAAGCAACCCTGTAAAGTTTAACTCCTACATGATTTCTACATGAATCAGAATGTGAAAGGTCTAGTAATTAATGAACTAAGATCTGAAAAACAGGAGGGGAAAGGCAGTGAAAACTCCACCTTTAGAAATGTAACCATTCTTGACAAGGGAAATATACTTTGATTAATCAGCACACTAAAGGAAAGTTATTAGATGGTTAATATTCTAATTTACAAGGAAGATGAACTGGCAAGCCTCTTAAGTCAGACTTGCTGGTATAAGGCTACAGCACACTGGGTCCTAAATTTTATGACAGCCACCTTCATTATACCCAATTATATTATAACACTGCCCTTAGCGGACTCTTTTTGTGAAGGTATTGGGCATATTTTTAATGAGCAAATGTTTAAGGAAATGCTTGCTCCCCACCCCCAAGCATAACAAGAATAGAGGGGCAAATTCTCTGCTGATGTAAATGGGCACACTTCCATTGACTTCAGTGGAATGTGCCCCATGTTTTTAAAATACAAGCATGAGTGTGATACACACTTAACTAGAAGGGCAGCTGCTTTTAAAGATCAGATGTTGGATAATTCTCAACCACTGTTTGTAACTTTCAAAGCTAAGTGCATTCCATCAGCTTTACAATTTGTGTTTTGATAGCACCTGTTCACCATCATTTTAGTCTGCTCCCATGAGGGGACTGGATGGCGCAAAATACTAGTAGTACAGGGTTACAGGATTATTCATTTTTACATCAGTGTTCTGAATGCAGTATAGGTCAGTAGTGGCTAAAGGTAAATTACCGTTATATCATGGCTGTTTGACAACCTATGTGAAAAGAACTGGTAGTCTGAGTCTAGTTTCTAATGAATGGGTTTCCACTTTACTCTCCCTTTCTGTCTCTCTCACACACAACATAAACTCCATCATGACAAACTTGCAATTATTGTTGACAAAATCAGCAAAGAGACCAAGGACTGAATGGACATTAGGGGGAAATTTCAAAAGCATGTAAATAAATGACCTAGGGTCCAAATCCTTAAAGGTACCTAGGTGTCCAAGTCCACCATTTAGGCACCAGTGACACTTTCAAAGTTGCCACTGAGCTGCCACCTAACCCCATAGGTGCCTAAGTCTCCTAGCTGCCTTAGTTTCCACTGATAAGCATTTGCAGATCTACTCCACAGTTAATGAGCTGCTCAGAGCTCCAGCTCAAAGTGAGATTAGATGGGGGGTTGCCTATCTCACCAGTGGGGCCTGATCTGGTAGGCATGCTCTGAACAGGTCTTAAAACCAGATACCTGTTAGACCCCACAGCTGAAGGCAGGTCACCAATAGGTGGAAGGACAATAGAATGCCCATACAAAAGACACATAGGGAAATGTGAAATGAGTGTGAGAAAGGTATCAAGTGAGAATGGAGGGGGGGGAGGGGGGAGAAAGAGAGAGAGGCTGTTTTGGTTGAGAGGACATGGCCTACCTAAGTGGCTGATTTGCCGTAGGTGCCTAATTCCAGGAGAGGGCTTCTGGCTGAGGATGCTGAGTGGCGGGAGGCACCTATCTCTAGACCACATGCACCAGGTTAGCTACTTACATGCCTAAGTAGCTATTCCATAGAATCTTATGGAAAAGGGAAAGTCCGCCTGAACTTCCATTTATCTTCCAAGAACTTTGTGGATAAAATGTAGTCCTGATTTCTAAGCCTCAACAAGTGAAGTTCGTGGGAGAAAAATCATTCTATTTGCCCACAGGTACAGACAGAAACTTGAGAAGAAGGGAAAGACATTTGTCACAAAACTAGTTTTAAAAAAACCCTCTGTCTTTTAACCTACCCTAGGGCCTGTGTGGTGTCTGCCCAGCCATTTCAGGTCCAATACTTACTGAGAACTATAGTAGCTAAATGTAAGCGAAGATTTGCAAATTTCTGGCTTGCAAAAGACAGAGGAAAGGACAGTATCATTCCCAGTTTGTTGCCAGAGCTCAGGTTTCCATCCTATTCTGAAGTAGACATCAGCTGGAATAACATTCTGACTGTTGACATGCAAATTAACATGCTACATATTGCTTCCAATTTCCTATCACCAGTATTGTTATATCAAGGAGGTTTTAAAGTGGAATAGGGTTTACCTTGGCCATGTATGAAGTGGATACCCATGGAAACCTCAAAGGTTAATGTTAATAACAGTATACTGCAGTTTTCAGTGATTAAATAACATCACAAATATTCAGCTATATTCTTGAGTAATAAACTCTCATTGCTTTCCAGTGTGAACAGAGGTTAACTTTAACTGATGGAATAGTAAATTATACTCCTCTTCAAGAGAATTACTTTATGAATGGGAGAACAGGAAAAATCTGGATGTAATCTCCACCGTTTGCCCAAAATCTGTACCTATAAATATAGGATTACTCCAGTCCCCTCTTTGGAAGGGGAATAAAACAGGTAAGTCACGGAGGGAGATCAAGACAGTACCCTGGGCAAATAGGATTCTTGAACTTGACACATGAGTGAAAATACACATGCCAGATTTAAAGTCATTCCAAGAGTAATACATTCCATAGCCACAGTGAGGTATTTCTTGATTGAATTGGCCAGGGACATATATGACCACACCATTGTAGAGTTAACGATCTATCTTAAGTGATTACTTCATTCCTTCATTCATTTAAAAAAAGAACCCCATTCATCTCCAGGGTTTAATGAACCTTTAATGTTAACCTGGCATTTCTTAATGTGAACTTGTTTTCCAGGGCAGATATTTGATTTCTCACTGCCTTTGCAGCCTTTAGCACTCTTAAAGTTGATGCCCATCAATAGTTACTTCCATCTTAAATTTCTAATGTTTATCTTATTCTCTCTATCTTGAAAAATGGTTTCATAATGTCTACTCATTGTACCCATTGTCTGTCTTTTATTAATATCCCATTTCACCACGCATAGTAACTAAGCAAGTTCAAAAAGTTTAATGACCACTCATGTATGTTCTATTGGTGTGAAACTAAAAACACACTGGCACGTCTTGTGCAAGCTGATAGTTTGGTACTTCATCCCTCATCTTCTAAGTTACAAGAAGAGGGGGACTGCATGATAGGGGATTTCTTTTATCTCCTTAACTGCTAGTTCAAAACCAGCTCCTCTTGCAATAGACCAAAAGTAACCATCTGATGATTGGTTGCCTATGACCTGCCTCATGACTCCTGCTCAAAACTAGCCTGAAAATTAATATTTAATTTTAGAGCGGTCTTTGATTTTGGACTGAAACAGTGTTAAGAACAAGATTACTACTATAAATTATTTCTGGTAGCCCCTATGAAGTGCTTGGAACTTTCCAAATAGGAAAGGGGGCCTGGCCAGGTTCCTCAAGGAACTCACAATTCAAAGACTGTTTCTTTGTCTTGAGGATACAGGAAGGATGCAATACGTTTAGAATGTGTATACAAATATTATGAAAATAGGACAGGTAAAATTATACCCAAACTACTTCTCGGAGTTGATGTTGTTAGTGGCAGCTTTCCCATAAGCATCATGATAGAGATGGGTCTTCCTGAGAGACTTGAATGTGGCAAGGATATAGGTCTTCTAGATGAGTTCTATGAGGCTATTCCATGCATAGGGAATAGCATAGAAGGTACAGAACCGTAGGCAATGCAGTTGCAGACAGACGGGCAGTCGAGACTGAAGTCGCTGGTTCAGTGGAGAGGCCAGGTGGAAGTGGGTGGATGGTTGATTTAGAGTAGTGCATTAGCTTGGAAATACAGTCTCTTTGTTGCCAATTTATATTTTGAATGATGGTAGAACTGGGGTTTATAGACTTTTAAAGTTTTTGATTTAAAAAAAAAAAAGAAAGGTGAAAGGAGGGTGTAAAACAAGGAGGGTAAAAGAAAGCCAGTAAATGGACAAATGGCAATTGATGATGATGGTCTCCCCCATGTGGCGAGAGAGGAAATGGGCAGCGGCATAGGTAACAGGAGGCTAATTCTGTGGGGGTGTCTGTTACAGGATTAGTAGAAGCCTACTCAGTTAGGGAACCCAGGCAGACCAGAGGCCCTGAGTACTCCATATAGCAGATGTACTTGCTCCTAAGATTTGGCTGTCAGTCCTTGTGCATATAAAATATAAATGAAGAACAAGGATTTCCCTGTATTATAAGTGCTTGGAAGATATAGATCCCCTTGAGAGTGCTATAAAGTACATGAGGTATATACCGTCTTTGCCTCCTCAGTAGGGCCTTAGAGCAACCCATGTCAATATGTCAGAACCAGTCCAACAGGGCAAGAGTTTTGTAACAATACAACAGCAGCTATGCCCTTAAACTCCACCTTTGACATTTTGCCCTTGGTGATATTCAGTGATAGGTTAAGGGCGGGGACATGGAGCCACAGATCTGAGTTCTACTATCCAGAGGGAAGGTGGGGAGCAGCATTTCTGTCACAACAGAGACAACTGATTGATGTTGCAACACAAACTGCACCTTGAATCCAGGCCCCTTATCAGTTTAGGCCGCTCCTGGCTGCATTGCTTTTCCATTTATTATCCGAACTATCCCTAGTTTGTCAGACAGTACAGATGTGTATTTTAATGGGAAAGTTTGGAGCATTTTCTTGGTGCTTTTGAGTTTCAAATGGAAATGATCTGAAATGTAATATTTTAAGCTCCTTATTCAGTACACAGGTAGTGCATTTTATAATATGGCTGAAGATCAGAGAGCAGGGCTCAAAGGGCATCTTGATAAAAATGTGTGAAACTATTATTCTCAGGGATTTATAAAAATGTGAAAACTCGTATTGTTACCAGAGTGAATGGACATGTTCTCTACCGAAGAGAACATTATTTTTTTTTGGTAATATTTGATCAAATTTGGTTACATTGCTTGAAAGGCTATAAGGTTGAGCAAATTAGGCAAAAATCACTCTCATATTTTCAATATACTTTTTCTGATGCTTTTTTGTATTTTTTTTTTTTTAAAGAGAATTAAGTATTTATTAAATTTCACATTTGGAAACCTACCAAAAAGTGTTAGTGGTCACACTACCCCATCAAAGCAAGGAAAAGCACATTTAGAAGGGAATCAGAGAACAACAAAGTGGTCTTACCTCAACTGCTTTACTTTATCCTTTCACACCAAGAATATAACTCCTGTTGCCAGCAGATACCATACTGGAAGAGCTGACTCTAATGAGTTATTGCACCCTGTTGTGCCTTAGTACTGGAGAACACTTGGTCTATTTCTTTCTAACTGGATTTTGTCCATTTGTGTGTGTAACCATTAGGATCACTGTGGGTGAGTACATTCACCGTCAGTTTACTGCGCTGCAATACTGCACCATCCTCACATACATTAACTGAATGTGAGCTGCCAAACCTGAAAGAGAGGAAACGGTTGGGGGAAACCGAGTTAAGTTTAATTGGCCAAATCCTAGGATAGCAAAAACAGAGTCCATTTCAAATAATTCTACGATTGTCTTAATCCTGTGTTTAGATACCAGTCACACGCTCTTGTGCCGGAATACCATGCTGGCACTTTTTTCGGGGGGAGCTAGAATGTACTGCTGATAATTATAAAGTAAACCAGTGATAGTGGTTATTGCTTTCATTCTTCACCTTGCACTGTGTGTGGTTGATGCTTATGCAGCAAAATGATGCTAATTATAGTGACTGACACCATATAAATACCTAAGACTCAGGTTGTCCTGTTGAATAGTCTAGCACACTTTACATGATGAATAATTAACTAACTAAGGAATTCATAGAAAAACATTTTTTTGCTCCTGAACATAAGGGCAACAGATGTAAATTGGTGCAGTCAAAGATGTATTGAAGGAATCATTCAGCAATACTGAGATTAAGTTTGGTGGTTATGTGTGTGTTGTGGCTTTGGATCTTACCCATACTTGAGCAATTTGGCAAGCTAACTGTCATTTAACCCCCCCAGCACACCTGTCAGGTTTCTGCCCAGAAAATTACTGTCTATGGGACACAGGAACATACTACTCTGTGGGGTTGTACTTGCTCCAAGCAAGGCAGCTGCTGTGTTGCTCACATCACTGTGAGGCTCCATTGGTACAGTTCCACTGTAGATACAAAGTGCTGATGCAATTGTCTCTCTGGTGCAAGTTGTCCTTCCATCACTGTCCCATAGAGCACTAGCCACCACTTTGGGGGTCTGTTTGGCCTAGTTCTTCTACCTTGTTGGTCCAGGATCAAGTTTTCTGGAAGTCCCTTACCTATATAAATAGTACTGCATACCTTTGAGCTCATTGGCTGCTGTTTTTTTGTCAACACCCAGACCTTTGCAGTCATTGTGTGTTTCAGCAAGCCCATTTTGGAACATATTTCCAAAGGAAAAAGCTATTGTGCAGGAATGCTGTCAGCTGGCCAGAGGCAGATACCTGGGTGCTTGTGAGATTCAATTGCAGTTGAACTCTAAGTAGGAAAACTTTGCATTATGACTGAGTGATGCAAATATAGTGCATAGCAAGAAATTACCCACTTCGGGGAAAGACAATACCAGGAGAAAAGTAAAAGGGCCACAAAAGGGCCCGAGATAACTTCAGCCAATCTAGGATAACTCGGAAAACCTGCCTTTTTTCCCAATGAAGTAGACAGTATTTTTGGCACTCATCCATCTACAGCGTATGAGATACTTTGGATGGTACTGCAACAGCTAACATCTGGGCCATCAGGAGAAGAGGAAGGAGAAATATTCATCATAGCCCAGTCGATGAGAAGGGATGTGGACCAGGACCAAGAGGTGCCTGAGACCTTACCAGGATTCCAGAAACTCATTGGGGAAGCTCAAGATCTCGCTCCAGCAGCCGAACGGGTTGAGGTGGACGTAGGAGACAAAGGAACATGTAAGGTACATTGGATTTTGTTATTTGCAGCAATCGGGATAGTTTTTGCATGGTTGGGGGCTATGGGAACATGTTCTTGGGTTCCTTCAAGCACCATACTCTTACGGTGGTTGGTTACAAGATCACATGATGCTAGAAGATCCCATTCTCCCTGGCTCTGTTACTACAACACAAGTGGCAGCTTTCTTTACCCTCCCTCCCCGATTCAGCTCCCCCAGATTCTGTCATGATGGACAAGCCCCACCATATTTCTCCATGTTTGGCTACATAGCCAGGTGTCCCAAGAAAGGGCAGAAGTTTCAGGCATGCAGTGAACTGCAGCTGGCTGGGACATGTCACAGGGTCAAGCAAGGAAAACCTGTTCCAAGAGTCAAATAAACCCTGAAATATACTAAATGTAAAAGCAGAAGAGTACATGACATTGTCTGTCAGGCCATGTATCAGACAAAGGCATCTGCTTAGCTATCCATTCTTATCAAGCTGTAATTATAGTTCATTCTGCCTTTCTGTTTAACATATGAGAGACAGGCATAAGCATTACTCGATAACAAGCTGCTGTGTACTAACCACCAGTGAGGGTGTGGAATAATGACTGTGTCAAACTACACTGAGGTCAGCCAGCAATGCAGGGTGGAAATCTAGACGAAACAACAATGTATTTTAGCCATATTTTCCCCCAGTCCTCCATGAGTAATTGCTGAAAGTCTGTCATAAAAATCAGTGCTCAATCTTAGCAATCAAATTAGGGGTAATGCTAATTTCCGTATACACCTACAGAAGTTCACTACATCTCTTCAGTCCCAGAACGTATCTTATATTCAGCCATTAGAACAACTCAGGTGTAGGATTGTCAACTTTGCTCCTAAGGGCTTGTCTTCACTTGAGCTGGCAGGGATCGATCTTTTGGTGATCGATTTATCGCGTCTTGTTAAGACGCGATAAATCGATCACCAGCGACTCCCCTGTCGACTCCTGAAGAGGCGCAAGCTGGAGTCGACGGGGGACCGCGCCACCGACCACCACCGCCGTGAGGATGGGAGGTAAGTCGGCTGTAGAGACGTCGATTTCAGCTAAGTTATTAACGTAGCTGAAATTGCGTATCTACAGTCTATTTACCCCCCTAGTGGAGACCAGCCCTAACTTATTCAAACTCAGCCATCCTTTCCCATTCTGGAATCCTCAGCACAAGGATTCTCTCCTTGTTTGCCTGGATTAAGCAACTTTTTAGTCCCACTGAACTACAACCACCAAGCCTTGCACACATTGTTTTCATTCCTGCTGCCTAAGAATTGATTTTAAATTAGGGAGAGAGTGTTAGTTTGTCCTTATCTTAAATAGTAAGAACAGAGCAGTTTGCTGTAAGAAGGCATAGGAGTGAGAAAGGAACCAGAAGCAGTTACTTTTATTGCATTCCTTGGTACAGACAACCCTGGAATGTCATTAATTAGCCTATTAACATTCTTCTTTTCTCTCATTTCAGAGGGCACCCAGATCCCATGTGGAAATGCTGGCACATCACAGAATGGGACAGCAAAGGCATCAGTAATCATAAATGATTGAACACTTGACCACCTTACTGGAAGGAAATGGGCACAGAAAGGGACTCTGATACAATGTTTAGATTCAAGGAGGAAAAGGCTGATCAGTTTTTGGAAAGACAAGACCAATTTAGGCAAGAGGACAGAAAACCAATGATGGAATGTTTATGGCATGATAGTGAAATGACGCTACCAGATCAAGAAGTCCAAAGAAAACTTCAAAGAGAATGGATGGAGGCATGGAGAAGCAAAGGCAGCTAGCACTGTTCTCCCAGCACCTGTTTGCATTGTACAACCACCTCCGCATGATGCTAGGGTACAGAACCGCAGCCCATACTAGACTGACTCATCCCTGTCTGCTCCCTCTGCTGTGTTCTCCTGACACTCTGGTGATGGACAGGACAAAGAACTGGAGTATGTCGGACATGCATTTTATGGCCCTATTGCCCCGTAAACCTAATTTGTGCGTGCTTGGTTATTTTTCTGTGGTTACTTATTGGATCTGGCCTGAATATTTGTGATTTTAAATAAAGTAAATTTGCATAATTTATTTCAGTGTTAAGAATCCATAAAACATGCTTTTAAGATACCCTCATTACATCACCACTCCATTAATGCCATAATTTTCCTTACCCAGAATCAAACCGATTGGTGCATACATAAGGTGAAACCCACCATCAACAAAGGAAACAAGGATATTTAAGGACAGTACCTGCTAACCCTTCAGGCTTGAACAGGCAGAATGAACCTTATCAGCACCCCCTCTTTACACTGCCCTGGCAAAATGTGAACAAAGCATCTGATTCATTTAGTTCACGTGCCGGATATAGCCACCATTAATTTACTGATTCCAGTAGTGCTGCTCGTCTGCCTGTGCATAAACTGTTGCAAGTTCCTCATTCCACAGACTCTTAAGCACATCACTCGTTTGAGGCAGATATGTGATATGATGTTGTATGATATGATGTATGATATGCTGTTGTTTGAGGCAGATATGATGTGATATATGATGTTTGATGTTTGTTTGAGGCTGATATGATGTATATGAAGTTGTTGATATGATGTATGATATGTTGTTGTTTGAGGCAGATATGATGTCCACCATTGCAGATTGCACTATCACTGCATGTCAGCAGGCACCTTCACTTTGTTTAAATCCTTCTAAATGCATACTCCACTACCCCATTGTGTCTGCCTAATCAGCTATTTAATCACCATTTCTCTGGGCTCTGAGTATGCCAAGGGGAGCAGTGGATTTGCAGGCTCACAAAAATCACTGAAAGCCCGGAAAAGAGGATGGGCCCTTTTCTCCTACCTGTCTGCTCTTCAAGAGTCCAAAGTTTTAACATTTTCTTGTACCATGCACTAAGCTTATGCTAATTTCTGCAGGAGACCTGCGTGGAAATGAATTTTCTGTCCTACAATTTTTTTTGAAACTTCAAAAATGTTCCCATTCTGCATCAGAATATACCAGAAATTTGAAAATTGCTTCCCATGGATAGGGAAGAGACACTGATGATAGGCTGGTGGTTAGGGCATTTTTGGTATACATGGGTAATGTAGGGACACCACATATTGCCTCTCCTTTTATTTTAGGAGCTCCAGCAGAAAAAATTCTGGATGAGCAAAGTGTGTGCTCTGACATTTCAGCCTGCCTTCCATTTTAAGTTCATGCCCTGGTTATTGTTGAGCTTCCCAGAGTGCTAGGATTTTGACCTCTTCTCCCACAATTCTCTTGGAATCCCAGAATGCATTTCCAAGTGTCCTGCAAGTCAGTGCTTCAGGTCTTTGTGCCAGAAGGTGTGAGATAGGCACTGAGAGGGCAGTTCAACTGAAACCCTTGAGTAGAATGCTATCCAAGGATTTGGGGTAGACCTAAACCCAAAACAGGATGGTTAACATGGACACTCTATACCAGTGGTTTTCAACCAGGGGACCTCAAGTAGGTTTCCGGGGGTCCACAAAGCAGGGCCAGTGTTATACGCACCAGGGCAGAAAGCTGAAGCCCTGCTGCATGGGACTGAAGCCAAAGCCTGAGCAACTTAGCTTTGGGGGAGTCCCTGAGGCA
The DNA here is from genome assembly GCA_032164245.1 of Sternotherus odoratus. NCBI lineage: Eukaryota > Metazoa > Chordata > Testudines > Kinosternidae > Sternotherus > Sternotherus odoratus. Next base: position 28,554,048 of record JAVMKO010000007.1, on the reverse strand, counting down.
TGGGGCCCCAGGCAATTGTACTTCTTGCTACCCCCTAACACTGGCCCTGGCTTTTATTAGCAGAAAACTAGTTGTGGTGGCACAGGTGGGCTGTGGAGTTTATATAGCATGTTTGGAGAAGGGGGGCTCAAAAAGAAAAAGGTTGAAAACCCTGCTCTACAAGAAAACTCCCAACAACCCCATTCTGTAATATAGATTCAACCATGGCCTGTGCGCACACACACACAGCAGACCTATAAAATTTAATCACCTCCTTTCAGGCCAGTGATTATTTTAAAAGGCTTTCAACTGCACTTGGAAAGGTAGAATGGGAAACAGAGAAACCTCGAAAACCAGAGCTCCAAGGGTTAGAATTATTCAAACAAGTGGCTTCTCCCCCTCTCTACTAGTGCTCTAGAGTGACTCACTACTTTGCTACTCCTTTCACCTTCTTCTTTGACCAAGGGCCAATTTTTTTCTGGGTTAATTCTAAATCAAGATAGCTTCAGAGTCATGTGCCCACCTCATGGGCAACATAAGAGTCTTAGTGTATCCTTTTCAGTCTGGGGCAAAAAAGTCTGAGCTCAAGGCATGCTGTTAGAAGACTAAACTTTATATTTATACGAGTGACTGTTTTCATCCATTAGACTCAGCTTTTCCACTTTCACTCAAGTCATGCATTCTAGTCACAAAGCCTAGTAAACTAGTAAGAAACCATTGACAGGGGACCAGGGGAGCCATTGACAGACCCAGAGAGCTGCTGACTGAATTATCTGCTGTGTATTATTTACAAGCTGTTGGAGAAACTAATCCTGATGTGAATTAGTGAGTAGTTGAGATACCCTCAGCTGCCTCACACTCATGATGGAGTAACGATGCAGCCAAGAGCAGATACTCAAACACAGAAAATGCATTTGAGTCAGGAAAGAAAATTGGTTTAGTCCTTATGAATCTGACAGGAGGTTGTGACACCATGTGGTATATTGGGCTGACTGCCAAGCTGATGCAAATTATTCCTTGTAGGCCGATGGTGCAGTTCATTCAAGAAATGATCAATAACCAAAGCTTCATCCTACAAGTTGGGAAGAAAATCATTCACCCTACATGTCTACACAATGGCCGCCCAACAAGGGCCCATTTTGGCTCCTCTTTTGTTCAGTATAGACACATATGACCTTCCTGAAATACTGGCTGAGAAGTCTGTATTGTGGGCCCCAGAAATGACCTCCATAGGGTTGAAGAGAAGCTCAGCCAACACATGGCTATTTTGACCACATATTTCAGCAGGGGAGATGAATTCTGAATGAAACCAGGACAACAGCAACCACTTTCCACTTAAACCATTGTCTCACCAATCTATTCCTCTCAATCTTTGTCCCAAAATGGCTACTGAAAGTCCAACCCATTATCAAATACTTGGGAGAAAACTCAACCGTAGCCAGACATACTCGCTGCACCCGAGACTCCTGAAAATGAAGATCTCTTCCCATACTGCCTTGATATGAAAATGTTGGGAGACTCCTGGAGAGCGACTCTTCGGTCCTTTCTACATCTGTATTGGCCCTGCTCTTTGGTGTAGCTGAATAGTGCTCTATAGTCTGGAGGAGCAGTTGCCACATTTAGCTTGTTAACATGAAAAATAAAAATATTGGTCATTCATATTATTAGTGACTGCTTGAATTATCCACCAACCTTCAGTCTGTAACACACAGCTCCTTCAGTGAGAGGCTATTACTATTAAGTCTGACAAAACTAGATTATTACATCTCTGGCTGGCTGATGCTCCATTCTCAGAATGGACACACCACACAGTTCCAGCAAAGGTTGGCTCATTTTCAGAGTTGTCGTCCCTCTCCTGTAGACTGCGGGGGTTTAGACTTGTTGAGGCCCCGGGATGAAGCCTGAGCCCCATTACCCTGGGGCCAAAGCCCAAGGACTTCTGCTCTAGGTGGCAGGGCTCAAATTACAGATCCCCTGCCTGGGGCTGAAGCCCTTGGGCTTCAGCTTTGGCCCCTCTGCCCAGGCTAGTGGGGCTCGAGCTTTGGCTTTGACCCTTTCCCCCAACCAGGGCAGCAGAGCTTGGGCAGGGTCAGGCTTCAGTCCCCCCTCCTGGGGTTGTATAGTAATTTTTGTTGTCACGAGGTTGCGGTACAATGGTCTAAAGACACCATTTTGTGGCCAAATCTCAGAGAATCTACTCCTGTCATCATTCTCCCTGAATTCTTTGCTATTGACTTTGTTAGTAATCCTCTCCTTGACAGCTCATCCTCAGTGGGCCTTTGTTACTTCCCTCTCGTGGTTCTCTTTCTTCCTGTAGTTATTCCTTCAGCTCTAACTCCTTTCTTCTCATGCCATCTTCACGGATTCATTTTAGGGATTTTGATATCTGTGAAAGCAGCCTATGGGTGCCTAGGACACTTCTAATGGTTATTGCCCATTCTTATGCCCATTGCCATATTTGTTTTGGAAGTGTTCAGCAATGCATTTTGGGTTAAGGTAATGCTTTTGCTCCCAACACCCAAAAGCCTGTCAGTCCATACTGCTGGATCTGACAATAAAGGGACAGTAACTTTTTAGGCTTAGACGTTGGATTGCATTGACTTGAAGCAGCTAACCAGGCGATTGAGCAGCTTTGTTTTTCTCTATTTGGAACAGTTTTGGGGGTCTGGGTCCCCCTTTGGTTTCTTTTCTCACAACTCCAGATCACTTTCCTTAGTGAAACAGGAATACCAGAAGAGTCTGTGTATTCAAAAATAAACATCGCATTTTTGAGTGGTGTTTATTGACATGCTTCTGAAAGGGAAGAGAAGGTCCAAGTTTGTGGATACAACTCACACAAACCAAGTTCTAGTCATGTTGCTCTATATAGCTCTTTATATTGCGCTCATTACCACAGGATCTGAGTGCCTATAAGTTATCTACAAATATACTGGCTGAAACCCCAAATACACCTGTCTTGGTGAAAATTAAAGATCCCACAACACTAGTGTCCTATTCAGGACTGTCCATTTCAATTTAGAAAACCAACAAGTAATTAAGTTTAGGTCCTGATTGAAAAGCAACCCTGTTCAGGGCAGCCCTTAAGCATTATATGAATAAAGTTAAGCATATGCTTAAGTGCTTTCCTGAACAGCTGTTTATGAACTAGTGGTGGAAACAAATTGGCACTTTGCTTACATAGTCCCTGTGCATCTAAGGTGAAATCCTGACCCCACTGTAGTCAATGCAAAACTCCCATTGACTTTACTAGGATTTCACCTCAAGTATTTAGCATCATTGTAAAGTGTTCTACATAAGTCAGAGTATGAAAGGTGGGTATTATGGAGTTGATCTTGAATCCAGAGTTTAAAAATGAGTCAGAAGTTTTCAGTTTAAAACCATTGTTTTGTATAAATCCCATTAAAATGGCAAAAGTCCAATACATAGACTATAACGATTAATGCTATTTATATTTTAATGACAGTTTGGATTAAAATTGGGTTATTACAGAGAATAATTAGCTTCAAAACGTCCCCTTTTCTGAAGTTTTCCAACAGCCTTTGAAAGAAAACTAAAGTGCCCTGGAATCTGTGCACCACACATTGCTCTTCATGCAATGATTAATATAGTATCAGTTATACATCAGTGCCCTTCATTGGCATCATAATTTTAAACTTTTCTCCATAACTGAGAAGAAATACATTACACTAAACCAGCGGTAATGAGCAATGATGCTGTAACATAGGAGAGAGAGAAAGAATGCTCACAATCCCTACCCAATACTCCCTAACCTAGGAGGAAGTTTCCTGACCTGGGAGAGAGGGTCTCATACATTCACATTTCACCTCTGTTGAATGTAGTTTATATTCCCCGGAATCTCAGCACCCTGCTTATTGATCAAGTCCTTGAACCCCAATTCTAGAAGGCAAGTATGAGCTGGCACCTCATTTTACACAGTATGTTAACAGAGACATTGCACAAGGTCACTGCAGGTACAGTCAGAAGTCGAGGCCAGGATTAACAATGGCAGACCCAATTAGCACCCTTTAGCCACACAGCCTTTCTGATTAAATGTACTTTGGTCAGCCTATCTAACTCCTAAATTCTCTTTAAGACCCAACAATAGACCCCAGGATTCCTGATCTCCAATATGACAGTGTTATCTGATTAACAGTTTAGTAACCCTTGTGAAAGTGTGTGTCAGATCCTCTTGTGACTGAGGGTAGCAAATACTCCTGTAGCTCCAGCGATAGAGATCTGGTTTGAGGGTTAAGGGGTCAAACCGTGCTGTTGACCTGTGTGAGGGGATATTCTGGTTTCATGTGACTTTGTCTTTCAAGTTTTCTTTTTCAATACAACTGGTTTATTTAATTTATACAAAGAGAAGCTATCCCATAACATTAATAATTTACTATAATCTGTACAACTGGATTGTATAAATTATAGCATGTCATCAAAATACAGATATTTTGCATTTCAATCACTGGCATCTCCCCCTTGGAGACCAATTCACTGAAGTACACCAAACCAATATAAAACACTAGGAAAGTAACACACAAAGGCTTCATTTAGTGACAGATAAGGTTGCTTCAGGACACACCCCACCAACTGACAACCTGAAAAGCGTGGAAATAAAAAGGTAAGGGAAAAGTCTCCTGCATTTCTTGCCACTTTCACATTGCTTGTAGCACTGTCAGTAACACTGCAATGCTCCATAAGATTTCATTTCCCCCTTCACTAGATACCCAAAAGCAATATGTACCCCCAATTTCACCAAATTTGTATTGTAATGCAAAGCCTTGTCACCTCAGCTGTATGGAATGTATGGCAGTCAGATGTGCTCATACAACAGCTTCCAAGGCCTCATCAGATTTTGCACTGGAGTTTGATGAAATCAGGGTATATACTGGTTTTTGGTATCTGTTGGAGGGAGACATGAAACCTTATGGAAGATTACAGGGTGTTATTGAGAGCACTATAGGCTACGTGAAAGTGGTAAGAAATGCAGGAGACTTTCCCCCTTAGCTTGTTATTCCCCTCATAGATGCTGACTTTGATTTCCCTGGGGGTGCCCCGTCTCTTCCTGCCCCCTCACCTCCTCTCTTGAGTATGCCCCCACTCCTCCCACTATTTTTTTCTGTAGGTGCTCCAACCCGAAAGTACCCACAGAAGCAGCACCTCTGATTCCCCTGCTTTTCAGGTTATGAACTGGAGAAATATCCCCTAATGCAGCCTTAAGTGTCATTAAGCAACATGTGTATAAGTTTATCACTTTGTGTAAGCTCCATGGTATTATTTGGTATTGCTCTGTCATCTTCTAGATTCCTGTTTTTCCTTCTAAACTTTCTGTTTTTATCATCATCTTCCTACAGGTGAGCGACCATTCCCGTGCACATGGCCCGATTGCCTTAAAAAGTTCTCTCGGTCAGATGAGCTGACTCGACACTACAGAACCCACACTGGTGAAAAGCAGTTCAGGTGCCCTCTCTGTGAGAAGCGGTTCATGAGGAGCGATCACCTGACAAAGCATGCCCGTCGCCACACTGAGTTTCATCCAAGCATGATTAAGAGATCAAAAAAGTCAAGCTCCACCTCATTCTGAATGATGGACTACACTGGGGGAAAAGACATTGGTAAAGGCATAACTGATCAGCACAAGAAGTCTGCCACTGTACAGTTAATATTCCCGACTTGCATTTTTAAAGCACATGTAGCTGAAATTTAAAATAAATATTTTGTCCCCCATGCTGATGACAACAGTCTTAAACGAGTGACTGCTGAGTGAGGTTGGGGGCAGAGATGGGGATCAGAGTAGATGATTAATTTCTTTTGTAACTTAAAGAATCAACACTGGTGTATATATATGTCTGACTTGGGTGGTCTGACCTGTGACTCCACAATAGTGATTCCAAGGTCTTTGTGATTGCTGTGTCATAAACATGTTTTGTTAAACAACGTAATGCTGCTTGTATTTAAAATTTGTTTAGTAAAACCACTTTCCAAATCACTTAAATAATTCTCAAGTAAAACTCCATAGCACACATCTTAGAAGTGGGTTCACTTCTATCGCAGAATGATCCATCATTTAAAGACTGTTAAGAAATACATTACATGTGTTACTAATAATACCTGATTGATATACAAAAGTTGAATTTATACTAAAGAAAACTGGGTCTAATTTTTCTTTGTACGAACTAGACTTTTGGATTTTTTTTCCAATAAATCTGTGTATAATGTAAGCTGATACTTTAAGCAAAAAAAAAAAAAAAAAAAAAAAGAGGCAGTGAAAAGCAAAAAACAGACTTTCTGACATCATGTGTATCTAACTCTATTATTCAGTTACCAGGAAAAAAACATACAAGTCAGCCTAAATAATGTGGCAGGAGTATGAAAGGAGAAATATACTTCTCAGAATTGTTCCTATAATTTCATTTGACAATATATACTGTACTGTACTATATGAATGCCACTAACAGTGCTTTATTCTGCTGGTTTTTTTGAATGGATGCATAACAGCAGCTACCATCTTTAGAAACTGCTGCTTTTTAAAAGGTTTTTTCTCTTCATACACTTGCCTTAGTTTATTCTCGTCATACACTTGTCCAACTCCTATAAATTCCAGTGGGAGTTGTGTGTGCTATGGAGAGACTAGACCTTTCCTTAAGAGCACTCTATGCTAATGGAAACGGCTAAGGCTCCTTTATCTTTTCATAGCTGTTATATAGAGTTCAGGGGGAAATTATGAGATAATTAGAACTACAAGAAAGCAAGCATGTCATAATATTCCTTATGACATGAGCCTCACCACTGGATACCTTGTATAGTACTTGTGTGTCATATACAACATATTTTATTATAATGGCAATATTACATTTATTTAAAAGCTATGATTTGCTCTTTAAGAGGAGTTAAGACATCACTAAAGGAAAACTTAAGATCATTTACATTATCTGAGTTTTCATCTTGTGAAGTTAAAAGCATGATCTTAAAAAAAAATTACTATGGATTTTTCCATCTTCATCCACTTATATGGTGGAGAATTATGTTTACACACTTTTCTTTCCAGAAACATTCTTCTGGTCTTTTGTTTTTACCCCTCCTTCAAACGAAGGAAGGTGAGGTGCAGCCCTATTACAGACATCTAGGGCCAAATTAATCTCTGAATTAACCACATTGAAGTCAATGGTGTTACAATGGGGATGTTATTTGGGTCCTCTTGTAAAACTTTGTACATAAAATCTTGTTAGTACACCTGCAGCTAGTTATCTTCTTATTGTTTCACCTGATAAAAAAGCTTGCTTCCTAGAAATTAAAAAAAAATAAATCTACTCAGAAGTAGAATATTTTCTTCTACAATTATACCTGGCTTCCAGCTTTAGAGATCAGTTTGTCTATAGCATTTTTACTTGTGTAATTCGTTAGAAATTCTGTCTATGTGAAGAGAACTGCTTTTAAGGCATTAGGGATATTGAGCAGTCTGTGGAATAAAAAGGGAGGCGTTTTCTTCAGTGAAGACATCAGGAAACCAAGCACACTTTCTACCTCCGTTTCAGCTTTTTGAAACAATTATTTTAAGAAACAAGCATTAATTTCTGGTGTCCAAAATAAGTTGTAGGGACATTTGTTCTTCCTAATAAAATAGCTAGCCTGGCTATTTCTACTGACCCAATGTAAAAAATGTATTCTGCTTACCAGTACTGTAACTGCTGCCTTGGGGTCAGGACCATGTGGTAGCCCAGCAAATCACAAAGTAATATTTTTACATCGTCCTCCCCTTCTCTATTAAAAAAACACTTAAGAACAGAGTTTAGAGACAGTTCTACAATCCAGCAGCAGCTGTTCTATGTGTACTGTTGCCATTATGCGGGACAAGTGCAGTACTTAGCAAATTAGGGACTGATCATGTAAGATGCTGAGTGTCCTTACCTCCTGTTGACTACGTTGGGAGCGGTGAGTAATCAGTATCTCTTCAAAAAAAAAAAAAAAAAAAAATCAGGCCATTTAACTACCAGTAGTAGCCTAAATATGGATATACGTGTCAAGCTGTAGGCAACCAAGCTTGAACATTTGGGGGAGAATGTACATTTAAACAAATGTCACAAAATTGTTTTTCATGTTATAAAAAATGTAAGGTACTCTCACAGGTACAAAATATGGAATGTATAAACTTGTGTCTATATTTGTGAGAAGATCCGGTCTATAAAAATTCCCAAACACAAACCAACATTCTAATTTGCTTTAATACATACAGTATCGGTCCAGTCCAGATGGGATTAACATGGCTCATTAACTACCAACAAAACACATTGAGAAAGTTTTGGGGTTTTGGTTTGTTTGTTTTGAGTGAAAGCAGACAATGGATTTAACATAGAAAACAAATGGCAGGACAGTCATTTGTATTTTAAACTGAATTTCTGTAACAGACTGTCGCAGGTGTTGGGAAAAAAAAGAAAAATCAGGTTCTCTAATACTATATGTACTTGTCACACTATTTGGGAAATACTTAATAGTGCTGAAGTTAGGACAGCTCCTCTCCTCAGTTAAGAAAGCCCTTCACTATTGCATAGAGAAGTCAAGGCTTTAAAGGTATAGCTACACAACATACTACTTTTATGAACAATTTTTGATGACTTACATAAACTATTTTATTTTCAGTTTGCAGATGGACTTTGTTCAGTACACACCAGACTGGACACATTTTTCAAAACGGTGTTTTACTACAGATTAATGATCTGTAAACTGTAAAATACCAACCTTTACAACAATTTAATCAGTTTTATTTTTGTACAGTATTCGTATCCTTTATAAGTTATTTTGCTGTCCTGTTTTGTAAATCACATGAACTTGTAAAAAAGTAGGCATAGGTGTTTTTGTACATATGTATATAAATTGTCCAAATAAAGGAATAAAAAAAATGATCTTGTTATGGATGATTTTAATAAGACTGACTGCAGAAAGATCAATTTGAGTGTCTAAAAAGCTTCCACTAGCACAGATGAAAAACATCTATGTATTCTGCTTTCTGAAGACACTTGAGACACGCGCGGCGGGGACGGGAGAGCGAGGCGCTTTTTTTTTTTTTTTTTTTTTTTTTTTGGTCCGGCGGGGAGGGGGGGAACCCCGGCAGCCCACCCACGGCGGGGAGGGGGGAACCTTGGCAGCCCGCCCGCGTGGCGGGGACGGGAGAGCGAGGCGCTTTTTTTTTTTTTTTTTTTTGGTCCGGCGGGGAGGGGGGAACCTCGGCAGCCCACCCACGGCGGGGAGGGGGGAACCTTGGCAGCCCGCCCGCGCGGCGGGGACGGGAGAGCGAGGCGCTTTTTTTTTTTTTTTTTTTTGCATTCGCCCTATAAGACGCACCAACTTTTTCCCCCCCGTTTTGGGGAAGAAAAAGTGCATCTTATAGGGCAAAAAATACGGTATATATTATTTGTAAATATATTAATCTACTATTTTCTCTGCACCTCTCTGACCCCTACACCCCCAAACACACAACTACATTTACAATGGATTGCAAAAGTTTTCACAGCACTTTAGTCTCTAAAGTTCCTGGTCAGCAGGAGGGGAGAGGAGAAAAGATTACTGGTGGATAGGGAAGAAGGTTAGAAGTGTAACTGCCTCTGCAGCTAACATTGGTATAAATCAGGGGTGGGGAACCTCTGGCCCGCGGGCCTTATACGGCCCGCCAGCCTTATACGGCCCGCCAAATCATTCCATCCGGCCCGTGGTGGGGCCGGTGCTGAGTCAGGCACTGGGGCGTGGGGAGAAGACGCGCCGCAGCCGCTGGTCAGGGACCCGCGCGGGCTGCCAGGCGGGGGTGGCTCCGCGCTCGGCGAAGGGGCCGGGAAGCGCCTGCGGGAGCCGCCGGCCAGGGACACACGCGGGCTGCCAGGCAGGGGCGGCTCCGCGCTGAAGGTAGGGGCCGGGAAGCGCCTGGGGGAGCCGCCGGCGCCACGTGGCCACCATTAGCCGGGCGGCGAAAGGAGGAGCCGCGGGGAGCCAATGGTCAAGGGGGTGTGGGGGGGAGGCTGGGGGGCAGGCAAGGGGGCAGTGGGGGAGGGGGAGAGGCCAGGCTGGGCGGGCGGGGAGGGGGGCAGGAGACTAGGCTGGATGGGGTGGATGAGGTGTGGGTGCGGGAGGGAAGGAGGTTTGGTGGGGGGGAGGGCTGGGCGGGTCAGGCATGGGGGGCAGGAGGGGGGAGGAGGTTAGGTTTGGTAGGATGGGCCGGGCCAGGCAGGGGTGGGGGGAGGAAAGGCGGTTAGATGGGGGGAGGCTGGGCGGGGGTAAAGGAAGATCGCCCCCTACACCCAGGCTGATAGCGGGAGCTGACTGGGGCAGGCGGCAGGACCCCGGCTGGCAAGGGGCCAGCGGGGGAAACCCCAAAGCAGTGCAGGGCTAAGCACTCCGCCCTCCACTGCTTTGGAATTTCCCACGCTGGCCTCTTGCCAGCTGGAGTCTCAGCTCCCGTTGCCAGCCTGGGCTTCCTGGGGGGGGGGGGGGGAGCGGCCCACGAATGACATTATAAATGTCCAAATGGCCCTTGGCAGAAAAAAAGATTCCCCACTCCTGGTATAAATGAAATAAATTATAAAGCAAAGGTAGTAGGAGGGCAGTGGTGGATTTTGCCCCCCCCCCTTTTATTTTTAAAAGATTTTGAGTGATGGTTTCAATGGTGAAGAGTGGCTGCGAGACCAAAAACACCCAACCTTCCAGAGAGAATGCAACTTTAAACATACCACATTCCTAAATCATAACAGAAAGAATACATACCAGGAATTAGTTGTTCAAGAGTTAATCTGCAAATGTTCACTTGTGGAATGCACCCACTTACTCCTGGCCTCTACCACTGAGCTTTAGAAACATTCTGGAAATCAATATCGATTTGGACTATACAAGCACATTTCCAGCAGACGTTACAAAAGCTCTCAAAAGGCCTCTAGGCCTCTGTTCCTTCCACTTGGCCAGGTATCAAGTCCCACAAGGCTAGAACTCAGAAGAGGGAAAGTTGGGTGCTTAGCCTGAATACATAGACACACAATTATTACTAATCTTTCTTCTGGTAGGTAGCATCTGCACATTCTTGACTTGTGCTGCTTTCTAATACTCAGGAAGATGGGCAGAGGCCTTCTGGAACAAGGCTTGCAGAATTGCTCTCCAAAAATGATCAACAGATCTAGATGCCAAGTTGAGGCACATAATGTGTAAGTATGAGAACAAAACTCCAAGTAGAAGCCCTTCAGATTTCTAAATTAAGACATCAAAAATACAGACTATCAATGTTGCCAAAGCCCTGGAAAAATAAACTCAGCTTCTATCATCCTAATGTATCTATATATAACATGTCTCAATGTGCAGCTTAATCCACATGGGAACTGAGTAGAAATGGCATCCCTCTTACAATGATCTTCAAAGGGTAAGCAAGGTTGCACATTTGTTTTTAACCAAGTAAATTCACTATTTGGGGAAGGTCAACTCAGTCCTGGGGAGACGGACCATTTGGACCAAAGGTTAAGCTTAAAAGCCTCATCTTCTGATAAGGTGCAAGGACAGACCCGTATGCCCACACAGAGCCCCACTGAAGTCAATGGGAGGCTTCCTGCATATACCACTGCAGGAGTAAACTGCACACAAGTCTCCATACTCATTCAGTCCCTCTGCCAAATATGATTTCTATTATATGGACACTGATCCTCACGGAATTGACTAATTTCAAGAATTCATTTCACATTAGGGCTGACGTCTGTTGATTATTTTTGATCCACAATAACCAGGATTCAAGCCAGTTATCTAGAGGTGTACAGTTCTCTGTTCCTTTACCAACTCCCTCAGTCCCACCCTTCTTATTAAAAGGGACCCTCCAGTCAAACGGTGTTATTTTTAAAAATTAGGGACACTTTAGAACGGAATTTTTCAGAATCTAGCTTATGTTTTGCTGTTTATGCTATTCATTATTTTTTTACATTGCGCTCATTTTGGAGAATTAAAATCATCATGTGGGCTTCACTTTCAGGTTCTCATTTGCTTTGGACAACACTGCAAACACTGAAGTGGAAAGCATGTCTGTTCTAAGCAATATACTACTGAAAAAAGCCTTTTCTTTGGCATTTAGCTTCATAAAAGTTTTACACAAAATCTACATCTGGGGCTAAGTTTGACCTGTCAATGGTCTGTTAAATAAGGCTTTCATTTCTAAAATGTGACTTTTGTCAACTACAAATTAAATGGATGCCAGTTAAACTAATACCATCCTTCAATTGGCTTCTTCGGGGGTGAAAATAAAGATATTACATATTGCTGTAGATTTTCAGAGAGCATCTGGGACTGGCTCATTTTCCTAAAGATAAGTTGGAAAAGGTAACTGAAAGCAGTCTTCCAATTTTATACAAATCTGTACCTTTTATAATTTTGTATCACAGATTAGTTAGGCAGATAAGAATTTCAACCAGCTGACACATTCTATTTCAGGAGTTCGCAATTACTGTTGACAGCAATAACTGAAACATTTATACTTCAACAGATATGGCCAAAACCCCACCAGGAAGCCAGCAAATTTAACAGCTACTTCATCAAAGACCTATCCTTCACTAGGAGTACAGAAACACTTCAAAGAAACTAGAGCTGTTAAGAACAGCTGAGTTCAAGTGTAAAAACCTACAGGAATAATTTCCATACCCACCACCAAAAACAAATCAACATTTAGACTGATGTTACTTCCATAAGCTCGTTTATAGCTCTCCAGAGGAGAACACAAAACTGTTTTAGAAGAGAACTACAAACAAGGTTACTGGCCCAACTAAAATTTTTGTTTAAAAAGCTAAAATTTATATTTGTCCATGGGGAGGGGAGGAGGGTAAAGGCAGTGTTTTGTGTGTGGGTTGGGTATGTGAGTGAAGGGTTTTGGCTTAGGAATCCACTTCATCCTGCTGAAATAGAGTTTAAGGGGAAATGTTAATATACATAATACTATAATGTTTAGTTACATAAAATATGCTATTTTATATTTAATAACCACCACAAGAAAAAACTGTGATGCAAGGCTACAAACACACACCCACGCACCACACTAGTTGAGAATCTGGTGACATCACATCCCTTCTGCCTCACTCAGAGTTACCATTTCAATAGAACCACTTCAAAGCTATACACTGTAACTTTATCTTTGAGTTAACTGTGCAATGTATTAAAATAATATACATATCACAACTTTTGAAAACTTCAATAAAAGTGGATTTGACCAGATGTAACATTTGGAAAGAAATAAATGGACAGCTAAAATTTCCAGATGTGGTATGTTCGATATAGCAAAGTGCAAAAGATCAGGTTTCTAGGGGCCCTCCCATTAAGACAACCAGTTTTTCTTTGAAGGAATAGATGGCTAGAACGGATCTAAGAAAATATTACATATATCTGAAGGTAAGTTTATAAAAAAAGAAGCTTAGCTCTTCATTGTCAGTTCTCTGCAAGTTTCCCTCTCAGATTCAACAACTATGTTTTCATAAATACAGTCTCACAGACCAGTAGCTCCAAAAGGCTCTAGGGAATTCACTACTGATCCATTTGCTCAACTTGTCGTCGCCGCCTACGGAATGCCTTTAAGTTCCATTTGGTTGGTTCTAGCATAAAAGGTCCATTGTAGACAAACAACACTGTCATTTTTTCAGCATAGGTGAGATTCTGCAGGAGCTGCCAAAAATGGGGGGGGGGGGGGGGGGAAGAGAGAAAAAAAAAAGTCACACTAAGCAACACCTCTCACATCAAGCATTACTTTTGCATTAGTTAAAATAGATTAATGTTTCCCCCAAAGAACTTTTGCATGGTGTTTTTACCACTGTTTGCCACTGACCACAGATGCAAGTCTCTGAGTGCCTGGACAATCTTGGATAAGAAAATGAAAGAGGAGAAACAACAGTGGACACCACCACCATTTTTCCACTCTATGGCCAAATCTATAGCACAAAGACTACAGTGGCAAAGCTAAAGCACCATAGCTACTCCAGTATAACCCAGTACTGTAGATGCAGCCATAGTACAGCAACAGAAGGGATTTCCTCTGCTGTAGGAATATCATCTCCCCAAGTGACGGTAGCCAGTCGACAGAAGAATTATTCCGTAAACACAGCTGCATCTACACCAGGGGTTAGGCCATCACAGCTATCATTGCTCAGGGATGTAGATTTTTCATACTCCTCAGCATCACAGTTATGTCATTCCAAGTTTTAAGTGTAGACCAAGCTTCAGTTATGCCAGACACTGAAGTTTAGGTGACCAAAGAAAAAAAGTTGGTTTTTAGTAGATCCCTTGACTGCCATAAAATAAATAAAATAAATAAATGGAGATATACCAATCTCCTAGAACTGGAAAGACCTTGAAGGTCATCGAGTCCAGTCCCCTGCCTACACTAGCAGGATCGAGTACTGTCCCCTGACAGATTTTTTTTTTTTTTTTTTTGCCCCAGATCCCTAAATGGCCCCCTCAAGGATTGAACTCACAACCCTGGGTTTAACAGGCCAATGCTCAAACCACTGAGCTATCCCTCCCCCCTGCCATATAATCAGATAATTGGTTCACACCTGCTAACATCTAAATAAATTCAGTTTTGGGATGATGGGGAATGTTACCATAATACCTTAACTAGTGACCAAGCAATTTACCCATATAATCTTTCCTAATTTCCTGTAAACAAACAAAGTAGGTACTTGCTGAGACTACATTAGAGCAGGCAACCCCACTGGTCCTTTCAGACCAAACCACTCAAATCTGCCAAAGTACTACAGATAAACAAAACGTGTAAATAAGGTTCCTTCTTGGGGCTGTTGCTTGTGTCAGAACAAATATAAACCATTCAGCTGGCTGCCACAGGCACAGACAGTACTTCCCCTGGTCAGTTAGTTCTCCGCAGCCCTCCTTCCAGAGAGGGGAGCTGGTAACCCATCGGCCTGGTGCTCAGGCTTCAATAGCTCCCCAAGTGTAGGGTTCTCTGCAGCCCTCCTTCCTAGAACTGCAGCACTCGCCTTCTTAAGCTCTCCCTCAGCCTGACTCTTAAGGAAAATTGTCTCACCTTTATCTTTCTCCTTCATTTGAACTACAGGCTTGCCTTTTATTCCATATCCCTGTCTCTTGATGGTGCCCTGGTTCCCAGCGGTGTTTACTTTAGCTTGGTTGTACAATCGATTGCTCCAGGGAACCACAAGTCCCAGAACTCCTGTTCTTAGAGGCTCAGCCCTGGAACAGAGTTGGTTGAGCCCAGGCCACAACCATTCTTAAAGGGGACAAACTGCCCTGTTATAGTATTTTTATTTCATCCTTGTCAGTCTCAAATGAGCAACCCAGAAGACATTTATATAGCACCTATATCAATGCTATTTATTCTTTTATCAAAAGTCAAAAGAGTCACACACACACACAATCTTTTTATTTAGTTTTCAGTTACTTACCTTAGGTGTAATAAAGAAATACTGAGAAGTACTCTCTTTACAAGCAGTCTTCACAACCATTTCAAAAACTCTCCTCTCATTAACTGGGTCCATTCCCTTTAAAAAAAAGAAATCAGATATACTTTTACAATTCCTCTGGTCATTTTATGAAATCTTGTAGAATAAAGGGCTTGGTTACACTTACAGTTCTATAGCGGTTTTGGTTATACCTGCCCTCGTATATAGCTATAGGGATAGCGCTATAGCGTGTCCACACTGAGACCCGCCAGCGGTATAGCGTGGCCACATTTGCGGCACTTGCAGCAGCATGGGAGTAGTGCACTATGGGTAGCTATCCCAGCATTCAGCTGGATGCAATGTGCTTTTCAAACGAGGGGGGTGAGGGGAATGTGTTGTGTGTATGCAGACTGAGAGAACGAGTAGATTTTCGGCCTGTGAAGACTGTGTCAGCAAATTTCCTTTGAAATACAAAGCCTGCTAGTCTTCTCTTTCACACAGGCTCACTCCGTAAACATTTGCATTGCTTATTTGCCAACTTAAGAGAGAAACTCTGGAAAGGTACTTCCGCATTCTCTTCCAGCTGAGTTCAAAACAAAGGGAAGAGATGTCAATTGCCTTAATGGCTTAGAGGCATCTCCAGAGATCACTCAAAGTGCTGGATTGTTAATACCCATTCACACTGGAGATAATACGGAGCACTGAATACGCTATAAGCTGTTAATCCTCAGGACGGGAGGATTACCAGCACCGGTATAACTGCGGACTTATTGCGCTCTACGTATCTCACCAGTCTGGACGGGTAGTGAGTTAACGCTCCTGGAGGCTTTATAGCGCTATAAAGTGCCAGTGTAATTAAGCCCTTATTTTAAGTCTTGTTTCACACACTAGCGACCTTACCTGATTTATTTCATCTACAACCCTGAAAGGACATCTGTTGAGTTCCTGCAGAGCCATCAAGTACAGCATAGTCGAAACACTTCTCTCACCGCCACTCTGATGGTGGGGAGTCAGTTCATGCAGCTGGGTATTACTACGGAATTTAACTCTAATTCGAATCCCGTATTTGTCGTACTCCTCCTATAAAAGTAGACAGGAAATGTTAAGACATCTACGGCTTCCTACAGTGCATCCTATTTGACAATGCAGCAAAAGTGAAAGGAAACCATTTTATATATGTCCTACATTAGGAGAATGAAGTGTTCAGGATCAGTTATATATAAACTCTTTCATTCTATTTTAAACTATAGTTTATCTCATAGTGTTGATCTATTCTTTTTGCATATAGAACTTCTCTCTAACCCATCATCCAGCTAACCAATTTGATGTGCAATTTTAAAAAGGGTAAGTTATTGGAATTTTTGTTCTTCTATTTTTTTCCCCACGTACTTGTTAGTAAATTATTCTATAGCAAACAGAGCATTGGCAGTAAGGTGATTGATAAATAAAATCATAATTGCATACAAAAGTTAGTGTTTTATGAGAGGTTTTGTTGTAATAATTGGTCCTAGAAATTTATCCTAATTGTGAGCTCAATTGGAAAAATTGAGTGGAAATTTATAAAATGTCACAAAAACCTGTAACAATAAACGTTGATAGGAACTATTGCAAAAAGGAGACAGCAGAACTGAATTAGTTTAAACAAAAAGCCCTCCTGATTTAACTCAAGGACTGTGTTAAGATTATACCTGGTAAACATTCAAGTGTAGAACTGAAAATCAACTGACCAAAATTGTTGTCAGAAATTAGGCCTAATAGGTGAACAAAATAGTGACAGGATGGGCTATTGTGCCCACCACTTCCTTCTGGGAATCTTGAAAAGAAAAAAGTTTTGGGGAAAAATTAGCTGAAGAAGCTGTTTGCCAACAACTGCTGCAGCGAGCCTTACCATCATGGCTGCCATCCTCACCATTTCTTGGGATCCACTGTAATATCGCTGACATCACCCTAATTCCAAGAGATGTCCTGACTAGACTGGGCCAGAGAGAGGGACCCACGTGAAATCGCCACCTCCACTGCTTTGGCTAAATGCCAATTGCATCCCAACTACCACCTGTGATGTGTCACTTTCCCATCTTATTTCATCTCTTCTCTACTCCTTTCATGTTGCCTTCTGTTTAAGAAGATTCTGGTTTAGCTACACAAAATGGCATATTTTGCAATGCTCCTACGAGTCAGTGACCAAAAAGTCAGTCAAAAGCAACGACTTAAACAGCCCAATGCTGATACAGGTTTGCCAGGTCTTAGAGCAGCTAATAAGACCAAATGTGTTTTTTCCAGCAGTGAGAAACAGAAGCTGCATTTTCTATCTTTGCTGATCTTTTCTTTCCCCTCTGTTGTCTCTTCTAAGAAACAGCAACTTTAGCAACAGCAACAATAACACCAGCTACAGACCATCTCCTTTTTTCTCTCTTCCCTCCAAAAGGAGTTACCACCATCTAAGTCAGAGATTGTCAAACAAGGGAGGTTCTCTTTCTAAAATCTCTCTACAGCAATAGTACTTCACATTTGTGAGGTTGCTGTGTATACCAAACCCCAAACCTTGTTCAGTGTTGGGCAGTTTCAGGGTCATGTCAACACCTTTAACTTTTTGGGCTCATGTATTCCATTGGAATTAATACAATTCCCATCTTACCCACAGAGAAGATTCTATTTATTGTACCTGGCTATGATCACACCAAGCCACAATCATTAGTTAATGTTTTTGTATACTGCATTGATGCACCGTGATCTGCAAATCTGGGCTGGTGATTTCTGTTCATATAACTGGATTTTAAGATATAATGGAATGTCCATTTAGGTGCTATTAAAAACATTTTTACTTCATATGTCTATTTTTATGTCCGCTTGTCCAAGAGTCCGTGTACTCAATTAATACAACTCTGTTTCTCATTCTTCATTTCTCTGTCAAGAGCCATGATCTTTTTTCAGAAAATTCTATTAATATCATAATTGGTTTTAAGTGATTGTAAGTTTAAAAGCAATTTTTAAACTTTATTAAAAGCAACTTTTAAACTTCATTATGCCTCCTCCTCCTCTTTTGAGATTTTTTTAGAATGGCACCAGCCGAAAGTAAACATGGATGTCAAATTTGTGCATACTGTATTTTTCGCCATATAAGACGCTCCGGTGTATAAGACGACCCCCCGAGTTTTTAAGTAAAAAAGCCGGATTACACACACAAAAAAAAACAAACAAACAAAACAAAAAAACCCACCACCACACACAAAAAGCGCCTCGCTCTCCCGTCCCCGCCGCGCGGGCGGGCTGCTGGGAGCGCGCCGCTCGCCCGTCCCCGCCGCGCGGGCGGGCTGCTGGGAGCGCGCCGCTCGCCCGTCCCCGCCGCGCGGGCGGGCTGCTGGGAGCGCGCCGCTCGCCCGTCCCCGCCGCGCGGGCGGGCTGCTGGGAGCGCGCCGCTCGCCCGTCCCCGCCGCGCGGGCGGGCTGCTGGGAGCGCGCCGCTCGCCCGTCCCCGCCGCGCGGGCGGGCTGCTGGGAGCGCGCCGCTCTCCCGTCCCTGCCCCACGGGCGGGCGCTCCCAGAGGCCCCGGGGCCCGAGCTGCTCCCGTTCCCCGCCGGCCCCGAACACATGCGGGTGGGCTCGGGGGGGAAGCGCCGCCCCGCCCCGCCCGCCGGGCCACCTGCAGCCACCCCATCTCCAGCTGCCCGGTGCTCAGGGTCCAGGGTTCGTATAAGACGCCCCCCCTAATTTTGAGAATATTTTTGGGGGTTAAAAAGGCGTCTTATACGCCGAAATATACGGTACATATTTTCTGTTCCTCAGTGTTTTTATCGTTGTAGCAGATTTTCAATACCAAGGTGTCTATTTGTGTCCCCAGGTGGGTTATTCTGGTGGATGAACCAAAGAACTCTTCTTGGTATTGATGATGAAGCTGTGCACCTGGAGGAGAGTCAACATCCAAAACATGGCCCTGTGCACTGATGACTGCAACAGAGCTCTGATCAGGAGGTCATCCAGAAAGGGGTACAGGAGAGTTCCATGAGATCGGAATCTGGCTATTCCTACCATCATAATCTTTATAAAAAACCTGGGACCAAGGAAAGGACAAATGGATGTGGTCTGTATTGATGTTTCCTGCTGCAGAAGTCTGCAGTGGCATGGTCTGATGGAGATATGGAAATGTGTGTTCACTAGATCTACTTAAGGGAAGAAGCCTCCCTGGGATGACACCATAGAGGTCTCCATCTGAAGCCCTATTTTCTTCACCCACTTGTGGAGCTTTTTGATGTTGAGAATAGTTCTGATACCTCCATGCACTTTTGTACAATGATTTACTAGGTTCTACTCCTTTCTTTTGAGGGAACACTCTCTTCCACTGCCATATGCAGAGGAGATACTTCACTCTGGATCAGATTGAGTTTTATGTGGTTGTTGGAACTGGGTGACTGGATGAAAAACAGATGGGGCAGAGTCCGCAGCTCTAGGGAATATCCCTGACTCACTATTTCCCTGATCTACTTGTCTGTGGGCAATGAAAACTATTTTTCTAAGAAATGCGAAGTCCTGTCCCCTTGCTTCAGTTCCTGATGGAGGCCTATGCAATTTCTGTCATAAAGTAAATCTGGCGGAAGGGAGGCAGAAGTCTCTTGGGACTTTCTGTTAAGACTTTGATTATACTGTTTTCCCTTAGGGAACCTATTACCCCTTTGCTGATGCCTCTGAGAATGAGGAACATACAGAGGTGCTCCTTTTGAAGACCAGTCCATATTCTCTCCCGAGGGCACTTAGTGAAAAGAGAGGGACTATTAGGATTTTGCTGCATTGTCATCCACCACCTTATCTAGCTTTTATCAAAAAAAGAAGGAAGCCTATAAGCTTGGCCAAGCACTGGATCTGCTTAGAATCAGGATCTATCTTTCAGGGTCAAAGCCACAGATGGTGCCTGACTACTAAGCTGGAAGTCATACCTTGGACTGAGAACCTCATTGCATCCATTGAAGCATCAGCTACAAATATTGTTGTTAGAGAGACTTTCTTAAAAGTGGAGCAAAGTCAGGGTGAACTCCATCCTTAAGGGCTTTGAGATCTTCTGGCCAAGAAAGAGATGTTCTTGCAAAGTACCAGGGATGCTTCGAGGGTGGCAGAGGAGGCTTCAAAGGCCTTTTGGGAATGGCCTCCATCTTCTTATCTTTAGGGTAGAACTCCCCTTCTGATGGACTAACCAAATCCCTGGTGATGGATGCTCCAGCGGTGCCAACCTTCTGTATCTCTGCAATATAGCCCTTTGGTTCTTGAATGATATAAAGCCTAATATATAGGCTATAAGTTATAGGTTGCTTTTGTTAATATTCTTGTCCTTATTAGGCTTATTCCAACCATCCCTAATCAATGGCTGAAGGAGAAACAAAGGGGTATTTCAGCCTCAGGGCAGGATTTTGAGGGGAGAAATTTATTCTGAGGTACTCACAGGAGCTGTAGCTGATTTCATAGCCAGGCAGCTTGCCTTTCTCAGTGCAGGAGGAGAAGGAAGACAAGTCAGAGGACTTGTACCATCTGGACTTTTTGTCCTTTTTCTTTTTACCTTCTTTTGACTTTTTTAAAACCTTTTTTAGCATGCTTTGGGAATGTGGAAGCTGTGCTGTGGCTTTATTGAGGTCTTTTCAAACTTGCCTTCCTTAGGGCCTACTGCTCTCTCAAGAGGTCTATCTCGGAATCTTCCCACACTGGATTCCAGTCTGAGTGGGAGGGGGGAATTTGCTGTCCAAAACCCTCCTGGCTGGCATAGGAGAAAGGGAGGCTGATCAGAAATCCTGTTTCTTTCCCCATAGCACTAAGTACCCACTTTAAAACTTGCAGGGTTGCAAGTCCTGCCCAATCTGCCCCTCATTGTTCTGTCAGAGGTCCCATGTGATGTACCTCAAACTGAGTGGTCAGGGAGGGTCCTCTCTGCTTTTGGAGTCTATCCCTGTTCTTCACTGGGGTTCCAGATCCATTTTTTCCCCACTGAAGTCCTGGCTGCCTTAGTGAGTAAAGGACCCCACCCACCTGTTCAACTCATAGCCCTGGGACATAATGGAGATAGGTATGGAAGGCTGAGTGCAGGCTAGGCACATCTTGCTGTCTGCCGAGCATGGGAAGGCTGCCTTACATACAGAACTCTGGTTAGATTTGACCTGTTTTCTTAGCTGCTCCGTTATGCCTATAAGGAGCAAAAGAGCTGGCCAAAGGACACTGCTGCAGAGGCTCAGGTAGGGTTAAGCTGACAAAAGGTTAACTGACCTCGGGTGGAGAAAAACTGAGGAAGGAGAACACTGCTCTCCCCAGTGCCCAGAAAACTGGAAGAAAGAGTTAAAATAGGAGTAAGGGCAGAAGCAAATGAAACTGCCTCTGTCTGCTGCCACAAAGACAGAGGATCTGACAATGAGCGATTGAGGAGAAGGCATAGCCAAATCATGCGGTGTCAAAATGCTGATCAGGTTCCATGAACTGCAGAGAGGAAAGCAGACCAGACATGAGAATTCTGGGAGATGCTGGGCTGCAGAACTATTCATGTAAAATATAAATTTTCCAGCTACGACCTCTCCTCTAAAGATTCATACCTTTGAAGTTTCACCAAAGAGCCGTCAACTTTTTAATTAATTAATTTATTTTAAACACTCTTAAAACTGAGAATTTGAGTAGTTTGCAGTTGCTTTATAAAACTACTGTAAAGTTGTGTGGACTGTAATGTACTGTTTAGTTCAACATTACACAGTGAATATTTCATATAAGAGGTCTGTGGAACATAAATGTTTCTGAAAATAACAATCTAAAGTGAATCCTCTTAATGATAGCATTTTATTAATTTTTATTTTACTCCACTCAATGCCTCTCTCCAAGGCATTTCAGATATTTCTACCACCAGCAACCAAGACTAAGGGCATGTCTTCACTACACGCCAGATCGGCAGGTAGCAAGCGATTTTTTAGGAATTGATTTCTCGCGTCTTGTTAAGATGCGAGAAATCAATCGCCTGCGGCGCCCCCGTCAATTCCGTAACTCCAGCTTGCCGCAAGGCGCAAGCTGGAGTTGACGGGGGAGTGTGCTGCCGACTGCCGCCGCCATAAAGACGGCAGGTAAGTTGGCTGAAGATATGCCGACTTCAGCTACGTTATTCACATAGCTGAAGTTGCGTATCTGCCATCGATCCCCCCCCCCCCCAGTGAAGATCAGCCCTAAGAGATACTTCTCAAATACCACTAAAAGCATAACAGTTCACCACAAATGACTGAATGTGGAACAAATCTGACTGATGCTGCACCAAAACATAGGAAACAACTGCCAAACAGACTGCAATGGAAAGACCTAAACAGCAACCAACAACAAAAGAGCCAATCTGTTCTACTGTGAGTGGTACAATTAGCTCTTGACTGGCAATTAAGCGGCAGGATCACCCTGAAATACAGAATAACTAAGTCAATACATTTTTTTAATTCTAAACAGCAAATAACCATGAGCTGTTAACTAACGACCTAGAAGAGGACCAGGAAAGTTGGGCAAGGAAGAGACAAGGTTTCCATTTTTATCTACTGCAGTGATCAAAAATGAACTTGGGGTAAGATCAGGGCTGAGGTTCCTGGCATCCCCTTGGTTCTTGTGATGAAGCATGTGCATGGCTCCAACAGTCATTGCTCTTTCCAGAAGGTTCTGGTTTGACCGAGAGGGTACATACACATCCAGAAAACTGGGATCTAGAAAGGTTTAGACCTCCTTAAGAAGAAAGTGATAGACATACTAGTCTTTGGAATAACTGGATTACTCAGATCCCCATCTGGCTTTGGAAACTTCTGATAAGACTGACTGTTATACAGCCATTGGTGGTTCTATTTTC
This sequence comes from Sternotherus odoratus, assembly GCA_032164245.1. Classification (NCBI taxonomy): domain Eukaryota; kingdom Metazoa; phylum Chordata; order Testudines; family Kinosternidae; genus Sternotherus; species Sternotherus odoratus. The sequence goes on along the minus strand of JAVMKO010000007.1, from coordinate 28,530,832 downwards.
ATTTGGTTGAGATAAAAATTGGTTCTGATATTTAAAGAGAAGTTATAGATTTCCTTGTAAAAGGATTAAGAAGACATAAATTAATGCTTGTAGGTGACCCCTATTTTCCCATAACCCAGAAAAAAAATTTCAAATAAATTCTCATTTTGAGACATTTAAGCACAAAAAACTAAAATGTAGAAGTTGTTATTCATATATATGGAAATGTAATCATACCTCATTTTCTGTATGAAGATCAACTTCACCAGCACATTGCATAGAACTAAAAAAATTACTGAACTTTTCATTTATTTGTTCAACCAGCTGTTTCAAAGGTGTTAGCCACCTTTCTTTAACCTAAAAAATAAAGAAAGAGACAAATGTAAAAGAACTTCAGAAAGAATTTACAGTTGAAGTTGTAATTAACAAAATACCAAATTTAACAATTACAGTACAATTTAAATTGAAAATTGCCCACAGATCACCATACCTACCTTCATAGATCAAGTAATCACACAAAACAGACCAAGAAAACTGTTATACAGAGCCAGGCACTCAGATACCTCAGAATATGCTCTGAAGAGAAAATTGGGATATGCACCTTAACATAGTGTCAAGAATCAGAGAGGTAGCCGTGTTAGTCTGGAATAGCAGAGTTAAAGTCCTGTGGCACCTTAAAGACCAACTATAAAGTTTTGAAGCATAAGCTTTCGTGGGCTAATACCTACTTCGTCGGATGCAAGCAGTCCGACGAAGTGGGTATTAGACCACGAAAGCTTATGCTTCAAAACTTTATAGTTAGTCTTTAAGGTGCCACAGGACTTTGTTAACTCACCTTAACATATTCAAACCTACTTTCACCAAACAAGGACATTCCACCAAAGAAGTAGATTGCATCACTTGGGCCACTCAAATAATCCAAGAGATCCTGCTTCAATACAGAAATAAAACCCACTCCAAATGCACACCTCTAGTTGTTACCTACCACCCCACATTGGAACCCAGACAAGGTATCACACAACTATAACTTGTACTCGATGGCGTGAATCCCCAGTTCAGGGAGGCCAGCCCTTGGCTCTGCCCCTCAAAACCCCCTCCCACCCTGCAGCTGGAGACTCCCTCTTCCGCCCGGTGGCCGGAGCGCCCCGCGACTCCCTCCCCCGTGGCCTGAACCCCAAGACTCCCTTACCCCACCCCCCAAGGCCCAAGCCTCTCTTACCCCGCAACCGTCACGGCCTGAGCACCAAGACTCCCTTATCCCGCTTCCCAAGCACCGAGGCCTACTGCCTCCTCTGTGGCCAGAGGAGACCCAGGCCAGCTAGAGCTCTGAGTGCTTCCCGCCCCCTCCCAAAACCTGCTCAGAACAGCCAGAGCCCTCCGCACCCGCGCCTCCCCTCTGCGGACCCCAAGCAGCCATGCAAAACTTCAAAAATCTCTTTTCTTTTCTCTTTTGGAAAGAAGAGGAGCTTTTGCTATGCCCCATACAGGTTCCAGGGTGGCTGAGGAGGCGGTACAGACGCGCCCCGATTCATGCAAGTGTTCTGTTCCGGAACGTCTTTCATAACTCAAATTTTGCGTAAGTTGGAAACTTCCCCCCCAAAATCCTCCTATTTCTAGCTTAAACTTGGATTTGACTACGTTGGGTTTATGTAACTCGGGGAGCGTCTGTATATGTTACTCAGACAGCATCCCAGGTTCATCAGTAATTTCCCTAGAGTTCAGGGAGATTACTAATAAACCCAGGAAGTTGAATAGCACATAAGACCTCCTCAGTTGCCCCAGAACCTGCATGGGGCATAATAAAAAGCAAAAACTTTGCCTGCTAAACCCGCAACTGGGGTCCTGCAGCAGTGGCTGCATTAGGGTCCCCATACCTATTATACGCACCACCCATGCTCGATGGGGACCCCATCCTGAAATAAATCTTTCCTGAACCCCCTCTTCTGGCCTTCAAACAACCCCACAACCTATCCAAAATCATCATAAAAAGCAAGCTCCCCACAGATCAGGCCACACCAACTCAAAGCAGCACTAGATCTTGCCAGAACAACAGATGCAAAATCTACAGATACATCTGCACTGCTACACCAATCAACACCCCCTACAAAATATCTTTCAAGAACCATTGGTCCTACACATGCCTATCACATGTGGAAAATCTCATCCAGTGCACTAAATGCCCCCAAAGCAACTATTTGGGTGAAACCAGACAATCACTACGCTCTATAGTGAACACTCACAGACAAATGACAAAAGATAAAAACACCCTAACACCTTTTGGTGAATACTTTTCACAAAGCAATCACCCTGTATTTCACCTCTCAGCCCTCAACATCAAAGGAAACCTGCATAACACTTTGAAAAAATGATCCTGGGACCTTAGGTTCATAAAACTTTGCTAGATACTAAAAATCATGGAATGAACTGAGACATTTGATTTATGGCTTATTATAACAATCTGTAACCTGCTAACACCTGCCACCGCCAGCTACATCCCACACTTCCTTTCCTCCCTATGACTGGAGGCGTGTTAACAGGCCACTTTACCCTGAATGGTCCCTTAAAATACTTGTTAACTACTTATGCTAAATTAACAATCTGTTCCAGGCTTGTCTACACTGACAAGCACTTCAGTGTGGCTTGTGTAGCTGCGGCAGAGCACTGGGGGTATGATTAGACTACAGATGGTAGTGGATTTTTTTATAGCGCTTCCCAATTTAGCGCAATAGGTTTTGCGCTAGAGGCTGTACACATTTAATCCCTGTAGCGCCAAAGAATGCACACATTTGCAGAGCTTCTGGCGGCAGTGAGAGTAGCGGGATAGGGCAGGTATCTCAGCATTCAGCTGGGTGCAACCTGCTTAGCAAACGAGTGGGGTGAGGGGGAACTGGGAACCTGTGCGTAGGGAGGGAACTTCCGGCTGTCAGTTAATTTTCAAAAACTGACAGGCTCTGCACACACACCTCCCTTCCACAACCATTTATTTGGGGGGTTTCTCAAACTTGGGATCGAGAGGTGGGGGTGTAGCGGAGTGCTTCCCAGGGGGGTTGTGAGCTCCTGCCGCCGCAACTTGCGGCGGCGGGCCGGGGGGGCCACATGCAGCTGGCCGCGGCGGGGACTCAGGACAGCGGCTGGGAGCGCGGCAGGGCTGCCGCTGGCAGCGGAGGGGAACCGGCAGCCCGCCCGCAGCGGCAGGGGACCCGGGCAGCCCTGCCGCCCACAGCGGCGGGCCGTTTTTTCAAATTTCAAAGGGACTGTGGGGGAGGGTCTGACGTGGGGTCACCTGAGGACGGACAGAAGAGTTTTAAATGGTGGCCAGAGAGGATGTAATTGGGAATTCTGGACCAGGATGCTGGAGGCTGGAGGCTCATTATCACGCAAGGGGTGTGCACATTGCAACCCTTGCGCTAAAACGGTAGCGCTAAAAGCGTTATGCCTCTTGTTTTGAGGTTTACCAGTAGCGCTTTAAACCGTCAGTAAAAGCACAAAATGTGTGTTTTAAGTGTGTTCGGTCAGTGAAATTGTAGCGCTAAAGAAGTGTTTTAGCGCTACAAAGCCCCAGTCTAATGGGAGAGAGCTTTCCTGGTGCGCTTAAAAAACAAACAAACAAACAAAAACCACCTCCACAAGGGGCAAAGCTACAAGCAATGGGAGTACAGCTTCCAGCACTGGTGCACTGTCTACACTGGCACATTATAGCGCTGAAACTTGTTGCATTCAGGGAGGTGTTTTTTCACACCTCTGAGCAAGGAAGTTGCAGCGCTATAAATTCCACTTGTAAACAAGCCCTCAGTTTCCCAGACCTGAAGAAGAGCTTTGTGTAAGCTTGAAAACCTGTCTATTTCACAAACAGAAGTTGGTCCAATAAAAGACATTACCTCATACACCTTGTTTCTCCAATATCCTGGAGAGGATACAACTACAACACTACTGCATACAGCAATTGCCAACATTTAATTTTTCCTAGCATCAAAACTTGAAATGCCTTAAAATGAATATATAGTGCATTTTAATAGACGCATATACCCATTTATATTTCTCCTACATTCATTATACTACAGTAATGATTGCATTTATTACCTGTGAAATGTTTTGTCTATAGCTCTCCAATTCGTTTTTCTTTTCCTTTAGTTCCTCTGATACTTGCTGTATTTCTTGTGCCCTTCTATTATATTCTTCAACAACCTGTCAGGAAAAAGCATTATCCTTCAAAAATACAAATTGACAAAATAGATATTCCTTCAAATTGACAAAACAGATTTTATCAATTCAAATCTTAACAGTAAAATACACATGTAAAAACTGCACCTGTTTATATACAATTAAGTGGTGTATGCACTGTTTATACATTGAACAGGACACAGCCATCTCTTTAAAGCAAAGAGCAACTAAACCATTGCTCTATTTCAGGTTAACCCAGCTATTTTTCTCAAAACAAAAAGGCAGAGAACATGCTGTTCCTTTGGAAGAACCTACTTAAAATTCTAATAGATTCAGAATCTGGCATTTATAGCACATTGTTCCTGCTGTCTAGCTTATTATTACCAAGAGTTCTAGTACAGAGTGGGAAGCAAGTACAATACTGGAGGAAACATACTGAAGCATTTAGGCCTGTGAAGCAGGAGGCTCTTGATTTCTCTTCATTCAGTAAAGCATCAATTTCATCCAATGTGTTTGGAAGATCCTGGAATGCCTACAAGAAGCAAAACAATCTATTCATTAGATAGTTTAATGTTGAGACAGGCTTGAAATATGACTCAAAAGTAGCAAGAAATTGGACAACCAGGGACACTGCTAGTTCACTTTATTAAGACAGTCCATTTTAATTTAAGCGGTTAGATTCTCTCCTGAGAAATGTTTGGTGTGGGGAGATGAGGGAGGGCAGCTGGGAAGGTAACTATGGCTCCCTAATTCTCTACCTGTGCAGGTGTAGCCCCAACACTGGTGCAGCTGATCTAACTTATGTTACCTGGCAATGGTCCACAAGAGCCCAACTAGTCGAGAACTGTTGGAGTGTACAGTGGTACTTTGGTCATGCATCCAGAAAGGGGATGGTAGCATAGGAGCTGGCTATGCCAGGTGAGAAATTCCCCCAGGAGGAATACTTGGCTGGCCAGATACATCCAGGCTTTGGGCCGTTCACCTTCCCTAAATTGGAATAGGAAGGAGAATCTGTCCCAATTTCTTTCCTTTCAAATAGGAAGTTAGATTAATTAACCTGAAAAATTCTCTCTCCCCCCTATTGTGTATCTAGACTAAACAACAAGGAAAACCCTTTTTGTGATCATGAGATATACAAGTTTTCATAACAGTGTAAAAATGAACTAAACGTAAAATACTATTTAATTCCTGGGGGCAGAGTGTGCTGAGGGAGGGTGGTAGTTAAGTTTCTATAGCACCTTCTTTACAGACGTGGTCCCTATTCTTGAGAGATGACAATTTAAGGGCACAATGATCATGCAAATCCTTACATGAACAGTTCTTTATTATTTAAATAAGTGGTAATACTCATAAGTAAGCTTTTGCAAGACCAAGTCTTCTTTTAGAGAAGCATAAACAAATGACAACAAAGGGAGGATAGAGGGAAAAAATAAAGAAAAAGGGAAACTTCTTTTGAGAGAGGTGCTTTCCAGATAAACATACACTTCCTGACCAGAAGAGATCATAATGAATACATGACATAACAAGGGACTACAGCAGAGTGGGCAAACTTTTTGGCCACATCTGGGTGGGGAAATTGCATGCAGGGCCATGAACGTAGGGCTGGGACAGGAGGCTGGGGTGCAGGATGTTGGAGGAGGTGAGATGTGAAGGAAGGGGCTCAGGACATGGGACTGGGGTACAGGAGGGGGCTCAGGGCAGGAGGTTGGGGCACGGGCTCTGGCCCAGCACCGCTTACGTGGAGTGACTCCGGGGTGGCAGCTGCACGCATCGGGGCTAAGGCAGGCTCCCACACTGCTCCCAGGAAACTGCGGCCAATGGGAGCTTTGGGCCCCACACTGCTCCCAGGAAACTGCGGCCAATGGGAGCTTTGGGGGAGGTACCCACAGGTGAGGTCAGTGCACGGAGCCCTCTGCTTCCCCCCCACCCCCATCCAAGGACCACAGAGACGTGGTGCTGGCCGCTTCCGGGAGCGGCGCGGGGCCAGGGCAGGCAGGGAGCCTGGCAAACAGTGAGGTGGCAAAGTTTGCAGAGGACACTAAACTGCTCAAGATAGTTAAGACCAAATCAGACTGAAGAACTTCAAAAGATCTCTCAAAACTAAGTGATTGGGCAACAAAATGGCAAATGACATTTAATGTGGATAAATGTAAATTAATACACATTGGAAAAAAATAACCCCAACTATACATGCAATATGATGGGGGCTAAATTAACTACAACTAATCAGGAAAAAGATCTTGGAGTCATTGTGGATAGTTCTCGAAAGACATCCGCGCAGTGTGCAGTGGCAGTCAAAAAAAGCAAACAGCATGTTAGGAATCATTAAAAATGGGATAGAGAATATCTTACTGCCCTTATACAAATCCATGGTGCGCCCACATCTTGAATACTGTGTACAGATGTGGTCTCCTCATTTCAAAAGGGATATACTAGCATTAGAAAAGGTTCAGAGAAGGACAACTAAAATGATTAGGGGTTTGGAACAGGACCCATATGAGGAGAGATTAAAGAGACTAGGACTTTTCAGCTTGGAAAAGAGGAGACTAAGGGGGGAGGAGGGATAGGATAGAGGTATATAAATTATGAGTGGTAGAGAGAAAGTGAATAAGGAAAAGTTATTTACTTGTTCCCATAATATAAGACTAGGGGCCACCAAATGAAATTAATAGGCAGCAGATTTAAAACAAATAAAAGGGAGTTCTTCACACAGTCAACCTGTGGAACTCCTTGCCTGAGAAGGTTGTGAAGGCTAGGACTATAACAGGGTTTAAGAGAGAACTGGATAAATTCATGGAGGTTAAGTCCATTAATGGCTATTAGCCAGGATGGGTAGGAATGGTGGCAGGAGAGTTCACTTGATCATTACCTGTTAGGTTCACTCACTCTTGGGCACCTGTCATTGGCTACTGTCAGTAGACGGGATACTGGGCTGGATGGACCTTTGGTCTGACTCAGTATGGCCATTCTTATGTTCTTACGTTCTTATGAAGCAAAGAAAAATTGGGAACTCACCCTCTACCTTTCAGAAAGAGATTATTTTGCTTTAGGTGCAGGTGCACTAAAAGAGCATAGTTCTGAATATTATAAATCAACAGTCTTGGCTAGTGAAAGTATCTCTTCATGTTATTCCATCACACCCTTCTAAAAATGTGGCCTTTTGTTTTTAATACTCACAGTCTGAAAATCTTTTGGAATTTCTTGGTCGGGGCTGAGATTACACGCCTGTCTAGCTTTCCTCATCAGTCCCTTGCACTTCTCCAAAAGAACACGTTTTTGTTCACCCAAGTCAGAAACTTGTTGCTAGTATAGAAGAAATTAAAATAAAAAGATGCTTTATTTAAAAAAAAAATCTCCATTGCTTTCAGTTACAGTCAATCAATCTGTGACCCTGCATGAAGATCAATTGCTCTGGGAGGGGGGAGGGGGGAGAGGAGAAAAACTACAGATGAAAGTTTAACGACAAAAATGACCAAGTTCACACACTCCAACTCCACCATCACAACTGGAACTAGCATACTGGAAGTAATCATGTCAGATTCAGAGAGAAGGTTTTTGAAATCACAGAAGATTATTTACAGAGGTTGAAAATAATCCCTCCCTTCAAAAACAACGATCTTCTTCTGGCTTTTTTAAATTTTTGTTTTTTTAACTAAAGGGATGGCAGATCTGAATGAATGGATCAAAACTGAGTGCAATTTGTAAAATATATTAATGTGTTTTTCACAAAAAGAGTGCCACGGTTTTGATCTCTGCCTAGGTCCGGATGTAGATCTCAGCTTTAAAATTTGGTAGTGGAAGAGATGGACTATTGCAGGGTTTCTTTATTTTGTATCATGCCTACCAACTAGCTCTAGTTTTTCTACTAAACATAACAGAGTCATCTGTTAAATAGGATTTGCATTTCAAGGAATATTTCAGTTGAAACTATATAGTACAAATAGATTAGCAGTATGTTAAACATGAGATCTATATATATAAAAGTCAAATGGTGTATGCGTGTATGTATGCGCACTTACTCCTTCCACACCGTTTGAGCTAGAGACTTGAAATTTGGTACAGTTAGAGGTCTTAGGGTCCTAATCAGGGTAAGAGTCAAAAAAATTTCAAATCTCACCTCTGATGCCCCCCAGGGGTGAAATTATTTAAAGGCCAATCACATCAGCTGGGCAGCTGCTGTTCTCTGTGACATAGTTATGATGTCATAATACCCCCCCTCCAACGGACCCCGCACTCGCTCAGCTCTCTGCCTCCCCCCCCTCCAACGGACCCCGCACTCGCTCAGCTCTCTGCCCCCGCCCCACTTCCGATGGACCCGAGTTGGGTTTGGTTGGAGGGTAAGTGAGGTGGAAGTGTCAGGTTTGGTCCGGGGGTGAGCCGGGGGTGTTGGGTTTGGTCTGGGGGGGTGGGAAGGTGTCTGGGTGGGTGAGGGGTGAGGGGTGAGGTGTGGGTGTTGGGGTTGGTCAGGGGGTGTTGGGTTTGGTGGGGGGGTAAGGTGGGGGTGTTGGGTTTTTTTGGGGGGTGAGGAGGGGGGTCGGGGTTGGTCGAGGGGTAACTGAGGTGTGGGTGTTGGGTTTGTTTGTGGTGGTAGGTAGGGGTGTCGGGTTTGGTTGGGGGGGAAAGTGAGGTGGGTGTGTCAGGTTTGGTCTACGGGGGGTGAGTTGTGGGTGTTGGTCAGGGGGCGTTGGTGGGGGGGGGGTGATGTGGGGGTGTTGGGTTTGGGTGGGGGGGTGAAAATGTGAGTCGGGTTTGGTCGGGGGGTGAGGTGGGGGTGTCAGGTTTGCTCTCTGCCCCCTCTCCCCTCCAACGGACCCCGCACTTGCTCAGCTCTCTGCCCCCTCCCCACCTCCGACTGACCCGAGCAACGCCGGGGATTTTCACTAGTAATATATATATATATACACACACACACACACACACACACATCTCATATGCTACCTTTACCAGTACAGGCAAAAGATACAAAGTAACAGTTTCACAGTAATGATTAAGAGCAAATTTAGAAAGCTAGTGCTACATATGTCTAACAATCAAAGCTAGAACATCTTTAGACTGCAAGCTCCTTGGAGCAGGGACTAAGATTTTGGTTTCACTTTTGTTGAAAGCAGAAATAGTCAAGTACATCCAATTTTCATACATTTACGCCCCTACATAAACCAGGAATCACATGGGACAAAAATGTATACAGTTGCCTAAAGACTCACTACTGTGTATTCTACTGGATGAACGGTCTTTCACATTTTAAAAATATACTGACTACCCTATAGAGAGGGTACTTAGAATAAAACTTGTTTAAATTACTCTGTCAATGTAATTAGATTAATTCATATCACTGTTCTAAATAACACAAGTAGTAGTAACAGCTATAATTAAGACAATGCAACCTCAATTCTTACAGGTGTTCAAGAGTTTGGCATACATATTTTTGACTGAAATTTTCTACACTAGGTATCAATCCAAAGGAGAGAAGTTTTTCTTCCCAAATCATGTGTAACATATGTTCAAACATTTAGGTGCACTTGGAGGTGGGGGTGGGTGGAAATATATCCCATAAATCTTGAGCAGAAGTGTTCACCTGTATAACTTGCAAACTTGGCTGCTTTACGGACAAAAGTGGTTTAGTATTTCTGAAGTTAGACAAAGTTGGCCAAGGTAACCTCATTGTGCCTACAGTAGACTCTCGATTATCCAGGATGATAGGGAAAAAATTAATCCTGGTTAATAAAACCCAGATAATCACCATCCATAGGAAATATGGTGGGGGGGGGGTTGGTTCACCAGTCACCCTGCGCCGGGGGAAAGGGGGTGTTGGTTCACTGGCTGCTCTGCGCCCTGGTACGATTGTGGGTTTTTTGTGCTTGGGGCAGCAACAAAGCCAGAACCGGCCCTGTGAGTTACGCATATTTTTTTTTGATTAATCCACATCCTGATTAATCGAGAGTCTACTGTATATTGTTTCACCTTCTGTAAAATGGAAATCATATTTCTATATCATCCTTAACAAGGAGTTCTAAGATTTAATACATTTTTCTAAAGTGCTTTGATATCTTCAGAAAAAGGTGCAATAAAACCACAAAGTATAAAAATACCCAGAGTTAGCGGCCTTCCACTTAAGGACAAAATAAATAAATTAAACAGCTCTAAAGTTATGAAAGTTTAAATCAGCATGTGAAAACATTCATGCTGAGCTTTTTAGATTAATTCAGTGCTAGTTTGGTTTGAGACTCAATCATATCAATCGCTGTCATTTGTATACCTGAGGACCATGTAAGATTACTTTGAATGTTAGTCCATTCAGTTTTTAATAGTCAGAATTTTAAGTTTCTGTACTAATTTTCTGAAAACGAGGCTTGTTTTGTAGATCTCATTGCAACTTAAAAATCAGGCAGGGCCTGACAACTATTTTGAAGTCTTGTGACTGAAAAAAAAACAAGCAAGGCATTAAAAGATGCATATGTAAAGTTGTAAAGAACTACCCAGTTTGAACAGGTATTTTATAATGATATAAAAAGACCCATTTTAAAGTAGAAGCACAGGAGAAAGTTAAGATGGAATTTTCAACCCTCTTTGTAGGTATTTTTAAAGCACAAATAACTGCAATATCTTGGCATTAATTTGAATTTTTTTTATTCCTCTAATGATGTGTTAATGCAAAAAAAAATTTGACACTGTAGGGATAGAGACAGAAAGAAAGAATTCACGATGGTGTGGTGTAGCATAAAACTTATTGTCACAAGTTTGGGATGGCCCAATTACTCATTAAAAGTGAATTACAAAGGTCACTCTAAATGAGTGTCAATAAAACCTACATACCTCACCACACCTGCTCCACTATTCATGCTATATATTAGAGAAAAAGATTCAGGAACATTTTAGTAAGGTTTCAAAATGTAACAGACTATTTTTTGTATACCAATACTTTAAAAGCCAACTGCCATCATCACCATGAGTCCAAACATATAGGGTTCAGAAGAGCCTGTGAAAATGACATATCACTTTTCTGTACATAAAAATGCCAATATTATAGTCTGTCATCTCTGATAGTTCAAAGGCTAGAACCTCCCATTTAAAATCCTGCAGGACTCCATGAAATGGGCCTTAACGTGATGTTCTTAGGCACAGGACTAAATTTTGCCTGTCCTGGCCATTAAGCAGCTGTAGTTTTGAGGAAATGCACGTAACTGGGAAGAGAAGGAAACATATTGGGGCCAGCTGATTTTTTTAAAAAAAGAGTAAAAGAAGGTGTTTGAAGCTGTTCTGGGCTAGAAGTATTAGAATAAATACCAAGATAAACTGATTAGTAGGTAGGTAAGGCACTCAAATGTGTGTGATAAATTAATTTATTAGGATAGCCATCTAATAAATATCAGTTGTGTGATAATTAATTTATCACACAACTGATATTTATTAGATGGCTATCCTATCCATTTGAGATGGATATTTTCCTCACACACCTAAGTATCTATATAAGTACATACATGTGGAACCTTCTATAGGCCAATCCAATTATGATGTATTTGAATACTTCATGGAAATGCTAACATTTGGCAAGTACAGTTAGTTAATTCCACCCTGGATATAAGGGATGTGGGAGTGCCCTTCTGGGCACAGGGAATTACTGTCAGGAATAGATGGGTACTAGAAGGAAATTCTAGCTTAAGGAGAGCTATGTGTTACTGTTATTTTAGCTGGCAATATAAGAACTAATTCAGGAAGAGAGGTTAGTTTGGGCAGTGAGGGAGAGCGTTCTATGCTAAAGTGGAGCTAGGGAATAGTTACTGAGAGGCATGCTACTGGATACTAGAACCCTCTCCATTCTACATTCATAAGCAATTTGTATTATTCTGAGTTCATAAGTAGTGCAACTGTTTTTGTGGGAAATGAGAAACTAGTCAAAGAAAACATAGTAGCCAGTAGCCAATATTTTCCCATGAATGTGTGTTTGAATGCATTCTTAGTGACAGTATTTAAATAATTAAAGACGGGCAATTTACACAGAAGGAAAACAGAATTTGCATTTTCTTCAAACTTGGCCTAAAAGAAAAAATAACAATGTACACACTGAGTTTAATACCAATCATTTAAAAAAAATTACACCAAATGAACCTAAAAATTAACAAGCTATCAAAGCAAGACAATTAGCAAGTCTCTTTCAATCATCATAAACACAAAGGCGACCATGCCAATTATCTAATGAACAGATGGGGCTAACAATCCTCCCTACTGTTCAATATGGGTCAGAAACACACATTTGCTTCTCATACTCTTTAGACAAATTAAATACAAAAAGTTGTTAAAATAATATTAAGGTTCTGACTTGAGCTGCCATGACAAACAAAAAACCCACAAATCTGTTGCTACTAATGTGACACATTCTGGAGCACTGGTAAGGAAAATGCTTTTCAATCCAAGTGTCTTCAATACATCCAATTTTCTGTTATTCCCACGGAATCCTAGTGCTGACAACTCACACATGAACTATGCAGCCCTCTTTCCTCGGGAAGAGGAAATGAATTGGGTTTTGTGGGCCATTCAAGTCTTATAACTATATTTTAAAGACTAACAACTTTTAATAAGAGAAACATTATTAATAAATGCAATGTTAGCAAGAATTCAGTTTCTCTGAAGGGCGTCATGAGAAATTTTTCACATGGTATGCAGAACTGAACCACTCTCACTTTAACTCAGCATGGCACCACTCAAGTTTGGCCCATCCAGCTCTCCATCATGACCAGATCAAATTTCTGTGAGTAGCATTGTGAGCCACTGGGCAGCGTTCCAGTGTCACTCAGGTTGGGATGCCTGGCAATGGAGTAGCTCTACCCCACCAATGGTATGCACCATGCCGTAACATGCATAAGGCTGCAGGTACCATTGGTTTGGGTTTTTTTTTTTAGTGTCTCCTGCTCTGATCCTCACTAATGGCAGCAAGAGTAACATGCCATCTGTGGCTGTCTTTGTTGATTGTTTGGCAATTAATTTGATGTTTAATCATAATGTGTTGGTTTTAATTTAGTTTCACTACATCATTTCTGTAATATCTCATACTAACTACTACTTCTATGCACCAGTCTGTACCTTTGCCTGTAATTTCTGGAAAGCTTTATTTTATTATTTCAACTTTTCTGCTACATATAGTTGTCCAACAAGTGATGTTGATTCAGGTCACAGGTGAACTGAAAATCTGGGACCCTTCTTGCACACCCAAATTCTCACTGCCAGGAAAGGGAGTTTTGTACTTGAAGAATCAGGCCAGAAATTATGAAAGTTCTCATGTCTACCATCTATAGATAGATAGAGATAGATAGAGAGAGAGCGCAAATGGTGTATGCGTGTATGTTCCCTTACTACTTCCACACCGTTTCAGCTAGATACTTGAAAGTTGGTACAGTTATAGGCTTTAGGGTCCTAATCAGGGTAAGAATTGAAAATTTTTAAAATCTCACCTCTTACTCCCCCTAGGGGTGAAATTCTTTAATGCTCATCAACTACACAGCTCACATATCATCTGGGCAGCAGGTTAACACATGCTGTTGTCTGTGACATAGTTATGATGTAATAATACAGATAACCAGAGAGCTTAGTGTTGTGTAGCGCAAACATGATTAAGTACACAGTTTTTTTTCTTAAAAAGAACCCTATTCGTTATGCCGCGTAAAAAGCAAAAATGCTTAGAATCAGGTGTACTTCTAGACAAATATAAGAACAGAGGATCTGGAGGCTGAATTAAAGGTGGTAATTTAATTTGATAGTAATTTATGGAATGTACTGATATACAACAACAACAAAATTTGTACTAATAAAAAACATTGTAGTCTTTTTACATCCCAGTTTCCAATTACAAATACCCCGAGCAACGCTGGGTATTTCTGCTAATATATGCTAAATTCCTCAATAAAATTAGTTTATGTGAAACATTTAGCACACTACTTTCTAACGCTGTAGGAAAAATGGCAATGGGGAAGAAACTTGCTCTCACTCATTCCGCTAGGCCTTCTCAAAGGCAGGAGTTTAATAAAAAGGATAAAGAAAACAGCTATGCAGAACTAGGGTCTCAGCCATGTCCTTCTTGAGTGTGCTTTCCTCCAGATTTTCATCAGGGTCCTGACGTGTCCCATTTGGCTCAGTTCTGGGAGGTAGGTCCCAACTGACGCTACTCAGTGGTGGAATTGACATTTCTAAATGACAGACTGGGTCAAAGGGGCCCACTATGCAGGATATTATGCCAGCTCCACATTGTTCAAAATGCTTAGGGTACATCTTCACAGAAGAGGTAGCCATCTTGGTTAGCATGGAGAAGCAAAGCTTCTTTTCACCTGGAAAGGAAAGGGCCTGGAGAACTGATGCAGGCTTCAGGAAACACAAAAACCTTAGCAACAGGAGTAGAGATATCTATTACTATGAAAGAGAACAGAAGCAGTCCATTCCTGAATGGGGAGGCCTCCGGGCAAAAGGTATGTTTTCAAAGTTGATTTACCAATACACGAGAAATAAAAAACAAAGCTTACCTCTAAAGCTCTTAGTTGTATAGTTGCTGCTTTATAATCAGATTCTAGTCTATTCTTTTTGGAATTCACTGTAGTGCTCTGAAGAACCAAATCCACTTTGAAGATGTTCAATGTTATGCAATTCTGCAGAGCAAAACACAAAACATCATAAATCTCCTTTGTCATGAAACACTCGAAACGGATGTACAGTAAACCCTCGATTTTACGGACCCCGATTTAACGGACTTCGGATGCAACGGACAAAATTTCCGATGCATCCGAAATCCGTTTTGGGGGCTGCCGGCTCCCGCCCCAGGGAGCCGGCTGGGTTGACAGCTCCCGCCCGGCTCCCCGCAGCGGGGACCCCTGCGGGAGCTGTCAACCCACCCCCCACCCCGCTACCGGCTCCCCGCAACGGGGAGCCGGGCGGGGGGGGGGCGTTTGAGAGCCCCCGCTCGGCTCCCCGCAGCGGGAAGCCGGGGGGGGGGTTGAGAGCCTCCGCTCGGCTCCCCGCAGCGGGAAGCCGGGCGGGGGGTTTGACAGATCACGGTCGGCTCCCCGCAGCGGGAAGCCGGGCGGGGGGGTTTGACAGCTCCCGCTCGGCTCCCCCCAGCTGGAAGCTGGGCGGGAGCTGTCAACCCCCCCGCCCGGCTCCCCGCAATGGGGAGCCGGGGGGGGGGGGGCGTTTGAGAGCCCCCGCTCGGCTCCCCGCAGCGGGAAGCCGGGCGGGGGGTTTGATAGCTCCCGCCGGGCTTCCCGCTGGGGGGAACCGGGCGGGAGCTGTCAACCCCCCCGCCCGGCTCCCCGTTCCGGGGAGCCGGGGGGGGGGGGGGGGGGGGTTGAGAGCCTCCGCTCGGCTCCCCGCAGCGGGAAGCCGGGCGGGGGGTTTGACAGATCCCGCTCGGCTCCCCGCAGCGGGAAGCCGGGCGGGGGGGTTTGACAGATCCCGCTCGGCTCCCCCCAGCGGGAAGCCGGGCGGGGGGGTTTGACAGATCCCGCTCGGCTCCTGTCAACCCCCCGCCCGGCTCCCCGCAGCGGGGAGCCGGGCGGGGGGAGGGGGTGGGGTGGGCTAACTCACGGCTCGCTCTATATAACGGACTAATTCGGGCGGGGGGTGTCCGTTGTCACCCGAAAGTCCGTTATTTAATGATTTTAAAAAATTATTAAATAACGGACTTTCGGTTTTAACGGACACCCCCCCGCCCGAATTAGTCCGTTATATCGAGGTTTCACTGTACTGTCAGTAGCATCAGGCTTTACAAACCATCAATTTATATACAAAGTTTTGGACTCCAGGTTTGTTCAGCTCTCCAGCCCAATTCTGTTTTCAATTTGTTTCTTGAAGCAGCAAGGTGTTTGTTTAAGTATCTCTTGTCTCTCCCACACAAGGAAGCTAATGTCTGATTTGTTTTGTAGCAAAAGCAGAGCTTTTCTGATGTGCAACTAAACCTATTGATTTGTTTTAACATTACTTACAGCTGTGAAGGTTATGTAAACATCTAGGAAAATCCTCTGCTTCAAAGTTACAAAAATTGTGAAGTAACTTATTAAAATACCTAAAGTAAGATTACATTATTTGAAAAAGAGTGTGCAATTTTTGAGGTTACAGCTATTTAAGGGAAAACAATAGCTAGAGTTCTGTAATAAAAAGAGGGGGAAACAATTACTTACTGTGTTACGCTTTGGGGTTCACCCAAGCCAGGAAGGAATTCACACTGACCATCTGCTTTGCAACTCTGTTTGCCTAGAATACTATACTGCGGTGGTTCATAGCCCTGACACCAAGAGTCAGTATACAAGCATGCAGGCTTTCACCATTCAGTTATTCTTTGCAGGAGGACCTCAACAACCCTTCCAGCACCAAGCTCTCCCCCCAAAATTTCTTACTGCAGTATCTAGTCCTTCTTACTTGAACACTCACAAAATCTTACAAAGTTCACTGCTTCTTTAACAAGACAGTACATAGCAGCAGCCTGTTAATTTGGCTCAGAATTCTACTCTTCAGTTTGAAACACTATACTGAGATGGTTGTGTAGCCTAACCTGTTGAATAATCCATATAAACTGTTATATAATCCTTATACATTCCTGTGACCCGTAATTAACAACTATTGCAGGTGGGCAGTCAAATACCTTCCAATCTGTTTTGCCGAAGAATAAAAAGTACATTAGAAAGCCAGTTTGCTATGGGATAGCAGCAGGAGAAGAATAAAATACTCCTCTATACAGGATGTTCACTGATCTATAACTGTACATGGCACTTTAGTTGTGCCGTGTATGAGAAGCAGAGGAACACTAACAGCACCAAGTAGCATGTATGTTGACTGATAAACAGTCATTAGAGTGTGCTGTTCTTATCAATTGATATTTTAAATTTTAATTTAGGAATTTGTTTATAAAAATAATATAATATTGCTTTTGAAAAAGTAGTTGCTTAATAATAGCATATTACCTATACAAAATTACTTTTTAAAAGTAATTTACGAACACTTAAGGGCCCACTGTGCCTTAAAATTAGTTATCTTCTGCAATTCCCTGTAGCTTTACAAGCTGCTTCAGCTATCAGGGGTCTCCAAACTTTATGAGATGAGGGCCATATTAGATTTTTGAAGGGGCTTCGCGGGCCGAAGCAACTGTGAAAAAATTCAATATATGCAAATATATGCAAAATCCCCCCCTTTGCTCCTCTGGCCGCTGCTGCAACACCCCCAACCCCCACCCCTTTGCTTCTCCGACCGCTGCTGCATCCTCCCCTTTTCTATTCTGGCCACTGCCTCAGGGGCACTCACCCCTCCGCCCATGGGGCCGCTGGCACCAGCTCATGGGGAGGGGGAGCATCGGCAGCTACTCCACTTGCCTGCTCAGCTGGGGGGGCCGGACAAATCAAAGCCAGGGGCCGGATCCGGCCCCCGGGCCGTAGTTTGGAGACCCCTGAGCTAGATGATGCTACATCTGTGAGAGACTCCAACCGCTGCCATTCAGAGCTTACCAATACATTCTCAAACTCCTCATCACAAACTTCTTTTAATGCTAGCTACTTAGTGAAGTAGAACCAACATTATTTCACAGTCATCACCCAAAAGAAAGGATTAGAGGGGTAGCCATGTTAGTTTTGATCCACAAAAACACTCATCCCCAAAGGTGGTAGAAAACAACTGAAGGCTATCACAGAACACAGGAGACCATTTAGCACAAGCAGTGCCCCCAAAAGTCCTGGGAATTGAAGAAGATAACTAAGGAGTGGGAAGAATATCTACTCTGATTATTAAAACTTAAAGATTTTATTTTATGGTTTTCTGCCTTTCCCAAAGAAATGGCCATTATTATTTATACAACAAGAAAGGTGTACACAGTATTTTAAAATATGTACAACTGATTTGCTATTCTAAGATGTTTAAAACTACTGAAGGGCCACTGACAAATTAAAAATTAGTCAGTTCTTTAAAAACCTGACTTCAAAGTAATTTCAGATACTGCATCTAACCCCTCTTGATTAAACTAGAAAAAAATTACAGAAAATATTTTTTTTAATAATCATAAACTGGGGTATTTCTTGTAGAACCAAGAAAATACACTCACAGAGAAGTAATGGAAAGAAAGGGGTCTAAGGAAAATAAAATTAATTGAAAAATGGGTATGGTGGTATGAAAAGGTTATACACTACACATTTTCTAGGCAATTTCATGGACTGCAAATCTCTTAAGCCAGCAAGATTGCAGTTTTTATCCAAGTAGTTTATAATATTAAAGTACACATGTAAACTGTGCATGCCAACAACAGAAAGTGGAGAGAGTTTATATGGGCTATGCTCACACTAAAGCACATCTTCATGTAGCAGAAGTAAACTTAGCTCTTTTAACAATAAAAACCTACATTTCAAAACACCTCTCACTATTAAGGCGGCTGTACTTCTCCCCCCACTTTTTATTTTTAACTATAGCAGGCCCTTCATGAACAGGAAAAATGTGTATAAAGCTAAGAAGGATCCATACCTTTATGAGTTGCATTAATTCTTTAACAAGTTTTGATTTTTGGATATTAATTTCTTTGATCCTGGCATTCGTTTGTTGAGACTCCTCTTCTAAATTGATGGCATCTTGCTCCATCTGTTTCAAACTATCAAAGAAACCAATTTATTATTAATACTGATTACATATGCCGAGATACCCAGGTTCTTAATCCTAAAGGGGCCCTCATAAATGAATACATTGAAAATTAGAAGAGGTCCAACTGCCCTTACCAAATAAAGAGAAAGGGGAATTGATTTTTCGGCCTCTTGACTTCCTACCCCTCCCATCCTAAAAAATTCTGTTAAAAAAAAAATCTGCAGAAAATGTTATCTGTAAAAGGAATCTCATTCTTAACTATGTGTCTAAAACAAATCTTACATTCTTCCTCCATTTCCTTTTCCTAGTGTCTGTAAGCAGACTAAATGGAGGTCATATTTTCAAAAAAGGTGATAATATTGCTCTATGGATTAGAACACCATCTCAAACCCAAACTGAATTTATCCTATTTCAGAATTTAGATTCTTCTGCATGATAACTATACTGTACAGCTATTAATACTGTAATAGAGTCTTCTGACTGTTAAAGTTGAGAGTATGTATCACTAAGGGATGTCTGCCCTACAGAGGCTACAGTCACACAGCTATGGTGCTGTAGATGTGCTTCCATCGCACTGTAGTGTAGACACATCCTACATTGACAGAAGGGGTTTTTCTGTTGATGTAGGTAATCTACCTCTCTGAGAGTCGGTAGCTAGATTGATGTAAACATTCTTCTGTAGACTTAGCTGTGTCTACAGTGCAGAATAGGTCAACCTAACTATGTCGCACAGGATGCAAACACGTTCACAGACCTGAGCGATGAAGCTAGGTTGACCTAAGTTTAGTGTAGATTAGGCCTAATTTTAGAGTAAAGAATATGACAAGGATGTTGTAAATATCCCCAAACCAAGCATTTTCAACCCAAGAAATTCAGAATTAAGATTACATTTATGAGAAATCTGAACATGTTAAGGCAAGTAATGCACAACTAAGACACTCAAACAATCCTAACTCTACCCTGTAATGATATCATTCAGTGAGGATAGAATTACAATTAAGGCATTTTAGAGTGTGTGTTCCCAATAAGATGAAACTGATTTTTCCCCCTTCATCACATTAAGGCAGAGATAAGGCTGTTTTATTTAATTTTTGTTATATGTATTAATTTATGAAAAACCGCTACTTATCTTCTATTATTGCACTCACTAAAGAAGAGAGTTTAGAAATTTTGGCTTATGTTTTTAAGCCTGGTTTTCCAAAGCGAGGCTTTTAAATAAACAGTGGCTTGATTTTCAGAGATGCTGAATATCTGCAGCTCCCACTGACTTCAGAAAAACTGGACACTTATTTAGGAGTCCAGGTTTCAAAATTTTGGTCAATTAGCACAAAGCTTCAAAAATCATTTGCCTCCTCTTTTTATTGACAAAATATTTTCTCCACTATATGATAAACTTAAGAAAAAAAGTGACCTGGTTTTCTGGTACTGAAGCAGTGCAAATGATTAGGAGATCTTAATTAAAGAGAAACTTCAGGATTGTGTCTTCTCTGGACAAATGGAGCTTGAAGGGACAGGATCGGTTTCTGGGAGGAAGGTTTAACTTGCTATAACCCATTCTGGATAGACAACTAAGCGGAACTGAATCTGAATTTAGAAACCACTGTCTATACTTCATCTCTAACTAGCGAAAATACCCGGCGTTGCTCGGGTGAATTGGAGGTGGGGAGGGGGCAGACAGCTGAGCAAGTGCGGGGTCCGTTGGATGGGGGCAGAGACCAAACCCGACACCCCCACCTCACTTACCCTCCGAAGACCAAACCCGACACCCCCAACTCACTTACCCTCCGACCAAACCCAACTCGCGTCCGTTGGAGGGGGGAGGGGGCAGAGAGCGGAGGGATTCCGGGGTTCCGTTGTAGGGGGGAGGGGCAGAGAGCTGAGCGAGTGCGGTGTCTGTTGGAGGGGGTATTAGGACATCAGAACTATGTCACAGAGAACAGCAGCTGCCCAGCTGATGTGATTGGCCTTTAAAGAATTTCACCCCTGGGGGGCGTCAGAGGTGAGATTTGAAAACTTTTCGACTCTTACGGTCATTAGGACCCCAAGGCCTCTAACTGTACCAAATTTCAAGTCTCTAGCTCAAACGGTGTGGAAGGAGTAAGCATACATCCGCACATACACCATTTGACTTTTATATATATAGATGATGCCCTAGGAAAATGAAGTAACATTGTAACACTGAGGGTATGTCTTCACTACCCACCGGATCGGCAGGTAGCAATCGATCGCCAGTGGCGCCCCCATCCGCTCCAGAACTCCAGCATGCTGGAGTTGACGGGAGTGTGCTGCCAACCACCGCCGCCATGAAAGTCGGCCGAAGATACGCCAACTTCAGCTACGTTATTCACGTAGCTGAATTTGCGTATCTTCAGTCAATCCATCCCCTTCCCCCCACTGTAGACCAGCCCTAAGATGCAAGGAGGCTACATGACTGCATTTAGATCAGTCCATTTATCTTTGTAGCACTTTCTATAATATACCTTATTTCCCATCTAATCAGCAAAAAAGGAATATAATAGTGTTTCATGAGTACTAAGATAATATTTGAAAATGAACCCTTAAGGCTGAGGCTTCAGTTCGTTTTTTCAAGGGCTTATGAAACAAAGACCAGGTGACATCTTTGTTGATCATGTAAAATTGTGTGATCATCTTGTAAAAGACCAAAACACCCATGGGAAACTAGATTAAGGGTTTGTCTAGACACAAAGGTTGTACTGTTTTAACTACCGTATTTTTCGCCCTATAAGACGCACTTTTTCTTCCCCAAAACGGGGGGGGAAAAGTTGGTGCGTCTTATAGGGCGAATGCAAAAAAAAAAAAAAAAAAAAAAAAAAAAAGCGCCTTGCTCTCCCGTCCCCGCCGCGCGGGCGGGCTGCCGGGAGCGCGCCCGCGCGGCGGGGACGGGAGAGCAAGGCGCTTTTTTTTTTGGTCCGGATTTTTTATTAAAAAACGAGGGGGCGTCTTATAGGCCGGAGCGTCCTATAAGACGAAAAATACGGTATATTGGTAGTGTATAACCACCTAGTGCAGATGCATGTATACCAATATAAAGGTGATTATATCGGTTTGCTTATTCCTATAAGGGAAAAGAAATAAAACTATTTAGTTATAAAGGTACCTTTATACTGGCATAACAACATCCAGTATAATTATTTGTTTTAAATCCTCCTCCTCCCCCTCCTCATTTGTATCAGAAAGAGTTTCACCAGTGTACAAAACTGTGTGTAGACCAGGCTTAAGAGAACAAATATATCCTCACTGGTGACCTCAATCACAGACGAACCTATATTTGACAAGTGAAAGGTGGGAGAATCAAGCCTCTGAATCACCTATACCACCCCATTTCTAAAGACCAGCTACCAACAAGTTCTTAAGAATGAATTACCATATTTTCCGGCGTATAAGACGACTTTTTAACCCCAGAAAATCTTCTCAAAACTCTGGGATCGTCTTATACGCCGGGTATGTGAGAGGTCTGACGGGTTCAAAATGGCGGCGGCTGCTCCTGTGGGAGGAGGGGGAGCGAGTCCGCGCGGGGGGAGTGGAGGAGGCCGAGGAGGAGGCCAAGGAGCTGCCGCCCAGTCCCTGCCTTTCGGACCCTGAGCACCGGCCAGCTGGAGCTGGGCCGGCTGCAGGTGGCCCGGCGGGCGGGGCGGCGCTTCCCCCCCTCTCCCCCCCCAAGCCCACCCGCAGGTGTCCGGGGCCGTCAGGGAACGGGAGCAGCTCGGCCTCCCACAGAATTCCTCTGCTTCCCTGAAGAAAACAGCAGGGAAGCAAAGGGAGACCGCACTGGGGGGGAGAAGGGATATGACCATGGGCACAGGTTTTGGGGGGAGAACGCTCCCCCACAAACAGAGGTGAGGCATGAGGAGGCACACAGAGTTATGTGCCACTGCCTCCCCGCCCATCAACCATCCTGGGTCCTAGTGCCAGTCATTCTCCCCGTTTGTGTGCTGGCAGCCTTTCTGTTTTCTGTGCAACAGTGAGTGCCAGAAGTGGGACTGGGAAAGGGGGAGGTGGGGAAATGAGGGAAGGGAGATTGGGGGGAGAAGAGGCAGTGGGAACGAAGGGGGGAGGAATAGGACAGGGGGAGGGAAGGGAAGGAGGGATGGAGAAGATGTGAGGGGAGGGAGATGGAGAAGAAAAGGGGATAGGGGAACTGCGGGGGAAGCAGGAGCCTGGCATGCAGCTGGAGCCATTGAACCCTCACCCTGACAAGCCCTACTCCTTCACCCCTCCAACGAGATCCCCACACTCAGACCCCTACCCCACTGAACCTGAACCCCCACCACATCAATCCCCACTCCCCCACACCAGTAACCCCCACTGAGCCTCCACACCCAGACCCCCCTGCTGAGCCCCATCTCCCCACACTCAGACCCTCCTTGCTGAGTCCCAACCATCTTCACTTGGTCCCTAGAATCCCCCAACAAACCCCTATGCATCCAGATCTCCCACTGAGCCAGCCACACCCAGATTGCCCTGCACAGAAACCCCACACACTATGTGCCCCTCCACACTTGCATCCTGCTGAGCTAAACCAGTTTTTTTGGCGTAGAATTCCCTGAGAAGTAGTCTGTACTGAAAGCCCAGGCAAACAATATTAGATAATTTTCATGTTCCTAGCAATAACATGAATAGTCTAAACTCCAAAATATGAGTTTGTTTGCAAAGATGAAGTAGGAATATATTATGACAAAATCTTTAAATAAAATATCTGACTAAGCATCATGACTACAACATTAACTGCATTTACATAATATTTTATAGACTTGAGTGAGGATGACATACATCTTGACAGTACCTATATACGGTAATTTTTATTTGGTGCGCGTTGGAAGAGGGGTAGTCTTATACGGCGAGTATATCCCAAACTCTATATTTTAACTGGAAAAGTTGGGGGTCGTCTTATACGCCCGGTCTTATACGCTGGAAAATACGGTATATCTTGCCAGAATCAATGGGTTAAAGGTAGACAAGACAAATTTTAGGGATTGCTTGTTATTTCCATTTTGTTATTGAAATGGCCCTAGGTCACGGATATATAAAATCATAACTGATGTTAATACTTCAGACTTATTTCTGCATCTTAATGCTGTCTCTGCAAGAGAAAATATTTGCAAACGAGCTCATCAGAAGTCATACCTATCATGTTTCATACTAATTTTTGATTCCAGTTGTTTCCTTTTGTTTTTTCTCTCCAAACGTTCCTTCTTTTGCTGTCTCAGCTCATTATCTTTACGTTCCAGACACTTCTGCCTCTCATATAATGTATGCAATTGAGAATCCCGTAACTGGAAATGTCTATTAATATCCTATAGTAAACAGGAGCACAAAAATCTTTAATATTCTCATTACAATGAAATAAAATGAAAGAAATGGAGATATACCAATCTCCTAGAACTGGAAAGACCTTGAAGGTCATCGAGTCCAGTCCCCTGCCTACACTAGCAGGATCGAGTACTGTCCCCCGACAGATTTTTTGCCCCAGATCCCTAAATGGCCCCCTCAAGGATTGAACTCACAACCCTGGGTTTAGCAGGCCAATGCTCAAACCACTGAGCTATCCCCCCCCCAATCATACCAGATCCAAGCCAAATAGTTTTATTGAACAAAATATCAATCTATGTACTTGGGAAAAAAATTCTAAACACTAAAATAAAACAGCCTACCTTTAGTTGGTTTTCCAACTGCCTTCTTTCATCTGCATCCACTGTGACAGTGAGAAACTGCGCTGGTCTCAGGGAAGTGTTACTAGAAATAGTTTGGCTTGTATAAGCAGACACTTTCACTGCATACCTTTCTTCTGCTGTGTAGATTTGCTTAAATTTGGTTTCGTGTATGACCTACACATGAAAAACAAAGCCATTTGACAAAAATCTTATAAGAGACTCACCTATTCTGAACAAGGAAGATTATTTTTAGAATAGGAAATTAACTATGATTTGGAGTGGGGATACTAAAATTAGCCAAGTTTCTGCTTTATGAACATAAACAATTTTGTTGCATCATTGGATTTGAAGTTTTTGCTGACTGAATTAAAATAGCAATAAAAAAGAAACCATCTCACACTCATTCTGTGTTGTCATACATAGTAAAACAACTGCTGCACTTCTGCGATGAGTGAATGACTCCTGTATACACACAAAACTATATAGGTAGTTCTTTCAGATTTTTGAAGAAAGATAGATGCTATGTAAATACCTATTATGGTGTTCCAAAGAGTTACCATTTAAGGTGAGTACCAAAACAAAATTGAGACTTTGGTTAAGAACAGGCACCTGAAAGGAGGTGTGGAAATTTATCATTATTCTTTTAAAATCTCATACCTTCCCTGATAGCAGGTACTTCATGATTCACTGAAGACACTCAAGATGGAGACATCAAAAATAAGGAAAGCCTCATTACAACCCATGGTACTGCAATATTTCAGAAGGATTATGTGACATCCTCAATGAACCATGATGAATCAAGAAGTTTTCAGAATGGAAAATAATTTGAAAATTAATTAAAAATCTCTGTACAGAATTCTCCCCACAACCTGGATACTGATAGGTTACTGAGTACTGAAATCTGTGCTTAACTAAGTCTTCATTTTGCTTGGCAGTTCACCTTAAGGTTGAGAGGGCAATTCCATTCAACTCTTTTTTTCCTTCAGGTCTATGAGTAAAGCTTCCCATGCTTGGTCTGAGCCCCCAAATTAATGTATTTGCAATGTTTCCGCAAAAATTGAAATACTACAGTTATTATGAGAGCATGAGGAATACTATACATTTCACTAAAAAAACAAAACAGTTGCGGTGCCCAAATAACTCAAAGCAGCCAATATACAATTCACACAACCCCTACATAACTGGTCCACACAGCAGAAGAAAGAAAATCAAGCCAAGTTTAAGTGAAGGGAAAGATTTAAAATTATTAATGTTTGAAATTTCATGTTTGTGCAAGCACCGTAGAAAAGTTATTAGCTCCGGTTCTGGGCTACAGAAAGTATCCTTTTATGATTTTAAGTGGTATCAAATATTGGGTAAGTGATACAAGAGGAGTTTTTGTTTCAGAAAAAATAGCCTATCACATGATCAACAGAAAAATTATTATAGGCATTTTGGAACTGGTGGGATTCTCTCACCTGCCACCATGAGTAATGGTGATACTTCCTTGTCTTGGGGGGGGGGGGGGGGGAAATCACTTGATACTCAAAAGCATTCCCTTCATAGATATTTTAAAACTGCTGTTCTGTCCCAGGTATATCATGAACACATTAGGTTGGTGAACTGGGAGCTCCTCTTCATTCATGCCCATAGCATGAGATGCCAGAAGGATAAAAAAGCTTTTGGACTTCTTTCACCTTCCATTAAGTACAAGCAGCCTCCTACCTTCCCTTCCCATTGCCGGTGGTGATGGGGGAGAGATCAAATAATCTTGGGGAGAAGTGTCATTTCACATATGGGAAGCACAATTCCCAGCAAAGGTGAGGGGCAGCTGCCAGCTCTCCTAAGCTAATGCACCCAAGACATGTTTTGGACATAGGCATGCATTCCAGCAAATCTTGAACACATAACAAGTGACTCCTCTTCCTCCCGTCAAAAGTATGGGCTTCAAGACCAGTAGACAGCGCCTTCGAAATAGGGAGGTGAAGGGGAATTTCTTATTTTCTGCCATCTCATCTACCCTACTGTTCTGTCCCTACTATATGAGAAAGGAGAGAGAAAGAGAGAGATAACCTATCTCCCACAAAGAATGGTCAAGTTTCCCTGTCTCGAGATCTTATTCCTTGAATGAGCATTAATTTTCCCTTTCTCCTTGAGGAGAACAGGCTCCTGTAGAAAACGTGAATTTCCAACCATACCCCAGAAGAAAAAGCAATTTTTTATGTTGGGATCCCATTCTCTGTGCAAGGTGACAAGCAACTGTTCACCACAAACCGAACTACTGGTGCTGAAGGGCATATTTCTTATTACAGTTACAAGTGCAAATCTTAAATACATAAATCAGCACTGACTGAGGTATGTGGGGAGGAAAGTGAGAAAGCACGCACGCAGGCTGCCCAAGGTGACTCTGTCAGCCCATTTAAAACAAGTCTAAATTTTTTGTATTTTCTTTATCAAAATAACTAACACAGTGAGGAGGTTATAAGACTATATTAGATACAAGACATTTGACGCAGAAAGTACCTTTCAATTACTGGTCTCAGTAGTTCACTGTTTCAAGTAGGGGCCATACGATTTCTTAGCTCCAAAATGAAACCATTTTAAAATGTAGAAAGCTAGGAAGTGTTTGTAATTTACAGCAGACTCTCTATTATCCAGGATGATAGGGAAAAAAATAATCCTGGTTAATAAAATCCTGGATAATCACTATCCATAGGAAATATGGGGGGAGGGGGGATTTGGTTCACCAGCCATTCTGCGCCGGAGGGAGGGGGTGTTGGTTCACTGGCTGCCCTGCGCCCTGGTGGTTTTTGTTTTTTGTGTGCTTGGGCCGGTAACAAAGCCAGAGCCAGCCCTGCGAGTTACGCATTTTTTCTTTTTACATCCTGGTTAATCCACATCCTGGTTAACCCAATTCTGGATAATCGAGAGTCTACTGTATTTTACTTTAAAAGTTCCCAGAAACTTTCAGGCCCGGCCATTCAAAAAGATTAATAGTTTTTGACTTTTTACCATAATAAACCACTGAGTTTTAGAGATTTGATTAGTGCATTACTAGGGTAAGTGAACATTTAACTTCCTGTGAAGCATTGCAACCAATAGTTTGCTCCGATGTGTTAAAATCTTCTCATAATGTAAGCTACTGTTCTTGGTTTCCTCCCCACTAAGTAAGTGAAAAATTTTATTTGTACCCAAAATAACACCTGTTACAACTTTTTTCATGTAGACTTTGCAGCAACCTTCCTATATACGGTCTTAAGAAAATCATAGTCCTAATCATGTTATTTAGCACCTCTCACCCTTTCAATCATGCTTCTTGTCTTCTCAGTTCCCACAGGGACATCATGAATGCGATACTGGGAACAAAGGTAACTCATCACAGGATGAGGAGCATCAAATAACTCTCGTAAATAAGAGAAAATACCATATTGGCTGAGGAAGAGAAAAGGTGAAAATCACAAACAGATCTTTAATCAGTTTTGTTTATGACAAGTTAGCACAAATATTCAGAAAGAAAAAAAAATTAAATCTTAAAAGGTAAGAGTTTAATTTGCCAAAAAAAAAAAAAAAAAAAAAAAGGTTCTGAGAGACCAGAATATTCGGTGTTGACAATTTTAAGGTTAAGTATTTTATTACTTACTGTAACTCTTCAACTGATCTCGAAGGTCTATTTTCAGCACATGACTCAGCAGGTGCACATACAGCATTAACTTTTAATTTCTGATGGTCACGCACCTAGATATTACATCAAACAAGATAATCAGTAAATTAAAATACTAATGTATGAAAAAGATGTATTTCATAGAAGCAAACATTTCCTTTAAAATAATTTAATCTCCCAACCATGGCATTTGAAATTATTCCGACTCCCACATGATAACCAAAGCTATTTACATCCATTGAAGCTTTTTCATTTTCTCTACATTCAGTTAGCAGAAAACTGTGGTCAGTTGGCCAAAGGGAAAGGAAAAGGTCATCCTTTTTTTTGCCCCCACTGATGAACAATCTCCTTAGCAAGATTTCCTTGGTGATCTTCAAAATGCTGGATGGAAAAGAGTTACTGTAAAAAGAAGATCTTTTCTGCATCAGCATCTGGTAAATACGTAATATAGATGTGAACTAACTCCTCTAGATGTTTAACTGATCTTTTTTACCAATTCCTTAAATCTATACATTTTCAAACCACTAAAATAGATGCGAGCATCCCCAAAAGCCCACAACTGTGTTGCCCCAACCAGGTGAGTTCTCCAAAAGCCAGACTACCAAACTACCATCATGTAGGAAAAGCTTTTCAAATAATACTTTAGCCAAATCAACAGCAGTCACTGACAGCCAAATTCAGAACCCACTGTCTCACCCATGTAACTGAGCCAGGTATGAGTCAGATGTACAGGGATGCAAGAGCAAAAAATCCTTTTCTCTGGATTTTGAAAAATGTTGCTTTTATTTAAATTACGCAAGAGAAAACTCAGGTGGGAGTCTGCATATGTGTGGTCTCAATACAGTTTACAAAAAAACTCATCTTACCTAGCAAATATATTATTACATAATGCATAAATTACTTAGTGGTCATAATAAATAGGCTCTAAACTGGAGGGTTCCTGCATCAATATTATTTATTTTAAGCTACATTTTTAACATGTTATATATGACAGAGTACTTGCCTCCCGAAGAAATATTTCCATGTCTTCTTGACTTTCAAAAACAAAGGCCCTCATATCATTTACTGAAATGTGATTTTCAACATATTTAGCATGTCTATTGTCTTTCATGTTTATCTGCTCAGATAAAAAGACAAAGGTGGGTCATGAAAAAAGAGTGATGTAATATAATTATAAGAATAAAACACATTAAAAACATTAAATAACTTAAGGCAGGTAATATCCAAGCCACCATTGAATAAAACAAAGCCAATACTTTGCCCTAAAGAAAGGTGGAATTATCAGAAAACTCCAAATTCATCTTTAGGATATTCATATGCCGTTCTCATTGATTTCATTAGCAACCAGTGAGCACATCTAAACATAATATAGAAACCCTGTGAGGAGACAGAGGATTTGGAATTACTAGAAGTTAATCTGGTTTTCTCAAAAGAATTCTCAGACAAAACAAATCCATTGTTTAAGATGAAGGAAGGTTTTTGTACCCTGGTAAAATATAATAATACTAGGAACATATCAATACACTAAAATTAGATCATACTTTTAGCTGTAAAAGGATCAAGATATGTTTGAGAAAAACACATGCTACTATATAACTCTATTAAATAGAGTGCCAGTTGACCAAAGTTCGATTGCTTCCACTAGTGATTTCAGAACTGGTAAGCCAGTTTTAATTGACCTAAAAGTTTCAGACGTTCCTGAAACACTCAAAGAAACAGGGTTATAATGTACAATACAGATTAGGAAAAAAAGATTCAGATGTTCATGGACATTGTGAAGATTAATTAGCCTTGAAGGAGAAAGGTAATGGCCCTTAGATCAAGATGTGTTTTTGATTAACTTGACCTGACAATGCTATATCGAGCAGGAGAGAATGATCTGGAAAGGGCAAAAAATAATATTTGATTCGGATAATGAAAAAACATTTCTGGCATTTCCAAAACCAGAATGAAGCAGCTAGTTTAGAAGGATTAGTTAAATTTAGTTACTGACTTCTGAGTACCTAAAACTATATAAAATGAACACTACTGACAACTATTAGTAATAATAGGAAAGTCTGGCCAAGAAATAAACCAAGATTGAGCACTCACTGAATGCCTCTCTACGCCTCCATGTAGATGTGGAAAAGAAACTGAAGTAGGTGGGGAGCAAAAATCATCCTACAATTTCTGCTCTGAATATTAAGAACTATGAGAAGGCTTGCATATAATACCAGCCACTACTGCTTTCTTAGAAGATTCCCATATTTCAGAGGAATACAAGAGGGATGCATCTCACCAGCTGGAATGTGCAGAGACAACCTTGAAAAAGGGCAGTTCCATTGGAAACCTATATGTTGGATGGCTGAAAGCAGTCTGTGTTCACACATGTAACAACATACGAAGGTACAAAGGAATCTAGTAAAACTTTCACACTTGTTACATTACTTGCATGAGATAAATTACACATCTTAACCAGCTATAGACATTGATTTACATGTAGTCCAGTTTGCTAAGTCATCGTAAAACTGTAGATAAGCTAGGGAGCCTCTAGGTTTTAGGTTTATAATAGAAATAAAAATAAATTGTAGATTGAATGTTAAGACACAATAGTAGCCACTAAGTTGTAGTGTACTCAAGCAAATTTTCTTACTGCAAGCATCATGGGTTCACAGACACTTCTTTTAAATCGGTCTTTGTTCTCCCTTAGCCACAGAAGAGCATTGTATGTGTCTCGATATCTCCCTCTGAGCTTATCTTCCTTCAGATTCATCATATTGTTAAAATGTACAATGCGATCAGTCACTCCTGTTTAAGAAAGTTTTATTAAATCATGCCTACATATCACAACTAAAGATTTCTAATATTTAGCAACTATAGTGCTACAATATTATGGTTAGGAATGAATGTTTCTTATTTTCATACACTTATGACCAGTATCCGATCTATTCTAAAACACTTACTCCATTAAAATTTTAAATCCGAGAGCAACATAAAAAACAGAAAAGTACTTCAAAACAGAGATTAACAATATCCAGGCATAAATATTAATATTCAAATTTATTTTTGCAAGGGGCCTATACTAGGTGTGGAGATATTCAAGTCAACAACTGCAAAATAATATAACCAAAAATTCTGGACTGCCACTATCTTAAAAAAAAAAAAAAAAACACCCTTTTCCTCCACTACTAGAAAAAGGGAGGAGGAATTTTATACTTGTGGGACTTGGGGATATAAAAAACTTCTGTTTCAGAACACTTTTCAATTTGGTGACAACAGAAGAATGTTGCTGTAATGCAAGAATGATATGGGAGGGTTCTCACCCAAGAGAGGAAAGGGAGAACTCATTCTCCCTTTGAAGACACACAGAAATAGCATTCTTCATGTCATACCGTTTGGGAGGGATCCTGATATTCCCACATGATACTAAGAAAAAAATATTACAAAACCTTCCAGGAATACACAGAATGTTTCCAATCTAAATTTCTTCAACAGTTGGGAATATAGTCTTGTGCTTAAAACACTGGACATTCAGGAGACAGGGTTCAATTTCCTGTTTTTCTAGACCTCACTAAGCAGGACAAGCAGTCTCTCTGTGCCTCTGTTCTCCATTAGGGTATTTATAGATTTATCCTAGCAGCACATGGGAGGTGTTCAAATACTATAGTGCTGGACACAAAAAAAGTGTTGAAGCAAATTAATAAAAAAGAGCTCTAAAAAGATAAACTTTATTTATTGCTCTCAAGTTACATCATGACAGAACTAACAAAAAAAGGCCAGGCTGATATAAAAAAAGTGCAGTGTAATTCATTAAGGATAAGATAGGCTGGCCTCCAAGTTTATCTAATAAAGGCATAAGGAGAAATTGTCACTGAGATATTGCCATTTTACACATAGCATCTTGGCACCATGCCACATTTAATTCTTCTAGTTTAAATGAATACCATCAATTTAATAAAATGACCATTTCTGGCTGAAGTTTTTTTTACTTAATGTTACAAGTATCATCTAAAATTATTATAATAAAGAAAAACCCTTTTGTATTTTAAAAGTCAGTTTCAGCATTTCTCCTGTCCGGTCAATCAGTTTTCCTTTTGTTTGTGTCGGGCTATCACATAGTAAGAGAGAAAAAATAATTTAAATAGAAAAATTCAGTTAGAAAAATATACAAACTGGCAGCATCTGAGAGGAGCAGGTTTACTGAAACCACTTGCAATCATTTTTTGAAAGACTAGTTTTCAAGTTGATGGAGTCCCTTCAAAAACAAGCTATCCCTGTCACTTTTACCGGCCTTGAAAGGATGAAAGCAATATAGAGATGTACAAAAATACAGTTACTGAGGTTTGAAATGATTTAGTGTCTCAGTTAAGTCACTTCAAAACAAAAGAAATGCATGTAATAAAGTGGGGAAAGAATCAAGCAATCTCACTTTTCTTTTCCCTCTCTAGGTTCTCTCTCTCTCTCCTCAGATCACTCATTTCACCATCAATATTTGCCTTTTCTTCTTGCAACTGTCTCAGCTCATTGTTAATAGACTCAATTTGTGGCTGAAGATTCTCAGAGTTTCCTGTACTGTTGAGCTCATTCTGCCAGTCTTCTATCATCTTACGAGTGTTGTGTATTCTCTTCTGTCGATCCGTTTCTTCATCTTTTTTCATTCTCAAAGCTTGCTGAATGTCTTCAATCTAAGAGAAACGCAAATATTTTCCCAAAATGGCATTTACAAATGAATTTTTCCATATACAACAAAAGGAAGACAATTACAAAAGACTGTTGCAACAGATATTGAAATGTTGATGTAGTCAAGCTGGTTTAAAAATATAAGATCTCATTCTTGCTCAAAAACCCATCTCAACTCAAATTGAGGCCTTTTTGTAAAATAACTAGAATTTGTGCCAGAGTTTTAAAGAACAAATGTATTATAATCGCAATCTTTAAACACATTATTGCAGATTCTTAGATATATGTTTATCTAAAATTATACTAAAAATTGCATACTACTGGATAGTTTGAGAATTAGTACAGGACTGAATAAATTCAAAGTAACAAAATGGAATATGCAAGCTGGACTCTGCCGCCGCCATGTTTAATTTTCATATTTATTGACTGAGTGCTTAGTTTTGCAGCCTTAATGTTGCATTAACATCTTTTTGCATTTATTTTTTTAATGGTGTACATATAGAAGCTATCTAATTAGCTAACACAGGCAATTATTCTGTTTCTTCATCTGTTTAGACTCAAGGCACCAGGGTACAGTGGCTAAGAGTAAGTGAGCTCTAGAAAATATTCTAATGTAGCAAAAGTATTCAACGAAAGCAAAAACCAGTAATAGGCAATCTGTATATAAAAAATAAATTCCTTACAATAGAACATCGCATCTAACTTGAGAAGACAGCTGTTCTGTGACAGTGCTCTGTTCTACTGAAACTTTATTTTCCTCAGGGATAGCAACTTTAAGGAACTCAGCAAGTCTGAATGCAGAGGGTGCTGGGAAGAGATGCAATGAATCACTGTATCTCCTGGGTACTTTGTCCCTGTTGCTTGTGAATTTGCCTCTGTACACTTTGGAAGGGGCTGTATCAACCAGCTGTGGGCCCCTGAAGGAATAGAGGTTGCGGACAGCTTGCAATACTACATTTCATCTCCAATTCAACTTTCCATCATGAGCAGCTGAAATACGGTGTCATTGATAGAATCCTAACAGTGACTCAGCCACAACAACACTAAATTCCACAGTATTTACCTGAACACTTCATGTGATGTATTTAGTATTATATCAATGCTCTACAGCACCAGCATATCCCTCCCACCCCCCAAACATTAGGGATCTCTTACTTGTTTGTCTTTCTTCTCCACAGCATATTGTGTTTGTTTATATCTTTGAAAAGTGTCTTTTATTTCAGCAGCCTGCATACAATGAAATTAAATGAAAAAAGAAATTAGCCATAATTATTTTGTATATATAATTTTTTTTTAAATTATAGGAAATATGCAAAAAATCAGACTTGACATTCAGTTTGGACAACCAAATATTTACCTACCATATAATTTATTTTTGACAAAAGCCACACATTGTTTCTAGACATGAACAGTTGTTTTAATTCATTGTAATTTGTCTAGCGATATTTACTACATTTATATGGTCTATAATCTGTTGAGAATCTATAATTGCAAGTGGCTTAGGAGCTAAAGTGCAACATCATCAGCTATAGAGCTGCACATTTGGATATACGTGCCAATAAAAAAAGGCTCAACATAATTCTGAAATTAAAATCACAATGCTCTTTAAGGATTGTAAATAAAAAAATTACATTTAGACATTTATATTTTAAAAGGTGGCCTCCTTCTCCAAAACAACTTTCCCAAGGAAGATCTAATTGACTTAGTGCTCAACTGTGACTTCACAACAATCCCAGAGTGAGAGTGTATTATTGCATTGTCCCAAATGCAACCCAAGAGAGAGTCTGGGACTCAGGGAATAAGTCTCACTCCCAGGTCCTCTGCAGCTTAAGGGATAGGCTAAACTGTAGTACATCTATATCCTGCACATCTATGCACACTGACATGCCTGAGTGAGACTGGGTGTTGAGCCAATACCCCTCCCCCACTCCCAAGTGATTCTCTCTTCTTCCATCCACCTGTGAAAAGAAAGGGGGTGTGGCATGACAGCTCTGTAAACTGTTTGCTGACTGAGATGCTATCTGTCATGTGGGTAACTAGTCAGGGGCCATAAGGAGGCAACTTGCATCCTCTTAAACCCCTCTACTGACATGCTAGCCAGGCCACAATTTGGCTTAATAAATCTTTCTTTTTAAAAAGGCATTTCAAAGTAATTTCAAGTACTATACATATCTGAGTCCTTCTGGCAAATTTTATCATATTTTCCTACTTATTAATTTTTAAAAATGTGTCTAACACTCCCCTGCAACTGTATTCAAGACCCACGCAGACAAGAGAGGGAAGTGACTGACTATACAGGGGAAACAGTGAAAATGACTACACACAGAAGGGCATAAACTCCATTGATCTCAATGAGCATCTTGAATTCAATGAGTCTTTCCAGTGACTTCAATGGGCTTTGGATCAGACAAAGTATTTCAAACTCAGAGTAAACAGGAAAAAAAAAAGCCTAGCAAAATATTTCCTCTTTTTTTTATTAAACAATCAGTAATTTCACTTAGTAAGTAAGGATAATCTGAGGCGTTACTTGCACAATAGTTGGTAAACAGTTTTCAGATGCAACTGTGGATTTTTTTAATATTATGGTGTCCTTTTAAAAGAAACAGTAAGTGTTAAGTAAAACAGCTAAAGAGAGATACATTTTGGATACCTGCATTTGTGAATTAATGACAGCACCGGTGTGACAGCACCATTGTCTATCATAAGTATACTGCACTGACACACATGGATTCATCTGTAACCTCTACCTCTCTGAGCCACCAGAGCTGGGGTGGGGAGGTGGGAAATCCACACTGGCATGTAGAGGAGTGATGAAAAACTCCTGGCAACTGTTTGGTGAAACTCAAACCAACACGAAGAAGAAAGAACAATTCAGCATTCTTTTGTCAGAAAGGAGACCTGACAAATGCAGGATGGTAGTGAGCATCAGCATACTGGGGATCAGAAAGAACCTGAAGGATTGGAAATGGATCCAGAATTTAGAAAAAAAATCCGCGAACAATCAGGAGTGTCCAGTTTTGAAAGGAGGAGGGAATCAGGAAGGAGAGAAGCACCTAGATTGGTTGTAGTTAGGGAAAGATGCACAAAAAGTAGGAGGAGAATGAGATGGGTTTTGTCTTGTTTTAATGCATTTAATATATGCTCATGCAAAATAATTTCCCCACCCCGCTGTGCTCTACAGGACTCTAAATTCTGACAGAGGTATCAAAAAACATTAAGGATGATTCATCAATAGTGTAAAGACAAATGCAATTTCTCTAAAGAACCAGAGGAATGCAATATCTGCCTGCTATGATCATGAATGAACTGAAAGTACAGTATGGCTGTGTATGGATGGAGTTTAAATACACTGTATTGGAGGCACAGAGCCAAATCAAAACAGGAAGATGCATTTGGCTCCCTCAGCAATTGGTATCTAGCAAACAGAGTTAACTCTTACCAATAAGTTATTTTTAAGACAATATTTAATATTTCAGCCAATCCTACAATGCCAGAGATTAAGAAAGACAGCTATTAAGATTTCATGTGAAATTGCCCACTGCTGAAGGATCTACCATCTTACTATGAAGCAATTACTGTTTCTGCTCCTGCTGAAAAGCAGACTAAATCAGAGAAAACCTGCCAAAATGTAATGCTTGTTTCCAAAATGTGTGCGCAGCAATAGCCATTATGGATGGGGAAAATGGATTCCTTCAACTTAAGAGTAGTGCAACTGGAAACTGTACAGACAACAGTACTGAAATTAGACCCTTCAGTGCAGAAGCCATAGTGCAGAAGTCAAAATAAATTACCAGAGAAATGACTTGTGGGGCTACATTTTTAAACAGATCTCTCTACCAATGTTCCCTCTAATTTTTGACAGCCCATGTGCGCAAAAAAATTCTTCTGTGCAAGTTTTTGTGCGCGTGGAGTTTCGCCATGTGCACGGGATTTAGGATGTGTGTGCACGTGTACATGCGCACAGCTTAGAGGGAACAGTGTTCTCTACCTGGCTGTCGCATGGAAATACTAAAACCTTATGAACCTGAACTAGTTACCCCAGGGTAGGCAACCTATGGCACGCACACCGAAGGTGGTACACGAGCTGATTTTCAGTGGCACTCACATTGGTGGCCAGGACGCAGGCAATCTGGGGAGCTCTGCATTTTAATTTTAATTTAAAATTGAGCTTCTTAAACATTCTATTTACTTTACATACAACAATAGTTTAGTTCTATATTATAGACTTATAGAAAGAGACCTTCTAAAAACATTAAAATGTATTACTGGCACATAAAACCTTAAATTATAGTGAATAAATGAAGACTTGGCACACCACTTCTGAAAGGTTGCCAACTCCTGAGCTACCCACATGACAGAGAGCATGTCAGTCAGGGAACTGGTTACAGTGCTGCCATATCGCACACCCCCTTTCTTTTCACAGGTGGATAGAAGGAGAGAGAATGGAGAAGGACATTGGCACCATACCCCATCTCACTCTCATGCATTGCAGCTTGCATAGATGTGCAGGAAATATATGCAGTACAGTACAGGGAGTACTAGAGAGGATAGAATTTTTATTGTAAAACCATAGTCCACTGCAATAAGAAAAATACCAAAGAAACTCCAATCTATCAATACAAAAGCTACTATTTTTAAAGAAAGGATAAAGATACATTCTTATGTGGAGTTAGATATGCAAGAAAGTGTCTTAAAAAATCACTAGACCTAAATCCCAGTATTCAGACAAAGAGAAGAGTATTAGTACAAATTTAAGACCCCCCAATCCTGCAGCTGACAGTACACATGTGGAACAAAGCACCTAAACACACAGTCATTCGCAGGATCAGGGCTTATTACAATATTGAAAATATTCATGCTGTAATCCTCTCTCCCCACCCCCAAAAAACCCCTCAGAGAGACATTCTAGAGAGAAATATCTCTCTTCAGAAACACTGAGCTCCAAGACTTGAAAATGTGGGTTTGGGATTTATTTATTTTTAAAGGGACACTTGATATCAACTGGAAAATCAATTCTAACTAGATTATGACAGGCATTATTAAATCATTGTACATTTGATTTACATTCATATTTTATATATGTGAATAACCAACTTTTTTTTATCTGCTTTTCATTTTTATGACCAAGAAGAAATATATTTTTGTATTAATCTGGCAATTTTTTAAAAAATAGGGCCAACCAGCCTCCTCTTGTGTAAACCCCTTTGAAAGGGAGGAAGACTCAACAAGGTTCCCTTCAGGGAATTTTCCCAACTGTTCAAGGAGGAAGGCTTTCTCCTAACTTACAAAATTAGCAGGATTTTATTCCTCCAGATCCTGCGATTCTGACTAAGGCACAGGGTCATCCCATGCCATCCCACCTGCTTTCATTCCAGCTCTCCAGTCCCTGATCCTTCCCTTAACGTCACCGTCCTTATCACCCCCTTAGAATGGGGTTCTTAGCCAGAGAAGAACCACAGAAAAGTTAATGTAATATCAGATGCATTAATTTTCCTACTGATTTGCTTTCAGACTTGCCTCTCCCCAACCAGAGATGCCCAATACTACAGAGGATGGTAGGGTGGAAGGGTGACCATATGCCCTGATTTTATAGGGACAGTCACAATTTTTGGGTCTTTTTCTTATATAGGCGCCTATTACCAACCATCCCCTGTCCTGATTTTTCATACTTGCTGTCTGGCTACCCTACCGGGAGGAGCACTGAAAACACAGACATGGGCACAGAGTGAGATCTCAGCGAAACAGGCTTGTAGATATTTGATAGTGAGGTCTGGCACAAATGGCCTGAAGAAATTCCTATTACACAACTAGTCATAACATGCCCAAAACTGAAACAGAACTTTAAAGTTGGACTGCTTCCAACCATCACCAAACGGAGGATAAATAGAAGATCACACAGTTCTTGGACCAAAAGTATGGATTTATATTGCTTTCCATAACTAAACAAAGTATCAATCTTTTTATTTTTACATCTGAAGTTTGTAATTGAAAGGAAATTCAAAAAAGTTAGATATGCTATATTGAGATACAGTGAAGTGTTTTTAACCTTTAAGAATGTATACAGTTTCTCGGATTTGAGGAGATGACAGCCATGTGAAGTAGCCTGTGTCAACATGTACTATTAAACTTGTTGATTCTTTAACTTAAAGCAAAAAAGAATGAGAGCATAGTCTTCCCATGATGGTACAAGCACTTTAGTTGCTTCCCCTATATCTTTTGCTATTAATGCAGGTGGTGTACATTCTCTGGCACCAAATCAAGGAGCATGCTCATTTTCCACATGCCAAGAAAAGGCAGTGTAGGGGTAGAGTGGAAATCAATTACCATTCCCCAGAACAGAACTACTGGCACAATCAGTAAAACAATATCAGTAGCTCAATGGCAATACTTACTTTCAAAATACTATTCCTGCAAAGGTGTTATGACAATGAGAATTTAATTTGATTATCAGAAATTATTCAATTTACGTGATCCCCATTAATGTAATTTATAACCCCACCACACACACACTTTTCCTCACAACATAGCAATAAAATAGGAAAACATTAATATCTCCCCTTTACAAATGGAGCACTGAAACAGAGATAATGAGGGTAAATTCCTGGCACCATTAAAGTCAATGGAATCTTTGCTACTGACTTCCGTGGAACCAGGTTTTCATCCTAAGTGACTTGCCCAAGATCATATAGAAAACATATGGCACAATCAGGCATAGAACTCATATTTCCTAGGTTCCAGTCTGTCACCAGACCATCCTTTCTTCCCCTGAATAGAACAGTGCCCCTCAATCTTGAAGAGCAGTGTTATCAAAACAAGTCTTAGACACACCAAATAATATCAGCACAAAATCTTGCGTTAAGGCAATATTACATCACAACACATTAACTATAAATTAATTCAATCCAACCATAACAGAATTCTAAATTAAATCAACTGTAAAACAATGTTAGAATATCACAGTGAATATTCTACTCTCCCTTTTGGAAAAAAATACTTATTTCCTCTACCGCCTCCTTGCTTTTTTGCTGTAGGAACACAGATGGAGTACTGCTAAACTACAGGCACAATTTAGACCTCTCTAATTTACACACACAGGCCCTGATCCCACAATGGAACTACTCACCTGCATAAAGATAAGCAAGTGTTTATAGGATCAGGGACTGGATTTGTTAATCTGACTTCAGAAAACAGATGTACTGATTCAAGTATGTCGTTCAGTCAGCTAGTTTGACCCTTTTCCATCACTTTTATCATTTCTATCACCTCCTCAGCTTTGACTCCCAGTTTTAGATAGCACATAACCCATAATGAATCATTTCTTTTCTGTACAAATTAAAACAAAGAGGCTTAATATATTTTCTCTGTTTTTCACACAGAGCACAACTTTTTCATTAATACGGCCCTATATTTCTAAGAATTATGGCAACAGTGGTTCACAGCAGAATTCCTTCCTGCTTTTAGAAATCAGTAAAACATTAATTAAAAATGAGAAAATGATTAAAACCTAGCAGGATAATACCAAGCTGTGCAAATGCAGCTTTGCATTTAGCAAGCGTGGAAGACTGTACAGCATTATGAAAATTAATCTCAGGCTTCCAGCTGTTAGATTCCCTCTAAGGAAACACATATACTTTTACAATAAAACTGAAAATAGTGCAAATTTGTTTTTTAAAGTTAAGACATTTTCAACCACAGCAGCAAAAAATCCAAAAAAACAAAACAAAACAAAAAAAAACCATCCCAACCTCCTTCCCCACTCCATCCCCAAAAAAACCACCACCAAACAAACTTTGAGCAGTACTGTGGAGCATGAAATGCAAACATGTTTGCATTTATTTATTTATTTGTAATGGACTAGTTTAGCAAAAACTTTGAAATAATTTAATAGACTCAATCGTTTACAGAAAATGGTTGCATGCACTTATCCGTTAAAAACAAGGTAGAAAGAGTAAAACCCAGAATCACATTGGTAATACCTCATCAAATTTTGGCATAAACCTTTTCTGCTGTTTTTGGTTTTTGGTACCTTTTCTGCTGTTTTGGTACCTTTTCTGCTGTTTTTGGTACAGAATTCTGTATTTGTAAGTTCAACTTTCACAGTAAAGAGTACTGTGCTACAAGTACTACAGTACTTGTATTAGGTTAATTGAAAAATACAATTTCTTTTGTTTTATTACAGTGCAAATACTTGTAAACAAAAATAAAAATAAAGTGAGTACTGTACACTTTGCATTCTATGTTGTAATTGAAATCAATATATTTGAAAATGTAGAAATCATCAAAAATATTTAAATAAATGGTATTTTATTATTAACAGTGCAATTAATCATGCACGATTAATTTTTTAATTGCTTGACAGCTCTAATATGTTGCCAAGTTTAAAGAAAGTGAAACCACTGAACTGGTGAATGTCACTAACTAAGCATCTGGAAACAGTTTGTTGAAGTGATAAGCCAGCTTTTGACAGCAGCAGCCCCTCTTCAGGCACAAAGAGAATATTTTCTTCATTTCAGTATATCCAACTAGTTCAGTTCAATTACTAATTCATTCAACGTTAAGAAACCATTTGGGAGTTAAAAAGCAGGAAATCTTGTTTTCCTCTTTCAAGCTATGAATAAAAATTAGGTATGAGAGGGCGAGATCCACTAGCTCTATCATCTTGAAGGACATGGTGATCATAAACAAACAGTTCAATTCACTAACTACAGATAACACTGCCTTTGTTTAATAAATCAGTTGTTTTTCATTTAAAAACTATGTTTTGATAAACATTTTTTCTTATCAGAAAGTTTATGTATCCTGCACTTGGGTAATTTTATTTAATAAAAAAATAAAAAATGCTCAAAAACAGCATTTTCATTTAATTTCAATTTCTATCCAAAGAAAGTGCAATACAAATCACAAGTAAAATATTAATCACCTTGTAAATAAGAAATGCATCACTCCATTTTCAAACATCATAAAAATGTAAAAAGTAAGTGTCTGAATAAACGTAAGTTAACAAGCACCAATTTTAGTGCAAAGGCAATATTTAGTTGCATATCGATATGTTTCAACAGTTACCAACTAATGAGAATCAATCTGTCTTTAGGAAAATAACTAAAAAATACAAATGCAAAAGGATTAAAACTGATGATTTAGATCAAGGTTTCCTGCTTACAGATTTAAATCATGATTAAAATTGGTGATTTAGACTGCTTTAAATCAATCCACTCTGCTTACCATTATTTAAAAGAACAAACAGCTAATAATGAATTCAGTACATCTGATACTCAGGCTAAAATATTCATAGAAATCTTTCAGGATTCATGAACATTTTCAAATGGTATGAATACATGGCAGCTATCCAAAAACTCTCAAATAACACATTACACCAAACATAGCTAAATTAATGGTTTTTATTCATAAATATTAATATGAATCACGGAGGAAGACCGGTTACTATCTGACAAACTTTATCATACAGGTATTTATAATGGGGTTAAATGTAGATGGAGTAGCAGCTAAGGAAAACAATAAGGCCAAAATATTCAAAATGGATGCCTCAAAGCTAGCTACCTAACCTAAATTGGCCTCATTTTCAGGAGGTGCTCATCATTCACAGTTCCTAAATTAAGTAAATGAAAGTGCTGCAGATGCTTGGCACTTCTGGAAAAAAAATCAGGCCAAATTAATTAGCTGCCTACTTTATGGAACTACATCTGTATATGTTGGCCTAAAGATTTTTAGTACAAGAAAACCATATGGCTCTATTCCCATGGTGTTTTTGCAGTGGTGCACCAAATGTGATCATGGAAAATGAAGTAAGTATGTACCTTCACATAGCCATATTTAATTTCCTTTTAGGGAGGAGAGGCACAAAGAACAGAGCAGGGAAAATGAGGTGCAAAAATATTTCATTAAAATCCCTTCTAAAAACACACTACTTCGAATATGTTCATTTTTGTATAGTAGGATTGCTTCATATTCCATTTTCAGCTTTATTAAACACAAGGAATGTCCAAATATTTTAACCAAGAATCCAAAATACTTACCTTCTCTTTGATTTTCATATCCAAATTCCTCCACTGCTTTTCAACTTCTTGGATTTGCTGTGTCATTGGAGACTTTGTTTGCTGTCGCTTTTTTAATTCTTCTTTTGCTTGGTCACGGTTTTGTTTCACTTCCTCATGCTGGTGGCGAACATTTTCATATTCCTTGCAAGAGTTTCAAGCACAACAATGAAAGCCTTTTACCTTCTGTGTTTAGCTGGATACACGTTATGTACCTGCAGTGCTCTTTTTTAATTCAACAAGAATCATGCAAAAAGTCTGTTTTACAGAGACGGAGCTCCAGTAATCATTCAATTAACTTGCTAGGTATGGATCAGCTTGACCCTGATCCTCTTTCATTGCCAAAAGATCTATTTGACTGATTTTCCATCTCAGAAACAAGGAACAAGGCACTTCTTACTTTCAAGACTATGGTACACCCACATCTTGAATACTGTGTGTTGATGTGATTGCCTCATCTCAAAAAAGATATATTAGAATTGGAAAAGGTTGAGAAAAGGGCAACAAAAATTATTAGGATCATGGAACAGCTTCCATATGAGGAGAAATTAATAAAACGAACTTTTCCGCTTGGAAAAGAGTCGGCTAAGGAGAAATATGATCGAGGTCTATAAAATCATGACTGGTATAGAAAGTAGATAAGGAAGTGTTGTTTACTACTTCTAATAACACAAGAACTAGAGGTCACTAAATGAAATACAAAGTAGGTTTAAAACAAATAAAAGGAAGTATTTCTTCACACATGTACAGTCAACCTGTGGAACTCTTTGCCAGAGGATATTGTGAAGGCCAAGACCATAACAGGGTTCAAAAAAGAACTAGATAAATTCATGGAGGATAAGGCCATCAATGGCTATTAGCCAGGATGGCAGAAATAGTGTCCCTAGTCTCTATTTGCCAGACTGTGGGAACGAGCGACAGGGGATGGATTACATAATGATTACCTGTTCTGTTCATTCATTCCCTCTGGGATATCTGGCATGGACACTGTCA
The DNA here is from genome assembly GCA_032164245.1 of Sternotherus odoratus. NCBI lineage: Eukaryota > Metazoa > Chordata > Testudines > Kinosternidae > Sternotherus > Sternotherus odoratus. The sequence continues at coordinate 28,487,084 of JAVMKO010000007.1, read as the reverse complement.
GAAGACAGAATCCTGGGATAGATGGACCTTTGGTCTGACCCCCTAGGGCCATTCTTACGTTCTTAATGAAGGTTAAATTTCTGCTGAGATTGTAGACTAATGTACTCTATTGTTGAATGCACTACCTCCTCAAGGAATGGCTTTATTACAAAAAGCAGATCTGGCTCCACCCTGGTAGATCACATAGTTTATCTTCATGCTACTGCCTGCTAAATATTTGTATTACTTGGCTCTCAAGTCTGTTATCCGTCAAGGATGAGATCAACTAAACCACCTGTCCCAGTACAATGACAAGTAACCTGCCAAGTTACAGAACTTTAATTGTGACTTAACGAAGTGAGCACTCCAGCCCATGGTAGACACACCTGTTGCCATTACTGTACTGGAATTCAGTGGTTGGAAAAGTTCGTGTCTTCTGTGTTCAAATCCACTATGCAAGTGAGTTCAGTATTCTGAGGGATAGCCACTAGCAGGAAGGGTCGGGCTGACTGCTTCTTGTCCACCTTCAGAGTGGTCAATGCTTTCTACAGAGCTCTCAGGAAAATTTAAGTGTGCAGGTATATCTCAGCAGTGTGACTCTACAAAGGCATTACTCAAAGAACCATTTGTTTCCAAATGTAGGAGTCAATCCAGAAATATTTGTGTTATGAAAAACAGTAAATAGTTTTCCCGCTTAGTCTTTACTGATCAGCCTTCAAAGTACTGTCCCAATGACACTGATGTCAATGCTCTTTCCTGATTAGCTGTGCACAGCCTGTAGCTGTCCTGTTTAAACAGATACGTTTTACTCCTTAATGAGTTATCCCCTACCACTATAGGAGAAATTCACTTTGCCCACATAAAAGAAAAGAACAAGTTCATCTTCCACTGCCGCTTGGAAGGCTATAGCCTATGTGCCCCAGTAGCTGTCCCTTCATACCACTTGTACTGTGGGTTAGGGGCACCTGGGTCACATAATTATGAATTCTGTTGCCCTTCCTCAAATCTACTCATCAATAGCGGACATGGAGGCTTCTTCCTTAATGTACAGGGGGCTTCTATGTGGTTATCTGCAACTCCCCTCAAGCAGGGCCACTACATGGCTAAACTACTGTAGAGGGCCAGGCTTTCTATACACTCTGTGAACTTTAGTCACTGTGACGGAGATCCAAAAACTTGCCACATATACTTCATTAAAGCAAGCCCAGGAAGGAAACTTTAATCGATGGCATGAAAGCAGGGTAAATATAATAATGACACTGCCTCAAAATACTAAACAACCCCAGCTTAACTGATAGATTTGTAGAATCAAAGCGGAGTCAGTTTTGAAATATTACATTTTGTAATTAAAAATAATTCAGGCTCTTGTGGACACAAGAAGATAGTTATTAAAGCAAGCCAAAATGATTTACCTTTAACCCAGCAAGTCTGTTATTTATTTTGATTTCTTTAAAGTACTTATCTCCAGCTCTAGGCACTTGTATTACAAAACATTTTGTGAAACTCACTGCAAGGCTTACTTCTGAAGCAACAAAAAGACCCATCATTTATTATGCTGTAGGGCACAAGGTGATCAGCTGCTTGGAAATATCACCACCCCATAATACAGTACTGAATGACTGGTCTAAGGAAGGGAGTCACTCCACCTTCCTTGTAAAGCATGAAGTACAAGTCACTGCTGGAAGCAATAGGTGCAACTAGGCAAAAGCTATGGGAGGCCGAGGTAGAACACAATATTTCAGGACAATTATATACTTTCTGTAATGTTGGTAATGCTCAGGATAGCCTGGGTTGGAAAAAACATATTTCACTGCATAGCAACTCTGTCTTTTTAAGAAGATGGCAGATTTATAATAGTTTTTCAGAAAAATTGGGAAAAAAACTTACCATCCACGGTCTTTTTCTCTCAAGCATCTCTATTAAATCTAGATGACGTTTGCGTTCATAGTATCTCTCCACATCTTGCTTATACCGTTCATTTCTTTGCTTCATTTTCTCTAAGAAATTAGTTTTCTCTTGCAATGAATTCTGTCAGAAAATATATTTTACACTATTTACTTTTCTCTATAAAAATAACTAGATACAAAGGGGTATGCAGAAATTATGAAAAGTATGTCAATTGAGCAAAAATTAAGGATTAGACAGAAGTTTTAGAACAATAGCTTTTTGTATTTTAATTGCAACTGAATTTTATTGTTCAAAAAAGGGTGAGTCAAATCACTACTTATAGCCAACAGTGCGGGAAGGTACAGAGCAACTTTTCCCACATAATTGTACCATGGAAACTCAAGTTTGATATAGCAAATGAGATGCAACATGGATGAGCCAATATATTTTATTGGACCAAGTTCTGTTGGTGAAAGAGACTAAAAACTTGAAAGCATTTCTTTCACCACCAAAACCCGGTCCAATAGAAGATATTATCTCACCCACTTTGTTTCTCTAATATCCTAGGATCAAACACAACAATCTTTTTTTTTAAAAAAAAAAAACATTTTCTGATCAAAGAAATTACTCTCTACTGGTCAACAGGAGAGGGGGAAACTATTTTTCATTACTGCATTACACAGTTTGTTCTTTCTTGACTGCATTATTTAACTGAACAAAATATCTCTACTTTCACTACTAATCAGAAGAGATATTTTATAATTATTAGTTTTGCACCTCTTTATAAATCCTTTATCTATCTGGTTTAGTTGGATTAACAGGTCATCACAGAATCTAAAGATACTGTATGGCAAACAAAATAACTTAATTATTAGCTTGGTATCTCCATAGTACCCAATCAATGTAATTGACTGTCATATAATATTCTACCCCTTAAGTTAGGAGCTGTGTGCATGCCCCCATTCAGCCCCATTCCCCTCACCATTATTACTTTTATAACTGGAAGATAAATTATGTCAACATACTAAACTTTATTTGGAGGACAGGCAGAGATGAGATAGGATACTGTTATGCTGTGAAGCATTAATAGGTGTCATTAATTAGTTGTTTGATCTACAGACAATGGCATAAGTGATTGAATCTGTGGCTGTACTAATGAGATGGCAGAGGCTTCATGTGTGCCCTTTTTTCCCCTTTGAGTTTTCAGATTTCCCCCCAATAATGTTCTGGACACTTATGTCTATAACATTCCATGAAATTTTGGAAATGATTGGATGTGGCATTCAAACGTTATTGTATTACATATAGAAGACAAAAGCCACTAAATTCAGTTTAAGGCCTGTGTGAGCTTGGCCAGTTAACTCTACATTAACACTATCTTCCCTGGCCAGAAGCCCAACTTTTAAATATGAATACTTCCTTAGTATGCCATTGTTCAAGTGAGCATAAAGTCAGAAACAAACAATTACTCTTGTAAAAGTATCACATTTTACAAAACTATCTGACATCTACTTATTATTGATCATAGTTAAAAACAAAAAGAAACTGGAAGGGTCTTTGAAAATCCTTCCTACCACTAACCCTCTACTATGTAGATACTTACCTCAAGTTCTCTCTCTCGCTCTCTGAAGTTTTTTAGTTCACAGTGGAATTGGTACATTTCTGGCGGGCCAACTGATTTCTCTGTGGCTTCAAGAAGCTCAGTCTTGGACAGTTTTGCAAATTCCCCAACTTTATCCTACAAAGCAGAAACCAAAAAAACCAATTATGTCGCAGGTCTTTTATACTATTGCAACAAAGTCATATTTTATTGCACTATATTGGCCTATTTCAAGCTAATATGCACATACAGAATGTCAGACAGCTTTGGAAGTTAGTTCATAAATTATTATTAAATGTGCACCTCAGTTATGTATTAAAGCCAGCCCTGTAACTCTGTTATTCAAAATCCCTCAAAATGCCCCCAGTATCCTGTCAAGTAGTTATTAGCATGTGATATATTCATAGTTTTCCTAGCTGAAAAATCTAATTGTTACAAAATTTTGTCCATGTCTTTCTGGGGATCACCCAGATTTCTCTTGGCTTTGTTCTTAGAATGTATCTTATATATTTAAAGATACTTCATACTTTAAATTATTTTTCATCCATAGACTCAAGGCACTTTCCAAACTAGGGCAAATATCATGATCCCTAAATCAATAAGGTACAGAGGGGGAAAGTAATTTGCCCAAGATAACTTAGGCCTAATGCAGGCCTCCAGACTCCTAAACTTGATCTCTCAATAGATCCATCTCTAACTAGCATGATCAGAGTCCCGATATTTGGGCCTTTTTCTTATATAGGCACCTATTACTCCCCACTCTCTGTCTTGATTTTTCACATTTGCTATCTGGTCACCATATCTCCAACACTCACTCCCTTTTTTTTTATGAAAGATTACTTAATTTGACAGAATTAGTGAGCCGTAAAACATTATGCATGCCACACACACCCACAGACACAAAAATATTAAAAACCATTCACGCTTCAACGGTTAAAATTGGGCTGGGTTTTTGTTTTATTTTTACCCTTTTTGGCCTTCCAAAGAGCTACTTCCAGCCCCCCTACTAAAAAGCCACATTTTAAAAGTCACAATCTCCTTCTCTCCCCCCACCCCACCCCCAAAAGCAGTGCTCAATTTGTATCTGTTATTGTCTCTCCTACCTGAGGAAGAAACTGGCACAGATTGCCCACTTGGACATTTAAGGCTGCAATCTGCTCCTCTACTATTTTCAGGGTTGAAGGCTTTTTATTGACGAACCACACTGATGCATTGTTTGCTACATGAATCTCACGTTTGATAATGAGATTGTTAGGAGTCTTAAACCTGATTAATAGAAAAAAAAGAGATGCTTAGTGTTTACACTTTTAGCAACTTTGGAAATATACATACAGACTTCACTAGTAATACATCTTGTTGCTTTAAATAAAAAAATCTCAAAAATTTCTGACGGTAATGACTATCACAAGCAAGTTAATAACAGGTTTCAAATGTTAATACAAAATTACCGGATACTAGAGATATCCAAATTCAGGAATGTAATAGGAATTGCTGCATATTATCTAATGGTACAAGGTGAGGAGTTAATTCTACAAGCCACTACTCACAAAAATACTACTTGCTCACATGACTAAAGCTATTAGTTCCTGAAAAATCTTCACTCAACTGAAGCCAATGAGAGTATAGTACTCATGTGAATGTATTGGTGTAACTGTTTAAAAAACTGTTACAAGTGTAAACAGTAGCAACATTTAACAAGTTCTAAAGGGTAGCAAATAGATTTTTAAAAAACACACATAGCTATAGTTTAAAACATCTTAAATGTCTGTTATTGCATAGTACAGATTTAGATGCGTAGTGTATTTTCCATTTGTATTGTACTCATTCCTGAGGAAACCAATAATCTTATACCACTAAACTAACAAGTATTACTTTGTTTTTATTTTCTCTTTTTAACACTGAAAGTGCAGTATACCATAAATATGCAAACAAGATCCCTGTACTGAAATGCTTACTATCTAATTAGCAAAACATGGGGGATGAGATGCATCAGCAAGCAAAAAGCAGTGAAGTCAGCATGTGGTTTTGAAATTGCCATTAGTTTGGTTTAGTTTATTTTTCTAGTGTCTATTGAGTTAACACATCTTTCAAAGGAGAGAATTGGGTTTAAAAGGCCTTTTGGAAGAAGTTTATTTTAAGCAGTGACTTAAAGGAGCAGAGCTTGAAAGAGAAGGTGGGGTTCCAACCATGAAGGGTTGCATGGAAAGCAGCACTAAGGATGTGAATACCTTTTACTTGAAGCCAGTGCCTTTCCTTATAAATGCCTACCATGTCATTAATGATATTCCATTAGTCACAGTCAAGAATGCTTCACCACTTTACACATCATGATCTTGATTTTAGTTATGATCCTAGAGTCAAATTCACCCAAGCTGGCACAGAGGGGTATACATTTCAAATTCTAAAGGGCATCAGGAGTCCCATCAGTAAGTAGTCCCATATTTGATCACTTCCTCATTCTCATCTTTCATCGGAAAACTTCTCTATAAAATAAAGTATTGAATTAGATTTGGGCTTCTGCAGCTAACAGTCTCCACAGACCATTAGCCCCTCTCCATACTTTAAGTTAGATATGATTGGATTACTTAATTTATCTCCTTTGACCTGCCTTACTATTTCCCAGAGAAAAGTGTGACCTGGAGATCCATTGCATTACCAAATGCCCCAGATGGTCTCACTTTGGCCCTTTTCACAAGACTAAATGCCCAATAATATAGCTTTGTATTTGAGAGCCAAATCCCATCTTATCTTGACCACTGTATTGACAGGGCTCATGCAAGGTCTGTCCTCTGCCCCACTTCTTATCAAAACAGTGTTTTTAAATACTATGCTGAGATTCACAAAAGGTTATATGCTGCAATATAGTTAATTTGTAAGACAGGTAGTATCTTTATTAGGTTGATCTTTTCTATGAGAAAGTGGAAAATTCAAAAAAGATTTAGAGCTAGATTGTTAGATGCTCTGTACCTATAACTGAGATCAGGATTTCAAAAGTGTGGGGCTTCCATTTAGGCATCTAAATGAATTGGCCCGGTTACCTAACAGGCTTAGCCCTGCGTGTTGTTGAATTTTCAGAAATCTTCATCCAGGGGTGGTGAGCATTTGAGAACTCTGTCAGCCACTTCATTAAAGTTTTGAAAATTTTTAGCCTGGAAAAGCATTAAGGGGATCTCTTTAAGGCTTGCAAGCATCCTTTGACTTTGGCAATATAGTCAATGTTGGTTGTGAAAATCCTCTCTCCTCCATTACATAAAAGGTTATCCTTGGCCACAGAGGTGGTCTAAGTAACCCATTTCTGCAGAATTTAAGTTATTTTGAAGGTTCTAGCCATTTAAGCTGATCATTGTCCTAGTTAACCTTCAGAAGATTTCTTCACAAGTCCACAAACAGCATTAGCATTCTGGTGCTGCTTACAACCTTGCTAAGCAATGACCAAATTTGTGGATGGTTCAGAAATTACTATTAAGATCCCTGGAAGAGAGTAATGAAATTGTCAAGAATCACTGTAACTCTGCTACTTGGGAGCACTAAGATCAAGCATAATACCGTGTTTCCCCAAAAATAAGACAGTGTCTTATATTAATTTTTGCTCCCAAAATTACATTACATTACAGCGAGAGGCAAAACTGGAAGTACGTCTTATTTTCGGGGGATGTCTTACTTTCGGGGAAACAGGGTAGCTATTTGGGATAAGGATAGGGTGGAAAAGCTAGTCTTCACGCCCCACACTATGCCCTCACAACTACCAGGAAGCTCTGGATGAAGGAAGAAGGGAAAGAGACGGATTCTTACTAGTGTTTTGCTGGTTCCTCCCCATACCTATATTTTATATTAGCCATTGGTTACTGGATAATCCTCTGGATAGTAGGTATCTTAAATGTCTCAAGCCCTGTATGCACCATTTAACCTGATACATGGGTTTCTGCATTTGATCTTAGCTAGATGTTTTCCTACATTTTTGTTAAAAATCAAGAAAATTACAGAAATGTATGACTTTCACAGAGTACACTGCATATCATCTACATAAGATACTATTCTAGACTCCAGTGATCCTATTCATCCTCTCTCATTTCACTTTGTGCTTTAATTGTGGCATGCCATTAGCCCATCCCTTTCTTTCCCCATTCATAAAATAGCATTTTACTCCAATCAGGGTGAATTTGATTCAAATAAAATTAATTTAAATCAGTAGTCAGGAAGATTCATTTTAATCATGGTTTTCTACATAAAAGTGCATTTCTGTTGGTTGTTATAAACCTAATATGTATTCTTCACAACTCAGAGATAGATGTAGGTTTCATTTTCAGAAGGTTCACACTATTCATTTTTAAACAGTGATTTATTTTGAAAAAATTTCAGATGAATTTTCCAGCCATATCAGAAAATGAATGATTGTTTGGTTATTTCATTTACCAAAGGTAAATGAAGCAGATATTTATGAAGTTCACCTCCCAGTGACTATCTCCAATTCTAGGGTTAATCATTAATATTTAGAGGATTTTCTTTCCATGCTGTATTAGGAGGAGAACATCACCAGACATTTAAATTGTGGCTTGTAGCGGGGTGCTCCCCGCTCCCTGCTGGCCAGGGCTGGGATAGCCCTAGGAAAGGGGTTTGTGGCTGGGAGCCTGCAAGCTCCCAGACTGATTGGGAGCTAGGCTCAGCTGTGTGGCCACGCCCCAAATGCCTGGGAGGCAGTAGAAGCAAGGAGTCTCCTCTGTAAGCAGAGGGAGACAGGCCTGCTGCAGGGAGCCTTAAGGAAGGTACTGAGCTTGGTGCAGGGCTGGGGCTAGGCATGGGGAGCTGGGGAAAGCTCTAGCCTGAGAGCCCCAGGCTGCAAGAGCAGGCAGGGGCCTAAAGTCAGTCTCCTCTGTAGCCAGAGGGAGACAAGGCCTGGCTGCAGGGAGCCTTTATCAGAGTACCCAGACTGGGACAGGGCGAGGGCAAGGCAGCTGGGAGCCAGGGAGCCTAAGCTCTAGTGAGAGGGCCCCAGCTTGCTGAGCCTAGGGAAGGCCCGACCCACGGGGTACTGGGGGTTGCAAGGGGGCAGCCCTGGGCTGGTTATAGCAGCAGGCCCAACCCCTTCTTGCCAGTGATGAGTAGCCATGAGACTGCAGTCCGCCTCAGGGAACTGAGGCAGTGATGACTGGCAGTGGCCGTATCTGAGGCAAGTTGGGGATAGTGGGTGGTGGGTTCCCCCAGGGAGGGGAGACCCTAAGACCAGGGGGGTACTGCAGGGGTGCAGCACCCTCAGCAAGGGGGTCCGGGAGGGGCACGGAGCCAGAGTGGAAAAGTGGACGTCGGCCCGGCAGAGGGCGCTCTGGGGTCAAAGAGCTAATTCCCGTGATGACCAGACGGGGGCGCCACCGGGTGAGTGGTCGACATCCCTTACATGGCTAATAAGAAAAATTGAAAACCACATGCATTAGCCACAATTCAAAAGCCTATTAGCCACATGTGGCTAGTGGTGAATGTATTGGACACTGTTGTTCTAGACAGAGCACTGAGTCCCACTGAGTAGATAGAAAGATTAACCTAACTAATCTATACAGAAGCCTGTGGAACCCCAAAGGATTGGGTCTCTAATCCATGAACTATTGGAACTCAATTACAAAACTTTTCTTAAACATTACATGAATATATTGTCTCATATTACAGAATTAGAATTTATAATTCCTATTCCATGATGATATATTTGAGCTATAGTGTATCAATTAAAACTCTCGTTAGATAGGTTCCTTCCTCTTAAATTAAAAAAAAAATCAGATTTTTTATTTATTTTTTAAAAATCATTGATGTATCGGTAAGTAGAAATTCTATGAAAAAGGTCATTTTTTTGGAGTTAAATGCAATCACCCAACACACACCTATATCATTTGGAAGCTTATTTTATGCATGTTTAGATGAGGTATACTGTGGAGCTGACAAGTAGCACTGTAGCTCTATACATGAGCTGAAACAGTGGTTTCCAGAGGGACCAAAAAAAAAAAAATTTTTTTTTTGCACAGTTCCAGAAACACTGCAACATGACTAGGACTACAGTTTCAGTAAATTGCAACACCTCAATGTGATGTTTATTGATCAAAGATACCAAACAAAAGTGTAGAGAGATTTTTATTGGTTTTGCATGGGCAACTATTTTTCCCAGATGAAGCTGTTTAGATATGGCATAAATCAACATTCTGCAGTATAACATGAAATGTTTTCGCATTGCATATTCTTAATTGTCAAAATATATATCACAATTATAATATTTTCTATACTTTCAATTAAAATTTGCTGACCATATCAATCTCATGCTGACAATTGAATGCCCATAGTTTGCACCAGATAGAGGTCGCATATTAACGTACATGAATTCCTAATGTAATGCTTCTCCATTGTAAGTTCTAGTACATACAATATAGCATCTAGTCTGCCCGATAGAAGGATTTAATTTGTAATTGCCCTCCCATGTACTACTAGCCTTTGAAATATTCTATAAACTAGCTTTTTAATTCAGTGACACTTATACAGAGGTCATTATTATTGTTACAGATGACAGCACACAGTTTCATAAAAGGGTTTAAAGTGCTCACTAAACAAAAATGGTAATTTTGATACTAACATTTAGCACTAATTCATATCTAATTTAGCACAAGTCTATACTTGTACAAAATGAAAAATGGTGATAGTGGTAATGTTAACAATATACTTGGGGAATTATCTCTCTCTAGGAAAGTTACAGTATATGAAGATGTGGCAGTACAAGCCCCTTTAAGCTACCATCCAAAAAAAAAAAAAAAAGACTCTCCACAAACTTTGAAAAAATTGTTATTTGTCAAGAAAAACCAAAGAATGAAAAAAACTGTCAGGAGGCACCAGTGCTGGATATAATTCTGTGATGTTGGCAGCAGAAGCCAGGAGAGATTAATCACAGAATCAGAGAATATCAGTGTTGGAAAGGATCTCAAGTCCAGCCACCTGCTCAAAGCAGGACCAATCCCCAACTAAATCATCCAAGCCAGGGCTTTGTCAAGCCTGACCTTAAAAACCTCTAAGGAAGGAGATTCCACCACCTCCCTAGGTAACCTATTCCAGTGCTTCACATCCCTCCTAGTGAAAAAGTTTTCCCTAATATCCAACGTAAGCCTCCCCCACTGTAACTTGAGACCATTACTCCTTGTTCTGTCATCTGGTACCACTAAGAACAGTCTAGATCCATCCTCTTTGGAACCTCCTTTCAGGTAATTGACAGCAGCTATCAAATCCCTCCTCATTCTTCTCTTCTGCAGACAAAATAATCCCAGTTCCCTCAGCCTCTCCTCACAAGTCATGTGCTCCAGCCCCCTAATCATTTTTGTTGCCCTCCACCGAACTCTTTCCAATTTTTCTACATCCTTGTGGAGCCCCAGACTGGACACAGTACTCCAGATGAGGCCTCAACACCACCAAATAGAGGGGAATGATCACATCTCTCCATCTGCTGGCAATGCTCCTACTTATACAGCCCAAAATGCCATCAGCTTTCTTGGCAACAAGGGCACACTGTTGACTCATACCCAGCTTCTCGTCCATCATAACCCTTAGGTCCTTTTCTGCAGAACTTCTGCCTAGCCACTCGGTCCCAAGTCTGTAGCAGTGCATGGTCTTCTTTCCTAAGTGCAGGTCTCTGTACTTCTTGTTGAACCTCATGAGATTTCTTCTGGCCCATTCCTTTAATTTGTCTAGGTCCCTCTGTATCCTATCCCTACCCTCTAACGTATCTAGCACTCCACCCCATTTAGTGGCATCTGCAAACTTGCTGAGGGTGCAGTCCACACCATCCTCTAGATCATTAATGAAGATATTAATTGTATTGGTGGCTACTGGATGAGTTTTCTAATTTGGATGATGTGCCACCAATGCTCTGTCACAGGGCTGCTTTCAGAAATATGCAAGCAAGTTAAATTTGGCATGTCAAAGTTATACTGAACTAAGGAAAGAAAAACAGACTATATCTGATCAGAGGGTATCATGTTCATCTGCTTCTATTGCCACCACAGCAAGCACGTCCTGCAGTGATTAATCCTGTTGCATTGTTTGCTTGAGAAAAACCACACAAGAGAGCAACAAATCTAATGGAGGCAGCATTTCAAAGAGGAGTTAACATGGTGTGCAGAATAACTGTGGAAGACTTAATTGCTAAGAATGCAGTTTATCACGTAACATGTCTTTCTTCCTATTTGAGTAAAACGAATCAAAGCAAAACCTCTAGTTACACTGCAACAATATTCACCTTCAGGATGTTACTGAGACTCTAAACTTGTCATTTGCAGAACAAATGTTTTAATGTGAGATTTCTCAGTAAAAGTCTTTGTAAAAAACTTGCTTTAGGAAGGGCAGTACTATCTGTTCCTGAGATTTTATTAGTTAGGCCATTTGACAGGCTGTTTTTAATCACATATAGCATCTACATACCTTGTGCAAATAAACAACTATGCTGAGAATAGACTAAGTGCAGTTTATTCTTCCAAGATCTATTAACTTCTCCCATCAGTAATGCAGTGTTTGTGGTCTACTTTGTGACTAACCACAAATTTGAGTCCACTTCCACTGTATATCAGAGGTGGGCAAACTACAGCCCGGTCCTTGAGCTCTTGGCCCGGGAGGCTAGCCCTCCTCCCCCACAGTCTCAGCTCACCATGCCTCCAGCACTCTGGCCCGCTGCTCCTACCAGGCAGCGTGGTGGCGTGGCTGGCCCCAGCCAGACAGTAGGGCTGCAAACAGCTGCTGCTCTGAGCAGCATGGTAAGGATTTGGAGAGAGGTTGGATAGGCATGGGAGTCCAGGCGGCCTATTGGAGGGTAGAGGTGGAGAGTGGATAAGGGGCACGGAAGTCAGAGGACAGGGAGCAGAGAGGGTTGATAGGTTGGCTAGCGGGTTGATAGGGGGGTTGGGTCCCTGAGGGGAGCAGTTAGGGGCAAAGATCCCGGAAGGGGGCAGACAGGGGACAAGGAGCAGGGGGAGGTTGGATGGGTTGGTGATTCTAAGGGGGGCAGTCAGAAGGCAGGAAGTGTGAGAGAATGGATAGGGGGTCAGGGCCAGGCTGTTTGAGGAGGCACAGCCTTCCCAGCCCTCCATACAATTTTGCAACCCCGATGTGGCCCTCGGGACAAAAAGTTTACCCTCCCCTGGTATATATGCATGTTGTGCCACTTTCCTCTGTCTGTCTTTACCTTCTTGTACTAGGCTCTACTTTGATTAGTTTTGATATGGTGCTATTCTTCCTTGTTCTTTCCTTACCAATTTCTGCCTCTATTTACAATATTTTGTATTATCAGAAGCTGGGGATCTATAATATTCAGTTTCTTTCTCTTCCCCTTGTCTGTGTATTCTTTGAATATCCTCCTGGATTTTACTACCCTGTTTCCCCGAAAGTAAGACATACCCCGAAAATAAGACGTACTTCCAGTTTTGCCTCTCGCTGTAATATAATGTAATGTAATTTTGGGAGCAAAAATTAATATAAGACACTGTCTTATTTTCGGGGAAACACGGTAGTTCACTCTTCCTGTACCACCCACATTGTGATAGGTCTCTCTCGGAGACAGTATTCTTTGCATGACAGCAAAATTCTCATTCTCTGATGTGTGTTTGGAGAGACTTCTGTTTACACCTCAGACCGTCACCGCTTTGGGATTTCCCCTACTGGTCCCTTGCCAGCCAGGGTCCCACTGCCTGGCCCACTCAGCTTGCGCTGCTAGCCCGTGTATACGGAACCCAGGCTGTCAGGAGCCAGCGGGGGAAACCCCAAAGCGGTAGCGGGCTGAGTGCTTAGCCCACCGCTGCCCTGGGGTTTCCCCTGCAGGCTCCTGCCAGCCAGGATCTCAGCCCGCTGCCAGTCTGCATTCCCTACACCTAGGCTAGCAGCAGGAGCTGAGTGGGCAGGTGGCGGGAGCCAGCAGGGGAAATCCCAAAGTGGTGGCGGCCTGATCCCTCTGCAGCGTGCCAGAGGAAATCAGCTAGCATGCCAAAGGTGGCACGTGTGCCATAGATTGCCAACCCCTGCTCTAGAGTTTCTGGGCAAACAGCCTAACCCCACCTTGCTTTCTTGAACCTGGTGCACACACAAAAAGTCTCTGACCCTCTTCACCAAGTTCCACATACCCCTGGCATTTTTGCCACATTATGGGCAAATTAACATACATACTTAATTTCCAGTTCCACTTATACTATACTGCCTGTTCTTAAAGAGATTGATCCTTAGAACAAGGTTGGCTAGCTCCACTCCACAAGAACACAGAATGCCAATCTCTATTATAAAACCACAATATCTTGTCTTTAAACTGTATGTTACAAATATGTAAATCCTCAAACACACCAGAAGAGGAAACTAAGACTTGAGATTTTCTTCTCTATATAAGATCTCCTTCGGGTGAAGTCCCACCATTTTCTATTATTTTCCAGGTGTTGTCTGGTATTATATTGTACAGGTGAAAGACTGCTGCACAATCTTTAACAAACAAAACACACACCTATACTACCCCACACCTCCTTTCTGATAATGCAGTCCTTGCTATCTTCCTTTTATATTCTCTCACAATTACTCATGGAATCTTGTTATTAGGATGATGGTTGTATATTGTTTCCATGCTCAGGAGGGAAAAAAAACAGATTCCCTTTCATTAGGCATGACTTCCCCATTAGTTTCTTTCCTTTGATTAAAAAAGGACAACAGAACCTCATCTTGAGCAGAGGAAGCAATCATTCAATATTTCTTCTCTTTCTTTCTCCAGCTCTGCAACTAGATTCCCACCCGTCACCAAGAAATGCAAATGTTGGCAGGTCAGTTACTCCTTGCCCTAGAACCAACTTCTCTGGCAAGGTTCACTGTTTCTTCAAGATCCAGGATAACCTCCTTCAGTTCTTCTCCCCCCTTCCTCCTCCAGCCCCCGGGTAATCACCCAAGCAACATTTTTACTAGTTAATCAGCTTCTAATATCACTTCCTGTGCTTGGTTTCAAAGAAGTCTCTTCGGAATGAGTCAGTCTTTGTTCAACCGGCCCATCCAGGTTTGAAGCCAACTGTTTGGTTCCTTTTAATCTACAGGAAATGTTATGCTACCTTTTATTAACTTTACTCTGCCTCTCCTTCCCTATTCTTCCACCCATTGTCTTTTCTGTTTGTTTGATGCAATCTAAGTTCTTTGGAGCAAGAAACCAACAATTCCTATGCAAAGTTATGTTGCAATGTAAGGTTGGAGAAAGGTTCCTCAGGAGTTTTAATTTTATTTTTATTAAATATAGAACAATTTGGATATAATTACACGCTATATTAATGGTTATAAGTATTTACATAAATCACTTATTTGCATCACTTAACATTAAATACACCAAAATCTAAAACAAGACACTTGATTTCTATATACCATTTTTCTTTCCTTTTCTGCATGCTGGGAGCCTCCATTAAAAATTAGGCAAGCTGCAGCAGAAAATGGCAATTTGTTAGCTAGCGGATCATTTCTTACAAAACCAGGTTGTCTGACACTTTAAAATTTATTGTACTAAGCTTGTGCTTCAATAAAATACTTTAACACCACAAATCAACAGTGTCTTAATAGATGCTATCTACAGAACTTTTTACAAATCTGTTTATTAAAACAGAAACACAAGATAAAGTCAGCAAAAATGGTTTTAGTACTTACAGTTCAATTTCAACCACTCCTTTAGAGCACCCTCGCTTTACATACAGACCAACCTGCAGAGCAAAAGTAACAGGAACCAGTATTTTAGAATATTACAAACAAAAGGTATCTATTAAAAATATATATAAAAATCAGATACATAAGACAATTTAGATTTAATGACTGATTTGGAAGAGTATGCCAATAACTAGTACCAATTTACAATGCTGCCATGCATACAATTCCCTCACATGTAGTTACAATAAAGACTATATCTGGGTAATACCGGTAACTAAAGAAATCCTACTATGAGTAAATTAGAATTTTATACAAAAAACTTCTCCCTCCCTCCCTTCCCAAAGGTTCAGTTTCTTCTATAGGGGACAGGGAAAGTCTGGCTCTTTTTTTGTCTAAAGAGCTCTACAACAGTTTTTTGTACTTCATGATTTGCTCCAAGACAGATGCCCTATATTATACTGGCCCTTGAATCAAGTTACACAGAAGAAGGAATTTCAGACAAAGTCATATTGCCTACTGCTAGAAAATACAAATGAATGTGATTAAGAGATGAGTACACTGATTTGGCCCCAATCCGGTCATGGGTATGGGGGAGAAAAAGTCATTAAGAAGTCTGGAACAGTTAAAGGGATTCAGCCAATTCTGACAGCTGTATGATCCATCCATTTTCACTAAATCAACTTTAAATATACCTTCTTAATTTGCAAAAACACATTTGTTGGCTTGACCTTTTTATAAATAGATTAGAAAATACTACTGCCTATTCAAAAGGTCCACTTTCAATACACCACAAATACGCTACACTTTTATAAAGGAGAAGAAAAAAGTGAAATTTTATTCCCCTGTAACCAGAGTTCTTAAAGATGGACTCTGCATATTCATATTCATGGGATAAGCTGATAGTGCAGCTCTGATGGTGGAACTTTCTTGTACCAGTGCTCGTTGGAGCATTTGACTATCAAGGCTACAATGTCACTGCAACATATGAACAAGATGTGCAGAGCCCACTGAAAGAACACATGGAGATTCTTTACACATGGAGTTGTTCCCAATTAACCCTGTATGTTAAAATTCTTACTCTGGAATAAGAGTGATTTGTTCCTATTTAGCTGAAGATATATCTAAAACGCATTAAGATAAACAGGAATGAGGCACTCCTATTCTGGAGTAAGAGTTTTCATATTGTGAATAATGCTGTCAATAACACACTTCAACCCTCTATAAGGCTCTTACCCAAAAGCATCATGTACCCCCAAAATCACCTAATTTGCTCTCTAACACAAAGCCCTTTGATATCAATTATCAACAGACAGGCACCTCAGATTTTCACAGATTCCATGCATTTTGGAAGTTCTGACGAAAAAAACTTAAAAGTGATTAAAGTAGTAAAGTGAAACTCTAAAAAGTTAAGGGTTTAACTATACCGGAAACCTACTGACAGCTACACTTACCTACATGCCTCCAGCTTCCATCCAGGACACACCACTCAATCCATTGTCTACAGCCAAGCTCTAAGATACCACCGCATTTGCTCCAATCCCTCAGACAGAGAAAAACACCTACAAGATCTCTACCAAGCATTCTTAAAACTACAATACCCACCTGGGGAAGTGAAAAAAAGGAGTACCCAGAAGCCACCAACTACAGGACAGGCCCAAAAAAGACAAAAACAGAACACCATTAGCCATCACCTTCAGCCCCCAACTTAAGCCTCTCCAACGCATCATCCAAGACCTACAACCTATCTGAAAGATCATCCCTCACTCTCACAGATCTTGGTAGACAGACTAGTCCTCGCTTACAGACAACCCCCCAACCTGAAACAAACACTCACCAGCAACCGCACACCACACAACAAAAACACTAGCCCAGGTACCTATCCTTGTAACAAAGCCTGATGCCAACTCTGTCCTCATATCCATTCAACGGACACCATCATAGGACCTAATCACATCAGCCACTCCATCAGAGATTCATTCACCTGTACATCGACCAATGTGATATATGACATCAGGTGCCAGCAATGTCCCTCTGCTGTGTACATTGGCCAAACCGGCCAGTCTCTAGGCAAAAGAATAAATGGACACAAATCTGACATCAGGAATCATAACATTCAAAAACCAGTAGGAGAACACTTCAATCTTCCTGGCCATTCCATTAAAGATTTGATGGTGTCAGTTTTGAAACAGAAAAACTTCCAAAACAGACTCCAACGAGAAACTGGAATTAATTTTCAAATTGGACACAATAAACCAAGGGCTAAATGGGACTTGTGAATGGTTCTCTCATTACACTAATTGATTACATTTCCCGAGTTAATTTACCTTCAATAGGTGTTATCTACTCTGCCAGACACACAAATCCATTTCAAAAGGTGTTTTTCTCCCCTACTGATAATGGCCCTCTAAATTAAACAGCTTCTTAGAATTGGTATGCTAATGTACAACTTTTTTTCCCCCTGCTTTCTGTGTGTATAAATGCATCTTACTTCTGTTCCATTCCATGCATCCGATGAAGTGGGTTATAGCCCACAAAAGCTTATGCTGAAATAAACTGGTTAGTCTCTAAGGTGCTATAAAATCTTCCTCATCTTATCTAAAAAATTAGAAAATGTAAGAATTAACACTATTCTGACATGCTTCAATTTCTCTAATTAGGTTGTGTTAGCTGGAAAATTTTAAGAGATCCCAACATGAATCAAGACTGAACACAAGAGCTCAATCAGGTTGATAAGCAGAAGACCAACATTACAGCTGCAGATCTCTTTGCAGATCTGCATCAGAGCAGGAAAATTCAGAGAGGTTTTGTTTCTGCAGCAGGTTGACGTGGAGTTTACAAAGCACCAGGATTACGGTTATTCCTTCTGGACCGGGCCCTAAATTATTAAATTAAATGTCTAGATCTCAAAAATTTGCACTCACCTTGTCTGCACGCCCTATGAAAGAAGGTTTTCCTGCCAATCCCAGACAAATGGCACACACAATGCTTGACTTTCCTGTTCCATTGGCTCCTACAATCATGTTCAAATGCGGTCCTGGAGACACTTCACAATTATCATATGTTCTGAAAGAAACCATCATTTTAGGCTAATAGATTGTGTGTGATATGGACCAGAAACATCAATTTGCAAAACATCACCGCAGATAAGATTGAAGTCTTTTCTAAATATTGTTTTCTAGAAAAGCTCAACAATGGCAAAAACAAAAACAAAAAAAACCCTAATCTCATATCATTTAACTCAGTGTAATGAAAATATAGCAGCTGCAGCACATCTATCCTTTACCACAATGACTCTCTCTCTCTCTCTCTCCCTCCGCCCGTCAATGACTACAGAGAGTGAAATGCTTAAGGTAAAATCCTGGCTCCCCTGAATCAACTGCACAGTTCCCCTTTACATCAATGGAGCCAACATTTCATCCTTAATATTTTACCCATCTGTCCAAAAAAAAGGTAGTCTTATAACGAAAATGGACAAGCTGAATTTTGATAGGCTGATTTAAACCCTTTTTGTTCAGTTGATTGTTTCTAAATCTGTCAGATTTGACTCGGGTACAGTAATTCCTCATTTAAAGTCCCAATTAAAGTTGTTTCAAGGATAAATTGCTAATCAATTAGGGAACATGTTCACTTAAAGTTGTGCAATGCTCCTTTTTAATGTCATCAGCTGCCCAGCAGGCTATCAATTGTGGATAGTTCATATGTCCCTTCCCCCACTGCAATATGCTGCTCCTGCCCTCTGCTTTGGAGCTGCTCTCAGACTCCTGCTTGCTGGAGGGGGGAGGGAGACAAGAGGGGGGCTAATGACTTCCCCCTGCTCCTGCACCTGGTTTACACCATCTTCCATAGAGCAGAGGGGACACAGGATGAGGGAGTGCTGCCTTAGGGAGCTGCTGCTGCCTTGCTGATCTAATTAACAGGGCAGGGTACTTCTGACCCCACTCTTGATACTTAAAGCAGAATGCACATCTCTATATCTCAGGGTATGTCTCTGCCCTCCCTCCTTTCCTGTTGCATTCTAGAGTGTGAGAGTTAACCGTTGAGGGCTCAGCAAATTGCTAGTTCATTTAGCACAGTGGCTCTCAAACTTTTGTATTGGTGACCCCTTTCAATTAGCAAGCCTCTGAGTGCGACCCCCCTCCCCTTATAAATTAAAAACACTTTTTAATATATTTAAAACCATTATAAATGCTGGAGGCAAAGTGGTATTTGGGGTGGAGGCTGACAGTTCATGACCCCCCCCCAATGTAATAACCTCGTGACCTCCTTAGAGGTCCTGAACCACAGTTTGAGAACCCCTGATTTAGCAGTAAGAAATTCCCTGGGAAATATCCCACCCTCTGACTCCTTCACCTCAACTAAGCTTCACAATCATAATCGCTGTGTACAAGTATAAATTGTTTGTTTAAAACTTATAGTGTGTGTGTGCGTTCATATCATCTTTAGTCTGGTGAAATTTTTTTCCCTTGGACCTAACCCCTCCTATTTACACTAATTCTTATGGGGGAACTTGGATTTGTTGGAAGTCCCATTTTTCAGGAACATAACTACAATGTTAAGTGAGAAATTCCTGAAGCCAGAGGGCTGTCTTCTGTAGTTGCAGATCTTAGAAGACATAACTTGTACTAAGGCCTGTGTGATACCACAGTAAGCCAGATCTAAGATCTGAAGCATAATTCATGGCTTCTGTCAGTAGACTTAAATTTCCAGTGCAATCTGACATTTCTGTGATAAATTCATTTACTTACAAAATCTAAGAATTTTAATTAATATTAATATTAAAGAGCTCTTTGGAGTAGGGGCAATGGTTTTGTTATATGTTTGAACAGTGCCTAACACAGTGAAGTCATGATCTATTACTGGATTCCTAAGCTAATGCACTACAAATAATTAATAAAAGTAGTAAAGTCAGTACTGTACCTCCTGTGCCATTTATTTTTACATTAAACCCAGTATCTTCTACTGTCCATTCATTTTCAATTTTCCAAATGTCAGAGATTTTACTGATAACACATACAGCCGCATTTTAGAAGAACTCAGGGACATAAGTAATGGCTTATCTTCCTGTATAGCAGTACAGCTGCGCCACTGTAGAACTTTACTGAAGATGCTACTATGTGATCGTGAGAGCTTCTCCTGCTGGTGCAGTTTGTCCACCTCCCCGAGGGGTAGCAGCTTTGTCAGTGGGAGAAACCCTTCGGTCAACACAGCACCATCTAGACAGGGGTTAAATCAGTATAACTTCATTGCTCGAGAGTATGAAAAAATCCACACCACTCAGCGACAATTATACTGATAGGCATCTGTAAAGTAGACCTCGCCTAAAGGATTTGGCTGTTGGGGATTTTCTCACCTGAAGAGGAGACAGCTTGTGTGGCAGACACATAACCTATGGGCATGACTACACTTGAAATTTCAAAGCACTGTTGCAGGAACACTCCCGCAGCAGCGCTCTGAAGTGTGAGTGTGGTTGTGCACTGGTAATCCACCTCCATGAGGGGACTAGCTTCAAGTGTTGGGAGCCTGGCTCCCAGCGCTCTGAGCCAGTCCACACTAGCATTTAAAGTACTCAGATTTGCTGCACTCAAGCCTTAAGCCAGCAAATAACACTCTAAAATGTCAGTGTAGCCAAGCCCTTAATGTTTCTTCTTTAAATTATAAGCAGTTGAATGCTTCATGCTGAGGCTTAAACTACCATACTTTAGGTGTCAGTAGTAACCTAGAGTCCTGTAGTACCTTAAAGACTAACTAAAGTATTGAAGCATAAGCTTTCATGAGCTAATACCAACTTCATTGGATGCATGCAGTGGAAGTATTAGGTGTCAGTGTTAACTTATTGTGAGATACATTGGGCAGTTCAGTCCTCCAAAAGCAGTTGCTTCCCAAACTGCCCATAGAGTCAGGAAGACCACGCCGCTGCCCTTACATTTACCTTTTTAAGGTTTCTGTTCCCAGCCACAAAGCTGGAGCGGGTTTTCCTGGAGAAGTGGAACACGAAAGACGTGGGAAGCTACCCAGTACTTGGCGCCTTGTCCAAGCCGTTTGTGACTGACGGCCAATGACACACACCCTGCCCGCCTTACACGGAGGCGGACACAAGGCTCCTCTAGTCTCGCGGAGCCGCGAGCAGCCAGAACCCGGTGGGCGGCAGAAGCCGCGCCGGCCCCACTTGCAGATGGGCGGCCCCAGCCAGCGAGCTCTGCCCAGACGTCTGGGGGGCAGACCCCTGCGTTCCCCCTCCCTCCCGCTATCGCACGTGACAGTAGGGACAGGCCACCCCCTCCAGCGCCCAGGCCGGGCCGAGAGGAGCCCGGCGTGATCCCCTGACTCCCGGAGCCGGGTCTTTAGCCGATTCCCCCCTCGGCCCAGCCGGCGGCGATCAGGGACTCACGGTGCGGCGGTAGCCCCCCCAGCACAAGCCGCGGACCCCCACCCGCCAGCTCGCTTTCCCGCGCCGCCCCCCCTCGCCCCGGCAGCAGGGGGCGCCGCACTCACAGGAAATTCTCCATCGTGACCCTCACTATAGAGCCCTCCACGAAGGGCGACTGCGGCTGGCCCCGGCCGCTTCCCTCGGGCCCGGCAGCCTCCGGGCCTCGCTTCCTCCACCCGGCGCCGCTGCCAGTAGTGGCGGCCCCGAGTTTCCGTTTGCCCGGGGCCGCCATCTTTTCGCCCAGCCGAAGCACCGCCCACCACCTGAAACTTTTGTCGCGCGCCGCTAAGATGAAAACGAGCCCGACACCGCGCGCCCTATTCCCATTGGTAGACAGCGTGGGACGGAAGGGGAGAGGCGGAGTCCATTGGCTAATGGAACACCGGGCCTCACGTGACACCTCACTGGCTGAGCGATGGAGGGGTGGAGCCAATTCGTTACTTTCAGTTCAGTCCGTTCGCGCGAGACCGATGGGAGGAGCCTGCTTGGGCACGTGGTGCATGTCTGTCTGGGTGTGACGTTGTTGTTGCGGATTTTCTGATAGGCCTTCTCCTTGGGGGGGGAGGGGGTAATAGCGTCCTTCCAGCTTGAACGCGTCTGCGCGTAGACGCCGCGCCTCATTTGCATACGACGGAGTCACAGCGGTTCCTCTTGCACCTTACAGGAAAAGCTCGCAGCCTGCTGTGCGGCCGTCAGACTACATTACCCAGCGTGCAGCGCGGCAAGCGCCCCCCCCGTTCCCTGTGACTGGATGAGCAGCGTGCATGCTGGGAGACGTAGTTCTCTTGAGCCCCCTGCCCCTCCCCCCACTCTGAAGGCTGCTTCTCGCTGGTTTGGGAGGGGGTCTCCGTTTTCCCTGGCTGGGCTGATTGCACCATGAGCTAAGCAGGGCTCAGGCCTTTCGGGATAGGGAAGGAGGGGAATTGCTCACCCCACCAGCAACCTGTAGGGTGACCAGATGTCCCGATTTTATAGGGACAGTCCTGATTTTGGGGTCTCTTTCTTATATGGGCTTCTATTACCTCCCCACCCCCTGTCCAGATTTTTTCACATTTGCTGTCTGGTCACCCTACTTAGCACAGGGGCATGGGGCAAGCCTGAAACTGTCTAGACCGGTTCCTACCCTGGGTTTCTGCATTACAGTGGTGACAGCAGCCCTCCCTGCTGTGCAATGTGCCAGGACAGGCCCCAGCAATCTGCTGCACCACCTGTCCAATGCTGCTGTGGTGGAGGTGGCCAGTTACAGTCATGCTGCTGCTACCTGTGAACAATTTTATAAAAGTTGTATAAAAATACTAGACTTCTAAATACTGTGATGGGTGAACTGGAGTGTCTCAGACTATTAAAACAGAAACTTAATGGACTTCTGATAATCTATGGGATACAGTAATACCCCCATATAAAATATATAGGAATGATAGAGTAGGTTGTACGAGTAAAGAAAGCAAGGAATACTTGTAGCACCTTAGAGACTAACTAGTTAATTTCAGCACAAGCTTTCGTGAGCTATAGCTCACTTCATCGGATGCACAGAATGGAACAGAAGTAAGATGCATTTATACACAAAGAAAAAGAAAAAGAAAAAAAATGTACATTAGCATACCAATTCTAAGAGGGATGTTAAATGTAGATAGTCCATTATCACTAGGAGAAAAATACACCTTTTGAAATGGAGATCTGTTGTCAGTAACTCAGGAAATGCAATTAATTACTGTAATGAGAGAACCAATCTAAATTTCTGTTAAGCCCCTGGTCAATTTGAAAATTAATTCCAGTTCCTCAGTTTCTCGTTGGAGTCTGTTTTGGAAGTTTTTCTGTTTCAAAACTGAAACCATCAAATCTTTAATGGAATGGCCAGGAAGATTGAAGTGTTCTCCTACTAGTTTTTGAATGTTATGATTCCTCATGTCAGATTTGTGTCCATTTATTCTTTTGCGTAGAGACTGGCTGGTTTGGCCAATGTACATAGCAGAGGGGCATTGTACCAGCGAGTGAGTGGCAGTATATATGAAAATCAAATATAGTAAAAATCTTAAATTAATTGAACTGTATGCTGGAATCTTTATGGATATAAATTCCATACTTGAATAATAAGAGTATAGCAGTAGGAATATACTACTGACCAAGATGATGATTATAAGATGCTCTGAGAGATTAGAGAAGCTATAAGAAAACAGTAATAATGGGGGATTTTTAACTATCCCCGTATCAAGTGGATACATGTCACCTCAGGACAGGATGCTGAAGTAAAGTTTCTAGACACCATGAATGACTGCGTCTTGGAGCAGCTAGTCCTGGAACCCACAAGGGGAGAGCAATACTTGATTTAATCCTATTCATTAAAACAGCCCTATCATAGCATGTGCTAGCAAGAGGATCTTCAGGGGGGAAGGTGATCTTATATTCTGAGAAGCAAGGGGTAGGAGAGAAGCTAGGAGCAGGGCTCAGATGATTTAGGGTAAATCAGATGAAGAGTTCCTGGCATGGAGATAGGCTAGCTGCTGGTATCTTAGTAGTGTTTGCTGAAACCAGATGAACTTACATTTTAATATGGCTCAAAGTGCCATTTGGGTATTAACCCACGAAAGCTCATGATCCCTAAGACTCTGTCACTGTTACAAAACGTGATTTCAAACCGTGTTATTGTCTTTTCCACAAGATGGCAGCATAATCTAGCAATTCTTCCACAGAGAAAGAATTTTAAAGGCATATGTGATATGCAGTAATTAATAAACAAGTCCTTCAGGAATATGAATGTTTTAGCTATTTGCATTCAACTAGGGAGCAGAGACAAAGATAGCCCTCAAAATGGAAGCTACTGGATTGTATGAAAAATTAGTCATAGGGATTGTTCCTAAAAGTCATTGGTTATTCAACATCCTTTCCCCTCTCTTTGAGGAGAACCATCAACAAATTCATGTTAGAGAGGGGTAGGTATTCCACCATTACTTTTGGAACTGGCAGAACTTCCACCAATGGCATTAAGGTTTCTGCAAGTTCCTTATAGCTGAGCTGACACACTCAGTTGCCAATATAGCTCCATCCATAAAGAGTGAGGCAACTAGATTAAGGAGTTACATGAAAGTAAAACTGAAATACTGTAATAGAGTGGTGAACCAGGCCCTTATGTTAAACCAAGATTAATACTGGGCCAGAATCTGGTCTAATTTACACTAGTGTAAACCCAAAATAACTATTAAAATTTGATATCAACTGGATTTATACCAGTGTAACTGATAAGAATTTGTCCCTCTGAAGTAATACAAATATGCACATAATGAGCTAATAGAACACACACATACAAACAGCAAAATAAAGACAACAATATTACAAACAACAAAGGGACAATGGAAAGGTCTGTCCTGCTCTCAGGGCAATACCAGTTTTATTGCAATACAATTTGTTTCCAGAATAACCAAATACAAACCACTGAATGTTTGGGATCCTGTAGTTGCTTTTGAAGGCTCTGTTTACATATCTATACTGAAATAGTCCACAGAACTGGGCTCATAGCAGTTGCATGAGGATATTTTAAGGCTTCTGAAGAGATTTTAGATGGCTGATTTATATGACATGTCACATAGCTTAGGTATCAGCCTCAATTCTTTGCTTTGCTATGGTTCGGTTATGATGCTCCTGTGATGCAAGGGACCATATAATAGACAAAACTGCCCTCCAGGTCCAGGATATTCCCCTGGTGTAGGGGGTTTCCTACTTGTCACAGAATGATGGAGTGACTATGCATAGAGACTTGCCGTTGCAGGAAGCACTGTGCATGCTACCTCTATTCTTAATTGGCAATGGGCATCAAAGGGTCATGTGGTGCCCTAAGGCTGTGAATTCAGGATGCACAATGTGTCTTACCTTTTCTCTTCCCCCTTTCATTCTTCTCTCTAGTGCAGTGGTTTTCAACCTTTTTTTCATTTGTGGACCCTTAAATAATGTTATATGGAGGTGTGGACCCCTTTAGGAATCTTAAGACAGTCTGCAGACCGCCCACTGTTCTGTAGTAACAACAACATTTTGTGGACCCCTTAGACATAGTCTGTGGACTATGCTGAAGTAAAGTTTCTAGACACCATAAATGACTGCTTCTTGGAGCAGCTAGTCCTGGAACCCACAAGGGGAGAGCACAGGAAGTATTGGTTAATTAACACATCTTAAGATTTTTGTTTAATGTATAGATTGTATTGAACAAAATCAAATCCTTTAATTGTGTCTCCAGTATTAAAAAAACACACCCCAAACCCAGCTGATTAGAGGCAGAAGGTAAATCTAAACAGCAAAAATAAAAACCCTGCACCAGCGAGTCTAAGAATCTGAGTAAACTGACTCAGTCTTGCACTATGGGGTAAAAATAGCAGCATAGATGACCTTTGGGCTTGGGCTGGAGCCCAGGCTCTGAGACCCACCCCTATCACCAGGTTTCAGAGGTCAGGCACCACCCCAACCCCAAACATCTACACTGCAATTTTTAGCCCCATAGTGCCACCCCCACGAGCCTGGGTCAGTTCAACCAGGCAATGAAACTCGCTGCCACAAATCATTTTTGCAGTGTAAACTTACTGATAGAGGGCCAGACCTTCAGCTGTGGCCAAGGAATGTTCAGTGCAGCTTGTGGAGGTGGGGGTAGTGGATTGAACTCTAGATGCAAATTAGAGGAGCCTGAAGTCTGCTCCAATATGCACCAGGTACCAGCAGTCCCAAGGGACCATTATAGCGGCTGGGGATCATGGGTGTACAAGGGAGCATTGGCCACTCCTGTTTCCTGGGCCACATACCGTTTCAGCAGCAAGAATGGGGATTGGCATAGGAACTATTACAGTGTCTACATACAGAATCCTTCTGTAGCTGATTATGTTGGATTTTGGGCTGCTCTGGGCTCCTGCAGTGCAAATGTACTGGAGGCTCCAGCCTATTATTTTTTCTGAAAATTTTAACTTTGTTTGCATATCATCATGGCAATAACTAGAGAGCATAGTGTTTGAAGTGGAGCAATAAAATAAGACATTGGTCAAAATTACATTTTATTAGATAGTTTGGTAATTTTAAAACAACCTTCTTGTAACACAAACACACATATAATGTCCTAAGAGTTAACAGATTATGTGAATTCAGTTTCTTTTTAACATAATGCAAAACATTTGTTCAGTAAAATATATAAAAAGTGCGAGTGTAGAAACTGACATTTAAAAAACGAGGCTTGCAGTCCAAACAAAGTGTGCCTCCTCTATTGCATACAAACCAATAGCAGTTTATGTTAATATAGTATTAACTAGCACTGAATCACGCTGCCAAACATTGATGGAAGTCCTTTTGTTATGCACATTGATGGCAAATAGATTCATTATAGTAATTAGTCTGGCAAAGAATAGTGAAAAATCCATTCATATGGAACATTTGAAGTATTACCAGTAAGAGACTACATTTTCCCAAAGACATTTTTCATCATGAATAATTGCATTCAATGTGCAGGATATTATTAATATCCAATATTATTTACTTATTTCAAAATATTTATAAGTCTTGAAATAAAAACAAAACCCACTTTCTACCCAACACAAAACATTCATTGAATGCAGATTTAAGATAATACAATATCAAATTTTAATTGTGACTTTTTTACCATCTTCTCTTTACCTATGTGACAAAAAAAGATTTACCAAAAAGCATTAGTAATTTTATTGCTTAATCTGTGCAAAATGGGAAGCCTTTATATAATAACTAATATCACATGCAAAAGAGAAAAAATACAATAAGAACAGTCTAAGAAGCCCTGAGTCAGTAACTTTGTTACAAAGGCCAAGGACAAGAGTGCGCTGAGTTCTTCCTATACATCAGTGACACATTCAAAATACTCCAGTATTTATCGTTTTATACAAAAAGGGGGCGGGGAATTGTGCAGTTTCAAACATATAACTTACATGGTGCTTCATTTATTTCAGCAGAACTTATTTAATACTCAATTTCATTTAAGTCATCAGAATCCCCGGATGAATGCTGAGTAATTTCTCCCATTTCTAGAACAGAAAAGAGGGAAGATTATTAAGTGTTTTCATCTTTCTATGCAGCATTTTTACATACACAGAACTGAATTACCATGTTGGACTTTGACCAAGAGACTGGGCTTATACCCATGTGCCATGGGATCTTTACTTACCACAAGCTATCAGGACTCTGGTTTTACATCTCATCCAAAAACTGGTTCCTCCAGCAGCCCAGTGGTCCTTAATACCACACTTCTGTGGGATTCATTCAGTGTTGTCTTGGAAAAATAGCACTGACTCACTAAAACCACTACCTATAGAACCTGGGTGTCTCCTAAGAGAATTATAAGCAAGTATAAAATTTACCTATACAAGGTCCAGCCTGGAACAGAATATCATCTATAGCAATGTCACTTCTTATTGACACTCCACGAACTGCTTCAACAATAATCTGTAAAAACAACCCATATTGTTCTCATATACATCACATCTAGAAAAAAGTACGCCTTTTTAAAATGCAAAAGCTGATGCAGGCTATTTTAAGATATAATGCAACCCCAATGCTGTTCTAAGAAAAAATTATATGCTCAGTAATTAGCATATTTTAATAGACTTCATTCTAATGGATCAGAGAACTGGGATGTATGTGACACCTAGAAAAGGCCAATCAAATCTCAGAATTTGGTATGGAACTGTTTTGTCCTAAGAATGACTGACAATCAGTTAATTTTCATGATGTAATGCTTCTCTTGTTTTTTCATTGCCTGAGTGTCTTTCTTATCACACAGGCAAGTTGCAAGAGCAGAACTATGTGATAAACCAGCAAGTTCTTCCTCTTACTCCTGTAGCTGAATTTAGCTCTTAATAAAAAGCAATTTTTCTAATTAGTCTTTAGACATTTAAGAGAAAATGAACCTATCAGTATATGTTTTCTATTAATGGTTAATGCATTTGGGGGCCAATATTGCTCCAATAGACATTGGACATTTTAGCACCGACTTTAATAGGAGCAGACACGGGTTCTTATTGTACACAGCACAGTTAAAATCCTAGCCTCACTGAAGTCAATTGTAAAGTTCTCATTGACTTCAACAGGGCCAAGACTTCACTCCAGAATTACTGAGGCACAGCCACAAGAGGAAACACAGCAAAACGGGTTTCTTGCATTGTTACAAATGTTTCTGATAACAAATAAAAAAATTGATGATTAAGTTCAAAGTGTATGAGGGACTTTTTTAATAAACCAAATATAAGCTCTGATACCCTTGGGTAGCTAAATTCTTCTAAGCAGCCTATCAGCAGAGTTCTTGTCAGCAAAAGTAGGCATTCTCCTTCATAAAAAGCAATTGTCTCTATTCTGGATAGTTTACAAACTGAATTAAACATTGTGAAGGAATACAAGATGAGTATATTTTGTTTGATTATGTGTGTGTGCACATCTACTTGTTTGTTTCATTTACACAAGGGCCAAGATGCAGTAATTCTGGTGAAAGTCAGGAGTTCCTGAATAGTTAAAGTGATAGGATGGTCTATTTTTCACCCAAGTTACATAATTTTAGAGGTCCCTCTAAGAAGGCTGTTGGTTAAGGAGTATGGAATAACTGAATCTAAGGACTTGTCTTCACTACCCGCCGGATCGGCGGGTAGCGATCGATCTGTTAGCGATCGATTTCTCGCATCTGGTGAAGATGCGAGAAATCGATCACCTGTGGCGCCCCCGTCAACTCCGGAACTCCAGCTTGCCTGGAGGCACAAGCTGGAGTCAACAGGGGAGCACGCCGCCGACTGCCGCTGCCGTGAGGACGGCAGGTAAGTCGGCTGGAGATACGCAAACTTCAGCTACGTGATTCATGTAGCTGAAGTTGTATATCTGCAGTCGATCCACCCCCGTAGTGAAGACCAGCCCTAAGGATGTGTTGCCAGATGAGGTCACACAATAGATGGCCAATGGTTGGACAGATGAAATTGGCAACTATGGGATGTGCTCCAAGACCAGTAGAATGTGCATCTTAACCAAGAGAGATGCATCATTAATGAGTCCAAATTTAAATGAATTGAATGTTTATTGATCTATAGTGACATTGAAAGAAAAATCTAAAACCAGTTGTAGAGAAGAAATACAAGCAAAGGTATACAGAAATATTTAAAAAGGGACTAGAAAACTTTTCTCCCTTAAGATTTTTATGTGAATATGTATGCAATCAAAGTATTTGGGTCAATAGGGTCTAAGTCATTTTTGTTATAATCTTTTGTAAATCAATATACAATCAGATTTAATAATCATTCATAGTAAAATATTCCAAGTATCACAACCTGGGGTATTACATCATCTTCCATCTAGTTCATTTTCTGTTATAACTTACACGAGAGCATTTTTAACCTTTGTATCTGAATATTCAGAATTGGCATTTGGTTCAAATACATCTCTAAATTTAATGTCAATGGGGCCCAAACTTTCATAATTATGCAAACACTTGCAAGGCTGCTTGCATATGCAATGTAACTGCATAAGCAAATGATCAGTTAGACTTGCACAATCAATTAATGTAATTACATGAGCAATTGTGGTAATTCTGGCTTTAAAAAGGCATGCAAATATGCCTGAAATGGAAAACGTGCAGTTCAGAAAATCTAGATCTATCAAGAATGAACATTATTGGGGTCCAGTCCAATGAGGTGCTAAGGGTCCTCAAATTCCACTGAAATTAACCTGGAGTTTAGGGCAGATGGCACCTCTCAGGACATGGCCTCTCACTGGCAGTTACAACCTCTGCTCAAACACTTATGAGCTTGAGATAAAAATGAGCTTTAGAAGATATAGCTAAGATATGGCAGGAAAGGGTGGAAAATATCATTTAAATTAATATATACAAAAACAGACATGATCAGTAATATAAATTGAGATGTTCACATCAGCAACCCACTTAAGACAGTATCTGGTATATTCCCTCCCCCTTATAAATTGGGAGAAGTTCTCCAGTATTTCATCTTGCTCAAATGAAATGCCACATGCAGTACTAGTCAGTGATCCTCAGCAAGAAGCGTCTCAACACTTTCTCTGTCATGGACAGAAGAGGACACAAGCTCTGAATAGTATCATGGATTTGATTTCTTCCCTCCTATAAAATGTCCAGGTCTCATTGAAACCCTATTTATGTCTGTTTTTAATTCTGACTTCAAGTGGAGCCCATTCTTGGAGCTAAAAAATGAATCCCAGAGAACAGTGCAATTTAATCTTTCATATGGCTCAGTCTTTTGCTTACCTGATGGTATTTATCACATTCATATTCTATCAGTCCCCTTAGCCATGTGATGCTCTGTTCACCTCTCCTTCTCCATAAGAGGGTTTCTTCACTTTCACCTTCCTTTTTCACATACACATTTAACAATCCAGTTCCAGCTCCATGCATGTGATAGAAAAATGTCAAGCACTGCTTTCCAGAGATTCCTCTTAGTGACTTTGAAGTCAGACGTGCTTTCTGTCCATAGATCATATTGGATGCCTCTATGTACATGTAGTATCCTTAAAAAGATACAAGACCAAATATTAGTAAAATAAAATGGTTCTTTCCGTCAGTATGTTCAATAATAAACCTGTGTGTGAAACCTATTTGATAAATGCATGGTCTTGCTCACAATACAATTCAGAAGTGAATGACTCTGTATTAGTTATATAGTAAAGCAGAGTATACGAATGGTTAATGAAAAATATTTTTTAATTAATATATACTAAATGAAGGGAACTTGTATTCCCTTGATTTCTGCATTGCCTTTGTGAACTATGAGAAAGTGTTCGACAGCGTGGAGAGCAATGCCATTCTTGAAGCTCTTTCAGAACAGGGCATCAGCGCAAAATATATCGCATTACTAAAGGAAGTGTACTCTGGCTGTCGAACCATGGATAGATCACTATTCTATACTGTCCTCCCAATCCCCATACAGAAAGGTGTAAAACAAGGAGACACAGTTTCACCAAAATTATTCGCAGCCTGTCTCAAATCAGTTTTTCGATGAGCAGAGTTGAAAGACGGGATTAACATCAATGGCGAGCAGCTAAGCCATCTCAGGTTTGCAGATGATCTAGTGCTGATAGCTGAAAATACAGCCCAGTTTAAGAGAATGCTTAAAGAACTGAACGCAAAAAGTAGTCAAGTTGGATTAGAAATGAACCAGTCGAAAACGAAATACATGAGATCAGATGTTCTGCCAAGAACCCAAATAACTCTTGGCGGAGAGCTGATCCAAGAGGCCGACAAATATGTTTATTTGGGCTAGGAAGTCAACATGCGCCACGATCAGAAAGGCATACTGTCACGCAGAAAAAAAGCTGGATGGTGTGTGCTCAACAGCATCAGAGACATCCTCCAAGGAAAAATCAGCAAAACAACTCATGCAAATCTTTTTAACTCGACCGTGCTTCCCGCGGTGTTATACGGCAGCGAAACATGGTCACTGCCAAAGATTGAAGAACATCAGTTGACTGCCACATAGAGGGCAATGGAATGAAGACTTTTGGGCATTTTGCTCCACGATCACATCACCAGCGAAACAATTAGGCAGCAGTCTGGAGTGCGAGACATTGTTGAAAGCAGGCTCAGTAAAATGCGGTGGGCGGGACATGTGGTCCGACTCAGCAACAACAGATGGACCACAGCTGTATCCAAGTGGTATCCGTGAGAACTGAAACAGCCACCCGGTCGACCTCCAGAGAGGTGAGATGATTTCCTAACATGGAGATATGGGCAAGCATGGCCAGAGCGAGAAAAGATTGGAAGACATGTTGTGATAGGCTCAGTCTCAACTGATGAAGGACCAACAGACAGTTCAGTGATTCAGTGATATACTAAATGAAAAAAATGTGTACAAAGAAATAAGATAACATGAACGGTGATAAAGGGATAACACTGGAAATAATAAAGGCCTGAAGTATGTGAATAAATGTTATGGAAAGGTTGCATATTTTTTAAATATACACTGTTTTCAATTCTTGCTTGTGCAGTGGAGTTGTACTGATGGAATTGAGTGGAGATTTTTTACCCTGGTTTATAGTACTTGGGTATACTAAGGAATACTGATTTAGATCAAAGGTGCAACCTCTAATAATTCAAATAAAGCCCTGAATGTAACAGAAGTAGAGATTTAATTATGTTAACATATAGACCAAATTCTGCCTTCAGATGAATGAACAGGGATCTCTCTGACTGCAACTGTTCTTAACCCAGGGGTATGGATGAGAGAGGCAGAATTTCACTGATCTGAGAGTTTATTGATCTCCTGGAGTACAATTGGAGTTGTGTACATGCATCAGAGGTCAAAATTTGGCTTTTTTTAGAATTGGTGCTTTTGATAAATCAAAGGAATAAAAATAAGTCTTGCCACAGAAGACATCAATCATTTGTCTGTTTCATTGAACAAGATGTGGAGATACAAGTCAAGAGAACTGATTAGCCAGAGTGCATAAAGGGTTATGCTCTGAAGTCTGAATTGTGGGAAAATTGGTTATTAATTGGCAGAAGACAAATGATTTTTTCTCTGAGGGCCATCACACATCTATTTCAAGCTAGAGCATACTGATAAACTGTATCAGAATACTGGGAAGCATCCCAATGTCCCATCTGTTATGCATGGCAACTATTTTGCATGTTGAGGCACACACTCTACTGGTAAGTGGTAAGTTAAAATTTTGCAGCAGCTGTTCCTGTGGTCCCACTGCTCCCTTCTTGTCATGTTGGCAAGGAAAAGCTGCCCTTCCATCCCTATGAATAACAGCGTTTACAACACTCCTGGGGAGTCAGGGAATTCTTAAGGATCAGCAAGACAGGAGGAGAACAGAGAATGGCAGGAACAGCTGGTAGATGCTCTGAATGTCTTTGATGATATTCAGAGTCATATTATCTAAAATCATTCTGAAGAGGTCCTCTGTGACCAAGATTATTTTTTTGGTGGTGAGTAGCAGCAGGAGAGAGGAGAGTATATGTGCAGGGGGGTGGAAGCATAGAAGAATATCTACAGCTGCAGATCTTCAAACAAAAGTGCTTTCCCTGTAATCTGTCAGAGAAAATTCCCAAGGCCATTGTACAGAACTGAATGCATGCTGGTTATAGAGATTGTAACTATAATTTTGCTTTAAAATGATTCTTGAAGAAGTAAAAATCCAAACTCAGATCTAGTGTCATTAGAGTATGCTAATATAACAGTTGTTTTGAGAGCCAAATCAAGTTATAAACTAGCTGTTTATAAACTAGCTGATCAGATCTAGATTTCATTATCCCAGTATACTTGGGTGAGCTAAATAATGATCATCATTTTGAAAAATATTTTTATGTGATGGCATTAAGACTGAAAGATCAAAATTACTCTCTTTTTCAGGACCTTTGAAAATCAGGACACCATCCTCTTGGCTGTCTCAATGGTTAGTGGTCTGTACAATCAGACAATAGATTTCTGCTTCAAAGATCATGAGCACTGTGAAGAGAGCACATTCATTTCCTAGGCTGGGGAGTATCTCTACAATGTCTCCTTCAGCAAGCAGATGGACTTCAGTCTTGAGAAATATGGGGCATGGAATATGGAATATTAGAAAGGGGATAATAGATGACACTATGTAGAAAATCCAGGTGGGGGAGAAAAAGTAATCAAACCTGCGCCTGCATTTTTTTTATGACAGTGGTATTCAACCTGGGGTCCGTGGGCCCTGGGGGTCTGCATACTAGGCCTAAGATTTTCAAAGATGTCCACACCTCCATTCAAAATTTGTAGAGGCCCACAAATGAAAAAAAATGTTGAAAACCACTGCCTTATAATAGTACAGCCTGCTTATAAACCAAAGCAAAGTTGGCAAAGCTGATTTAGCACAGTCCTTTTAGATGACTATATACAGAAAAGGAACATAAGAATGGCCATACTGGGTCAGACCAAAGATCCATCCAGTGATCTCTCTCCTGCCATCCATCACCCCGCTCTGACAAACAGAGGCTAGGGACACCATTCCTTACCTGGCTAATAGCCATTACTGGACTAAATCCCTATGAATTTAACTAGCTCTCTTTTAAACCCTGTTCTATTTCTAGCTTTCACAACCTCCTCAGGCATGGAGTTCCACAGGTTGACTGTGCACTGTGTGAAGAAGAACTTCCTTTTATTTGTTTTAAATTTGCTGCCCACTAATTTCATTTGGTGGCCCCTAGTTCTTATATTATGGGAACAAGTAAATAACTTTTCCTTATTCACTTTCTCCACGCTACTCATAATTGTATATACCTTTATCACATCCTCCTTAGTCTCCTCTTTTCCAAGCTGAAAAGTCCTAGCCTTTTTAATCTCTTCTCATATGGGACCTGTTCCAAACCTCTAATCATTTTAGCTGCCCTTCTCTGAACCTTTTCTACTGCGAGAATATCCTTTTTGAGATGAGGAGACCACATCTGTACACAGTATTCAAGATGTGGGCGCACCATGGATATATATAAGGGCAATAAGATATTCTCCGTCTTATTCTCTATCCCTTTTTTAATGATTCCTAACATCCTGTTTGCTTTTTGACTGCTGCTGCACACTGCATGGACGTCTTCAGAGAACTATCCACGATGTCTCCAAGATCTTTTTCCTGATTAGTTGTAGCTAAATTACCCTCATTATACTGTAGGGTTGAAGGGTGTGCCAGACTATACAGTAACAGTCTACACATGCCTATACAGGTATCACAACCACATTTTAAAATTATTCAGTCAAATGGATTAAAAAAACACTCCCAAAAATATTTATCCTCTCTTTCTGGCTGGATTCATGCAAATCTAGTTTATGCAAAAGACGTGTGTGTTAAAGACAGCAAAGATCTATGATTATTAGGTCATTTAGTTCATACCCTGACAGAGCTGTATTGTTTCCTATGCTACATTTTCTAGCATTTTCTCTAATTTTAAATGGACCAAGCAATAAGGCTTCCATCATTTCCTTTTGGAGATTTTTCACAGTATCGAAGACATCATCATTAAGACAATTTTTCCTGTTATTCAGCCAAAAGTTTTCCTTTGCACAATTTAACCATAACAACTGCATCAAATATGCTCAAGTTTATAACTGATTTGGTTGCTTCTGTTTTTCATTTCTAATATCATAGCAGGAGTTTGATCAGAGCTTTGGCATTCCGGAAATGTATTAATACTTCTCCCTACATGTAGCACTGGCTAGCACTGACTGTGGGAGAACATAATTGCTTTGAAGACTGAAAACCACAAGTGAGGTTAAAACTCTTCCATGTATATTCTCAGTTCAGTGCCCAGGGCTTTGGCCATGTCCACATTGGCATGAAGGGAAATTGTGTACCTGAAGCTCTGTAAACAGTCAAGAATATTCTCCTCCTCCATTAGCATCTCTTTCCTTTCCTGCACAACAACAACATTTTCCAAGCCTGCCCAGGATGTAGCTACTGGAGGGGCTTTATTAAGAAGTAGAAAAGTGATGTTCTGCTGAGTGTACATCTCTTCTATGCACAAATACCCCTCTAGAAGGAGTGTGATTAGAGAGAAGGAAAGGCTCTTTTTTTTTTTTAACTAGAAACAAAATAGTTTTGCAGGTGGTCTTGAATGCAGCTATATGAGACTCCACATACTCAATTGAAACAACTATGTTTAAGAATGTTAGCATGGTTTAAATTCAGCTGTACACAGACTGAGTTATAACTCTCTTTGGCAAGACATTTTGGACAAGGTCAAGCTGTGTTATAATCAGGCTAAAATATGTTCATCATAGCTCTCAGAATTGTTATAATTCAGCTCAGCTACTGAGTTTAAGCTTTATTGCGTGAATTTCAGCCCCACGCAAGAGGCCCAAGAGAAGGCCCCACTTAAGTCCTTTTACATCTGCTAGTATTCTGAGACTTTAAGTAGTTATGAGCCGGGTTAAGGGTTGAATTCATCCTTCAGTTGATATATCTATAAGCAAAAGCCCCATCAAAGACAAAAGATGAGCATGAACCTGCCCAGGAGTTTTTGGCGGAGGCAGGAGTGGGCAAACTTTTTGGCCCAAGAACCCCATCTGGATGGGGAAACTGTATGCAGAGCCATGAATGTAGGGCTGAGGCAGGGGGGTGGGGTGCAGCAGGGGGCTCAAGGCAGGGGCTTGGGTGCAGGAGGGGTGTGTGGCAGGGGCCCCATGGCAGGGATTCAGGGTGTGGGCTCTGACTTGGTGTTGCTTACCTGAAGCGGCTCTGCCACACGCTGCCCTTGCCTGGGGGTCCCACCCTCAAAGCTCCCATTGACCACAGTTCCCCATTCCTGCCACTGGAAACTGGGAGGCAGTGGCTGCGGATGAGGGCAGCGCACAGAGCCCTCTGCTCCCCACCACCAGGGGTCACACGGACGAGGTGCTGGCTGCTTCTGGAAGTGGCATGGGGCCAGGGAAGGTAGGGCGCTTGCCTTAACCCCACTCTGCCATGGCGCTGGCAGTCCCATGGGCTGGATTGAAAGCCCTGATGGGCCAGATCCGGCCCGTTGGCCATAGTTTGCACTCTCCTGAGCTAAGGGATATGTGTGTGCACATACTTCTAGAGATTATATAGAAACTGAGGTCAGACAAAAACAGAGCAACCTGAAGAAGCAGCTGAAAGCACAGTGGCTGACCCTGGAAGAAACCTCAGAAGAGGATTTGGGATCAGGGGTGCAGGCTAAAGAGTATTAGTGTTGTGCGTGAAAGAAGCTGTGTCCTGCTATTTGATTCCCTTTGTGGTTCAAGGACACGGGACTTTGCACATACTTTGTAAATAAACAAAGCTGCATCAAACAAATACCTATCACCAATTTCCACTCCCAACTAGAACACCTAGAGGGCCCACACTTTAATGAGCTGCTTAGGTCAAAAAGGAGCCACACAGTACATAGTCCTTAGACTGGCCTTCTGCAGTGATGGATTTAATCCATTATGCTGCAGTCAGTAGAATTACTTTAAAGAATTACACTGGTGTAAGTGAGCCATAACCCATACTATAATTAAAGCATCCAGGTGACAGCAAGCACATGAAAAAGAATAGATTGCTCCTTGCTGAACTGATGCAAGAGGCAATGTGAGGTGGAATTCTCTTCTTCAGGAGAAGCAAGCTTGAGCTTAGACACACGGTGAACTGCTTTATAATTTAAGCCTGGTGAGTGTTGCCATAATCTTTTTCATGTTTTTGTGAATCCTTGAATATTTAAAAAATTAAAAGGACACCAGGAGTCCACTCTCTCCTCTTTGCAGTTACTTCTGTATAATTAATAAGCTAGTTAAGGGCAAAAATTCTAGTGCTTGCATCTTTGTTCTCTGAGGTAAACAGCTATTCTGTGTATTTTGTAAACACCTGAAAGGCATCCTCAGACCAAGCAGAGAGAGAATATATTGGAAAGTTTTATACTACAAATTTTCCATGACTCATGGAAAATACTAATATGCATCCTGTTTAATACAGCCAATTAGTTATCTGATTGTTTTGAGTGGAGAACATGCAGTAACCATTTAGGTTGGTCCTTTTAGTCTCTTGTTTTAGTCTTCTAAGATCTAGGAGGGTAGAATCCTTCAGATTCTGGAAGTATAAAGAAGAGAATAAAAACACTTCAGATGAAAACAGAGTTGCCAGCCATGGAGGATGGGCTTGTTGGGACTAAAATTTTGCCCCTCACAGGGCAATTTTTCACTACTACATTATGAGGTTGGAAGTACCATTTATTTTTTCTGAATTCTCTATTCCCTATGTAATTATTCCCAATAAACTAAAATGCAACCACTAACACACAACCCCAAATTCTTTAGAGATAAAATAAATAAAACTCTACAGTCCATTTCCTGTATGGAAAACAGTGAATCTCTTTTTAAGAACAGCTATAATTATCCAGACACACTTAGTGAAAACATTTTCTTTTGGGTAATTTCATCTACCAGTTGAATGCTTGACGCAGGCACATGACACAGATTAAAACATCACCTTCCCAGACACAGTTTATCTGAAAGATCCTACTATGAATATAACTGATTTCTTGCTTGTTTGTTTATTCAGATTTTTGTTTCAAATAACTATTTTGAATATGAAGGGTAAAAACCTTTTTACTTTGCTCTAGAATGTCATTTCAAAGGGCATTCATTTAACTGTCACTCTTCTCTGAAAGTTCAATGTGAAGCTTAACTCACCTACCCCAGTAGTGTGGTCTCCTTTTGGTCCAGTGTAAGAAGTTGGAGTTTGACCCCTCCTCCTATGCCAACTGCTCCGGTTTCTTCTCTCCTGGGTAAATGCACACTCATCCTTTTCAAAAGTACATTCTCCAGGAAAAGATGACCACATCTCTGCAGTGAAAGAACACCAAGTTACATCTGAAAATGTATAGTTAGATACATTACTTATATAATCTATGTTATTCATCCATTGATGATGTCTCTTTATACATAGAGATATTTATGATATACACATAAACATATGTCATCGAGTGCCACCAGCCACATAGTGTATAAGAGAGCGCTCCAAATTGGAACACCAGATAAAAACCCCCATTTTCACAACTTTGGATCCTACTCTGGATCTGAATTTCACAATTTGGACCCTTCTCTATCATATATTAATATTCTTTTAAACAATCATGCTGTTCAGCTGATAGGTCATCCACTTGTTGTGGCCCTGATCCTGAAATGGGATCTGCTAGTGTAGGCCCTTCCACCAGTGTGACAACCCAATGAACTTAATGGGCTCTGGGCATACATAAGGGACTGCATTAGTAGATTCTACCATAGCATTGAAGCCTATGTTATCTGAAGTCAAATGAAAAAGATTTAGCCTGCTCAAACCACAGTACAGGATTCTATGTTTCTTTTATTTCAGCTGATAATATCACAACAACATGCATTCCCTGAACTACTTTAGTGGTTTGAAATATTATTACATGATGCAGAAGAAACAGACAACCCTGAATTCAGATTCGGGCAGGAATGTAAAGGAGGAACTGCCTTTCAGCTATTCTGTTTTAATTTTTTATTCATGAATATTTTAACTAGCTTTTACCCTAGACTCTCCCTTCATTCCTCAACTGCTCTGGCCTGTTGGGACATTGCAGACCTTTTTGCTTGTATCAGCCATGAGCCCCAACATGTGAGGTAAGTAATCCATATAGGAATATCAATTTAAGTGTGTAAGGAGCATGTGAAAATTCTGTCTAAACTACAGTATAAGAAACATGTATTTATTCATATACTGACTGAATTTTACTGCTCCTTCTCCAAGCCACTTTTCCCCTTTTTTTCAGCCTGCAGTAGTGGGAAATGGGAGTATTACACACCCACTCCTAATCTTTCCAAACTGCCCCTTATATCCTCATACAAATACCTTAGGATTGAAGTCAAATCATCATAAATACCAGTACAAAGGTTGATTCTGATTTTTATTCTAAAGCAGACTTTTAGGACCAAATTTAGCTCTGGATTAAGCACATACCCCACCCACTGCAGACAATGGAGTTCATCAGGATTTACTCTGGTGCCAACATTTGGTCCTCACAGTACATCAGTGAAAGCAGCATTACTGCAGTACTTGATTGACACCCATGAACACCAGTGTTACAGCTAGCTATGGAATGAGAACTTAATAGAATTTTGTTAGGAAAATGGACACATAAGAAGTCTTTTTACAGCAAGAGTTGAGATTGGACGGTGGCTGTAGCAGAACAAAAATGTATCAGATTTCAAATGCACATTGTTTTACCAGTGGTTTGGCAGTTTCCCAGGCTCACTGATATGTCATCGAGTGCCACCAGCCCACAGTCCCGAAAGCTTTTGCACCAGCTCAAAAACACCACCTGCAATTTATGAAGAAAATGGCTCTCAGGTTTTTTTTATTGAAACCTGGCTTTGTAAGCAGTCCGGACATTTTATACTTTTCTTGGTGCATTAATAATTTTTAATATTTTAAGTGTTGAAGGGATTGACTAAAATTTTGCCCTCAATAATTTTTGTCACGTCAGTGTGATTAAAACATTTAAATTAACTGATTTTTAGACATAAAAAAAACTGTTAGTACCACTAGAATAATCTTTCTCCCTTACATTTTTTAAAGTTAACGATCTCTGTCTAAAAACAGATGCCACTAATTTAAGTTCTCTCCACATATAGTTCTTTTTTAGGGCACACATCTTTATTAATATAGGAGAAAGAAAATCTCTCTCTAAACTTGGATCTCACTTCATTAAATTTCCTCTACAAAAAAAAAGCACAGTTTTAGATTGTTTTCTATTAAACTAAAACATTTTTCACCCCCAGAATGGTTAGAGTTGAATCAAAATGTGGCAAACAGCATATTACAGGTTTGACAAGATCCATGTTATTCTACAATTTCTGAAGATGAAAAAATCTATATATATATAAAATTCAAATGGTGTATGCGTGTATGTATGCGTGTATGTATGTATGTGCACTTACTCCTTCCACACCGTTTGAGCTAGAGACTTGAAATTTGGTACATTTATAGGTATTAGGGTCCTAATCAGGGTAAGAGTCGAAAATTTTTCAAATCGTCCCCCAGGGGTGAAATTATTTAAAGGCCAATCACATCAGCTGGGCAGCTGCTGTTCTCTGTGACATAGTTATGATGTCATAATACCCCCTCCAACGGACCCTGCATTCGCTCAGCTCTCTGCCCCCTCCCACCTCCAACGGACCCCGCACTCACTCAGCTCTCTGCCCTCTCCCCCCTCCAACGGACCCCGTACTCGCTCAGCTCTCTGCCCCCTCCCCACCTCCGACGGATCCGAGTTGGGTTTGGTCGGAGGGTAAGTGAGGTAGGGGTGTCGGGTTTGGTCGGGGGGTGAGGTGGGGGTGTCAGATTTGGTCAGGGGGTGAGGTGGGGGTGTCGGGTTTAGTCAGGGGGTAAGTGAGCCGGAGGTGTTGGGTTTGGTCTGGGGGGGTGGGAAGGTGTCGGGGTGGGTGAGGGGTGAGGTGTGGGTGTTGGGGTTGGTCAGGGGGTGTTGGGTTTTTTGGGGGGGTTAAGGTGGGGGTGTTGGGTTTGTTTGGGGGGTGAGGAGGGGGGTCGGGGTTGGTCGAGGGGTAAGTGAGGTGTGGGTGTCGGGTTTGTTTGTGGTGGTAGGTAGGGGTGTTGGGTTTGGTTGGGGGGGAAAGTGAGGTGGGTGTGTCAGGTTTGGTCTATGGGGGGTGAGGTGTGGGTGTTGGTCAGGGGGTGTTGGTAGGGAGGTGACGTGAGGAAGTTGGGTTTGGGTGGGGGGGTGAAAATGTGAGTCGGGGTTGGTCGAGGGGTAAGTGAGGTGGGGGTGTCGGGTTTGGTTGGGGGAGTGAGGTAGGGGTGTCAGGTTTGCTCTCTGCCCCCTCCCCCCTCCAACGGACCTTGCACTCGCTCAGCTCTCTGCCCCCTCCCCACCTCCGACGGACCCGAGCAACGCCGGGTATTTTCGCTAGTATAATATAGTCGAGAACAGAAGGTTCCCATGATTACATTCAACTCTGATAAACTGAAAAATTACATACTATATTCTGGTTTTACAGTCTAATAAACTCTAGCATGGAGTTTGGTTTAATCCAAACCATAATATTATAGTGACTATACATATCACTCTAGAGCACTGGGATTTTGAGTTTTCCGGATAGTGTACACAATGCTCTGGTATCTTTTGGAAAAAAAACTTTAATCTTATTTTAAATATTCCGAGCAATGGTGAGTCCACTATCTTCCCTGGCAAACTGTTTCAAAGTTTATTCCCTTCCAAAAGATGCTACAATATTGCATCTTATTTCAAGGCTAAATTTATTTAACTTCAACTTCCAGTTATCAGATCTCATTATGCTTTAGTCATCCAGGTTGAAATTACCACCCCACATCCCTCTTCAACTACAGACACACTGGTCTTACCGATGCTATGTAGAGAGGCAAGATCACTTCCCTTGATAGTCCCCTTTTTTACATCCGCATTAACCCTTTTTGCCACAGCATTGCATTGAGAGCTCATATTAAGATGCTTTTCTTTGATGATTCCCAAGTCCTTCCCTGAGTCACTGTTTCCCAAGATAGAGCCTCAAGTCCTGCAGGTCTAACCTGCATTCTTGATCTTCAGATGTATCACTCTACATTTGGTTCTACTAAGAGGCATTTTCTTGGATTATGACCATTTTACCGGGCAATTTAGATTACCCTGTAAAAATAACCCTACCCTACCAGTCTTTGTGTTGTCTGCAAACTTTACCAGCAAAGATTTTCTATCATCATCTAGGTCGTTAATAAAAATATTAACTAGCTTTGGACCAAGAACTGATCCTCAGGAAACCTACTAGAAACAGTCCTGCTCATAGATATCTCTCAGTAAAAACTACATTTTAATATCTGTCAGTGAGCCAGTTTTTAATCAATCAATCTAATGTGTGCCCTGTTAATTCCACATAATGCAAGTTTTTAATCAAAATGTCATGTGGTACTAACTCAAATGCCTTGGAGAAATCTAATTATACTGTATCAAAACAGTTGCCTTTACCAACCAAACCTGTAATCCCGTCAAAAAGGGACAACAGGTTTGTTTGACGAGACCTACCCTGACCTTCCATGAAATCATGCTGACTGGTATTAATTATATTTTTCTATGTACAGTTACCCATTGGAGCTCACTGAAAGTAGTATGATGTAGTGCTTTTACTGTAGGTATTGGCCAGTCAAGGGTTTAATTGAGTAAGTACTCAACTCTTCGCCCAAAAGATCCATTTATTTTAGTTCAGCCTTTTAGCTTTACCAAGCAACAAAGACTATCAAATGTGCAATTCTGTCCCAGTGTCTATATATTTAACTTTGCTAAATTCTACCCTTGGTTCTTGAGTTAGTGACATGCTACTGCCATGTGGTTTAATGTTTCCATGGCTACTTTGCTGGCTTATGCTCAGAAAAAATGGATTTTCCAACACAGAAGTAGCATAATGCAGTATGTGAAGTTGTCTTGTGTTCTCTTGACTAATTTTCTGTTTCTGAAACTTTCCGTTAGTTACATTCCTGTGAGGAATAGGGTAGAAGACATTTTTTCTTTACCAGATCAAACGTATAGACTCATAGACTTTAAGGTCAGAAGGGACCATTCTGATTGTCTAGTCTGACCTCCCGCACAACGCAGACCACAGAATCTTACCCACCCATTCCTGCAATAAACATCAAACCTACGTCTGAGCTATTTAAGTCATCAAATCATGGTTTAAAGACTTCAAGGTGCAGAGAATCCTCCAGCAAGTGACCCCATACCCCACACTGCAGAGGAAGGCGAAAAACCACAGGGCCTCTGCCAATCTGCCCTGGGGGGAAATTCCTTCCTAACCCCAAATACGTTGATCAACTAAACCCTGAGCATGTGGGCAAGACGCAGCAGCGAGACACCCAGGAAAGAATTCTTTGTAGTAACTCACTCCTTATTTGTCCCTAATGTCCTAGAGCATCTCCCAGTCAATCATGATCTCCGGCGGCGCAGTGTGGCTGCCACTAAGGAAGACTCCCTGCCTACTCCTGCCCCATACTGCTCCTGGAAGTGGCCACCACAGACCCTCGGTGGGAGGGCAGGGGTCTCCCTCCGTGTGCTGCTCT
The DNA here is from genome assembly GCA_032164245.1 of Sternotherus odoratus. Taxonomy (NCBI): domain Eukaryota; kingdom Metazoa; phylum Chordata; order Testudines; family Kinosternidae; genus Sternotherus; species Sternotherus odoratus. Next base: position 28,442,973 of record JAVMKO010000007.1, on the reverse strand, counting down.
TGCCTGCAACCACCCCCTTCCACTGCTCCCATTGGCCAGGAGAACTGCAAGGGTGGTGCCTGCAGAAAGGGGCAGGGTGCAGAGCCACATGCCCCCACCCTGCCCAGCGCGGCATGTTCGTCCCTTCTGGGAGTGGTGTGGGGCTGGGGTAGGCAGGGAGCCTGCCTTAGCCTTGTTGCACCGGCCGCCAACCAGGAGGGATGCCAGAGGAAAGTGCTGCCCAGCGGGAGGCCACACCTCATCCCCAAGCCCCCTCCCAGAGCCAGCACCCCATACCCACTCCTACACCCCAATACTCTGGCCCCAGCCCTGACCCCTCTTCAAGAGCCAGCACCTCATATCCCTTCCTGCATCCCAACGCTGTGCCTCAGCCTGGAGCCCCCTCCTGTACCCAATCTCCCTCCTAGAGCTTGCACCCCTCACCCACTCCTGAACCCCAATCCCCTGCCCCAGGCTCATCCCAGAGCCCCCTCCCACACTGAAAACCCCTCGGCCCCAGCCCAGAGCCTGCACCCCTTCCATGCCAACCCCCTGCCCCAACCTGGTGAAAGTGAATGAGAGTGGGGGAGAGTGAGCAGCAGGTGGGGGGGATGGAGTGAGCAGAATGGGCCTTTGGGGAAGGGGCAGAGCCTTGGGGAAGGGGCGGGGTAGATCCTGGGTTGCCCTTAGAGTCAAAAAGTGGGCACAAATAGGTTGGAGACCACTGACCTAGATGATGACTGACTGATCTAAATTTGAGCCTTGCAATATTTACGTTTATATTAATTTTGACTTAATTTCTTTTCCCAGGGTAATCTGTCCATAAGCAATCCCCAGTGAATTAATGCATGCCATAGAGGAGAGAATGAGATGGGATCATCTAAGTGTTCAGCTCATGTTTTCTTCATGACAGGTGATGAACAATATATTTATTGTTTCAGTCTAGAATTATTAAAATACAACTTGGGTTTGTGTGATATCCTGGAGGTTAAATTAGGAAACATTACTGGATGCAGTCAGCTGTGGCCAACAGTATTGAAGTTAAAAAGTGCTTTCCTCCTTTACCTCTGCTTTTTGCAGTGAGTAATGGGAGATGCCCAGGACATTATTCAAGCATCTGTTTACAAATCTTTGCATCAATTTCTCAAAGCATGGCTGATTTATGTTCCAGTGCTTACTTAATTTCCTTGGTCTACAGCAGGGGTAGGCAACCTATGGCACGCGTGCCAAAGGCGGCACACGAGCTGATTTTCAGTGGCACTCATGCTGCCTGGGTCCTAGCCACTGGTCTGGGGGGCTCTGCATTTTAATTTAATTTTAAATGAAACTTCTTAAACATTTTAAAAACCTTATTTACTTTATATACAACAATAGTTTACTTATACATTATAGACTTATAGAAAGAGACCTTCTAGAAACATTAAAATGTATTACTGGAATGCAAAACCTTAAATTAGAATGAATAAATGAAGACTTGACACACCACTTCTGAAAGGTTGCCAACCCCTGGTCTACAGCATCAACAAAAATCAATGATCAAGTCTTGTAATTTATCAGCCATGTATCAGTAATTGGTACAGCAGAAGGAAAGATTCATATTACATACAAAACACAAGCATGCAAGTAATTTGCAATGATGATTCAAAACACATCTCTGCCAGGATACAAAGCTGGGTTTTGGCTCACAGGTTATATTGAGTTCGGCTGAATGATTCCCCAGTCTCTTTTTCTGTACCTGGACCAGGAGGATTGAGGTTGAAATCTGTATATATGTAGTCTACCTGCTCCTAGGTAGGGAGGGAAAATGGGAGGATCTACTGTAAGTCTCTGATCTTTCCAAGGAGAAAACACCTGACATAGAAGCCTGCAAAAGAAGCCTTAAGACTAAGAGGATCTAGGCAAAGGACTAGTCAGGAGCCCTGCATGAAAAGAGCAAAGCTCTGAGAAAAAGGAGAAGATTCAGCCAGACCCTGATGTAGCATAGGAAGCTGGGGTTTTTCTTTTGCGCCGTTTGTTTGTTTACCCCAGAAAGGAGAGCTTTGGTTCAGGTAGAGAACTAGACCACCCAATCAGACAGGAAACCGAGGCACTGGAGGCTGGCCCAATCTGAATATGGGAAGGTAAACTGTGCCCCAGCAGCAGGTTATATTGCCTGAGATGGTCATGCAGTTTAACCTACAGTATTGCTGACTATTTGATCTGAGCATAACGAAAATAGAGATTAATGCAGTAAAATGTAATTATACTATAAACACTACTGTACATGTGTGAATTTGAAAATAACGTTCAGGTAATATTTTCAATTATGCTGCTGCTGAGCACTCCCTCTCACTACCCAGCAGTCAGCTTCCCGTGTATCAGTGGCTGTCCCCTGAGTTGAGGACTGTCACTGACCAAGGCTTAGACTTCAGAAAACATACTGCTGTGCAACGTACTCTGAAAATAATGGTGTGTGAATGGCTGTTCAACTCAAATCCATCAAAGAAATCTGAACCAATGATTTCAAAAATTATCGGTGATTTTTAAAAATATATATATTGTAAACCTCAACACTAGGAGCAGGACAAAGAAGATGTTTTTGTTTTAAACCTTAAAAAGTGTGAAAAATTTAAAACTATTTGGCATTTAGTCTCAATTTTTAAAACAGAACCTCCAAGTACTGAATTTTTTTTAACAAATTAGCAAAGAAGGTCTGAACTATTTCATTCTGATGAAGAGCCCAGTCTGAGAAGCGCTGAGCACATTCCGGATGGGGCAGAATGCCCTTAATTCCCACTGAAGTCTAGATGAGGCAGTTCAACCCCTCACAGCACACACTCAACATCTTGCATGCGTAGGACCCTTCAGCCCAATTCCACTGAAGTCAATGGAAAGCCTGCCATTGACTATGAGGGTAGTTGGGATGGGCCTTACATTAGTGGGAATAGTTATAAACTTTACATAGCACAGATATTGATAATCTTGCCAAATCCACAAATATTGCATTCCGATACAAATAAAAATGTGCTAAGGTATAATGGGCCAGTTTGTGACATTTTCACAAAACAAAATGTTAGGCCTGATTCTTTACTCTGTTACACTGGTTTTACGCAAGTGTAACTATGTTACGATAAAGTTTCACTAGCATAAAACTGGTATAGCAAAGGGGAGAATCAGACTGATTGACTCAAGGCATGTTTACATTGGGAAAGTTGTGCCAGTTTAACTTTCATCAGTTTTTAATCCAACTGGTGCAAACAGCCACATGCATTTCTTATTTCAATTTAACCCAGGTTTACTTTGGTTAGCTAAATTGATTGAAATTGATATACGCTTAACTGAAATAAGTCACTCAAACCGAAATATGAATGTCCACACATCTGTTTGACAAGGTTGGCTTAAAAATCACACTAAGGGTACTTCTACATTATGAAATTAGGTCAAATTTATAGAAGTCGATTTTTCAGAAGAGATTTTATACAGTCGCTTGTGTGTATCCCCGCTAAGCGCATCAAGTTCCCAGAGTGCATCCAGAGCGGTGCACTGTGGGTAGCTATCCCACAGTCCCTGCAGTCTCCGGTGCCCATTGGCATTCCGTTTTTTTGAATGGAGTTCTGCCTGCACAGTTTCTTCTCCCCACATTGCCCATATACCTCCCATTCAGTCCATGCTGAAGCTCTTTTGCAATTCTGGGACTGCAGGAATGAAATTCAAAAGTTCCCAGAGCTTTTCCTGGGTACTTGGCTAGTGCATCTGAGTTGAAAGTGCTGTCCAGAGCGGTCACAATGGAGCATTCTGGGATACCTCCCGGAGGCCAATACCATTGAATTACATCTACAGTACTCCAAATTCGAACCAGCAAGTCGATTTTACCACTACTCCCCTTGCCAGGGAGGAGTTCAGAAATCGATTTTAAGAGCCCTTTAAGTCGACAAAACGGGGTTGGTTGTGTGGACAGATTTAATTTTAATTAGACATAATGCGGCTAACTTTGACATAATCGCACACTGTAGACTAGGCCTTAGTTAAACCAGTGCAACTTTCTCATGTTACAGATTATTCAAATAAACTGTTTATGCAAATACTGTAGATTATAAGGAGCAAAAGAAATTGATCTGAAAAGCTGGTGCTTATTGAATTGGGAAAGCCTGGTAACATCAGCTAGTAACATCTGGACAAATATTTCTGAAATGCACTTCTGTCCAAGGACAAATAGATTGCAGATATAAAAAAGGGAAATGGGAAGCTCACAGAACAAATTAAAGCTACAGACTCTTACTGCCACATCTATATTCAGTGATTACATTGTCTAGCAGAGAATGCTGTCTGAACAGAAAAGTAAATAGACTAGTGATATGTTTAGCAGTCCTCCAGAGCCCTGCTAAATTTCCCATGTCCTAATATTATGAGTTTGCATCCTCTTTAATTAAGCTGTTTGGTGCTTAGAATTGTTGAGGTTTTGTTTTTTTCCGTTGTTGTTTTTTTGCAGTAGGGGGAGGTTTTGCCCTTGGACAGCAGGGTACTGTGATACGTCTCTGGCCACATCATTATTGTGATATTATTACAAGCTGTGGTAGACACACACAGAAGCTCCTGGAAAACAATATTAGGTGCAGAGAACAAAACTGAGCAAGCAAATAAATGTCAGTTAAGTAGCTCAGAACAACTAGGTAGGCATAATGGGGATATAATAGTCAATTCTCCTCTAGCTGCTGTGAAGAGAGTGTAGGTGGATTTATATTTCCTAAGTTTTTAAATTATTTTCTTTAACAGTTTTTCTAGGGTGTTATTTTTAAAACTGTCTATCAAATGTCAGACAAATGGTATCAAATACTGATCACCATATTTTGAGAAATATTAACCATTAATTCTCAGAATGGGATTTTCAATGGCTGATGTTTTAGGGCCATTTTCTTTGTTTTTGGAGTGAGGTTAGTTTCCCTGCTGCTTTAAGTTGCACACCCACAAGTTCTCAAGACACAGCTATCAGCCTTCCAGCTCAGAGACTGCATGGGAGTCCCTTTGAAACCTGACAAAAATATGCCTTAACTGAACATAGAAGTTGCATGTTAGGGAGTCATAAGGCTTTCTGCCCACTTTCACTGGAGAACTGCCCTTTATAAATGATGGCCTGTCTGTGGTTGCCCCAGGTTTTCATGACTTCTGAGATTGGATTATTACAGCTCTCCATATCTAGGAAAACAAAGACCTTGACAAATTTTTTGTTAACCCAGAATGCAACAGTCCATTCCCATAGCAACACCAGTCACCAAATGAGCATCAGCCTGATCCTGTGTGTTCTACACTGGCTCACCACAGCATACCGGGTCAGGTTTAAAATCTCAGTTCCAGTCTTCAAAGACATCTGTTGAACTGGCCCAGAGTATCTCCCTCTTTCATTTTTTATGTTAATAGTCTCCCCTCGTAGTTGTGTTTCTAAGGAACTAAGAATGAATCTATGTTCCTGTCAACTTCAAGGGTGAAGCTCATGAGAGTGGGAGACAGGGATTTCTCAGTGTAATGGTTTGGCTTACCCCTTAAAGGTTAGAGGGGCCAACCAACCATAGTTACCGAGGGGGCACACCTGAGCAGGGATCTGCTGATTCCCCTAAAAAGGGGTATCAAAAAGGGGCAGAGAAAAAGTTCTCAGGGAGAACAGAATGAAGTACAGAGGCTGCTGGAAAAGAACCTATGAAAATTATACAAACCAGGATCCTCAGAAAGTAGAGGTTCAAGAATAGCAGCCGTGTTAGTCTGTATCCATAAAGAAAGCGAGGAATACTTGTAGCACCTTAGAGACTAACTAGTTTATTTCAGCATAAGCTTTCGTGAGCTATAGCTCACTTCATCGGATGCATAGAATGGAACAGAAGTAAAATGCATTTATACACACAGAAAGAAAAAGAAAAGAAAAAAAATTGTACATTAGCATACCAATTCTAAGGGGGCTGTTACATGTAGATGGTCCATTATCACTAGGAGGAAGATACACCTTTTGAAATGGAGATCTGTTGTCAGTAACTCAGGAAATGCAATTAGTTACTGTAATGAGAGAACCAATCTGAACAGAGCAAGAAGAGTACCCAGAAGCCACCTACTACAGGACAGAGCCAACAAAGACAACAACAGAACACCATTAGCCGCCACCTTCAGCCCCCAACTTAAGCCTCTCCAATGCATCATCAAAGACCTACAACCTACCCTGAAAGAGGATACCACACTCTCACAGATCTTGGGAGACAGACCAGTCCTCGCTTACAGACAGCCCCCCAACCTGAAACAAATACTCACCAGCAACCGCACACCACACAACAAAAACACTAGCCCAGGTACCTATCCTTGTAACAAAGCCCGATGCCAACTCTGTCCACATATCCATTCAACTGACACCATCATAGGACCTAATCACATCAGCCACACCATCAGAGGCTCATTCACCTCACATCGACCAATGTGATATATGCCATTATGTGCCAGCAATGCCCCTCTGCTATGTACATTGGCCAAACTCGCCATTCTCTGCGCAAAAGAATAAATGGACACAAATCTGACATCAGGAATCATAACGTTCAAAAACCAATAGGAGAACACTTCAATTTTCCTGGCCATTCCATTAAAGATTTGATGGTTTCAGTTTTGAAACAGAAAAACTTCCAAAACAGACTCCAACGAGAAACTGAGGAACTGGAATTAATTTTCAAATTGGACACAATAAACCAAGGGCTTAACAGAAATTCAGATTGGTTCTCTCATTACAGTAACTAATTGCATTTCCTGAGTTACTGACAACAGATCTCCATTTCAAAAAGTGTATCTTCCTCCTAGTGATAATGGACCATCTACATGTAACAGCCCTCTTAGAATTGGTATGCTAATGTACAATTTTTTTTCCTTTTCTTTTTCTTTCTGTGTGTATAAATGCATTTTACTTCTGTTCCATTCTATGCATCTGATGAAGTGAGCTATAGCTCACGAAAGCTTATGCTGAAATAAACTAGTTAGTGTCTAAGGTGCTACAAGTATTCCTCGCTTTCTTCAGAAAATAGAGAGCCTTTTATTAGTCTGACACACAAAAGTGCTAGCTTCAACAGACAAATATCACTTTCACCCAAAATTCATCAGAAAATCTCAAAACATATATGTTAAAAGTTTTTGGGAGTAATGTATGAACCATACATCATTCCTTACTGAGGAGAAAGATGAAGGAAATATGCAATCAGAAGTTTTGGAACCATCATTTTCTGGCAATAGGAGTTTTATAATTTCCAAGATTCTCTGGCCAAAGAAAGGAAAAGCATAAAGATCTGAGTCTCTGGCTTTATTTGCCATTGGCAAATCCAAGACATTACATCACCAGAAGCTATTTGATATTTCCACAGACACTTACTTAGCCAACCTACTAAGTAATATCCGTCAACCAAAAGTTTGATCCAGCAAATTACCATGCACATTTAAAAGTTCTTACTTTGCTGTTTAGACTTGTTCTGTCTCAAGAACATATACATGCATCAACTATGATATATTTTATAAACAAAATATGCAGAGCTAGTCACAGTACCTATTATTAAGATTGCCCATATCCCATAAGAAAAGACCCCATTTTAAGTTGCTTATAACTTTGCTAAACTCTAACTACTTGGGCTGAAATTTTCGCTGCCAAGTTTTGGGGACTGGCTGGGCAAGGAGACTGGTTCTGGGAGACGAGGAAAGATTGGGAAGGGGAATCTGATCTGGAACTAAAATGAGAAGCCTGAGGAGTTGCGACTCGGACAAGGACCCAGGGATGAGGAAGAGACAAGATAGAGATGTGGACAAACTGAAGGGAAGGAAACAGAAGGGATCACATACTTGGGGGGGGGGGGCGAAGGGCCAAAAAAGACTCTATATCCCACAGTGCACACTTTCCTCCATAGTCTGGAATGGAATCCAAGCTTCCTATATCTCACCATTCCTCTTCTGTCAACAAATATCTGAAAAGCTACTGGCAAAGTGTGCGTCTAATCCTCCTCTAGAGCTGGTTGACACAGAAGATAATCTATTGTTATCAGTTATTCAGTTATTCTGCTAGTTTAAATGGCAGAGGTCTATATGGTGGTCTAAAAGTTCCATTCCCTGCTGATGACCCATGTGTATGTCCATATGATGCCACATAATGGAGTTTGTTTCTTCAGTTTGCTTTTAAAAAAACAACACCACTAGATTACACACACAACTTGTATATAAAAAACAACAACAGTAAAAGGTTTCAAAGCTTATCACCCAAAAGTTAGGATATGTCAGAACTAAGGTTGCCTATACCACCTTAAAATTTAGCCTTCTTGTGTGTCTGCATTATAGTACAGTCTTTAATTACATGATGATACATGTGATTACTCCTGCATGATTCAGTACATAGAATGGAGTTGCTCTGGAGGATGAATCAGGATTTTGTTTAGTAAAGGAAAATGATGTTTGTGGGGGTCCTGCTTGGTTTGTTGCAGAAACTAGAATGAAGCAGGTTACCATAAGAAGAGAAAAAGTTTCCTGAGTAAGGCAGTTGAATGCTGCCCTGCTGAACTGGATTCTGTTCCTACCTCTACCACAGAGTTCCTGTGTGATGTTGAGGAAGCACTTAAACCAGACGTATCACAGGTGGTCACTAATTGTGTTCTTCTTATTATCTGGATGCCTAATTTGTGAAATTGCTGAGCACTAACAGCGGCAACTGAAGTCAATTGGAGCTGCGCTTTGAATACATAAAGTGCTATGTAATGTTAAGCAATCTGAAAAATCAGGTCCTAGGTGTCTCAAATTTATGTGCCTTAGTTTACAACTATGAAATGGGGATAATTTCACCTCAGCTCACAAGAGTGTTATGAAAATAAAGCCATTAATGTTTGTGAAGCACTCAGATGCTATAGTGATGAGCACCATAGAAAAGCCCATGAGGAAATTATAATTCTGTCTTCATAGCAGGCTTTGAATAGTTTCCAGTAAATGAGGCCTGGGGCCATCCACTGAACAACAAAGAACAAACTATTGAATAGCTGCTTAGTAAATGAGCACCATCAATCATGTGTCCAGAGTGAGGCAGGGGTCCTGTCAGAAGAAATAGTATGTGATTGTGTAATTAAAGACTAATACATATGCATAAGGAGGCCAAATTAAGCTTGCACAAATTCTGGCATTTTCTAACTTGAGTATTTGACTTTGCTATCTTATTGAAGTTCTTTTAATGTATTTTTTGTGTGTAATATATATTTATACACACATGTATACATATATGCCTCTGTGAAAGTATTATAGATATTGTCTTTGATATGCTATTTATCTAATCAAGAATTTGTAAAACTATTTTATGTAAACTATATATGGCCTTAGAGAAAGCTGTAAAGCAGTGGATTCATTATACAATTAAGACATTTTGTTATTTGTCGTTACTTATGCAGCAATGGCAGCTACTGCATTATTAATATTGCAACTTAGTTTCCACTATAAGCCCAATTTCACCTTCCCATCAAGAACAAAGTAATACCAGCCTTAAAATTAGTGGGCTGAGTCTACGCTAAGGTAGGTTTTTCCCCCACAATTTTAAGTAAAATGGTTAAACAGTTCCTAAATTATGACACCCTCAAAGAAGGTATTCTCCACAGCTCAGAAAGTCTTTTGTATGTGTGCAGGCACATGTGCATGGATGCTACTTTGTGTGTGTGTCCGTGGCCATGCTACTTTGTGAGTGTGTGTGCGCACACGTGGGTGCTACTTTGTGTGTGTGTGTGTGCGCGCGCGTGTGTGTGTGTGTATGGTGTAGAAAACAGAGAGAAATAAACCTTAAATTTACCAGAATAACATTGCTGAGACCTATTGCACAGTATAAACATCTAGCCATTAACTTCTGAACATATGTGTCTGTTCTAAGGAGCTGAATACAGAACATCAAAGAACTGCTGGGGACCCAAGGTTTCATTAAAAAAAAGTAAGCCTCTAGGCCTTTTCCTTGCAGAGATATGTGCCCTCTATCAATGGGAAAAGGAATACTTTCCCACCCAAAAACCTCTCCAGGGAGTGACTGAGTGAGACTCCTAAGACTTGCCAGAAGGCCAAGGAGCCTTAGCCTTTAATTGCACATTGGGTTTCTCCCACCCCTGCAGGGTTCAGGAGATCCAAGGAAAGATAGAAGAGATCAAGGGAGTATTCCTTTCTCCAGGTCCTGTTCTCAACTAGTCTGCTTTTGCCTACAGACATCCTGGAAATTATACATACAAAGTGTATTTTTATTATTTATTTGCTAATCAGGTTTTTTAAAGGTTTTTAAATATATTAATTACTAAACAATTTTCCAAACAATTAAAAAAAAGGGAGTTTCTAAAGATTTTCCAGATATATTTCTTCCATTGTCCTAGGATGATTTTTATCATAGCCATTTTTCCATTACATATTTGCTATATAGCTAATAGCATTTTTGCATTGTTTTCCATATTCATCTGAAATTGCATACAATCTCATTACTATTTATTGTGACCTTGCAATTACAGCAGGCACCTGACAGAGCCTGCTACTCTGTAGTTAACGGTGAGACTTTCAGGGCAAAACCCTCTTTACACATGTTCATAATTTTTTTTAAAAAATTCTTCTTTGGGCAGGAGGGTGCTTGGTCTCAGCCCAAAGAGAAATTTTTCCTAAAAATTTTAAACAAAATAAATACCTTCAGCCATTTTTTAACTATATGAAGGTAAAATGGGGGGAGGGGGGAGGGAAACAGTTTCCCATTGCAGGAATGCTTTAAGATACTGGTTATCTTACGCATAACTCAGAAATGGCTAAGCTTTAAAATCTGTCCAGTGTATGTTTTTGTTGGGGTTTCACACATGCACAGTAGTCATTTTTAGCTCTCATTTGAAGCAATGGTACTAACCACAGCACTAAAGAATCAAATCTGCACTCTTTTACTCACACAAGTAGCTGAAGTAATCCTGTGCAAGTGGTTAATGGGACTGTTCACAGAGGAAGGAACTACTAGGGTAAAGATTTACTGAACCAGACCCCTTTTTTTAGTATCACAGCTTACCACCTAGGTAGAAAGTTTCACAATAGACAATGCAGAAGATTCTTTTGTGCTTTTGTAGAGCTTGTGATCTCTCCAGGAGGGAAGCCATTCTACTCTGTGTCCAATAACATGGATAGTGCATTGCAGTACTCAACTTTCAGGGGAGCAAAGACAGACTTGATTGTAGCAAGAGCTACATCTGAAAGACATGGGCATACCCCTAATCGTTTACTGCAGATTGAAAAAACCATGCTGGCCTCATCTGCCACAAGACTCCTGCACTGCAAACCTGCATAACAAATGGCAGCTTGCTCCCTCAATTAAGAGCATTAATATAACTCACACTTAATCTTACAGTTTCTTCCCGTCATCTAATGTCACCTTAGTCTCGTCTGCTTGAATCCTCAGCCAGTTAGCCTTAATCCAGACCCCAGTTACATACATACCATTCTATCACACTAACCTGGTCAGATAAGTGAAACACAAAACTGTATGTCATTAACATATTGAAAGAACTATAACCCATGTCTCCTCACAGACACCATTTTACCTGGTATGTACCTTGAACAAGAGTAATAGCAAAGTACATCCTCTCAATACTTGGCACTTATGCCCTGAGGTCTCTCTTATGCCGTTCCACAAAGCTATGCCTCAGTATCACTCAAAGAAAGGAGCAGAGCCAATCACAGAAAGCAATGGAGCCAATCAGAAGCAATTCTATCTGCTACTTGTCAGGAGAATGGACATATTAGCACACTGACATATCTTCCGGTGCCAATCAGCAGGGGTTTGTTTTCATCTATTGTATGGGGAGTGGTGTCCTAAACCTATATCACCACTTGTGGTTTCTGTAAAGTTCCCAGACCTAAAATTAGATTGGCTGGAGTCAAGGAAATCTGAGGCCTCCAAATATCAAAGTTAGCCTATGAAATCTTGCATTTGGGCACTCAAACTGATATATAGTAGGTGCATACAGCAGATGTTTCTATGTCTTTGTGCCTGTCTGGGATTGGAGCCCACATTTGAAATTTGGCATACAGTCATTGTGCGTGTGTACCACACATACCACCCACACTCACCCACCCACAAACAAGTATTCAAGGCTATATTGAATTAAATTGACTGTTTGCTCAAAAGAATGGCAATATAATGTGGCAGATTGTGAAAACAGGGCCATCTTAGGGTTCAAACAGCAGCATCTCATCTTGTCAAATTTTCAAGTCTGTACTTGGGTTTAAGGAACTCTGTAAAAGTATTAATGTATCTATGACAGGCTCTCTCTGCCTCCTCTGCATTATACTGTTCCTGAAGTTCAATTCCCTTCTACTACAGGTCACTTGTAGAAACATCAGGAAGGCATTAACGTTGTTTAAGTTTACTATCAAACTCTTCAAATCTTAAGCAGAGTGTTATCCATCTTTTTCATACCATGAGCCAACATTCAGCCACTCACAACTGGTGCTCCTGAGGTATGTCCCAAAATCCTTTGCATCATTTGCAATGGTACTCCAAAGGTATGTCTGCACTACAGCTGGGAGATGTGATTCAGAGCTTGCGCTAGCTCTCTAAATATAGCAGGGCAGCTGTGGTATGGTCATGGGCAGTGACTTGAATTAGTCACTTGAATAGAATCCCACCTGACTTCCTTTGTACCATGGCCACATTGTTATTTAACATGCTAGCTTTAGCAGAGCTGGTGTGTGTATGCCTCCCAGTACTGGAAATCACACCTCCCTGCTGTTGTGTAGACGAACCCCAAAAGAGGAACTGTGATAACTGATGCAATGACTTCAAGGCTGATTTTGATATCTGAGGATTATCTAAGTCAAATTAACTTTGGGGGGAAAAGAGAAAAAGTAGTAGAAGGAGCATGATGACATGCTTGAGGGTGGATGTGGATGGTTCTGAATAAAACTTTGTTAATTCACCTATTTTTTTGGTACAAACTTTGACTGGATTTCACAAAACCTTCACTCAGCTCTGTGAATTTGGACTGACTTCTGGGTTCAGGTTGAAACTTGGTAGTTTTGACTAAGAAACTAAGACAAATCCAGCAGTTTGGGCAGAAATTTTTGCTTTTGAGGTTCCGGGTTTGTTAAAACTTGAAAATGAGAATGGCAGCTGCAAAGTTCCTGTAAAGCAAAAGTAAAATTATATGTACATGGAGCCCATGAGAATCAAATCCGAGTTTCACACAGCTATAGCTGTAACTCACAGACTAAATTCCTCTGGATTACTCAGATTGCAAACTTCTTGGAGCAGGGATTATCTCTTCATTATCCGTATGTAACCTACCTAATATTGATACTTGACTGATGGCCTGAAGGCACAACCTCAATACAAACAAATAATAATAGTAGGATAAACCTGTTAACAAGTGCCCTAAGATTCTGACCATCCAATGCAAGCTGATTACCATCCACTCCATCGCTGACTTCACTAGAAGCTGAATACTCTCAGCACCTTTCAGTGTTAAAGTTAAAGATGATTAACATTCTCCCTAGAAGGGAGGTGAATGAAAAATCTCCACCTACACCTTTGAGAAAAACAAACACACAAGAAATGCTGGTTGTTACCTTGCAAGGCATAGGCTTTTTGAAGGTGATTTCAGCTTGAGTCCAGACTCCTTTTGGGGATTCCAAAACAGACCAGATTTTCTCTTGAACCACATGATTCTCCTCAAAGATATAAACAGTCAGGGTGTCGCTCATTTTGAAAAATCCATATATGGCATAATAAAACCGCAGACAATACTGCAAGTTTCCTGGCAGCGAGGGGCCATACAGACGTCCAATGTACCCAGGCTGTGAGGTAAACTTTGTGTTCGCCAGCAAGTAATAACCTGCGAAACAGTGCAATTATTGAGTCTAATACACAATTCACAAAGCCTATTCACAAGTAAAAGACGCTTTAGTCATTTCAGCAGATTTTGGTGCTAATGAAAATTTCCACTAGCAGGTTAATAATTTATATAAAAACCCTGTTTGTAGTTCTCAAATCAAATCCTAAATAAACTCCCTGCCATTCCAAATTTAAGACTGCACATGGCCAGATGCCAGTCTCCACTGGAGAGCAACACTTTGCAGAATTACCTTTAAAAAATCCTCAATTTTATAGCATCCTGCTGACTCCAGTGGCAGCCTGACTCAATTTCAAGACTACCACTCCCTTATTGGAAGAGGTAATACTAGGGCACTTGGCATTTTATTCACTGCCAGAGCTTCACTGGATAGTTCATACAAGATGAAAGCCTCTCTGGCACATATGGTTGAATGGTGGTGAATGCTACACAAAAGGGTCTACATGAGCAGTGTCAGAAACCACAATGTAAAGGACATTCCCAAAACAACCAAATATCCTGGGGCTCTGCCTCAGAGAGGTAAGAGCACTACTGGAATGCAATTCTTGCCCTTTTAATCAGCAGGATGCTTGAATAGAGTTTACTGTATATTCATTTACTTAACACCTCTCCTTATTAAAAAAAAAGTTATGCAAAACTCCTGACTATTATAAATTCCAACAAGTAGGTCACTGCATGCTTTGAAAAACATTTTGGGACAGATCCCCAATGGATGTAAATTGGTGTTGACCTATTGACTTGAAAGTACCTGCATTGATTTATATCATCTGAGGATCTGGCCCTGTATTTCCATAGAGAAAAGGCAAGGTTTTTCCTGGTCCTTGTGAGGGTGTAGTGATGGGAGTGCACTTCTTGAAGTGCAAAGGCCAGGCACAATCAAACTTTTAGGACCTTCACAGGGATGTTGCAGTATGCATGCTCCTTCTATATGATTGGGAGCCTGGGATGGTTCTCTGGGTGCCCACGACTGTGAGTCACCTTACCACCACCCTGCCTCCAGCAAGAGGGACACTTGTTTGTGCTTAACTAGGTACCAGCTCCCTGATACCTCAGTCTGTTAGTTATCCTCTGGGTTATGGCAGCTCTTACTTTGCCTTGCAAGTTAACAATAGATGTACCCCAGTCACCAAGCCCCTTCAGAAGTGTTCCCCTGCAGTGGTCAGCTCCCTAAACACTCCAAGGAACATCAGGTTTGCTGTCCCCAAGAGGACAGGGTACATACCAGCTTATTTGAGTCAACTCAGGATCAGTTCTTGAGTAATAAACACAGCACTGAGATACATTTATAGTGAAAATGATCATCAGTTAATTATCAACTATCAAGGTTTAAGAAATAGTGAGTGAGGATAATGGAAACAGCAGGGTTACATATAAAACAAATTATAACACGATCCCTATAGACTAAGCTTTCTTTAAGAGATTACTTTCAGTCTAAATATATTTATCTCACCCCAAATGTCCTTTGCAGCATTTTCCAAATCTGGTCGAGTTCCCATTTTTATGAATGTAATCACACTGCTTGATTACTTCCTAGGTGCAGGTTAAAGGGTATCTTCCTTACCTGCTGCACATACTCCCACCCCAAGTCCATTTTCTTTGCACACAGCTAGGCTAACTCTCATAGCTTGTTTTTTACCCTGTGTGCTCCTTTTCTGTTGACTCTCTATATAAATGGGGCTTCTATTGTGTTGGCTTACAACGCTTAATTTGCAATTCGACAGATATGGATCTTACCTCCTCTCTGGAAGAAAACCTGTTTTCCTCTTTGGTTGTGACAGATGTTAAAATATATTTTCAGTATATATACTCAACTCTAACTATCATCTGTATAGATGTCTTACAACAATTATGAGGGTCAGTATGACATAATCTTTTATTAAAGGATACACATGACCCTTTCTGGTAAAAGGGTATATACATGCCAGCCTCGGGAGACACCTGTAATCTTTATGCACCCCTTCTGTGCCCCTTTGCCAGCTGGCATTAACAGGTTCTTGGGTTACAGAGCTCCCTCTGGGACAGCATCTCTCTCCCATACCCCCAATGCAGAGCAGTATGTCAATTGCATAGTCTGTTCTGGAATAAAGAGTAATTTAACCTTCATATCAAATTGAACTTTTCCAGTTAAAAGAACTTCTGATTTACCTAATCCAGTAGTGTGATCTCCTGTCCTATATGCATTAGGCTTTACTTTCACTCTGCTCCAGCCAGGGCCATCCTTGTGATCCTGATAAAAATGACACAGATCGTCCTCAAAATTGCAGCTTGCCTCAGCAGGATTGAAAGAAAATCCTGCAAAAAGATAAACATGCTCTACTAGCAGGTGTACACCATAATATGCATAAGTATTTGGAGAACAAGAATGCCAAAATGTATTCTGTTTTATCTCTGTTTGTTCATGACCAGTAATCGTGTGTAATTCAGAAGACAAGCAGATACACACATACAGTTATTGTACATACAGTAAAATGGCACATAGTTTGATGTCAGCCTGACTATCATTTTTGTATGATAAATGGATCCTATTTTCTTATATTTTTCCAACGGGGGAAATACGTCTTTCACAATCCCCATGAAAATAAATAGGCAACAGACGTCAAAATAAAATAAAATTTCTCCTTCAGGATGTAATGCATAAAGACATCCAGACATTTTTGTTTCTGTCTTACTCCTTTCAAAAGATATCCAGACAAAACGTGTGTGTGTATAATAATATTTAGATTTCCAGTGTGATAACCTTCTAAGACAAATATTTGAGATTGATTGATTCATTCATTTTAACAAACCCTCCTTTGAAAGATAGATGGGGTGAGTGTGATATTTTTTATTTATGACTACTGACATCTGGAATTTTGCTCAGTTCACATTAGTATTCCATGTTTCACTGAACAAAGGAAAACATCACTATATAAGGTGTCATTTATTAAAGAGTCAAGCTAATCTCTTCATCCATGCTGAAGGCTTTTTGGTTTTCCTGCTGTATAGAATTAAAAGTCCAGAGTTTTAATCTAAAAATATTCCCACCCACAGACTGCTTCTAAGAAAAATGTTTCTCTCTCAAAGATATTCACAGATCATTTTTACAAGCTATTGGGAAAATTTGACATATGGCAATCAGGTGATGTTCCTATAGGTGGTAGCTCATGTCTATGTGAGCTCTCTGGTGGCCTGGCTCAGTTCTCCCTAGCATTACAGTACATAACTAATACAGGGATTGAAAAGTCTGCTTGCTACTGCCAAGTAGGAGCTTTCCCACAATAAGTGCAGGGATCCAGATTATCAATTTCTGCAGAAACTAAGTTTTAGTTTAGCACACACACACAAAAGGAAAAGAAAAGAAAAAGTCTAGCCCTTGTAGTTGTAAAGATAACTTTCTGAATGTGAACCACATGTAAATCAAAGCAGTGCTATCTTCCTGAGTCTTCAGACATATAGCTTCCATGCCTCTACTCCTACTCATTATTTTCACAAGCTACAGAAGACTGAAAACAGACCAGACCCATCAGCAACCAACCCTATTGCAGCAGCTAGGAGGGCGAGGGAGGGTTAATGTTTGGGAGATGCTATCTCTTTGAACTGCTGGAAGACCCCGAGTAGAAAGGAAAAACAGAAAGCAAGTGCTCCTCCTCCTTTCCAGCAGACAAATAGGGATGTGGTGGCTTTACATTTAACAGACACCTACAAGCCAGCTGTGAAAGATGGAGGTGCCATAGAAGGTCCAAGAAAAGCACTTGGAAAGAATCCTGGCACCCTGACTCTGGGTGCAGATTGAACTCAGCTTTTCATTAGGGCATTGGTCTAAAGAGCAAGGCCCCATCTTCTGAATCAGCCTGTGACTAGTATGTTTAGTCCTCTGACTAATGGATGGCTGGTAGATTTTTGAAGACCTCAGCTAATATTTGTGCACTTTTGAATTAGGACTCCTAGAAAAAACCCCACCAAACTTAATGTCACGATTGTACAATGAAGGATTTCAGATGGAGCTGACACATACACTCTCCTGGACAGCTGGAGGCAAAGAGCCACTAAAGCTGAGCAGAAAGAGAATGCAGTTTCAGAAGTACTCAAAGCAGCTAATGATGGAAATATGGGAATTGGTGACAAGACTAAAGGGTTAAAAAGTAACTGAACATATTTCAACAAAACACCAAGAAAATTACTGGCATGAATTTCTCACACCGAAAAACGTAATGGGCCAAAATCAGACCTGATGTAAGTGGATGTAACTCCACTGACAACCTAGAGTTTCATGTATTTACAGTGGATAAGAATGAGAGTCAGGATATTTAGAATAAACTGTTGTGTTCTAAAGGTAACAGACTGTATTTAGCCCATCAAATAAACAACATCTAAAAATTAAAATAGAAAAGGAAAATATATTATCAGCATAAGTAATAAACGGATCAACGTGCAACATTATTGCAAATATAATCAAGAACTCAAAAATACATAAATCCCAAGCATAGACTGTTACAAAAATAAGTAAAACCAGAACAGGAGGAGAGAAGATACCAATACAAAAACTACATTCAATAAACCAAGATTGGTAGATTAGCAACACACCTGGGGTCTCAGTCTCATGCCTCTACAGAATGCATCTTTAAGCTGTGCAGATAAAGTCTGCAGAGACCATGTACAGATGTAAAAAAGGAAGAAACTGCTTTCCAGTAGATCAGTTCAAAATGTTTTTTTCTTCAAAAGAATTCAAAATTGTGACCAAAAAGAATAAGTAGGTTTGATAGGAAATCGTTAATCATTTTGTTAGAATGTTACTTAGCAATGAAAAGCAACATTCAAACTAAACAGTATCTGGCTAGTCCAGGGACAGACACTGTATCTGCCAAATCCTGGCCCTAACTGCCCCGCAACAACAATCATGTGGATCCAACTTGGTTCTGTTGTTGTGGAAACCTAATAAAATCCTGACAACACTCCCCCCTCAGAGGCAGTTAGTCACTCCATCAACTGAGGGAAGTGAGTAGGCCACCTGACCCCAAAAGGTATCTTCCGACTTTTAACTCGGAAATGGCATACCAGGCATGTGAAGGATAAGACACGTCCCAGTGTTAATCATTGTGGAAGGATACAGCCCTTGCCAGTCACCTGTGGTCTCCTCATACCACGGCGCCTTGTTTATTTAATTTTGGGCACCTGTCCCAGTCCCACGCTCCCTCAGAGGCATGCTGTACCAGCTTCAGCCTGTGTGGTAATTTGTTTAACTTTAGGGCAGGGGTCGGCAACCCGCGGCTCCGGAGCCGCATGCGGCTCTTTCATCCCTCCGATGCGGCTCCCTGTGTGTGCTAATTTTAACCGTCCCGCAGACTGTTCTCTATGCGGCCCGCCAGCACTGTCCAACCAGTGCGCGGAGCCGCAGCCGAAAGAGAGGGGCGGGGTCAATAAGAGGCGAGCGGCGGGGGGGGGAGAAGAACGGAGGCGGAGCCGGGGCCGGGGCACGAGGAGAGGCGGAGCCGGCGGAGAAGTGCGAGTCGGGCCGGGGCAGGAGGCGAAGCGCGGCGGAGCCGGCGGATAAGAGCGAGCCGGGGCCGGGGCCGGGGCACAAGGCAAGGCAAGGCAAGGCAAGCTGGGGGAGGGGGGGGGGAGGAAGAAGAGCGAGAGCACGGCTGGAGGGGAGGGAGAGGGAAGAAGAGCGAGAGCACGGCCGGAGCGGGGGGGAGGAAGGGGGGGAAGAAGAGCGAGAGCACGGCCGGAGGGGGGGGGGAGGGAGGGAAGAAGAGCGAGAGCACGGCCGGAGCGGGGGGGAGGGAGGGAAGAAGAGCGAGAGCACGGCCGGAGGGGGGGGGGAGGGAGGGAAGAAGAGCGAGAGCACGGCTGGAGGCGAGGGGGAGGGAAGAAGAGGGTGGGGGAGGGAAGAAGAGAGTGTTAGTTCATTTTAAATGACAAAAGGGTTTTGTGGCTCCCAGTGTCTTCTTTACTGTGGGAAACGGGTCCAAATGGCTCTTTGAGCGGTAAAGGTTGCAGACCCCTGCTTTAGGGAAATAGAATCACAGCATTCCAACTAGCTTTCCAGTTGCAGCATGGAGCATGCAACTTGTCTGAGAGGAAGAGTAGATTTTTTTTTTGATCAATTAATTGCCCAAATGAATGACATTTTGTAAATACTTCATAAAAACTTTCATAGATTCCAAGGCCAGAAATCTGACTTTTTGTATAACGCAGGCCATAGAAATTCCTCTAAATAATTCCTGTCTGAACTAGATCATATCTTTTAGAAAAACATCCATTCTTGATTTTAAAATAGTCAGTACAGTAAAACCTCCATTTAACGGACAAATTCAGGCGAGGGGGTGTCCGTTAAATGAAAAAGTCCGTTATTTAATAATAATAAAAAAAAGAGCTGTCGGAGCAGGAGCCCGCCCGCCACAGGGTCGGGGCGGCAGCTCCGCAGCCCACCCACTGCCGGGACCCGGGCGGCAGCCAGGAGCTGTCAACCAGCCCGCCCGGGTCCCGGCTGCTGAGACCTGGGCGGCAGCCGGGACCCGGCAGCCAGCCCTCCCGCTGCCGGGAGCTGGGCGGCAGGCGGGAGCCGGCAGCCAGCCAGCCCGCCCGCAGGCGGGAGCCGGCAGCCAGCCAGCCCGCCCGCAGGCGGGAGCCGGCAGTCAGTCCGCCCGCTGCCATGACCCGGGCGGCAGCCGGGAGCCGGCAGCCAGCCCGCAACAAATGGATTTTGGATGCATCAGACTTGCTTAGAAATTTTGTCCGTTGCATCCGAAGTCCGTTAAATCGAGGTCTGTTAAATCGAGGGTTTACTGTAATGGAAAATCCACCACAACCCTTAGTAAACCATTCCAATGGTTAATGACCCTCATAGATAATTTATTTCCAGTCTGAATTTGTCTAGCTTCAACTTTCCGTCATTATCTTGTTATCCCGTTATCAAATATTTGCTCCCCTTGAAGGCACTTACAGACCGTGGTCAAGTTACATGCTAACCTTCTCTTTTTTAAGCTAAATAGACTGAGCTCGTTGACTCTATCACTACCAGGCATGTTTTCCAATCCTTTAATCATTCGTGGGCTCTTCCCTGAACCTTCTCCAGATTTATCAACATCCTGCTTCAAGTGTGGACACAGTGTTCCAGCAGTGGCTGCACCAGTGCCAAACAGAGAGGTAAAATCTTCTTTATTCCTACTCAAAATTTAAAATTTTGTGCTTTAGTTTGAAGCTCTGATGATGTACGGATTTACAGACTCTAAGGTTAGAAGGGACTATTATGATAATCTAGTCTGACGTCCTGCATAACTCAGG
The DNA here is from genome assembly GCA_032164245.1 of Sternotherus odoratus. NCBI lineage: Eukaryota > Metazoa > Chordata > Testudines > Kinosternidae > Sternotherus > Sternotherus odoratus. The sequence continues at coordinate 28,421,863 of JAVMKO010000007.1, read as the reverse complement.
TCATAAAACCCAACCTAGTAATTTCTTCATCGAGCCCATCACTTCTGAGTTATAACACACCTTTTAGATCGATATCCAGTCCTGAATTCAAGACTTCATATGATGGACAATCCACCATGTCCCTAAGTATGTTGTTTCAATGGTTAATAATAATAACACCTAGTTCACATATAGTGTTTTTCCAGCATCAGATCTCAAAGAGCTTTACAAAGGGTAAATTACTCTCATTTCTGATCTGCATGCATCATTTATTCTACAATCCCATTTCATTTCTTAAAAGGAGGAACCCAGTGGCATTGCTAAAATGAATAGGCTAGTATTTTAATGTCACTATAGTATATTCCAAGCACTGACATCTACAGACTGATAAAAGGAGGCAGAGGAAGGGAGAAAAACTGTGGAAAATAAATACCCCCAAAAATTCATACCTGTCTGATTGCTGCAATAATCTGGAGAGAAAGAAATGTCATCAAGAGCAACGTAACCTCCCTTGGCACTATTGAAAGCAACTTCAAAAATAACCTGAAAAAATAAATGGCAATTTATTACTTATCTATTGTGTATGTCATTTATTACTTATCTATTGTGTATGTCATTACAATGTGTTAACACATCTTCACCATTTGGAATTCTGATTTGGGCCTGGTCTACATTTGGGGGGGGGGGGTCGACCTAAGATATGCAACGTAGGCATATCTTAGGTTGATTTACCTGGCCATCCACATGGTGGTGAGTCGACCACTGCCACTCCCCCCATCACGGTGGAGTACAGGGGTCGACAGGGTGCGCATTTGGGGATTGATTTATTGTGTCTACACTAAACATGATAAATTGATCCCTGATAGATCGATCGCTGCCCGTCAATCCGGCGGGTAGGTAGACATACCCTTACTGTAGACATACACTCTTTGACAGGATAGTACAGGTGCAGTGCATTGGGATTAACTCGGTTATATCACAGAACATTGCAAGTCAAATCCTGGTCCATGCACAGGAACATTCCAAGGCCGGGGGCAGTGGGAGGGTGTCAGGAATGGAATCTTCTTCCCATTGCTTTCAATTCCCATTGAAGCATCAAGAGTCAGCAAAGAACAAACAACACCTTCTACCTGATATTTCTTTTGGATATCCCTGAGATTTATAATAATAATAATAATAATAACAATAATAAAGCTCAATTTTAGCTTTGAGAGATAGAGTTCTGTTAAGGAGGGTTGTGGAGAAGTAAGATCTAAACTGTGGTTGCTGGAGGCATCCTATCTGAATAGGGAAAAGGAATAATACAGCCCATAGAGTACACTCAGGTGCATTAGCTACCACAACTTTAAAATGTGCATTTATTTTCACTTAGCAGAGATTGCAATGGGATAGGCCATGATAGAGGGAAGTATTGCCTACTGGTCAGCCCTACTCCTCGGCCCTTTAAAATGTTCCAAAGAGTTCAAAAGATACATGTAGAGACCTAAGAGTCCTGGGAATGAAGGTGCTTAGGGAAGGAATCAGAAGACCCATTTAAAGGCCCAAATCTTGCAGAGAGGACAGGGCAAGGAAGGGGTTAGAAGAAGGGGAGTAGTATAAAGCTTCCTCCTCCATCAGAGCAGGGAGATGCTGACAGCAGAAGTCTAGCTTGACGAACCCTCCAGACTGGAAGGCTTACTAGGAGGGGTGTTCAGTTAAGAGGAGCTGGCACAAGGCCTTGCAACTGACTTATCTTCGGCAAGGGGTGTGAGGCACACCTTCAGCCCCAAGGAGAGGGCTGAGGGGAGATACTGTTCATAGGCAAGAGCTACTGACTGCCTTGAAAAAAGGGGCAAAGAATTGCTAGTAGTACAGTCTATCTGCTGCAGAGAGGAACTGAGACTGGCTTGTAGGAGATGCCTCCTGAGCTAGTCCCAAGAGAAGCTATGAGGAATCACAGAGACAATGCAGGGACAACAGCCTGCTGATATTATGAGGACACTGGTGAGCGAAGTAAAGGGGAAATGGTGGTGGGATTAAAGGAACAGTCCTTAATTGCCTAAATAAGGTCCCCAGGCTGGAACCCAGAGGAGAGGGAAGACAGGGTTCCCCTACCTCTTCCCTAGATCAAGAGGGGAAACTCAGGCAACAAAGATAAAAGATGCCAAGAATATCAAACACCAGATAGAGGCCAGGAGATGGATTCTGAGTTTCCTAATTGGGGGACTGTTCTATTAACCCCGGAAGGGGAATGAACTGAACAGCGACCTGGCAGGACGACTAGGCCATATGTAATCAACCAACAAAAGGGGTTGTTAGACTGAGACATTCCCTGGAATGCCACACCTGGACACTAGGTGGTCCTCTGAAGGTAAGAGACATTATGACAGGGATAGACATGTTCTATTTGATTTTATGACATAGTAGAGAAGAAGCGGTACGTCAGCAGCACTGACATATGGCGTTGCAATGCAAACTGTGGAAGATATAGCCATACTGCACAGGTATTTGATTCTCTTACCTCCATTGGATATGGGGCATCAAAATCAACCTCTGCTAAATTCCAGTGTGTATTCATTGTACTGTCTGTTTTCCAGATCTCTTCATAAAAGCCATTTATATCTCTCATATAGACAGTAAAAACAATGCTGCTCTCCTGCTGAAGTTGGTAATAGAAGGATAAGCAGCCGGACATGGGGGTTGTCGTCTTAGGTGAGACCAGCTGGGCCACCTCTTGGAAATGCTTGACATAAATAGAGTCCACGTACATGTAGTGACCTAAATACACACACACACAAAAACTTGAATATATATAATGGTGAAAATGACAATTAAATAGATATACCAGTAGATGTGCAGAAATTTGATAGGCTGCTCATCTACATCATACACATTGGGTAACTATTGTGAAGGCCTCAGAAATGCTAATAGTAGTAATACTCTCTTCACTTGACAAATTACAAATGTTGCCTCCCTTTTTCTTCTCCCCTCTTCTTCTCTCTGCACAATCCTATGAATAGCATATTGGTGGATTTCGTAAGACTGGGATTCCAGAGGTAAATAAGCCAATAGCAACCCTTGCTTGTTGCCGTTTCGAGTCATTTAAGTCTTCAATTTTACCTTAGATTGAAAAAATCTGCTCTCCAAACTCACAAATGAAAATATTTCACAGGACAGACACTTACCATGTCCCAGTCAGATTAGAATTGAAATAAGAGGTTACTTCCTGCACACACATGAGGTAGATTCTCAGTTGGTGTAAACTGATGTAGCTACATTGACTTCAGTTGATTTATGCTGATTTACACCAGCTGAGAATTTGACCCTTTATATGTATTTCTATCTATCTAAACTGCATGTGCATATGCATACATGTATGTTTACATTCTCTCTCTCTCTGTCGCTGATGCACACCCAGAGTTGCCACAGTTATAGGACATAAGATAATATATATCGATCAGAAATGAGGATTATAATGGAAAAATGTTGCTCGGAAGGATGAAAATATATACAACAGTAGGGTGTAATGCCACAGCCACAGGCTATTTCAGAGTTAACATTTTAAAGTTGGTGTGTTGATTTGTATATACTTGTTGCTGGGGAGGTTCCTCATCTCTGTAGCCCAAATAATTAGCTGATATTTTATGAACTTGGAAGTGTTAGCTGTTGACCACTTCAACTTGGACTACGAGAAGGGCTAACTTGTCTATCACTGCCTCTTTTACTAATCTGGCAAGTTCCTGCCTCACCATCACCCTCCCAACCTAGGTTTCATTTCGATTGCAGTTGGCAGAGTGCATTTCTGGTGCTTCATTGTTTCCATGCAGTGTTACCAGCTGTCAGAGCTTAATGTTCACTGTTTGTGGCAAGCTCATTCGCAAATCGTGAAAGTTCTCAACAATTTGTCACCAAGTGTAGGCTAGTGAAAGTGTAACATTAAACTCAAGTCAAATTGGTTACCAATTGTTTAGCTGTCTGGGGGCAAGCAGAGTCAGAGGGATAGTCTGTACTCAATTCATACAATTCTAGGGGTGAGAGTGAAAGGCACAGTGGCATGTGTTAAGGAGGTGTCAGCCATCACTTTTAATATCCTGGTTTCTTGTTTTGTCACACACTTCACATTGTTTAAGATCTGAATTATAAGTCTTGCCTATTGCTGCCCTTAGAATGCCCTCAACTTCTTTTCTGTAACATCAGAAAGGAACTAAAAAGTCTGCTCTGTCTTTGCTATTATAATGTAGAAGAGGCACTTTGAGCAAAGTGGTGAAGAAAAGACATCTACTACATAAGTAGTATGTGCAGGGAGACATTTGAAAGATCCTCTAAGTCTTTAAAGTACTTTGTGTTCTGTGACCTACCAGAACAGAACCCCAGTTAAATTAAGGAAATAAAAGCCTTCTAACCCCATCTAAGTCATTGTCATATAAATGGGTTTCAGAGTGGTAGCCATGTTAGTCTGTATCAGCAAAAAGAAGGAGGAGTACTTGTGGCACCTTAGAGACTAGCAAATTTATTTGGGCATAAGCTTTATTGCAAGGAGGATCATCAAGGATCTACAACCTATCCTGAAGCACGATCCCTCACTCTCACCAACCCTGGGAGACAGGCCATTCCTTGCTTACAGACAGCCCCCCAACCTGAAGCAAATACTCACCAGCAGCCCCCCCCACACACACACACACCACAAAAAATATTAACCCAGGGACCTATCATTGCAACAAAGCCTGTTGCCAACTCTGTTCACATATCTACTCAAGGGACGCCATCACATCAGCCACTCCATAAGAGGCTAATTCACCTGCACATCTACAAATGTGATAGATGCCATCACATGTCAGCAATGTTCCTCTGCCGTGTACATTGATCAAACCAGACAGTCTCTATGCAAAAGAATAAATGGACACAAATCTGACATCGGGAATCTATATATATAAAAGTCAAATAGTGTATGCGTGTATGTTTTTCCCTTACTCCTTCCACACCGTTTGAGCTAGAGACTTGAAATTTGGTACAGTTATAGGCCTTAGGTCCTTATCAGGGTAAGAGTCGAAAATTTTTCAAATCTCACCTCTGACGCCCCCCAGGGGTGAAATTATTTAAAGGTCAATCACATCAGCTGGACAGCTGCTGTTCTCTGTGACATAGTTATGATGTCATAATCCCCCCCTCCAACGGACCCTGCACTCGCTCAGCTCTCTGCCCCCTCCCCCCTCCAACGGACCCCGCACTCGCTCAGCTCTCTCCCCCCTCCAACGGCCCCCGCACCCGCTCAGCTCTCTGCCCCCTCCCCCCTCCAACGGACCCCGCACTCGCTCAGCTCTCTGCTCCCTCCCCACCTCCGACTGACCCGAGTTGGGTTTGGTCGGAGGGTAAGTGAGGTGGGGGTGTTGGGTTTGGTCTCGGGGGGGTGGGAAGGTGTCGGGGTGGGTGAGGAGTGAGGTGTGAGTGTTGGGGTTGGTCAGGGGGTGTTGGGTTTCGTTGGGGGGGTGAGGAGGGGGGTCGGGGTTGGTCGAGGGGTAAGTGAGGTATGGGTGTCGGGTTTGTTTGTGGTGGTAGGTAAGGGTGTCGTGTTTGGTTGGGGGGGAAAGTGAGGTGGGTGTGTCAGGTTTGGTCTATGGGGGGTGAGGTGTGAGTGTTGGTCAGGGGGTGTTGGTAGAGGGATGACGTGGGGGTGTTGGGTTTGGGTGGGTGGGTGAAAATGTGAGTCAGGGTTGGTCGAGGGGTAAGTGAGGTGGGGGTGTCGGGTTTGGTCGGGGGGGTGAGGTGGGGGTGTCAGGTTTGCTCTCTGCCCCCTCCCCCCTCCAATGGACCCCGCACTTGCTCAGCTCTCTGCCCCCTCCCCACCTCTGACGGACCCGAGCAACACCGGGTATTTTCGCTAGTATATATATATATATATAAAGTCAAATGGTGTATGCATGCGTGCGTGCGTGTATGTACATTCCCTTACTCCTCCCACACCGTTTGAGCTAGAGACTTGAAATTTGGTACAGTTATAGGCTTTAGGGTCCTAATCAGGGTAAGAATCAAAAAAAATTCAAATCTCACCTCTGACGCCCCCTAGGGGTGAAATTCTTTAAAGCCCATTCACATCAGCTGGGCAGCTGCTGTTCTCTGTGACATAGTTATGATGTAATAATACCCCCCTCCAACGGACCCCGCACTCACTCAGCTCTCTCCCCCCTCCAATGGCCCCCGCACTCGCTCAACTCTCTCCCCATTCTCCCCCACTCCAACGCCCCCCCACTCGCTCAGCTCTCTCCCCGCTCTCCCCCACTCCAACACCCCCCCCACTCGCTCAGCTCTCTCCTCCCTCCCCCCCTCCAATGGACCCGAGCAACGCCGGGTATTTCTGCTCAGGGCCGGTGACAGAAATTTGGGGGCCCCCTACTTTGATAGTTTGGGGCCCCCCCAGCCCAGACGGGGGCCCCCCAGCCCAGCCGACAGCAGATGGGGGCCCCCCCAGCCCAGACGGGGCCCCCCCTCAGTCCAGCCGACAGCGGATGGGGCCCCCCCAGCCCAGCCCAGCTGACAGCGGATGGGGGCCCCCCCAGCCCAGCCGGCCCCCCCCAGCCCAGCCGACAGCGGCTCCCCCCCCCAGCCCAGCCCAGCCGGCGCTCCCCCCCCTCCCCCGGGCAGCGAGAGCGGCGTGAGCCGCCCTTTCTCCCTTCCCCCGGACAGCGCTGCTGCTTCCGGCCGGGCTCACAGCTCCTGCCGGGGCCAGGCTTGCTTGTCCAGGGGAGAGCCACGCCGCCTCCCCGCCCCTTCCCCGCTCTCCAGGTCCGGCGACAAGGGGGACGACAACGGGTACAGCTGTGTACCGGGGCCCCCCTAAAGTCGGGGGGCCCGGTACAGCTGTACCCATAGTACCCCCCTGTCGCCAGCCCTGTTTCTGCTAGTAACATTTAAAAACCAGTAGGAGAACACTTCAATCTCTCTAGTCACTCAGTAATCGACCTAAAAGTGACAGTTCTTCAACAAAAAAAACTTCAAAAACAGATTCCAATGTGAAACTGCTGACCTGGAATTAATTTGCAAACTGGATACCATTAAAGTATGCTTGACTAAAGACTGGAAGTTGATGGGTCATTACACAAACTGAAATCTATGTCCCCATGCTAAATCTCCCCCCTACTGTTATTCACAACTTCTTGACAACTGTTTGAAATGGGCCATCCTCATTATCACTACAAAAGTTATTTTTTCTTCTGCTGACAATAGCCCACCTTAACTGATTTGTCTCGTTAGAGTTGGTACGACAACCCCCATCTTTTCATGTTCTCTGTGTATATAGACCTATCTATATATCTATCTTCCTGCTGTATTTTCCAGTCCATGCATCTGATGAAGTGAGTTTTATCCCACAAAAGCTTATGCTCAAATACATTTGTTAGTCTCTAAGGTGCCACAAGCACTCCTCGTTCTTTCTATATAAATGAGCTGTGTTTTATCCCCTATGCTTTCTGCCCACCGAATTATTCCATCCAGTATCAATGATAAGCGAATGCTTGGAATATGTCTGGATCAGCATTACATGGATGAAATGGTTTCTGTAAGTGGCAGCACTTTTACATTGTCATGTAAAATAATTTTAAAATCCAGACAATGAGTTATTTTAGTACTTGTAAACGTATAACAGTTTTGTCCTAGATATAATTCTGGGTGGTTTCTTTTTTTAAAAAACTGACTACAGACCATAATGATCATGTTATAAAGATTTTAGAAAAATTTTGTTAACTTTTTCAATTTATCTGGATCATTGATGGATTTTAATCTCTTCTTCCATGTCTGTTTTTTCCCTACAAATGACAACAGTCAGAACAGGGCCCCAATATAAGATTTTTAATGAGTGAGTTTTACATAGATTGTATACCTGAATCATAGTCACTGCTCTAAATATAACAGTCTTTTGTTGACTATCAAAATCAGTAGATCATGTGAAAAATCAATAAAGTTTGTTAAAAGGGCAAAAGTAACAGACAGCACTATGATTTGATTATGACGCCCACTTTATTTTTAGAGCACAAGTTAGGGTTTAACTAGCTTTTTCATTCACATTCCTTCATTCAAGTTACATAGGTACTTTTTAACTTTCAGAATCTATGACCAAAATTTGTAGAAAAGATTGTTAATTTTGAGTGCCTCAGTTTTTCAATGCTCAACTCAAGATACCTTGTGCCTGCTTTTCAGAACTGCCAAAGATCTGCAAATCTCATTGGGGTTACACCTTGAATTCATCCAGAGACTAAAGCTGCTGAAAAATGCAGTAGTCTCCTCTAGTCTAATGTTAAAACCAATAAAAGTGGTGACAACAGATATCTTAGTCTTGTACCCCTTGTAAGCGGCATTTATTTAGAGCAGGAACCATTTACCAGGATACTAGCTCTTGAAGCTATGTATAAGACATTCACTTGCTTTCTGAATTCTGGCCCAAATCCATATGGAAAATATAGTCATATGTTCATCACAGCCCGCTTAGAAATGACCACTCAGCCTGGTATAATTCCTCATACATGCTGAACAGAGCTTTTGGTAACACATACAGCTTTAAGGAGAATTAGATCTTTTAGCCTTTCTTACCACTGGGGGAGGAAAGTGAACTTTTTCCCCATGCCAAGTTCCTTGTATGTTTAAAAAGAAAAACACATCTTTTATATGTCTGAGGCAACTGCTTGACAAACTATATGTCTAATATTTACAAAGCTGTGCCCAAGTAGATGTTTTTTCATATCAAAGCAACTCAAACGTCTACCTTTTCATTTAAAAAAAAAAGTTTGTAGCAATTTGCTGTTCTTTCAGTACGCTATAAGGCCCTTACATCTGCTCAAGTCTGGACTGGGTGAAGAGTGGAATAAAAATATGAAAGGAACATTAGATGAGAGTAAAGGCGCACCATACAAAATGAGAAAAAGTTGCCATTAGAGTGATACTTAAGGCCTGATTTTCCAAAGACTTATGCACGTGCTTACCTCTACACACTGTGAGCAGGCTGCTCTTAAACAATGGCAGATTTGGAGTTAGTGGGGCCCTGTGTGCCGTTTCATTTTTGGGGTCGTCCCCTGGCGATGCGGCCATGAAAAAGAACATTCATTCTTATCTCCCCATTGTGGAGTCGGTGCTCAGGGCAGGAGCAGCATGCGGAGACCCACACGCCCACCCCCAAGGGCCGCAGGAACATGACAGCCACTTCCAGGAGCAAAGTGGCCTGGAGGGTGGGAAACAGAGGGGGCAGGGAGCTGCGGTAACCTTGTTATGCTGCTGCTGGCATGTCTCTGTGCACTCCTTGGGGGCAAGGGGACAGCGGAGCCGCCTCCCCCCCACCAGGGGCACACAGAGATGTGCCAGCAGTTGGCTGCTTCTGGGAATGGCGTCAGGCCATCAGCCATGGCGTGCAGGCAGCCAGGACTCAGGGTCAGGTTGTCAGATATTTGTCCTGCATTTTAGGGGTCTCCCTGTCTTTGGGGGCTCCGTGCCACCACACAGTTTGTTTCATGGTAAATCTGCTCTTAAAGCAGACTGCTCACAGTGCCCAAAGTTTGTGCATAAATTTTTTGTAGGATCAGGACCTACATTATTAAACAGACAAAGGGGTGTAGTCTCCTATTAATGCTGCAGTTGCAAATGATTACAGTAACACATCAGTGATAGCAGGACTTACATATGAAAGTTACCTGATCACTGAAAGTAAAACAGACCCAAAAGAATGATGGGGATGAGAGAAAATGATGAAGAAGACTAGAACTTAATGAGAAAAAAGAAACAGAATCAAAACTTTTAAAATCATAGATATTAGAGATGGAAAATACCTGTTAAGTCATCTAGACCATTCTCCATCTGCCAATGCAGGTTTGTTCCTTACAGTATTTTCCCCAATGCCGTGTCCATTCTTGTTTTAAATATCTCAAGCCATGGGACTCCCACATTCCAATGTGAGAAACTTAGAGCAGGCAAGTGTTGGAATGAAAAATAAATGGACTTTTTTTTCCAGTCACATACAATATTAAGGCGTAAGTGAGGGGAAATATAAAGAGAGCAAGTTTGAGAAAGAGAAATTTTGAGAAAGAATGTGTTTCACCTACTCTCTGAGGTATTTACACTATATAGGAAAGGAATGAAGAATAGCTGGCCTTTACACCACCTTTCTGTCCCTCTCAGCCTAGATCTGAAGGAAGTAGCCTCAGGAGGAATAGCAAAAAGGGGAATTATGAGCAGCAAGGACCTGGCCTCCTAACTTTCTCTTAAAGCACAACCCTTCCTTTGCAGCATTATAAATGCCACAATATTATTCACCAACCATTTATTTTATTTTAGTGTAGACCAGTCCTTAGTTTATCTTTCAATCATGTGACCTGGTTGGGTCCTTTAGTTGCTACCACAATATGAAAGTTCAAAGTTAGATGCTTTTGTGGGCACAGATTATTATTTGTTTAGATAATCTACTTGTTGCTTACCCAATTCACTGTTAAGTGTATGGTCTCTGGGAGAGATGGATTGCGAATTTCGAATGTTGCCTCCACCAACAAACCAGTTTACATTGGGGTTCCATTGGTTCATGAAGCCACAAAGATGATTTTCTTCAAAGTCACATTCTGCAAGTACAGATAACATCATGAAGATCACATATGTTCATTACAGAAGCAGCAAGAAAGGCTATTGCTAAGCATCTACATTATTGTCTTAGTAAAGACCACATATTAGTCTTCTGCAATCTAAGAAAAAACATCTACAGGGCTTACAAGCTAGCTATCAAAGGAGGCAATGTAAACTGCCACAGCCACTGACCTTTGATGTATGCTATGAACTATTGTGTCACATCCTTTTCAATCCCGCTTGTTCTTTTGACATTTGCTAAGGTATCTCACTAATTGATGGAACATAGCACCAATTCAAATATTGCAATTGCCAAAAGAGGGACTCAGAATACTACATTCTAACCCTTGTCAGGTCTGTCAGACCAGAGCTCCCACTGGTGAACCACAGTGGGTCTAAGAGAGACTGGAATGGGGCTCATAGAAATGGGGCGTATGTGCAGGCAGCTATAGTGAGGGGCTGGCTGAGGCCTGTAGTCACATAGCGAGGTACACAGGCTGGGGAGCACACCTAGATAGCTGAGATTTATAGCAGTGACTGTTGTAACTAGAGCAGGGCTGTAAAACGGAAAAGCCCCCATTTATTCAATGTCCATTGCAGAGGCAAACAGATGTAATGGTTATTTTTAAAGTTCATGTTTAAAAAGTAGCCTGCTCAAAGAAGAGTAAAGTATGTGTGAATTATCAAGCATGTGAGGCTTATGATAAGTAAGTTATTAGGAGCACACTAAAATATTACACTAAAAGATAACATTTCAAAATAAGTGTTATTTATACACATAAGAATGGAAAAATGCTGATTCATCCACCACTAAATTTACCTAAACATTTAAATATTTCCTGCTCATTGCAATTTTATTACTTTGATAGGGATCTCTGGGAAATATCATGGGGAATTAAGAGATTTAAATTCCTTCCTTAAGTACAATCATCAACACTACTGTAATTATAGAGCTGCTCGGACATCTCCATAATGAAGCATGAATGGAAAGTTAGTCATAGGACTGCAGCTGTTATGTCCAATACCTGTAGCAGTCTAGTTTTGTGAGTCCTACAGTAGATCTTGGAAGTGTGATAAATAGCCCAGAAATATATAAATTTAAGTGAAGCTCTCTCTCTGTCATATAGACCTATATATGTACGTACGTACACACACACACACACACACACAGAGAGAGAGAGAGAGAGAGAGTTTAAATATAGTGAACATGGACTATGATAGACTATTCTCGAATAAAAATATTTTTTGTTTTCATCTGTGTACATGGGGAGAGGGATGGTACTTACCAATACAATATCCAGTAGTTATTTTAATTTCAAAAACTGCTATACTGGCAGAATTATCTTGTCCCAGTACACCTTCCAGTACAATCTGGAAAATATAAACACAATAGTATAACTGGGTGCTAATATTTCTGTTACTATATCAGATATCTAAACTTTAAAATTGTGATATTACAGTAGCTAAATAAATGTAGTAGTCTTGTCCTGTGTTTAATCACTCGAGGTGCCCTTGCTGACAGTCCACTTACTGATCTGAGGGCATAGCTGATTAATCCAAGTGGGGCAAGAATTGATTAATTTGGGGAGGTTACCAATTGATTTCATTGGTGGGGGGCAGCATTAATTATTTGATTTTTAGGGACTGAACATATATGAAAGTCAGCATTAACTACTTGATTTTAGGGATAGAATTAATAGATTGATTTAGAGATTGCTATCCCAAATCAATCAATTTTAAAATGCTGGATACCCTGGAACCAGTAGCTAACAGGTTACAGGAAGGATTAATTTTTTCATCCCTGGCAGTTGCATAAACTGAACATCATACACTCTATAGGAGTGTTTTGAAAGACCTTAAAAAGTGAGGTCCTATTTGCACCAAAGACCACCTTTTGTGAAATAGAAACCTACTTATGTATGTGCAGTTCTATGCCTACTCTTTCTGTTCAATTACCACTCGTGCTTAGATCAGATATTTGCATACCACTCTGACAGTCCCAGCTCAATCCCAGGTTTATTTGAAGAATTGTCCCTGACAACATTTCAGCAACTATGTATTAATCTGAAATCCTTTGTGTACCTAACTTCCACTGAATTCCATACATTAGGCCTGCATGTTCATTCAGGTCCTTGAACATGTAGCAGAGAAAGTGGGTGAAAACCAGAGTCTGGGTTCCAGTGAAAAAGCTTTCATTCTCCACGGAGTTCTCTTTCTCTGTTCTCACCACTCAAAGATTCTCCTACTGAAAACAACAATGAAAGCCAAGAAGAATGTCAATGTTGTTTGCAGTGTTGTAGTAGCTGTGTTGGTCCCAGGACATTAGAAAGACAAGGTAAGTGAGACAATATCTTTTAGTGGACCGACTTCTGTACATGAAAGAGACACGTTTTTGAGCTACACGGAACTCTTCTTCAGATCTAGGACAGTTTGTTGAATAATACGGATTACTTTTTCTAGACCTGAAGAACTCTGTGCATCAAAAAAGCTTTTCTCTTCCACCAACAGAAGTTGGTCTGATAAAAGATATTATCTCTCCCACCTCATCTCTCTGTTTAACAAGAGTCAGTACATTCCAGCATGTGCACAGTAAATCCAGTATTATCTTCTACAATTGTGCTTACTTTGTACTTTTTTGTGGTGTTTCTTAAATCAAGACTGGCTATGAGCCAGCTATCTGAAGGCTCCTTGGCTGACCACAGTAAATGATCAAAGCTCTCTCCTTGTAACCTCAGATACAGGTTTAGCCTGGTAGGATCAAATGAAGTCTCAGAAGCTGTTGCAATCTGATATATAAGCCTGATGCAACTCCACTCTTCAGAATGCAGTTCAGAACTGGTAAGTACTGCTTTCTCACCCTGAATTCCCCGGGAAGTATCCACAGAAATGTAGTGGCCTAGAAACACAAATATACACAAAAATAGGACAATAAAAGTCAGATACTTTACGTGTGCATCATTAAATAAAAGTCTTCATTTTAGAGAGGAAATATTGTATAGAGGTTAGATCAGGACATTGAGCCAGGATTCCTACATTTTATTTCCAGCTCCTCCACTGATTTACTGTGCAAGACATTTAATCTCTTTATTACCAATTTACTCATTGTAGACATGATATAATCTACCTTGCAAGTACTGAGAATCTTAAAGTTTGTAAAATGCTTTGAGATCTTCAGATGAAAGATGCTATAAGTGCAAAGAATTAATTTTTTAAACAATTTCCTGTTATTTTACTCTAGTATTATCCTTTAAACCTATAGTTGTATGGAGTAATTATGTAGATAATAAATGGATATCCTACAGAAACATTCAATTTTCTGGACAGAAACATCTATAACTTCATTATATAATTAAACTTTTTTAAAAATAAAATTATATTTTAACTGACACTTAGTAAAATCTAAGCACTTCTCTTAGTTTTGCAGTAGAACTTGAAATAAGCTGTTGGCAGTTATTTCGTAGGTTACTACTGAAAATATACACTAATATGTAGAAATGCCTTCATTCATCAAAGCACTACAACACATGCTTAACTTTAAACACATGAGTAGTCCCCAAAGAGCCAATGGAACTAGACTTGTACTTAAAACTAACTACATGTTTAGGTGGTGGTGATGTTTGTTTGAAATGGTGCCTAAGACTCTAACCTAACATCAGGAATAAAGTTCCACAGGGCTACATGTGGAGGCTGAAAAGTGATTTTAAAAAATAAACAAAGGGAAAAAGAAAAGGAGATAAATCTGATGCAAACTAGAAGCCCAATCTTGCAGACTTTATTTACCTAAAAGTTCCACTAAGACTAAGATTTGAAGACTACAAAGGAATAAAAAAAACCAAAGCAAAGAAAGCTAATAGTAAAACAGAGAAACAAATTATGAAAATTCAAGGAAAAGCCAGTGTTACAGTCTGTTTCTACAGTATTATCTGGTCAAAATAAAACTACTCTGTGGCCAATCTGATGCCATCTTCTATATCTGCATACCACATAGACCTTCTGTAAAATGATCTTAGGCAATCTACTGGGAGCACGTAACGGACGAATCTTATTCCCATCACCAACACCAAATGGTTAGGATGGGAACCAGGGCTCTCTCTGAGGGCAGGGCTGGGAAACATTCTGTCAGAGCGAGTGGATCTTCACAACTGCAGTAATATTATATGCCCTTTCACTCCCTTCTGTCCAGTTTTTCACTCAGTGGCGCCACATGGCTACAAGTTCAGGGCCCCTTTCAGCAAGGTCTGTTAGGGAGTGCTTAAGTTAAGCACATGTCTAAGTACATTGCTAAACTGGGACCTGAGTGAGCACAGCCCAATTCCCAAGATCCCGACTGGGCAATGCCAGGGGGAAAATTAATTCAGCTCACATTCAGAAAGCTTTGGCCCTTTGTACAGCAAATAAAAAGACAGGAATTCTATAACAATTAATATACCCTCTGAAAAATATTATCTTATCTCCCTCAGGTTTGTCCTTACTCTAATCCATTCTATGAGAGATATTGTATCTTACACACCAGCAAATTATTAAATACACTCCTGCTTGTGAAATGTGAATTTATTTTAATCAGGGTTTTTCTTTAGTATGCAGTTTGCCCACTGTCATTCAAATTGCAGGAAGAAATTGGTACAGAAATGTATTCATGGATTTTTACCTGGTTTGAATGACCAACTTGCATGTATATAAAAATCTGTTTTTACATGCACAAAGAGAAAACTTTAGGTCTGATTCTGATCTCACACTAGAGTTCATTGTAACTTCACACATTTCAATAGAGTGACTCCTGATTTACAGTGGTGGTTGACATCAGTAGGTTCCACAGTCAGAAAATTGATGTATTTTTTAAAAAAAATTCTAAACAGAATGATGTAGAAGCATTGCTAGGGGTTTGTTTTGTATTGAGTTAACCAGCAACATCCAGCTCAGGCAAGGAATTTGATTTTCAAGATGGTCCTACTTTTGCCCACTTTTAACACATGGATACAAAGAAACATATAATTCAGAGTCCAGACATTGCAATTGCTGTTTAGGTTTCAGACCTATTTTAGTCTAGAATTTATGAGAAACCCCAAACCTCCATATGGCTGCAAACCATAATACTCACCATTTTGTGCTTTTCAAAAATAGATTAGTATAAAGACAGGGGAAAATACATTCAAATAGAGCCCTCAAATTACCAGCTACATGGCTCAACTCCCTTTCTAACTTGAAAAAAACTTAGTTATAAGTAAACTAGGGTCTACTTCTCTCTCATAAATCTGAATTTGTTTTAAAATGTCTTCTAGTGACTCCAGTCTAGATGTTTATGCCACCATAAATTTGATTCTGCTCCCTAAATACATGATACACTTGTTCATGTGCTCTAGACTCCCCGCGAAAGTGAACAGCATATTTGATCCAAAGCTGGAAAGCCTGTCTCTTGCAGGGCTGGCGTTACCATGAGGCAAACTGAGGCAGTCACCTCAGGTGCCAGACTGTGGATGGAGGGGGGAGGGCCGGTGCATATGTATTCTTTCTGTTCTACATGCACAGGGGTGGTGGAGTGCTGTGCTGGAGGAAGAAGGGCATAAGAGACGTAACACAGGCAGGCAGGAGAAAAGGTGAGAGGGAATAACAGAAAGCAGCAAGAGCTGCAGGGAGAGAGGAGGAGGAGCCTCTTATGTACCTTTCTAGCACCCTCAGGAGACTGGACTGATTAAACACCAGCTTTTCAGGGAGCTTCTGTTTCCTGCTGCTTCCCTGAACCCCTTGAGGAGAACAGGCAGTCACCTGAAGTAGTAGGAACCAGTTAGGCCCTTAAGACGCTGATATCTTCCCTCACTCAGGCCCTGCTACCAGTCTGATTATTTGTCCCCTTCAACTGAGTGTTGACAGCCACTATAGCTGGAACAGAACAGCATTCATGAGTGAAAGAAGAAAAAGCAAAGGAAGTTTTTCTATCTAAGCAGGAAGGAACTCTCCTGAAGTACATAGACACAAATGTTCATGGTGGCCCAGTGAGGATGTGACTGGTGAGGAGATGCCTGATCTTCCAGTTAGTCAGAGTGCAGGTGACCCAACAGCTACTGCAGCATCCATATCTCCATCTCAAATGGATGTAACCATGCACATTGCTGAAGAAAAGTGTAGATCAGAAGAGTGTAGTGGAGGCGCGAGAAACAACTACTGCTGCGTTTAGTTCCTTAAATCTAGATGATCCAGGACTGTGGACCCACTTAAGCAGTAGCCTAAGGGACTTCCTTGTGCATGGGCCACAGCAAGTGAAAAATTTCATATTCCGAAAGACAATGAAAATAGAAGTTTCCATCCAACACATTACTAGCGTGAAATCACCAGTTGTGACAAAGTGGAGATGTTCTGAAAAGGCTCATTGCCATTGTGAGAATGCTTGCTACCCAAAACCTAGAACTGCATGGCACTTTAGATCAGCTGTATGTGCAAACAATGGAAACTTCCTTAACATTAAATAAGATGAGGAAAACTTTGTAGCACCTTAGAGACTAACCAGTTTATTTCAGCATAAGCTTTCGTGGGCTATAGCCCACTTCATTGGATGCACAAGACTCAGCACATCACCTCTGAAAGGTTGATCTAGACCTACAGCTGTAGGAATAAATCCTGCAAACCCAACAGGTCAGTGGGACTGCTCACGTCAGTAAAGTTTGAAGGACGAGGATTTTAAACTCCCATGGGCAAGTATTTCTCTCACCTTGCTTCTCTAGTAATCAGTTTCTTAAAGCTGACACTCAGTTTAAATTGATTAGACCATAACCTTGCCATTTTTTCCACACAAACATTGCACTTCTAGATCACAATGATTTTATCTTTACTTAGAAAATTACAGTGTTTCAGTGCTATTATAGTAAAATCTAAAAGGCATCAGTAGATCACTGAGGTCTGGTTAGATCAGCTTCCAGCCCTCCCCCACAGCATTTGTTCCTCAGAACAGTAAGAAATTTATGCTGGTTGCACATTCTATGAGTAACATGAAAGGCAGGAAGCCAGATATTGTGGCTAACAAACTAAACTATAAGCCATTAAAAAAAAAGATTACAAAGCATTTGTAAGAACTAAAAATGACCAATTCTACTGATGTAACAGGATGTAAACAATTGGAATTGTAACCACAGATATGTTCCACCCTTCACAGGGTTTTATGTCTAGTGCAGCTGTTCATTCAACCTAGCAACAGTACAGTTTTAGGGGGGAGGAAAAAAAGAGGGAAAATGTTTATAAAAGCAAGTTCCTGAGGAAACATTATTTTAAAATGTGAACTGGAGAAATCTGAGTGAAAATTTTATTAAGCATTAATTTGTGTACACAGATCCATAGATTTGCAAGAAATGTCTTGAAGCTACAAGTCATGTGACCATTACCTCTTTTAATTTTTGTATGGAAGGTACAGAGGAATCATCAAGGTTTCCAGGATCAAAAATTTGCTCTATGGATATCTCCTTTGGCATATCAATATCTAGTTTTATTTTTTAACATACCATTCTATTGTCAAGAATAAAAGAACAAAGTAGACACCTTTTTGCAGACGCTTGCACCATTTTACAAAATATGTATTAAGCTTTGGTCTTTCTGCCACAATGGTTAGCTAACACACACTATTTCCCACAGCCATGCAGACATCATTTTGCACAATTAAGTTTGCACTTGGAAGGCAATGTTTTGATCTGGTTTAGGTTAAGGGTCAGGTTTGATTTGACAGCACTAAAATCTTAATGGCTGTTCTTATGAGATTTTGGCTGAAAACAGCAGCAATTTCATGAGATTAGAGTTGAGGTGTTCAGCTTCAAGATTCCATATTTGGTCCAACCTTTTTTCAAAGCCTAAATTAAATTGCTTGCTGAAGTTGTCTGCCTTTCTCAAATATTTTCAATTTTTCCACTGGAAAACTGAACACCTGAAAACCAAATACAGTACTTTTGGCTGAAAACTGAAACTGTTTTTGACAGAAAGCTGAAAAACAAAAGTCGAAATTTTCTGCAGAACAAAAAAATAAACAAACCACCCTTATTTTCCAACCAGCTTTAGTTATTTTCATTTTACACAGTGAAAGGACTCAGCATATTAGCACAAAAGTAGTTAAACAAAATGACTATCTTGGGAGAAGAAAAATATCTGTGTGCACACTGTATTAATACTGATATTCTCTGAGGAGAAGGAATTACTTTATAGCATACAAATCCAGTAAGGGGGGGGGGGACATCATCCAGCAGATTCAAAGGCAAACTATCTATACATAATTTTTACATGGGCAGAGACTGTCTAATCTTGGCATGAAAATCAAATTTAAATTGTAACTATAGCAATCTCAGCCTGCCCATTCAAGGTTTGACACAGCTTTGCACTGCCCTTTATATACAGAAGCATGCCTGTAGCCAAACTCTAGCCCTAACTTAATGAGGGTGAAGCCTACATTCCAAAAAATCCACAAATTATAGCATCACTGTTCCTACAGCAATGCAATTGGACTGCATTGTGCATATGTAGTATTTTCAATTCTTGTTAAATTGTGGCTGAGTGTATTTCTGTATAGGTTGTTACATTTATATAATAAAATATACATGATGTGCACAGTGGTCAAATTAACGTTGTGGCAGGAACCTTTATTTTCACTTGTACGGACTTCTTTGTCTCTGAACTGTTTATCCTTAAAAGTGACTATGAAAAGAACGTTGTGGGGTTGAAGTGCCTACTGCATCTTTCTGACTGCAGTGTACGTGAGTTCCTGCCCACGATGGTAAGTCACTGTCCTGGTTGCAGTGGTGCAGGTAGAAATGGTTTAAGGCCTTCCTCTGAAGAGATGTGCCTCTACTACTAAGCAATATATTTACTGATTTTTGTGTGTGGGCACAAGGCACTTTTGAAGCATTGCTACCACCAGCATTGACAATGCCTTTTTGCCTTGATCTATCAGCACAACTGTAACAATCTGGCAAGTTCAGTATATGCTGCTGTTTTTTTATTTAAAACATCTGCTCGGCTACAATGGTCTCATTGGTGATACTTAATTGTAGAATTGTTGGCAACAATTGTGACCTCTCCTTGCTCTCCCTCTACATGTCCCAAGATTCTTACATCATGTACAGATTATACCAGATTCTCTTTTTGTTCCAAATGCAAGCATATGGGTTTGTTTTCTTTTATAACAGCCTCATATACTTTTATAAATCTTTTCAAGTTTCCCTTTGTTATTGTTTTTTTCAACTGCTGCATCAGCTTCAGGGGCCTGGTGTTCAAAGCATTCAAAAGTCCTTTTAAGTTGCTCATATATGTATTTTGTTTGTCAAACTGATTATCTACTGCAGTATGAAATTCCAGATATGTTGAATTTTCCAATTTATTGCTTCCAATAGCTCTTTCAAGAAGCCATCTCTGTGATTTTTTTAGTACATTTGAGCAGGATGGGGGATCAGATTCCGAGACCGCTCTGTGATAGGAAGTTTTTGAATTGGAAGAGAAATCATTTAGGAAAGCATTCCCTTTATTCTTTGGAATCTTAGAAAAGTTTCCATTATCTTACATGCTAAAAAAATATTTAAATAAAAAGTAGCTAAAAAAGGAAATATCCATGCATTCATTTGTTCACAGTGCAGTTCTCTTGGGTTCTGAACACCACCTCTTCCTTGAATTGTGTTTTTGACAAAAATCAACATTCTGGAGGTGTCGTGGGTGTTCTTACTGGACAATTGTTTGTTCATCCATATGCTAATACAGGATGGCCCCAAAACCTCTGGGAGAAATGTAAATATTTCCTCTTTCATCTGTTGATTATTTCCCTCTTACGGTATTTACACAGTTGCACAACAACATGACAGAGTGGGATATGTCTGCATGAAATTATGAACTCCATCTTGTATTATGTGTTGAATACATGTAAACTTGCCCAAGGCACTCCTACTCAACTTCGTTCCAGACAGCATCCCTGCCTAGGAAGGGTACATAATACCTCACTCTCCGAGAAGCCATAAAGCTGCAGTCTGGGGCCATTAACTTTGATAGTCTGTCAGCTGTTGCCTGCCTCCCCGAACAACGAGCTCCTGTGTAGAAAAAAATATGGAGGGTGTAATTGGGGGAGCATGACTGTGGGATCTACGACTTCTCTGTTGGAGCACCTGGATCAGAAACAGAACCCCCTACTTAAGAGCAGGAGTGAGATCAGATATGAAGGAGGGTATGCCTCAGGATTTTTGTTGTTTTCAAAAATCTGTAACTCTTGAGTGCTTTGAGAGTAAATGGCTATGGTTAAGAAATTCCTTTGCTCAGCTTGTGTTCTTTGCTTTCTTGCCACATTGTCCCCAAAAGGGTTAAACTAGAACTAGAGTACATAGGCTAAGTGAAATTTTGAGGGCTCATGTGCAAATAACTGGCCAAGGGGGATGCAGAAGTCTCAGTCTGATTTCTAGGATCTAGGGCAGATAGTTGGAGCCATTCCACACCCGAAGAAAGAGTAGCAGCAAAAGATCTGAGCTTAGGAGTGTGCCCTAGACTCCCAGAGCTAGGAACAATGACAAAACCCTACCCAGACCCACGCTTGGAAACACATGGGACCCAGTGATTAGTGGGCAGTAGATTAGTGACTGTACAGTGGGGTACTAGCCCAGATTGTAAAACATGCTGTTTGTCTCTTATTCCCCCCATCACCACGACCACTCATAGTACTCTTGATTTTAGTTAGGAAGGGTTTAAAAAAAGACACTAAAAATAAAGCTTTGTCACAACACATATCCGCTCCACCTGCATTTTCCAAGTCACATGCGTAGTTAGGACCTGCTGTGTTGTGTTAGGTTGTCACTGTCGTATGTAACTGCTTCTGATATACCAGAGATGGTGTTAATACAATGATTTAATTCTTATTTCAAGGTCAGCTATGTAAGGAATGATAGTTACCCATAAAAGTTTACTTGCGCTACATGAATAAAACTGTTCTTATACCTACACACAAACAACTCACTTCAGGTGAGTTTTCCCATTGACTTCAATGGAACTACTCATGCACTTAGCCCTGGTCACACTGTGGGTGGAGAGGGGAGGGAGAAAATTGATCTAAGATACACAACTTCAGCTACAAAAATAGTGTAGCTGAATTTGACATACTTAGATCGACTTACTGCAGCGTCTTCGTGGCAGAGTCGACTGCTGCCACTCCCCCGTCGACTCCACCTGCGTCTCTCACGGCGGTGGAGTACAGGAGTCGATGGGAGAGCGCTCAGGGATCGACTTATCATGTCTAGTCTAGACGCGATAAATTGACCCCCCCCCCCAGATTGATTGCTACCCGACGAATCGGCGGGTAGTATAGACATACTCTTTGAGTTAAGAATGTTGAAAGGCAGCCAGGCTGCATATAAACACTGAAACCCAAAACTAATTTTAAGAAGAAAATACTTTTTACTCTGACCCAGTTAAACTTTAATCTCACCCAGAATGTGTGCGCCAAAAATATGCTGTTCAAAATTAGCCTTTATCCATGTCAAAATATAAAGGGGGAAATACAAGTATCTTTCTATAAAACAAGAACCAACCCTTCCTGTGAATGTCTGCATGAATGTATGATTCATGTATTCTCATTATTTCAGTTCCAAAATGTTACTAGCTTTGTACTTTTTAAATTGTTTTTTGAGCTAGGACTTTTTAAGATGGTTGAGACTGTGGACTGACCCATAACCTCAATGTCTCAAAATACCTATAGATCTGCTGACTGACTGACAGTATATTTTTGGATCCAGGGATATCCCAGCCTGAAGTTACTGGAATGAGGAGGTTCCTCATTTGCAGAACATTGACCTAATCAAACCACATCTGGTGATGTCAGTGACTCCAGAAGGAGTGCCCCATTCTGATTCACCAAGAAGTTCCTGAGAGGGGTTCCAAGAGGAATGAATTAGCCAAGCCACCATCTTCAAAAACCGAATGAAAAGAAACACCCTGACTGCTGTGACTTCTGGCTTACAGGTTTCTGGCACTGGTTGTTAGCCTTTGGCTGTGTAATACCACCAGGTCTGACAAAGAGGTCTGTGCTTGCTCCATCGTCCCATCCATCCATCCAATGGTAGGAGTCCAGTATCATTTCATTTAAGTATAATGGACCCACCTCCTTACCTGTTCCCTCCAAGAAAAAGATATTCTTTAACAGCTCACATTCCTGCTTTAGCTGAGTGGTAGATTAGACCCAGGGAAAAGTGAGCAGCAGAGCTTTGGTCAGTGATTTACAGTTCTTTCTAAAGGAGAGGCGTAATGACTGCTGGCTGAGTATGGTTAAGCAGAAGATGATAAAACTAGCCAACCTAGAGCCAGAGCTGGCTTTTGGTGCCTGGGAAACCTATGGCTGTAGAGGCCCCTGATTTCAGGATTTTATACATATCAAGACTTATCCTACTCTTCTTTCTTCCAAGTTAACTTCATTCCATTTTGGTAAGGAGATGGCTTGCAAAATATAAAAATTGGAATTCAATAGATAGGATGGAAAATTTGTCACTATGATTTTTATTCCAGAAACTCACATGATCCCCCCCAGACAGTTTTCCAAAATTGACCTTAGGACCCATTCAATTAAGCCCTTAGATTTTTCAGGAACTCCAGCTAGATTTGCAACTGTGGGATTACTAGGGGTCAGCCTGAAACCTGGAGGATCCTTAGCATTCCACAAGAGTGTAGAGCCATCTATGAAGAAGCTCAGTGCCCCAGTGACTTTCCCTCACCCCCTATAGTGGCTGTCCCTGGTATACCCTGTGAAGGGGGATCGATCACAACTGCCAAGGAGGACTCTGTGGAACAGGTAATACAGATCTTCAGAAGACAATGTTTCCAAGGATTTATATTCATGGGGCTCTATTAATTATGAGGTCCTTACTTGGGCAAATTCCCATGGAAGAGCAGGGAGAAGAAAAAGAAACAGATATTAATGCAATCTTACAAAGCAAGTGGAATGTGAATTCTGTTCATTACACGTGAATCTATGATCATGGATGGCCTAAATCCATAACATTGTTAAAACTTTTGTTTTCTTTTTCCTAACACAGCCAGGCTGATCCTCCTCTAGCAACCAAACATAAATTTAGTGAACTAACTAACTAATATGCTAGTCCTTAAATGTAACTAACAGTTTAACTGATGCTGAAGATGCTTTTACAGTTTCACATGCATGTCAAGATTATACCTTAAAAAAAACAGCTTTGCTGTATATGCCAAACTTTGTGTGGTCTTTCAATAAAAATGCCGCATTAAGTTCTATTCTGAAATCATTCCTTAGGGCAAGGATTATATTTGTCTATGAAATCATTGCAATAATGAGTGCTTCAAGAGTTATTCTGGATAAGGCCAATAGTTAGATTATATCACTTTTAGAGTCAAAGTTTAGTAACTGTGCTGTAAACAAATATTTTATTAGCTAAGTCCTCACATATCCTATGTATTCTTGCAACTTCCACAAGCGCAGTGGACTCAGTACTGAAAAACTTTAGCCTATAATGCGCAGATTGTTTTAATTAACCTTGTGATGGGAAATGGAATATGCCAGAATGTTGATTTGCAGGTTCATTATCTTTTGCACTTGACAACTCTGGATGGAGTCCTGGCATGTCTGACTAACTATGCTATCAATTCATCTTGATAGGCAAAGAAAACCTGCCTGCAGCTTCCCATGGGCCTGATGAATCAGAAATTTCTGTTGTATTAACAGCATTCTTTTTCAAAGAAACTTGCAGTATTGTTTGCCTGAAGTGATATGGAGATAATCTGAACACACACACAGATAGGTGGAATGATCTGAATACCAGACATCCATGTGTGTTCAGATTATCTTCATAATCTACAGTTAGGATGCAATTTACACACACACCCCTGCACGTAGCCTACCCCTCAACCTGTAAATTAGGGTGTAGATCTGTAATGCAGCTCCTCCCCAATCTCTATTCCAGCCTACAGACTGGAAGAGCAACAGCAGTTCTTCTGTACCCTGATGCAGGGATTGCTGCCAATAGAGCCATGTAAGCATAGATCTCATTGCCCTCTCCCCTAATTTGCATGTAATACCCCCTACCTACAGTGACCTATCTGAGGATGGAGCACAAACCACAGAATCCAGTGGCCATTTCATCCCTGTCAGAGCTCAAGCAGTATGAATGGTTCTGTACAAGCCCACCATAAATGGTCATCAACTGAGAACAGAGCAACAATCTGGCAGCTAGCTGTTTAACCGTAAAAAGAGAAAGGGGTGCAAAGCCAACCAAAGGCGCCCGAGAGCATTAGAACAGAATGTCAAACTGGACACGGCGTATTCCAGTTTTTGTCAGTTTGTGTTCTAGCCCTAACACGGATTCAATTTTCTTGCCCTTTTACATTGTTGTTTCCCGCTCCCCCCTCCTACTGAGCTCAAAGCTGGGAGTAAATCAGATCATGGGCTAGTTGCCTGCCAAATTTCATCTTTGAAAAAACCCAAGCAAGTTTTCATGACTGTTAGAAGCCCAAAAAACATGTTTTCAGAGAGTAATATGGACATGACCTTAACTACTGAAGCACATAATCATCAACCATTATAAATCTAAAGGGGGAAAAGGCAGTGACCTATATACCAGTCTTCAAAGCCTCCAGACCAGAACATTACCAAGATGCTGACACAAGCTGACAACATGTACTACAGTATTCCAGACCTAGTGCCTTTCACCACCATAGCGAAGCTCATATTTTCACTGAATTGTCTTAGTTAAAGTACAGATTTTTTAAAAAAATAAGCCTTTTTTTGTGAAGGAAGGAAGGAAGAGACACAATCAAATACTTAAAGAACACACCTTGGCTTAATATTAGGTATTTATGTAGTGCCAATAGCATGCTAGGATTTCAGAGAGAAATAGTTAGCATATAGCTCTGAGATGTAACACAAAGCAAGTGATTAAACTGGGATACTTGGCATATCTTGTTAGTATTTTTATTAAAATAACTTCTTTGAAAAGAGGATTAGAGTTTACAGGCCTCTTAGTAACTTAAAATAAAGAAAGGGCCCAGTCCTCTCTTACACTCTGGCAGCATACAGGGGCCCTAGGCGGGGATGGAACTGGCAACAGGTGCTCCCTAACCAGCACAAAGCTGTGGAATGTTTCTGCACCGGCTGCCCTTGCAATCTCCAGCACCGGCAAGATGTGCTCTAGCTATTTTCAGTGGCAAGGACTCCCACGTATGCCATCACAGAAGAGAATAAATTGACCCCTTGCAGAACAAGCAGAAAAGTGACCGTGGCAAGGTTGCTGCCACACTACATCCCAGTGCTGTATATGGCATGGCAACAGATGGGCCTCAGTTTTCCCCCATGACTTCTTTGGCTGATGTCAGCTGTTGGAATGACCTGGCCCTCCAGCAAAGCCAAGTAACAGGGGTCCAAAGATCTGCAGGATCTCAAATTCTTTCACCTAAGCGTAACAGAAAATAGCAAAACAATCTTCAATACAGCTGGGCTCAGTTAGTAGCATTCTTTGCAGGTGAGCCCTGCTTAAAACCATCCCAACACTTATATTCCTGTCTTCCACTCCTAATGCCCGAGTGGAACCCATCCTTCCCTCAGCCTAAAGGAGGAAAACTTCCACCTTCACTTGGGTTTTGTCTCTAACCCTTCCTCTAGCAGCAATTTGATCCTTCCTTTATGAAGACCAAGCCCCTCACTAACTGGGTTTGATCACCAGTTATGCCTAATGCCGCTCCAGGTGCAGCCCAGTCAGTTAATTGGCCTCACAGGCCCCTTTGACCCTTTCATCATGTGTGTGCGTGGAGGGGGGGTATATATGCCACCACAGTGACTTTATGTCTACATCATGGGGGTCAGGCTACAGGTTTGTTTAATTGTGGTACAGACTGTTGGACTTGGGCTGGAGCCCTGGCTCTGCGACTCTCCCATCCTAAGAGCCCAGGCTCTAGTCCGAACATCTACACCGTGATTAAACAGGCTCATAGCGCAAGCCCAAGGCAGCTGACATGGACTAGCCGTGAGTGTTTAGGTGCAGTGTAGATAGAACCACCGAAACTTCTGTCCGCCCCCCATCCATGTGCCAAGCACAGGCTACAGCTCAATCAGAAGAGAGAAACTCACCCCAAATGTCTTTATTAGTTTTATCTTCTATTTGATAAATGTAGTTTCACCCATATGAGAACGGGTTTCCATTTACTGCTTTGTGTCCTAATAGAACCCGAATATCAGCAATATGCTGGGGACAACGTATATTAAATCCTGCATTACAGCCAGTCGTGGGAGGATAAGGGTATAAAAACAAAATGAATGGCTTTTTTGCTTAATTCCTTTTTTGATGGAATACTGCATGAAAACTCTCTCATATGAGACAAAGGTTGTGTCTAGCTCTTTGATAGTTCCACAGTAAAGAGCTCTGACATCTCTGAGCACAGAACTCCAGACATGCCCCCACCCCTGACAAGCTGAAAATATGACATATTGGCTATATGCTTGTCTTGCTGTTTTACTGACAAAATACATCTACTGGAACCTGTGTGCATTGTAGTGCGTGTCTTCTGGTGTTCAGCTTGTTACTTGGTGGGGAGAAAGTGTTTTTGTTATAGAGTTGTGTCTGAATAATCAAATGTTAGTCAGGGAGATGATTTCTGTTGTAGCTGCTATGTTGGCATCACTGGCTGGATATAACTACATTGCCTAGCAACTACTTTGTTTCTAACAATAGGTACAATAGTGAGAACACCATTTCAGACAACTTTGGAGAAATACAGCAGATTTTTACACAGGGTGAGAGCCTCATCCTCCAACTGCCCTCTTTACATTAGGTAAAAGGGCCAAAGTTGCATAAATGGAACTTAAAAGCCCCACTTCTGGCTACGTAAGAATTCCCCCTGGGCAGGAATTGAAGCAGACAACCACACAATCCCTACGGATTAATCTCTAATTATGCTCACTACTGGGATTTCTCACTGCATTCCCCATTATCCACACACCTGCTCCTAAACTGTCTATAAGCTTACTTCTGTTGATGTAAGATGCTGACATACACCAACTACCCTTTCTGCAGAGCAGAAATGTGATCGCTCACATCAGAGCTGATTACTTTCATAAATTGTCTGTTGGACCCCCAGGAGTCATAAAATGAGGGTGCTTTTACATCAGTAAAGCAATTACTACCTTTTTCTTCTATGGCATATCTGCTGTCACTGAAAGCTGTACCTATCTTTACATTGAAAATTCGTGTGAATTTGATGAGGCAATAGGGTATAAATTATGCTTCCTTATTTAGAAGCAATCTGTGGAGTATTTCATTTGCCACCTCCCCCCCCCCCCCAACGCCCCTGCTTTTTTTAAAACCCCACAAAACTCTAGAGAAGACAAGATGGCTAATGCCCACCACAGTACTTTCCCAATTCAATTATAACTAACCTGAGATGCATCACATTATGCAGGCAAGAGTTATGACAGCATAAATTCAAATATTGTCATTTTTCGTGCCGAAACCAAACTGTAGGAGTATCTCATTATCAACCCGCCTTGAAAGTTTTTCCAGAAAAACGAGAATTTTATTTTTATGATTGCCCTTTTAAAATTACTTCAACAGCGCTGGGAGCTAGAATACAATGACTTTATACTAAGGGTGGCCTTTTCATAAAGATTCACCATGAAGGAGAAATATACTTTCTACTCCAGGATACTTACAAGCTTTTCTTTTAGTTTGTATTTGGTCATCTTGTGTGTTAATACAAGTTCTGCCAGCGAATTACTAAAGCTAGGTCTACACTATAGCCAATGTTGGCAAAACTTGTGTCACTCATATGCCAGCCCCCATCCACTGAGCAACGTAAGTTACATCAAGGTAAGTGCTCAGGTGTGCAGTGCTAGGTCAGTGGGAGAGCTTCTCCTGCCAACATAGCTTCTGCTGCTCTCAGAGGTGGGGAGGGTTTATACCAGCAGGAGAGCTCTCCCACTGGCATTGAGCATCTTCACCAGACACGCTCAGCAGCACAGCTGTATCAGTACAGCTGTGTTACTGCAGCGCTGTATGCACAGACACACTTTTATTGGTAATGGAACAAGGAAGCCAGGTGACAGACAATAATCCCAATAATGAAACATGTAAACAAATAGAAAACAATTCCCACTGGAATCAAACAGCATTCACCCTTCTTGCTATACAATTTGTTTTTTGCCAAGTACAATAAACCTAGCTGAATAATTCAATTATTTAAAAAAATCTCTAATATTACAATATTAAGAACCTGATAATGATGAAAAATCTCCATTGTGAAATTCAAGTTCAAGACTAATAGTTTATTTTAAAACAGGTGAAAATAATATTAGATGGTGACTGTACATGTAATTGTATGATAAGCCTTTTTATTGGAGAGGAAATGGTAAGTCCTAGTCAATTGTTCTAACACCCAGCAGTCACAGCCCACTGAGCGGAGGTAGGACTGATGGGCTGACTTTTCTTAGACTATTTGAACGTCTCAAAGAAATAAAAATTTCCATGTTTATATAGAATTTCAGAACACTGTAATTTTAGACCAGAAGCAACAGCTGGCATTTATAAATCAAGGAATAAATCTATTGTAGATACCTGTAGAAATGTATTTTCAATGGCTACAGGCAACATCAGAATCAATTAGTTTTTACGAATGGGTAATCACCTTGTCTTGATTAGGAAATTCTTCACTGTTTAAAATAACACTTTGTGGGTCCAACAGATACAACTTGTTTTACCTCTCTTCTTGATTGCTTACTCGAGTGGCCACATAGTAGATACAGCCTACTGCTCTTTGTCTCACTCTGCCTCCAGCTATCTTGATGCTATCAGACTGAATTCTCAGCTGCAGTTGAGCGGTGACTGAGGAAGCTGGGATGAGATGGGGGCACGGAGGGTCGGTTTCTTTACCCTTATGCTCCCCTCTACTCCCCCCCCCCCCCAATCCTGCAGCTAATTGTAGGTTTCACTGGTCGACTATTTGCTGGCACTATTCTGAGAGGCTCAAATGAGGAGCCAGGATCTGTGTGAATGAAGAGAAGTTTTATATTGCATTCTGTTTTGTATTCAACTAGGACTGCTCTTCTGGACATCTCAGGTCAGCTGTGGATGAGCTAACTAAAACCTACAAGGCTTTAAACTCTCTCTACTGCTCTGGACTTCTGACTGAGCACTCCAATAAGGCTGTATCTACACTGAGAACTGTAGGTGAGTCTCCTGCCATTGGTCTAGCATCAGGGCAACTCCAGGAGTGCTAGCAATGGTGCAAGCACCAATGGAGAGTCCACTGCTGGCACAAGTGAAACTGCATTGGTTCTAGAGCAATGGTGGAAAAATTGCCTACAAGTCTATGTACAACATGGCTTAGGAAACTTTCGCCTGCAACACCAGTGGGCACTGCATTACTATGGGCACTCTGCAGACTGTTACTTTCTCTTTCAGGAAGACAAGTATCAGGGGGCAGTCGTGTTAGTCTGTATCCACAAAAACAACCAGGAGTCTGGTGGCACCTTAAAAGATTAACAGATTGATTTGGGCATAAGCTTTCATGGGTAAAAACCCACTTCTTCCTTGTTGCCTTTCAGGAAGAGTTTTTCATGGTTCATGCAGGGCTGTTTTATGCACCCACTGCCACCTGTGACGACCTAGTCCCTAAGTTAGAAGGGGCACCGCAAGGGAGATATTGTTATTACAGATGTCTAAGGACAACAATTCCATTTGGTGGCAACTTTCAAAGATTCAAGATTTGGTTTTACTCTTCGCTGGAATGAAAACAAAATCTTTTGAATGTTTTACCAAAAGAGAATTGTCTCAAAACATCTGATTTAGGATGGAAAAGCTCATGTTTTCAGCTTGTGTCTCTCTCATATCAGAAGTAACCAGAGAGCCCTGGTCCTCAGAAATCTTTCAGATGTAAAATTAATCAAAACTGATACATCTCAGCTTTGAGGAAACAGCATATTTCCATGAAATTTCATTTCATGATAAACATCCTAATCTCTGGGGAAAGTTGCCTCTTTCTCAGGCCACCGCAGCCCTGCACAGCCCAAATTTCCCCCATCCCGTCTTTTCACCTTCCCACCTACCCTCTATTCCCCCCAAGGCCACCACCTCACCTTACATGTGCATCTTCTCCAGGGTCCAGACACCTAATTAGTGGAGCCACGCCTGTGCGGCTCCACTAATTAGGTGGGTGGCCCTTCAATCTCTCGTGTGCGGCCACGCAGGCACATAACTTAGAGGGAACTATTTGTGGACCACCTGAATGGCACTCATGGACCACAGTTTGAGAACCTCTGTGTCAGGCAACCAACACCCACAGCTTCCAGTGTTTAGATTAGGGGTCAAAGCCCTCTGCGATGTTTAGATTGGGGGTCAAAGCCCTCTGCTCTCTTGCCTTACCTACTTCTCCCACCACTGGCAGCTCCTGCAGACCTTCTTGCTAAAGCAACCTGGGTGTTGCCCAATACCCCGGGCCCAAATATGTTCTAGGAACCTCTGACCACTGCTGCCTGAGGCCCAGATGCTCCCCATTCCCCTCAACTGGGAGCAGCTCTTGGGCCTCTCTCCATAGACTGCTCACTGTGTCTGCCTCTCCACTGCACTCTTCTCTACTGCCCTACTCTGTCTTTACACCATTCTCCCTCATAAGAAGGGCTGAAAAATGGAGACTCCAACAAAATGAGTCCACAGAGGGCTTGGATGTGTCTGAACTAGCCATGGTACAAGCAACTCCACATCACAGCCCTTCGCTCTTCTACTCAAAGAGTGTGTGAGCTTGTCATTTTCACCTCCCATGAAGTGAAGTGAGTGTCCACCCTCACTAGGTCTTTTCAAGCCCCCACATCTCACAAAACTAAAGAATGAGTGAGCCAAACCGGACGAGTATGCACTGAAAGCAGTCAGGTTGAAAGTGAAGGACTGTGAAGGACCCCTTCTTCTAAGAATGTTGGACTGTTTTCAGATTGGCCAAAGTGGAATTTGGCCTGGAAGTGGAATTTCCTGTCAGAGACAGCTAAAAGAAAGGATCCTCGCTTATACATGCTGAGAAAAAACATCTGTCCTATTGCATTACTGGACATTATGGACTCATGCAAAAACTATGCCTTTCAGCTTTCAGAGGTGGGCAAAACCCTCTGAAAACTGCTAGAGTTCGTATGTCAGTAAAATCAAAACGACAGGATCATCCCCCAATCTATAGTTGGAATTATCATCCCCAATCTCATCAGACAGGATCCTGGAAAGCCTTGGTCTTAGGCTCAGAACTGATTATTCACTTACCAGTACCAACCACACTTCATCCTGTATCAGGACTCTTCTACTTCCTCCCCATTGATTCAGAGAGGCAAGCAATTACCTTTCAATCCCCACTCCAAAAGGCACAAATTATCTCTGCCCTTTTGAACAAGCCACTTGAAAATTCTTAACAGGTGGCTTCAGCCTGGACAACCACAGGCACATTCATGCAATACACATTCATGCAATACACGATGATGAGGTCTGGATACGTCTGAACTCTTAGCCCCTGAAGGGAGCGTCAGAGTAGCTAAAATTCTGTTGTCCCTTTGATACAAATCCAGAGGGAAACAGCCTCCTTTTAAACCTGTTCTATCTCCTGAGCAGTAGGGGAATTTGCAGTTCTTGAGTTGAACAGGGGTTGCCAATAATCAATTTGAAACCCCTTAATCAGTTCATAACCACACAGCCATTTTGGATAGATGGCTTAAGAATGTGGGGGTCACGTAACACGAAAGGAGTGGCCAAGCCCGAATTATGAGAGATATCTTAGTTGCTTTGGGATATGAGTCTGCTACTAAAGGAGGGCGATTGTTTTCCTAATGTAATCTTATAACCCTCTTTTGGCTTGTACAGCTCTGCAACTGTTAGCCTATTCCCAATTAATCAGCCCTCTGTTTTTAGTAAGAGAAAATATGTTGACACTTACATTTGACTTTTACTTACCCCCACTCGTGTGGCGATCCAAGCTACACCTCCCTCTAACATCCCTGCCATATATGACAACCTCATAGAGAAAAGTTCCCTGTTCTTTTTCAAGAAAAGTGCAATTACTTCCATAATAACTCCCTAGCTTGACACTTAGTTTAAAATAAGCACTGAAGTGGCTATATTTAGACAACTATTGATATAAAACCTCTCCTGTTTCCACTCAAGTGCATAAATGTACTCTTAGTTAGGAAAGAATAACCCTCTACAAATCTCTCACACACCTGAAGATCAGAACAATGAACCTGAATAATATACCCTCAGTAATGTATCTGCATCAGAACAGGTTAAAATATATGTATTCAAACTAAGCCTGGTAATTCCAAAACTTCAAGTAACAAACAAAAGAACAACTTGGACTAGCACATACAGTATGAATCTGCACGCTCTATACAACAGATGCTGTTGCAAGTCATCCTGTATCTGGACATGCTTTTAAAAGACGTTTCATTTTATGAAATATTCATATACTTACATACAAGTTTCCTGAGTTATACATATGGGTGAAAATTACCAATCTTCCCATTAATGTTACTTGATTTGCCTATGCAATCACAGTAATAAAAAAAATATATGGAGATATGCCTCTCTCATAGAACTGGAAGGACCATTGAGTCCAGTCCCCTGCCTACACTAGCAGGACCAAGTACTGTCCCCTGACAGATTTTTTTTGCCCCCGATCCCTAAATGGCCCCCTCAGCTCACAACCCTGGATTTAGCAGGCCAATGCTCAAACCACTGAGCTATCCCTCCCTGCAATTGTGGATATAAGTTGAGTATGTGGGGGCCTAGAAATGTAAAGGAGAATTTCAATTTTTTAAAAAAATGAATTTTTCTAACACTTTTCCTTGCAAAATGCCTTGAAAGAGCTACCGATATGGGACAGAAGTATGGGACAAAATATATACAATTTTGACTGAAAAAGATGTTGATAAGAAAAAACCCAGATGAAAAGATGGGAGAGAGTTTTGGACAAAAAATTTTATCTGGACGAGGGGGTCTCTCTATATGGGAAAGGGAATATACATCTTCAATTTGTGTAGCTCAGAAAGAACATTTTTATAAATCACTGTATAGATGGCATTTGACTCCAAATATTTCCGCTACTCTGGAGGGGTTGCAGAGAAAGGGGAACGTACTTGCACATATGATGGTCGTGTCCAAGAATTAGACAGTTTGGGAAAAAAATTATTAACAATACTAATCTTATGACAAAATACTGGCTTCCTAGAGATTCTTGACCTGCTTGCTTAATGCTTCAGTAAAAGATCCACATTTGAAATAGAATGATAATTTAACTTTTATTGTTAGCAGCTAGACTTTGTGTTGTATGTTATTTGAAAAAAAAAATGTGATTCCTCCACTGGAATTTTGATAAAGTAAAATATGGACTATCCTTGTAATGGAAAAGCTTTCACACCAAGTACACACACAAGAGAAGTGGGAAAAAAAAAAAGATTTAGGCATTTGGTCACTTTTTTTAGCATACTCAGAGGAGGACTCCCGGCCAGAAAGACAGAATCTTTAGCCAGGTTCTTTGAACTTTAACTTGATCTGTAATAAATAATGTACAATGTAAGATGTTAACAATTTATTGCAACTTTGCCTTAATACAAAGTGTTTTTAAAAAGCGCTACCAATTTAAGTTATTAATAGAGATTGAAAAAATGACTATTACTAAAGAACATAGGTTATCATAGTCCCCTCAAAGACACACAGGGCTGGTCTTTGGGTCCAGGTCAACCATAGGTCCAATGATTTTGGGGAGGACCCAAAATCAATTGACAGCTTCGGGGATTAGTGCTGATGGCACATAGAATACTGCAACCTCCTTACAAACCCGCTGCCTGTGATGAGCTAGCTCCTCTACTAAATAGTAAACAGGGCCTCAGGCCCCATGGATCCATAACATGAGAGGAAGTGCAGTCTAGTACAGTGGTCTTCAAAGTGGGGTGTGCAAGACCCCGGTGCCGCCACCAATCCCACCCGGAAGACCGCCAAACTCGGAAGCGGTCTATTTGTGTCCCACCGAAATGCCACCACAGAAAGCGGAAGCTTTCCATTCGGTGGCATTTCGGTGGACATACCCCGGGGGCCGCAAGTGGACGCCAGACTGCGGAAAGGGGCCGCAGCTGAAATACTTTGAGGAACGCTGGTCTAGTATACTAAGCAAGCGACTAATCCCAGCTCTAACACGGACTTTTCGTCAAGTTATGTAGGCCAAAATTTACAGTCACTGACAGTTCCAATAAGGAGATTTTACTGGAGTGTAGGGGCAGTTTTGTATCTATTGGGGAGAAAAGTTGTTATATACATTCTTGTTAAACAATACATAGCAATGGGACTACATTTGTAATTCTCTCCTATGGTTTAGTTAGAGCTTTCAAGTTGTCACAACTTGCCCACCGCAAGACCGTAAGTGATTAAGAGCAGGGAATTTGCTTGTGTATACATTCTGTAAGGCAGGTAACACTCGGTGGTGGTGGGGTGGGGAATCTAGGGTTTGATGTCCCTAGAAACTTAAGTCCTATTTATTTACAGCACAGATTCACCACAGAAGGGAGAAATGCTGCATCTGCTTCACCAATGTGCCTCCAATCTCTCTTGAAGGATTGAGAGGATAGTTCAAAGACTATCCCCATTTATTCCTCAGCCTCTCTGCTAAACAACCATGCTGACACTGTCAAATATGAACATAAGAACATAAGAACATAAGAACATAAGAACATAAGAACATAAGAACGGCCATACTGGGTCAGACCAAAGGTCCATCTAGCCCAGCATCCTGTCTACCGACAGTGGCCAATGCCAGGTGCCCCGGAGTGAGTGAACCTAACAGGTATGATCGAGCGATCTCTCTCCTGCCATCCATCACCCCCCTCTGACAGACAGAGGCTAGGGACACCATTCATTACCCATCCCGGCTAATAGCCATTTATGGACTTAGCCTCCATGAATTTATCCAGCTCTCTTTTAAACCCCGTTATAGTCCTAGCTTTCACAGCCTCCTCAGGTAAGGAGTTCCACAGGTTGACTGTGCGCTGTGTGAAGAAGAACTTCCTTTTATTTGTTTTAAACCTGCTGCACGCTAATTTCATTGAATGGCCCCTAGTTCTTCTATTTTGGGAACAAGTGAATAACTTTTCCTTATTCACTTCCTCCACTCCACTCATAATTTTATATACCTCTATCATATCCCCCCTTAGTCTCCTCTTTTCCAAGCTAAAAAGTCCTAGCCTCCTTAATCTCTCTTCATATGGGACCCGTTCCAAACCCCTAATCATTTTAGTTGCCCTTCTCTGAACCTTTTCTAGTGCCAGTATATCCTTTTTGAGATGAGGAGACCACATTTGTACGCAGTATTCAAGATGTGGGCGCACCATGGATTTGTATAAGGGCAATAAGATATTCTCCGACTTATTCTCTATCCCCTTTTTAATGATTCCTAACATCCTGTTTGCTTTTTTGACTGCCGCTGCACACTGCGTGGATGCCTTCAGAGAACTATCCACAATGACTCCCAGGTCTTTTTCCTGATTGGTTATAGCTAAATTAGCCCCCATCATATTGTATGTATAGTTGGGGTTATTTTTTCCAATGTGCATTACTTTACATTTATCCACATTAAATTTCATTTGCCATTTTGTTGCCCAATCACTTAGTTTAGTGAGATCTTTTTGAAGTTCTTCACAGTCTGCTTTGGTCCTTACTACTTTGAGCAGTTTAGTATCATCTGCAAACTTTGCCACATCACTGTTTACCCCTTCCTCCAAATCATTTATAAATAAGTTGAATAGGATCGGCCCCAGGACTGACCCTTGGGGAACACCACTAGTTACCCCTCTCCAGTCTGAAAAAGTTCCATTTATCCCTACCCTTTGTTCCCTGTCTTTTAACCAGTTTTCAATCCATGAGAGGATCTTCCCTCTTATCCCATGGCAGCTTAATTTACGTAAGAGCCTTTGGTGAGGGACCTTGTCAAAGGCTTTCTGGAAATCTAAGTACACTATGTCCACCGGATCCCCCTTGTCCACATGTTTGCTGACCCCTTCAAAGAACTCTAATAGATTAGTAAGACACGATTTCCCTTTGGAGAAACCATGTTGACTTTTGCCCAACAATTTATGCTCTTCTATGTGTCTGACAATTTTATTCTTTACTATTGTTTCAACTAATTTTCCCGGTACGGACGTTAGACTGACTGGTCTGTAATTGCCAGGATCACCTCTAGAGCCCTTTTTAAATATTGGCGTTACATTAGCTATCTTCCAGTCACTGGGCACAGTAGCCGATTTAAAGGATAGGTTACAAACCCTCGTTAATAGTGGCGCAATTTCACATTTGAGTTCTTTCAGAACTCTTGGGTGAATGCCATCTGGTCCCGGTGACTTGTTACAGTTAAGTTTATCAATGAGTTCCAGAACCTCCTCTACTGATACTTCAATTTGTGACAATACCTCAGATTCGTCACCTACAAAAGACAGCTCAGGTTTAGGAATCTCCCTAACGTCCTCAGCCGTGAAGACTGAAGCAAAGAATTCATTTAGTTTCTCTGCAATGACTCTGTCATCTTTAAGTGCTCCTTTTGTATCTCTGTCATCCAGGGGCCCCACTGGTTGTTTAGCAGGCTTCCTGCTTCTGACATATTTAAAAAACATTTTATTATTACCTTTTGAGTTTTTGGCTAGCTGCTCTTCAAACTCCATTTTAGCTTTTCTTATTACATTCTTACACTTTACTTGGCAGTGCTTATGCTCCTTTCTATTTACCTCACTAGGATTAGACTTCCACTTTTTAAAAGATGCCTTTTTCTCTCTCACTGCTTCTTTTACTTGGCTGTTAAGCCACGGTGACTCTTTTTTAGTTTTCTGGCGTTGTTTTTTAATTTGGGGTATACATTTGAGTTGGGCCTTTATTATGGTATCTTTGAAGAGAGTCCATGCAGCTTGCAGGGATTTCACTTTAGTCACTTTACCTTTTAATTTCCGTTTAATTAACCCCCTCATTCTTTCATAGTTCCCTTTTTTGAAATTAAATGCCCCAGTGTTGGGCTTCTGAGGTGTTATTCCCACCATAGGAATGTTAAATGTTATTATATTATGGTCACTATTTCCCAGCGGGCCTTTTATAGTTACCTCTTGAACCAGATCCTGCGCTCCACTCAGGACTAAATCCAGAGTTGCCTCTCCCCTTGTGGTTTCTTGTACCAGCTGCTCCAAGAAGCAGTCATTTAAAGTATCAAGAAATTTCACCTCTGCATTTCGTCCCGAGGTGACATGTACCCAGTCAATGTTGGGATAATTGAAGTCTCCCACTATTATTGGGTTCTTTATTTTGACAGCCTCTCTAATCTCCCTTAGCATTTCGTCATCCCTATCACTGTCCTGATCAGGTGGTCGATAATAGAGCCCTATTGTTATGTTCTTATTTGAGCATGCAATTACTATCCATAGTGATTCTATGGAACATGTGGATTCATTTAAGATTTTTACTTCATTTGATTCTACACTATCTTTTACATAAAGTGCCACTCCCCCGCCCCCACGACCTATTCTGTCCTTCCGATATATTTTATATCCTGGAATGATTGTGTCCCATTGATTGTCCTCGGTCCACCATGTTTCTGTGATACCTATTATGTCAATATCCTCCTCTAACACGAGGCACTCTAGTTCACCCATCTTATTATTTAGACTTCTGGCATTTGTGTACAAGCACTTTAAAAACTGGTCACTGTTTATCTGTCTGCTCTTCCCTGGTGTGTCAGATTCTTTATGTGAAAATTTCTCATCTGATCTGGCCTCTCCTTTATCCTTTTCCATCCTTTCCTGTCTACATGACTGTGATGTTTGTCATGGGACTTGAGATGAAAACACCTCGGTTTAGCTAAATAGCTCTTAGGTGGTGTCTTGGTCAAGGAAGCTCATTTATAGAATGAGTTGCCAGAGGAGATTAGAAAGAACAGACTTATTTTTAAAGGTTTCTCATCATAATTGCAGTGTGTAAGTCACCATACACAAAAAATCATTCCCAAATAGAGGTTACTAGAATCTTGGAAGGGTTCACAGCAGAACCTTCTAAGAAGTCCATTATGGAGAATTCCACATAGACTTACCTATGCCACACTGAAATTAATTAATACCAGTTATTTTACGTCTCTATGAAAACCAAGAGGTCATAATCTTCTGAGGTTTGTGAAGCACAGAATGCACATCAGAACCTGCCTAAAAGTGCCAACCAAAACCTCCTGCTTGAGATGCTGCCATTTCAAATTATAGCAAGAAGATGGTGCCACACAAGACCTGCAAACATCCAAAACAGGAGATGTGGCCCAGTGAAATATGGAAGGACTCAGGGAAACACCAAAGTGGTATTTATATTACCTAGCAAAGTCAACATTTCTTATCACAGAAAAAAATAACGCAAGGGCCAAATTATCACTTGTGGAAAAACATACAGAAGGGGGAAATTAAGGCAAAAACACCATAAGATTTAATTTGCAAAGGTTCAGACAGTCTCCCCTCTCAGAGCAAAATTACTGGCTCCAAGGAAGCTGAATGGTATGGCCTTTTACCCACATGAATCCCTGAATAAATCTGCAATTTCACTGAAACCCAGGCCATCTGTGTGGAGACCTAGCTTATCCATAGTGCTCCCCAAGACACAACTCTCCCTCCCCTTGAAGCATAGAAGCTGTGCTGCCATTGGTTCCCTGGCTGCACACTATCCCACTGAGGGGACAATAGCTACAAATGGTAACTTAATGATGCTATTAACTTTAAGTTACATGGGAAGTTCCATATGAAAATCCCCAGGGACAACAGGAGATAATCAGAGCAGCTGCTCTCCATCTCTGCCCTTCTAGAAACTCCATCCAAAAGTATGTGAAGCTCCAGCTATGGAGATTTTGCATGGAAGGGTGTCACTGGGTTTATGAACATGGGAAAACTGTGCAGACTCTACTCCCTCTTGTTCATTATTTGTATTATAGCAGAGCCTAGAAACCTTATTGGAAGACTCAGGACCCATCACAATGTGGGGCACCACACAGTTAAGGAATACTGCCCCTTTTTGACCGAAGCAGCTAGCCAAATTTCAGGGCCCCAGGGATGTTCTGGTTGGAAATAGAAATTGATGGAATCTGGAATTCTCTTTGATACATCTTGTTTATTTACAAGGATTTCACAAAGTTCTGCTTCTCCAACTGTGAGAGGAACTAAGAACAAGAGGAGTGCTTTCACCCCCAAGCCGCTTTAGCCCACAGACCTTGGCCAAAAGTTCTCTCTAGCTTTTCCCACATTGTTCTCACAGACTACTGCCTGGCTTTCTTGCCTCTGCCTCCTCTGTTCTTACCTTTCTTACGAGACGCGAGAGATCGATCGCTAACAGATCGATCACTAGCCGCCGATCTGGCGGGTAGTGAAGACAAGCCCGAAGAGTACTTATATGGTAACCTTAACTCTGCCCCAGGTTCCAGCTTCAAAAAGAATCAAATCACACTTCCCTGTGTACCACCCTCAGGCACAATCCTGCTTCATTCCTTGTCCAGCCTGCACACTAAATGAGGAAGCAGTTCTGCATACAAAATAATATGTAATAAGATCACATTGTAATATAAAAAGTGAAAATTTGAGACAACAAGAAGAAAGTCCATTTGAAAGGCCAAAATAAAAAGGGCATATAGAATAAAAATGCTTGGACAACCTTAAATATAGGTATCACTATGCAGTCACCTTTGCACAACCTGTTTTTGTAGATCTTTGCCCTATCCACATATTTTGATTGAAAAGGGTAGCCTATCACCCTGA
Organism: Sternotherus odoratus; assembly: GCA_032164245.1. NCBI lineage: Eukaryota > Metazoa > Chordata > Testudines > Kinosternidae > Sternotherus > Sternotherus odoratus. Next base: position 28,381,539 of record JAVMKO010000007.1, on the reverse strand, counting down.
GAGCCTAAAGGAATGCAAAGTCATGACACAGTGCCATAACATATTTTTAATTGTTCAATAACTGGATATTTTACAGTCCACATTCTCTAAAGAGTAGATTTCCATTTGAAACACCACTTAAGAACAAGCTTATCCACTTAATCACTGTGATTCATGGATTTTCTGATATTAAAAGTTGCAAGTCTTCAGTACTGAACAAAGTGTTAGTAACACGTAGATTACACTTTATCTAGGAACACATCTATTTAAAACAATGTTCAAAGTGAGCCAATGCAGTTACTCCACCTAGCAGAGTCCAGAGTAATATATCACTTCAATCTTGATTTTTGTTTGCCAAAGTAACTAGACACTCTAAGAATTATGTTGTGGATGAGGAAAATCACCTATAAGTGGTGCTGTAAAGTTACAGGATTCTTTAGTAGACACTGCAATAATGTGAGGGATGGTAGCAACCAGCTTGGAAAATGTTAGTGTGCATAAAAACAGGAGGGCATTAAGGTATAAAAAAATACCGAGTCCTCTAAAAAGATATAATAAACTATGCTCAAATTGCACTGATGTTGCTAAGCAACAAAGATGACAGCATGCATTTAAAGGGTTACAGTCAATCACACTTCCGTCTAACACACCTTTATGTATTACTATACCTAAGATATCTAAAACTGAAAATATACATTTCTTTATATTTTCAGTTTGTTTACTTAGAGCACTTGACAGCACTTTGTGTTTGCTTCAATATGTCAGTAAATTAGTTAATTTTCAGTGTTGTTTATGTTGGTCTTTCACACAGCAACCAGGAGAGAAAAATATTTAAAATAACAGTGAAACGTGACAGTAAAACCACAAACATGGGCAGGAGGCCTCAGGGGGAGGGAGCTGAACTACTTTTAACTTATTTTTTGAATCTGTCAAGATTTCAAGTTGACAGTGACCCATTAAGATTAATAGGATACTTTCCATTTAGTTCAGCTAAACCTACAGATCACAGTCTCTATGATCTACAATGGCAGCAAATAAATTCTGATTAAGTAACAGTGATAATAATGTTCATTTCCTGTGTAATGTAACACCAGATCCTGAAGGTGTGAAACGTATTGCCAATAAGGGTACAAACTGATTACTCTCAAAGCTGTAAGCACTTGTTTCTTCCCCACAGATTCTGGCTGAGATGAGCTCCAGGGTTACATGATAGAGACCCAAAGCATTGGTATTAGGCTACATCAATGCAACCTCCCCTAAGCTAACATGGTTTTAAAAGAGTATAAGCAAAACTCCGAGAGTGTGTGATGCTAGCTGGCCAGGCTGTGTGGCTAGAGCAGTCAGGAAGTGCACTAATTCAGCAATCCCTTTCTAAGGATCCTACCAGTACAGCTACTGTACCTCCTGGCACCAGCTTTACTGAATCCCCTACCTCCCAAAGCGTTCTACACCCCAAAGGTCCTAAAGTCTGGCTGTCCCTCACTTACTGGGAACATTCAAAATATTTCCTAGTGTTTAACACAAATGTGTTTGCATGTTTATAAATTTTAAACTAATATGTTTTAGTGAGTTTCAACGATATTTTCAAGTTTAGCACAGTTTTCATATTTCATATATAATTTAACTTATTTTTTAAAATCGAACCATAGCTATAGCTCACAGAATTAAAATTGCTTTCGGATAATGGAACCTATTCATCTCCACTGGTATCAGTGGTGCAGTTAGAATTCAAAATCCTCTCTCAGTCCTGTGGTCTATCCCTAACTCCTCAACCCTTTTACTGCAACACCCACACCCCTTTGTTTTTACCCATGTATGCAAAAATGTGCAAAAAAAATATACCATCGGGCCTCTATTATGCGGTAGAGAAATTTAAAACTCATACAAGTATTCTGTTTAATAAAGTGGATATTTTGCAACATTGTGGCATTTTGCAAAGTCAAGTCATAAGGCATTTGCATTAAGATTTACAGTGTCATGAAGGAATGGTAAAAAAATAAATCAGAGAAGAAGCTACTTTGTTCTAATATTGAACACACAACTTCAGTAGAATAAGGAAAACAGTTTTATTTATCCATGAGACCTCCCTTTCTTTCTCTCTCTCTCTCTCTCTCTCCCTCTCTCCTTTACTGCAACACTTTGGCCTCTAGTACCTTTCCCCAACCCTCTTTTGCCCTGTTTCCTGCTACAGATTTAAAGAATCAATGCATACATCCTCATGTTATGCTATTAATTATCATCAATGATAATCTTTCCAGTTACTTGAATACTCCAAATCAATTTATACAGCCATATTAACAGAACGGCCTGGCTGCAGGAGAGGGGACCGCGGGGGAGGGCTGGGGATTGGACAGGATGGTTCCGCAGGCCATAATTTGCCCACGTCCTGTCCAGCCCATGTGAGCTCCCAGCCCCTCCCTCGCTGTACCCCCTCCGCACACCCACGTCGCTAGCGCTCCAGCCCACTGCTCCTGCCGGGGAGCACTGCAGCAGAGGGACTGGCAGCTGCAAGGGGGGGGGGGAGGTGCCAGATTGGATACGGGGCAGATTCCCCAGTCTAGAGCAAGCACTATTCACATAGCTCAAGTAGTTTGGCTCCACTCAATGCATTATGGAAAAGTACTAACTGAAAGTCTACTAGCAAACATTACACAGGTAAGTGTAGAGGAGAGCCCTACATCAGTAGCTGCCTGTACAATTGTGGCTAAATACCACTAAATCCACAACAAATGCCTGTCCAGGACTTGGTGCAGATGAGTCAAAGGCCGGAGTGTGGATGCTTTCCAGCTCTATTAAGTTATTTCCTGCTGACCTGAAGGGAGACCAGGAACAAAACATTCTCACAGCTGCTCTCAAATTGAACACTCACCAGCAGTAACAGACAGCACCTGTGGTGGATTAAACTAGTACTACTCTTGACAAAAGTATCAACAAATAAAGTGGTTCAGAGGCACAGAAAGGATGGACCCTGATTCTTGAGTCTAAGGAAACTATGATTTATAATTTTGCTATGAACATGCTGTTCTTAGGGCCAGATTACAGCTGGGTTAGGTTTGGGGGAGGGAGGCAAAAGAAGGCCAGAAAGCTTACCCCATTGGACCATCTATGCAATGCTGCTACGATTGCAGTCCTTGCACTCTTCTGAGTGAAGAGACTGTTCCCTTCCTGCATTCCAGCTAGACCTATATCCCTGTCTCTACTGTTCTGACCACAATTGCTGTCTGGACATGGGCAGGGGCACTCCCTGAATCTTCCTAAACCACAAAGTCTCGAGTGCCCACACAGTCAACACAACTGTGCACCACCCCTAACAAGATCCCGTGATGTTGAGTCACAGAGGATTCTGCACAATAAGGAGATGAAACTTTCTTCTACTTAACAAAAAAATAATTGTATTCTTTTCTTTAATAAACTTTCCCTTTGTTAGCCTAAGTTATTGGTACCTTTAAGGATTTATAATATAGGTGACAGTGCCCTTTATTGTAGGAAAGTCTGATTTCATCTATTCTGCTAACATTATACACCATAAGAGTAAAGCTCTAATGGCGGGGGTGGCCAACCTGTGGCTCCGGAGCCACATGCAGCTCTTCAGAAGTTAATATGTGGCTCCTTGTATATGCTCCGACTCTGGGGCTGGAGCTACAAGAGCCAACTTCCCAATGTGCTGGCAGGTGCTCACTGCTCAACCTCTGGCTCTGCCACAGCCCTCTGCCCCCACTCTACCTCTTCCCACCCTTTCCCCTGAGCCTGCCATATCCTCACTCCTCCCACCCCCTACCGCCCCATCTCCAAGCCTCCTGCACGCCATGGAACAGCTGATCGGGAGGTGTGGGGAGGTGCTGATCGGCAGAGCTGCCAGTGGGTGGGAGGCACTAGGAGCACGTGGGGGAAAATGGGGGGCGGCTGCTGATGTATTATTGTGGCTCTTTGACAATGTACATCAGTAAATTCTGGCTCCTTCTCATGCTCAGGTTGGCCACCCCTGATCTAATGGTTTGCTCATATGATCAGAGCCTCAGTATGGAATTACAGCCCAGATCAGAGCTGGCCTTCAGGGGTTCACAAAACCAATGTCCACAAGGTATCTGAATATAAACCTGGGCTGAATTTGACCCAAGAATGCCATTAGTGAGATATATTATTCCAATAGTGAATTATAACTTTTTGACTAAATATCATTTGTATTGGTAAATATGGACTTTACCTTCTGTTTCTCATATAAACTAATAGGTCTTATCAAGGGAAAAATGATATTTCTCTTATACTCCTGAAAAGGAGTTTTATATGTAAATTCCTGTTCAGAGACACCATGCATTCATGCATATTTATGGTAAAATGAGAGTAGATCCCTTGCAGACCTTTCTAAAAGTTACTGAAGGTCACTACTAGCAGGTTGGCTGATACATACAATTGAATAATATTTAACACTTACATAGCTCATTACATCTTCAAAGCACTGTACCAACATTAGCTAATCTCTTGGTCACCAGTTTATGTTTGAAAACAATATATTGCATAATGCAGCCTCTTTGCCATGCAACAAATTCACAACCGTTTTCTTTTTCGCATAGCTAACAACACAGAAATATTCTTCACTAAGTGATAAAGCACACAGTGGACTCCTTCATTATTCATACACATTGCATCGCAAACTGAATTTGAACACTGGGAAATATGCTGCCGGATGTATAATGTTGTATTTACTCAGCTGGGGTTCAGTTCTTTAGTGCTCATACTTTACTGGACATTGAACACTCTCCCATGTACTAGGTAGCCATTTTTAAAGAGAGGGTTTGTAATATTTTGAGCCAATTTTAGTTTTTATATCATTCTTTACCCAGTGATTTTTAGCAATACATGAGAATAGTTTGTGGCATTTACATTTCGGAATGCAAAATTTTAGTAGCAAATGACCTCCTCAGAACAGCTATCAGACAGGAAGGGCACCTTGCTGTTTATAATATTAGGCCCCAATCCTATATTTAGATCCACCTGTGCAGAATCTTAGTCACACACAGAGAACCACTGAAATCAATACAGACAGGTTCATTTGGGCACAAGAATCCATCCCATTGATGGGATGGACCGGGCGGGGGGGCATGGATTGAGGGTGGAGGGAGTATGGGGTGGGGGGGCATGGCTGCGTCTGAGGGGGGCGGGGGGAAAGAGGGGTGCGTAGGTGCCGTGTGTGAAAGTGGGTGGAGGTGGGGGGCACAGGGTTGTGTGTGAAGGGAGGTACTGGGGCTGCATGTGAAGAGGGGCACAGGGGAAGTGGGGGGGGCATGGCTGCTTGTGAAGGGGTGGTAGGTGGTGGGCATGAGGCTGTGTGTGAAGGGGGTACTGGGGGAGTGGGGGGCATGGAATGGGGGGCACAGGGTTGTGTGTGAAGGAGGGTACTGGCGGGGTCCAGGGCTGTGAGTGAAGGGGGTGGGGGGAAAGTGGGGGGCACAGGGTTGTCTGTGAAGGGAGGTACTGGGGAGTCCAGGGCTGGATGTGAAGAGGGGCAGGGGATGGGTAGGGGAGATGGCAGGTGGGTAGGGGTACCATGGTTAACCCCCTCCCTGAACACATGGATGCGGGGGTTGGGCCAAGCCTCGGAGCCCATTCGGGGCGTCAGTCTTCAAGACACAGCTAAGGCCTGGGCAGGTGGCTGTGGCATGCGTGGGCGATGCGGTGGGGTTGGTGAGAAGCCGTGTTTCTGCTGCAGGAGATGTAGGGAGAGGACTTGGTCAGTCAGAAGGGTTACTGATAGTGGAGGCGGTTGGGGGCCTGCCTGAAGGAGGAAGGCAGAGTGGCTGGCCTGGGGGAAGCTCTTGTTGCACAAGCTTCTGCCTGTGAGATGCTACGCAGGAAACTGAGCCATAGCCACAAGCTGATGTGGTTGGGGGAGGCAAATAGGGGGTCATTTGAGGTGTCTGAAGAGAATCATGGAGTGTGAGAAGTTTTATGATAAGGTATTGAAAGACCGAAATTTGCTGCATAAGATTACTTCATCGGAGAAATATTCATGGTATGATCGTGGTGAAATACAGTCCCCCTTTACGCCTACCTAAATTTTTGTATGAGTTCTGTCACTGAAGAATAATTGTTAGCTCAAGTCAATATGTTTATGTAATAAAACTTTTTTTATCGTCTTACTTTTTCATGAATACAGAATGTTACATAACCCTGTCCCATTTTTGCTATCCCAATGTCCCGTTTTTGTCTCAAGGAAATATGGTCAGCCTATTCCTCAGACAACTCCCGTTGACTTTAATACTGAATATTTCTGTTCGATTTTCCAATGGGATTTTTGCTAAAATTAGGACTGCCTCACCAGTCAAGCTCACTTGTCAAAAGATCAGGTGAAAAATTATTTAGAATTATTTAAATGGTAAAACTGTATGGTACTCAAGATCTTTTCAAACTATCTCAGTGTGATCTTTATCTATTTGAACAAAACGGGCCCACCTCAAAACTCTTAGATAGTTAAAGAGAAGCCATAAGCATTTCAAAGGGCCATTAAACCCATACATCTGCACTGATCTAACTGGGAATACACAGGTATAAACCAGAGCAAAATGTGGTCCCTTATGTGCAATCTGGGTCTGGCTCTTAAGTATTGTGATAGAGTCAGACCTGAAGGGTATAGGAGAGTGCTGGAAGGCAGGTACATCAGTCTCAGGATGTGCAGGTCTCTGTTCCCCCTATAGCCAATCAAAGGCTACTCCAGGCCAATCTAGACACCTGGGGTCAATTAAGAAGGTTCTAGCAGGCAGCAGGGCAATTAGGAGCACCTGCTGTCAAGTAAGGCCTTAATAAAAAACCCTGCCTCAGGCAGACAGGGTGGGTGTTTGGAGCAGAGAGGAGTTTGGAGATAGTGGAGCAGAGAAGAGTTTGGAGGCATTGAAGCAGAGAGCGGTTTGGAAGGAGGCCCTGAGGTAAGGGTGAAGTGGAGAGTAAAGAAGCAGGAACTGTTGTGAGGAAGAAGCCCAGGGAATTGTATTGTGCTTGGTGGTTAAAAGGGCAGCCTTCTCAACTGATACTGTTAGGGCCCCTGGGCTGGAGCCCAGAGAAGAGGGCGGGCCCGGCCCCCCCCTCCTGCCTTCCGCAATTAGTCACCGAGGCTAGTGAAATCCGCCAAGAAACGCAGGACCCACAAGTACAGGCGTGGAGCTTTGTCACAACTGGTGTCAGAGGTGGGATGTCCGTACACAGCGTGGCGGAAGAAAGGATTTAAAAAAAAAAAAAAAAAAAGGGGTCACTGGGGTTTTGAATTCTTGTTGGTGGGTTGACTGCTTTGTGCCACAATGGAGGAGGTGATAAGGGCTCTGGTACAAGCCACGGCAGCCCAGCAGGAAGCTACCCGGGTTCAGCAGGAAACAAACCAATTAATAATGAATCAGGCGACCCAAGATCGTGCCCTCTTGCATGAGGTAATGGATCAGCTAAAGGTCCTCACCACCCAGCCCCAAGGGTCTGACGGGATGCAAACCCTGGGGGCCTCTGTTCGTCTGCCAAAGATGACAGCAGAGGATGACATTGAGGCATATCTTCTCGCATTTGAGAGGACTGCTCAGCGGGAGGCATGGCCCCAGGAGCAGTGGGCCAGCATTCTCGCCCCCTTTTTGTGCGGAGAGGCCCAGAAAGCCTACTTTGACTTGCCTGCCACAGATGCCACTGACTATCTCCGGCTGAAGGCAGAAATCCTAGCACGATTAGGGGTAACAGCAGCGGTACGGGCCCAGCGGTTCCATGAGTGGAAATATCAGGAGAACAAACCCCCAAGGTCCCAACTATTTGATCTCATACACCTTGCACGGAAGTGGTTACAGCCCGAGGCATGCAACCCGAATGAGATTTTGGAGACCCTGGTTATCGATCATTATATGCGGGGTCTACCACCAGATCTCCGTAAATGGGTAGGCCAGAATGATCCATCCGCTTACGACGAGATGATCACACTGGTAGAAAGACGGATGACAGCCAGGGAATTGACCCGACTACCTAAAAGAGGCCCCTTCTGGAACAGGCACCCAAACCCAACACTGGAAATTTGGGCACCCAATACCCCAGGAGGCCCTAGGTGGAAGAAAGGGAGGCCTGAAAACCCTGGGGGACCCCAGAAGGAAGGGACCAGTCGGAGGGGGAGGAAGCCGGGGTTCAAATTCCCTAATTCCCATGATAGGGAAACTAGTAGAAATGACTATAGATGCTATGCATGTGGGGAGTGGGGACATATAGCAGCGCAGTGTCCCAGCAGGAGGAAACCTAGGCAATGTAACTTCGGGGATTGGGAGGTTCCGTGCTCCCTTCTCCACCTCGTAGGGGTTACGTTAGCCCCACATAACTACACCAGACCGGTGAAGATAAATGGGATGGAGACTACAGCACTTGTGGACTCTGGGAGTGCTATTACCCTTGTGTCGGGCAAGCTGATAAAAAGAAGGCAGCTGTTTCAAGCCAAACGCATAGCTGTGACTTGTGTACATGGGGCTGTAAGTTATTACCCCACTATTCCAGTAGAGATAGCAGTTCAGGGGAACCCCATTGAGGTAACTGTGGGCGTAGTCCCTAACCTCCCATATCCTGTAGTTATTGGGAGAGACTATCCAGGGTTTGATAATCTACTCCCCCCAGCGAGGCTGGAGGAAAGCGGGGACCCTGAGGATAGCAATTTACCACCAGGAGAATGTCAACCCCCGATGTTCACGGAAATTTCTGAGGATCTGTTCCCAGCCCACCAAAGGACCCGGAGGACGAAAAAAGAGAGGAGGGCCGCAAAGGCCTTAGGAACCCGGATCCTGACCCAGGATCAGGAGACTGCTCTAGTCGGCCGACGGACCCGTGCAGCCAACAGAGAAACTCCCACCCCAGAAAGCGAGCCAGAGGCCACCCCACGTCAGGATGGCAGTGAGCCACTAGGAGAAGCAGAAGCCAGGCCCTGGGAACTTGGGCACGTTAGTTCTGGGAGAGAATCTTTCGGGCGGGACCAAGCAGAGGACCCTAGATACGATAATGCCAGAAAAGAGGTAGCCGAGATAGATGGGACACCCGTGGAGGGGAAAGTCCGGGGTCCGGGACCTTACTTTATACTAAAGAAAGATCTTTTGTACCGTGTGGTGCAAATACAGGAACAGGAGATCCATCAACTTCTGGTGCCAAGAAAACATCAAACGGCCATATTGAGCCTCGCCCACAGTCACCTATTTGGAGGACACCTAGGGGTCGAGAAAACCCAGGCACGAATCCTGCGGAGGTTCTTCTGGCCAGGAGTGCACGAAGATGTTCGGCGATATTGCATCTCTTGTCCAGAGTGTCAGTTACATAGTCCTCGTCCGCACTTGCGGGCGCCGTTGATACCTCTTCCAATAATAGAGGTACCTTTTGAACGCATAGCTATGGATCTGGTAGGACCCCTTGAGAAGACAGCTCGGGGACACCAGCATGTGCTTGTTGTACTGGACTATGCAACCCGGTACCCGGAAGCCGTCCCCCTACGCAATACGGCCTCCAAGACAATAGCTAAGGAGCTACTACAGATTTTTGCCCGAGTTGGGCTACCCAAGGAGATATTGACTGACCAAGGGACACCTTTTGTGTCCAAATTGATGAAAGATCTGTGTTCATTGCTCCAGGTAAAAGCCCTACGGACCTCCGTATACCACCCACAGACAGATGGCCTTGTGGAGAGATTCAATAGGACCCTCAAGGCCATGATTAGAAAAGTGGTCAGTCGGGATGGGAAAGATTGGGATACCCTGTTGCCTTACCTCATGTTCGCCATCCGGGAGGTTCCACAAGCCTCCACGGGTTTCTCCCCGTTCGAACTACTGTACGGGCGCCATCCCCGGGGCATACTGGATATAGCCAGAGAGGTGTGGGAAGAAGAGCCAAATCCTGGAAAGAATATAGTCGAGCACGTACTGCAGATGCGAGATCGGATAGCCCAAGTTACGCCCATCGTACGTGAGCACTTAGAGAAAGCACAAGAGACCCAACGAACCCATTATAACCACCAAGCAAAGCTTCGACGGTTCCAGCCAGGAGATCGGGTGATGGTTCTGGTACCCACAGCAGAAAGTAAACTATTGGCTCATTGGCAGGGACCCTACGAAGTTATCGAAGCTGTGGGGGAGGTGAACTATAAGGTACGGCAGCCCGGCCGTCGGAAGCCGGAGCAAATTTATCATGTTAATCTTCTAAAACCTTGGCGCGATCGAGAGGCATGCTTGGTCACCCAGGAGACCCTTCCCCAGGAGGATGGTTCACACGAGCAAGTAAAGATATCTCCAGACCTGACGCCGATCCAAAAGAGGGAGGCAGCCGACATGATCAGTCGCAACCGAGATGTGTTCTCTATAAAACCGGGGCGAACAACTGAAGCCTATCACCATATCCGCACGATCCCAGGAGCCAAGGTAACATTGAGACCCTACCGAATACCAGAGGCTAAAAGAGGGGAAATCAAGGATGAAGTAAAGAAAATGTTAGAATTAGGGGTTATTGAAGAATCTCACAGTCAGTGGTCCAGCCCAATTGTTCTGGTCCCTAAACCTGACGGAACCATGAGATTCTGTAATGACTTTCGCCGACTGAATGAAGTATCCCAATTCGATGCGTACCCCATACCACGCATCGATGAACTGGTTGACCGACTGGGTAGTGCCCGCTTCTTAACCACATTGGACCTGACAAAAGGTTATTGGCAAGTTCCCCTGACTAAGGAGGCCAAAGAGAAGACAGCGTTCTCCACCCCAGATGGGCTATTTCAATACACTGTCCTCCCGTTCGGGCTACATGGGGCACCGGCCACATTCCAGCGCCTCATGGATAAACTGTTGCGCCCTCATACTAGTTACGCAGCCGCATACCTAGATGATGTCATCATCCATACGCCGGACTGGGGAACCCACTTGGAGAAAGTGGAAGCAGTACTGCGCACCTTAAGGCGAGCTGGCCTCACTGCTAATCCCGCTAAATGTGCCATAGGGCTAGCAGAGGCTAGATACCTGGGATATATTGTCGGAAGGGGCATAGTGAAGCCCCAAACTAATAAGCTAGAGGCAATTCAAAACTGGCCCCGGCCAGTCCGAAAGAAGCAAGTCCGTGCGTTCCTAGGCGTGGTAGGCTATTATCGACGCTTTGTTCCCCATTTTGCCACTAGGGCGAGTGCCCTGACTGAGCTCATAAAAGCTCGGGGTCCGGAAATGGTACGATGGACAGATACAGCAGAGAGAGCATTTACAGATCTGAGGACAGCCCTTTGCAGTGACCCCGTACTTATAGCCCCAGACTTCTCCAAGGAGTTTATCTTGCAGACGGATGCATCCGAAGTAGGACTGGGGGCTGTCCTATCCCAGATGGTCGGGGAAGAAGAACATCCAATCCTATATCTCAGTAGAAAACTCCTCCCAAGAGAACAGAAGTATGCTGTGGTTGAGAGGGAATGCCTTGCTGTTAAATGGGCCATGGAAACACTGAGATACTACCTGCTAGGAAGAAAATTTACCCTCGTGACTGACCATGCCCCTCTTCAGTGGATGCAGCGGAACAAGGAGAAAAATGCGAGGGTGACTAGATGGTTTTTATCCCTCCAACCTTTCCAGTTCCGCATACAACACAGGGCCGGAAGTCATCATGGCAATGCAGATGGCTTATCACGAATGCACTGTATGTCGACCCAAGTTGCCCAACCCCTTGGCGTTGAGCAGGGGGGGGGGATATATGATAGAGTCAGACCTGAAGGGTATAGGAGAGTGCTGGAAGGCAGGTACATCAGTCTCAGGATGTGCAGGTCTCTGTTCCCCCTATAGCCAATCAAAGGCTACTCCAGGCCAATCTAGACACCTGGGGTCAATTAAGAAGGTTCTAGCAGGCAGCAGGGCAATTAGGAGCACCTGCTGTCAAGTAAGGCCTTAATAAAAAACCCTGCCTCAGGCAGACAGGGTGGGTGTTTGGAGCAGAGAGGAGTTTGGAGATAGTGGAGCAGAGAAGAGTTTGGAGGCATTGAAGCAGAGAGCGGTTTGGAAGGAGGCCCTGAGGTAAGGGTGAAGTGGAGAGTAAAGAAGCAGGAACTGTTGTGAGGAAGAAGCCCAGGGAATTGTATTGTGCTTGGTGGTTAAAAGGGCAGCCTTCTCAACTGATACTGTTAGGGCCCCTGGGCTGGAGCCCGGAGAAGAGTGCGGGCCCGGCCCCCCCCTCCTGCCTTCCGCAATTAGTCACCGAGGCTAGTGAAATCCGCCAAGAAACGCAGGACCCACAAGTACAGGCGTGGAGCTTTGTCACAGTATACATTGGTTTCCTTGGCAGTTGGACAAAAGACTTTCAAGTATGGAGTGGAAATTTCTCAGCAGGATTTATATATTCACATATCACCTGAACTGCTTGGCATGATACCATATTATTAAGAGATTTATAGGATGAAAGAGATAAAAGATTTTAAACAACAAGCCAAGTAGTCCGTATAAGGGGATATACTCCAAATAGTAAATGTTATGTAAAAAGTAATAAAAGATTTTAAATAACTGAAACAAGTCACAGTTAAAGTTGCCACTCCCATCCTTAACTTCCTCTGTCGTGCCAGTAAACACACAACTTATGTAAACGCTGATCCGAGACACCTGGGTTAGTCTGCAAATATCAGCTCCCAGTACTGTATTATGGAGCAAAACAGTATCTAAGATAAATTGGGTATGCATCCCTGAAAGCAAAAGCTGGATGAAACATTTTAAACTTGTTTTGGTTACAATTCTGAATAAATTTCAGAGAGGCTAATACCCTGTATGCCAAATGTCAGCCTGGAATGTCTTACTACCACTGAGTTACCAACTCCTAGAAAAGGGGTTTATAATGGAAATATTGACAGAGCCTACCTATTAAAAGTATTACTACACCAACTGTCCTCCCAGAGTGAACTTTACAGTCCAGTTATACATTCCTTAGTAAAAACAGTGATTTCCAGTGACAGAAGCTTAGCTGTAACTGCAATGTTCAGACAAAATAAAAAGAGTGTTGCAACCAGTCAAACTAGTGATCTACAGGCCAGGACACTGTGGCTGTTAGTGCTCTGGGTTGGTTTCTTTTTTCCTTTCTAGCACCACAACAGTTACTCTACATCTCATACAGTTGCTCCTGCAGGTGTTGCTGCCAATGTCTCACTGCTAACCTGGGCTGAATCAGCAACACCTTATACAGGGCTTCCTGTTAATCACTAAGAGGAAGTGCTGCTTCCAAAAAGCCAATTCAATGAGGTGTGATGCTAACAGAAAGAATAGTGGTAACAGAGACAGTTAGCACTGCTTCTAAAAATGGATGGGATCCATTTGGCTCTTAGGACATTATTTAAAATAACAGTACAAAACAGTTAGAGAGGGATTGGGAAAAAAAGAGAAAATCTTTTAGTAGTGGAAAGGCTGAAAGGATTGCAGATGAGAAGATTTATCTATAGGTATTTATACTCACCACTTTATTATATCTGGACTCTGTTTTGGGGATTTATGTGTGGCTGCCAAAACCACAGCTAATAGGACTTCCTTTTATTATGTGAACCCAAATTTAATTCTACGTATAGCACTGTACCCACTCCCATACCCCAATATAAATATTTTCACTTGTCAGTATACTCAAATTGTGTTTATAGAGCATGACAAATTCTGCAAACACTACTCTAGCAACACTACCTGTGAAATCGATGGGAATTTGGACCGTCACATACTTTCCCAGAAGTGACAAAGAGTCCTGTGGCACCTTAAAGACTAACAAAAATATTGATGCATAAGCTTTCGTGGGCTAATAAGTAAATTTGCCACAGGACTCTTTGTCACTTCTTCAGATCCAGACTAACATGGCCACCTCTCTGATACTTTCCCGGTATAGCTCAGAAATACAATGTCAAAAATGACGACTTACAATTTTTCCTATTCAATTGTAGGTACCACACAATGGACCAAAAAGAGTATCGAAATACCAACAATACCTGGCAATCATATATTACTTCTCGTCCAGGTATCTCAAAACATTTAACAAACATTGCTAAATATACCTATGAGGTATGCATAGAAATGATGACATATACAGACATCACTTCTCCTGCCATAGAAATGCAGCCACTTCTGGGATGGAAGAAAGCATATGTTTAATATAAACAGCAATATTACATAGAGGTTTAGGACACAATGCTTCATATATAAGGTAAAGAAAGAGTAGGCAGAGCCACGACCTTATAGAGATGACTTAAATTAGATCTGAAATACCAGTTTTGCAAAAATGAGATTTTCTCAATAGAAAGTTAAGCCAACAGACAGTTACCATGTCTTCTGTAAGATTCCCATGAAAACAGGTATTTTTAAACAAATTAATATCTCTCTGTAGTGTCTAAACTAAACATTACAAGACTGAGAACCAATGAAACTATAAACAAAAGTGAACAGACTTCAGTGGTATTCATATAAGAGTTAAACAGCATCAATCATGAAACGTATATTGGAAATTTAAGATTCTTTATACTTTCAGTTTATTGTAGCCTAGGTATAGAAATGTGTTTGTTCATTTTTAAGCACATCACGTCCCTGTAAATACCAAAAAGCCATCCTACCGTCTTCATTTAAAATCCATGGCAAAAATGCATAGTCTGATTCATAGCCACAAGTGCTGTCTTCAAAGGCACAAGACCCAGCAGAGAGCTCCACAGCTCCAGCAAACAGCAAAACTGTAGGGACAAAGAAAGCTCTGTTCACACAGATAACATTGCGTTGCACTCAGAAGGAAAAGAATTGTGAGAAAGCACATGTTTCTCTGCAACTTGGGCAAGCAGGCGCAGGCTCATTCACTCATGGAAGCACCAGGGTATAAGCATAAAGGACAGCAGAGGGAACCTGTTGCATTCAACACTCCTTTTTCACCTTGATATCACAGGTTACATTATAGCCCCCAACAAAAAGATGCTGCCTCACTCACACCTTCAAAAGTGAGGCTGCACATACAGGACCTTTACAGGCACTTCACTGCTTTCACAAGCAAACAGCCCACAAAGGCAAGAAAGGGATTAACAGCAACAGGGACTAAGTCTGCTGGTCCCCCACGCAACTTCTCCCCATATCTGGGCCCCCTTACCTTGAACAGTGAGGAGACACAGCAGGAGCATAGTCGCCCTTCCAGTGAGGAAAGAATACAGCTCTTTGGGATTGAACTAATAGAGGGGAGAAAGGAGTGGGGGAGTAAATGAACCTTCCAGGGACTACTGCAAATAAAACTTCCAAAGCAGCAGACAAGTCCGTTCAGTGTATGTGTGTTTGCACCAAGTTTCCTTGCGTGCTCAGGACAAGACACCAGAATGAAAGCAGCTGCAGCGGCAAAGATGAGCTGAGCTTGGAGAGGGAAACCTACCAGCTGCACAGCTGGTCCTTGGCTCAAAGGAGAATAGGGAGGGGCTCTGTGTTCCTCAGGCACCGCAGCTTCTGACAGAGTTCATCTCCATAGCCACTCATTGCTGGAATAGAAAGGAAGAGCGAAGGAGAAGCTGAATGTAACTCATGCAATTTAGGAAGTTTGCAAAAGAGAAAGGGGGACGAGGAGTTCTCCATGAGTGTTATGGTTATTTTAGAAGTAGGTGAGCTGCACCCTGCTCACAGACCAACTTCCCACAGCTGCATTTTGTCCTTCACTAACATTATTCTGATGTCCCCATATCTATAATGGGACCTGCCATGTATGCTTTTCCTCCTCAGTATTAACAGTACTGGAAGATGGAATTTCCTTACGTTAGATTGCTAGAAACTCTAAATTTATAGCAGAAGGGAAGTTTTTCCTATTCAGCACTATTGAATGTTTCCATCTGTCTGTAATGCTTACATCACACACGTGATATGCCAAGCAGTTCCATGCATATGTTGATAGCATGTTTAGTTACTAATAACACTTTTGTGGTGTCACATTGAAGGTTTTGTTTTTAAATGATATTTCCTATATAGAAAAAATACAAGCCATGCAGCCGAATAGATCATAAACATCAGATATGAGCCATCAGACATAATGGTTGATTGTGACTGTTTGCTTGTTACTGAATTTTTGGATGTATGTCAGATACAGGAGCATTCTGGGAACTGTAGTTCAATAACCACCCCAGTGTAACCTGGCTTAAAATACCTCTGTTTCTATTTTAATAATTTTCCATTATACAATCTTTGTTGCATCAGCAGTTGTTTCGAAACACAGTTTTTCTATTAAAAGGGTTGGGAAAACATCAGTTTTGAATTATCAATTGTAAGGATCTCTCAGGTTGTTGCTAGGAATTTAACTTCAGTGGTGCATTTAATTACTTTCATTAAGTGATTTGAATAATTTGAACAACATAAACAATTAGTGCACTCTGACTTGCATATTGTGCAATTCCACTGAGCCCCATGGAGTTGCACACAATGTAAGTCAGGTTACAATGTAGATCTGTGCATGTGGGAGAGGAGGTGTTAGTGAAACAAACAAGGAGATAATGGGGAGATAATTCTGAGGAGATGTGAAATGTACTGGCAAATCAAATTCTGCCAAGACTTAAATAATGGCACAAGTTATATACAAAGCTGGTTTGGGAAAATAACTTTTGTCTAGATCAGTGGTCTCCAACCTTTTTACTCACAAAATTAATTTTTGAATTTAAGTGCAACCCAGGATCTACCCTGTCCCCTCCTGGAAGTTCTGCCCTGTGTGATCTATGGTAAGCTTCTTAGCATGTAGGTTCTTTTATGGTTTTTAATGTGTCTTCTCTGTACCATTGTCTTCCTTCTTTCCTCTAGAGGAAACATATTTCAGACAAACCATTATGAAATCAGACATTAGACAAATGAGAACATAAATCAGACAAATCACTATGAAAACTTCTATTAGAAGGAGATTCTAAACAGAGAATGACCCAAATGAGGCAGTGATTTAATTATTAGAATTCAGACTAGAGTGAAAGACCTGATTCCTGTTTATCTTACTTATATTCTAACTTGAAGTCAGCTAGACTTCATATATGAGTAAGGAAAGTTGGATTTGTCTCAAAGTCTTAGGTTTCATTCCAATTCCCATGGAAACCTATTGATTTAACAAGTGCTGGATTTGATCATAAGTCTTTGGAGGAGGAGGATGACCCTTAGCTAAAGCACAGGACCGGGACTACGGGTATATTTTCACTACAGCAGTAGATCGATTTCCCTTAGGTCAATTTTTTAAAGCAGACTGCATAGAGTCAATTTTGTGCGTCCCCACTAAGCACAGCAAGTCGACAGTGTCTGTCCGCACAACTGTGTCAAGCGTCAACATAGCGAGCGTTGCACTGTGGGTAGCTATCCCACAGTTCCTGGAGTCCCCAGCAGACACCATTTCGAGTGCTGCACTATGGGTAGGCATTTCATAATTTCACGCCCTTTTTTTGCGCCGCCGACACCATTTCGAGCGGTGCACTGTGGGTACGCATCCCATTATTCACGCCCCTTCTTCGCGCTGAGCTAACGCCATAGCACTGCAAGCATGGAGCCCACTGATGCCACTGCTGCAGTACTGGCCGTTGTGAAGACCTCACGCATTGTTGTGGATTTTATGCTGGATCGTCTGCAGAGGAATGCGATCCAGAGACAACTACGCTTTCCGGAACCTGACGACAGTGATGAGGAGATGGACCTGGACATGCACAGCAGGGACAGGGACACTGACGTTTTTGGAAGTAGGGCAACTGACAATCTGGCAAATTTGGTGGCAATGGGGCAGGCTCATGCCATGGAACGCCGATTCTGGGCCAGGGAAACAAGCACTGACTGGTGGGATCGCATAGTGCTGCGGGTCTGGGATGACACCCAGTGACTCAGAAACTTTCACATGCATAAGGGCACGTTCATGGAACTTTGTGACTTACTTTCCCCAGCCCTCCAGTACAAGAATACCAAAATGATAGCAGCCCTCACAGTTGAGAAGCGAGTGGCGATAGCCCTCTGGAAGCTTGCAACGCCAGACAGCTACCGGTCAGTCGCGAATCACTTTGGGGTGGGTAAATCTACAGTGGGGTCTGCTGTGATGCAAGTAAGCAGGGCAATCGTCAAGCAGCTGCTACCCAGGGTTATAACCCTTGGAAACCTGCAAGCTACAATAGATGGCTTTGCCACCATGGGATTCCCTAACTGTGGTGGGGCTATAGATGGGACTCATAGCCCTATCCTGGCACCGGACAACGAGGCCGCAGAGTACAGAAACCGGAAGGGATATTATTTTATGGTCATGCAAGCAGTGGTTGACCACAAGGGATGTTTCACCGACCTGTACGTGGGGTGGCCGGGAAAGCTTCATGACGCTCGTGTTTTCAGGAACTCTAGGATTTTTAGACAGCTGCAGCAAGGGATTTTCTTCCCCGACCAGAAAATTTCTGTGGCGGGGGGTGGAAATGCCGATCGTTATCATTGGGGACCTAGCCTACCCCTTAATGCCCTGGCTTATGAAGCCCCACACTGGAGCCCTGGACAGGGGTCAGGAGCTGTTCAATTACAGGCTGAGCAAGTGCAGAAGTGTAGAGTGTGCATTTGGCCGACTGAAGGGGCGATGGCGTTCATTACTGATTCGCTCAGACATCAGCGAGAGAAATATCCCCATTGTTATTGCTGCTTGCTCTGTGCTCCACAATCTCTGTGAGAGCAGGGGGGAAACATTTATGGCGGGCTGGGAGGCAGAAGCAAATTTACTGTCTGCTGCTTACCAGCAGCCAGACAGCAGGGAAAGTAGAAGAGCGCACCATGAGGCGCTGCAGGGACGCCTTGAAAACCAGTTTTATGAGTGCCCAAGATGGCGTTTGACAACCCAGTCCCTTGCTCTCCTCAGCCCTAAGCCTGCTGTCCTTGCACCCTCTTTCCCTCCCCCCACCCGATGCTTGCTCTCTCTCTCTTTGCCCGTCACCCCAGCCAGGGTATGGGTCACCAACCACAGATCTCTCCATTTCTGTCATTGGTGTTTCAGTAGCAATTGGTTCCCTTACGGGGTGGAGTTGCTAGCCCCACGCCCATGTTAAGCCTACAGCACCTGGTATTCTAAGGAGGTCTCCCATCCAAGTACTAGCCAGGCCCGACCCTGCTTAGCTTCTGAGATCAGACGGGATCAGGCAGGTTCAGGGTGGTTTAGCCATATGATTAATATAGAACTGTACATTAAACAAATTAATTCTCAATGGTACTGTGATGTGTGCCTATCTTATTTCTGAATTATTCCTCCCTCCCCCTTAAGTCTGTGTATTTTTGTGAGTAGGGCTTAGGTTTACCCCATTATAGAAAACTAGGCCAGCTGCAAAAGGTAGATCCAGATCTGGGATCAGATTCTGCATCTTGCACCCCAATTTAGGGGAGGGAGGTTTGGTGGCTTGGATCTGGTGGGTTCAAGCCCATCTCTATTTTACATCCGTTTTCAGAGAAGGAATTAGAGTCACAAAAGACTAAAACTGTGTAACCCCAAGGATATTTTGCACTTTTATAGCATCTTTTGTCTGAGAAACTCAATGTACTTTTGCTAACATTAATGAATAAACCCTCACAACATCAGTGTGAGTAGGGGTATGTTAATATTCCCTTCTTACAGATCGAGAAACTGAGTCACGTAACCTGAAGTGACTTACACCTGAAGTGACTTACCCCCGCCCCCTTGCCTGCCCCCCAGCTCCCCCAGCCACACCGATGAATGAACCTCCCGAGGCAGGGGTGAACTCACCGGAGAGCCCACCCGCCTGCCCAAAGGCCCCCCCCCGGAGCCACTGCCCCCCGAGTGGGGCCGGGCCCCCTGCCCCCTTACCTTGGTGAGGCCGGCTCCCCTGGACCCCTTTTCGGCGCCTCCGCTCCGCTCCGCTCCACCACCGTCAGCGCCGCACACCACCAGGGTGGCCGGGCGCACTTCCCCGGGCCCCCGCTGTGGTCAGAGTCTGCCGTCAGCCTCAGCCATGCGCTGCGTGCGGGCATTTGCCGCACTACAGCGCAGCGTTGGGGTGGCCGGCGGTGCCCGGGATTGCATGTGGTCAGCCGCGCGGCACGTGCGCCGCGCCTCTGCAGAGGTCCAAGCATCCGCACTACAATCGGGGGCCCCCCTTAAGTCCGGGGCCCGATACAGTTGTCCCCCTTGTCCCCCCCTGTCGCCGGCCCTGTCCTTATTCTTTGTAGTTAGCTCCCTTTGTATTACATTTCCCAGTTGTATAAAAAATCATATTTACATTGGAGATGAACAAAGAAAGATTTTGCAATTTGGTGGAGAAACTTCTCTCTTACATTGAATTGCATTATGAAGTGCTGACATTCAAAACAACTGTTCTAACGCACATGGAAATTCCAAAGTTAAGTGAAGTAATCGTATTGAAAGGAAAATACCCTGTTTTTTCCTAAAGGTTTTTGGATTCTCTCTCTCTCTCTCTCTTTTTTTTTTTTAAAGTACAGTACTTACCCTCTTTTCTGCCAGG
The DNA here is from genome assembly GCA_032164245.1 of Sternotherus odoratus. Taxonomy (NCBI): domain Eukaryota; kingdom Metazoa; phylum Chordata; order Testudines; family Kinosternidae; genus Sternotherus; species Sternotherus odoratus. The sequence continues at coordinate 28,361,126 of JAVMKO010000007.1, read as the reverse complement.
CTTATTTACTAACAGTTAAATCATAAAAAAGGATCCTTGCAGTTTTACACAAATATTTGGAGCCTCCATAACAGAAATGGTATCACAAAATATCTCTACAGGAGATTCTTTCAAGTCCTCCAGCATTGAGGGTGTGGGTTTACGTAGAGGGTTTAGTACAAAAATCTAATGGAAACTGGTTACCCAGCTGGTTCTCAACTGTACTTACTTTGTTTCCATAACAATAACCTCTGAAGTGCTATCCATCCTTAAATAAAATGAGGAAGACTTTGTAGCACCTTGGAGACTAACCAGTTTATTTCAGCATAAGCTTTTGTGAGCTATAGCTCACTTCATCGGATGCACTTCAACCAATGAAGTGAGCTATAGCCCAAGAAAGCTTATGCTGAAATAAACTGGTTAGTCTCTAAGGTGCTACAAAGTCTTCCTCTTTTTATTTACAGATACAGACTAACACGGCTGCTAATCTTAAACCTATGACTCGAATGTGTGAGATGAAGATTGAGAGATTAAAACCAGAAGCTCGCCATACAAATTACTCTATTTTAAGAGCTAGCATATAGTAAGAGTTCACTGTCTTAGTATAGGCGTTTTATACTCCCACCATATAACATTAATATTAACCCTGTAAGGTAAATTATATGTATCACTCTCGAGGGGTTACATGCATTTACTAACCTAGAAACTTGTGTTAACATATGTGCTCCACCCAATACAGTTTTAGGGGTATATGAGTATTAACCCCAAAAGGGATTACTACTTTTTTTTTTAAAGTAACAGTCTTAGCTAAGTGCATCGCATTGTGCACATAGCTAGACTATGTAACAAATCTTCCTATCCCTGAAACTCTTCTCCTCCCCTTTATGGTTCCTCTATTTATTTGCTATGCCCATTTATTGCTTCTCATCTTAATTTAGGGACCTATTCTGCCCCCCACCTCCACCTCATTAACCAATCTGTAGTAGTACCTCACTCTGAGCATTCCCGCTGATTTTAATGGGGCTACTTGTCAAGTAAGGTACAACTCAATGTAAGGATGACAGAATCTGGCTTTAGGATGTGTATGGATTACAGTTACAATGATTATACTTAACTCATGTTAGTCAGCCTGCTGGTTGCACAGTCTCTTTACTGTACAGTCGGGCCTTCGGATGGTACTATTATAGAAATTAAGGAATATCCAGAATTGTGCATCACTGTAAACAGGATACAACTCCATAGGAGTTCTCTAAGGTAAACAAGCACTTCTCTTTTGTTTCAGTAACTGGCAGAGGTGAAACTTCCCTAAGAGAGTTCCTTATAAACAGGTCCCGTTAAATTTATTCACTGTTTACTTGTCACGTTACCTTTGAATTAAATTTATTCAGAGAAAACAAAAGAGAGGCTTAACACCAGTCATTGATAACCAGTGATTGTGCTTAATATATTTGTTGCCATTACTCTATTTCCAGTTATTTTGGAAGGAGGTAAGAGAGGCATATAGGCATAAGTGATACTATGGAGAAAAGGTTTTGGCAATGTAGCTTTATTTTCCATGATCACTATCGTCATACTACTTGCGGCAAACTGTAGTCAGTTATTGAAGCATATTGACAGCTGCTACTGCTGTTGGTAGCATCTGGTGCAGGTGTATGTCATTATTGTGGCAACATCTGGATGCTTTTAAAGCAGCTTTTTAAAGAAAATTTTATTCATTCTATTGGCCTGATTCTGAACTAGGTTTTAGGCATAGCTGCCCTAAACAGCCTGTTACTGGTTAGTACTAACAAAGTACATGTGTCTGGCATGTTGACTCAACATACTGTATCTTGCTTCAGCACATTTGCACGTTTTCCCCTCTCTGGTGATTTACACTCATGACAGTGTAGTGAGAACGGAGCTCTTTGCTATTGCTAATTTGTTAAGGGGTTGGTGGTGGGGGCAGGTTGCATGGCTAAAGAAGAAGAAAAGGGATCTTGAGTTCTCTGACAGAATTTGCAATGAGTCAGCTTCTGATTCACCACCAAACATTGCCATGGGGAGCCATGCAGCTTCTGTACTTGGAAAGATTACTTGGCATCTAGGTTAGTCATACAAAGCACCTCAAAGCCTGTGATAAAACTGGAGTAAATCTACCCTTTTAAACTGGAAGAGTATCTAGAAATACTGCTGTAAGCCTCAATAAGAATTTGACTTGTGGCATAACAGAACAATCTATACCCCAAGTTTTATTCTGAGAGAGAGAGAGAGAGAGAGAGAGAGAGAGAGAGAGAGAGAGAGAGAGAGAGAGAGAGAGAGAGAGAGAGAGAACTGTGATTATAGTGTAGAAAAAACCATGAGGGACAAGCTCATAAATGGCAAAATCACACAAGAAATCACAACCTATAAAGCTGCCTCTCACTTTGTCACTGACATAGAAAAAGGTTCCTGGAGCCCATGTTTACATTAAAACATCAGCCTTCCTTATTTAATAAGTTTTCCAGTCCTTGTTTAGATCTTCAATAAAAAGAGTGCCAAGAGCTTGCAGTTTGGAAGGAGCAGGCTTCTGCAGCATATCACCATGTCACTTCTTTAAACAGAAGTAAAGGAAACAATCAAAGAATGTACAGAAGAGGAATTATTTAAACAACTTAAAACCCAATGATCTGATTGCTTTTTGGTTTGTCACAACTCTACTGGCACCAAAACTGGCAAGCTAAACAAGAAACAACTGCTTCCTGAATGGAAAAAACAAACTGACTCCAGAGAAATATTTAAGTAAAAAAGATCCCAATTCGGTTTTAAAACAAACTAACATTTCCTAAAAGCCACAATATTTGACTTTCATAGGTTGTTGTTTTTTATACCAGGCATGAAGTACCTCAGGGGCCTTGACTAGGGGCCTTGACAACTCTCAGCTATTCAGGTATTGGCCTGTATAAGGGACTTGAGCATTTAATGCGATTTTCTTAGGGGCAAGTTCTCCCTTTCCTCTGTGGTCACAGAGGGTCCCTGAGGCTGCAGGACCACTGCAGTTTCTCTGTGAGGGATACAAGGGGCAGGAGTCGAGGAGTCTGTACCGGGTATCCGTGCCTTTTTCATGCCACCGAATCCAACTCTGCAGGATGGGTTGCAGACCAGAGGCACCAGTGGATCTGCAGCCCTTTGAGGCTCTGGGGGATGGGCTGTTGCAACCACATCTAATGGCTCACCTTCCAGTCTAATGGCTCACCTTCCAGAATAACCCTAACTTGGTACAAAATTTAGACTGAAAATATTTTTTAGAACTGATTCACTCAAAAGATTTCCAATTCTAGAATGGATCAGAAACATTGCAAGATGACATTAGCTTTCTTCATATAATTTTTTATATTTCTGTTTCTGACAGCTGGAACTAAGGAGTACAGTAGACAGACATGACACTTCAGATGAACTTTTTGGTTTATCAAACATTTTCAAAACCCATAAAATTGTTTTGGTTTGATTTTAGGTGAATCTTCAGTTTTATTTTATCCAAATGTGTTCATCTATCTCTAATAAGATGACTTATTTTACCCTATGTTCTTGCACCTCTAATATAATATTAATTATATATTCAATTATTCAAATAAAAACAACAATAAACACACTGATCACTGGTCTGCTTTTAAGGGCTTGTTTAAATGTTTAAGGGGTTGTTTACATGAGAAAGATATACTGGTATACCCTACCATGAAATTAAACTGATATCCCCGTCACCCCATTCATGTAGACATTCTTGTCCTAGGATGAGTGCTTTTTTCAGTTTAACTTATGTTGAATGGGAAGAGGTTTGGTTTTTTTTTAATTGTTTGTTTCACCACTACTGAGAGTCACCACCACCACTGTACATCAGAGTATGAGTCAAATTAGAAGATATGATTATTTTTGTTTCTAATAACCCAAAGAGAACAAAATACACTGGGCCAAATTCCATGCGGATTTACATCCCATCCAACTCTGATAAAGAGGCTGCACGAGTATAAATCTGCAACTTGATAGCAAAATAAAATAATCAAATATTTTACAAAATAACTAACTCCTGTTTCCAGGTGTGACCCAACTAGTAATCTGTACACATGAACCACATCTTATCCAAGGAACACTCCACTTTTTCTCCCTTCTGGAGTCCATGTAACAACTTCTATTATAGTGGCTTTCATTGAGATACAAACAGCAGAAGAAGCAGACTAGAGCCACTTTCTGGACAATAGCAGCTTCACAGCTAAGAAAACTATATAATGAAAATAGCAACTATAGAACTATATAATGAAAATAGCAACTATAGAACTATATAATGAAAATAGCAACTTCACAGCTAAGAAAACTAAACTAAACTATATAATGAAAATAGAGAAAAAAACATGCAGTCAGAGGTGAGGGAGGCTGGGACCCAAAAGGAGGAGTTACATGCTTCAAATTTTAGAGGCAAACAAATATTGCCACCTACTCTGATTGCTGAGTGGCAAGTTGAGTCAACGAAACACACGTGTTCACAGAACACTTTTGTTATACAAATTGTTTTTTAAAAGTACTTCTTTAGAAGTCAGTGATGACAACAACATGTTCATGCAAGTTTTAAGTGTTTAATCATCCAGAATTGCCTAGTGTTAATTGTAGTCTCATGAACTGACACCTCTTCTTCCATCTATTTTCACCAAAGGCATGACTGAGGCATACAAAGCAGCTCTGTAGACAGAGACTACCAAGACAAATATAGAATCTGGAATTTCAGAAGCCCTTGTTCCTGCTTTTTAAGGCCAGACCAGACCAGACCTGCCTCTTCTAATTATTTTTATTTAGACAAAAATCAAGAAATATATATGTCTTGTGGTTGTGGTTTGCACTGTCAGCTGAATTGATCCATGTCTGAAAACAGTGACACTCCTATGTGTTGGGTAACTCTCAACAGGCAAATAATCATTGTACCAGACACAGTATTTCTGTTTTTGCTTTTGTGATGAGTAACACAAATTAAAGTCATTTAAAAAAAATGGACAGGTCTGTGGTTTCTTTGAATAGCTTGGAAAAGGAAAACCAGCAACCAATGATGACAGTGATAGATAAAGTAGAGGAAGTGATTAATTATTGATGGATATTGCCACAGCAGAAGATTTAAAAGCCATGAAGTTTTTCTTATAATGTTGATTAATACAGGGATGCCAATATGAATTGTGCTTTGCTCTGTTTGGAAGGTACTTTATTTTTAATTCTAGCATAATGTTCTCATTACAAGATGTACCCTGTAACCACAAGCTGTCAAATTCTGCACCAAGCGCCAGGTTCCAGACCGATTTCTATAGTTGCTTAATTATCTACTAGCAGCTAGGAACTCAGCCAGTCTCCTTGGCGGCACATGTGGCCTACAAATGCAAATCCATGTCATATAGTGGACAGCAGACTACATCACACAAACTGCCATCATAATCAGAACGAACAGGCAGTGAAGTCAAGGACTGAATGGACATTCAGAGACTGTACTGCTCCATCACCATAGAAATATTCCCATCAAGTCAGGTTTGAGGCACATTGAAGAGGTCAGTAAGAGGGAGCTGGTGCAGCATGTACTGTTGCTGTTCTACAGATAAAAGACAATGAAAACTCACTCACTATATCAGGAGCATTAAATTCACTCCTCCCGTATCTGACCTTCTCTCCCCAATCCATGTCCCCTCTCAGTTCTTCTGCCTAATTCCTCTCTCACAGTCCAGCAATAGAAGTGAGAAGACCAAAGATCCTGTGATGATCAGGAGTAGGATTTACTGATGCTATATATACACCTCTAGCCAGTGCTTCAGATCAGGCCACTTAGACTGCTACACCTGGATCTAAAAATACTTGGCAACCAGAATGGAAGATGATGTAACCTGTCACAGTCAAATGCAAATATAACTGGGACACTTTGACTGCAGGGGCTTTTCTCCCAGATTTAAAGGAACAATAACCAGACAAAATGCTGGGAATGGCTCATAGGAGGGAGTCAGTCTAAACTAGAAAGGTCAGTAGTGACAGAGTATTTACAAAGAATGTAGTTTGTAGGCCAGGGACTCCTAGCCCAAACTTTGAGGAGCAGCAATGTGGGGGGAAAGTATTCTGAGGTTTCCAGAACTAATCTCTGGTGTGCTTTATCACAGTGGTAGTTATGTTCTTCAGTTACCAATGACATATTTATACTGTTCAATATTAAACCAGGTTCTTGTGGGACATCAACTGTTTCCTATGCTTATGGTTCACTACTACCTCATCACAAGCACCATTTTACAATACTGCAGAGTTTGGTCCTTAAAATAAAGTATTTTACATTAGACTTAAAAATAAACTTGTTTTATTTTAACTTTTGCATCTGTCATAGATTTGTAAAAGGGTCTTGTAGATAATCTAGGAAGATGAAAGTGACTGGAAATAAAAGTAGGAAAAGCCCATGTCTTCCTTGATACAGCCAATGAAACAAAATTATGATAGAGTAAACTAATTATGTTAACATCTGAATTTCTTTTGTTGGGCATTAATACTTCCATATTGTTTACCACTAACTTATAATTTATTGAGGAGACAAGTATATATTTTTCCAATATGACGATGCTACAAAATATTGCTCTCAGAACAATTAAAAAAAGGAAGATCCGAAAGATGATAATAGAAATGATGCTGAACAAGATATACTGTGGTGATATAGTTCTGGAATTTAAGTAATTAATTATGTCTTTTTATGGCTATGCTTAAACTTCCTTATAAAATACCATACGTATTTATATGCCAACAGCATACATTGTGATAGCTGAGTATTTGCTTATTTAGGCTCTGGCTCTGAAAGCTGATCTGTGCAGAACCCCACTTAAATCAATGGAATTGTATGAGTGCAGGAGTCAATGTGTATGGATCAAAACATAATCCACCACATGGTAGTTTTGTTGTTCTGGGAAGCTTTCTTTAACTTTATACAGATAACCGAGAAACTTGGAGTTATCTCCCTTAACATGGGCAAAGGGTACATCATAAAATACTTACAAAAATGTCTCCATGGGGTACCTCAGAAATACTGCTAAGTGAGTTGCTGATTGTCCAGGAGATCAATACATGTTTTTTCTTCTGTGACAGAGAGGCAGTCATAAAATCATTAAGGTAGACACCCCAGTTGTCTTGCAAACCATCTGGATGAAGACTCCCCCCTGAAGTTAATGGGAGAAGGGTTTCATGCATGTAGCACTTACTAGGAATTCTGCAACTTGAATCTGCTTTTTGTGCTCAGAAAGGCATTGGCGGCAGTACAGAGGAGCTGGCTGCAGTGTCTTCAGGGTCTTCAGGTGGAATTCTGACTGACCACCCCCCTCAGGGGAACACAGTGAAGCAGGAAGCATCACCACTCTTGGAACCTCACTCCTCCACACATCCCGCTGTCAGAGAGCAGGGCTTGCACTCTTTTTTCCAAGCAAACTGGACAGCTGGATAGAGGCTTCTGTGTACTTGCTCAGGGGCTCAGAGTAAATGAATACACTATATCTTATCTGTTTTCATTAAGACTTGGACTAATTACATCCCTTCTTTCTCCAAACTACTTCCCGAGAGTGGCTTCTTTTGGCTGTAACAATATTGCAGCTCCTGCATTTCCTAGAGATTTTAGCACCTCATCACAATGGGCGATTCTTCAGATAGCCATGATATACATATGCATCTTTCAGCTGCTGTTGCTAGAATTTTAAACATAACCTCCTTTAGAACTGCTCAATTCAGCTAGGATGTCTCTTGGTAATGAAGAGCAGTATTCTATTAAATAGCCTGCGAAGTGTGTTTTTAATTTTATCATGGAGTTGCTGCCAGAATAATTAATTTTTGACACCTCCAAAATACATAGTATAATTGTATATTCTCCAGAAGAGGTCTGAACAGTTAGAAAAACAACATCTAAAATTACTGAAGAATTTAAAAAAAAAAAGAGAGTTATCACTTTCCACTGGAATACCTTCCAAGAAGCAGAGAAAGAAGTTGCACGTGCAATGAATATTATATTAGCTTAGCTTTTATGTCCCTAAACGGCTGCTGTATTCTTTCTTTCTTTCCAGCCTTTCTGCAAAGCACAGAGGAAATCAACTCTTTCTTTTACCCAACCTCTTGTATTTAAGAGGCAGAGTGGATAACTGAATGGTAAATCATATTTATAGTTCCAAAAAAAAAAAAAAATGTCTCTCTCATCTCAGTAAAAAGGGAAAATCTCAGTTTAACCTGTCTTTTGTCTTCCTTATTTTCAGTCCTTTGATGTAAATATCACTGTAACCGATAAGCAGATAGCTATGGTTTTCTCTCCCAGCTTGATCCAAAGAGTTGGGGTTTATGAGGCAAATATAATAAGAATGAATCATATTATTTGATTAAATTAGTTTGATAGCCCCTATTTGGTAAATCACCAAATTTTGTTTTTCAAATTAGCTTAAAAGTAAATGACATGCACATTATTCAAAACATTATGGGCTGCATTCTGGCTGGTCCTTACGGAGGCACACAGTGGGGAGCACGGAATAAAGAGCCTCTACCTCTCCCTGTATGGTTGGTATCAAGGCCAGGAAGAATTGCAGTATCTGCTCTAAGGGGAGCAGAGGATCTACTTCCTAACCATTGCCCTGAGAGTTCATGGTGCCCAAAGGGATGATGGCATGGCAAGATTGGGCAGAGAACAAGCTAAGCCACGGGTCAGCAACCTTTCAGAAGTGGTGTGCCGAGTCTTCATTTGTTCACTCTAATTTGAGGTTTTACATGCCAGTAATATAGTTTAACGTTTTTAGGAGGTCTCTTTCTATAAGACTTTAATATATAAATAAACTATTGTTGTATGTAAATTTAAAAAGGTTTTTAAAATGTTTAAGAAGCTTCATTTAAAATTAAATTAAAATGCAGAGTCCCCAAGACCGGTGGCCAGGACCCGGGCCGTGTGAGTGCCACTAAAAAATCAGCTCACATGTTGCCTTTGGCACCCATGCCATAGGCTACTTACCCCTGGACTAAGTCCTGGCTCTATCCTCCTATATGTTTGCCAGCAGAGGAGTTTTCATACCCCTGAGCGACATAAGTTATACCGACAAAAGTGCTAGTGTAGACATAACCTTGGTCCCATGATGGAGGTACTATTATTTTATCACTTCAAATTTGTAAAATACAACTAATGGCGTAAATCACAACATTAACACCAGTAATAAGACATAGAGGCCATGTTCTAGTATACTCTGGAAATAAAGTCACCACCACAGGAAAAAAAATATTTTGAGTGATACCTATTCAAAAGAACTCTGCATGCGTTTCTGATTCTAATAACTCTTAAGAGATCCTTGCCTACAGACATGCTTTAGACAAAGAATTTTCCACCTTGAATAACTGAACAACTTTACCTCAGCAGTTGCCAAAGGGACTAGAGTTGGGCCTGTTCAAGTGCACCTCAGGACAGGGACTGTAACCTACGGACGCCAAACCATGCATGGGGTTGAGTGGATAGGTGAAGGGGAAGTTATGTGATAAAGGGACACTTGCCTATTGGACCTTTACACCAGTCAGTGGGGAACTATGTTAACAGACTACCTCTGAAATGACTGTGGGGAAGTATTTAATTTATCATTCATATAGGTATACTGTTGCTGCTTTTCCCCCAAGTTGATCCTGTTTCCTTCCCTCTTGCCCCCAATAAAATTTTCCTTCTTTCTTACATAGACTCAGTGCTTGTGAGTGGGGAAGTATTGCCTATTAAGGGCTCCCTGAGAAGGTAGTGATCCCAGAAATGCTGGGTGGGGATTTGAACTAGCGGTGGTTTTTTAGTTTTAAGAGGGACCTCTAGCTCAGGGGTCGGCAACCTTTCAAAAGTGGTGTGCCGTCTTCATTTATTCACTCTAATTTAAGGTTTCGCGTGCTAGTAATACATTTTAATGTTTTTAGGCCTCTTTCTGTAAATCTATAATTTATAACTAAACTATGTAAAGCAAATAAGGTTTTTAAAATGTTTAAGAAGTTTTATTTAAAATTAAATTAAAATGCAGAGCCCCTCAGACCGGTGACGAGGACCCAGGCAGTGTGAGTGAAAATCAGCTCGTGTGCCGCCATTGGCACACATGCCACAGGTTGCCTACCCTTGCATCTAGCTCCTTGTACCTGGACTTTGTTACTGCTGATAACCCCTGATAGAAGGGTAAGCTAGATTTTCAATTTATTTTTTATTTCTTCTTATTATAATAGGAAAGTTTAACCAAGAATTATTTAAGGGAAGCACAATGGCCTATGCTATACAGAAGATCAGACTAGATGATCACAGTGGCCTCTTCTGGCCTTAGATTCATAGATTCTATTAAATCTGTTGATCAGTAGCACATGCTCCAGAAGAGGGAAGGACAATGGAGATTCGTGGCTTGATTCTGAACTCAGTTACACAAGTGTAAAATGAGTGTAACTCCACTGGCTTCAATGAAGTTATGCCTGATTAACAACAGTGTAAGTGGAAAGGAATCAGTCCATCAGTATCCATAATTCATTTCAATGTGTTATTGGTAGACTAGCATCAGTATGAAGTCCAAGCAAAGAAGCCCTGCCAGGCCAGAATTGATTATCACCCCAGTTCTGGCCAGGATCAAAAGTGCAAAACAACAACAACAACAACAAAAAAAAAAACAACAGAAGCAGCATGGGAAAAGATATTATCATGCAGCCTTTGTGTTTATCAAACTCTGGGACTATTGCCCTTCCCTGAAATCATGTACCTTTAAGAAGAAAAAAAAACAAACAGTCATGGAGCGGATAGGTATTATGCTACATTATTACATTTTTGTTAAGTGAATTAAAGGAAACACTCAGAAAATTAGTCATCAAGATTAAAATCCTGAAAGATTAATACAAGAGCAGATGGCATGCACCATTTGAAAACTATAAATTCAGCGATAACATTTCCAGTAAGAAATAAAATAAGTTAAAAGTAAATGAGATGTTGTTAGGAACAAGGAAATACAAAGATTTTGAAAGTTTGAATTGTAATGAAAAGTTCAAAAGAAGGATGACCAGTTCATAACTGCAACACTCATTTTGCTCACTAAATTAAAACTATTCTGAAAAGCCTTCTTAGACGCCTGCCAAAATAGACCGTGTCACTCTGAACAAGCCAGCCCTCCAATAGAAAATACATGGGCAGACCTGTCTAGAACCTATGCCATAATCAACAGCCTTCTTGCCCAAGGAACTATCATTTAACTGTGCACGTTAATGAGTTACTTGCTTTTTTCCCTTTTGCAGACAACTTCTGTTTAGCAGTATAATCTTTTACAAGACATGGAATACAAGCGACATCCATTCTTTGCTAGACAAGATCAGATACAGGACCTGATGGCATACAATATAATTCACTTTTGCAAAGAATCTTTCATACAAAAGTATCCCAGAATACTTCATTGAAATTATGTGCCCACAGAAGCCACTTGCTGTATCTTTCATAAGTAGAAAAGTTCTCCAAGTAACAGCCAAAAGGCAAGGGAGCTACATGGAGTGAAAGAATGGTCCAAGAAGAAAGACTAAAATTATTGCAAGTCCAAAGATCAGAAAGGAGATACAAAAAATAATGGAAAGATCAAATTTCACAAATGTACTAAAAATACAAACCAAATATTGACTCTGGTTCTGATTTCAGGTGTACTGGTGCAAACCAGGAGGAGTAACTCAACGGAAGTCAGTCAAATTACAATGTGTAAAACTAGTGGGAGGAGAATCAGGCCCAGTAAAGTTACATTGGTACGAAACAACTGAAAGTAAGATAAGAATCAGGACCACTTTGTTGAGATTTGAAGTCCCTTGAAGCAGGGTGTTTGTGTCTTGTACAGTTTAACAATGAAGAATAATAATAATAATATAACATGTTACAGGACACAGGATGAAACATAGAATCAGAGCGTGAAAACTTTTTAAATCAAAGCAAATCTCACCTATGATATGCCCTAATTTAGAACCCACAGACAGTGACAGAGATTTAAATAAGAAACACCACAGAAGACTGCCAACTCCCCACCCCCACAAATGGTGCCTAGCCTAGCACTTAGGTCAGCTGGGTGAAACATGAAGAAATCAATGTAATACTTTTAGGCAACCCCATGGAATCTACAGTCAGCACCGTTGTGAGTCACAGATATCAGCTAGTACTTAAGAACCCAGAAAGGAAAGAAGGAATTAATAATAAACAAAGTTGAAGACTGAATTATACAATTCTATAAAACTTCAAAAAGGCCTGATAACAGTGCATGGGGAAAATGCAACCCGCTGCAGTATTATGAGAATGTTGGCACAAGGGAGGCAGAATTAAATACCAAGCCTTTTCAAGTATGTCTCATGGTGATGTATTTCACCTATTTTGTTCACAACCCAGCTCCGAATATTAACTAAGATCTTCCATTGCTAGTTGCAGAATGATGAAACAACAAATCCAGTAAAGTAAATGAAAAAAACAGGGGAATAGAAGACCAGGTGGTAATAGAGAATTACTGTAATTCTTAAGTTTGGGGGAATGGAAGGAAGAGGAAGCAAAACCAGAACAGGACTAAAAGACAGTGCCTTGCAGAAAATGTAATAATGAATGACCAAAGTGTGCTCCCACTGAATTTGAGCCTTTAACAGAAGCAGGATAGGGCCTTTGGCCCCTTAGAAATACTGCTAACTTAAATGGAACACATTCATAAAAATCAGGGGCAAAGTTACAGAAAATTCATTTCACTCCTCTCTCCTTATTTTGGTGTTATCTGAGTCTAGAAATGAGATGACGGTGTTAGAACACCAGAAAAAGTTCAGCAAACCATGAAAGCATCCAATCACAATAATCAAAACACTTAGCAATTTTTACTCTGATATCCAAAAGTCATTTATCAAAAAACAGAAGCAAGGATCTCTGACTGGCTTAGTGAGTGTTCACCTCAGCTCTGATGGAAAATCTTACTGTCAGGATTCAGGAAGGAATAATTGCAGGAGGATAAGTGGGGAGGAATACAAAATTTGGATAGCCACAAAGAAACAACACTTCCTTTTCAGCTAAATGAACCTAATTCTCAAATACACCCTATAGGCCAAATTCATTCTTTATATAACTCAAAGAAGAACTTGCCTCTATGTTTTGCTTGTTCAGTGTCTCAAGAGCTGTTCTGAATCTAAATGAATGGAATTAATGAATAATCTAGAGCTATCTATTCTGAAAACACTTGTCTCCGTACCTCTTTTATAATTTATGCTTATTTCTTTACACATCACAGACAAAATTCTGCTGTCAGTCCCATCAGGGATAATCCAGTTAGCCCATATTGTCCTGTCTCATAGCAAGAGCCAGCTCCCTGGGATCATAGTGGCTCCTGGGGATCCCAAGGGAGTTCAGGAAAACTTGTATAAAAGTTAATACAGTTTAGGATGTCCTTCATTTTGTAATGGAAGTTTTGCCAAAATATAGGGATAAAAACTGCTCACCCTCATCGTAGCAGATCTTCATCACTTACCCCAGCATAAATCAGAAGTAATGGCACTGAAGTCAATGGAGTTACATAATGAAAAATGAATATGAGATCAGAATAAGGCCCATTAGTTTCAATAGAATCACTCTGATTAGCACCAGCTTAACTAAGGGCAGGATATGTACATGTACCATCGATATGAAGTCATTAAAAACAAAAAAATACAATGAGGCAGGTGGCTCCTATTTAAACAAATTTTACACTCTGAACAGCATGTGGGGGAACTGCCTGAAAAGAAACACTAGGTATGAGTTGGGAAGAAATCCATAATGGTTATTAAAAGCATCCTGCCTCCCCACACTCTTAGCACCACAAAGACAGATAAAGATTCCCACCCTGGTGGTGGCCTACTGTGACTTACAGCAAAAACAAACTGGGACTAATTAAATCTATGGTTCCATGAATAGGCCATTTTCATTACCTCAGGATATGTTTTGACAAGCTCAAGCTCTAGATCTTCTAATGTACTTTAAAACCTCATGAAGCTAGAATAAAGCAAAGGATTTTTCTTTCTTCCCTCATCTGCCATGCATAAAGTTGTGCAAGGTCAGAAAGGATACAGCAAGCTCCTTCAGAATATCACGTCAGCTATAGATAAGGTGAACACAACTTCACTGGAATGTAACCTTAAATAACTGCCAATGAACATGCTGTATCAGCCTGTTTCTGTTTGTGATCTGTTGGTTTTCATCAGAAACAATGGGCCAAATTCTGCTCTGAGCTACTCTAATATAAACCCACAGGCATTCCACTGATATTAAAGGGAGGAGAACAAGCTGCAGAAGGAACTGGTTTCTCTTGTCAGGTGCACTATCATGAAACTTGAAATTGTTTACTTTTTACTTACTTTTCATTCAATTTACATAAAACAATTGTGGTTAACCTTAGCAGTCTTTTACTGTTTCTGCAACTGCTAATCAGGAGCTGCACAGTTTAGGGCTGCAAAGAACCAATTTCCTACACCTGTGAAAAGTTCAGTTGCTTTTTGTAGGGTCTAGTCCAACTCCCATTGAAGTCAATTCGAGTTAGATCAAGTCCTTGGAGAACATTTCCTTTAAAAGTGTTTTTCCATGGGCTGATTTGCATTTGACAAAAGGTTCCTGTGTTAAAATAATTTAGAGGCTTCAATTGACACACAGAAGAGTCCTGTCAGGAGAGTATCTGCAATCTCAGTTTCAGACCAAGATTTAATATTGGTGGTTTTATGGGCCTTTGAAACTGACCCCAGAATAATTGTCCATGTTTACAGTAATGAGCTTTAACATGCCACTGGAGGTTGTTTCATAATCACAAAGAAAAGAAAAGAAACCACAAAAGTCAGAATTCTGCCAGAAAAATAAGGTTAAATCAGGCAGCTGGTTAATATTAACTGAAAGAATGGCCAGATTCATGATTTTCTTTTTCCTTAACAGCAATATCAACAAACAAGTTTAACCTCACTGGGAAAAAAAATCCCTGTGCACATTTAACTATTCAAGTGCTGGATCTGTCAATCTGTTCTGCATCTGTGGTTATTAACTGCTTCAGTTCTGTCCCTCTTTATTGTGTCAGTAACAGTGGGGCAAAGCATATCACCCGTGCTGCCCCTATACCTAGAGAATCCATATGGATGCATCTTTCTTACTTCAGCATCTGCAGAACATGTACTTAAAGCCCTCTGCAAAGTCTTTCTTCTTCATTAATAGTGTATGTAACACACATTCAGTGTGGTTGGGTTTCAAAGGTTTGATAATTTTTAGATATTAATCTAGCATCAGAAGACATGCAGGGATGCTTTGTTCATGTTTATCCAGTTGTGTTTTATAAAAGAAATGTAATGGGTCAAACAATCTAAAATTACCATGTTTGGTATAGAAATAGAA
The DNA here is from genome assembly GCA_032164245.1 of Sternotherus odoratus. Lineage (NCBI taxonomy): Eukaryota > Metazoa > Chordata > Testudines > Kinosternidae > Sternotherus > Sternotherus odoratus. Next base: position 28,345,786 of record JAVMKO010000007.1, on the reverse strand, counting down.
ACATGTAAATACAGAGACAATAGGTAAGGAGAGAAATGTGGCTATGTTTAATCATCTCAGCAAAGCAAAGACAAAGGACACAAAATAAACTCCTTAGTTTAATAAATGGAAAAATGTATTTCAGCACATAGAAAGCTCTCACTATAAAGCTTTGTTCTTTTTACACTGTTTTTCAGAAAAAAACAAAGCTTTGTTTGTTATCTCTATAATGAAGACCTGTTTGCCAGGTTACTTCCTTTTTGAATTACTTAAAGGCTGATGATGCCATATTAACATTTTTAAAGACTGATGAAATTATCCTTAAAATTAAGCTTCTATTTGAAATCAAGGTTTGCAAGAGAAAATAGCCTGCTGTCTCTAGTATCTGATAGGATACATTCCAGTGGGGATTGTGTCACTGTTTGGCCAGACCAGCCTTGCTATCAGTGTGTAATTAAATAACCCACAATTGAAGCTTTTGAGACTGTTCTACTCAATTATTTATTTATATTGTGTTAGTGGCTGGGAGCACCAAACTAGCAAGGCCCCATTGAGCAAGGCACTGTACAGACTGCAATACAAAGATAGTTCCTATGCCAGGGAGCTCCTAGGCTAGCCAGACTCAAGAGCTGTACCTCACTTTCAGACTTTCCTAACTAAACAATCAAAGTCTTCGCTCCAGAAGTTGGCTCTGAACAGTAGCTTACAGCTGTTTTATCATTTTGTTATCATTCTACCTAACGTGAGATTCTGGTTTCTGCTTATTAGGTGGCATGGTAAATTAATGTGTTAGGATCAGATCTTCCTTGCTGTTAAACAGTAAGTTCAGTGGAGTTACTCTAGATTTACAAAAAACATAACAGAGATCAGAATCTGGCTACAAATTCTGAGTCAGTCACAAATGAAAGGAGTTTTGAGGCCTCATCCAGCTTTATGAATATTTATTATTTGGATTACAGTAACACCGAGAGGATTGGGGCCCTGTTGTACTATGCACTGTGTAAACACATAGTAAGAGTAGTCCCTGCTCCAGACATCTTAAAACCTATATAGACCAAGAAATCAAAGGATAAGAAGGGGGGGAAGTACAGAGAGGGGAATTGATCTATCCAAGATCCCATGCCACAGCAATGACAGAGCCAGGATTAAACCCTGGTCTCCTGAGTCCAACAATTTATCCACTAGAACTCACTTTCTCTCCCAAAATTTGATTGTAGTGACATTGCAGCTGTGTTGGTGCCAGGATATAATGTAAATACTTGCCGTGATTCACTGTCGGTGCTCAAGAGAGGCCCAGAATTCTCATAACAAGGGGGATGCAGGCAGGATTGAGATGCACTGCCAGAGCTCTGGAGAAAAGCTTTGTGCACTTGCCTGCTTTAAGCATGTCTTAACCAAGGGCTATTAGACCTTTGGCATTCATAAACACAAAGGTACCCAATAGATTTTATAGAGTTTTTTTTAACCTCCCTTTAGCACTTGCTGTTACTGAAGTCTTTTTTGTACTTTCACATTCTTTACGTGCTTAAGAATCAGCGTACCTGCTTTTATGCACGCTGCAGGAAGATAAATTCACCAAAACACTTAGTTGTGACATTATAATGTTCAGTAATATGAACAATTCAGACAATACTGTCTTATAGCACCAGATGGCTGGATTTCTGCTGATGGTGGATTCATTTAGCGTTTCATAAGAGATAATAGAAGTTTTCTAATTTTCCACTGACTATTCAAATACAAGAGCAGGATAAAAAACACTGCTTTCTCTCCCGAACTAGCTTTATGGAATCATCTGTGACTCTTCTTCCCACAGATGGTAGCATATCATGTCAGCTAGACATGATATGAAGTGATCTAATGACTGAACAAAAGCCAGTATAAGAATTGATTGTTCATCTTAATTCTTCATACACTAGTGTGTCAGATAAAAGTATTTTTATCAGGCACTGATATTTCTGCATTTACACCAACAAAAATGCTCTTTTGCAACCTATGAACTTAAGTCATCAGCTCACGAAAGCTGATTCAGCTATATAGGAGAGCCTCAGAGTTACAAACACCAGTTACAAACTGACCAATCAACCACACATCCTATTTGGAACCGGAAGTTCACAATCAGGAAGCAGCAGAGGAGGGGGGAAAAAAGCAAATACATTACAGCAGGGGTTCTCAACCTTTTTCTTCCTGAGGCCCCCAACATGCTATAAAAATTCCCCAGCCTTCCTGTACCACAACTGTCTTTCTGCATATCCAGTAGCTTGAAAGCCAGGACTAGCATTAGGGGATGGCAAGCAGAGCAACTTTCCAGGGTTCCATGCCCATGAAGCTTTGTTGCTCAGGCTGCGGCTTCAGCCCACACAGTGGAGCTTGGGCTTCAGCTTTCTGCTCTAGGCCCCAGCAAGTCCAGCGCCAGCCCTGCTCTCTAGTTTATTTTGGCGGACCCCCTGAAACCTGCTCACGGACTCCCAAGAAACCCTAGATTCCTGGTTGAGACCCACTGCAGTACAGTACTATGTTAAAAGTAAAATACTAAAAAAATAAAGGGAAAGCAGCATTTTTCTTCCACATAGTACAGTTTCAAAGCTGTATTAAGTCAATGTTCAGTTGTAAACTTGAAAGAACAATCATAACGTTTTGTTCAGAGTTAGAAATATTTCAGAGTTTACGAACAACCTCCATTCCCAAGGTGCTCATAACTCTGAGGTTCTGCTGTATTATAGGAAAGATTACATGCTTTTGGAAACTTAAGCCATGCACTTTTATCCATATTGATATGAGTGTGTGCATCCTCAGATGGCTTAATGCAAGGTTGGGTCCTTTCCTGATTGAGCTGGGGAAGAATTTTAGAGGTCTTTGATCAGAAACTGAGGTATCTGCGAGGCCAATAGTTCTGTTAAGGAGCACCATTAGGGAGAAAACAGGACTACAAGGCTTTATCTTCCACTCATAATACCTAGGTAAAGAGGGGGAGAACTCCACTACAGGACTCCTGTTGGGGGTATCCCTTAACTATAGAACAAAGAGGTGAACAGGATAGCAAGTTCCTTCAGATTCTCTTCTCTGAGCAGAATGGGTGCAGAGCTAATGTTTCCTGCCATACTCCCCACCTGAGGATTTGTGTGTACACCCAGTCCTTGAATTCACCTTATTTCCCCACTTAGGGACCAATATACATTCTCAATTCGCATAAGAAGCTAATTTATGCACTTTATTTCCCTTCACTCCAGCCTTTTCTGCAACTTGCTCCTGCACAGTTGTTCCTTTCTCTTTTTGCTTGGCTCTCTGCAGCAAAGCCAGAATCCTTGACCTTCTGGGTGTTGCATGGTTCAGAACACTGTGGATATTTTCTTCTTGGATTGTGTTCTACAGTTGCACAGCCTTAGCAATAACAACCATGGATTTCTTTCCTATAGGGAACAGCTGTTTTCATGATTTATTTCTGTCTCTCAGGCCAGTACACTAGAAGAGTCAGACATCTGCATCCCCGACATGGATCTAAGTCTTACAAACGAAACGGGAATGTTTCAGCAGATAGGTTTTCTTGGAAACAACTCCTACTATATACCATAAGCAGTAATGTAAGTAAAATGTGTCATGAGGCTATCACTACAGGGTCAAAGGAAACACTGAAAATCTTAAGGTAATCTGCATGGGTTTCTCTTTAAAAACATATATTAATGACATTTTAATAGTTTACAGGCAAAACAACAGACTAGTTAAACACACCTCTCAAGCCAGATACTGCATTTTTTGTGCACCAAGTTTTGGGTGTGTAAGGAAAGGAGATTCAACCCATACAATCCAAACTAATGAAATATTCCAGAAATTACAGCCTCATAGAATCATATTTTGTTGGATTTATCCAATCCACTTTGCAAAACTACATAATGAAACTGCTGCATAGGAGGTGCAGAAGGATCACAGTTCAGCCCAAAACGTGGAGTAGCAGCCACAAAAGGGACGTGCTGTACCCCATGACTTGTCTGGGAGTTGTGGGGGGGATGAGTTCTAGACCATCAGATCCGGCTGCTTTCTCCTCACAAAACCTGACTAGCGGCACTTTGCATGGCTGGCTGGAGCTCTCCCTTAATATTGTCCGTAGGTGCAGCCCACACCCATAACCAGCAGTGAAACTGAATAATTGGGGTGCACAAGTTTATCCATGTCTTTTTTATTGAATTCTAAATCCAATTACTTTTATTCAGTGCATATTGGCTCTTCATATTTTTCTGTTTTGGACACTGGGGTTCAATCGTATGCGTACAGCTGTCTTGGCCCCAGTATCACCATGCTAACCTGCTTGTCTCTTATCCTATTGTGCTCCATTGGAGGGGCTATTCCTAGGCAGTAGTAACTCTAGCAATGGGGATTAGTAATTCAACTGCATACTCACAGGTGCAGAAATCAATCCTCGCATGCTTTAAAACTGACCATTTTTAATTGGTCAGCAGTGCAACCAGTTGCTGGTAAAAGTGGGAACAGGATAAAGTTTGGGGTGGGGCTTTCTCTCCCTTTGCAGAGACATCCACAGGAGATAGTTCAGTTGGAAGACTTACCTACTTATTACCATTGGATGGGTCTTGGGTTCTGAGGGGGGCAGTCGGGGGCAGGAAGTGGTAGGAGGCCACATAGGGGGCGGGGCCAGGGTGTTTGGGGAGGCACAGCCTTCCCTACTCAGCCCTCCATACAATTTTGCAACCCCAGTATGGCCCACGAGCCAAAAAGTTTGCCCACCCCTGATCTAATTCTTGCTCATCCCACTTGTAGCCCACCAAAGTCACAGGACCTCTTCTAACCAATATGGCCATTCATTATAACACGAGGAGGAAGCTGGATGGGGGGTACTCTGGGAATATGGGGCCTATTTCTGGACCCTCATGCAATCATGCCTCTGGGCAGAGTTACTCTGGGCAATGTCCACTGACTCTCAATGCCTTTGAGGAGTGGTGGGCACTGTATGGGGTCCTCTGCTCAGTCTTCCCCTCTGGCTTCCTCAGTTTTTAACCTTTGACCTCATTTCTGTTTATGTTTTCTCTTTAGTTGTCCCACATACTCACTTGCAGCCTGGACTTAGTGGTGCCTCCCCCTTAGCTGTGGTGGCAGGCCTTTAGTTCTGGGCAGGACTAGACCCACTTGATCCAGTCCTACAAATAATACAAGAGAGATGTAAAGAGCATGCAGGGTAAAACAATCACGTTACCTTTGAGCGAGAGTATCCCAATCCCAACACTAATTGACACAGCCTTTAATAATACTGTGTGTTTACATTTTGAAATCATCATTCTTCATAAGTATTTTTTAAATGTCAAAGTAAATTTAGTAAGATACTAGATACACTTAAGGAGGCGCCTGTAGTGCAATAATTCTCTATTAAGGTTAAGCTGACACCCATAAAATGTCTTAGAACACATTTCTGTGGTTTACAACATCAGCTGAGCCCTATTAACGGATAACTATTGCATTTGGTAACCGTTTATTGGTGTCTAATTATACCAGCAACTTTAGCAAAAGAATCTACAAAACCTTGACCTAAGAGAACAACAGAAATACACATACGCTACTTTGAATTAAAGAAATATCTTGAGGATGAAAATATTCAATTCAATTTTAAAACTGCCTATTCAAAGTTGTCATTTTCTAGATTTGATTATTCCACCAGTAAAAAGGATATCTATATTGACGGTTTTAAAAAAGCAATAATTCACTTAAATGATAAGATCCTAAACCTCATGAACAACTCTACTACAATAAACTAAGGTGGGTACACAAAGAAGAGGAAAAAAATCATTAACCACTTCACTTTTTCCTAATTTATCAGCTACAGTGTGCACAAGTGCTGCTCATTAGCCTTGGCATATCCACTTTGACAATGGAGCACTAGCTTTTAAAGTACAATTTCTAGTCTGAAAAGTTATTCTAATAATAGGATTGTGAAGTGCAAGGCTGGTTCTCTCCATTATTTCCATACGAAATGCACTCAGTTTACGAGTCAAAAGATGCTTTGCTAGATTCTGGCCTTGCAAACTCAAAAGGGGTGCTGTGAGCCAAGCCAACTTCACTCTGTTGCATCATCACCCGAAATAAATCTTCAGCAGGCCAAATTAATCCTTTGGCTATACCTGCCAATCCAGTTACAGTAAAACCTCCATTTAACGGACTAATTCGGGCGAGGGGGTGTCCGTTAAATCAAAAAGTCCGTTATTTAATAATAAAAAAAAATGAGCTTTCAGAGCAGCAGCCCACCCGCCACAGGGTCAGGGCGACAGCTCCGCAGCCCGCCCGCTGCCTGGACCCGGGCGGCAGCCGGGAGCCGGCAGCCAGCCCACCCGCTGCCTGGACCCGGCAGCCAGCCCGCCAGAAATGGATCAGGAATGCATCAGACTTGCTCAGAAATTTTGTCCGTTGCATCCGAAGTCCGTTAAATCGAGGGTTTACTGTATCTTCCAATTGTGCCGTCATCCACACCTCTGCAACCCCTCTGAACAGATATAACTGACTGGAACTTAATAAACAATGATACTGGCACAGAAAGAAATGTGGCTTATTTGTGGTTCAATAGTGCTGGGCACAAATGAAAAGAAGGCGAGAATGGATACAAAGGTGACTTGTAGTCCTAATCTATGAATACTCACAGGATTGCATCCGACGAAGTGGGTATTAGCCCATGAAAGCTTATGCTTCAAAACTTTATAGTTAGTCTTTAAGGTGCCACAGGACTCTTTGTTACCTCTAGGATCAGATAGTATAGCGGTTCTCAAACTTGTTGAGACCACGACCCCTTTTTGTGCTCCGGCGGAGGGGGGCGCGACCCCTCCGCCGAAAAGCCGCAGAACTTAAAAAAAACCCAAAAACACGCGTGGATCTTCCCCTTCCCCTCCCCCCCGCGGCTGCCGGGTCTCCCGCAGCCCCAGTCCCCGCCACTGCGGGCGGGCTGCTGGGTGCGCCCCCCCCCAGCCCAGCCCCGCCCCGCTGCCGCAAGGTGTGGCGACCCCCCGGGGAGCGCTCGCAACACCCAGTTTGAGAAACCCTGAGATAGTACCATACTCCTCTGGGACTACTCAGAGTAGGGCTGACAGAACTGAAGCTATAGGAAGCAAATCTGTTGAGTAAACATTGGCTTTTTTCCTCTCTCCTCATTATCTCTTTTAAAAGTAGAACCATACTTTAAAGGATAACAAACACATCATACTGTGGCAGAAACAGGAATAACACAAGTATGTAGAGACAAAATTAGAAAGACCAAGGCATAAAATGGGATTAAACTAGCTAGAGACTTAAAGGGTAACAAGAAAACATACTATAAATACATTAGAAGCAAGAGGACAACCAAGGACAGGGTAGACCTGTTACTCAATTGGGTGGGCGGCAAGGGGGACGACAACAATAACAGAAACTGTGGAAACGGCAAAAGTGCAAAATAACTTTTGTTTCAGTTTTCACCAAAGAGTTTAGTAGCAATTGAACATATAACTTAATGAATGGCAGTGGAAAGAAGGTAGGATCGGAGGCTAAAATAGGGAAAGAACAAGTTAAAAATTATTTAGACAAGTCAGAGTCTTCAAGTCACTGTTATCTGATTAAATACATCCTAAAATATTCCAGGAGCTGACTGAGGCGATATCTGAGCCATTAGTGATTATTTTCAAAAAGTCATAAAAGGTAGGTGAGATTCCGGAGGAATGGAAAAGGCCAAATATAGTGCCATTCTATAAAAATGGGACTGGGAATACCTCAGGGAATTACAGACCAATCATCTTAACATTATTACCTGGAAAGATAATGGTGCAAATAATTAAGCAATCAATTTGCAGACATCTAAAAGAAAATATGATGTTAAGTAACATGGATTTGTCGGGAACAAATCATGTCACACTAACCTAATAGCTTTCTTTAAAAGGGTAACAAGCCTTGTGGATAGGGGAAAGCGGTAGATGTGGTATATCTTGACTTTAGTAAGGTTTCTGATGCTGTCTCACATGACCTTCTCATTAACAAACTAGGGAAATACAATCTAGACTGGGTTACTAAAAGGTGGGTGCATAACTGGTTGGAAAACCATTCCCAGAGAGTAGTAGTTATCAGTGGTTCACAGTCAAGCTAAAAGGGCATATCAAGTGTGCTCCCACAGGGATCAGTTATGGGTCTGGTTCTGTTCCATATTTTCATCAATGACATAGATAATGTCATAGAGAATACACTTATAAAGTTTGCAAATGAGCAAGCTGGGAGGGGGTGCAAGTGTTTTTGAGGATAGAATTAAAATTCAAAATGATCTGGACAAACCGGAGAAATGGTCTGAAGTAAGTAGAATGAAATTCAATAAGGACAAATGAAAAGTTCTTCACTTAGAAAGGAACAATCAGTTTTGCACATACAAAAATGGGATATGACTGCCTAGGAAGGAGTACTGCAGAAAGGGATTGGGGGGGGAGGGGGATCATAGTGGATCACAAGCTAAATGAGAGTTTACAGTGTAAAATTTTGCACACACAAAAAAAGGAAACATCATTCTGAGATGTATTAGCAGAGTGTTGTGAGCAAGACACGAGAAGTAATTCTTCTGCTGTACTCTGCTCTGATTAGGCCTCAATTGGAGTATTGTGTCCAGTTCTGGGCACCACATTTCAGGAAAGATGTGGACAAATTGGAGAAAGTCTAGAGAAGAGCAGCAAATATTATAAAAGGTCTAGAAAATATGACCAACGAGGAAAGATTGAAAACACTGGGTTTGTTTAGCCTGGAGAAGAGAAAACTGAGAGGGGACATGATAACAGTTTTCAAGTACATAAAGTATTGTTACAAGGAGGGGGGAGAAAAATTGTTCTCTTAACCTCTGAGGATAGTACAAGAAGCAAAGGGCTTAAATTGCAACAAGGGAGGTTTAGGTTGGACATTAGGAAAATCTTCCTAACTGTCAGGGTGGTTAAGCTCTGGAATAAATTGTCTAGGAAAGTTGTGGAATATCCACCATTGGAGATTTTTAAGAGCAGGTTAGACAAGCACTAGTCAGGGATGGTCTAGATAATACTTAGCCCTGCCTTTAGTGCAGAGGTATGGACTAGAAGACCTCTCAAGGTCCCTTCCAGTCCTACAGTTCTATGATTCTATGAATGGGTTAAGGAAACAGATTCAGTTTCAAGCTTTCAAGGAAATATGGAAAACATAAGGGGGGGAATGTTTTAAAATTATGAAAAATGTTTTGGGGTCTCCTTAGCTGCATTTTGACTAGTTGAGCTGTCAATATTTGTACTTCCCAGCTTAATAGGAGTAATTTCAGCTGTTCATTTTTTTTTGAAGTATTCAGTTTGTATCACAGAAATGAAGTCTATGCAAAAGCAAATTATGGATGACATCTCCTACTGTTTAAACAAAAAACTTGGCTTGTCTTCTGTGTTCATTTTCAGCTCCACTGCTCTAGATAGGAGAAATATTTACTTATAAGATTTTTCCACTCTCCTCCTTCATAAGGATTAACAATAATAATAAATAATAATGCGGCATAATAACAGTAACTGATGGAACTCAGACCAGGATTTGACCCTGCCTCTTTGGCCATCTGTAGCACTTTTCTTCTGTATATTTGTCTAACGAAGTACCAACCTCTTTAGATAAGATAGTAATTCCTGGAGAAAAGAGTTAGATCAACATACGATTTTGGCATCATTTACTTGGAAAAAGCAAATGATGGGGATCTACTTCAGGTAAAGAAAGCTAATGTTCATCATAGCAATAAGAGCCACTTGGAAAACAAGCACTTTTCCTGCACTCTATTATGGGAGATAAGAGGATCCTCGGGAGCCATAACAGCAAGGGTGTAAATCAGAGAAGTCCTTGGGATTATTCCATTTTTTTCTGAGGGGCCACGTCAGTCCCTGGCAGCCCCAGAATTTATTGAAAGCCACCTTTGACCGTACGCTCTTGGGCTGCACTGAGCTCAGCACAGCTGCAGCCCAGAATCAGAGCCAGCAGGTGTACCCAGAGAGCACACCTCCTGGACTACTGAATACATTTGGGATATTCTCATGTTCCATTTGAATCTGTGTTGTGTTGCCAAAAAAATGTCCCCAAATCTGCACTAAATCTTACTTATGAACTAAGGGTCATATGCTCCTCCTGCCCATGCAGCATGGAGGGGACGGAAAGGACTAAGTATCACAGAGAGGAGTCCTCACATGAGGATTCATGGTATTTTTCTTCTCCACTGAGAGCTACCTGCCTTCCCTTAGCAGTTACTGTAATCGATTTCTGATCTGCCCACCCAATGGAGGGGTTGGTACTGGTGCCATAGGAAGGCAAAGGCTAGGAATGACCCATTGTTCATGGTGTATTACCCTTCAACTCCTTTAAAAGTAACAATGCATAAAACATATTAAGTTACTATCGACTGGAGCAGTAACTCCCCAGCCATGGATTTAGCCCTGGTGAAGGGGCATATCCTTATGGAGAGACCCTGCATGACATGTAGCCAGGATGATGGCTGGGAGACCTGTGGAAGGTAGGGCTTACATGGGACTCTTCTCTGTGGATGGCAGCATGCAACCTTTTGTTTGCTATTTCCCATCCCACATAGTTAGGGTGAGCATATGTCCTGTTTTGGCCAGGACATTTGTTAAGTCCTGTCCTGGCCATCCCAACTTTTTTGGCAAAAGAGGGCATTTGTCCCATTGGCTCTTTCCAACTTGATCAGTTGGTAAGAGCAAATGGGACAAATGCCCATTTTTGTCAAATAAGTGGTATGCAGAGGAACGTGAGGAGGGGGGTGAGTGGCGATGCCAGTCCCATGCAGGGGGGCAGGCAGGGCTCAGGTGAGCAGCAATGCCAGCCCCACATGGAGTGGGGGGATGCGGATGAGTGGCTCGGGCCAGCCCTGCATGGGGGTCTTGGCGGGGTGAGTTGGGCTAGCCTCATACAGTGTCCCGTTTTCCCTTTGGGAAATGTGGTCACCCTAACAATTGTGCTTCTGTTGTCTAAACATCAAAGAGGGATTGATTCCACACAGATTTGTGAGTATGTGACCAGACTCCTGAGAGATACGCTCCATGAGAGCCAAGATTGTTCACAAATATCAGAGCACTAGATATCAGAGCACTAGAAACACCGGTGAGTAAAGACTCTGATCCCATCATCCCTATGAAATAAACATTTGTTAATACCACTGGATTACGTTTAAGAAGGGATAGTTATTACAAAAACAGGAAAAATTGCCCAGAGAGACAAAGACACTAAAAGTTCCTGGTTAACAGCAAAGTTCCTGTACAGCTCTTTCAAAGAGAATACTTCATCCTTACAAGGCTAAAGATATGGGCAGCGATTTCCTCATTGTGAGTGTCATGGGGTGACACTGGCCTTTTAAGAGGGCAGAGGTCAGTGCACCTGTGACTGGGCAAGTGACTCTCCCAATTACTCTTAAAAGAGGGCACGTGGGCCCTAGAGGGAGGAAGCTGTAGAGGGATTGCAGAGAGTGAAAAGGCTCCAGCAGGAAAAACCCTTCAACATCAGGAGAGTTTTGAGACAGTAGCAGGGAGGGGGAGAAGGGACTATGCCCAGTTTCTAGGGAGAAGACTATTTTTGGATTTTCTTGAACTTTAGTCCAGTAAAACCAGACCCTAAGGAGAGGTATTACTGAATGGAAAGAAAAAGCTTATCTTCACTGTGCTTCACTCCAAACTATGGGGGTGTGAACTACAGAGCACACCAAAATGTTATGATTTTACTGTCATATGTGGGCACTGCTGGCATGAACTAAACGATTTCTGTTTTTATTAACATAGTCATGTTTGAAAGAGGACTACATTAATACAAATGAGGTAGATACCTTTTAGTTTGTGCCAGCAGCATTCACCCAGGGAAGCTAGAGCACATTTTGGTGCGCTCTTCAGTTCACACCCCCAGAGTTCACACTGTGGTGCAGTGTAGACATAGCCAAAGACTTTGTGGAGTTCTTAAAAGGCCTGAAAGAGGAAAGATGCTCAGCTCCACAGCCATAAAGGGACACTCAGATGGTGACTGCCTAGGTTTGCCAACCCTCCCGGATTGTCCTGGAGTCTCCCGGAATCTGCATCAATCTCCTGGTGGCTATTGAAAGCAATCTGTGAAATTTTAATAGGCTATTTTAAGAAAATGACATTATATCATGGGGCGGGGGGGGGGGAGCAAATCTCCTGGAATAGCCTCAGTCAAACTTGGCAACCATATGTCTGTTACAGTGGGCCACAATGACCAAATGAGGGAGATTTGGCAGCAGTAATTGAAACAAGCCTTAATGACAGAAGAGATAATCAACACTGCTTTCCAACTGAGCAGAAGACCAAGACTTCACACTTGGTTGTCTAACAAGACAACTGGCTCTCTTCAATTTTGGCTAGGGTTTCATTCACAAGTAAATTAAAATGCAATATTGTTTCTGCTATGAATGTCTACAGTGCCCTAGAGGGAGGAAAAGGTAATTTTCTTTTGGGGGTTATTGTGCCAGGGTTTCTCAATCTTATTCTTTCATATATTTTACTCTCACTTAGTCTTATATTTAGCTTTGTCCTAGCTTATTAAATACTCATTAAAATGTCACTGTTACCACCTGTTTGAGACAGAGAGTCAGATACTATGTAATTCAAGTAAGAATTCTAAAGCATAAATAATATTATAGATGATGTCACTTGTTAACGCCCAGGAAATCATAGCCAGTAGGTCACTACTTACATCTAGATAAAGAGACATAGGATGGGAATGGGAAGATAAGGAAATGGAATGAGGGAGACAAAGAAAGACAGAGATCCCAATATTTACTTCTCTTCCCTCAACACCACTCCTCAGCCCCACTACCAGCAACAAAGAAGATCTTAGCTCCCCTCTCAGGCCTGGGGGATGGGAAAGCATAAGTAGGATCTTTACCCACTCTCAGGTATGGGGGAGGATCCAGAAAAGCTGCTGCAGATCCAGCAGAGAGCTACTGTGCCTCAGCCAGTGCTGAATTCACAGGGCTGTGTTGCAGGAATAGTCCAATCCTGTATTTGCAGGAAAGGAGAAGGGACACCACACCAAGGTTCTAGGCACCCTGATACATCACTACAAAATACAATACAATCCCAATTTCATTTATAACCAGGGGATCAGCTCAGGCCTACCTACTGACCACAGCTGTGGTATTACGGCGAGGGGAGAGAGGCAATCCCTCAGTCAGGTCATTTCCAGGCCAGTTAGGCCTTTATAGTTCAAAACAAAGACTTTATTCTACCTCTGGAAACTGATGGGAAGATCTCAGAGCACTGGTGCCAGATGCCAGATGCTTCCAGCAGGACGTCCTGGTCAATAAGTGAGCTGCTGCACCATCTTCAGTTGCCAAATAGTTTTAAGGTTTTAGCCCAATGTGGAGTGTGTTGCAATAGTTTAATCTGAAAATAACCAAAGGCATGAATACTGGTGGAAAGATCTACACCCAAAAGGAAAGGTTGCAACCTCCTCGCCAGACACATACGGTAAAAAAACTGGGCAAGAATTGTAACATGATCATCTAACAATTGGTGGATTAAGTTTAGAGGCAGCCACAGATAGGCTCTTTTCCTATTCACAAATTACCTTTAGTAAAATTCTTTTGCAGACTGTCAGTTTGTACATTGCTATAATGAGCCAGCTCTTTCTTACCACTAGGCCAGGGAGTGCAGTCAAATAATTTGGTGCCCGTATGTTCAAATGCAGTACCAAGCAGATAGGTCTGATTTTTCTGTAGCTTTGCATCTAGAGACCCGGAAATATTTATTTTTCAGATTTGCCATCTTTGTTATGTTTTCAGACATAAGGGTTGGGATTGTCTTTCTAGCAAGGAGTTCTAACATAGCACTTTCTAACTTTTGCAAATGAGTGATCAACTCCTTGAAAAAAATGATACTTCAGTCACCATGGCGATTTATCTTAACTGATCACCTTAAAAATGCCCTTAGTTTGGCCTACATCAGCCCTTGACTCAATTCTGAAATATGTTATAAATGGGTGACAGCCAAATGATCATTTTGATCACACCCTCCAGTACTCTGACCTGACTACAAGCTAACTACAAGAGCAGTTTCTCTTCTCTCGGTGTTCACACCCCCAGATCAGCTGCTAGAAGATGACCTCATCCTCCCTGATTAGAGATAACAAGGTGGTTCAGCCTTATTGAACTAACCTTGTTATCTCTAACTTGGTTTTTGCCTTCTTATTTATACGTGCCTCTGATACCTCCACTGCATGCATCCAACAAAGTGGGTACTAGCCCACGAAAGCTTATGCTTCAATACCCATTAGACCCATCTCTGTATTTGTGATCCAGGTTTGTGACAAATAAAATAAATTAAATAAATAAATGAATAAACAGAAGCAGCCATACTAATGCGTATTGTCATTTTCTGTCTATACAGTACATACAATGTAAACTCACTCCCTACTCTGCTATGCTACTTACAAAGCCGAGTGCAGTGTAGTCAAACCGGACATATTAGGATATACCCTGGAATGAGCCCAAATTCTTGGAGCAGAACAAGACAGTAAAAGTACAGTCAGCACCAGAATGTGAGTTCTAATGATAGTGTAACCCAACAGTATCATTTAATATAAATAGGAGGGATTATTGTTTAGAGAAGGATCCAAAACAGGAATCAGAAAACCACCAACTCTGGAAAAGTTTGGATTTGGAGCCAGTTTCACTGCTACGGCCTGTTTGAGTTGTTTTATATTTTTCCAAAAAGCATACAGAGCATATACCAGAATCTTCCAGGTAACGGCTTATTTCTCAAACATGCTCCTGGCAAACATGTTTCAATCAGGCCTCTTTTGTTTTCCTGAGGTGGTAGTTTCCAGGCTGAGAAGTAGGCGCCCTCCATGTCAACTTTGCAAGGGTCTGATGCCATGTTCCTCCCTGAATCTGCTTACTCTCCACCTACATTTCTCAGTTCTTTGTAGCTCTTAGTTTAGAATGCAGTTCATGCCAATCCTGAATGCTGAGACTCACCAGTAGTTGTTTACATTTCTCAGTGTTGACCTCTAGTGTATCCATTAAATATAAAGGATTATTCAAACACTATCATTGTTTCCCAAACACACAAACTGCAAAAGCCATCAAAAAGAGAGAAAATGTTCTGTCTACATTAATTCACATTTTGTTTCTTTCCTTTCAGGAACAATTTATTTTAATGATATCTTGCATATTTCCAAGTCACAGTCGATACCCATGGAAATAAATGTCATCCACACATTTACCAAATGAGTTCACTGTGATTAGTGCTACTGTAAGAAATCCCAAATTAATTAATAATGATGAGATGTTTAAAATGAAATGTTACTTTGCTTTTGCTAGGTTCATAATCAGTAGAAGGAAGTAGCTCACACACGGGGCATATTTGGTGGTAATTGGAAGGATGATACATAGCAACAAAATGATTAAAAATCTTCAGCTCCAAGTGTTCTGCAGGCTTTTCAGAAGCCAAAACCAATTAGTCTTTTATCTTTCAGGAACAGCCTGGGAAGTGTGATCTTAATTCAAACTCAGCATGATTTCCGTGCCATTCAGAATAAGGGATGGTGGCAGTGATGATAAAATGGGAAGCTGTTGATTAAATCTCATTTGAGTTTTAAAAGCTAAATGTTTGGAAAACTTCCAGTAATTTGAGATAATCACACTTACATCTTTCCAGATTTCACAGAGGCATATTACCGTACCAGTGCTTGATATATAAAATATCATAATATAAAAGGGTACCATATTAACCTTCAAAGTAGTTTCATATCTCCAGATACATATAGTGATCAAATACTGTATGTTCTGGTTATTAATGGTAAGATTCTTCCTTTTTCTTACTTTACAATGACAGAAAGAAGCCAAGTGATTAAAGAGAATTGAAAGATGTGTGTGTGAAAAGCCCTAAATGAAATATACAGCACGTAACTCTGGGTGGGGGGAGAAAATAGTTATGTTTATTCCATTTACTTGTAGAATTTAGTATAATCTGTCTGGATTTTTAAATCTACTGGGATAATACCTTCCTGAGCAGCCCTGGATAAAGGAAATGTGGTAGAGGGGAGAAAAACTGTGGTTTTATTGTTAGATTATGTTTGGAAATATCTGAATATAAGTCTTAGCTGACATTTGTTAAATTGTTTTATATTATTTTAACATATGCTTATGTGCAGTTGCAATGGGTGTGTTATGGTAGGGGCTGGGCAATTGCACCATTTCCTTGAACCTGTTGGGTGTGATAGCCCTTCCATTGTGTGATAGCCCAGCCTAAATGAGGGAATTTAATGCCATTTTCTTTAGTGACAGGTGAAACCATGGAAAACCATCACCCAAGGACTAAACTGCATGCAAGCCTGATCAGTGACTAAGCAATGAGGTACAAGGAGTTTTCCAAGGGTCAGATAAACACAGGGATGGGAGGTTGCTTTCATTATGCGGGAGGGGAATGTGCACATGCACACATGTTTGTGCAAGAAAGAGAGAGCAAAGAAGCATAAACATCACAGAAGCATGCAAAGAAAGCAGCAAGAAAGCCTGACTGCCAGCCTGAGAGGCACTTGCACAATGACCCTTAGAAAAGCTAAAAAATTGCTTTTGGGCTGGCTAGAGAGAGGCTTGGAATTCTGAGCCAATAAACTGCCTTTTGATATCTACCGTAATTCCTGTGTTCAGGGAAACAGGAGTTTGTATGGTCTTTGTAAATAAACAGGTTTGTATCAAAGAAACACCTACCCAAAACAGCCTGCAAGACCCTGAATATTAGCTAACTGCTAGGGCCAAAAGGGATAGCAGGTACATATTGAAAGAAAATGGGAAAGAAAACACATGAAAGACCTCCTACAGAAATAATAGTCAGTACAATCAGATAAATAATAAAACTAATAACATTCAAATCAATGTTACATTTTGCTTGTATGACTATTTCCTGTGGTGGTTTTTTGTTTTGTTTTGTTGGTTGCTTTGCTAAAAGTCACAAACATACAGTACCTTTAATACAAATCTGATTTCTGTGCTGCTAGAAATTCACAAGTAGTATGGAATTATGAAACCGAGTCAAAAGTGGATATTGGTGTAAGTGCATTTCTGAGAATGGAAAACGAGATGGCCATGAATCCCTACCTGTGTTTGTGTTGGCTCTGGAGATGTAGAGAGAGGTGAGAAATACATGCATCCTGATGGAGAGTTTGCCAGACTCAGAATACAGTAGTATATTCAGAAATAAATGTTTAGCCTGTGTAGAAAGAAGAGGGAAAAGGAAAGGATCCTCAGATTCTATTAAGCAATTCATTTTAAGGACTACTTTAAAAATTAAAAAACAGAGTTTTCAATAATAAAAGCCTGCTTCTCTGACTACATTTAATATAGTAACCCAAATGATCCAGTTAGCCCCAAGAGTTTCATTTTAGTTACATGTAGCTATAGTACTTGTTAGGATATTGAGCTTCATTCCAGAGTTCATACCTGGGATAATTATAATAACTTAAATGTCAATTGTAACTCCGCCATTGCTTGGTCCCAAGCCCAAGATGTGAAAGGAGGAGGGTTTTGCATTGAGCTAGCAACCCACCATGTAAAAAACGAATGCTACAGAAACGTCAACCAAATCTTCAGCGAATGGAGAAGAATGGTTGGCGCCTTATGCTCCACCAGGAGCGAAGAGGATAAGAAGAAGAAGAAATGTCAATTGTATGTAGTTTATACATGGGCGTAGGAATTCTAAGTCTATGTATAAGAAGACTACTGTTAGCCTAATCTCAGATACATAAATGTGTATCACCCAAATGTGGAACAATCTGAGGCCCACACAGCAGGACCTGTTAAACTCTAGCTCTCTGGGAATTTGGCATCCTCCAAAAAATGTATTTGAATAGCAATCTATGACTCTTACATTTGTACTTGACAAATTCCCAAAATGAAGAAGGATTTTAAAAACCATATCCCAGTTTCTTTGTATGTGGCAGCACTTGCTAGCTTCAACAACTGTATCCTCCAGAGCAATGAAGGAAACAACTACACCCCAAAAAAATATTACTTACAAGGGCCAGATTGGAGCCAGCTTCTGCACAGGTGCAAAAGGAGCTTCCAACTCTTGTAAACCCTGTGCAGCAGCCAGCCATGGTTATAATCCTTGTGTTGATACAGTGTAATGACCGCTCCCCAGTAGTGCCCCAAAAGAGGCAGGGAGAAGCTGTGGCCATGATGCTGTGGCTCCTTCCTCACCAGCCAGTGGAGCTGGCCAGCCATGAAGAGGAAGACACAATGCACCCGTTTATGGGTAGTAGTATAGGGACATATGCCTGGGAGCTTGTGAAGGCAAAATGTCTCCCAGAATTCTCACAGGAGTGGAGTGGCTCCAGGCTGAACCCAATATGGAGCAGTACATAAATACATGATGGAATCCTACATCACTAGTGGGGAAAAAACACTCTGACTGTCTTAGCCCTGTAAAATAGGCAAAATAGGGTTGGACAGACTCAACAAATATGGGATCAGCTATCACAAACTGGACATTGAAAGTAGGAGGTAAGGAAATCCTGGGCCCTTTGAAGTCAATGGAAGAATTCATATTTACTTCAGTGGGGTCACGATTTCATGACTGGAGCAGTATAAAATGTGTCAGAGTAAAATCAAGAGACATTTTCTGCTCCATTTGGCCATGATATTAAGGTGTGATAATTTCTCAAATTATAACAAATGATAAAAGACTTTACATAAAAAAAACAAAGAAGTAAAACTGTACAGCTCTTGAGAACAGGAAAGAGATAGCAGAAATAGTCTTATGCTATCTAGCAGCCTGTCATTGTAAACGAACCTGATCCAACTCCACTCGAGTCAATGGAAATATTTCACTGGGATTTGGATCAGGAGATTAAATGTGACCAAAAGTAATAAACTCCAAACACAAGACAGATGCTTGATGCATACGTGGTTGTGACAGATACTATACTCACAGTAGGGCTGGTTGAAAAAAAAGTTAAGAAATTATTAATATTTTTGTCACACATAAATTAACTGAATTTCCCCCCATTGTGTGCCCCAATTACAGAATAGGCACGTAATATGTGGACACATTTCTCTACTATATTTCACAATTTTAAATAATAAAATAATATTTGTTCAGGCTCTGTCTCTGATGCTCTGACAAAGTTACTTATGCCAATCAAATATTATTTATGTGATTTTGTTCCTTTCCATGCAATTCAAACAGGAATTTCAAAATAAGTTTCCTGAATGTAAGGTATTTCATGTATATAGTGAAATAAACATTGCATGTAGCCATAAACATTCATCGACACATCATTCTAGCACATCTCACAAGTAATTTAGACTTAAATGCAAATCCAGCATTCAGCAGGTAGATCTGTGACTACCAGTGCAGGATCGTGGGACCATAAACTAATCAGTGGATTACATTTATCCAGGGATGTCATTTTTCCATCTGTGATAATATCATGGGCAATAATTTTCATTTACTAATCTACATATAATCAAAACCAGCTAGCATTGTAAGTAAAAATACCCTTTGAGTAAAATTCTGTGCTGTCATAATCCCATTGACTGAAATCCCATTGACTGAAATTTAACCATTTCTGAACACCATGTGTGAGATGTGTGAGATGGAATGTGTGAGATGGAATGGACACAGACTGGAAATTGCTTCTACAGACTGTGACAGGGACTTGCATCATTTGGTGGCACGTATCACAATCGGCAGTGAAATGACAGGCATGTCACATGATACCTTTTCAATGTG
The DNA here is from genome assembly GCA_032164245.1 of Sternotherus odoratus. NCBI lineage: Eukaryota > Metazoa > Chordata > Testudines > Kinosternidae > Sternotherus > Sternotherus odoratus. Next base: position 28,326,068 of record JAVMKO010000007.1, on the reverse strand, counting down.
TCATGTCAACAGCACTTGTGTGAGATGCCTATCACTTGTCTTATTTGCTTACTGACATGACACTTAATGCTGACCAGTGCTATTAGGCAATGGATGCAAACTAAACTATATTACTGCCGGCCAGTCAATCAACTGAGACAGGAAGTAAGACATAGCAATCCTTTTCAAGGAAGAAATATCAATATTACAGTGAGAGAGATCATTCTATTGAAGCTGATATTCAAGAGACTCCGTGATTTCTACCCCTGCTAATTTCAATGAGAATTGCAATGACTGATACTTTGGTAACCAGTTATATGTCTTGAGAATTCACAAGCAAAAATTATTGAGAGTGAAACAATAACTGGGGAATTTTTTCAAATGCTGCATCTGTGCACTGCACAAATGTCTTGTATGCTTGTATTTGGGTTGCTTTACAAATAGGTCATCTCTAAGACTCCGCAAGGAATTGGCAGGTGGTGCTTTGCTTTCTGCAGATTTGTGAAAATGCTGTCTTTTTATTAACTATTAATTATTATTTTAAGTGGAGCAAAACCTCCATGAGAAGTTATTGGAATGCTGGAACATTTCCTCTTTTGCCATTTTAATGAGCATTGAGCATCAAAAATCAGTGGAGGAGGATTATATGGAGATATCAATAAAATCAGTGTTGTTCTTCTCTAACATGTAAACGTAGATGTTTATGCTCAGACTCCAACATGTTCCAGCCAATGTCTCAACTTTTGTCTATTTTGCCTGCAGGAATCCTAGAAAAGTCTCAAGAGCCAACAACTTCTCCTCTACTGGTTCTTGAGGGAGCTTGCTGATATTTCTTTTCCATGTTCCATGGTAGTGCATGATGGTCTATTCTAGATTCAGGCCCTCGTCCAGATCACCTGTCTTCACTTTACCCCACGTATTTTTAAGTCTTCTTTCATTTGCATGTTTCCAGTAATACAGTCATTAAAGTTTATATGGAAATGCCGTGAATTTATTAGATGGCCTGTATCCTATAACTAGTCAGTGAAATTAGAAATACCATCATCTTTTTTTCTGTGTTATTGCTTTAGGAAAGATATTTATACACTTGAATGGCTTTAAGCAATTTATCTGAGGGAGGCCCCCTTTACTTCTATGACTTTCTAGTGACTTTTGCAGCTCTTAATGAAAAAATCTTTCAAAGGCATTTTCAAATTTCTTATCTCCTTGACTGGTATTGTTAAGAGGTGATATTGCTTCACTTAATAATAAAACAGCAGTGCATAGAAATGCAGCATAAAGCTATTGCATATGGTTTTGATATCCAGAGCAGTGACTAATATTTGGCTGTGCTGCTTTAGTTTCAATCTAATGTCTACTAAGTAATTTCTAGTCTATATGTGGGTACTTTATCTGAAGCACAGTAATTTGGATACAATATATATTTTATGGGCAGAAAATGCTTGTATTAAATCACTGTATTGCAACAAAAGGACAGCTCTGAACCTCACAATGCTCTCTATAAGTAGTTCCTTTTGATCTGTGTGAACTTTCTGAACTGTTCTTAGCCTAATTTTACCTATATTTGCTTTTTCTTTTTCCTGTTCAGTTTGTTTCTCTGACAGGCAGCTTTCCTATGCCTTGTGCCAATTTGAACATCTGCAGTGCATGAATGGCTCCAGGACAAAGTCTGCTGGGATGCACAGTTTCTTTTCGGTACTATTCAGGGCTGATTTTAATCTATGTCAAATATACTCCTTGGCAATTTATGGTACTAGATCAGTAACCCATACTACTGATATTTGGAACCATTGCTTTAGAGGAATTCGTTCATTCAGTAGAATGCAGGCTGATATTCATGACTAATTTAAACAAACTTGAAACACACAGTATTGTTAACCGAGTATCACGTTCTATTAGAAACTTATGTTCTTTATTTAATTAATTCTGAGATATCCTAAAGGCGTCCCTCTCTGTCTAATGAAAAATCATACACTGGGGGAGAGAAAGAGTCCTCATTTTGCCAAGCATTTCAAGTGCATATAGTCACTCATCTATGCCTGCAAATAGGAAAACAACAGAATTACATTCTTCGGTTTGTTTCATTAAAATCATCATCAACAAAAGCCATTGTATTTACCAAGGCTGATTTTAATTTCTACCTCAGAGTCAGAGTTAATGAACTGTGTGGAAGATTTACCACTCAGAATGAAAATCCAGTTAAAGTTCTACAGGACTGAAGGCTTTACCTCTCTCTACACTTCCACAACTGTAACATTTGATTCACCTACTACTACTGAATCTGGAAATTATTCTACTGAACGGTCTTAATATTAGAATTAATGTCCAATCTCAATCTAAGGACAAATATAGTGGCTAGTTGATGCCTTGATTAAAGTTGCCTCACACTTTCCATATCAGTGGCACAACAGGTGGCAATCAGGCTATAAAATCAGGTCAGACATCTTTGCGACATTACACTGAATTAGACATCTCTCTTTCATTATATTGTATTGCAGCATTACTCCTGGCCTTCCTTGCTTCCACCTCAAAAGAGAGAGCAAACATCACCTCATCACCAGCAGGTGCCTGGCCTCAGTGGTTTTCATTGCATGCATTTTGTATAACTATCCATTTTGTTTCTAGATTAGGGGACCAATTCTGAAAAGATTCCCATTTATACATGCAAGCAGTGCATTAGCCCATTAGGCCAGAGCATTGCATTAGGAGCTGTGATGAAGTGTTTGCCCCACAGATGCAGAAAGGGTAAATCTCAGCAGGGAGCAGTGGAAGTGAATCCTCCGAGCAGCCTTAAGAGGCTGTGTGAGGAGCAGATAATCAGGGAGGAGTTGCAGGGAGAAAACCAATCTGGGCCTGGAAGGCTCAGGTAAGAGGAGCTTCAGGGTAGAGCAGGGTCAGTTGCTTTTTGGAGCTCATGGAGTGAAGGGCTGGGCTCCCAGCAGGTGGAAGAAATACTAGCACCTTGGACAGCTCTGTTCTTGAAGGCCCTGAGGTAAGGGCAGAATAGGTGCAGGGGCATGGGGAAGAGGCCCTGGGAAAAGTGGTGAGCAGTTCCACGGAGAGCTGCATGAGGCTGCCATCGACAGGATCCTTGGGCTGGGACCCGGAGTAGTCGCTGGGCCTGTGTTCCCCTCCCCACCACCAACACTGGGCAAGTGTCATGATTATTGGACTGCAATACTAACCCCCAAGAGAGGGAAAACATGGATGGTGACATGGCAGGAGGGCAGAGCCATGAAGAGGACACTGCATTTCCTGAGGCAGAAGAAGGGGCTGCAGGCAGATGCAGGGACAGAGGGAAGGTATTCAAACTGCAGTCTGGAAGGGTGTCTGCCTTGAGATAACCCCCAGAGTGACCAGGAGAAGCCACCAGCCCAATGAGTGGTGTGCCCTATGACAGGAGCTCATATCCTCCATAACCGCCAAAGTTTTTTCAGAGTCGTTGCTTCCCAAGATAAACTCTCCCATCACAGCAACAGTGTTCAGATAAGATCAGTGCATATGTAATCTGTCAAAGCTCCATAAAATACTTAGTCATAAAATACTCAATATATAGTGTGACGGAGTCAGACCAGAAGGGTATAGGAGAGTGCTGGAAGGCAGGTATATCAGCCTCAGGATGTGCAGGTCTCTGTTCCCTGGATAGCCAAAAAAAGGCTACTCCAGGCCAATCAAGACACCAGGGGCCAATTAAGAAGATTCTAGAAGGTAGTGGAAATAGCTAACCTGATTGGGACACCTGAAGCCAATCAGGGACTGGCTGAAACCAGTTAAAAACCCTCCTAGTTAGTCAGGTGGGTGTGGATGTCAGGAGCTGTGAGAGGAGGTTGTGCTATTGGTGAGACTGAGTGGTAGACAACACATCATACGCACTGAAGGAGACTTGAGGTAAAGGTGAAGAGAAGTTTGAAGGAAGCGAGGGACTGCTGTGGGGAAGTAGCCCAGGGAATTCTATTGTGTTTGGTGCCTAAAAGGTCAGTCATCTTAGCTGATACTATTAGGGTCCCTGGGCTGGAGCCCGGAGTAGAGGGTGGGCCCGGGCTCCCCCCCTTTCTACCTCCCCTAACTAATCACAGTGAGCCTCTGAGGCTAGCACAAACCACCTGGAAGTGCAGTACCCACAGGGAGAAGGCCAAAGCTTTGCCACAAGAGGAAACCTTCATACAATGTAGATATAGTGAAACCCACTATAAAGAGATCACTTGCAGAAATGCATCTACTGTAGCAAGCATTTCAAAAATATTTATTGGAATATTTGAAAAATAGTTAATACATGACATACAATGTGTCTATTTCAGATTCCATTATTACTGCTTAGAAATGATCTTCATGCACGCTTGAGGGTATAGGATTGGTTACTGGGAAGACCTTTTGCTTTATATCAGCATTGGCATATATCCCACTCTCATCTTGCCATGTGTTGATACCATGTCTTCGGTAATCTGCTGTGTCAGTAAACTGAGAGTGACATTTTCTATGAACTATAGAATAACCATCTGGTTGGGCTCCAACCTGTGGAAACAAGAGAGATTATAGTAGTTCATTCTTCAGCAATCAGAAATGTTCCAAAACATGCTGCTTGATAACATCTTGCTCATATTATGGTTAAACTTCAACCTGCAAGAAATTAAACCACTTCACAGAACATAATTAAATCTCCTAATTAAATGTCCGGTCACCATATCTGATGCACTGAATTGTGGACCACAGGATACTTATGGTTTAGTGGCCAAGATTGGCAAACTTGGAAGACTGGTTTATTTCCTGGCATCTGGAGATTATTTTTTATTGTATTATATTCACTACTCACAAGCAGTACTCATTGAGGAGGAGGGTGTGAAGGCCCAGGATAAACCGCAGGTTGTAGGTATAACCTTAGGGACACTTTGTTGTTATGGAACACCACGTAGGGAGGGTCTGCCAAACTTTTACTGTTTAATTTTTACACTTTTAGCCCATATATTCCTCCTTAATTAATAATATAACAGAGATTTTGGAATCCAGAATGGTCATCCTGAATCTCAAACAGCATATGAAGACATTCAGCTGTTTGAGATCTATAATGAGTCTCTTTCTTGGAATGAGGAAGTATTTCAAATAGAAACCCTTCCCCTTGTGTTGAGGCATAGGTTCTAAGGCTCTTAAATGAAGATGGGAGTTTACTTCCTGTCTGAGGAACCTGTCATGAGAGGGATCCATGAAGAGGGACACGGAGTGGGCATTTGGTGTAGGAATGGAAAGGAATTTGATTGTGTAACCAGTGGAGATAATCTCCAAGACTCTGAAGTAACATGTTTGGAGCACATGAAGGCACAGGAAAAGAGCAATGGGCATTGCTAGTGAAGAATCTTTCAGTCTCAAGCATATAGCCATAGTGAATACCTATTGGGGCCAGCACTCAAAGGACCCGCATGTTTCAGATTGTACAATGTGTTAAAAAGCAGACCATGGTAATTATTTTTTGGAACTGTCATTTTTTTATTAACATAAATGGCATCCATTCAAAGGAGTAATATCACTAACCATGTGTTCATTTCTTGGATTTGCTGCATAACGTGTCAAAGTAATTGTTAGAAACAAAGCTCAAGGAAAAAAACAACAGCAATATTAATTCCTTCTGTGAATTTGCCTTAGTAAACAAGCACTATTTGGGATATTTATTTGCAGTCTAGCCTACTTGGACATCTAGTTTAATAAAACAGGGCACCATATCATTATCCACATCCCAAAGGGAAGCTTACTTCTGTAGGAACAGGCCAGGGTTATATTTGACGGGGATATTGAGCACAAGATCCTACACTAATGAACCAGTTTTTGTTTGAAATAGCTATTAATTTTACAGCAAGCCAAGGATGCTGAAAATTAGATGACCAGAGCTGCTGAACAAAACAAAGGGATAAAAAATGTTTTGTTTGATCACAGAATCAGAGTCCTGAGCTTTATTAGAACTAGAAGGTTAGATGTTATATGCATGGACAGTTATTGCCTAAGGGCTTGAGAGACGATATAAAACAATAAGTGTAAAACTAGGAGTCATAAAAAGATAAATCCTATTTGAGCTTCTCTCCTGCTGTATACAGTTGCAAAACAGACATAAAATAATGAAGACTTCTTGAAAGTCTATCTTTTACTCTATGGAGAATTCATCCCTCATTGTTTCTTTGTTTTGAACAGTACCGAAGAAGAGTTTAATTCCTTTGAACACTGTTAAGCTAACGTACACCATATTTCTTGTTTGATGAATATTGCGTAGAATCAAAATATAGGATGGCTTTACTTCAGGCCTAAAAATATTAGTCAAGTTAACATGAGGCCTGCTATAAAACGAGATAAAATAAAAAGAGGAAGGCAAAAAGATTGTGATCTGAGCCTTCAGACAACTAGGTCAAAGATCTATGGATATGAAGCCTGCTTCCCTGCTAACCGCAAAAATATCCACATTTAGCCTTGTAGGATAATAACCTGATCACAAGCACCCGGTTCTTACTGAAAAATATGTTTTTATCTACACTAATGTTAATACTATGATTTGATTGGTATTTGATAGCATTCATTCATTATATGGCACAGGAAAGTAAAGTTGGGACTTTTCCAGATCGGAAAGTGCCATGCGGATGTGTGACGCTTGCATGATCCATATGTATGATGCTTGCATAATTAATAAGGATCTATAAAATCATGTGAAATGTTGGAAAGGGGTGGGGGGGAAAGTCAGCCAGTTCTGCACTTGCAAGTGTCAGACTGCTGCTTTTTTCCAGCTCCGGTTCTTAACTGCCATAAAGGCCTCAGGCTTATTTCTGAATCCAAAATATAAGAGTGGTCTTTTATTCCACAACAATTGCTATCCTGTATCTTTAAAAACATGTTTTGACTAAGCACCTATATATGGGTTTTTTAAGTATATTTCATAGGCTATGGCCTGTATCAAATGTTTGCTTAAACCTGTTTCTTTATAAATGTAAGACAACATAGAAATTGATACCGTTTTTATTTTCATTATTTTAATTATTTAATTCCAGTTTTGTATTTGTTACAATATACACAATAACACAATTCTTTCACTCTCTGCATCAAGAGAAGACTGATACTCATGCGTGTGGTGATGAAAAAAGAAGATAAACAGAAATGAATTCTTTAAGCTTTTATCATGCTGAAGCATCATTAAGTTTAACCAAAGATGGAAAGAAAGTTATAAATATCTTATTTTCCACAAAACACTGAGCTTGTGTGGTAGATAACCAAGAAAGGACAGAAAATAGCTGTTGAGGGAAATCTTAAATAAACAGCTTGCTAGCAAGTTATAGGCAAATGAAGAACTGTGTCCCTGTAGTATATAAACTCAAAAATAAATTATAGCTGTTATAACTGTCTCACTTCATTACTGACTCCCATAGTCGTATTGCCAGTGGCTCTATGCAAATATGAGCAAATCAACATTTCAAAAGCAGACTCTTCTTTTCCCAAACTACATGTAAAACATCACTGTAAAATAGCACTTTTCTGCTCCATATACTTACATCTGGCATATAATCATATGGAGGAACATAGTCTATACGATATGTTGTATCCAGATACCTATGATGCAAAAACAAACAAGTAAGGTATATGGTATCATAAATAACTTTTATTTAAGGCCAATTTATTTTATAGATAATGGAAACATTAGGATAGCAATAATTTTTGGAAGTGCAGTTAACTGTTTAAAATCTTGTCAAATCTGGTCACAACAGATTAGTCCAAAGAGACTGTCCTTCACTTTGTGAATAAGGTTGACTGAGCAAACATATGCTGCAATTTACTTCCCTCTTTCTACTTCAAAAAAAAGGAAATACCAGGTCAGAATCCACGGGCAGACTATTTTTATATGAATTTAACTGGGAGCAGTCCTTATACTGAGCCATATAGTGCTACATTTTGAGACGTGTGCAAAAATTCATCCACCTATTTGCATACACTCAACCTATATAAGCAAGTACTGATACATGCACACATAGAGTTAGAGTTTTGCACATACGCACTGGTGTGTATGAACAGCCCTCCACTTTCACTTTTGAGTATTTTGCCTATAAGCTGAACACATATATGTCTGAAAATATGGCCTGATATTTTCCTTTGTAAGATATTGTAATTGTAATACAAAATCTTTCTCTATTATAGCTTGAATTAAAAGGACATCCTTCATTTCATAAGAGATGCGCAAGTTAGAAGACAGTAGAGAGGTTAACCATAAGTATCATTCACAAGAGAAAAGTGGAGCAATTCCTACTACAATCTTCCAGTTCAAGGTTTAAATCAGCATTTTTCCCCGACAGTTGAGCTATATTTATGTGCTGTAGCCTGTAGGATTATCAGCATTGTTAGAATACCTGAGAATATTTTCCACCACTGTCTGTCAGATGCAGTGCTAATGCACCGCAGTCTTTGTTCCTGTCAGTTTAGAGGAAGGAACACTCACCTTGAAGTACAATGGGGGACAAATTATCAGCAGACTTATAGGTAGATAAACAGCAGAAAATAAATAGGTTCAGGACATAGGACTTATTCTAAAACATAGGAGATTCAGCTGAACGGAGTTTAGGCAGGTACCATTTAACTATTTAGATACTATACCCAGCAAGACGGAACCCTTCAGAGAATTCTCAGAGGAGTCTTACCGGTACAATGAGAAGAGAGGGGCCCTATAAACCATTCTTGTAAGGTCCCTGGAGGTATATGGAAAGTGGTTAGAGTGTGCAAGATCAGTGTAAAAAAGCTGTAGGATCTTTTAAAATGCTGTCAATGCATTTGTCTAGGGCAGGAGTTCTCAGACTGGGAGTCGTGGTCCTAGAGTAGTCACAAGGTTATTACGTCAGAGGCACGAGCATATGCATGAAATAGAGAACAACTGCTAAAATAAATATATAATTTAAATCTATCATTTAAAAAAAATTATACACACCTTTTCATCACAATGTGGGATATTTACCTCAAAAGTATTGTAAACATATAATGCAGTGATCCTTGCTCCTAAACAAAATATATATTTGGCATTATCGCCACTTGAAGAAATTGGACTCTGGGGATTGTAGTGTAGTGTATGCAGGTTTGTTGTCTTGAGACTGAAAAGGTGGGACTGAGACAACATTAGAAGGCTTGATTATTCAGCAACTGAAGAGCTGCATTAAACGGCAGACAAATCAGAACACAGATTGGCAAAAAGAAAAGCCATCTATAATTAAACAGTCAGCTACACTGGTGGGGTGGTGCTGGGCCAGACCAAAATTTGCCTTAGCTCTCCTGCAGACACACCTCCAAGGGCAAAGGTCAAATGTCATGGCGGGACTAAGGGTGGCATGGTATAGCATTACCACCCTTATTTCTGCAGTTCTGCTGTTGGGAGCGGCACTGCATTCAGAGCTGCGCCCAGCCAGTAGTGCCGTTCTCTGGTCACCCAGCTCTGAAGGCAGCGCCGCTTCCAGCAGCAGCACAGAAGTAAGAGTAGCAATGGAGCACTAAGTCTGCTGTGAAAAGTGATACAGACAAAGGTTCTTCACACCCTTCCTCCCATATTAAAAAATAACTTTTCTGCTTATAAAAATCATTCAATAAAAATGTGTCTTACTTTTAATTTAAAAACTGAGAGAAAAGGTAAATTCATTTTAAACAATAGGATTATAAATTTAGCATTTAAAATAGTGTTCAATATTTAAAAATGTGTTTTTAATTGATAAGGGGTTGGGGTTGCACTCAGGCTTGCTGTTTGAAAGGGGTTGTTAGAGGGCTTTCCCTTCACCCCCTCCCCTGGTTCTTGTCATGCAGACAGAAAGCAGAAGACCAGAAGTCCAAAGCGCAGGCCATGCAATGTTTATTGGGATTAGTTCCAAGCAAGCATATTCATTCCTCTACACGCTGGCATAGTCTATTTCCCAGTGTGCTGTTCCCAGCTCTGACCCTGCAGAGCCTTGCCTGTGTCCCCATTCCCACCTCCTCCTTCTTAGCAGGCCCAAATATACCTGCAGTGCACGCCTTAGTCACACCCCTTACAATTTAAGGTCATGTTCTGTTTTGGAGGGTCATGAGTCCGGAGTCTTTGTCCTACCTTCATATCCCATGGGAGGGGTAAGGAGTAAGGCCAGGCCTTACTTTGGCTTTTAGGGTGTCTTATGCCTCTTCCCCAACCCTCTTAACCCTCCTAACTGGTTGCTTGATCTTGGCTTTAGAGAGGAGCCAGGCAGCCTTCCAGTGTATGCTCATATATTACACTCCCACCATACTCTGTAACACTTAAGCTCTATCCCTTATCTTTTCTCATTGTACTAAAAGTCCCATCTGGTTGTGGGAAATGCTACACACAGCGTTTCTGTTAATTGTTCTTCACACATATTCGTATAAGATATAGAGTATCAAAAAAATCAAACCTAAAATTCTGACTCAGGCTGACAAACAAGCCTATATATTAACAGGGACTGCTAGCTATTGCATGAGGCAACTTCACAGAGATAAAGAAAAGGAGCTACATCACTAAACTTTATCTATGGAAGACTGATTCATAATATTTAAATGCATGTTGTCGAATAGGACAAAGGCAATGGGAAAAATGTTTGCCTTAAGTGATGTAGCAGAGAAGATTTTAACTCTGTGGGATGGAAAATTCATAATCAGTGATTTATTCAGTTTTCAAATTGTGATTTTCTCTGACAGAGTTGGATTAATTGGATTAGTGATCATTTTGATTCAATCTTTAGTAAACAGTGGTTTGTATTTCAGATTCCACAACAGGGTTCTTTGCTAAAAATGAGCAAAGCCTGAGCTAAAATCTTCAAAAGTATAAGTGCTAAATTGCACTTGTACATATTTAATTTTGATCTACAACTACCTCAATTTATATGTATTTGCATATTTGTATAAAATGGGCTTATTCAAATGTAAAAGCACATTTTAGCATGAGCACTTTTGAAGATTTAGCATTGGATCATTTCTCTTCTTGATGGAAAATAGTCTTTTAAAATGATGCCTAAAAACTGGCCGGAAAATGTGATGGCCATGTTGAGTGGCCAAACAAATTACATTTAGCTCCTGACCTGCCCACCCTGGCCTTCAACAACTATACATTTCAAAGATATACTCAAAAAACTACTTTTCCGTTTTCTTCTACTTACTTGAAGGACACTTTGGGCACTATAAATAAAATAAAGATTCCATCAGCTGCTTTGATCATCCTCACCAAACATTATGTGTTGGTCTTAAAGTATACCCTCTCTTAAGATCTTACTCCAAGGCAATGACTAACTTTTTGAAATTGGTTCAAAGCTATCATCAAAAGCAGATGGTCCAGTTAAAATGAACCTCTTAGAAAATGTAGCTTTTAAAAAGGAATCCACACAGTAAATATCAAGTTTGTGGATTTGGCTAGCTTGCCCACTATTATATTCAACAGGGCTATCATTGCCTCAATTTTTTATTTCCTTTTCTTCTATTTAAAAATATATATACCCGCAGCTGTGCAGCTACTTTTTTTTGTTTTGAACTTAAAAGAAAATTGTGTCCATTTTGCTCAAAGCAGCAATACACAAGTTTGTTGAGCGAGAAGCACTTCTCATCGTGAATAAATTGATAGGTATTTGAATAACCCACATGCAAGGCAAATCAATGCAGGAAATTCACAAAGTTCCTGATTTATTTTTAATGGGGAGAGTCTTACAAGTCAACAGAGGAGACATGGCCCTGCAACCATGTGATTTTACAGAGATCGGCAACGAACTCATGTGCATCTCCAGGCCTCGTGCAATACCAGGCCTCTGCACTATTCCCCGTTCCCTCAACGTGAAACCTGGAAACACAGTTCCCTCAAATTATTGCTATTTGCATAGCAGTAACATGTAGGAGTTCCAGTCATAGATCAGAACCTATTGTGCAGATGTCATTATGTCAGCCATATCAATGTCCATACACAAGGATCCATACACCAGGTTCCCCTAACCTAAGATGGCACTCGCACATGGCTCTCTCTAAAGAGCTTCTGAAAGAGTTGAACAAAATAATGTCACATTGGCTCCCCTCACCTTCCTCTGATAGATTTAGGGCTAATGGAATAGAATAGATTTTTATCTGCTTTCACCTCCACTACATTGCACACAAGTGACTCCAAAACTTTCTTTAAAACAGATTTTGTTAAGAATATGGGCAACAGTAGATTGGAAATCTAAATTTAAATACTTAGCTCCTTTAAAAAATACTTTAAAATAATTAAAAGTTATTTATTATGAACCCTATTTGTAATCCAATTTTTTGTGTGTGTGGCTGAATACTAACAAGAAAAATGTGACCTGACTGATACTGCACTTGTCTGAATAAGATCAAACTTTAAGAGCACAAAGAAACATAGAAAGACAGACCAATCACTGAATATTATAGTTAGTCATATGGAATGTTAGAGGTCACCCTTGACATTGTCTGGAAATGTTCCAAAATGTTCTTTTTACAAGCAAGTGGAATACTTCAAGTAAATATAATTTTTCCATAAGGGTTAATTCGATATTCAAATGTATATTATGATTACATCTTTTCCACATAACAAAAGCACTCCTTTTCAGTCCATTGAGCAAACTCATTCTTATGCATTATCTTTTTCAGGTTGAAATTTAATTTTAACAGCTACACAGTCAGTGAGAAGCAAAAAAAAAAAACCAACAAAAAACAAAACTACATTTAACAGAGTGGACACCGTGGAGTTAAAGTGTTTTTATCATAATTAGCATTCTATCTATCTGTATATCTCTATAAATGAGAGACATCTTAAAAGTTCTAAGAAAATTACAAGGAGAATTGGAATCTATATATATAAAAGTTAAATGGTGTATGCGCGTGTGTGTGTATGCGTGCATGCGTGTATGTATGCTGCCTTACTCCTTCCACACCGTTTGAGCTAGAGACTTGAAATTTGGTACAGTTATAGGCTTTAGGGTCCTAATCAGGGTAGGAGATGAAAATTTTTCAAATCTCACCTCTGACGCCCCCCAGCGGTGAAATTCTTTAAAGCCCATTCACATCAGCTGGGCAGCAGGTTAACACCTGCTGTTCTCTGTGACATAGTTATGATGTAATAATACCCCCCTCCAACGGACCCCGCACTCGCTCAGCTCTCTGCCCCCTCCCCCCTCCAACGGCCCCCCCACTCGCTCACCTCTCTCCCCCCTCAGGTAAGAATTGAAATTTTTTTAATTCTTACCCCCCTCCCCCCACTCCGAAGGCCCCCCCACTCGCTCAGATCTCTCCTACCTCCCCCTCTCCAACGGCCCCTGCACTTGCTCAGCTCTCTCCCCCCTCCCCAACGCCCCCCCCACTCGCTCAGCTCTCTCCCTCCTTAGGTAAGAATAGAAAATTTTTAAAATCTCACCCCCCCTCCCCCCCTACAATGGCCCCTGCACTTGCTCAGCTCTCTCCCCCCTCCCCCCCACTCCAACACCCCCTCCCCCGATTCGCTCAGCTCTCTCCCCCCTCAGGTAAGAATCGAAATTTTTTAAAATCTTCCCCCCCTCCAACAGCCCCCCCACTCGCTCAGCTCTCTCCCCCCTCCCTCCCCACGGACCCCACACTCGCTCAGCTCTCTCCCGCCTCCCCCCCTCTGACGGACCCGAGCAACGCCAGGTATTTTTGCTAGTCTGATATAATTATAACCCAAATGTATCTCTATTTCCTTCATTACAGTTTGATTATTTTAATATTATAATATATGGAAACCCCTAAAACTACTCCTCTAGCCTCTAAAACTACCCCTAAAGCCTTTCCCCTCCGAGACAGATCACCTCCTCCTGCATTGTCTTCATGTCTTCCCCAACAGATCTTTCAATAAAATGCTTTGGCCCTATGGATATGATGAACTGCTTCACTGCCTTTACACTTGGGATCATTTGCCTGGTTCCTTTGGGTTTCAAAATCTCTATTCTATGCTTACATTAAACCTCTCATTTACAGTACTCAGAATCATATTTCCAGGCATCCAGTTTCCACAGGGTTTAACCCTTAGGCAGCAGAGGCTGATTTCAGATGTTTAATCTGGGGTGTCTGACAGTAAATGTTGTGGCTGCCATGTGGTCAAGGAGTTGGAGGCAAGTCCTGGCAGATACCTGTGGTCTATGTCATGCAGTGGGTTTGAGGCTGGTGAGAGTGAGAACGTAGTCTGGGTAGTGAGGCTATGGCCTTGATAGAGTTGAGGTGTGCCCTAATGAAGTCCAGCTCTTGCAGTGTTGTAGGCTGGTTGGTATTTATAAGGAAGTCCAGATTTGTGAAGAGGGTTACCACCTGTTTGGGGCTTGCAATTCTGGCTTCTAGGTTGATGCTTTTAGCAGGCAATCGCTTATAGTGTATAGTGTGACCATCTTGAATCGTGTTTCTGATGAACTTATTGAATTATCAGAGGTTGATGGTTGGGATGCAGCAACATGAGAAGTAGATTGTTGTCCCCTCAGGACGTGTGTCTGGGATTCTGTGTGTGTGCGTCAAATCACCGCTGTTGTTGTGAATACTTTGGCTGGTGATATCATTGGGACGTAAAGTAATTCTCTTTTTTCCTCTTGAGGTTTGAGGTTATAGGTTCTCAAGGATCCAGGTGAAGAAGGAGCAGATACAGGACCCTTGGGGTAAGTGGCTGTGTGTGTTTGGGGGGTACTTGCTGTGTGCTGAGCTTGTGTTTCTGTCTGTCTGTTTGTTTGAGTGTTTGTTTGCAGGACCATCTGCTCTGGCTGGCAGTTGGTGTGACCTTTAGAAGCCTCTGTTCAGTGGCTGAGCCTTAATCAGGGGGTGGGGCTAATCAGGAAGGCCAGGGCTTTATAAAGCAGCCAGCAAGCGACCAGGGAGCTTGCGAACAGGACTGCTAACAGGGGAGTTGTGAGAGGGAGTTAGGAAGGGGAGTGGGAAGCAGGGGAGGCCTAACTGTCACTCTTTAAATCCTGTGCCTTAAACTATAAACTATAGTCTAAACTCCCTCAATTAAACATTCCTATTAACCTACATCACTGTTAGAGATGATGGAGGCAGAAGCCCAGCAGCAGAGTGGGGGCTATCCAGTTTATTGCACTCAGTGTAGCATGTATGACTATCTGCCCTATGGGCGGGTGGCGTATGTGTGCATTCAGTGCAAGGAGCTCCTGGCCCTCAGAGACCATGTACGGGCTTTGGAGGCCAGGGTGGCGGAACTGGAGGAGCAAAGGGAGGCAGAGAGGTATGTTGACGAGACTTTCAGGGACATCGTAGGCTTGTCCCACCTCCAGTCAGACAGCCCCTGTGCTGTTGAGGAGGATGAAAGGCCTCGGGAAGGAGAGCAGTCAACGGGAGCAGAGGGAAACCTTCCCACAGCTGGGACCCTCCTTCCAGGTGACGGAGGGGTGTCCCCTTGCACAGAGGTCACCTCTCCAGGGGAGGGAACTCCAATTATTAGGAAACGGCAGCTGTTAGTAGTGGGGGATTCGATCATAAGAAATATAGATAGCTGGGTTTGTGATGATCGGGAGAACCGTATGGTGACTTGCCTGCCTGGTGCAAAGGTTGCGGATCTATCGAGGCATCTAGATAGACTTATGAGTAGTGCTGGGGAGGAGCCGGTGGTCGTGGTACATGTAGGTACCAATGACATAGGGAAGGGTAGGAGAGATGTCCTGGAGGCCAAATTTAGGTTGCTAGGAAAGAGGTTGAAATCCAGGACCTCTATGGTGGCTTTCTCAGAAATGCTTCCAGTTCCACGCGCAGGGCCAGGTAGGCAGGCAGAGCTTCAGAGTCTCAATGCGTGGATGAGACGATGGTGTAGAGAGGAAGGGTTCAGATTTATTAGGAACTGGGGAAACTTTTGGGATAGGGGGAGCCTATACAGGAAGGATGGGCTCCACCTAAACCAAAGTGGAACCAGGCTGCTGGCACTTAACATTAAAAAGGTTGCAGAGCAGTCTTTAAACTAAGAGATGGGGGAAAGCCGATTGCTGCAGAGGAGCACGTGGATCGGATAGAGACTTCTCTTACAGGAGGGTCTGTCATTAAAGATTCTCTAGGTTCTAGACAGGAAAGGATGGAAAAGGATAAAGGAGAGGCCAGATCAGATGAGAAATTTTCACATAAAGAATCTGACACACCAGGGAAGAGCAGACAGATAAACAGTGACCAGTTTTTAAAGTGCTTGTACACAAATGCCAGAAGTCTAAATAATAAGATGGGTGAACTAGAGTGCCTCGTGTTAGAGGAGGATATTGACATAATAGGTATCACAGAAACATGGTGGACCGAGGACAATCAATGGGACACAATCATTCCAGGATATAAAATATATCGGAAGGACAGAATAGGTCGTGGGGGCGGGGGAGTGGCACTTTATGTAAAAGATAGTGTAGAATCAAATGAAGTAAAAATCTTAAATGAATCCACATGTTCCATAGAATCACTATGGATAGTAATTGCATGCTCAAATAAGAACATAACAATAGGGCTCTATTATCGACCACCTGATCAGGACAGTGATAGGGATGACGAAATGCTAAGGGAGATTAGAGAGGCTGTCAAAATAAAGAACCCAATAATAGTGGGAGACTTCAATTATCCCAACATTGACTGGGTACATGTCACCTCGGGACGAAATGCAGAGATGAAATTTCTTGATACTTTAAATGACTGCTTCTTGGAGCAGCTGGTACAAGAAACCACAAGGGGAGAGGCAACTCTGGATTTAGTCCTGAGTGGAGCGCAGGATCTGGTTCAAGAGGTAACTATAAAAGGCCCGCTGGGAAATAGTGACCATAATATAATAACATTTAACATTCCTATGGTGGGAATAACACCTCAGAAGCCCAACACTGGGGCATTTAATTTCAAAAAGGGGAACTATGAAAGAATGAGGGGGTTAATTAAACGGAAATTAAAAGGTAAAGTGACTAAAGTGAAATCCCTGCAAGCTGCATGGACTCTCTTCAAAGATACCATAATAAAGGCCCAACTCAAATGTATACCCCAAATTAAAAAACAATGCCAGAAAACTAAAAAAGAGTCACCGTGGCTTAACAGCCAAGTAAAAGAAGCAGTGAGAGAGAAAAAGGCATCTTTTAAAAAGTGGAAGTCTAATCCTAGTGAGGTAAATAGAAAGGAGCATAAGCACTGCCAAGTAAAGTGTAAGAATGTAATAAGAAAAGCTAAAATGGAGTTTGAAGAGCAGCTAGCCAAAAACTCAAAAGGTAATAATAAAATGTTTTTTAAATATGTCAGAAGCAGGAAGCCTGCTAAACAACCAGTGGGGCCCCTGGATGACAGAGATACAAAAGGAGCACTTAAAGATGACAGAGTCATTGCAGAGAAACTAAATGAATTCTTTGCTTCAGTCTTCACGGCTGAGGACGTTAGGGAGATTCCTAAACCTGAGCTGTCTTTTGTAGGTGACGAATCTGAGGTATTGTCACAAATTGAAGTATCAGTAGAGGAGGTTCTGGAACTCATTGATAAACTTAACTGTAACAAGTCACCGGGACCAGATGGCATTCACCCAAGAGTTCTGAAAGAACTCAAATGTGAAATTGCGCCACTATTAACGAGGGTTTGTAACCTATCCTTTAAATCGGCTACTGTGCCCAGTGACTGGAAGATAGCTAATGTAACGCCAATATTTAAAAAGGGCTCTAGAGGTGATCCTGGCAATTACAGACCAGTCAGTCTAACGTCCGTACCGGGAAAATTAGTTGAAACAATAGTAAAGAATAAAATTGTCAGACACATAGAAGAGCATAAATTGTTGGGCAAAAGTCAACATGGTTTCTCCAAAGGGAAATCGTGTCTTACTAATCTATTAGAGTTCTTTGAAGGGGTCAGCAAACATGTGGACAAGGGGGATCCGGTGGACATAGTGTACTTAGATTTCCAGAAAGCCTTTGACAAGGTCCCTCACCAAAGGCTCTTACGTAAATTAAGCTGCCATGGGATAAGAGGGAAGATCCTCTCATGGATTGAAAACTGGTTAAAAGACAGGGAACAAAGGGTAGGGATAAATGGAACTTTTTCAGAATGGAGAGGGGTAACTAGTGGTGTTCCCCAAGGGTCAGTCCTGGGGCCGATCCTATTCAACTTATTTATAAATGATTTGGAGGAAGGGGTAAACAGTGATGTGGCAAAGTTTGCAGATGATACTAAACTGCTCAAAGTAGTAAGGACCAAAGCAGACTGTGAAGAACTTCAAAAAGATCTCACTAAACTAAGTGATTGGGCAACAAAATGGCAAATGAAATTTAATGTGGATAAATGTAAAGTAATGCACATTGGAAAAAATAACCCCAACTATACATACAATATGATGGGGGCTAATTTAGCTACAACCAATCAGGAAAAAGACCTGGGAGTCATTGTGGATAGTTCTCTGAAGGCATCCACGCAGTGTGCAGCGGCAGTCAAAAAAGCAAACAGGATGTTAGGAATCATTAAAAAGGGGATAGAGAATAAGTCGGAGAATATCTTATTGCCCTTATACAAATCCATGGTGCGCCCACATCTTGAATACTGCGTACAAATGTGGTCTCCTCATCTCAAAAAGGATATACTGGCACTAGAAAAGGTTCAGAGAAGGGCAACCAAAATGATTAGGGGTTTGGAACGGGTCCCATATGAAGAGAGATTAAGGAGGCTAGGACTTTTTAGCTTGGAAAAGAGGAGACTAAGGGGGGATATGATAGAGGTGTATAAAATTATGAGTGGAGTGGAGGAAGTGAATAAGGAAAAGTTATTCACTTGTTCCCAAAATAGAAGAACTAGGGGCCATTCAATGAAATTAGCGTGCAGCAGGTTTAAAACAAATAAAAGGAAGTTCTTCTTCACACAGCGCACAGTCAACCTGTGGAACTCCTTACCTGAGGAGGCTGTGAAAGCTAGGACTATAACGGGGTTTAAAAGAGAGCTGGATAAATTCATGGAGGCTAAGTCCATAAATGGCTATTAGCCGGGATGGGTAATGAATGGTGTCCCTAGCCTCTGTCTGTCAGAGGGGGGTGATGGATGGCAGGAGAGAGATCGCTCGATCATACCTGTTAGGTTCACTCACTCCGGGGCACCTGGCATTGGCCACTGTCGGTAGACAGGATGCTGGGCTAGATGGACCTTTGGTCTGACCCAGTATGGCCGTTCTTATGTTCTTATGTTCTTAAGGATCAGAGAGTCACTCCTGAGTTGTGAATGAGTGGAGTGAGTCCTAATAAGCTAAGTAGCTGCTAACAAGGAAACTAAGTAACTGACTGTAACTAATTAACTACAAAGTAAGGAGGCACTGCTGATTGCTCTGACTCGTAGCCAAAGGCAGTAGAGAAAGAACTGAGTGGGGGTTGGTCGCATAGCATCAGTTAACTGCCCGCAACAGCGCAAGGCAGGGACCAGGCATGTGCGACCCAACCGGGCACTGCTAGCAAAAGTCTCTGATGATGAGTGCAGGGGTGCATGAACACTTACAGTGGAGCACCCAAAGGGACAGCACTCGAAGAAGAAAGTGAAGTTCTCCTTTACAATAAACCCCTGAAAGTATGGTATGCAAATACACAACAACTTCAACTCTATCTCTGTATCTCCATCAGCTTTTAATCTTTACTTCTGATCCTGTATTTGGAGAAGACATTATACTTATACAGCTTGTACTTGTGAAGTACTGAAAAAGTAAACCACAGAGCATTGGTTTTATAACTGGTTTCATAAGCACATGACTCTAATCCTAAATCTGATGTTTTATTACCACATTAAGCTTTTCACTTTCTATGTGAGTGTCATAAATGCCATGTCCTCAGCGTAACTGAATACTTTGGCTCAGTTTCCAATAAGAATGATAACCTAGAACATGGGGGCAAAGGCAGAAGGGCTGATGATCATGAGTGTATAGAAACAGAAATTACCACATTCAAGGCAGAAGCTAAACTCACAGAGTTTAATGCAGTCAAATCGTGGGTCAGAGAAGATGGAGAGCAGATAATCCCTCTCCCAGAATATTGAAAGAACTGGTACACATGAAATTGCATGTCTGAGATCAAGGATTTTTAATAAATATATCAAATCAGAGGCAACATTGTATGACTGGAGAATACCAAACATAACATCGATCTTTAAGAATGGGGGAAAATGCAATCTGAGCAACTACAGACCAGTTAGTCTGACCACAATATGCACGAACAAATTTTGAAGGAAAGAATTATTAAAGACATGGAGGTAAATGAAAAATGGGATAAGATACAACCCACATTCTGCCTAACCCTGTATGATTCAGAGTAAGGTATTGACATTTTGTGATCATTAATTAGATGAATCTTTGTAATGGATGCATAAAATTGCATCAGAGATTCTGGTTATTCTTATGGCACTACAGAAGCAGAATTATGATTGTTTAGATGACCTTAACTGTTCATCTGCATACAAAGGGTCATATTGGGACAGCACAGACCAGCAAAGTTAGATGATACTTTTCCCCCTGCAGGTTATATTTTGTGCTCTAGGCCCAAATCATAAAAGGTAATTAGGTGCTGAGTTCCCACTGACATTTTTTAACATTGAAAATGACATTTTTTTCTCCAGCCTCCTTTTCAGAAACAGTTTAACTGTTTTGGCTGAAATAAATTTAAAAAAATCAGCCTGAAGTAAACAAGACACATTTATCTCACATTGTTAAAATTTGGCAAACATATAGGTAACAGAAAACAGGGTCTTATAATAGAAAGTGTCAGGCAACCTTAATAATAGGCAGTACTACAGCCCTGTGTATTGTATCCAGTGCTTTTTTTTGTTAGAGTAAAATTAGTGTAATTATTTTACCAATATACTATTACTAAATAAGGTTGAGTCACTAGCTTTGCTGGAAGTGAAAACCATACATACTAAGCATAATATGTATGAATTAAATACAATAATTCAAGAAGTAATTCTCAATTAGCTAAGGTAAAAACAACGTTTTAGTGATCTTTCCAGATCCAGACACTCTACAAGCCACAGAAAACAAATATAATTTATCCCCAAACAGCACATCATTATTTGCTGGGTTTTGGGGAGGATTACTAACATTTGAAAGTGATCTGAAGGGTGTCTTGGCAATACAGCTCCAATTCCTGTTTTGGGCAGCCCAGTCTCCCTGCAAAAGAAAAGATGATTTTCATAAAATTAGCATAATCATAAGTAGTTCAATTTTTCAAACTTATTCTATTCTATACTAGTAGAAGAAGGTTTGAATGGTCAACATTCAAAAGAACTCTCTCCGAACTCTGAAAAACATTTCCATATTTATTTATAGATTTATTAGATTTAGTATTTATTAGTTTGTAAGGGTCCTACTTTCGTTCTCTGTAGTGCAGTTCCTATATGGATGGTCCAACACAAAATTCTATAGTGTACACGATAAATATTAATAATACCTGTCAATAACACCATATTCAAAATTATCTTCATTCAGCATGGATTTGCGAATCTCTATTTCCCTATATGCTTTATCTGTATACGGTTGAGACAAATGATCCTGATATGTTGTGATCCATGTCTGGAAAATAGCATAAAAGGACAAATATACAGGGAAAGGGGGAAAAAACAGTTTTCAGTATATAGGCTATTTTCAGTCTGAGATATTGTATGTTGTTTCTTGTTAATTAATTATTATGATGGATGCTATACATCATAGCCCTATTTTGCTTTGCAAGTGTTGCAATATGTTTAGCTCTGACTAGGAGGTCTAAAAATAGTGCTCTATACATAGGCAATAGCTAGATCTGACCTCCTGGTCAGGTCTCTTGCTATCTGTAAACTGTAAAAAGTGCAAATTGTGTAAACTCTCATATTCATAAGACGCAAGTATAATTTAACTCTATTCAGAGCAAGGTCACAGAGCTTACAGTAGTGCTGGAAAAGGGCTGTAAATTTTATTATTGAAATGCATTTTTGTACAAGTATTCAAGAATATTCAAGACATAAATCTCAACTTATTTTACTTCATGGGACCAACATTTTAATAAATTTGCAAAGATCTTGTTTTCCATCGAGTAAATAAGTGAGAAGAGAGAGTACAAGCTGGTCACATTTGCTCATGGTTTTATTAAATGGTCAAAGAAAACTTATTGAATGTCTTTTTTAAATAAGGGACAAACTGACAGTCAGTCTGCCCATTAACTTATTTCATTCTAATATTTTCCTCTGAATGGCATTGTTATTATTTTATATACTTTAAGAAAACAGTCTCTTACTTTTTACCAAATGAGATTTCATTCAAATCGGCTACAGAATAGGTGATCTTACAACAAACATAAAATAGTAAAATACACCACCATTTTATTCATAAAAGGGCAGAAAAATGTCTAAAATCTCATCTTAATCAGCTCTCAGTAGTTCAATAAAAATACAGAGAACTTGTACTTGTATTCCTAGTTTCATTTGTAATTGTCTAAAACATAGGGGAACTGTTCAGTGATAGTGCATTCTTTACATAAGTGTTCATCTGTATTGATATTTGCATGAACATTAAATAAAATGACAGCATCTTAACTGAAATTTCAAGTTTATTTCATTAAAATTCATTGTTTAATTCAATAGTTAGACGTTCCAATGCACACCATACAATTCTGCCTGGTCAACACTTATTCAATCAGCAAACCAAAGTCTGCTCAGCTTTGGAACTTTTTAATGTCATGTACCATACTATTTTGAAGTATGGTACCACAGTTGAAATTGTTAATGGAAATGTATGCCTTGATAATGGATTATCAATCTAAAATCAATACCTTGGCCTAGTCTCAGTGTTATTAGTGGGGAAACAAACAGATTCCATTAAAGAGTCTTGTAGCACCTTACAGACTAACAGATTTTAGGGATCATGAGCTTTCGTGGTGAATGATGAAAGTGGGTCTTAGCCCACAAAAGCTCATGATCCCTAAAATCTGTTAGTCTGTAAGGTGCTACAAGACTCTTTGTCACTTTTGCAGATCCAGACTAACACAGCTACCCCTCTGATACTAGATTCCATTAAGATTATCTACCATGAAAAATACAATTTAGTTGTTATATGAAAGCAAAAATAAAATATGATACTTAATACAGTCTTTCACACAGCCTTCATCAAGGGAGTGTTCCTCTCAACTGCACCTTTATATAACGCTATCTTTAGATTCTCGCATTATGAATTAGTGAAAACTTAGTACCTGTTAATTCTGTCTTTAAACACTTTATAAACACTTCAGTTTCACTCTCCCTGAATAGAAGCCCCCCTCCTCTTAGAGATACTGAAAGGAAAGGTGTGATTGTTTCTCTTTGATTCCCTTTTTCCATCTTCTAGGCAGCTCTTTCTTTAAAGACTAAGCATGCTGCATTTAGAAATTCCATACAGCCATAGTCACAGTTCTGTTTTCCTACTGCAGGAGTAAGTGGTGCCTTTTTTTTTCTGTTGGGGGGGGGGGGAGATCCTAAGTAGGGACTGCTGTGCATAGTGCTAGATGAAAGAGTGGCTTGCACTTATATTTCTGCACAGATATGGAATATGAGAGGGAAGGACTAAGCCCACACTTCTCTGGAGACTTTTTTGGAAGCTGCCATGGAAAATGTAGGTCATCAGGAGCTTGATGTGATGAGCATAGAAAGCAATGTTTGAGAATTAGGAGAGGAAGGAGACATCCATATCCATGCTCTTCCAAATGCCAAGCCTATCTGACACCATTTAGGGGAGAACTGCACTTGAGAAGGGGCACCTGGGTGCCCATCATGAAAAGGAAAAGGGAGTACCTGAGCCCATGTTATGAAGTGATCCAGAGGGTCTCAACCATTTCTGGATGGTGGTGGAAGAAACCTCCAGTATGAAACAGGAGAGACAACAGTTGAAATCCTGAACCCAATGAAGTCTGTGGGAGTTTTGTCATTTGAAATCAATGGGCAAGGATATGGCCTGGAATATCTGAAGAGGGGAGCTGGCTGGCTAAGGCCCTGGTACACTGGCTCTTGCTAGCTGAGGCTGTCTTCTGACAACCAAGGTGTCTCCTGGGAACTCCTCTATGCTGAGAGATTCTACACAATTAGGCAGAAGGACTTCCTGATGCTGGTCTGCATGAGGTCCCTGAATCCAAGCACCTCTTCCTGCCCCTAGACTTGGCCTCCAATGTCTCCACTATACTCTGTGTAGCCGTATCACGTGAATACACCAGGAATGCAGAGGAGAGCATCAGACCCACTAAGCCCAAGACTCTTAGTAATAAATTAGAAGCAGAGGTGAAAGTAAGTCAGTACGCCCCGGTCTTACCATTATGCCATACCAGGGTGGATTGGCTTCCCCGGGCGCAATTTAAAGGGCTTGGGGCTCCCAGCAGCGGCTGCAGCCCCAGGCCCTTTAAATTGCTGCCAGAGCCCCCACTGTGAGAGCCCGGGGGAGGCTGCAGCAGGGCTCCAAGGTCAGTTTAAAGGGCCTGGGGCGGTAGCGGCAGTCCAGCCCGGACTCTTTAAATAGCTGCTGGAGCCCCACCACCACTTCCCTAGGGCTCTGGCAACAGGGTTCCCATCCCTGGGGAGCCCTGGGAAGGCTACAGAAGGGCTCCGGCAGCTATTTAAAGGGCCTGCGGCTGGCTCTGCCCCAGCCCCGCCCCTTCTGGCCAAGGCCCCACCCTTTTCGGGGGAGGGGCGCCAGAGCTGGCTCCAGCCCAGTCCTGGTACTAGTAAGAAGCCTGAGTTACTTTCACCCCCTGATTAAAGCTGAAGAAGCTGTTCCACCTGCTGGAGAAAACTGAGAATTATGTAATGGCCAGTTCCTTAAATGTGCAATGAGAAAGTCATCAAAATCTCAAATATTCTGTCTCCATCTACTGACAAGGAGTAAAATCTAGCAGTATTTGTGTAGATGAATGCAGACAGAAATATGTGTTGTTACAACACTGGTAATTATAGCACAGGTTTGTTTAGTTAGGATCATAAGGCTGGCTGCTTTTTAAACTACAAGGAAGTGTTTTAATGGAACCCCCCCAGAAGGGTGAAATGTATTTTGGTTGCCATGGCACATGCTTGGCATAGTTACTGTGCTATCTCCAATAAAATACCAACCTAATATATGTTAAAATAAATCTCTTAACCCACTGACAAAAAAGAGTAATTGTGCACCCCCTTGTGTTATAGAGAACTAGTCTACAACATTCATGTTTTTCTAATCTACAGTCATATCAACTTAAGTTGTTCCCTTGTAGGAGGTGAAGAAATTACCACCTCTTGAACTACAGTGGAATTCATAATGTCATATCAAGTCATATACAATTAAAGCAGTGCAATTCACCGTAAGATACTTTTTAGTACAGCTGGCAGAAAGAGGTTTTAAATAGTTTTTTGCTCTCTTCACTATAGAATAAAAACCTTGGATGGCTAGCAGTAAATCAAATTAAGTGTAAAAGAAAGACAGGTCTCCCCAAAGAAAAACACCCTATAAAACAGTCAGCATTCAGAACTAAAAAAAAAGTCCAGTGCATATTTATACACTGCACATAAGTATTGTACCACACTGTTAAGTTCATAACAATTTCTACTGTTGTAGAAAAACTTAAAAAAGCATCTCTGGTCCTGGTGGAATGTAACAGTGGGGTTTTTTCTTTTTAAAAATACAACACTTTTACTAGAATTTGATGAACAGGGAATGTGTGATAAATGGAAAGGCCTCCTCAAAATGAAAACAGTGCACCACTGCTATACGTACTGTACTTCTGTAACCTTTCATAACTCTCCACTACGTGGAAATTTAAATAATTCCATTGCAGGTGAGGATTTTACTGATCCAACCCCATTCCTATGAAATTTCAGTCATGCTGCCACATAATTTTTCTACAGACTGCACTATTTTGAATAATGAAGAAGCTGGACACATCACATTTTTACCCTATCTACTGTACTTATGAATATATTCTTTATCAATAGGCAGGATACGATAAGATGTTTAATGATTCATAATGAAAGATAGAATCAGAGAGGCAGCCGTGTTAGTCTGGAATAGCAGAGGTAACAAAGAGTCCTGTGGCACCTTAAAGACTAACTAAAGTTTTGAAGCATAAGCTTTCGTGGGCTAATACCCACTTCGTCGGATGCAAGCAGTCTTTAGTTAGTCTTTAAGGTGCCACAGGACTCTTTGTTACCTCTAATAATGAAAGATAATAGCAGCATATTTAACTGACTCATATTTAGTATTTGGGAATGTCCATGTTTAAATAGGATTAACAGGCGAGAGACCATAGATATGCACCCCTGAGAGGTAAATAATTTTCTCAGTTTTATGGCGGCTGCGGCTGTAGCTGAAGACCCACTCGAGAAAGACAATCTCTGCCACATCTGTCACATTTAAAGGTGAAGTTTTGACCCTTTGTGTTCTGCCTTCTGCAAGCTCTTTCCTTCTTTGCTAAGGTGGATGGCTTCCTCTCGTAACTCCAGAGATCTTTGTTAAATTATTGTTTTCAAAGACTGCAGTCTTAAGTGTGATCTTCCCAGTTGTCCACATCCATGTCCATTTCTTTAAGGTCTCACTTTCACACATCCTTGAAATGCAATTTTGGGCATCATTTTGGTCTTTTTCCAGATGCCAATTCACCTAAAGGATGTCCTTTGGGATGTGTCCATCATTTAATTCGGCCCACTAGCAGAAGCATCTTTGTTTGAGGAGAGTTTGCATGCTGGGTACATTGGCCTGCTTGAACACCTCAGTGTTGGTAACTCTGTTCCTTCAGGAGATTCCAAAGATTCAACAAAGAATATCCATATGAAAGCTGTCGAGCCTCTTTTCCTGATGAGAGTATAAGGTCCATGTCTTGCTCCCATACAAAAGTGTGTTGAAAACACATGCACGATACACAGATCTTTGTGTGTTATTTCAGTTTGTTCTTTTGCCAGACCCTCTTGCTCAGTCTAGACATTGTTGTGACAGCTCTTCCAATGCAGATGTTGAGTTCCATTTCAACTGAAAGGTTGACTGTGATAGTGGACCCCAGGTGGGTAAACTAGTTGACCACTTCAAGTTCATAGTTGTTGATCTTGAAGGAGGGTGCTTCCTCAACTCCTTGGCACATTATGTTCATCTTCTTTAGGCTTATGGTAAACCCAACGTCTTGTTAGGCTTTGGAAAAGCTGTCCATAAGGTTTTGGAGATTAGTTTATCAGTTGTCACTGCTGTGTCATCAGCAAAGAGGAGGTGTTGGATAAGTGTCTATCAAGTCTTGGCTTTAGATCTGAGTCACACAAAATTGAATAGCTTTCTCTCAGATCTTGTGTGCAAGTAGATTCTTTCAGCTGAAGAACCAAAACCTTGTTTCAGAAGCAAGGAGAAGAAGATCACAAACAGAGTTGGGGCAAATACATAGCCTTTTTAACACTGCTACAAATCTGAAAAGCCTCAGATACTGAGCCATTGTATTGAACTGTGCCGTATATGTTTTCATGGAAGGATCGAATCATGCTTAATGACTTTGGGAGGCATCCAATATTTCTAGACACCCAAATAGTCCAATTCGACTGACTAGATCAAAAGTCTTTGTGAGATCAGGTCCTTTTTTGTTGTCTGCATTTCTCTAGTAGTTGTCGCAGTGAGATGATAATGTCAATAGTAGACCTTTTAGCTCTGAAATAGCACCGTGATTTGGGATAGACTCTTTCTGCAAAGGTCTGAAGTCTGTTCAGGACCACTCGACTTTTTCCATACTGCTAAGAAGGGAGATGCCATGATAGTTGTTACAGTCACTCTTGTTTCCCTTGTTTTTATAGAGAGTGATGATGTTGGGGTTTCTCATTTCTTGTGGTACTTAGCCTCTTTCCAGCAAAGGTAGAGCAACCTGTGAAGATGTTGCAATAGAATAAGTTTTCCGCATTTTATGACCTCTGATAGTATTCAGTCTTTTCCGGGGGCCTTTCCATTGGGAAGTCCATCTATGGCAAGGCTAAGCTCTTCGACAGTTGGTTCATCGTCAAGTTGGTTCATAACATGCAGGCTTTGATGGCATTGATGGAATAAGACGATAACATAATCCTGATACCTAAAAGAGAATTCTCCATATTCTCCTTTGCAATACATCAATAACAAGTTACCCTGGACCAAGTTAACTGTTGCCCTGCACTTAGTGCACAGTGAGTGAAAAACAGTATCAATGTTTAGTATTTTGCACCCATTTTGCAGTGGTATAAATGCCGTGGTATAAAACCAGGTGTGGGACAACAAAGAATCTGGCTCCCTCTGCCAGAAACTTTTAAACTTATTACAGGATTATTGCTAATTTTGAGACACATTTCTATGCTATTCTGCTACTTTTTAGACATACCAATACTAAAAATTACACACAAATGCAAATGAAGATGACATAAGTAAATTCAAACATGTTATTACAACAAAGATTGAGAATTTAAGGTCTATTCCTGCTCTCATTTAAGTCTAGGAGTTTTTCCATTTATTTCAACATGAGCAGGACTGGATTTTTAAATACATAAAAGAAACATTATGGCTCCTTCTCTAACTGTAATTTGTTTCCACTGGTTATATTCCCAACCTCCCAAAACCTTTGCTTTTTAAAAACATTAAAATACTGACAACAATATACATATCTACCATGCCATTTGTAAAACCCAAGAATTTTAAACCCAAAACATTCTAAATTTCACTTGCCCCAAATAAGACAAACATATTATCAAGTAAAAATAAATTAATATTTCATAACAACACCACAGCTTTGTAGTTCATTGTAATCCAAGATATGCAGTGATGCATATTCAATACAAGAACTCCATTATGAAGTGCGGAATGTGTAGCTGATCACATGACATCATAACAAAATGTGCAGTTTCAAAACATCTTTTAATTTTAGAGTCTGGTCTGTTAATGCAATTTGGGGCTTATCACTGTGAGTGTGCAGACGGAGAGGAAGTTGATGCCAAGCTTGTGAGTTGAAGGCTGAGAGGAGGATCTAAACTTGGAAGACTAACTTAATAATAAATAATAAATAATAAATAATAAATAATAAATAATAATAATAATAAAAGATGTTCTGAAGAAGAGGGTACTAACTACCATAACTAGACTCCTGTCCTAGAATAGTGTTATGGTTGATTAAAGGCTTCTGGAGAAGGAAGCTGTAATAAAGTTATATGTAAGCACAGGGTTTCATTAAAGAATTTTTTTTTGTTAACTCCTGAAAGAAAATGATTTTAGTTTTATTTTGTCTGTGCCAGATCCTTAGCTGGTATAGATGGTCATAGCTCCATTCCTGATTATTTTAACCAAATTAACCCCCTCTTAAGCCAACAGAAATTCTGGTCCATTTATTTTAACACAATATTTGCTGTATTATAGTATATATGTCTGAAAACTTAGCTTCTTTTTATGCCTGAATGCATCACATAATTTTGTCAGATTTGTAAATAAGCATTTTTTTCATTTTTCTTACTCTGTTTTTCTTATTTTTAATTTAACATTCAGTAATCAGGAAGGGTACAAACGCAGAAGGGTGGCGAAGAAGGCTAACATAACTGACTGAAAAAACACCAAAAACATCTTAGAGGGAACTAGGGAGGTAGCCTTTAGACAAGGAAAAGAAATGCTAATTTAGTGGCATGGAATTTAAATATTCTCTTATTATGTTCGTCCAATAGGTCCATGCTGGAGGCCAATTCAACACATGCCTCCAAAACCAGATGCAAGCCCTAATGATAAATACATAAACTATATTGAATAATTTGAGCTAAAGCAAAGAAAAAATATTTACCCCATCCACAGTTCCGAATCTCGAGTAAGTAGATTGACATAAATTCTTTGAACCCAAAGGAACTTCATTTATATCATAATCTTTAGGTTCAGCCTCTCTGTTTTGGTGCCTTTAAAAAAAATTATACTTGTGAGATGACAAATATACTCATGAGCTCTTGTTCTGAAATCAAAATTTCACTGATATACTGAAATTCTCCACATTTATGCATATCGTAAGCTTGGCACTGCTGTACTACCCATTCTTTTATGCTACTATTATAATCATTAGTGCAGTTACTGGTTGCACCTAGAGGTGAAGAGTGAAATTTACCACTGAAAATATTATATTTAATAGTAATATTAAATATAATTAAACTGAAAAAATAAAGAAAAAATATATAACAGAAAGAAATTAGGAAAGCAATAAACATGTTGACTGAAGTTTTAAAGCAACAAAACGATGACATATCAGCTAACCTATCACTACCTCTTTTTCCCTTTAAAAAACAGTTAGAAGAATCCAAAATGACATGAAAAAAGGATATTGTAATTTTAGGTCAAGGTATCTTTTGATAAAACAACTAAGATTTGAATCAGAAAGTTTCTATATTAAGTGAAATAACCACTATGCAAAGTATACAAATAATCCTGCATTACATACTCATCTGTTTACACCAGGCAAGGAACTCAATCTGCTTGCTGGTGAAAAGCATTCACTAGCTAAGGCAAACCCAATGTCAGACAAGTAGACAACTCCCTCCTGCTCATGTCTGAAATAATTTATTAGAAAACAATTAAATCTGAGGCTGAATTTCTATACATAGTCTAAATGGATTCTATTTGCTGAGACTGGTGAGTGTGATACATTAGAAGAGATTGTCAGTCGCAAAGACAGAATGTGATGTGGCAAGCACTGTTGTCAAAAATCCATTTTTATTTACATCCTGGAGAGCAACTATAAAGGTTCAGCCAAGACAGTACTCTATAAAAAGAAATATTTCAGTTCTTCATGATTACAAATGATGGAGAAGAATTTAATTCTTGTGTCAGAAACTAGCATTCAGAAGTATAAAACATTCAACGGATACTTGGATTTAATATTAAATACATTATCTATTCCTAGAAAACTCTACTAGATGGGGGAGGACTATAACTGCTAGTCTTCACCTCACTGTCATTTTGGCTATGTAGAAAAGGATTATGCAGGGACACTACACTAGCGCGAGACGTCTTTTGGATACATATAATCAATAGAACTGCTAAGGGATAACTGTAGAATACAAAAAGGCAACTTTGAACAGCTGCAGCGAAGTGCAAGAATGGATGAAAACCCTAAACAAATCCCCCTCCCCCACCTTTCAGTCTGGTGAGAGAAATAGCTTAAATTGGTGTGGGTGAAATCCTGATCCTATTGAAGTCAATGGCAGTTTTGCCACTGACTTTAACAAAGCCAGGATTTCACTGTGTGAATGTGTGAGAGAATTTAGTTGATGTAAAGGAGATTTAGATCTGGATGTCATCTGTATATTGATGGCATTTTAAAATCTGTTCTTGCAGTAGCTCTCTCACTAGCTTTATATAGACGTTGAATAATGTGATGGAGAGAACTGAGGCCTGAAAGACTCCAACGGCTTTAATGATTGAGGAAAAGTTATTCCAAACCATGCTCTTAGTCCACCCATGTCTACATGGAGCAGCAATGCTCACTACAGTGATGTAATTCCTAAAGCGCACTAACATGCTGTGCACTAATTTCTCTGTGTAGACCAGGTATCAGCAACCTTTGGCATGCGGCCCACCAGGGCCAGACCGGTTTGTTTACCTGCCGCATTCACAGGTTCGGCTGATCTCAGATCCCACTGGCCATGGTTCACCACTCCAGGCCAATGGGGGCTACAGGAAGTGGCGTGGGCTGAGGGATGTGCTGGCTGCCGCTTCCCGCAGCCCCCATTCCACTTGTAAGGTAACTCCCTTCTCTTCATGTGCCAGTATATTTACGTCTGTATCACGTGCCGGTATATTTACGCCTAATTTTCACTACATGCATCCAAAGAAGTGGGTGTTTTTACCCACAAAAGCTTAAGCCCAAATAAATCTGTTAGTCTTTAAGATGACTCCTTGATGTTAAACCAGATTTTTTTGCTAAATTCTAACTCAGGTACTTGTATTCTGCCTGTTTGGAATTACCCTTGTTGTTGAAGTTGGATCGGTTATTCTTTGTTTCACCCTTTTAAAAACTGCAGTGTAATGCTGCTGTTAGAATGGCCTCTGGGGTTTGTCTACACAGCAACTAGACACCTGCAGCTGACCCATGTTAGCTGACTTGGGCTCAAGGGGCTTGGGCTATGGGGCTGTTTCATTACTATATAGATGTCTGGGCTCAGGCTGAAGAATGAAACAGCCCCATAGCCCGAGCCCCTGGAACCAGAGTTGGCCGGCCCTGGCCAGCAGCAGGTTTTTCTTTGCTAAGTAG
The DNA here is from genome assembly GCA_032164245.1 of Sternotherus odoratus. NCBI lineage: Eukaryota > Metazoa > Chordata > Testudines > Kinosternidae > Sternotherus > Sternotherus odoratus. Next base: position 28,293,936 of record JAVMKO010000007.1, on the reverse strand, counting down.
ACATAACCTGGATTTCATCTAAACAAGAATGACACTGCTCCACCAGGGGTCAGTCATCTGCCACTGTCCAGTCTAGTACACACTCTCCTACATGATGGCACCCTCTCCACTTCTCAATACTAATCATGACAACTTTCTTCTTCTGTATGAAATACAAACACAATCAAGTCGTGAATTTTAAAAAAATACAAAAGTCAAGATAAGTACAACCTACTATATAGACTCTTGCTATTAAAACAGATACCTCCCAGCTGACAATACAGACTAATCAGGGCATATTGCTCTTCCTTTAATCATACTATGAAAATTCATAACTCTCATGCTCAAATCCTACTAACATTTAAAAAAAAATTAGAAACCTTTTTACATCTCAGCTTATTAAATATATCAAAACTAGAAGGTATTCTACGTTCTACCAGACTGGACATGCTTCTGATTAGAAAGTAGCAACAGCTGAATAAATTGTGTACAATTAAATCTGGGAGGGCATAGCTCTTCATCCTGTGTAATGTAACCAGATGCCCTTTATGACGGCTACCAAATAAATCAATATGTAAACACCTGGTATTTATGAAATACCATAGTATTATAGGAATACAGGAAAGGAAGTGTAGGACATACAAATAAGTCCACAGTAATGCATTATAAAATACTGAAAAAAGATACATAATAGGAATGATAGTACATTACTCAGAGTGAAATATACATATTGCTCAGTTATAAAATAATAGAATATCTGGGTTGGAAGGGACCTCAGGAGATCATCTAGTCCAACCCCCTGCTCAAAGCAGGACCAATCCCCAATTAAATCATCCAACAGATTTTTGCCCCATATCCCTAAATGGCCCCCTCAGGGTTTGAACTCGTTATTAAAAAAATTGGATTGCATTAAGTAGATAACTAATTTGTTACTTTAATTTGCTTAGGGTAATATTACAACAATTTATTTAAAATGAAAGACTGATCTAACTATTAGTTTCCTTATTTCAAATTAAATAAATAAAATTGGACCCTTGGTAACAGAGTATAGTTTAAATGTATTTGAATTATAAAAATCACTTTATTAAAGCTCAGTTTAATAACAGAAATGCTAGGGGATAGATAAAATTATGATTTTTAAAAATAAAAGAATTTTGCATTATTTTCATGAAGTGTGTGGTTGACTGCTCAGTTTGTAACTCTGGTGTTCTTAACTCTGAGGTTCTACTGTACCTATGCAGAGTTCAGAAGGAAATCAATGGGAGTTATATCACAGTATCTGAAGGCAGAATTTGGCCCATATTCTGTCTATAATTTCAATTAATGCTAAATAGGGTTCCTACCTCCTGGAAATTTTACAGGTAGGCAATTATGGCCAATAGGAGGGAGCTGTGGAGCCAACCCTTGAGGCAGGGGCAGCATGCAGAGCCTCCTTGGCCATCCATGAGTCTAAGGCAGGGATCGGCAACCCTGGCACATGGGACCGCAGGGTAAGCACCCTTAGCGGGCCCTGCCGGTTTGTTTACCTGCCGGCTCACCGACCTGGTCCAATGGGGCTGCGAGAAGCGGCACGGTGCTGGTAGCCGCTTCCCGCAGCCCCCATTGGACTGGGATGGCGAACCACAGCCAATGAAAGCTGCAGTCGGTGAACCGGCAAGTAAACAAACCAGCAGGGCCCGCTAAGGGTGCTTACCCTGCAGTCCTACGTGCCGAGGTTGCCGATCCCTTGTCTAAGGCTTCAGATATGGAAAAAATGCCAGTAAACAGCATCCTCTCCTTACATTTCACATCTCAGACACATGCATGAATCTCTCACAAACATTTGCAATACTTAACTTTGGCTATGCTAAGTAAACTGCCAGACAAATATCAAGGCAGGGACATAATTTACTATCCTACTGATTTTCAGAAAAGCTTTCAATAACAGTGCTGTAATCAAATCCACACAGTACAGAAAATATATATATGGAAAAGGGTACAGGCACAAATGCACCTTTACTCGTGATGCAATTGTGACTGCAAAAATGTATCAGCTTTTAAACATGTATGAGCCCGAATGAATAGTGAAGATAATTAGGCATGAATCAAAAATAATCTGACACCATACACTAAAAATAATCATAATACAATCATGGAGAGCTAGAGAGGTGGGCAAACAAGGAATAAGTGTGGATAATATAATAAAACCATTTGCAAAATAGCTGGTGGCAATTAAAAATGGCAGATGCATCTATATTGGGGCTTTCAATATAAATCAGCTGAGGGTTCTATAGTGTCTAATAGGCAATGCCCAAATTGGGGGGTAGTAAGGAGCTACACCACTTAACGGTGAACATAGAGGAGAGTGCAAATTGCAAGACCTCTTGAAGAGCTAGACAGAATATAGCCTATAATTGTTAGTGCTCTCTAGAGATCCATTTAGGTATTTACAAGTCACTCATCATGGCCACATAACGGAGCACGTTTCAAAAATACTATTAATCTGAACACACTGGATGTTTGATTCTTTCCTCATTTTGGGGTCCCCATGTTCCTCCCCCTTCTTCCTCACATCATCACTAGTGTATTACAGGCATGTTGCATTTTACGCGCATTTAACTTGCGCGATTTCTGCTTTACACGGTCAACCCAAAAAAAAATGTAAGGGAAAACTAAAAATATAAAAACTGTCTTCAGAGAGGGCCATTTCATCCGCCATTGAAGTCAATGGGGTTTGGCTATATGCGGTTTCCACTTTACGTGGAAACCATGGAACCGAACCCTCGCGTAAAACACGACATGCCTGTACTCATTTTGGGGAGCTGGTCATTATTGTGAGAAACCCAGGATGAAGAAAGGAGTCTTATGCAAATTAGTTCTGAGGGCTCTTATGTGCATCTTGCTTTTATTTCGCCTCCGCTTAGGCGTTTTCAGGATTTATTCCACCCTCTTCATGCACCACTGAACCAGATCTAAACCACCTTTAGATTTTGGTAGTTATTTAAATGCTGAGCAACTGGATCTTAAAATATCCCCTATGCTTTCTGAGAGTTTGGCCTTGACAGCACAGGATTTTGGAGATACCTATTTTTAAGAGTAAAAATTCAAATACTACAATGTTCTAGAATACTATTTTTTTTAAAAGCCAATTGCTCCTAAAAAGAGCCACTTTTTAACAATAAAAATCAGAAAACAAAAGAAAAAATCATGAACATTTACCAGCTTGGGCACAAAGGGACAACTGTCTACATACAACAGTTATACTGCACTGTTTTATCTTTAAGGCTCCTTTATACCAACATAACTCCTCCATGCTCAAGGCCTTACCAGTGATAACTATTTTAGCAAAAAGGAACAAATAAACCACACCCCTAAACCAACCATAGTACAAAAACGGTGTGCAGACCAGGCCGAAATCTACTCACCCCTCCTTCGCCAAAGCTCATCATAATCTAAAAAGCCAGAGGAGTGACTCTTTGCATCGGTGTCCTAGATAGAGCACAACATAACACACACCTCTAGGAGGTGTGCAGTACACAAGGTAGGAGCAAATGTCTTTTCCCTGGACATTTTGCAGGGTACCACATATGTCCACACACCCAGGGATAGGGATACTGACCAGTGATACGTTAGGGTGGGTCTCCCATATTGCACGCAATGCGAGCGCAGTGTCAGAGCCCCCTGGCGCTCCAGCACATCTGGGGGTCCTATGTCCATCCTCAGGTGGGTCCCTCTGGAGCTGCAGGACTTGCTGCCAGTGTGCTGACCCCCGAGGCCTAGACACTGAGCCGCCTCTCTGTCCCGTCCCGCACAGGGGTAGCCCACTCCAGCAGCTCAGCCCCACTTCCCTACAGAAGCCCCCTTGCTCCAAACCCCCTGGGGTAACGCTGCGTCCAGCTCTCTCTCTTTGCGCAAAAATAGTCCCTAAAAGACGCCACTTCTCGCGGCCCCAAGTCTCTCAACAGAGACATTCCTACGCAGGCGCCGCCTGATCCCCTTGGTAACCAAAGACGCTGTGAGGAAGGGGATGGAGCGAAGAGAATTTTCCGCTCTCCGGCCGGGACTATAAAGCTACGTCCTCGGAGCGCGGAACCACCGCCCCGCGGAAGACTACATTTTCCACCATGCAACGCTCCAGTTCGTCCCAACGGAATAACGGATCGATACGGTTGCATTGCATGATGGGAAATGTAGTCCAGTAAAGACGGACGTATATTAAACCGGTGATAAAAATCGTGACTTTTAAAAGGAGCTGTGGGGAGTTGAGTCCTCCCTCCCCATTTGCTGCAGCACCTCACTGCCTAACCTCTCCCACCAGCCCAGCCTGGAGGGCACAAGTGGCAACAAAGAGATAAACAAACAGTGCTAACTTCCAGCTCCCTTGGGGGCCATGCAGATATCTCCCATTATCCGTTGGCTGGTAGCAGGGACCAGTACCTGCACTGTGCTAATTCCTGTACAAACAGTCCCTGCCCCAAAGGGGCTACAATCTACATTAACAGTATTCCTAGCCTGGAGACCAGACCGGCAGGGTGGTCAGAGACAATTTTGCGCACACCATGCTGAATAAATAATTTTGGTTTTGCTCCTGCTCTGGTCACAAGAGGTGCCAGCCAGCTGTCCAGTGACAGAATTCCCACTCACTTCAATGGAGTCAAGATTTTACCCTAAAAATTTGCCAGATTGGGCCTGACTCCCACAAATAGTGTAATAAGTTAAGGACTTTTAAAAAAATTGATATTATAAATGTTCACTCCACTTGGACGAGTAGGTGCATAAGTATTGTCATTATAATTTTAGTTCAGCAGCTGATTTAAAGTTACCTCCAGCAAATAAATGCAAAATAGTATATATAGTTCCACTTACTTTCTACATCCTCAAATCCTCCTTGTAGTAAATGTGTGAAACCAGCATTTTTTCAACATGAGTGTAAACATTCATTTACCATAACAGGATTCAGATGATAAAATGATAACCTTACCTAACACTATCATGTTTTTTCTGTTTCTGCTATTACTGGTATCACTTCACTTTTTTGCAGTTTAAAAAAATATGTACTGTCCAAGTCTTTGGCAATAAGATGCTCTGCTCTAATTTCCTCCTCTGTATAAAGTATGGTTTTATTCTGAAAGGTGTTGGTAAAAAGTGGCATTAAGGGGTTCCATACGTATTGTCTTCATTATTTGCACATTAAATATGTACTGTTTACAAGCTTTTTTTAAGTGTTTTTTCTAACTATTGACCCTGCAAACGAGAGTCACTCTGCCCCCTTATGCATCAGCACCTATAATGAGGATTCTATAGGCCACAATATGGCAACTGCAAGACCTGTGCAAACCCATTGCTATGCCTCCTCCTACCAGGAGGAAGGGGGGTGTTGCTACTTCTGGGGAGCCCCCCAGTAAGCGCCAGCTTTGAGCCCGCCTCACCCAGTCCCATGCCCCAACCTCCTACACCCAAACTCTTCTGCTTGGGGGACCAGGAGGCATGCTGGCCCGAGACTGCCCCAGCAGCAGTGGTGCACCTAGCATAGAAGCTGCCTGAGCTGCTCCTGAGCCAGGCGCGCTGGCCCCTGCAAAAGTCACAGAGGGCATGAAATCCATGATTACTTAACAGTGAGTACTTAACAAAGCATCAGGCATGCCAGAGCTGGAGTGCTGGGACTAGCTAGACCTCCCCAGAGTTTGAGAGGTCCTGACTTACCATGCCACCAGATGTTTCTGTTGCCTGTCTCCCATCCTCCTCCAACTCCACGTCTTTGTCCACTATGTCGTCCTTGGGGTTCACTCCAATAGCAACGGTCTCCAACCCCTCTATACCAGCATGACCATAGGCCTCCCTTGTCTTCTGGTATGCATGCCTCAGCTCCTTGATCTTTGCATGGCCCTGCTTCCTGTCCCTAGCATACCCCTTTTCCTCCATGGCACGAGCAATCTGACCATAGATATCAGAGTTCCTACAGATAGATCAAAGCTGTGACAGCACAGGCTCCTCTCCCTAAAGACTCAGCAGATCCATCACCATTGGTGTACTCCAAGCAGGTGCTTGCTGCTGGGAGACGGCATGGTCAGCTGGACAGATGCTATTTGAATTGTTCACGCTGAGCAAACAGGAAGATCAATTTCAAAAATCCCCAGGGCTTTAATGGGAAAGGGGCACATGCCTGCATATCTGGCTGAAGGGCAGAGTTCAAACTGGTGACCAGAGCAGTCACAAAGGGCATGGTGGGACACCACCTGGAGGTCACTTAGGGTGACATAAGAAACAGAGAGTCTACCCTGACACCATTGCTCTACCTACATTGTCCTAATTTTTGAAATTGCTCTTCCTGTTTGCTCAGCGTGGACAATTCAAATAGCATCGGCCCAGCTGATCATGCCTCATGTCAAGGTGATTTTATTATGTTGGTGTAGCAGAATTAAATTGGCAGGACATTGTAGTGTATATGCCTGCATAGTTAGTTCATCATAAGCTGCCTTATGTCAACTTAACTTTGTAGGGTAGACAAGCCCTAACACTCAGCACATAGTAGACTATGTACGATATACAACTAAAAGAGAAAATAGGGTACACTACAATAATACAGTAAAAGTGTCTCGAGCAACTGTCTCACCTTTGTTACTAATTTTTTGTTGGATAACAAATATAACCAAAATTAAACTTTACAAAATGGGATAAAGAACAGGAATTGTTGAACTGCACATTGGTACTTGTGCCTCTGAAAATACAGAGCAAGGATGTCACCTGTGCAATCTTTACCATCATATTCACAGTTCTGAAACCAATGGACATAGCAGAGTACCCTTGGCAAAGTGAACTGTAGGAAATGGGGCTTTTTTTATTTTTCTGATTCTATCAATTAACTATTCCCATTGTAAATATTAACATTTCCATGGACTTAATTTTAAAATTATTTTTGTGTTAAATAATACTTTTATATGGAATTTCTGGCATGGTACCAACACAACTCAGGTAGATTAAAAAAAGTAGATATTAGTTAAAGGGAGGTAAGAAAGAAAGAAAAGACTTTCATTTCCCCACATGGTTTTTTGGTTACTCTGAAGCCTTGAGGATACTTATTTGTATAGATCTCTCAGATTGCCACAGCCATACCAAAGCATGACATTCCAAAGCTTCCAGGGGCTTCAAACACACCCTTTCCAGAGTGACCACACAATTATAGACTCAAAACCCATGTGGAAAGAACAGGTTTCATATATAGAAAATGCTAAGTATATGTGTGTACGTGTACTACAATTTATGAAAAGGGCCACCCTCATATTAGTGGGGCACTAGCTCACAGAAAAATTAAAATGAAAAATGTGCTGTCTAAGTATCTCTCCCTAGTGCCCTGCAGAAAAAAATTAAATAAATCACATGATAAAATCAATGTCATCTATATACAGAGGCAGATCACATTTTTAGAGAGACATACAAAATGAAGTACTGCAAACCAGAGAATTAAAATGTTAAGAAACTGCCACATTAAAGAACAGGTATAAATTCCAGACTGGTAGCCAGAAATTCTTGACAGACTACTCCAGTTCTGACACCAAGTCCCTCTGTAACCTTGGACAAGTCACTTAACTTCTCTCTCAGCTTTCCCCCCAGTAGAATAACACCTAAACCACAAAGGAATTGTAAGGATTAATTACATATTAGTAAAACAATGCAAAAATGAAAACCACAATGTAAATTCATACAGTCATTATCAAACTATTACAAAGTTAAGGTAAATGAAATTTTGGGCCCAACAGACGTAACAGTATCCTTTTATTTAATGACACTGATTAATTGAAATAAATACAAAGTTTGTAATCAATGACATTATATAACTCAGACTGAAAACAATTTATCATACATAAACAATATGTGTATCACTTTTATCAAAAAGTGGTTTTAGTCTTTCAGAAACATTGTTCCCAAAATTAAAAAGTTATAGCGTGTATGTGTATACACAAGTACACAATTAAAAGGTTAGCAAGTTATTATAACTTGACTATTAAACCAGCCCCACAAGAAATGCATATTAATACCAATACAAATTGTTCACTTCTTCCTCCCCAAGCATAAAAGGTTAAATAACTATATCCTCCTAAACAATCAAGCATTACCATAGGTAATGCCAATAAATATAAGCCTGGAGAAGGTTTTTGTTTGTTTGTTTGTTTTTAATTGTGAAAGGAAGCTAGTTAGTGTAATTCGTTTTGCATTCAGTCTTGAAATATTTGGTTTCAGAGGTTTTGCCTTCAGGATCTCTTGCTAAATCCCCAAACGGCGTTGAAATATCTCCTCCATTATGTCATCAATATATACATAATGCTTATTTTCTTTCTTGGGTACCAAGGTCCATCTCCCAGACTTCCTATGGTAAATTCTACGGTATCTATTATAAAAATAAAAAAGGGAGAGAAGTTTATTAGGAGGAAAAATTTAATAAATATCACATACAAAATAATTATAGAAATACAAGTTTTCATCCATAAGTATATATAAATTAAAGGCCTCAGCCCTGCAAACTCTACTCACACACTTACTTCTGTGGGGAAATTTGTATAGTACAGAGGCTACAAGATCAGCCCGTAAAAGCCTGCAAAAATGTAAATAGTCTCTATCCTTTTTACAATGGAACTTCTCAATTTATACTGAGGAAAAGATTGACATCAAGTGATACAAGGCAGAAAATTCACATCTATCCCATTCCCCCTCTCCTCGTATTCGTGCTCACACACTTAGTGAGGCCTATGTGCAGTGACTTTTCTGAGACAATTTTAGGTCATTCTCCAGAATCAAATGTAGTAAAGATTCTCTGTACTGCAGCTGAGCAGTTATTGAGTAAAGTCATGACTGTAAGGATGGGATCCAAACACAGCATAAAATTGATCGACAAAGACACCATGTGAGGGAGGTGGAGAAGCAACTTTACTATTTACTATTTCTCTGTAGTTTCTTAATGAGCATCTTAGGTTCATACTAGCTACTACCGGCTGAGACTGTGCCTGAACCATGCACTTTTTGAGAACACTTGTTCAAGTGCTGAATCGTCTCTAGCTGTGTGTTCTCTCTCTCATGCAAATTATGTAGAATTCTGAACTTTGTACAGTAAAACCTCGATTTAACGGACTAATTCGGGCGAGGGGGTGTCCGTTAAATCAGAAAGTCCATTATTTAATAATAATTAAAAAAAACGAGCTGTCGGAGCAGCAGCCCGCCCGCCACAGGGCCAGGGCGGCAGCTCCGCAGCCCGCCCGCTGTTGGGACCCAGGCGGCAGCCAGGAGCCGGCAGCCAGCCCGCCCGCTGCCGGGACCCGGGCGGCAGCCGGGAGCCGGCAGCCAGCCCGCCCGCTGCCTGGACCCGGGCGGCAGCCGGGAGCCGACAGCCAGCCCGCCCGCTGCCTGGACCCGGGCGGCAGCCGGGAGCCGGCAGCCAGCCCGCCCGCTGCCTGGACCCGGGCGGCAGCTGGGAGCCGGCAGCCAGCCCTCGACAAATGGATTTCGGATGCATCAGACTTGCTTAGAAATTTTGTCCGTTGCATCCGAAGTCCGTTAAATCGAGGTCCGTTAAATCGAGGGTTTACTGTATTAACATAAGAAAAAGACAAATTCTCTGCTGGCATAATTCCCCATAATTCAGCAAGAAATTTGGTCAACAGTATGTGTGTAATGTTGTAGGTAATAATACAAGTCATTTATTAGAGCAAATAATTATCTGCTACTATTAACTAAAAAAAGAAACAATAGATTAGTGCAATGAGAGACTTACATTAACTGATTCTGTTGATTGTGCATGGTTTGCCGGTTCAAATGCATATTGTAATCAATAGCTGCCAAAAAACATCTTGCTCTGTACACTGGATAGGTGTATTCAAATCTTTTTGGAGCATACATATGCACATGCTGCTGAAATTGTTCCAGATCAAATGTGGATCTTTATAAAAATAAATATATGATTTGTTTTTCAGAAACATCTTTAACATATTACTAAAATTATCAGGAACACACTATATACTTTATATTTGCACATAAATATTAATGAAGTGTAGAAAGACTTTTTCTGTTATTAGCAAGTAACTTTTCCTCTTAATTTACAAATGTTACATTTAAAATTCACTTAGCTTCAACTGTGTTACGTGGTTTAGTACTACTAAATGAGAGTTTGAATGATTTAGTATACATATGCAAAACTACCTTTTTTTTTGGCACACACAGTCTACATTCATTTTTAGTAGGAAGAGAAGAGAATAATTTGGAGGAAACAAAGACAGCCTAACATCCACAATTCAAATTTGTTATACCTAAACTGTAGAAAGTATGGGATGTTTCTCAGAAACTTTTTATCCAAAATTATTCTGCACATTTCAGTGTGAGGTTTGCTTCCCTTTTCTAGCCATTCCTTTTCTCTTTCATCCATTTGAGGACCATGTTTGCACCGTCCCTCAATGATGCCGTTTCCACTAGCCCACTGATGTTCATTGACCACATGATGAACTAAGCCACACCACATTCCCTACAATGTTAAGAAACCATGATAATAAAATGTAATTTACTGCAGTAAAATATTGTATTGGAATATTACAATGTAACTCTAAATTACAACTTACAATAAATTTTTCATATGAATTTGCTTCCTTGCAGCAAACCCAGAAATAATTGACAATATCTGAACACCATTGTAAAAGACGGCGACAATCTTTCTGTCTGCTAGCCTGAAAAATAAAGGCATGCATAACTGTTAACAAAATGGTGTGCCTGTGTGTGTCCTCTACTTATCTACTGAAATGATATATAGTAAACACTTCTGTAGGCACAGTGTGAGTGAATTCCTGTATTCTGTACAGAACCTATCAAATTTTGGCTAATACCAGGGTATTACCAAAGTAATTTAAAGGACTTCCCAGTACTCCAGAGTCCTTAGGAGGGGGCGGGGCCTCAACTGGAAGAGGTGGGGCCTTTAATTCCCCCTGGTGCTTTAAATCAGGATTTAAAGGGTCTGGGGCTGTAGTAGCAGCAGCAGCAGCAGCAGGAGCCCCAGCCCCTTTAAATCACTCCTGGAGCTACCAGCTGCAGAGGTGGCTGGGAGCGCTGGGGATCAGGGGTGAGTAACAGTAGCCCCAGGCCCTTCAAATCACCGCCCAAGCCCTGCTGCCGCTTCCCCAGGGCTCCTGGAGCGGGGCTCTGGCGGCAATTTATAGGGCCTGAGGTTCCCTGCTGCAGCTGGAGCCTCGGGCACTTTAAATTGCTGCCTGGGGAAGCCAATCTGCCCCGATTTGGCACACCGGTTCTTGCCGGTATGCCGTAACAGGGCATACCAGCTTACATTCACCTCTGGCCAATACCATAATATAAACTATCATAATAATAGTACAGCACAGATAATGGAAATATAAGTTTTCCCACACTGCCCAACTGAGGTGCCCAATTTTTTTAAAAAACCACCTCTAATGATGAGAGATTAGTTCATCTCCAAGGCATTCATTCTTAGCCTGTATACTGAGACTGCAAAAATAGGATCAATCGTGGTAATTTTTCTGCTGTGGACACAGAGGCAGATCCAAAGCTGATGAAAATTGCCATAGCTCCAATGACTTCAGTGGTACTAAAAGTCAATAGAACTATGACAAGTTACACCAGCTGAAGATCTGCCTCATAGAAATTAACTGAGATCATCATACATATTTCATAGACCTGACCACATGTCCATTACTGATAGCATTCTACCACTAATGACCTGGGCTGGATTTGAACCTGTTAAAGACTCTATATCTTATTATCAATCCCCTAAAATATTAAGACAAATATTGAGTTATTTGTTATTGAGTTATGAATGTACTATGATAAATTTTATTATATCATTACAAGTAGCTACAAAATACATAGCTATTCTGTACTCTGAGAAAAGTTACCTCAATTAATTTATTTCCAAGATTTTTGGCACCACCCCATATGTCATATGAATGGATTACACAGGGGAATTTCTTTGCTGTGGATAAAAAATCATAATTAGATTAATGTTTCATTGCTGTTCAATTTATTCATAGCTCTTACGTAAAATTAAACATTTTATTTTTTCCAAATTCATTTATCATAATTTTCCCCAGATGCACATTGGCAGAGCATATAAAACACAACTGATTTAAAGCTCAGTGATCACTACAGTAGTTTAACACATCTGGATAATACACAATGTTACGCACAGAAGCCAGTTGAATACAAAATTTTGATAGCAGAAAAGTATATAATTTTTTTAAAGTACATTTTATAATGCCATTTAAAATAAAAGCAAATACAATTTAGTTTTCAGTCCTTGTTGCACAGCAATACGAAAACTTAATTGTAAAAAGATCAGTTAATGTATATTGTTTACATAATTATACATAACAGCTCCAGCAATTTACAAGCATCTATAATGATTCAGCTCTTTTAGTGATTTTTAGAGGTATCTCAGATTTCCGCTGCATTAGATATGTCTACTCTGGAAAAAAAAAAAGTTCTAACAGCAGTGAAAACACTGCTTTTTAACAGCTTAAGTTCAAGTCTCTAGGAGAGCCTGAGTTTGAATTTAAGCTTCTAATGCCAATTAAAAAGACAAGCTGCTGTGCCTTCACTGCTATTTTAGCCTGAGTTAGCTAACAAACACACTTTTTTTTTTTTTTTGGCAGCGTAGGCATATTGACAGAAAAAAGTTAAACCTATTATTCTACTTGGGGGTTCTAACAACATCTACAGAACATTTTAAGATTTTTTTTTCAAGATTTACATCACTAGAACCTTTGGATGGATTTTGACTAGGGCTGTCAAGTGATTATAAAAAAATTAATCATGATTAATCGCTCTGTTAAACAATAATAGAATATTTAAATATTTGTGGATGTTTTCTACATTTTCATACATTGATTTCAGTAACAACACAGAATGTACAGTGCTCAAATATATTTATTTTTCATTACAAATATTTGCACTGTAAAAAAGAAAAAAAATAGTATTTTTAAATTCACCTCATACAAGTACTGTAGTGCAATCTCTCATCATGAAAGTTAAACTTACAAATGTAGAATTATGCACCAAAAAAATAACTGCACTCAAAAATAAAACAATGTGAAACTTTAAAGCCTACAAGTTCAATCAGTCCTACTTCTTGTTCAGCCAATTGCTCAAAGTTTGTTTGCATTTGCAGGAGATAATGCTGCCCACTTCTTGTTTACAATGTCACTTGAAAGTGAAAACAGGTATTCGCATGGCACTGTTGTAGCCAGTGTCGTAAGATATTTACATACCAGATGCAGTAAAGATTCATATGTCCCTTCATGCTTCACCACCATTCAAGAATACATGCTTTCACACTGATGAAGGGTTCTGCCCAACAACAATACAAAGCAAAGCGGACTGACATATTCATTTTCATCATCCGAGTCAGATCCACCAACAAAAGGTTGATTTTCTTTATGGTGGTTCGGCTATTGTAGTTTCCACATCGGAGTGTTGCTCTTTTAAGACTTCTGAAAACATGCTCCATACCTCATCCCTCTCAGATTTTGGAAGTCACTTCAGATTCTTATACCTTGGGTTGAGTGCTGTAGCTATCTTTAGAAATCTCACTTTGGTACCTTCTTTGGAGTTTGTCAAATCTGCAACGAAAGTCTTCTTAAATTGAACAATATGTGAGGGGTCATCACCCAAGACTGCCATAGCACAAAATATATGGCAGAATGTAGTTAAAACTGAGCAGGAGACATACAATTCTCCCCTAAGGAGTTCAGTCACATATTTAATTAATGTTTTTTTTTAAATGAGTGACATCGGTATAGAAGCATGTCCTCTGGAATAGTGGCCCAAAGCATGAAGAGGCATACAAATGTTTAGCATATCTGGCACGTAAATACCTATCAATGCCAGCTATAACAACAATACCATGTGAATGCCTGTTCTCATTTTCAGGTGACATTGTATAGAAGAAGTGGGCAGCAGTAGCTCCTGTAAATGTAAACAAATGTGTTTGTCTTAGTGATTGGCTGAACAAGAAGTAGGACTGGGTGGACTTGTAGGCTCTAAAGTTTTACATTGTTTTGTTTTTGAGTGCAGTTATGTAGCCAAAAAAAATTATATTTGTAAGTTTCACTTTCACAATAGAGATTGCACTATGTTACTTATATGAGGTGAGAGACTCCTATGATACAATACATCCACTTCCTCTGTCCAAGTAGGGATATCTCAGTACAGCATAGGATGGTGAAATGGTCTGACTATCGGTACATAGAGGAGAATAAGAACTTGAGGAGCCCAAACTACAGCTTCCATGGGGCAGTGCAGCAGCATTTTTAATATTTGAATTTCTGCACAAGCCAAAAATTTCCATAGAAAGCCTCAGCATTTTTCAACCAGTTCCAGCAAAACTTTTTTAGAAAATTGAAAGTGAAGGGTCTTTCCTTACTGATTATGTCCTTCCTATCTGGTAAATATTGATTCTTCCTACCTTGTACATTTATCAGTCTGGCATTAAAATGCTGTTTTTTATTTATTTCCTTGTTTATGCACTATCTTCACTGATTAGTTCAGCAGTGTTTTGTGAACAGCGTTAAGTCCAAATGCTGGAAATCCTTTCCTTCAGAAATAGCCTTATGGAAGTCAATGGGACTACTTGTGCGAATAATAATTACTTATTTGTTTAAATCAAAATCCAGGCTGGTAGGATCAAACTTTCTCTTCAAGCACCTATGGGCAATTCCAACTGACATCACTGGGAGTTGCACTCCCAGTTCTGAGGGAAGAAATTTGACCTCCAGGTAATAAACTACAGGAAGCCAATAGCGGACAGCAACATTAGTAAACATTCTTTTTGCATTAGTCACACACAAAAATGGAACCACAGTTTTAATTCTTCAGCGATTGGTATAATGGATTTCTTTTAAAAAATACAAACTGCAAATCCAGTGAATATTTTCAAAGAGATGATTTTTCAGGAAAGTCAAATGTTGGGCCTAAACTATATAACAGTATGCCTTGAACTTACAGAATTTTGTAGTGTCTTAGTAAAAAGTTAAGAGTGATAATTACTTATCAAAGCAGAGATTTGAGTGTGTGAATCAGTAACCACTTCTTTGACCTTTAGCTGTTCATCCAGCAACTTTTGTAATCCTCTTCTAAAGGCTTCCTTCTCCATAAATTGGGAGTTCAGTTGCGTTTTGCGTTTATCCACTAGTTCAATAGCTAAAATTTGTTTAGTTTCTAAATCCATGAATGAGTATACACAATACTGTGCAGAGTGGCCAGGGCCATCCATGCGTCCATCGCCTGCACATTAAGAATTAAATAGAAAAGTTTTATTCTGAGAGAAATAAAATCAAGGTTACCTATTTTAATAAATGTAGTAAGAATATTTTTTTTAAAAAAAATCAAGGAACAAATTTGTATGAGGTATTCAAAGAACAATTATGTTTTGAAAAGCTTTATTTACCCATAATGACTACTTCCTTCCCATGTAGCTCCTCTAAAATGTGTTGCTTCATTCGACACCAGAAGGATTCTATAGTTGGAACAATAAAGTGACGTTGCATTCTGAAGAATGTACTTGCATTTACGAATGTCAACTTCATAAAGTTTGCCATTTGTGAAATTTTTCCAAAATTGTTTCCTGACAGTATGATTGCAGCAGATAAAGCAAGGTCTCCTGCATGTGTCTGTCCCTTTACCAAGGGTTGAGAAGACCATTCCAATGCTATATGTCCCGCACTACATTTCTGGATGTGTTGAAAGTTAAGCAAAAGAATAAAACAAAAAGAAATAAGTGAGGCTGTGTCCTTATTGTTTGCATTATAACAAACCATAAGACTAAAAATTAGATCTAGAATTATATGGATAATTTTAAGGGGCACTTTTAATTTAAAAAAACCACACTGATAACCAAGTATCTTACATATATTACTATCAACTCCTTAAAAATTAAAGAATTTTAGAAATCCAATAAACTCATTACTATTTATGCTTTTTATTTACATGTCTCTCAACTGGAACAATAATAATAAAAAAAAATCTATGAATTTGTTTAGCTTCTTGTAAACAATCACCTTCACTTTCCAGTTCTTAGTGTTGCAACACCAGGATTTCAAAGAGATTGCAGGAATAATATTTGCTTATTTCATTTTTTTAAATTCTATAAATCTTTTTTATTGGTTTTTAATTTTCTGAAAGCTTGACTTTACAATACAGTTATACATTTTGGACCCTATTTAAGTATGTCCACTCAATGATAGGATATGATATATGATAAAATAAAATGATATAAAAAAGCTCACATCAAAAAACATAGGGACTTATCCTGTACACCTTTCCTTACATAAGTAGTCCTTACTCATCTGAGTAATCCTATTGGGCTCAACTTGATTACTTGAGCAAGTGAGAACTATGACCAATTTATAGGCCCGAGGATACTAAAAATAAGCACTGAGGTTTCACTCCTGCAATTAGACCCATGTGGGCTGACCTTTGTGGAAGTAATTAATTCCAAAGGGATACTGTGCAGGAGGCATGGGGTTTTATTTAAGTCAGGGAAACTCCACAGGGCTCTGCACATGCTGATCTGATTGCAGGATCAGGACCATAGAAAATTAAACTACTATTAACATACTGAGAATTAGTTAAAGAAAGAGAGATATTTACAAGATATATTACTCACCCATATCAAATGCACACAGGAGGAAACAGGCTGTACAGAAATATCAACTTCACCAGCACAAAACATACATTTTGGTATAACAATTTTTTTGGCTAGTTGAAGAAGGGATCGTTCATAAACAATGTGAATTTTTTCATGAGAAATATCCTGGGTGTCATCCAAAGTCATATCATCAGTTGTCTCCTCACAGGTTTCAATAAAGTCACCTTGTGACCCATCATCACATTCATCTGTAATACCCAATATATCCTCTGCTATACACACATTTTTCAAGTGTTTAACTGAAGAAAAACTAAACAAATACATACAATTAGAATGCATTATAAATACAGTATAACACATGAATTAAGACACACATTTAGACCCTGAAAAAAATTGGGTTCAGGTGTTGCTGGTTTTTTAAAAAGGTAAATGTAGATGAAAAAAAATAATTTTTTTTAGAAAGCCTAATATGAATTAGTTTTTTTTATTTAAATGGGAACAGATTAAAACACTACCCTGCAGAGCTTCAGTGCATGAGAATTAGAAAACTAAATTATAAGTCAGACCAGTCTAAGTCACTAACAAGGTGTGTTACATTTACAATTAAGCAAACAACTTAGATGGGTGGCAAATAGTATATATGACTGTTTTTATTTAGTACTTCCAGTTTTAATACACTATTATACCAAATATAACTCAACAATATAGTATCCTAAAATACTACTTACCTTTTAGAAAGGTCATATTCATTATCAATAGTACACTCTTCCCCTGAACTATCTGTAGATTCATCATCTAAATCTTCACATGGCAATCTGTTAAATAAATTTAGCCAAAAACAGCAACATTTAATGTAGTGTATTCTTGGAAATAAAATTCTACTTTCCTGAGATTCTTCACCCTGTAGCAAACCATGGATATATCATATAATCAAGATGCAAGTTTCTCACCTACTTACAACATCTCATTATAAAAAATAATAAAGCAAGCCACCCAAAAAAACCACCATGCCTTCAGATGGGAAACACTGGACTTTTGAACTTTTAGTATAGACACTTTGCATAGTGAATTCACACATGATTTTTAAGTTTTGGACAAGAGAACTATACGCCGTAAGTTAATACACAAAAGAAGTCTCAGCCGCGGGAATGGCAAACTGCAGCCATTGGGAGCGGATGCTCAGGTAAACAAAATGTCTCACAGTCTGCCAGGGGCTCACCCTGAACCAGCTCTGTACCAAGTTTGGGAATCCTTGGCAGAGGAATGATCACATGAATGGGAGTTATTCCACTGACTATTTATTTTTATACAATTTCATGTGAAAAAATGAGAGAAAAAAATAAATAAAAAAGATTTTAAGTCACCTTTCAGTGCCTGCTATTAATGAGATCTCTGGCACATCCTCTTCTGCATTTAATGTTGAGTTTCCATCCGCTTCCTGTATTTTCACTTCTGATTCCTTGCACGCATCTCGGTTTTCATAATTGTCATATCTATATTACAAAATAAGATAAAGGTATCAAAAAGAAACCAATCAGAATAAAATTCACATTTCTCTTTAGCCCACAATATTTAATATATAGGACATTTGAATCACTTACAAGTCCAGCAAAAATTTGGCAACTTCAGCATGTGAGAAAACATTAAGCCTTTCCCTAAGTGACATCCATCTTCCTATTTGTTCTCTTATACATATCCTTGATTGAGCCCTTTTTCTCTCTAGACTCTTTCTCCTCCTCTTTTTTTCTGATGGGGAATATATGGTGGGTCTACCAGGTCGCCTTGGTGGTGGTGATGGTGAGGATGAAGAGGATGAGGACGATGACATTGCAAGCTTTCAAATGATAAAGAGGACTAAAGTTTAATTTAATCATAACATTCAGTTTAAGTCATTACAGGATATATAAGAGTAGTAAACTATAATTTTTGGAAAATGACAACAAAATACAAAAGATTTGTGGTGTAGCGTTAAGGTTAAAATCTTCATTTATAGCCAAGTTCTACGTTCAAATAAGTGAGCATAACTTCCTCTGAAGATATATATGTATATATCATAGGGCACAGTTAAGCCCTTATGTTTTAGGGATTAGACTGGATATTGGAATAACAAATGTATAAATTGCTAGTTTTACATATAAATGAGCAAGTGCATTAACATGGCTGATGCTTGTTTGTATGTCAAATAAAGAATCAAAGGGAAGGAAAAAAACAGTTAATTATTTTAAAACAACAGTAACCAAATATTTGAACGTAAAGCATATTAAGCTGTGTTAAAAGTTCTTATGTGCACATTACATCTAATGCCTCAGCCCTGTAAATATTTATAAACTTGTTTAAATTTAACTTGAAGTCAATGGAACTATTCACACATGCTTAACTTTAAGTGTGTGTTTGCAGGATCAGGTCCTGGCACTTAAGAATATTTTTTGAGTTCCAAAATAGGGTTACTGTATGGGTTACTGACTTGAGTGAGCAACTGGACTGGCCAGTGAACACCAGCAAAAAAGGAAGGGAATTAAATATAGTCACAAGGGATCTCAACTCCAAGTGGACAATGCAGTCAACATTGTATATCAAGTGTGAAACTGATTCAAGAGCTACCATGCCAAGGCCCAAATGTTCTCTCTCAGCATCTGAATAACTCTAAATACAATGAGTTACTTCTGTCCTGTGGCAGGAGGATGGCCTGGAATGTAACACAGCTCAAGGCAATAAGAAGATAAATGGCCAGAAGGTGAAAATGAATCATATTAAAAAGCAAGTTTTTATATTAATATTAATGACATATTCTCAAATTCAGAAAATTACAACACTTAAACCTAAGATTTTTTGAGAGGCAATAAAAAGTAAGCTGAAACATGGCATCTGGTATGCCTGTGGTAGTACAAGTTTGCTTGTTTATTGGGTGGTTTTTATTTGTTTTCGCCAATGAAAATCTTGGAGTAAAGAAAGTTTGTCTGTGACTACTTATTAAGAATCCCAGAACTCACACAATGGCTGTTTTGTGATAATATTTTTTACTTATGGATACCAACTTGGTTTTTCCGATTTGTATTTTGGTAATGGTTTATATTTTTGAGACATGTTTTAAAATGCTGAGTTTAAGTTTAGGATATGTTTTATTATAATGTTTTAGGTATTCAACATTAACATTTCATTACAACATTAACAACATTACTTTCATGTATGCAATTTATAATATTTTTCAACACTATACTTACAGAGAAGATGGATTGTATGGAACTGCATAGAAAGTAGCCACAGGTAAAGTAATGCTTAGTGTTATTTACACCATGCCTTGAACAGAAAAAAAAATCATAAGATATTTGTAAAGTACAAACATTTTATAAATAACAGAGATAAACCACCATCAAAAATCCCACCCCTTTAATATTTAATGGACAGGGCCAGCAAGAAGAGAGTTCAAATTCTGAGTCTGTCATGCACAGAATGGGTCCAAGAGTAACGTTGCCTTCTGGTGATATCTGCCATAGCAGTATATATTAAGATTCCATCCTATAAAAATTAATGTTTTCTCTTTTTTCATAAAACCGCTAGCATTTTCAATATATTTTACTACAGCAACCAATGAATTCCTTCCTTGAGTAAATGCCACTGCGATGCCAATGTGAGCTGTTGACACAAAAATCACATGATCTGCAATCCAATTATTTCTATCACTACAACCCTCAGAGAAGTAAACAAAAGGCATTCCTTTGTTTCTATTACATCCCAATAAAATGTTTCATATTTTCCAAGTTAATAATAAACTTTTAGGAAAATAAACTTTATTGTCAAACTTTTTTAAAAACGGAAAGATTACAACATTATCTGATCTATTTGGTATCCTAAGTAAGATTTTAAAGTGACAGATTTTCCTAGCTCAGGGGTTCTCAAACTTCATTGCACCGCAATCTCCTTCTCACAACAAAAATTACTACATAACTCAAGGGGGGGGGGGGGGGACACCAAAGCCTGAGCCTGCCTGAACCCCACTGCCCCAGATCAGGGAGAGGAGAAAGCCAAAGCCTGATCTTCAGCTCCAAGTGGGGGAGCCCATAACCTAAGTCTTGCCACCTGGGCTTTGACCCTGGGTGGTGGGGCTGGGCTTTGGTCCCAGCAAGTCTAATGCCATACATGACAACCCCATTAAACAGGTGCTGACCTACATTTGGGTCCTAGTCCACAGTTTGAGAACCACTGAGCTATTTACAAGAATTCTCTACTAGCAGCACAATCAGGGACATTTAAAGTCAGCAAAATAGACCAGCCAAGTAATATTTTGAACTAATTGTAAGGGCATATCCAGAGGGGTCTCAGTTTGCTGAGTATATAGCCAGGATTCCCCTCATGTCTCCTTTAAACAGCTTGGGAAAGAAGACCCAGAATCACAAGCCTGCGCGTGAAACATAAAACCAGCACGCGTGAAACGAGCGTGGCAAGAGTTAGGAGGACTGCTGCAACCGCTTGGGCTTAAGAATCGTACCCACGCGAGCTACCCCATTGACTGAAAGGGGACTATTCATGTTTGCAAACATAAGCACATAGAGATGTTTGCAGAGGGAGGGCTACAGGGTGCGCCGCGCCCCTCTTTCGGAGGACAGGTTTTGGAGGATTTGGTTTTTAATGATCTGTAAGGGCCCATCCGCTCAGGTAAC
This sequence comes from Sternotherus odoratus, assembly GCA_032164245.1. Taxonomy (NCBI): domain Eukaryota; kingdom Metazoa; phylum Chordata; order Testudines; family Kinosternidae; genus Sternotherus; species Sternotherus odoratus. Next base: position 28,272,669 of record JAVMKO010000007.1, on the reverse strand, counting down.
CGTCTCCCCGCATCAAGCCGCCACATGCCCTGGTCTGTCAGGTTGGTGCAAGGACGAGCTTCACCCCAGACACGCCAGGCACACCCGGGGGAGGCCCGCGGGTTCAAGGCGGTTGGCGGAAGAGCCCAGGCGGTTCCGCGGCTCTCAAAGCCTCGTTGCGCGGCTTAGGGCCGTTGGAACGTGGAGGTGACGGCGCGCGGGGGAGAAGGGAGGGGGGCTAACCTGGCTGAGCGCGGCGAGCCCGCCTGTCCCGCTGCCGCCGCCCGACCGGGGTGGCCGCCGTTGCCAGGGAGCGGTTCGTTCCTCCTCGCTGGGCCACCGACCCGGAAGCGCTTGAGCCCAGCCTCGCTCGGCGGCGGGGGCCGAAGATGGCCGAGTCCCCGGAGGAGGTGGCGGTGCTGGTGCAGCGGGTGGTGAAGGACCTGAACAACGCCTTCAAGCGGAACCCCCACATGTGAGTGCGGCTTGGGGACTCGCCGGGCTGCGGGGGAGTGGGGCGGCCGCCGGGCGCCAGCTTCCCCGGGGCAGCCCCACAGGGGCCAAGCGGAGACCCCGGCGCCGACTTGGTCTCCCCCTGTCCCGTGCGGGGTAGCGGCGGGGGCAGCACCCTCCGCTCCGAGGCCGCTGCTGCAAAGTGGGGGTGACCCGCCCAAGCCCCTTTTCCCGGCGCGGCACCAGCACCCCGGCAGGGACAACCAGCCGGCGAGACTTTCCCTGCCCTGCCCCCGCATCTTCTCTGAGCGCTTCGCAGGCACCCCCGCCGGGGAGCTGATCCGAGCGGGGCAGCTGGGGAAAGTGGGCTCCAGAGGGGTAAGGACCCGACCCCAGGAGTCCCGTTCTCACCTGGCTCGCTCAAGGTCGCACAGATGAAGTCGGCTGTGGCCGGCCTCTGGATCGGGGACTCCCCGAGACGCCGGCCTTAATGAGGTTAACTTCTTTGGCAGTCATGTAAACTTGGCTTATGGCATCAGTTTCGACATACCTAATGTCGGTAAGGTTCAAGGGACACTGACCGGTTATTATTCTGATGACTTTCCTAGCCTCATTTATTGCAACATCTCTGATGATTGAAACAGGACACATTGTAAATATGTAATTTCTGCCTATTTTATACTTTGATTTTCTTTTGGTTTTTATGATGATGATTTGCTCATCTTGGATAGTAGAGAATTATCTCTCTTTTTCTGGGATGGTGTGTGGCTGTTACATGCCATGATGATAGGCATGAGATAAAATCAGATGCTTCCACTGTTGTTTTTTAATCTGTTGGATTGACAACATCTGGACTGTTTCACCCCAGTGCTGCACATTATTTGTAAATGCAATATGGGAGAATTTATTTGTGTATTAAGGGAGGGAAGTCTTTTTCTAAATTCATGGAAACATTCCTTTTAGTGTTAGATAATGTTAAAGAAATCTAAATTTTTGAAATGACAGTGCCTCCTTGAGGCTCCAATCGTGTAATAATCGTGTAATGGACTGTGTCTGGCTCAGAGGTCCACTCATGTAGTGTTTATAGTACATGAAGCTCTGTGTAGCTCAAAAGCCTGTCTTTTTTGCGGACAGAAATTGGTCCAGTAAAAGATATTACCTCACAGTTCCTTGTCTCTCCAATGTCTTGGGACCAGCATGGCTACAATAACTCTCCTGTAGGTGACAGAAATCCTTAGGATTACATAAATGTAGCTGAGAATCAGAGAGGTAGCCCTGTTAGTCTGGAATAGCAGAGGTAACAAAGAGTCCTGTGGCACCTTAAAGACTAACTAAAGTATTGAAGCATAAGCTTTCGTGGGCTAATACCCACTTCGTCGGATGCTTCCACTTCCACTGCTTGCATCCGATGAAGTGGGTACTAGCCCATGAAAGCTTATGCTTCAATACTTTAGTTAGTCTTTAAGGTGCCACAGGACTCTCTGTTATAAATGTAGCTAGCAGCCTTGGCAGGTAGCCAGGCTTTAAACTGTGGCATATGAATGCTGTCAGAAATAAGTCTTTTAAAAACTAGATTTAGCAATAAACTTTCCCTTTAGGGTTGTGAGACATTAATGCACTGTAAACAGTCAATGTCTGTGTGCAACCTAAAGAAGGGCTTTTGTTTCTTTTCACATTCTAATCTACGCTGTCAAAATTCCCTTTGATTTCAGTGGTAGCAGACTCAACACTTATTCATTAAGAATGTGCTGCTGTTGCCATCTTCCTTCATGGAGAAAAGTAGGTTTGAAGTAAAAGTTTGTGTGCTTTGATACTGACCTAAGGGAATTCTTAAGTGTGATACCTGCTAGTCAGGGTAGATACTTATTGGTGGAACAGTGTGGGAAAGTTGCTGGTGGTATATATGTTCTGTAGATAAACGAGGGACTTCTGTGTCCAAGATTGTCAAATTGGGCTCCTTAAGGTGAGCATGGGCACATGGCTGACATGGTTCACAGATGCCCCCAATGCGTAACCCTTCTGCCGTGAGAAGGAGACCCTGGAACATGCCTACCACCAATCTGCCAGGTTGCAGCCCATCTTCTGACTCCTCCAGAACCTTCTACTGAGCTTCTGACTGCATTTTTCTTTGCATCTCTGCATACTCTATCTGTGGCCCCACCAAGTTATAAGAACTCAGTTCAACTTTGGCATTGGCCAACAGTAGGTCAAATCCACCCCCTCGAGAATTCAGGTAGGTTTCTTGGGCACTAAATTCACCAAGAGACAATAAAAAGTAAAGTTCTAAGATGAATGTAAAACTGAGTTATCTCTCATATTGGGTTTTTAATTAGGAGGAATTTGTGTGTGTATATTATTTATTTATATTTATATAATATACTAGCAGAAATACCCGGCGTTGCTCGGGGTATTTGTAATTGGAAACTGGGATGTAAAAAGACTACAATGTTTTTTATTAAGACAAATTTTGTTGTTGTTGTTGTATATCAGTACATTCCATAAATTACTATCTAATTAAATTACCACCTTTAATTCAGCCTCCAGATCCTCTGCTCTTATATTTGTCTGGAAGTACACCTGATTCTAAGCATTTTCGCTTTTTACGCAGCATAACGAATAGGGTTCTTTTTTTAAAAAACCCAGTGTATTTAATTATGTTTGTGCTACACAACACTAAGCTATTTGGTTATCTGTATTATTACATCATAACTATGTCACAGACAACAGCATGTGTTAACCTGCTGCCCAGATGATGTGTGAGCTGGGTAGTTGATGTTGATGAGTTTTAAAGAATTTCACCCCTAGGGGGAGTAAGAGGTGAGATTTTAAAAATTTTCGATTCTTACCCTGATTAGGACCCTGAAGCCTATAACTGTACCAAATTTCAAGTATCTAGCTGAAACGGTGTGGAAGTAGTAAGGGAACATACATACACCATTTGACTTTTATATATATAGACTAGCAAAAATACCCGGCGTTGCTCGGGTCAGTCGGAGGTGGGGAGGGGGCAGAGAGCTGAGCGAGTGCGGGGTCCGTTGGAGGGGGCAGAGAGCAAACCTGACACCCCTATCTCCCCCCCTGACCAAACCCGACACCCCCACCTCACTTACCCCTCGACCAACCCCGACTCACATTTTCACCCCCCGACCAACCCCGACTCACATTTTCACCCCCCGACCAACCCCGACTCACATTTTCACCCCCCGACCAACCCCGACTCACATTTTCACCCCCCACCCAAACCCAACACCTCCCCCCCATAGACCAAACATGACACACACCCCTTCTCTCCACCCGACCAACCCCGACCCTCCTCCTCTCCCCCCCCAACCAAACCCAACACCCCCTGACCAACCCTAACACCCACACCTCACCCCCCATCCACTCCGACACCTTCCCACCCCCCCAGACCAAACCCAACACCCCCGGCTCACTTACCCCCCGACCAATCCCGACACCCCCACCTCACCCCCCGACCAACCCGACACTCCCACCTCACCCTCCGACCAAACCCAACTCGGGTCCGTCGGAGGTGGGGAGGGGGCAGAGAGCTGAGCGAGTGCGGAGTCCGTTGGAGGGGGGAGGGGGCAGAGAGCTGAGCGAGTGCGGGGTCCATTGGAGGGGGCAGAGAGCTGAGCGAGTGCGGGGTCCATTGGAGGGGGCAGAGAGCTGAGCGAGTGCGGAGTCCGTTGGAGGGGGGAGGGGGCAGAGAGCTGAGCGAGTGCGGGGTCCATTGGAGGGGGGAGGGGGCAGAGAGCTGAGCGAGTGCGGGGTCTGTTGGAGGGGGGAGGGGGCAGAGAGCTGAGCGAGTGCGGGGTCCGTTGGAGGGGGGGATTATGACATCATAACTATGTCACAGAGAACAGCAGCGGACCAGCTGATGTGATTGGCCTTTAAAGAATTTCACCCCTGGGGGGCGTCAGAGGTGAGATTTGAAAAAATTTCAACTCTTACGGTCATTAGGACCCTAAAGCCTATAACTGTACCAAATTTCAAGTCTCTAGCTCAAACTGTGTGGAAGGAGTAAGGCAGCATACATACACGCACGCACGCATACACCATTTGACTTATATATATAAAAAAATGTTTTTAAGGCAACTTTTAATTTCTCTTATAATTAAAAATCCAACTCGTTGACTTGCTGAGTCATATTTCACTAAAGAAAATGAGGCTATCTGTCTCAACATATTATGTTCTATTTTTTGAGCATCTGTATAACTTGTAAAATGTATTTATTTGGCCCCAGTCATACAAACACTTAACCTTGTGTATAACATTACTCACAAGTAGTTCCACTGAAGCCAAATAGGGTTACTCACATTAGCACAATTATGCATACACTTAAGTGTTTGCAGGATTAGGGCCTTAGTTTTTACAAAGAGGTGCCCTATCCAGCAATTTTGGTGATGTAGGCAGTGGTTTTCAAAATGCTGGGTCATGGTGGTCCCATCAGCACCGCTATCTGGGAAGTTTCCAGGTTCTGTGTTCAAGAACCAAGAAAGTGGGCAGAGGTAAAAGACACAGAAATCAGCCCATATTTCTCTTCCACCATCCTCCCCCCTCCCATTTTCTAAGTGGAATGGGAGAAGTGGGCAAGTTACTTCTATTTAGAGTAATAATTGGTAAAAGCAAATTAGTAGTCTAATTGTATTTTACTTTGTGTTTTTATTTTTAAGAGATGAAATTGGGTTAATACCTTGTCCTGAAGCCAGGTATAATCGGAGCCCTATAGTCCTGGTAGAGAACAAGCTTGGTGTGGAGAGTTGGTGTGTCAAGCTTCTTTTGCCATATGTCCACAACAAACTCCTCCTCTACAGACAAAGAAAGCAATGGCTGAACAAAGATGGTAAGTTACTTGGTTGATTGAATTCCTGTATGTTTTCTAGTATGTAGTTTTTGATCATCTCTGATCAAGATCATCTCTGATGCAGTCCACGTTAAATGTATACTTGGTAGTGTATTGGAATAACCTAGTGAAATGGGGAGCAGGAAAGGGAACGTATTGCACAAGCTAGCATAGCCATCTTGCAAGTTGTTTCTACCGAAGTTGAGATTCCAACTCCTTTTTTGTCCCCAAGCTGTAAATGGTGTATAGGGAGAAGCTATTCCTTTGCCTAATTCAAGAGAAATGTTACTGTGTTGGGAGAGAATTTTATCTAACTCTCCTTGGTCAGAAAACTGGTGATATATAGATCTTGTGGAAGAGGAGTGAAGGATTTTCAAGGCTTGTAGGACCTGAGGGGGAAATCATTTTATATAAACAAATTAATATTCTAGAGCTCCTGTTTGCTTTACTAATTCACTTTCACAAGTTTCTAAAGATATTGCTGACTTTGGATAGTTTTAACATCCTATTTAGGAAAAGGACTGTGAAGTTTTGCTTCGTTTGTGGTAGTATCACTAGGTGGTCAACATGATTTAGAGAGGAGGGATAGCTATGAAATTTGACCAATGACTTATGAATAAAATCACTCGGTTTCTGTGTAAAACAAAGTTGTGTTTGATGTAAGTTATGGATGAAGGGTAAGATCTGTCTAAGCAATATGAAATTTCTCATTGTTATTCCATTGAAAAATAGACTCGTATCTCTGTGAAAAACTGAAATACCATACACCTCTTGTAAATACACTCTGTTCAGTAGATTGGTATGGCAGCTTGGATGTTGCCACCACAAATCTATTGCATTGGGGATGGGTGTTGGGGGACTGCCTTCAAGTCACAGGATCATGCTAATATATTTTTAAAATGTGAACAAGAAAGGAAAGGAGAACTGTGTTAAAATTTCTTTGCTACAGTTGCACGAGAATACTCAAACATCTTAAGTCTATCAAAATATTGAAATTGTATTCCAGTCTTTTCCAGTAGGTATAATTGGAAGTCCTGTATGTAAACCATCTTAAATACAGGAGTGAAAATAAATGGTTCTGGTTCAAATATCAACTCTTGCACATGGTAAATGATACATAATGATAATTTGCTAGCAGGATCTCCTAAGAAGCAAGTACATTGTAATGAGTTATTGATTGAGACAAGTGCTTAATCTACAGCTGGTCCTTGTTGTGTATGTGAATAGAGAAAAGGAAATTCAGAGTTTTTTGGAATCCACAAAAATAGCACAGGACAAAGTCAGCTTGCCATAGAATCTTCCTGAACTAAAACTTTCTCCAACTTCTATGGAAAACTGAAGGTTTTGGTTTACTGCCAACTTGAACAAATAAAAATATCCTATGTTTACTACACACTTTGTGATCCCTCTCATAATGTTTAGATTTATTCATGTATACTGAATATACTGTGTGTAGTATCATCACAAATTGTTCAGCTGGTTATTAGAGGTTATTGTGAATATCTTCATTCTATTTGCTATAAAATCCTCAGTTACCGCACACTGTTTAGTATTCTATACTTCTTTATTCCAACAAAAAATAAAAGGAGTGTCTCTGATATTTTTATTTAGAATTGAGAGCATTAATATGTAGCGTAAGGGTAGGCAAACCACGACTTGACCTCCCCCGAGCTCCTGGCTGGAGAGGCTATCTCCTTCTCCTTCCTCCGCTATTCCCCCCCCCCCCCCAGCAGCGCACCTCATGAGTTGCGCTCGGGGGGACGGGGGGCTGCGCGGGAGTGTGTCTTGCTCTGGGCCAGACACGCTGTTCTGAGCGGCATGGTAAGGGGGCTGGGGGCTTGGATAGGGGCCAGAGAGTCTCGGGGGGGCGGTCAGGGGATGGGGATTTGGATAGGGGCCAGAGAGTCTCGGGGGGCTGGTCAGGGGGCAAGGATGTAGCTAAGGGTCAGGACAGTCAGGGGACGGAGTGGGGGGGGGGGTTGGATAGCGATTGGGGTTCTGAGGGGGCTGATTAGGGGCAGGGGGGTATGTGGAGGGGGCAGTCGGGACAAGGAGCAGGGGGGCTTAGATAGGGGTTTGGGTCTTGGGGGGTTGGGGCGGGGGTCTCTGGAGAGAGTGGTTGGGGCAGGGGTCTCTGGAGGGAGTATTCAGGGATAAGGAGCTGGGGGGTGGATGGGTCAGCGGTTCTGAGGGGGGCAGGAAGTGGGAGGGGGTCAGAGGGGGCAGGGCCAGGCTTTTTGGGGAAGTACTGCCTTCCCTACCCGGCCCTCTGTACAATTTTGAACACTGATGTGGCCTTCTGGCCAAAATGTTTGCACGTCCCTGATGTAGTGTGTGATTTCAAGATGTTTGTTTAGGCATTACAGGGCATCCGATAGTATGGTTCTGGCTGGGAACTGGTTACTGTTCTCACTGTGAATGCTTGTTGCTCAAAAGAAAGCAGAAGAATAGCTTAAGGTAGTTATTTAGAGAACTGGACAGGAACAGTCTTGGTATCTGTGGCCCTGATTCTGCATGGACTTATGCATGTGCATAGCCTCATGCACATGAGTAAGTGCTATTGGTTTCAAAGTTAAACACTTGAGTCTTTGCAAAATCAGAGCCCTTGTCTTAGTGTACCATAATTCTAAAAGTGTTGTACTCCTTTTCACCACTGAACAGATGTACCTTTTGAAATTGTCTGTTTCTATAGATTTGTAGTTTAATTTTTAGAGTTGTGGGCTGAAAAGCATGCATGACAATCTTTTATTTTATTTTCTTGTACAGTCAAGTAAAAACAAACTCAAAGTAGCTAGGGCCGCATTCACTGCTTGCAGCTGAAGAGACTCTCCTCTCTAAAAGCAGCCCTGTGCAATAAACAAGTATGCTGCTGTGTTCTGCATAAACCTCTCCCAGCAGCAAAGACCTGCTAAAAGTGAATTAAAAAGTAGCCAAATCATATGACCCGAAGACATGTCTTGCTTTTGCAGTACTGTCACAGAATAAATAAAGGAGCAGCAGAAAACCTCTCTGATTTTGTCCTATGGCTGACACATGGCTTTCTGTGGAAAGAATGACAAAACATGTCCCTAAAGTTCATAAAGGGAACCATAGGCTCAAAAGCCTCACTTGCCAAAATAGCAGACTCTTTTTCTATAATTGCTAGATGATTCTAAGTGAAGGGAGTATACTTTTTCTCCTTGTTCTCCTCTTGCATTTTAGAACAATTTTTTGTATAGTTTCACTCTATTCCTTGTGTGTATATATAATGAATTGGCTTCCCTTGTTTATGTGGATTTTTCATATGGCATTAGAGGGTGAAATGTTTTTAACATAATAAAATGTGATTGTAAAACCACAAAAAGACAGGGACAGAAATGTCATGTCTGAAACTACTCTAACTCTTTAGTTATTTAAATGGAATAATAAATAGACTTCAAGTTAGTGGTGTTCCTGATCCTTGAGATACAGTAATAAGATGCACTAATCTGGAAATTACATGGTTGTAATTAATAGGATTCATTAACATTAGTTTGGCAAGTGCATTCACATCAAGTATAAACAAAGTTTGTTAAACTATTTTTAATGTCCGATTTAGCTTAGCTAAAATTTGGTTAGCAAAGTTGACCCATTGTATAGTGAAGCAATGTAATAATTACACACACAACATTACACCCTTAACAATGAGTTTTAAAGTCAAGCACTCAAACTCTAGGAAAAAGTCAGAATTAAGGTTGTCTGGGAATCCTAGTATCCTGGCCCCAGCCCATCAATCCTACATTTCCCCCTTGAGGCTTGCAAAGTCCCAATCTCCCCACTGACTTCCAGTTTTCCTTCCTATCCTCACACCCAAACACAGTTTCCTTGACCAGTCAATCCGAGACTCCCTCCAGCTCTTCATTCAGTCAGTGCTCTTCCCCCCACAATATCCCACATTGGCTCCCAGTCATTCTTCTCCTCCTGGCTTCCAAGCCAGTTTCTCTCTCCTCCTCCAGTGTCCGTCTTATCAGACAATTTGTCTTAAACTAGTCCTTTCCCTTCCCTTGTTCTGTTTTTTGCCCCTTATGCATTTGAAGCAGATAGCTTTCTCCTCCAAACTGCCTAAGTGTTAGCCAACGGGTCACTGAGATCACAGGAGAGAGACATTCTTGGTTCCTGTGCCTGGCCCCACCTCACCCGACTCCAACTACCGAGCAAGTTCAAATTGCATTTTTTTCAGAGGCTTATAACATGACCAAATTTGGGTGGATTTTTCACAGGAACAGGAAAAAGGCACATTCCTGATACAAAGGACCTTGCCAAATTTCAAATCTCTGCTGCGGAGTACGGGGACACTAGAGCAGGGGTGGGCAAACTTTTTGGCCCAAGAGCCACAGCGGGGTTGCAAAACTGTATGGAGGGTCAGGTAGGGAAGGCTGTGCCTCTCCAAACAGCCTGACCCCCATCCCCTATCTGACCCCTCCTACTTTCTATCCCCTGACTGCCCCCCTCAGCACCACTGACCCATCCAATCCCCTCTGCTCCCTGTTCCCTGACTGCCCCAACCCCTATCAAACCTCCTGCCCCCTGACAGGCCCCCTGGGACTTCCACGCCCTCTCCAACCCCCTCTGTTCTTTGGCCCCTGACTGTCCCGCAGGACCCTCTGCCCGTGATCCAACCCTCTAGCCCCTTACCATATCGCTCAGAGCAGGATGCCCAGCCGGAGCCAGACATGCTGACCTGCAGGAGTGCACTGCCTGTGTGGTGAGCTGAGGCTTTGGGAGAGGGGGACAGCAGGGAAGGATCCAGAGGTTAGCCTGCCCAGTGGGGAGCTCAGGGGCCAGGCAGGACAGTCCCGTGGGCCATAGTTTGCCCATCTCTGCACTAGAGTATTTAAAAGAAAATGTTTTTTGTTTTGTTTGTTTGTTTTTAATATTGGCAAAATGTATTTTTTTTTTTTTTTTTTTAAGCCTGGTTCTCAGAAACAGCTGAACTGTTCTGGGTGAAATTTTCCAAAAACTTTCAGCCTGAGAGTTATCCAGAATGGAAAATCCAGCCCAAATGGTTAAAGTTTGGGCAAGTTACAAGCAGCTGAAAACAGGGTCTTAAGGTTACCTGACATACCCATTATCATAGGCAGTGCTGGCTGCCCCACCTACAATATTACTTAAAGAATGGGCAAAGGGAGGAAAACATACCATACCAATGATAGCGAGGAATACTTGTAGCACCTTAGAGACAAGTATTCCTCGCTTTCTTTACGGATACAGACTAACACGGCTGCTATTCTCATACCAATGAGTCACATTTCAGGAACTGGTAATACCTTAGGTTAAACATTTATTTACTAATGTACAAAATAAGATGCTTGGGGCTCTTTCTTGTCTTGAGAGGAAAGGAGGTTGCAATTTATAATACAGAACATTCAAGAACTTTTTCTGTTTTAATAATCACAGATTGGAGAAGCCATCAGAGGAATGATATGAAAATCCCAACTGCCCAAGTGGGGGAGTTATGCTGGTTCACGTTTAGCAGTGATGTATGTCCATCTCTGTATTTTCTTCCTATAAGAAATAACCATTTTGCTATCTAGTAGGTTGCTTAGATGAATCTTGCATTCGTGGTGAATTTACTTTTGAAGAGTCATTATCTTCTGTTATCTTGATCTATTTTGAAAGAGGATAGGGCTGACATGTTTGTATAACATATGTGATTTTTTAAGTAATGGTGGTGTACTCAGAGCTTTTGAGTTTTGCCTTTTATCCTGTCTGTAACTAAATAGTATTTTTAAAAATTCAAAATATTTTAAATGTTCCATTCTTGAGAAGCTATTATGAAAAAGGTGCATCTGAAGCAGCCAAAGCTTACTGTGCACCCCTGAATTGATTTTGTTGTGTCTCTTGATGTTTGTGATGATCTAGTAATGGATAAAACCAGCAGTGCTTTTGCTAAGTCTTGTTGGTCAAATTCTGGATTAGCAAAACCGTAAAGCCTGTAATCAGCAAAGTAACTTTAAGCACATGCATAATCCCATGTACTTTAATAGGACTAGTCACATGCTTAAAATTAAGCATGTGCTTAAGTACTTTGCTGGATCAGGGCCTACATGAGTTGGTTTCAGGTCCTAGTTTGCCCAAACCCCTAAAATCCAGATACAGGGCTTTGGCTCATCTTTAATATGTAATTTATTTTTTTCCAAGTTTCATGTAGTTGTGCGTGGTGCTAGCAGCACTTGAGCATATTGATAAGGTGGCCAAGTAATGCACTGATTCACTGCATCAGGCTTCCAGACAGGAGCGTTGATAGTCAAGGCTATGGAACTTCATGTGATTAAATTCACCTTTCTCTGGCAGAAATCCCAAATGTGCATCTGCTAGGCTTGCACAGAGAATTGCTTGTGGACCTTGCTTGGCCTTTGGGGATTAATGTTCACCATTACATATAGTCAGTTAATTACTAGTTTTCTGTATGTCCAGTCATCTTAATTGAACCATCCATGGCTTTAGCTCCCTGCATATATCTCTGGATTTTTCTCCCCTGCCCTAGCTCTTTTCATACCATTTTGTTTTAATTCAGTGCTGCTTGTTCATGAGGATGCAGCTGAACTGAAAATACTTGTTTTGTTGGCAAATTACTTCGGTGTACAACCTTTTGAATTTTATGAACAGTAAGGAATCTAGACAAACAGTCTTGTGAGCAAAAGCACTGATCATTTTGCTTGTATTTTGGAGAATATATGTGTGCTGCTCCTTCTTACCCAGCTCATTTATATTTAAGAATTATAATGCTGGGGAAGATTAATTGACCTGATTTTGTGACTTTTGGAAGAAAGAGTTTAAGAACCACACCTGAGACATTGATAATTCTCAGTATTTTATTAGAGGCGGCACATAATACTAAGCTTGTTTTTTGTTTTTTTTTTAAACCTAGGTAGGCATCAAACTAATTGATTAGTGCAGCAAAATACAGGAGGGAAAGGAAAGGCAAAGGTAGAATAGAATAACTCTTCAGTTTGTTAGCCACCCACACATCTCCTTCCAGTTTTTTTACATAACTAAATATATGTAGAAATCAACAGTCTGCAGTGTCTAAAGGGGAGCAGGCAAACAAATGTTTATGGATATGTCTGCTTTATTTCTTACTAGCGAAAATCCCCGGCGTTGCTCGGGTCAGTCGGAGGTGGGGAGGGGGCAGACAGCTGAGCGAGTGCAGGGTCCGTTGGAGGGGGGAGGGGGCAGAGAGCAAACCTGACACCCCCACCTCACCCCCTCGACCAAACCCGACACCCCCACCTCACTTACCCCTCGACCAACCCCGACTCACATTTTCACACCCCCACGTCTCCCCCTACCAACCCCAACACCCCCTGACCAACACCCACACCTCACCCCCCGTAGACCAAACCTGACACACCCACCTCACTTCCCCCCCCAACCAAACCCGACACCCCTACCTACCACCACAAACCCGACACCTACACCTCACTTACCCCTCGACCAACCACGACCCCCCTCCTCATCCCCCCAACCAAACCCAACACCCCCACCTTACCCCCCCCACCAAACCCAACACCCCCTGACCAACCCCAACCCCTACACCTCACCCCTCACCTACACACCTTCCCCCCCCCCTGACCAAACCCGACATCCCCACCTCACTTACCCTCTGACCAAACCCAACTCGGGTCCATCGCAGGTGGGGAGGGGGAAGAGAGCTGAGGGATTCCGGGGTTCCGTTGGAGGGGGTATTATAACATCATAACTATGTCACAGAGAACAGCAGCTGCCCAACTGATGTGATTGGCCTTTAAAGAATTTCACTCCTGGGGGGCGTCAGAGGTGAGATTTGAAAAATTTTCTACTCTTACGGTCATTAGGACCCCAAGACCTCTAACTGTACCAAATTTCAAGTCTCTAGCTCAAACGGTGTGGAAGGAGTAAGCTTACATACATACATACACGCATGCACGCATACACCATTTGACTTTTATATATATAGATTTAGTAATTTGTCATAGTATCTCAGTCTTTGGAGAGGCAGCCTATTCAGAATCTTTTAAAAGTATTTTCTGTTACGTAATTGTGCAACTCACTAAATGAATTTGATGTTTTCTGTTCCTAATCCATAGCTGTGGGGATTTTCCCCTTCCATAAGTGCAATTTTTGTAGTGGTTATTTAGTTTATAGGTAAAAGCGTGCAGCATAGCACAGCTATAATGAATTGCTATCTGCAGTGCAGAGTTCTTAGATCACTGTAGTTTTGCTGTTCCAGGAGAGAATTGTAGTTTTGAGCGTTAAGACCTCAATTGACAATTTTTTGACATTTTTTTAACAATTTTAACAACTCTTTGCGTTTAAGTCACACAGTGTATTTCAATTTTAATAACTAAATGGACTAGAATGCTCAAAGATCCCATACAATCTCTGTTTCAGAGCTATCCAATAGCTTTTAATTCACTTAAGAAAACTATTTGAATAACAGGTGTCCAAGTGGAGGAGAGCCAAAATTCCAAGTCATAATAGTGGAGTTTGTAGATATCAGTGAACCCAAGAGGTGGGACTTATTTTAAGTACTCAACATGGAAGGAGAAGAAACTAAACCAACTGTGTCTCTTCCTTCCAGTTTGAGCTACCTCTTTCTCTGGACTGGAACTCAGTAAAATTTCCCAGATGTGTGTTGCAATAAGAACAAGTCAGAGAAAAGAGGCTTTGAGAAAGTATGGGGGCATAAAGAGGGGAGAAGCATTGATGTTTTACTTTACCACTGTTAATCATTCATGGATTATTTTTTTTAAATCTTTTAGAATTGATAGATATCACGTGTACACTGCTACTACTAAACCCAGACTTCACCACTGCATGGAATGTAAGGTACGTCACACTCATCAAATGATATCAGAAAAGAGCTGGGCCAGCCAGCCGCCTTAAGTCTGAGTCTACTATAAGCTTTGTTTTAAGTGGGGGGGGAGGAGGGCGGAGAGGAATTTAACATAATAACGACTGCTGTTTTGATAAGATGTGCTGAAAGAACTTTTAAAATCTTTTCTTTCCTGATTTCATTTGTAGCTAATTTGTTGCATTTCACAGTACAGTAATATATATTTTAGGTACAAATTAAGGGTTATGCCACTTTACCTGGAGAGAGATGCAAGATAAAGAATATATTTTACCAAAGGACCATGGTTACTGGTCCTGTTCATGTTTCGGTGAACTTAATTTGATGTAAGATAAAAGAATATAAAATTGCATCTCTGCTTGCTAGCATATTTCAAGTCAGTGTTGTATGAAGTTACCCCAAATAAATAATTGTGAACTATGATTCTTTGTTCACACTGTATTAAACTGGCTAATATAGTTGGCAAAAAAATTGATATGTAGCTTTCTTCAATATAATCCATTAAGATAGCATGTTAAACACTTAAATTGAATATTACTCAAGAGCTAGAATATCACACTCATCCAGTCTTCACATTTGATCAGCATTTGGTTCCTTCTTGCTGACAACAGGTAATGCAAATGAAGCTTTGCTCTAAAGAGCAGTTCTACTTTTTCCTGACTTCTGAAGCAGTTTAGGAAGCACTGAGCAGTCTGATGCTCTTAGGACAGGTCTGGAATTAAAATGCTACAGCAGCAGAGCTACACACGGTGCCTTAGTGCTTCAGTGAAGTTGCAACTAAGCTGACAAGAAAACTAATTCAGTTTCATGAAAGGCGGTAGTTGCGTCGACGACAGAAACCCTGCCATCGACCTAGTGCTGTCTACCCTGGGAGTTACGTCAGTATAACTACATTTCTCATGGGTGTGGATTTTTCACACCTTTTAGTGATATAGTTATGCAGATCCCTACCCACTGCAGACATGAAGAAAGGGGCTACTAGAATGAACATGTGTGCACACACTTTTCTTTCTAACCACCTGGGAAGATAAGAAACAGTCTTGTCACCTAGGAACATAATATACTTAACATTTTTATATTGCTTTACATGTAGATTTATAATTACTATTGTGCTAATTTTATAATTCGGAAAACTCAGACAGGAAAGTGAAGACATTTGTTCAACCTGACATAGCAAGTGTTGGCTGAGGCAAGATTAGAACTCAAGACTTTGATTCCACTTCCTGTACAGCATAGGACTTTACAGAGTGGATTAGACTAATGGTCTATTTAGGCAACTATGCAATTTCCAACAGTGGCTAATACTGGATACTTCACAGGAATGTGTGAAATACCCATAACAGACAATTATAGAATAACCTCCTCATAAGGGAAGTTTTTTTCCTAATGTCAAGTGAGTAATGGTTGGTTGATGCCTTGAATACTACATCCCTTTTAAAGGAATACTACTGTTTATGAAACTGGAAGTTATCCATGTCAGTGGCTAGCCCCTTTTTGAGTTCTGCTAACCTTTTTAATTTCTCCTAAGCTCTGAGTGTTAATAACATATTGAGGCAAAGAGTTCCACAGGTTTAATTATATCTTGTGTAAAAGAGAAATAAAGGGTTACTATATTTGTTCTATCAGTTATTAAAGACTGTTTTCTGCCTTTTAATTAGATGTCTCCTTGTTCCAGTATTGAGAGAAGGTGCTTGATTTATCTTCATTGCTGCTTCTAGCTTTAGTCCCCTCTATATGCGGATCAGCTTTCTGAGTCCTCCTTCTCCATTTCATTCTGTCTTGAGCCAGTTCCTCACATACAAAAAGATTTGATTAGCTGCAGAGTATAACATCCATCCTTATAGTTTTGGGTCTTCCAACCCTTCTCTTACCCTCCGCTTCTAAATTTAATACCATTTCCTCTATATACTTCTAATTTTCTTTTCATGTGCCCAAACCATCTAAGCTGGGATTCTCTCAGCTTTTCTGTAATTGGTACCTGTAGCAGGGTGCTGGTGCAGAAGGCACCTAATTAGCCCCTTCTCAGCCAGCACCAATCAGGGGAAATGGATTGGGGCTGGGGAAAGTCTGATGCCTGGCCTAAGGATTGGCTGCACCTGCTGGCCTGAGGACTATAAAGGCTGGGAGGTGGCCAGAAGACAAGGGGAATGGCCAAGGTAAGGTCAGTCTCCTGGCTGAGGGCTGCTGTGGTTGCAAAAGGAGCCAAGTAAGCTGACAAGTCTGTATATAGCTTAACACGGGTGGTGGGCACTGCTTTGTAAATAATAAAGACACAGGTGCTGCACATTTAAAGCCTCTTGGAGATTTATTGGGACAGCCAGGGAGGCCCCAGGATGTGGGGCGGCAGGGAAGACCCTGTTACAATACCGCCTTCACACTTTCCCCTGATTCGTTTGTTACAAACGTGAGATTGACCTTTTTCCATAGCAGTTTTAATTTTGCCTCCATCAGGATGTCACACCTTGATTATTTTGGGACTCTGATATTCCATTTGCTAATGGCAGGTCTGGCTATGCAAGCTCAATATCAGACTGAGTTGTACTATGATATTTAGACATACCTCTCAGTAGGAGGAGGGATGCAGACATGCCCTGTCCCAAGACTGTCCTCTGATTTTTTCAGTCCACATGGAACTGTGCAGGCTTGAGGATCACTTAAGATAACATAGCCCTGCTTCCCCAGTGCACATAGAGGCGGAGCAGGGACTTGCCTCCTTTTTCTTGGGGTTGCCCAATAGAAGCAGTTTATTGCACTCCCCTAAGCACAGAGACAGCAACTGATCCCCCTTGCACAGGGTACAGAAGAGGGGAAAGGCTCTGTATATTCTTTCTCCCTCTTCCCCCCCCACCCCCACCCTCCCAAGGGCCTAGGAACGTTTTAAATAATAGCTTGGGGGAAAGAGAGTTAAACAAGAAATAGCAGCTTAAAATCTAGGTGGCTTTAAATGTTTAGACATGGAGATTTTCTCAGTTCAATTGGTTTTTTGCAGTTGGAATAATAAAGAAATCAACCCATTAAGACTATTTTGTGGTGAATAGTTGTCAGATCCTGATAAAGCAATTCTTTTTTCCCTAGCCTATAATATAATTAAATAAGATGAGGAAGACTTTGTAGCACCTTAGAGACTAAACAGCTTATTTCAGCATAAGCTTTCGTGGGCTATAGCCCACTTGATTGGATGCATCTGATGAAGTGGGCTATAGCCCACGAAAGCTTATGCTGAAATAAGCCGGTTAGTCTCTTAAGGTGCTACAAAGTCTTCCTAGTCTTATTTGCGGACACAGACTAACACGGCTGCTAATCTTAAACCTCTAATATAATTATCCAGGTTGGTGCTATAAACTGATTTTTGAACTAAGGGAAATGTTAGTCATAGTAAAAGGTTTGGCTATCATGACAAAAATATATCATTGGGTATTCTTGAAATGATTAAAGTTTCAAGGGCTTTTAAACAGAAAAGCCACCATTGAACCCATATGTAAACTTCTTGGGTGTTGCTATAAGTAATGTTCCCCGTAGCTGTACTGCTGCTGAAAGTTGAATCCATTTTTTTAAATGGAACTATATAAGAATATAATGTGCATACTGGATCAGACTAATGATCTATCTATGCCAATATTCTGCCTTCTGAGAATGGCCATTGCCAGATGGTTCAGAAGGAATGAACAGAACAAGGCAGTTATCAAGTAATCCATCCCATGTCATCCAGTCCCAGCTTCTGGCAATCAGAGGATTAGGAACCCAGGAAGCATGGGATTGCATCTAACTATCTTGATTTATAGCCACTAGGGTACCTATCCTCCATGAACTTGTCTCCATTTGTTTTTTAACCCATTTATACTTTTGACCTTCACTACATCCCCTGGCAGTGACCTAAACAGATTGACCATACATTGTGTGAAGAGATACTTTATTAGGTTAGTTTAAAATCTGCTCCCTATTGTGTAATATGATGGGTAGATAATGCTTCCTATTCACTTTCTCCATACCATTCATAATTTTATAGACCTCTGTCATATCCCTGTTTAGTTGTCTCTTTCTCCTTCCTGTCTTTTTAAATCTCTCCTCATATGGAAGTTGTTTCTTACACCACTCATTTTCATTGCCTTTCTCTGCACCTTTTCCAATGATTAATATATCGCTTTGAGATGTGGAGACCACAACTGCACACAGTGTGAGCGTACCATGAATTTATATAGTGACATTATAATATTTTCTGTCTTATCTATCCCTTTACTAATGCTTCTTGACATTGTTGGCTGTTTAGACTGCCATTGAACAGTGAGAAGATGTTTTCAGAGAACTATCCACAGAGACTCCAAGATCTCTTTCTTGAGTGGTGACATTTAATTTTGATCCTGGCATTTTGGATATATAGTTGAGATTGTTTTCCAATGTGCATTATTTTGCATTTATCTGCATTTAATTGTGTCTACTATTTTATTGTTAAGTCACCCAGTATTGTGAAATTTCTTTGCAGTCAGCTTTGGACTTGCCTATATTGAGTAATTTTGTATCCTCTGCAAACTTAGCCACCTGACCCTTAAACCTTTTTTTCCAGATCTTTTATGAATATGTTCAACACATAGATCCCAGTACAGATTCTTGAACAATCCTGCTATTTGCCTCTCTATTGTGAAAATGGACCATTCCTACTCTGTGCCCTATCTTTTAATCAGTTATCTATTCATGAGAAGACCTTCCCTCTTTATCCCAGACTGCTTAGTTTGTGTAAGTGTGCGGCAACTCACCCCACGGTACCTCCCACTGGTCGTCCAGGGAATTAGCTCTTTCCAGCATCCGGAATGCCCTCTGAAGGCTGATGTCCCGCTTGTCACTGGCCCCGTGTCCCTCCCAGACCCCGGTGCCCTCTTTCCTGGGGTGCTGCACCCCTGCAGCACCCGCACAATCTCAGGGTCTCCCTCCCTGGGGAACCCCCACCCTCTATCCCCACCTTGCCTCAATCTAGGCAACTGCCAGTCACCCCGTTCTCTGGGGCAGACTGCAGTATCATTGCCATTCATCACTGGCAAGGGGGGTTGGCCTCCTGCTTCTATCGCTAGAGCCATGGGCTGCTCACTGCAACCCCAGTACAGTTGGGCCATCTCCTAGTCCCTGTAGCCTGGGGGTTTCCAGGCCAGAGCTTCCCCAGCTCCCCTTGCCTTGCCCTAGTCCTGCTTCCCTCTAGGTTCCTTGTCAAGCTCCCAGCAGCCAGGCCTGTCTGCCTCTGTAGCCAGAGGAGACTGTCTCTTTGAGCTCTAAACTCTGAGCCCTTTTATCAGGACCAGCTGGGACCTGATTGACCCAGCCACAGCTGTGGCTGCTCTGCCCTCAGCTGCCTTCCATTGCAGCCCTCTGCTGGGCTGCCTTCTCTATCCACAGCCCTTTGAGGGGCTGTTTTAACCCCTTTTTTGCCTGGAGTGGGGCAGCCGCCCCACTACAGTTTGCTTAAAAGCCTTTGGTATGGGACCTTGTCAAAGGCTTTCTGAAAGTCCAAGTACACTGTATCAGCTGAATCACATTTGTTGACACCCTCAATGAATTCAAATAGATTGGTGAGGGGTGATTTTACTTTACAAAAGCTATGTTGACTCTTCCCAACATATCAGATACATGGCTGTATATGATAATTCTGTTCTTTGGTGTAGTTTCAACCAGTTTGCCTGGTACTGAAGTTTGGCTTACCATCCTGTAATTTCCAAGGTTGCCTCTGGAGCCTTCTTTAAAAATCAGCATTACATTAGCTGTTCTCCACTCATCTGGTAACCTATCACTTATCAACCACAGTTAATAGTTCTGCAGTTTCATATTTGAGTACCTTCAGAACTCTTGAGTGAATATCATCTGGTTCTAGTAACTTATGGTATAATTTCATTGTGTTCCAAAACTTACTCTACTTGCACCTCAGTCTGGGACAGTTCCTCAGATTTGTCATCTAAAAAGAATGGCCTAGATGTGGCAATCTCCCTCACATCATCTGCAGTGAAGATGGCTACAAAAAATTCGTTTAGCTTCTCCACAATGGCCTTGTATTCTTTGAGATAGATAGCTAGGCAAAAGGATAGAAAATATAAGAATATGAAACATAGATGAGGGAAGTAGAGAGAATAAGAGCAATAAATAAGGTTGGTCTTAGAGCAGGGGAAGTTGGTGGTTTTGTTTAAGGGATAACTGGGCAAACATTTAAAGGCAGGCTTAACTTTAAAGACGTGAGTAATTCCATTCTTGAATGTGAGACCATGCTCATTTGCTAATGTTAACCATATGCTTAAGGTTTTGCTGGATTAGAGCCATAGTGTAAAAATAGTTACAGGTTTGGACCTGGGAGATAATAGTAAAGAGGATAGTGAGGGGATACTGTTTTTCTTGCAACCACATCTTACTGTAACATGGTATGCTTTTAATCCTGAAACAGGGGAGGGTGATGGGGAAGAAGAGGGAAAAAAGAAAGGGGTACCTCTTTTCTGTCCCATCAGTTAAGCTGTTTTATGCCATGCTTTCCCCTTTTTTCCATCCTGTTCTGAAGTAGCTGTCCTAGTTTCTCATTTAACAAATCTGGTGGTTCTAGAAGTAACTGACTTCATTAATTAGTGCTATCACATTGACATCTTTTAGAAAGGAAAATTTTCAACCTCCTTTCAGTCTTCAGTTTTGCATGGGCAATTAAGTAACACCTCTGCAGAAGTATGTTAGGCATTTTTTCTTTACTTCCATTGGACCACTCATGCTTATTTAAGCATATGCTTAAGTGCTTTTCTTAGCCAAAGTTCTCAGGATGGAGCTTTGTGCCAGCAGCACCTCATTGCTATGCAGGTGTCTGGACTGGTATGAAATCCATATAGCAGCAGGCCTCTCAAAGATTTCACCATAATGTGTCTGTCTCACAAGTGTGCGGGAGAAGGGTTGTGACAAACAGGGTAAGAATATTTTAGTAAAAATCTTCCCAAATCTTAATTGTTATAAGAGTAACTAAACCTAGAATTGTCTGGCTTTCCAAGTTGATTTTAAAAACAGCCCTACAATACACTTTTAATGGATTTTTTTGTCTCTAAGTTAGTGATAGCTAATATGAACCTTAACCCCTGTTTCAATCTATTTATATATGTGTAGAGAATTTTCGTTAGGATGCTTTTAAAATGTAAAATAATAGTGACACTACTGTCTTGAAGTACAATAGTAATTTTGAGTGCTTTTCTTTGTAGCTTTTAATTATCAATCACATATATGTAACTCCTGTTGACATCAGTGAAGCTTGCTTGTGCATAATTGCCTTTTTGCAATGTGCATATCTTATCTTATAGGAAAGTTTTGGAAGATAGCTCTAGGGTGTTTAAAATTAACCCTAATCAGTTAAAAAAAATTGTATGCTAGTGTTAGCACATGTTAAGTTTTCTGCTGCAAAATATTGTGCATTTCAGGAACAGATCTGCTTTGTACAGTCTGGTCATCATTTCAGGATGAATTACCATGAACAGAAATATAGACCGTTTGTCCAATTCAAAACACAGAACAGATTTTTACTTTGAAAACACTCTATCTTGTTACAATAAAATGGCTTCATCGTTTGTTGAAGATTTTGTAATTTTAAAAGTTTTATATTCTGGATATCATAGTTAAGTTTCAAAGAAAATGACATGCACCCTTAAATTAGGTGTATAAGTGGATTTTTTTCTTTTGCAGGAAAGAACTAATATTATCTGGCACTTTAAGTCCAGTTAAGGATTTACATCTTGGAAAACTGGCATTAACTAAATTTCCGAAGAGCCCAGAAACATGGATTCACAGGTTTCTGTCTTTTTCTCTTCCATTTCCTTCCCTCCACTCTTACAACCTCTTCCCCCCCCCATCCCAATATATTTTCATACTTCAGTCTGTGTTTCAGTAGGGAAGATGTTAGATGGAGGCAAGCATCTAGAAAAAGAGAAGATTTCTAAACCATCTACTGTAAAAATTCATTGCTTTGATTTTTTTTTTAAAAAAATCTGATAACTGTGTGTAGGACTTAGTGTTTAACTCAAATATATGTTTCAGCATGTTACGTGTCTTTTAATATAACTACAGTGGTGTGTAATTTTTATTTGTTTTGTATTCCCAATGTGACTACATGAAAATTGTCATCAAATTAATGCTAGGTTTTCCATATTTTACTTTTTCTTTTTTTTTTTTGGTTTGCCATTAACCTGTTTATCTTGTAGACCTGCCAGAGAACCAGGATACATTTAAAAGTAAATTTTGTAATTGTAGTTTGGTTATATCCTATTATTGTATTCTGATATTTTTCCTTATGACTATATTTTCAGTATCCATAGGATTATGCAATGACAATATCTCCCTTACTGAGAAATAACAAAGGTATTTTTCTAAAAAGGCAACCCAGTATTAAGTTAAATGCACCAAACTCCAAATGCCTCGGGATGGCTCCCACACTCCTGGCTGGTGAGTGGGCCTGGTGATGCCTGATGCCTGCAGGCATATGGTAGGGGAAGGATGTAGTCCTGGCTCAGCAGAGCAGAGGCCCTAGCCAGATCTGTGAGAAGTTATTGTCATTGGCCTTGGCCTGAGGAGGTCACCCCACTGCTGAATGGCTCTATTCCTGACCAGAAGCCATTCAGCAGTGATGTGGCGTCCTCTGCAGCTGGGGGCAGTTCTTCCTCATGGCACTGTTTAGGGGTCTCTACCACACCCCACCAGGATCCCAGACTTCCTCATACCTTGTGCCTTCAGGGATCCAGTGTCACTGGCCCTGTGACCATGAAGGAGCCCTCTCCAGCTCTGTTGTCACAGCCTCATCCACTCACTCACTGTCCAGGAGTATCAGAGCCATACCCAGGCAGAAACTGTTCAGCAGTGGGGTGGACTTCCCTGTGACTGGGGGCTCATCCTCCTCCTTATGGTCCTGGAAAGGGGTATCTGCTTCTCTGGGCCAGGACAACTGGAGACTCCCTAATATGCTGTGCTCTGGTGTCTTGGGCTCCTCCGCCACACACAGAGTCCCCTGCAGCCCCAGTGTTAGTACTGCCCTATCCCCAACCCTACCCACCACAGTGGTAAAAAGAAAATCTTAAAAGAAAAAATGAATTCTGCCAAGCTTAGTTATACACATATGTGTGCCCACATCCCTTTCCTGCTATTTTACTTTAATAGTGTTGGCATGGAACCAGAATTGAAGAATTTAATTGTTGTTATGCTGGTTTTTAACTTTCTGATCCTGTAACTTCTTTTCACCACCTCTACCTTCTTCACGCTATTTGACTGCTTTGCTTTATGTAACTACATTATACAGAATGAAAAGGAAGATAGATGTGAGGGAGAGGAGAGAAATAAGTTGCAAGTGCCATGATTTAGTGATAGCTGTCTCAAACTCCTTCATGTTGGACAATGCTGGACTATTAACTGCACCATGTAATATATAATGTACCTGAGGTCAAGTATGTCATTTTCAAACAGTGACATTCTTAAGAAATAAAGAAAAGTCGGGTGTTCTTTCACACACATTTTTGCCCTTCACATATAGTGTTTAAAGTTATTTACCTGGAAATAAAGACTCAGAAGTTAGTTAATATGCTTTACTTATGTTAAAGGAATGACTCTTCCATCATTTAATTTTCATGTATAAACATATTTTTGTCTCCTATTTTGGATCTTTGTCGTTCACTGTGTCCCACTTTTGCATTTTGGCAGTTTGAGGCATGTGAGCAGCAAAAAAACATGTTTGGGTTTCATAGGTTTTGCTGAATTTGTGACATGGATCTGCTCTTCTAAATGAAGTAATCAAAGATTGTGTTTTGACCTGCTGCCCTCCTTTAGCTACAATGTCATATCAGAAGCAAATTTACAAATACAGGCTTGATCCAGTGTTCTTGATCTCAGATGCTGTCAATTTAAAAATCACATTTCCCTCTCAATTTTATCTACTATTGTTTTTTAAGTAACAACCAAGGTTACTGAATGATATTTATTTATATATAGTTAGTTTTTAATGTTTCTCCTATACAGTATTTTGGTCATCAAGTTTCCTCTATTACTGATGTGGGTCTTAAACATACTAATCGAGGGGGTGGCGGGGGAGGAAGACACCTTTTTTTAAAAAGGAGGGTCGGCAAGAGAATGTAAAATAACAAAAGTTGACAGACTGTGGAGCAGATGGAGTACCTGAAACCACTTTTGTTAAACCAGTTATTTTTGACGGGTTAATTTTTTTTGAAAGCTTTATTAATGAAAAAGTTCACCTTTCTTCAAGCAGATGCAATGACATTGTGTTGGCTCACTTTCATTTCAAATGCTACCAATGTGGATAAAAGGCTGTCACTTTTTTGGTCTCAGTTGTTACCCTTAGTCAGGACCTACAAATTTTATGTTGCGCTGCGCAATCCGGCTGGTAATGCATCGATCCAGTGGGGGTCAATTTATCGCATTTAGACTAGACGCAATAAATCGACCCCTCCTGAGTGCTCTCTTGTCGATTCCTCTACTCCACTGCCGAGAGAGGCGCAGGCAGAGTCAACAGGGGAGTGGCAGCAATTGACTCACTTCAGTACGTTGGTTATTCACGTAGCTGAAGTTGTGTAACTGAGAATGATTTCCCACCCCCTCCACCCCACTGTAGACCAGGGCTGAGAGTTCCCCTCAGCTTTCCACAAATTCCCCTCTTACAGCACTGTCTGTCCGTTTACATGCTGTTGTTGACCATCCTATGTCTGCAATATGTGTTAAAATAAAAGATATATTTGAAATAAATTTGATAGGACAAATATACTTGCTAGCAGCTTTACTTTGACACAAAGGTTGTATAAGCAGTCAGTGCATCTATTGCAGGTTTGAGGCAGTGACTTTATTAAAGTGCAGTTCTACTCTAAAGTACCTATTACAAATGAAATGCAATATGGAAATCTGTTTGTCTCAGCAAATCCAGTTCAAATGTAACTAGTTTCCTAGTAAAAAGGTGCTTTTTTCTAACTGCTAGCCCAACAATCTCTTCCTGGAACCTCAAAGCTAGGTTTCTTTTATTTATTCCTTCCATATCATCACCAGTAATAAAAGGTTTTGCAGGAGAAACTGATGCCTGTGTACTTCCATTGCTTTCAATGAGTTTGCACAAGTGTAACTGATTAGAATTAGAATTTAGAACAGTTCTGTTAATGATGCACAAGAAGAAATAGAATCTCATTAAATTCCTCTTAGCTGTACTGACTTTGCAGGACTAATGAGTAAAAAGCAGTATAGTCTTCTTTTTTTTCTTTTGTGACTGAAGTCAGCAGATATGACTGAATCCACACATGGTGCAGATCTGTTGCGTAAGAAGTTATTTTTACATAATCCCTTTTCAACACAAAACCTCACTTTAACACTATGGTTGTCTTGTGAAAAGGGAATTCGTCAAAATCTTATTTAAATATTCCATGTTGTGGCTGGGTTTTTTTGGCAAATTTTGTATATTCAAGTTTTTTGGTAACCTTTTTTTTTTTTTAATTGACTTCCCCAAATTCTCAAGATTAAATATGACCAAATAACAATGAACAAAGAGAGCTGAAGTTAGATACTGTGAAATGGGTCCACTAACTGAAGACCTTCTGTATCTGAATAGCTCACAGATATTATGTTTTGTCTGTTTCTTCCCCCCTTAATTCAGGGTAATCCAGTTTACCCTGAATTAAGATGATGGGAAAACTCCACATATGTTGGTCAATTTATATAGTGAAATAAAGAACCAAACAAAATGTGTTTTTTCTCATAAAACTGCTTTTGCATTGTTAACCCTCTACACCATTTAACCAGACGATGGGTGCTGCAACAACTAATTCAGGAAAACTCCTTGCCAACTCTTGTAACTAAAGGGAACTTGGGAACAGTGCCTGTGGAAAGAATTCAACGATTAGTGCAGGAGGAAATGGATGTCTGCTCTGAAGCTGCTGGGAGATATCCAAGCAACTACAATGCCTGGTCCCACCGTATCTGGATTTTACAGCATTTGGGAAATCTGGATGTCAAGGTACAATACTGGAGTGTATAAACGCCTAAGCAGAATTTATACATTTTAAATCTGGATCATCATAAAGCAATGTCCTGTGGGAGAGGTGAATAATTGTCTCAGAGGTGTTCAACTTATTTACACAATTAATGCTTTAGGAGAATAAGCATTCCATGGACAAGGACTGTTCTATTGCTTTGTCATGTTCTTATCAATGTAACTTGCATCCATCCGTTAGGGCTTATCTGATAGAGGGTAGATGGGAGTCTGGGAGATGAAGCAGAGGACTGAGCATAAATTCTGTGCTGGTATAATCTGTAAGAACTCATTAGAATAAAAGATACTATGCAACAGATGTCATTCCAATACTCTAATATTCCCCTTTTTGTTTAACTGCCAGTGTTCTTTCATGTCATTTTGTGATGTCAGAATGTGTGCATAGAGAAATAGTATAGGATAAAGAGACCAGCAATTTAGAAACAGAAAAGTGGTGCTTATAAGCATTTTCATGAGATCCAAAGACACCCTTTGTCCCAGTTTAATAAATCAGCACTACATCAAATGGGCAGAACAGACTAACTGGCCTTAAATGTGCCTTCTCAACTTCAGAGGTGATGTCTTGTAAAAATCTTCTAGGTGCACCTCAGGCAGGTTCATATGGTTCATCCAAAAATGGAATTTATTCAAGGCCTGCAGGAAGGTGAAGTTGTTGAAATGTGACATGATCTAAAATAAAAAGTACAGTTTTCTAATTACTTTAACACTCTGGTTTCTCAACTGTGAGGTGAGTTCAATGCCTTTTTTTATGCTGATGCTCTGACCTTCTATGGTAGCTGTTCCTGACTCTGCATTCTTTCACTACCATCACCTCATCTGTGTGGGTTTTTATTTATTTATTTATTTATTTATTTTGAGAGGAGAGTGCTGACTATGTAGAACCACAAAATTTGTTCTGGACCAATCACTGGCAGCCTGGGAGGTCATTTTGCTTATACTTCTTCACCTGAGAACATTTTTAAAGAACTGTACATATTCCATAATAACCTGAAAAGTGTGAGGTAGTCACAGTCCAGCAGCTCTCCCATCTAGCTCTCAAATAAAAGGTGGGTGTGCAAAATTCAGAACTCCTGAAATTTGGGGGGATTTATTCACCAGGAATTGAGGACACTCAGACAAGCCTTTGGCTTTATTTATTTTTTGTATATTTGTTTAAATTTCAGTTCAATAAAGTGGCAGCAGTTGTTTGAAGGACAGGGCACCATCTCAAATGCTTTTGCAGTTAATATTCTCATAGCTGTAGACTATCAAAATAGGTTAAGAGGGAGGATGCAGCTTGACACAAATAGCTCTCCTTGGATTTAGAATTTGTCTGATGCTTCGATTTGTGTACAGCTATGTGAATTGCACTGAGCACTGGCAATTCACAAATAATTATGGCTGTAAAGGAAATGCAGGTCACATACCAGCTCGTTTTTTTTTTTTATTTTATTTATTTGTATTTTGAAACTCCCTCTTCCTTTGCCTTCCATCCATCTTGGCAATCATCCCAGTTTCCCTACTGGTCTGCTTTTAATCCTTAGGAAATATCTTGATGCTGATCCCAGAATCCTTTGCAACAACTGCTGCTGCAGCACTTCAGAGGCATCATTGCCATGCTGCATTAGAGGCGTCTGTGGGAACTAGGAGGGCTGTTAACTTGGGGGGGAGGGAGAGAACAAGGGAGGTTGGAAGTCCCAGGACATACCTATAATCTAGGGAATGTAAATACACAGAACTTTTTCAATTTGGTGTATTTGTGCATGAACACCCTGAAAAGAATGAAAAGAAAAGACAAATGGAAAAAGGGATTCATGACACTTTTTTTCCCCCAAAAAATATAATGCACCATAATTTTTTAGTTTTTTCAAATTTTGTACCTTTGATCAGTTGAATATATGTAATTCATGGTGACTGCCAATTATAATACTTAAATGTAAACCTGCCTGATTTTTGTGACCAAAAGTAAAGTAGCTAGAACGATTCGTATTGGGTTTTTTGTTTTACTCCCCACAAGTACTTGCAGATCCACTGTGTCCTTTTCTCGACCCTCTTTGTCTCTACTGTTTGGCCTGGTTGTGGACCACCTTGGACTGCTGCATGCTGGACATAGTATTTCGGGGCTATACCCTGCAATTTTCAGATTCCTGTCCCTTCATGGACCCTTCTCATGAGCAACTTCTCGTTCAAGTGGTCTAAAGCCTCTTGGGGGGGGGAGGGGGCAGTGGAGAAGGTCCCTCGGGACATGAAAGGAGAAGGTTTCTATTCCCTCTACTTCCTAATTCTTACCTAACATGCTGAGGGGTCCAGGGCTTCCTATATCTTGACAACTGAGTCATCAAGGGCAGGTCTTGGGAACAAGTGCAGAGGAGCCTTGATTTGGTGCATTTCACTTTCTGTGACCTGGGCCTGTTGATAAATGAGGGGGGGAAAAGTCCACTTTACCACCTGTCCAAGGAATAGAGTTCATTGGGGCAGTGCTCGACTCTGTGAGCCAGAGCCTTCCTTCCAGAAGTTTTCGGGCCATGTTGCATCTGATCTCCCATACAAAGAACCACCCGCTCACCTTGACTTTCACCTGCCTGTGGCTGTTGGGCCACATGACAGTGTGTACAATGCTCGGCTCCATCTTTGGCTCTTGCAAGCATGGCTGGCGTCGGTCTACATTCCCAACAGGCATGACCTAGACCAGGTAGTTAGAGTACTGGACCACATTAGGTCGTCCCTGGATTGGTGGTTGGACCTCAGGTCAGTGTTGGAGGGAGTCTCCTTTGCGTTCTTGTCACTAAACCTCTGGCCTGGGCAGGGGAGCCCATCTGGGGAAACTGAGCACCCAAGACTGCTGGTTACAGGAGGATCTGGTCCTCCACATCAATATCAGGGAGCTCAGAGCGGTTTGCCTGGCCTACCAGGCATTCTTGCCCCACCTGAAGGGCAAGGTGGTGCAGGACCTGATGGGCAATGCCACCGTGATATTCCATCAACAGGCAGGGCGGTGCCAGGTCTTCGCCCCTTCGTCAAGAAACTCTCTGCCTTTGGGATTTTTGTGTGCGGCAAGCTGTTCATCTGATAGCCGCACCCCTGCCTGGAACCAGGAATGTCCTGGTGGATCACTTCACCATCACTTTTTCCTCTCTCCACAAATGGTCTCTCCATCGGGAGGTGGTCAGCATAATCTTCCAGAGGTGGGTGACTCCCCGGGTGGACCTGTTCATGTTCAGGCAGACCAGAAAATGCCACATGTCCGGGGAATGGACAGGGACTCCCTGTCAGACACCTTTCTCATTCCATAGTCAGGAGTGCTGATGTATGCCTTCCCACCACTGCTGCTAATTCAGAGTCCTACTGAAGTTCAGGCAAGACAGGGTGAAAGTTATCCTAATAGCCCCCACATGGTCTTGCCTGCACTGGTTCGTCACATTGCGGAGCCTTTCGGTAGCCGCCCGCCTGCAACTGCCCTTTGGCCAGATCTGCTGTCACAAACCACAACAGCCTTTTGCTTCTG
The DNA here is from genome assembly GCA_032164245.1 of Sternotherus odoratus. NCBI lineage: Eukaryota > Metazoa > Chordata > Testudines > Kinosternidae > Sternotherus > Sternotherus odoratus. The sequence goes on along the minus strand of JAVMKO010000007.1, from coordinate 28,243,028 downwards.
AACTTGGCAATGCTGCGCTTGACGGCTTGGCTACTGTGTGGCTAAGCACAGACAAACAGGCATCTTTGGCCCATAAACCCTCCACCAGAGTGACCTATCTAGCCAAATGGAAAAGATTCATGCACTGGGCCTTGGAATGGTGTATTTGGGCAAAGCAGGAGATCCTAGATTATCTGCTGGACCTCAGACTCCAAGGTTTGTCCCTGTCATTGATCTAGGTCCACATGGTCACTATCTCGGCTTTCCATCCTCCATTCCAAGGTGGGTCAGGCTTCTCTGAGTTTTGAAAGGTCAGGAGTGTTTCTACCCACATATCTGGGATTTCCTTTTTTTTCCCCCCGGGACCTGACTCTCGTGCTTTCGAAGCTCTGGACTCCCGCTTTCTGCTCTCTCTCCTGCTTCTCTCCTGGAAGGTTTCATGCGTAGTCATGGTAACATAGGCCCTCAGAATGTCCAAAATCAGGGTTCTTATTTCAGAGCCATCCTATATGGTTTTTTTACAAGGATAAAGTCCAGCTGTGACCGCACCCAGCGTTTCTCCCCAAGGTAGTTTCCCAGTTTCATACTGGCCAGGACATGTACTTGCCTGTTTTCTTTCCAAAGTCTTGTGCATCAGACGACGTCAAGGGTGTATAGCTTGTGCTCCTCATGAGGGTGCTTGTCTTCTACGGAGACAGAACAAGGCTGTTCTATAAGTCAGTGCAGTTATTCATTGCAATGGCAGAGTGAAAGGTTGTCCAATGTCTGCTCAGAGGATTTTGGCCTGGCTCATGCCCTGCATCTGCTACTGCTATGGGCTGGCGAAAGAGCCTCCTGCGGCAATCATGATGGCACATTCGACTAGAGCACAAGCGTCAGTGGCCTTCCTGGCAAAGGTACTAATCCAAGAGATCTGTAGGGCAGCTACCTGGTTGTCTGTCCACATGTTGGCATCTCATTATGCGCTTACACAGAAAGCTCAAGAAACTGGCTTTGGCTGCACGCTGTGCTACAAGCTGCAAGACTGTCAACTCTGAGCCAACCTGCATTGATACTGCTTGTGAGTCACCTAGAATGTGTTTCTCATGTCCATTCCATTACCCGCCCTCCTGCCCCTCTGTCAGAGTTGTCGGCAAGAAAGAACTGGAGAGGGCGTAGGGCCAACAGCACCTGATGTATGATAATGCATGAGCACGGCACTCAACAGGCACCACAGCTGGCCCTACAGATACTGCTAAGGCAAAAATCTCCAACCGTCCATGAGGGCATGTGCATACCTAGAATGGAATGGATATGAGAAACACATCTTGAACAACAGTTACGAAAAAAGTAAGTAACCATTTTTTCAAAGGTTCAGAAGTCTGGTTCACATATACAGAATTATTTTATATGTAACAATGTCATTTAAACACATTCTTTTGCCTATGAATTAGTATTCTAAATTAGAAAGTCCTGTATAATGAGGTCATTATTTATTTTGGGAAAGTTTGTTTATTTAAATGGATGCTTTTATTTTAGCATTGTTCTTTTTAAATTTACCATTTTCTCTATAGAAGGAACGGTGGTGGTGGTGGTAGTGATGACAGAGTTGGCAACAAACATAAAGGAAGGATTGTGGGGGGGAAATTGTTTCTTATATCAAATGTTGTAAATTCCTTATTTATATGGATTGGTTCATTTTACTGCTTCTTATTTTCAGATTCTCCTTGATGAACTTTCTTCCACAAAACATTGGGTGTCCATGCATGTTTCAGACCATAGTGGATTCCACTACCGCAAGTTCTTAATAAAGTCCTTGATTGGTAGAACTGTGACTGACCATTCTATACTGGTGCAAAATCAGCTCGTAAATGAGCCAACCCCCAGTCTTCCAAAGGATGAAAAAAATGAAGCGTATGAAGCTGCCTGTACAGAAGAATTGAGGGTAGATATCCCCCGTCTTCTAGAGGAAGAGTTGGAATTCTGCACTGATCTTATTGATACCTACCCTGGGCATGAAACGCTGTGGTGTCACAGGTAAGAGGGCGTATCAAATAAAACATCCCTTGGAATGATTTTATTGCTTTAAAACTGAAGTCAAAGGGCAATTGTAATTCCGATTAAAGACACATCTTGGTTAGTAAAGACTTGTTTCCTGCCCTGTCCTAAGCCTTTTATTTTTGGTTTCCACACCCATCAGAGCTATTAAATAGAAAACTTGACGGGACTTCAGTACTTTGTTGAAATAAACTGTACACATCCTTCCATAGGACAGTATCATCTGGATAGAGCCTAGATTGTTAATTAATTTCCTCACTCCTTACACTTAAAGGACAAAAGATGAATTAACTGCACAGTCTCCAAATGTGCTTGGCTAGATGGAAAAAAAAACAGTGTAGTCAAAGGCACACTGAGTAAGTTGGCTCTGAAAACTAACTTTAGTTGAATAATTGCCCCTTTCCTTTGTTCTTGGGTTCAAGTTTGGTTCTACTCTGATCTGGGACTGTAAAAGTGGCATCTTAGCACTCCTTGTTTGTTTTCTATGATTTATATCAAATTTGTTAGGTTAGAAAGTCTTTTTTTATTTAAACTTACAACTCTGCAAACTAAATCTGGTATCTGAATATCGGAAAGGGGTCTTCCCACACAGCATCACTATATTGTGCCTTTGGTAACAGTTGTGCAACTCCATTGCCTTCAGTGTGTTAGTACAGATGGAACTGATTGGCCCTATAATTTAGAATGTAGTAAACCATTCTCTTGGTGATACAAAAGAGGGAGTCAATTCAGTTCACTCTCTTAAATGTGCTGGCTGGTTAGGAGCAAAAAGTAGCAAAAACTTTATTTGAACATTTTCACATACTCAGGAAATCCAAATTACAGCACGTTATGGTTTCCCTGACAATTAGTAACATGTCATTTCCCATAAACATTGGGTGAAATCCTGACCCCACTGAAATCCATGAGAATTTTTCCATTGACCTCAGTCGGGCCAGGATTACTGTCAACATTCAGGTTGTTCCAGCTGTTCTCAATTTTTTTTTTTTTTTTTTTTTTTTTTTACTAAGTATATGCATTTTTTTAATGGAAACTTTTTTTGTGACAGTTTTGAGTTGGCTGAATAGAAAATTTCAAGAAATATTTTGTTTTGTGTTTTTTTTCTTTTCCCCTATTGCTGACAGGTCAGCATAGGCATAGTGGAATTTTTCCAGAGTGAAGATCTGGACTTTGAAGCATTTTATTTTAGAAAATCTTATTTTTTGAAAATGCAGAAAAATGTGATAGACCAATTTTTCACTTTTAAAATATTGCTATTTTGAAACCCAGCAGAACTGAAAACCAGGAGAGCCAAAACCTTTCTGCAAACTTCAAAATTTTAGTAAAAATTGTTGTTGATGTAAAATTTATTTTTGGTGCGTCCCCCTCCCCCCTTATCAGTAGTGCACTGCTCACTTTAAAAGTTTAAAAGTCACAAAATGAAACAAGACCTTGTTGAGGCACATTGTAGGGTAGCTTGCACTGCAGCTACTGATCTGGCACCTGTAACAAACACTAAAATAGTTGTGTTTTTAAAAAAACCTAAATATTTAGTCTCCATCAATTTAATGGAAGAGATCTCATTCATATTGCACTGAAAATATGGAGGATTGTTGGAAAAAAGTTAGTGTGTGTGTGTGTGTGTGTAGACATTTCTCTGAATCAGAGCCTTACTTATGTTTGTGACAATCTCCGTCCTGACATTAGGGTTTGAGCTGGGAACCTCTGACCTGAAAGCATGATTTTATCTCTTGAGCTGAAGAATCGGGATCTCTAGCTGAAAGTTGTAAGATACATTTCCTCTCTGGATCTGGCACAGAGTGTAATATATAACACTTGCACTGATCAATTGGTTACAAGTGCACACCAGGGGTGAAAGTGGACCGGTATGGCGTACCAGTAAGAACCCGTACCAGCCTGTATTCACCCCACATTAAAGTGCTGTCGTGGCAGCGCTTTAATGTCCCTGCCCCTTTTGCCTCCCCTCGTCGGGGGCCCTGCCAGTACAGACCCTACGGGCAGGGCCGCCGACTGGGTGGGGGAAGGGCAGCACTGTTAAAGCACTGCTGCAACAGTGCTTTGCAGATCCTTAAAGTGCTGCCATGACAGTGCTTTAATGTCCCTGCCCCTTCACCTCCTCCCCCCGCCATTGGTAGGAGGGGAAAGGGAACACTTACAGTCACTTACCAGTATGTGGCGGGCCGGGGCTGGCTCTGACCTCCCTAGCCTTGCCCCTTCTGGGGGCCAGAGCTGGCCCCAGCCCAGCCTGTACCGGTAGGTGCCTACAACTACTTTCACCCCTGGTGCACACCTGCAGTGGGGCTTGGTAAGCGATGCTTGTTAGTGAAGTTACTAGATTAACAGAAGTCTCCTGGAGACAGAAGTCTTCTGTTTTAACCTGGGGACACGTACAGCATGGGCAGCAACAGTACACTGCATTATCAATGAAAGGAAGCATGTATCTCCACCCGGACTTCAGGAACTCAGTCTGAATTCTCAGTGCTTGAAGTCTGCTGAGCTTGTTGCTGAGAGAGTCAATAGTGATAGTGGTTGTAGTGCTCTTACATCTGTATCACAAGGAAGTGACATGAAGCCACTCACTCAGTTGGCAGGTATGTCAAGTACCAACTGTTGAACAGTAATTTTTGGTTACTATTCATATCAGTCATAGAGAAGTGAAAAGCTTCATATTCTGTTGCCTAACAGGAAGTCATCCCTTTTCCCACCTTAGCAAAATAAGCTGGTTATGTGGGGGAGGGATTTGCTCAGAGGGCACATTGAAATGTAATATCAATTACTTTAATATCTTTAGTTGTGGCAGTAGCTTGATCTTTCGGTGTGTAACTTTTTTTCCCCCCCCTTCTCTGATCTTTCTTTGAAGACGGCATGTGTTCTACCTTCAGCACAATTTAAACAACAAACTTCCTCTTCCAAATGTACAGTTGACATCTGTGGACAGCAGTGATGGAACTTTGAATAATTCACACCCCAGTACAGCAGTCAGTCATGTGACTCATGCCATGGATATTGATGGTTTAAATGATTCAAGCAAACAAGGCTATACTCAAGAAACCAAACGCCTGAAGCGTGCCCCTCTACAGGACTCTCTTGGCTTGGAAATGGAATACAGGTTCATCGATAACATTTTAGCAACTTGCAGAGACATAGATCAGGCCAGGTTTGCTACTGCATACAAGAAATGGCTAGTTACTTTTCTAGGTCCATGAAGGAAGTTTACAACCTTCAGGGTTCCTCTTTTAGTGCAATATTCTCTTATCAAACACATGCATGTCATGGTTGCAAGAGTTTGCTACTCATGTGCTTCTCACCTTTCTTTGTGGTCAGTGCTAAAATTCATATACAAAGTAATAATATTTCATTTATTAAAAAAACTGGCATTGTTTTATATTAAGCAAATGTAGTTTGCTTTTTTCTTCCTTTTTTAAAAATTATACAATTTATATTTTTACTTTTGGCAACTTCATATCATACCATTGTCCTACTTTTTAAATTATTTTTTTTAAATCTTAACATAGACTATGAATAGGGCCCTACCAAATTCACGCCCATGAAAAATGCGCCATGGACCATGAAATCTGGTCTTTTGTCTGCTTTTACCCTATACCACATAGATTTCACGGAGTACACCAGCATTTCTCAAATTGGGGTCTTGACCCAACAGAGAGTTGTAGGGGGGTCTCAAGGTTATTTTCGAGTGATCATGGTATTGCCACACTTAATTCTGTGCTGCCTTCAGAGCTGGGCAGCTGGAGAGCGGTGGGTCTTGGCCAGGCGCCCAGCTCTGAAGGCAGCAGCCTGCCAACAGCAGTGTAGAAGCAAGGGTGGCAACACCATACTGTGCCACACTTACTTCTACGCTGCTGACTACAGAGCTGGGCAGCCGGACAGTGGTGGCTGCTAACTGAGGCAGGCAGCAGCGCAGAAGTAAGGGTGTCAATACCATAGCATGTCATCCTTTCTTCTGTACTGCTGCCTTCAGAGCTGGGCTCCTAGCCAGCTGCGCTGCTCTCCAGCTGCTCAGCTCTGAAGGGTAGCAGTACTGCAAACCCCCCTACAATAACCTTGCAGTCCCCTCCCCCAACTCCTTTTTTTGGTCTGGTGAAATTTCAGATTTAAATAGTTGAAGTCATGAAATTTACAATTTTTAAAATCCCATGACTGTGAAATTGACCAAAATGAGCCATGAATTTGGTAGGGCCCTAACTTGAACAGTGGGGCTTTCATTTTTTAAAGTTTAAAGCTTTGATCCAAATGGAATGTCTGGAAAACAAGTAGGTGGATCTGTCATTGTAACATGAACCACCTTCCAAATTCTTCTTCTCTACCATAGTGAATGCTGGTACTGACTCTTAACCAAAGCCAGTGGAGTCAGGTTTTTCAATAAGAATGATTACTTCTGAATTGCTAACTGTCCATCAAAGATCAGGCTGCAATGTTTCTGCCTTCAGTTCCCCTTTTCATTATTTGTAAGGGAAAATATTACTACACACTGGAATTGTGCTTTTTGTTGTTGTCTGTGGTCTTTTATTTGCCTCACTCATCTATTGTACATGGTTGATACCAAAGCCTACAAAATTGACCTTGTCAAGTCAGATACTCATTGGTGGATGCAGGAAAATAAACCATGTTTCTTACACACCGTGAAGAAGTATCGTTAAAGCTAAATATGCAGGATTTGTTAGCAAAGTTCTTTCTCTGATATACTTTTTATTTGTTACCTCAATAAGCCAGAATTAGACATGCTATTTACATTTCTGAATGTATTATGTACACTACAGTGTCCCACAATGCCCACTAAACCACACATATTAAAAAGCTATAGAAAAACTAAGAACATACGAGTATCTTAGATGATGGGATAAAAATAAATTATGCTGACAGTATTAGTACTGTTTTAAAATGTGCAGAGTTTCTTCCCCTCCTTGCTTGCGCATTGCTTCATCCCATGAAGCAGAGCATCAATTTCATTTTTCTTCTCTTTCAATGGACTTTTTCCCATCCAACCCCCCAAGTGTATATGTGCTGGGAAGACCATTCATACAGTTTCAGGATAGTTCTGATCCTGACTTCCCTTTTCGTTACCAATGCAGGTATGTATAAATACTTGTACTGGCATTTTCTCAGAGCTTTACTCTACATGAGGGACTTCTGTACCAGTGTAGCTTCATCAGTGTAATTGTGCCAGTGCAACGCCCTCTTGTAGAAGCATTGTGCCAGTATAAGCAAACCTTTGCACTAAGGCAACTTTTTACCCCTGTTTCAAACAGAGTAGACCAGCTAAGAGGATCCAGAGCTTCAGGAGAGATCCTTTACCACAATCCCCCTGTGTGTGTTTTTGTATTGTCTTTCATCAACATGATCAGTATCATGCTGCTGCTCTTGCTGCTCAGAGAATACTATGAGCAGTAGAAAAGCACTGGGAGTGCACAGGATTCCTGTAGTCCCACGGCCCTTTTGAGTCTCCCATCGTCGGAGTTAATCTTGCATGTCAAAGGGAAAGTCGACCTCTTGTATAGTACGTTTGGCTTTAGCAATGTGGTTGAATTTTATGATCTTCTGAGAAAAGGGCAACCAATAGGGTCATTCAGGAAACAGCAAGTATTGTGTAATCAAGGTCTCTAAATGTAAACTCCTGAATTTTTAACTCTGCAGAGATTGCTGCCTCCTATGATTTGGAGCTTCTGCTCATAGCTACTCTGTGGCTACAATGAGTTCATAGAGACACTTCATTGTATGTACTTCATTGTGACTGCTGGGTGCCCAGAAAGTGTGACACTGCCTACCACTGTAGTTTTACAGATTATATTGTCAATCCTAAAATTTACATTTAAAGCCCTTAATTTTGTCTCTTTCAGTTTTATCTTTTCACAGATTACCTTTCTATTAAACAGGTATTGGAGGAGAGTGAAAAGTGAGGAGAATTTGTGCCTTGTGAAGTAGATTATTATTATTTTGTGGGGGAGAATGCTGTCTTCTGCTTGTACCATAGTATAAAATTTTTGGGGGGAGAGAGGCTGTCATGGGTGATAGAATGTGAGTTGAAATCTATTATAAATTTATGTTGGACTGAAGTCTGTTAGCTTCCTAGAGCTATTGTAATAGAAATATTCTGATACTGAATTTGACAGCCCTTCCATCATCATAAACACTTGCGTTCAAACTCTGTCCTCTGATACTTGTGTGCAACTCCTTTTTGACATCCCTGGGAATTATGCATATGTGTATGAAGACAGAATTTGGTCCTTATAGAACTATATGCATTTTCAGACTTTAAAGGTGCTCCAATGGGTCTTGGAGTAAAGTGTTGTTTGGTTTTGTTGTGGTGGGGTTTATTAAAGTTTTAAATGGACACTGTCAATTCAAATTGTAGATTTTTTTAAAAAAACTTTTTTCAGAAAATGTAAATCTGATTCAATTTTTTTTCCATGATTGCTTTAAAATTCCAGAGAAAACAATTACATTAGTAAACAAAATAACTATTTCCTAGAGGTTTGCATTACACAAACCTTGCAGTATTAAGGACTCAACATTGGGTGGGTGATGTGGGAAAATTATAGGCAAAAAGTGAAAATGACTTCAATGAGTTGCATTTTTTCCAAGCTCAGAAAAAACTCAACCAACAGCATCACCAGTTAAAAGAAAATAAATTATTAAAAATTCTTTTTATCTTAAAAATCTAGGGTGGTGTTAAAAATATAGAAAAGAAAATCTATTCACTTAATATTTTGTTTGAGATGTCAGTGCCCTTAGCCTTTTATGTAAAGTGGTTAAAGTAATTCCTTAGGAGCATATTTTCAAATTTAGAATTTTGTGATGTCTTGTAACCATGAACTCTCTCAAACATGACCACTTAATTTAATTTGACTGGGTTTCTTTTAAAGTCCTAACTGGAGGAAGAAGGAATACAATAAATAGTAGTAAAAATTATTAGACTTCAGGCCATTGGTAATCAACAAACATAAAAGTTACTGAACACAGCTCCTCAGTATTAAGTAACACTGTATTCGGCATTTACTGTGTCATAGGTCAGAACATTCTAACTCAATTAAATGAGGGTTTTGCCGGGTGAAACACCTGACTGCAGCCATGCAGCACCAAACATGATTCTTTTAAAAGGTAGTACAGACATAAATCTGGCTTTATCCAGCACTAAACTGTTCAAGGCCTTTTTAAGCTTCAGTATCTGTTAATTCTGTCCTTTATTGTATAGTATGGCATTTACATTGGTACAAACCCTTTTTGTGCACTGACTGTCTTTTATAGCAACATCTTTGCACTGGAAATGAATTGAAGGCTTTGAGAAAGGAATGCTTTGAGAAAGGAACTCTAAAAGTGGTTAATTGTATTTCAAATCAAGTCAAAATGAACAATCCCATTTTTAAATGATGTGTAGTGTTCTCTGCTGTAATGGGCATTACCTAGTGTTGCATCAGCAATTGGTTTTTCTGGTGTAATCAGTAGAGCAAAACATACTGATGACTGTAGTGATGTTTGACTATAGAGCTTGCCTGAATGCTTATAGTCTTACGGCATGGCTTAACTTGCAAATATAGAGTGCTTTGAGTTAAACCAGCCTTCGTAGAGCTCAGTAGGAAAAGCGAGGCAGTCCACACTGAGAGTTGCAAGTTCACTGGCGGGGCCACATTTGCAGCAACAGGAGGAGTGGTGCATTATGGGCAGCTATCCCATAGAGCATCTCTTCCCATTCTGGCACTGTGGCTTGTGTGGGGCGGGGCATTCTGGGTCCTGTCCCAATGCCCCATGATGCATTGGTTTGCATCCCAGCAGTCCCTGTGCTTCCATCCACACTTGGCACATCTTTCAACATTTTTTGTACTGTGCGCTCTGTCTTCCCTTTCAGTCTGCAAGAATGGATCCCGAACTCCTGAGGAATATGCTGACGAGTCTCTCCAACACATCACGTTTGGCAGTCAAGTTACTCCTTAAGATCCAAACTGACAGTGAGAACTCCAACGGTATCGACTCGAGTAACACATATGACATGAGATTGCTTGTGGCATTCACAGACATGCTCACCACTGTGGAACACCGCTTTTGGGCTCAAGAAACAAGCACTGAGTGGTGGGATCACATCGTCTTGCAAATCTGGGGAGGCGAGCAGTGACTGCAGAGCTTTCGGATGAGAAAATCCACTTTCATGGGACTGTGTGCTGAACTCGCCCCCATCCTGCAGCTCAAGGACATGAGATTGAGAGCTGCCCTGCCATTGGAGAAGCGGGTGGCTATTGCAGTATGGAACCTGGCTACTCCAGAAGCTACCTATTGGTAGCTAAACAGTTTGGAGTGGGAAAGTTGACCGTTGGAATAATCATGTTGATGCAAGTTTGCAGGGCCATTAATCGAATCCTGCTCAGAAGAACCATGATTTTGGGTAACATGCATGACACTGTGGCTGGCTTTGCACAAATGGTTTCCCTACCTACGGAGGGGCAATAGATGGGACACACATTCTGATTCTGGCACCACTCCACCTAGCCTCTGAGTATATTAATCAGGAAGGGGTACTTCTCTTGAGGCGTTTGTGGATCACGGCGGGCGTTTCGTTGACATTTAATGCAGGGCTGGCCTGGAAAGGTGCATGACACATGCATCTTTCGGAACACTGGCCTGTTCAGAAAGCTGCAAGCCGGGACTTTTTTCCAGACGAAAGATCACCGTAGGGGACATAGAAATGTCCATTGTGATCCTTGAAGACCCCGCTTACCCTTTAATGCCGTGGCTCATGAAACCCTACACAGGGAGCCTTGACAGCAACAAAGAGCAGTTCAACAGCAGGCTGAGACAGTGCAGAATGACTGTGGAGTGTGATTTGGACATTTAAAGGGCTGCTGGTGTTCTCTGTCTGGGAAGTTGGACCTGGCCGATGATGACATACCCGCGGTTATATCTGCGTGCTGTACCCTCCGTAACATTTATGAAGGGAAGTGTTAAAAATTCACTCAAGCATGGAACTCGGAGGTTCAACATCTGGAGGCTGAATTTGAATAGCCAGAGAGTAGGGCTATTAGAGGGGCCCAGCGCGGGGTTCCAAGGATTAGGGATGTCTTGAGGGAATAATTTTTGAGGCTTACTGCCACCAGTAATGTCTGGTGCCCTGCACAGGAGTGAAGTGAAGTGGTTCCAATGTTAGCAGAGCAAACAGATTCCTACTAACTTGCAGTGCCTGTTGCTTTCCTGGGCTAAGGTATCTTTTACTTTATGCAATAATAAAGAATGTTTTCAAAGCCAAAAAATCCATTAATTGAAAAGAAACACAACTTGGGAAGCAGAAAGGGCAAGAGGGTGGTGTGGGGAACGATACAATCACAAATTTGTATATGTCCTGTTACACTTAGCTTTCCTGTCTGGAGTTCTGTGCAATGAGTGCTGCACTTCAGGATGGCTATAATGCAGGGTGATGGGGGTTGCGTGCAGTGGGGAAGGGTTGTGGAGACAGATGGTGGTGATAAGAACCCAGATTTTGGGGAAAGTGGGTTGGAGGTGACATGGACATAAGGGAAAGAATTTGGGGACAAGGACTGCAGGGGGTGAGGAGGTGGGCAGTTCTCCGCCTGCATGGTTATGAGCGCCTGGATCGAGACCGCTTGGCACTCCATGATGTTTATCAGCTGATCCGTGCTTTGCTACCGGAGCTCTGCGCTTTTGTGTTGGCGCTCCTCATTCTGCTGGCAGATCCTCCTTTCACTCTACCTCCAGTCCTGTGTTTTAGATTCTCATTAAGGGACTGCTGCATTACTTCATGCAGCATGTCGTCTTTGCTTCTGTGTGGCCTCTTCCTAATTCTTTGGAGTCTTTTGGCCGGTGATAACACAGATGGCTGAGATCTCAAGGTTGCATCTGTAAAGGCAAAATGCAACACTTAACAGAGACAGCATTGTTCATACCAAACCGAGAAATGGTTCCCCCTGTACTTAAGGGCAAGCACAGTCTACACAATAGCATCATCCCAAAGTGAGTGTACATAACCCACGGGAGTCCCAGAAATAGTAAGTAAGCACAAAGTCCAGGGGGACTGATTGTTTCACGGCCCTATTGTCCTCTGTGCCTTGGGGAGAGCCAACAGCTGCAGGGGCTTCTATACTGAACATGGTCCCCACATTTTCCACAGGAGTTCACTCTGGAAGATATCTTGCTGCTGGGGGTGACCTGGAAAGCAAGGGGGGGTCTTCTACTGCAATGCGGCTTCCACCCTGGCCCATGTGCAGCCTGCCTGTATGCAGCAATGGTCCCCCTGCCCCTCACGGGCACAGTGGTGTGTTAGCCTGACTAGGACAAGGACCACAGTGGCTCTCCCAAGAAACCTGTGCAAACGCATTGCCCAACTTCTGGATGAGACCTTTGAAGAGATCACTGAGGCCGATTTATCACAATGTGAGAGAGCACATCAACACCCTATTCTGCATCTCGGCATGCACACAGCCCTAATCCTCCTCGCCCCAAGAGCCTGTGCTGAATAACTTCCTTCCCAAAATAAAAGCAGCTTACCAGGAACCTCCTCTAGTGTTTGTCCTTCCTCAAGCACTGGCTGCCGTGACTGGCTACCTTCCTCCCGGCTTAAGAACGGCTCCTGGCTGCTGTCGTCCTCCTCCTCAACACCCTCACTCCTGCTTTTCTCTTCCTCCTCCTGCTGCTTTGTTCAACTGGGCTCAGAAGTGTCCATAGTAGTCCTCGGAGTGGAGGTGGGATTGCCCCCAAGTTTTGCGTCCAGCTCTTTGTAGAAATGGTAGGTCGCCAGGGCACCACCAGAGTGGCTGTTTGCCTTGCGGGCTTTGCGGTAGGCATTCCGCAGCTCCTTCACTTTAAACCTGCACGGCGTCCTGGTCATGGCCCTTTTCCATCGTGTCCCTTGATATCTGCCCAAAGGTATCCTAATTTCAACGTCCGGAGTACGGCTGGGACTGGACAGCTCCCTCCCGCAAAACACTGAGGAGGTTAAGCACCTCACCATTTCTCCATACCAGGGATCGTCTGGTGCGTGGAGGCATAGTCACCTGGAAAGATTTGCTGACAGCACTCCATGCCTGACTGAGCAAACAGGAAGGAGATTTTCAAAGTTCCCAGAGAATTTAAAGGGCAGGGCAGTAGAGTTCAAAGTGATGTCCCATCATGCCTGTTCTAGCCACTCTGGTCACTTCTTGAGGCCAAACAGAGCACATTAACAGACCAGGGCATCCACACTGGCGCTGTGATGCTCCAGTGGGGGCACATCAAACATTCCACTCGCCAAAGTGGAGTATCGGGAGTGCTCTAGCTGTGGAGTCTGGGTGCTCTTTGTGTCTTGGCAGTGTGGACGCGTCATGAGTTAGAGCGCACGCAGCTGCTTTAATGTCTCCAACTTGCAAATGTAGCCATGCCCTTAGAAATATTTTCATTGTTTTAACAGAGGACAATTGAATTTTCAGTCTGAGTAATTTATTACTAGTTGTTTAGTTATATATATATATATATATATATATATATATATATATATAATACAGTAAGAAAGTTTTGGATTCTGTTTTTTCAACTGAAACTAGGTAAAGCATTTGTGTTTTGTGTTAGAAATTTATGGGAGTACTTTTTCACTTCTCACCTTAAAGTAGGTAATTTCATGAATCTTTAAACAGTACTATGTATTCTTGACAACCAGAATCAAAGGGTCTTGAAGCGGCCTTATCTACACAGTCAAATCCAGCAATCAAATATCTTAAGAATGTGTATTTTAAAAGTGAACAAAATACAGCAATTGCAGCTAGGATGATTGCGAGATAATTTAACATTTTGACTACAGGGATTTCATGATCAAACTTCTGCACAAGGCTTTTTCCCACCCTTATTAGTAGTGCTGCTTCTACATTACAGAAGTGATCCTGAGCTCTTTGATTCTTTATACTATCATTTAAAAAATAAACTGTCAGACTCAAATCTTCTACAGCAGTGATGTTGAAACTTTTTGTATCGGTGACCCCTTTCACACAGCAGGCCTTGGGGTGTGATCTCCTCTTATAAATTGGGGGCGGGAGGTAATTTAATTTATTGAGGGCTCAGGACTCTCCACCTTATGGAGCGAACATCTCAGGATTCCTATGTAACCACCTTGCAACTCCCTGTGGGGTCATGACCCCGAGTTTGAGAACCCCTGTAATCTATAGAGACCATGAGATCAATGGAGTGAAAAGTAGATGTGACTAGCATGTTTGCTATTTTCCCCTCTATTTGATGTTAAATATAAAGAAAACCTCCATTTTCCAAATGATCTTAAAATTCAGTTTAGTAACAAAAGGCCATTGTATTCTCTAAGATGTTTTTCCTTTTCTTTCCCATTGTGCTCAGAGAATGGTTCATTCTGAACTGCATGTCCCCTTTTTCCCAGCTAACAAAGAATGTAATGAAGCTATGGGGAGGTGGCCTCATTTAACATAAGGATAGCTTTGGCTACTTCCCCAAAAATGCTCTGATAGTGCCCCTAAGTGCCCCTAAATTCATCAGACCCATTCACAATCTCAGGCTAAACCCAGATCCTCATTTCAGAGGTGAAAAGCAAAAGCGTTATCTGTTAAAGCCATCTAGTTTCCCTTAAGAGTGTTGTGGTTTTGGTTGGTTGGTTTTTTAACTAAACAAATCTAGGGGAAATAAAATAACTCAAGTAGTTTTTAAAATGGGAAAACTATATAATTTGTATAGACTCTCATCAACTATTTCCTCTGACAGAGCATTGTATTGCAGTCAAGTGGAAGAAATTAGTGCTTCCAAGAAAGTTCCTTGTAGTCAGTTTGCTTTCAAAATGTTACTGTCCGTGATTATAAACCTGATACTTCCATGTGGCTTTTACTTAGTGTGTAATGTTATTTCTCAGGGCATAGATTATTTTCGTGAATTAGGGTACATTTTTACAGTTTATAGTCAATGGTTAATAAAAAGAATAAGTGATAAACATACAACTAACTGGCTCTTAACATTTTTAGTCTTGTATATAGTCACTAGATAAAACTGCAGCTAGGTACCTGCTTTAGGCCTGCCTTTCCCATTTGCCCCCATACTCACTTTCTGTACACACATTTTACTCTATCTTAAATTGCTATAGTGAGTTATCAGGCAAGTAGGGGCCTGATCCTGAAAGTTGCTGGGTATCTCCTGTGTAGCTCCCAAGTGCACTCCTGTCCCATTGATGTGAATGGGAGTTGAAAGCACTCAGCACCTCAGAGAGCCAGGCTTTAGAAAACCTGGGGAAATGTATCTATTTTGTATCTGTTGACATATATTTTGACTTTTCTAAACCCTGCTTCGACTCTGAACACTAGAATCAAACCTGTTTTATGAGGTAAAAGATTTTTATTTATCAGTTAGACAATTGTATGTTTATGTACCTTACAGCTTGACTAAAGAGCAGCACTCCTTACTGAAAACTGTGTTCAAGCATTCTTATCTGTACTGTATGGAACCTGCTCATAATCCTAGTAAATTGTTTGTTTGTTTGTTTTTAACCAACACTAATATATCTGTATGTTGTGCATATTGAATTTTCTGAATGGAATATGATTATGGTGAGGCAAGGTAGCTTTTCTTGGAAGACTGTTAACAGTTCACATGAGATGTGAATGTTAGTGCCTAGATACTACAGATTGGTTTTCTATACAGATGCATTATGAATGGATAAATATATTGTATAGATTCTCATGGTCTAGTATTGCAAGAGTCCATATGTGATATAAAATATCAGAAGAGAAAGTGTTTCTTACAAGGCAAAATAAATATATATATATTTTGCCTTGTAAGAAACACTTTCTCTTCTGATATTTTATATCACATATGGACTCTTGCAATACTAGACCATGAGAATCTATACAATATATTTATCCATTATATATATTGACCATTCCCATTTGTTCAGGTTTTTACTTTGTGAAGTGGCTACATTTTTAATGCAGTGTTCCCATTTTGTAACAGTGTGCTTGGGAATGTTGAAAAATGGGAGAGTGGTTTTGGGTAGCATTGGGATCCATGGTATTGCAAATATGTCGATCAGTACTATAGTACCTGTGTGAACTGCTGTATAATTTTATAAAGCCATCACTTTGATCTCACAAAATTTTAACCGAATTAGGGGATATGGATGGATGGATCTCTATATATCTATATATATCTATCTATATATATAGATATTCATTTTTTATGGCTGTCATTGTTAGAAAAAACACTATTCTTTTATGTAAGCAATTTTTAGCCAAAAGATTGCATTTTATCAGAAACTTTCATATTTTGTTGATATTACAACTATCATTGTCATAAATACTCTGCAGATTGATTGTTTGGTGCAGATAAATTAGATTAAAATTAAGGTTGATGGCAATAAGAATCACATTATGACAACTGTATAAATAGTATAATGGTGGGAATAAAACAGTGTGCATAAATTTGTTAGTGTTCCATAGAATAATAAATGGTAAGAAGTACTTTCCCCTCCAGTGCTTTCTTTTATTAGAAGAGAAATTCCTTTAAGAGAATACCACTGTAGATCAGTAAAGAGAGAGATTTCTTGAACACAATCAGAAATAAGCCATTTGTGAATAAGTAATCCATGATAGGTGCACTACAATAACTAGGAAGAGAAGGCTATTGTGCCCAGTATAAATCTCTTCTTGTAATGAAAGGCCAAACTCTCCTACATCTGGGTTATTATAAGGTACTTGAGGCTTTGTGAATGGCAGTTCTTCCATAGTGGCTGTTTGCTGCCTTGTAGAAGAAACTGGGCATTCCACCACACCAGCCCCTACCGAGTGAATCTGCCAACTTCAGGAATTGCTGAAGGTAAAGGGCATTCTCAGAGATCCCTTCTTTTGCCACTGCTGACCAGCCCATCTCACTTCCACAAGTTCCTGAACAGCACAGCTTCTACAGGAGCTATGTTTCCAAGAGCACTGCCACCCTTGGATGCCCTGGGAGACTGTTACAAACTCTGAAAGGGGGGGCATAAATTACCGGAGACTGTGCTCAGCTGTTTGGATGGGGGAATCTGGTGGACTTTGGTGAGCATCCCCCATCTATTGACCTGGAATCCCAAAGAGCACACCTGGAGAGCATTCCAAAAGAGGCATGCCATGAATGAGGTGCTTCAAGGTCTGTGGGTACAAACTCTCTTGCATACTCCTCTCTGCTTCCTCGTGATCTACTGTAAGTGATTGACTACAATCATGAAACAGTATCTTTGAGTGCTGATCCTCTTAGTTTTTTATATTTCCCAATGCGTGCTTTTTTTTTAAAAAAAAAAAAAAACTAATGGACAAGAGTTTCAAAAGTGCCAATGATTTTGGATGCCTCCATTTTTAGGTACTGAGCTTGAGAACTTCTTTTGAAAGGGCCTGGTTTTAAGAAAACGTTGAGCACCTTCTGAAAATCTGTTTGGAGACTTTCCACCCTTTGCTACTGAAAAGGGAGACTGGGAGGATCTGCAAGAAATTGTAGATGTGTAAGTGCAATGTTGATGCACGTAACTTTCAGGTTCATTATTAAGCTTGAGGCCTTTTTAAGGGTTTGTAATAACTGGATAAAAGCAATATTAGGCCTGATCCTGCAAAACTTCACTCATGAGAATATGGGTGGCAAGATTTGGCCCTTAATCTGCTACTGCGGATAGGACCTGTTCCTGCTCCTGTTTAAAACCGATGGCAAAACCTATTGATTTTAATGGTGCAGGTTTGGGCCCATACTGGAGATGAAAGATGATAAACCACTACCTGATAGTTCGATAGTAAAAATGTTTAGTGTGATGAATTATAAATGGCTCAGCTGTTTTAAGTTAATTGTTTTATGTATGAGAGTAAACCAGGCTCTCATGGAAAACAGTATTGTTACTGGTGTGGTATTTATCAGTTTGTATCATCCTTAAGGAAAAAAATTAAGGTTGCTAGCTCGTTTTGGTCTTAAAGGATAACTGGAAAGGGATTGGGGTACTGCAAGATTCCTGTATGCAACAGCTGTAGAAGCAACTGAATTTTGTTCATTTTTAATAGCAGAGAAAGGGTTTTTGACCATTGCCCTGGGATTGCCAAGAGGGAAAGAGGAGTAATTTTTAAAATCTGAACTAAAAACAGGAATAAGTATCTTTAGGACAGTAGTTGCTAGTTTTATCTGGTATCTTGCCATCCATCATCTTTAGGGATACTCTGAGGTCACATTCTGCTGCTAGACATACGTTAGAGTTCACTGTGGACATCAATGTTAAGAAACTGAAATGTGGTGGGAAGGATTTCATATAATGTATGCATATGTGTGAATCTTAGAGTAAGTTGCAGTACAAGTCATAAACCTAGTTTTAAGACAGTATTATTGATGGACTGCATAACGCTTGACATCAGAGTTCAATGTTAAATGCATGTTGTGGGAAGTTGAATGTATAGAGGGTCCTGGGCGTTAGATACCTTTTGATTTTATCTTAGCTGCTGGGGATTTTAGCAAATGTTGATTGGCTTTAGTTTTACTGTTTTTAAAGTGCACAGTATTTTATTTTATGGTGCAATAATAAACTGCACACATATCTTATCTCATAATCACTCAGGTAACAGTGATTTTCTTTTTTTAAATGTAGCAGCTTGAAGTTTATTTTGAGAAATCGAATCCTATTGTAAGAAGCTAGTAATGGATAGTTTCTTCCGCTGCAGTTAGCCCCAACACACCTTAATGTGCTCTACTGTAAGAGGATCCCATTGGGTATAAATTTTAATTCCTTATAAATTCAGATCCTTTAGAAACATAAGACAGTATCCTAACATTGTTTTCCAGTTGTGCACACTAAATTATAACTTGTTCTTCTCAGCTATTTTGTATTGCATGCTCTTTCCCCCCCCCCCCTATTATCCTAGTAGTACAAAAATATATTAAAAACCAGACATGGAATTCTAATCATCCTATGCAGATGTCTTCCAAAATTACAGGTACAATTTTAGTGGCAGTGGCTGGCAGAATGAATTTTCCACTTATTTATCTGTAGACTTGTTTTTATATGTACTAGTGAGAGAATATACTAAGCGCAGCTATAAGTTATTGTATTTCTGTAGAAAATTGAAAATAGTGTAAAATTGTTTTTTGCTAAATGTTGGCAGTTTTTAAATAAACTTTTCATCTCTTAAAAATCTGTGGTGTTTGATGACATATTTCACACTGCAATCCAAATTTTATTGTGTTCAGAGATAAACATGCTTCCCTAATCAGTAGAAATCTAGGTTGAGACTATAAATTCTGTGATGTTGGAACCATATTTTCCCATATATCTGTTAATGGTGTCAAAAACTTGTTTAGTTTTATATAAATAGTCTATTTACAAATAGAAAATAAGCAATTTTCAAATAGTGTTACATATCTAGCCCATAAATTATCTAACCTATAAAGTATCCTCATGTGCAAATATCTGACAGGATGGTGAAGAACAAAGAGACTTTAAGAATCAGAGAGGTAACCGTGTTAGTCTGGAATAGCAGAGGTAACAGAGTCCTGTGGCACCTCAAAGACTAACTAGAGACTTTAGTTGTTTACTTTCAAATTAGTATTTTTAGTTGTCCTATATGAAAGTGTATATAATTAAAACTAGCACCTGTCTGCATACCCTCTTTCCAATCTGCCACTGTTTCTTTCTTGATCTTCAACTTGCCTCCTATTGAAGCCTTTGGCCTTTCTTAAATCTAAACAGTCAACTACGCCAGATTATGCCACATTCAAAAGAATTGGTACTGGGTCCATAACACTCTATTTGCTTATAATCTAATGCAAATTAGTTCCCAGATCCAAAACATAAAACCAGTTAATTCTTTTTAAAAATGTGCTTTGCCTCACTCAGATTAAAGATAGGGAATAGTATAAAAGTATGGTATTCTGATCTCCTCTTTTTATGTAACATTCTGCTGCATAAACGTGATGAAAATACATGATAAATAGGCTTCAGATGACCCCACTATCTGAATTTCATTAAAATATTTTCAGTTTTGCTGTGCATATCACTCTTAACATAGTAATTCTACAAATACACATGGATTAAAACTTGGATCACTTAAATCTCTGTGTTTATTGGTATGTTTACAATACTCATCAAATTTGAATTGTAATTATGGATTTTTTAAAATATGTCTTGTCTCCCAAATGGGTCACAGGTATGCTGTCCTTTATATTAAAGTGCCATTCATAGACTTAAAGATGCAATAGTATAGTTTCCAAGCTTTGGCAAAGCAGGACAGTTCAGTTGCTGTTTAAATGATACTTTAATTCCAGTATGGTAACAATTATACGGACATTACCACAATTCCCATGTGCTACTAATATTAGCAGGTGCTTTGCTGGACAACTTCCTGGACTTTTTTTTTAAGGACATGATTAGGCAATCCCAGTATAACATCATATACAACAGATTTTTCATAAAGCTAAGCAACCACATGTTTAATTAGAAAATTACAATTCACATAACCTGAGGCCAGTAATTCTCAAATTCCCATACTTCTCTTCTCCAGTACTGATCCCTTGAATAATCATCTTTTGTTTATTATCAAGACTGTCAAATACATACCATGTTACTGTCAAAAAGTAATAGACAAATGCAAATAAATTGGCTTTAAATACAACGGATGTGGCTGCTTGGTTATATCCCACATCCATGCTTTGTGATTGCTCTGTTCATTCACTCTTCTCTCATTGACTGGTCCTAATAAACATGAGGACCCCTTCATTGCTACCTCAGTACAGCTAATAAGCACACTGAAAAATGATGTTAAGTCCCTCACTTACAGTTTTTCTTGCCATTAACATTAACAAACATTAAAGGTTAAAACTCTGTGTTCACCACCAAACTTTAGCATTTGCAAATTTGATTATAATTGACTTTATATCAGCAGTGGGCTTTTTATTTTCAATTTAGTTGGAAAAGCATCCGAAAATCCAAAATGATTACTGTTCAGTTTGATTACCAACAGTTTGAGGGCTGTTCCCTTGTACTGTGCTGATATGAGTCCATATCACAATGGTACCAGGCCAAACCCCATATTCTTTTGTGTGTGTATGTAATAATCGATAGCAGTAAAACATGCAAAAAGCAGGAAAAAATCAAATCTGGATGATTTGAGGGATTAATAGGATTGTAGATCCTCCAGCTTTCGGTCTCTAGTTCAAAGCCAAAACAGGTTACCAATGATCAAAAGTAATCCGCAGCAGAAACCTCATTTCACACAGGAAAAAACAGCTATGACAAACTTGTTTTGGTCGACAAGCCCATCTAAATGACCCTCACAACCTGCTTCAGCACAGGCTGCACAAGCTAGCTGTACCCAGACGGCTCAGGCGTGCTTCCGCAGCCTGTGCTGTAGCCCTTGCCATGGTGACCTTGGTGCTATTTTTAGTGAGCTACCTAGATTTCCGGTAACGTGGTATATCTACATGAGTTGTCATTCACACCTCTCACTGCTGTGTGCTGTGGACCCCACAGACCCTTTGTTTCAGGGATAAACTGGTGGTGAACTAGCTCTTATTTATTTTACAAGTTGTGGAGTGGTTGCACCTACCTGCCCACCTTTTCCAAAGCTGTTGGGTTGCTGTTTAATTTAAAACAATGCAACATAACTTTTTCCCCCGAGACAGACAAGTTAATATCTTTTACTGGACCAACTTTTATTGGTGAGATAGACAAGCTCTCGAGCTACACAGAGCTCTTTCTCAGGTCCGGGAAAGGAATTGTGTGTCACAGTTAAATATAAGATCTAACCGATAGTTTAGCATAAGTAGTTAGCACACATTCTAAGGGACCAGTCAAGGTGGTCGGGGGGGGGGGGGGAGGGGACAGGAGAGTTAGTGGGTAACAGTGTTGTAATAACTTCAAATCCAGTGTCTGTATTAAGACCATGATTTTTAGTGTCTTGCGAAGTTATGAATTTAAGCTCCCAGGCAGATTTCCTTTGTGGATGAGGACTGGTAGGTCAGATGTAAAGTGATCGTTTTGTGGAAAATGTTCACCGACTTTTTTTTTTTTTGTGGAGAAACAAGTTGGCTGTTTCCAAGAAAGAAAATATTACCCAGAGGTGGAGAAGGCTTCTAGAATCCCACAACATCTTATTCTGTAAAGCCTCAGCCCTTGTTCAATGTGACTGAAAATCTGACAGCTTTCAAAAGGCTTCAAGAGGAACAGATTTCTTGGTTCCAGCTCAGTTCCTGCAATCCCCATAAACGCAGCATAGTCAGTTTAGTAGTGCTTGACTGGAATGAATATAGAAATTAAAATATGCTTTCCAAACTCCCCCATCTGTAGTGGCACTGCCTTGCCACTGAAACTGCACTGTTGCTTCAGCTGAGAAATCTGAGGGAGGCAGGTGCGTGGTAGAGGTATGTAATAATTGCCTGTGGGCTAAAAGGGAGGGGAAAGCAAAACATAAACAATAATTCCTTTTCTGTCTTGTACAGATCTTGCATCATTCTCAGTTGATTTCACATATGGCAGGGAAACCAGATTATCTTCAGTTATTTTCTCTCAAATCTTAAGTAACCCCTTCCTAAGGGAGAGAATGTATTTGCGTCAGTGGAAAAGACATGCCTTGTGAAATATAGGAAATATAAACTTTAAAGTGCTACTTTACCCACAAATCAGCTGTGCAACCTGAATTCTCCTCCCTCCTCCCTCCCCTGCCAGGAATGGTAATAGGAATGGAAAATCACAGTCAAAAATGCCATTTTCTCAACATCTCACAAAAGAACATCAAGCTAAAATGCTTACCTAGAGTTATTGGAAATAGTAGCAGATATATAAGTAGGGGCATTGCCAGCAGATTGAGGGACGTGATTGTTCCCCTCTATTCGACATTGGTGAGGCCTCATCTGGAGAACTGTGTCCAATTTTGGGGCCCACACTACAAGAAGGATGTGGAAAAATTGGAAAGAGTCCAGAGAAGGGCAACAAAAATGATTAGGGGCCTGGAGCGCATGACTTTTATAGAGGCTGAGAGAACTGGGATTGTTTAGTCTACAGAAGAGAAGACTGAGGAGAGATTTGATAGCTGCTTTCAACTACCTGAAAGGGGGTTCTAAAGAGGATGGATCTAGACTGTTCTCAGTAGTAGCAGATGACGGAACAAGGAGTAATGGTCTCAAGTTGCAGTTGGGAAGGTTTAGATTGGATATTAGGAAAAACTTTTTCACTAGGAGTCAAGAATCAGGGTGGTAGCCGTGTTAGTCTGGAATAGCAGAGTTAACAAAGTCCTGTGGCACCTTAAAGACTAACTATAAAGTTTTGAAGCATGAGCTTTCGTGGGCTAATACCCACTTCGTCGGATGCAAGCAGTAGAAGTGTTCACAAACAGGCAGTTATAGAAAAGTAGGTAAGAGCCAGGTGGGAGGTGAAAAGGTTAGTCCAATTAAGCTGAGCCAGCTTGTTATCTCCGATCAGGGAGTGTGGATTATTCGTCTAGCATTTGAATGGGGTCTGTGGACATGGAGAGATGAGAAACAATGCCTGTAATGAGCCAACCATTGTAGATCCCGGTTCAATCCCAAAGTGTGTGTGCCGAATTTGCAAATGAATTGAAGCTCTGCAGTCTCTCTTTGCAGTCTGGATCTGAAGTTCCCTTTCTGCAGAATGGTGACCTTTAAATCCGCAATAGTGTGTCCAGGCAGGTTGAAGTGTTCCCCTACAGGTTTTTGTATATTGCCATTCCTAATATCTGATTTGTGTGCATTTATCCTTTTTCGTAGGGACTGTCCAGTTTGGCCGATGTACATAGCAGAGGGACACTGGTGGCATATAATGGCATATATGACATTGGTTGATGTACAGGTGAATGAGCCAGTGATGGTATGGTTGATCTGGTTAGGTCCTGTGATGGTGTTGCTGGTGTAGATATGTGGGCAGAGTTGGCATCGAGGTTTGTTGCATGGATTGGTTCCTGAGTTGGAGTTATTGTGGTGCAGTGTGCTGTTGCTGTTGAGAATTTGTTTAAGGTTGGCAGGTTGTCTGTGTGCCAGGACTGGCCTTCCTCCCAAGGCTTTTGAAAGTGAGGGATTATTGTCCAGGATGGGTTGTAGGTCACTGATGATGCGTTGCAAAGGTTTTAACTGAGGACTGTAGGTGATGGCCAGTGGTGTTCTGTTGTTTTTTTTCTTGGGCTTGTCTTGTAGCAGCAGGCTTCTGGGTACACGTCTGGCTCTGTTGATCTGTGTCCTTATTTCCTTGTGTGGGTATTGTAGTTTTGAGAAAGCCTGGTGAAGATCTCGTAGGTGTTGGTCTCTGTCTGAGGGGTTGGAGCAAATCCGATTGTACCTCAGTGCTTGGCTGTAGACAATGGATCGTGTGGTATGTCCGGGATGGAAGCTGGTGGCATGAAGGTAGGCATAGTTGTCGGTAGGTTTTCGGTATAGGGTGGTGTCGATGTGGCCGTCATTAATTTGCACTGTGGTGTCTAGGAAGTGGATTTCCTGTGTGGACTGGTCCAGACTGAGGTGGATGTTGGGGTGGAAGCTGTTGAAGTCATGGTGGAATTCTTCCAGAGTTTCTTTCCCATGGGTCCAGATGATGAAGATGTCATCAATGTAGCGTAGATAGAGAAGGGGTGTGAGTGGACGAGAGTTGAGGAAGCGTTGTTCCAGGTCTGCCATAAAGATGTTGGCATACTGTGGGGCCATGCGGGTGCCCATAGCAGTCCCGCTGGTCTGGAGGTATATATTGTCACCAAATTTGAAATAGTTGTGTGTGAGGATAAAGTCACAGAGCTCAGCAACCACCTGTGCTGTGGCATCATCAGGGATACTATTCCGGACAGCTTGTATTCCATCTTTGTGTGGGATGTTTGTGTAGAGAGCCTCTACATCCATGGTGGCTAGGATGGTGTTTTCTGGAAGGTCACCAATGCATTGTAGTTTCCTCAGGAAGTCAGTGGTATCACGGAGATAGCTGGGAGTGCTGGTGGCATAGGGTCTGAGTAGAGAGTCTACATATCCAGACAGTCCTTCAGTGAGAGTGCCAATGCCCGAGATGATGGGGCGTCCAGGGTTCCCAGGTTTGTGGATCTTGGGTAGTAGATAGAATAACCCCGCTCGGGGCTCTAAGGGTATATTAATTTGTTCCTGTGTTAGTGCAGGGAGAGTCCTGAGTAGGTGGTGCAGTTTCTTAGTATATTCCTCAGTGGGATCGTAGGGAAGTGGCCTGTAGAAATTGGTATTGGAGAGTTGTCTGGTAGCCTCCTTTTGGTAGTCTGACCTGTCCATGATGACAACAGCACCTCCTTTATCAGCCTCTTTGATAATGATGTCAGGGTTGTTTCTGAGGCTGTGGGTAGCATTGCGTTCTGCACGATTTAGGTTGTGAGGCAGGCGATGTTGTTTTTCCACTATTTCTGCCTGTGCACGTCGGCGGAAGCATTCTATGTATAGGTCCAGACTGTCATTTCGACCCTCAGGAGGAGTCCATGTGGAGTTCACTAGGAGTGTGGTCAAGCATTGGAATGGGTTACCTAGGAAGGTGGTAGAATCACCTTCCTTAGAGGTTTTTAAGGTCAGGCTTGATAAAGCCCTGGCTGGAATGATTTAGTTGGGGATTGGTCCTGCTTTGAGCAGAGGGTTGGACTAGATGACCTCCAGAGGTCTTTTCCAACCCTAATATTCTATGATTCTATATTTCGGTGCATTGGGACAGCTAGTTGGTGACCAAGGCTGCTGGGGAGGAGAAAAGGAAATTAAGTGTAAAGTTTCCATAAACAGGAAGGAGAGAAGATGCACATTTCCTTCTCTCTCACCTGCCTCCTACCTACAAACACCAAACACTTCTCTAATGATTTCCCTTAATGCCAAAAGACTGAAGTGTCTCTACCCCTGCTCTGAAAAACTCCAAATTCTAATCTCCAACTTCCAAAATGCAGCTGAGCATTTTCAGCTCACAAATCTCAAGCACACTGAAAATAAGTGTGGCGGCCGTGTGAAATAATGTGAATTAATATCAAACTAAATAATAATGAATTCTGTACTTACTGTATTTTTCTATCCTAAACACCTTTTAAAAACTCGAGTCATCATGTGGACCTATGATGACCAGCAGTGGCTCCAAAACTTTCACATGAAGAAGCTGACCTTCCTGGAGGTTTGTGATCAGCTTGTCCCGACCCTTCAGTGCAAGGATGTGCACATATGGGAGACCATGCCAGTCCAGAAGTGGATCACTATACTCTTCTGGAAGCTGGCCATCCCATACTGCTACAGTTGCGTAGTTAACCATTTTGGAGTTGACCCAAACAGTGCACTTGGGCAAGTGAAATAGACTTTTTTTGGGGTGTCCCCAGGCTCTCTGTTAGCCTTAGCCTTTCTAGTGTATTTTGCATGTGTGGGCCATGATTAGGCTAGTGTGAAAGAACGCAGAGGATATATATTCCATGTACTATTATCACCCATGACATGGGTCAGACAGCCCCTGAATTGTTCATAGGCTGCAAGACATGATAGCGGGGGGGGGGGGGGGGGGGCGGGAAGGGGGAACTCAAGGTATGGGACCGGAGTAGGAGTTAAAGGTGGAAGAAGAGCTGAGGCTGGAGCCTTGCATGTATTTAGATGGAAGAAAGGGGCCCAGAGGTGTTAATGAGCCTGGAGATGTTCAATATTAAACAAGATTTGGTACCCAGACACCTCAGTCTGCTTAGTACCATGGCAAACACACCATTAAAAACCATTTTAAATCATTTACTAAGAAATACAGAAAAGAAGGAAAAACAGTTAACGCATTTGAAATGTAAAGCATTAAGTAAAGCCTTCCTTTTTAACAACATCCCTCATTCCTTTCCCCCCTGAGCTGGACGGAGCCTTTAGAAGGAAGAGCTCCCTTGGCTGGCAGGCTCTTACATGGTAATTACCACCTTCAATATTGTCCTTGTGGGGAAAAGAGAAGAAAGTAGTGAAGGGGGGCTGCAGCTATTGGTGTTAAAGGCTGATCCCATTTCCTAGCAGGCAAAACAAGACAATGCATACAAAAGGGGAAAGAAAAGAACACCAAAGACAGACAATACAACTTCTCGTGTTGACACACTTGCAATCTCACTGGTGGAAAACTAGAGGGGTCTTATCAGCTACTTCAAGACCTGGAAAATTCATCAGCCTTGGCCTGTTTAGAGTATTGCTTTTAGCTGCCTCTTTCTGGCTTAAAGGCTCACAGCAATTTTGCAAAATATAAAGTCTGGCCATCTAAGCCAGACTCTTATTAGACAGAGGACAAAAGAAGAGGCATAGGACAAGAAGTAGTAAGGCAAGGAAGGAAAATAATTTGATGTGGATGTATGAGAGAGAGACTTGCATCCCAAATGATGTTTGGGATTGAGCTGGAGCTGGTGAATGTGGTAATCTGGCATCCTAACTTGGGCCTGGCCTGATCAGGACATTTTTCATGATTAGGGTGAAGTAACTCCATTCTGATAGTGTGATGGAGGGAGTATCAGTCATGATGGTGATGTTCAATCCTTCCCCTTCTGTGGTCTTTCAGTCAGCCAGTGCTGTGGAAGCCAGCATTTCCCCTCCGCCAATTTTCGTCCCCCAAGGACACTTTTATTTTAAGGATCCCAAAAGGGAGTAATGGGTGAAACAGCCCATCTCTTCATTATTTTGTTCATCAATTAGATCTAATTTCCAACACATCAATTTTGGTTAATTGGTTTCTGGTCCCACTGTTCTTGTTTACCAGGCATGTTCTACCAGTCTGAATTGTATCAGTAGACCTTAGTGTTTGGACTAATTGAATCTTCTTGCCTTTTCCCATCAAAATTTGTTGTTGTAGGTTATTGTGGCACTTTATAAACTTTCACACACTTTTTACAGTTGAACTCACATTTAGGGTAAATTTGTAGGCCCAATTATCACATCCATCTGCAGGCCATGAGTGCAAGTAACTGCTCAAATAGCTCCTTCTGCTGTGCTGTCTTCCTCTCTCAACCTGTGATCATGCTCCAAGAACTGTGCTGCAAATCTTTCCTCCTCATAGGCTCTAAAGTTTTACATTGTTTTGTGTTTTAGTGCAGTTATGTAACAAAATCTACATTTGTAAGTTGCCCTTTCATGCCAAAGTACATACAGTACTTGTATGAGGTGAACTGAAAAATACAATTTCTTTTATTTTAATTTTTACAGTGCAAATATTTGTAATAAAAGAATATAAAGTGAGCACCATACACTTTGTTTTCCCTGTTGTAATTGAAATCGATATATTAGAAAATGTAATAAATTTATGTAATATGTAATAAATTTACTTTGGTATTCTATTTAACAGTCCAATTTGTGTGTGTGTATATATATATATATTGTGATTAATTTTGTTGTTAACTGAGATTAATTGACCGCCCTACTTCTAAGCAGCAGCCAAAGGCTAAAACATAAGGCTAAAACAGTTAGGTGTAGTTTTGGTTTGAGGCCCGAAGGGCTCATTAATAAAACTGCTCTCAGCTCATTGGTCGAATAGCAGAGCTTGGAAAATGTTTCCAGTTCCTAGAGCATTTTTACTAGTATGACACTAAGCACTTTTGCAACAGTCTTTCCTACACAATTCTAGCAGCAGACATCTCACAGACTACTTGAGTTGGAGATTAATGCTTTATGACATTTGAAAGCTGGAATTCCATATCATTCAGATTGTATAAAGCATTCATTTCTGTCCCTTGAGCTTAACTGACCTTAAAATTGTCTGGCCTACACTGGTCCCTTCAGTCTATGGGGACTTGCCATTCTTTGTTTATTTATTGCATTGGTCCAAGCCCAAAAATAGCAGTGTAATTTTCAATTCCCCCAAACTACCTACAGGTTCCCTATTTGCCAGCTCAGTGGATTTAAGCAGCAAAAAATGTCTGAACTGCCATTTCTAAGGTTTTATCTAGGTTAATGGGTGTATTAGCAGATGTGGAACACAGCCAGACTGAATCCAATTAACACATCTTACAGGGTATAAATTTTTCTGCAAGGAAAAAAGAAACACTTTCAATTTACTTTTTTCCGTAGTTCTAGTCCCAGCCACATTGCAATGTAATTATGCAACATAAGCTAGATTCTCCCCAGTAGTGAGGCCACTTTGCTTGTACCCTGCTGGTACAAAATGGTCCTAAAGCTGGCATAATGGGCTTCTACAGGATCACCACAATCTAAAGGGATCCTCCAGCACTGTAGGGCAGTGGTAGCAGCTTTTCTAACAGCACTCTTTCCCTATGGCTGGCATGGGGATGCTCCATGAGCTGCTCTGTGCCACCAGAGGATTAGCATTAGGCATGGCTGGGGAAAAGAGAGGTGGCCAGGCTTCCTTACACCCTGACAATTCCCAACTGCCATACTAGTTCTTTGGGGCCACTAGCAGCCAGCATGATATACTTTAGGCTGTGGATAGTGACATCAGATGACCAGTTATACACAGCTGGCCTAGGATTTATGGAATGCAAAGGCTCCTTTGCCTCTGCTGAGCAATATACCTAGGCCACAGCTGGGGATCTGAGTCTTAATGTTAACTGTGGGAGTACAATGTACACACAGTTTTTAAATTGAAGTGCATAGGGCTGCAGCTTTAACCAGTAAAATAACATATACGTGTTTAAAGGAAGGGCACAGTAGCTTAGCATTATTTACAGATCAGGAGTGTTTGAATATTTTAGATTTATCAAATGTCTTTATTTGCATTTCTCACCAATTTCCCTGTAAAACAAATTAGGAAGTGGGAGCGCTCAAAGGTGTTAATCTAATGTTCTGCAGAGTTTGCAGATTTCTATCGGCTTTTGTTATATTTACAATTTTTATATACCATTCTGTTCAGTTTAATGGGACAATATCAGCTTACATTTGTCCAGAAAATTACATTCTGTAGTAGCAAGGCTCTACAAAACTTAAAAAATGCTTTTACGTTTAAAAAAATCAAGAATATTTTTACATAAGTAAACAAAACCCAGACATTGCTGCATGAAGAACCTGGCACATTAAACTAAACGAAACTGATCATAAACAAAATTGTAGATACAGTAGTCACTTGGTTGCCACTACCACTACTTTCTCCTTGCTTGGTGATTCTCAGGGCCCTACAGGACAATGCCAGTGCAATTTACTGCAGTGCTAATATCGTCAAGTGAGTGTATCAGCATCTACTCAGGCTCACAGGCTCATTCATGTCCTAATTGTCAGGAGAGGGAGGCATTTAGAATACAGAGTTGTCTTTTTGTTGTTTGTGGCTATTCAGTCAACACTGAAACACTGCTTTTCATGCTGGGATCTAAGAATACATGTTTATTTATTTCTTTATTGTGAGAAATGATGATGTAATGGTTTAAGCTTTGGGGTCTTACATGTACATCATACCGCTGCTGAATAGTGTTAGGTTGTAAGAGAAGGAGATGATGAAGCATACACCATTTTGTGGTATCTTTCTTCTGCTCTAACCTGTGCCCCAGAGCCATAAGGAGTTTTTCTTTCTCACTCCATGAGTACATAAAGCTGGGAGACATCTCCAGGAGCGAGGAAGAGAAAGAAATAACAGGCACATTAAGTCGATGAGTAAAGATAGCAAACTAGAGTGAAAAATGAAATGGAAGAAAGGGGGCTCTCTGTAATGGGGGGGGGGGGGAAGAGAAGCTGTGACAGCAATAGTCTAAGAAGCAGAAAGCACCACATCACTGTATTCAGGTTTTAGAGGTGTTCTCCGCAAAACTGGCCTTTTGTCTTATTGTACAACATACACTTTTGTATTATGCACATATTTTACTATACACTTTGCATTTGTGAGATACTGTAGTGAACTGACTAGGGTGGACAGGTATAACTGAGTTCCTGGATGGAATCAGAATGGATCAACTGTGTGTCATAGGCACTGCACTACTACCAATTAACAGGGAGTCTCCATTAATGGTGGGTGCTTTGGAGCAGGATAAATGAAGTTCTAGTCCTGCTGATTATTAAATTCTGAACGAACATTAGCACAGTAACAACTACTACATTCCTATAGGCCCGGAGTAGTTAATTTGCAATAGTACTTTTCTTCTAAGTATCTCAAAGCACTTTACAAACATGACTTACTTATCATAGCTTCTGTGGCAGATGGGGAATTATTAATTATTTTGTACTGTTTCAGGTATCTTCAAAAATATCCCCTTTAAAAAAATGGAAGACTTCCAATCTTACAATGAAAGTCTCAGACCTACCTGGGCATGAAAAAATGAATGTACACATCCCACCCTTCTCACCACCTCCACACTATCAGGCCACATTTATAAACACAATTAATGTGAGCACATACAAATCGGTACATGTGAATGCAAATAACTACTGGCGCTTCTTACCAGTAATTGAATGTCCACTTATTTGATTTGTGCACAAAACTAAAGCACTAACGTGTAGACTCAAATCTAGTAGCATAATTATGGAGTTTTGGCACACGCATTTTGAAGCAAATCCGCCCCATAGTTGTAAATTTCCCCCGTTCAATTGGCATTCGTTTGTAACGCAGCTTGGATTATGGTGGTGAGGGTTTTGGTGGGGAAGAGGTGGACATTAGGTGTGGGGGGTTGCTGTTGATAGGAGCGCGGCTAGCTGCCTATCTTACTCCTATCTCCATCTGCTGCTCCCGTTGATGAGAGGGGCTGGTGCATGCCTGTGCTGTGGACGAGAGAGGGGCCCGGTTGCATCATGGATGCATCTGCGGCGTCTGCTCTGGATGGGAAAGCCGCTGCATGCCCGCGGCTGCAGGAGAGACTGCACGCCTGCCGCTGCCGGAGGAGGATCCGCGTGCACCCCGGGCTCGCGAGCCGCCCGGCCCAGCCCGCCTCCCTCCCGCGCTGGCTGGGGGAGCCCGAGGCGCCGCCGCCCGTCCCCGGGGCAGTCATCACGCGGGGGGGTGGGGCGGGGGCGGAGCGGCGGCGGGAGGGGGCTGGCCCCGGCGCTGCGTGCCGGTGGCTGCAGAGCTGGAGGGAGCCGCGGCAGGAGGAGCGAGGAGGAAGATGGTGGCGCTGGAGGTAGGCGCCGCTGAAGTGAACGCTCGCTCCCCGGCTGGCTGCCCTGCTCCCCGGGCTCCGCTGCACCGCGCCGCCTGCTGAAGGGGCCTGCGCAGACTCCAGCCAAGGTAAAGAGGCTGCTCCCAGCCCGCGGTGGGGCTGGGCTGGGCTGGAGTGAGGGGAGATAAAGGAACCCGGCTGGCCCCCACTGGAATTTGCATTGGGTGCTGAGGGCAGGTGCTGAGCCCGCTGGCTGCGGGAGGGCCTGCTCGACTGCACAGGGCTCTGTGTGTGTGTGGGGGGGGGGGGGGAGCAGGGGATGTGAGCTAACCGGGGGGGAGATGGCATGATTCTTCCCCTCCCCCCAGAATCTGCTGGCAGCTGAGGATGCTGCGACTGAAAAAATGAGGTGGTGGCACCCGCCAGCATCAGAAGTGCACGGTGTTGTGGCAGGCACTTGCTGTGTGGAACATGCACCAGTGGGAGTGGGGCGGGGGTGGGGTGGGGTTGGAGACAGCAGGTTTTAGGACTGTGTGTGAGAGAGAGATTTGCATGCCTCCCTAAGCTGCAATGAAATATACACAGATATATTAATGCCCCAGGGGCCAGGTTTGCAAACAGTATCAATAACAGCAGTATTTATGTTGGGGGGGGGGAAGGTTGTGTGTGTGGGGGGGAATGTATTGTTCTATGAACCCTTTTATGTTGGAGTGTGTTGTTACTGGAGCTAATAGATTACTTTCCTTTGATTGAGAGTGTGGGAAAAGATGGGGGGAGGGAGGAGACTGTAGCAACTGAACAGGCAGCACATGGCCCTGGCAGAACAGTAGGTGAAGATGACATCTCCTCCTGCAGAAGGTGCTGCTGATCTCCTCCTGACAGCTCCTGCTTTGAAAGGAGGATCCAGGAATAGGAGACTGAGCCCATCCCTGGTGCATCCGAGGGTCGGACACATGCCTCTCTAGCTCTCTCTGTCTGAGCTGGGATGGGGATGACAAGCTGGTATTGTCAAATACCACTTTTAGGGAACAGACCCCTCTTGATCTGTTCTCGTCCTAAGCAGTGTCTTCACAGATCCTGGTGCAGTCAGGCTGTGGGTTGGTTAAATCACACTCTCAGTCATTGCAGATATGTATCTTTAACCTTCTTTCTGGGAAGGTTGGTTTTGCCAGTAGCAATTCACCGAGGCTTGTTTTGCTGTCGTCATGTGGAAATCTGCGTTTAGGGAGGATACTGGGGATTTAGGCCTGAGCTTTCAGAAAAATGACCTGCCTTTCCCCTTCTTGTGGTTTTATTAGAATGGGGGATTTCAGCTTACTATAATGTACGCTACGGATCTTTAACGTTGTCATAATGGCCCATGAACAAAAGCAGTGGGACAGAAAATGGACTGAAGGCATTGATGTTTGCATATATTAAGGATGAGCTAACAAGGGAGTGTGGGACAAACAAGGCATGTGTCATTAAATTCTACCCTCGTTGCACATTACTTTATACCAGGTGATGAGAACACATACCACCATAACTATTTTAATACCTCTTTGTTAACATGTTTCATAGGGTCGCAATTAACATCCTTTGAAAATATTCCAGTCACAATATTTTAAATTCCACTGCATTGCTGTCAAAATCTGAACTGTGTGCCCCTATCTTTGCAGCCTGTGGCTGTCATACCTCCAGAAACAAATACACAACATATTGTCATCATCAGTGTTTGAGAAATAAAGGATAAATCTTTTTATGGATATCCAAAAATTAGGGTCATTTGTACCTTTCACTTAAATCTGAGAGTCAGTTTATAAACTCTGAGTGTCAGAAATCTGCTTATTATTGTTTTGTATTTCATTAATCTCTATTGCTTCAGTTCAGGCTTTCTTTGCCCATAGCACAGCTTTTATTTTTCCTCCTCTACACTTCTTTCATTCTGATTTCAAATGTCATTGTGTGTAATTATCAAAGATTTAGGGATAAATGTATAGATGCAATCTTTTAAATGTTGGGTCTAAGTTCTTATGTTAGTTCTATGGAACTATTGTCTAAAACTATAATCTAAAAAATAGTAATTATTTTTCCCATTTCTGAAGCTTTTCTTTGCCACTTGAGAGAGCTGTTTTTTTTTTTAAAGCATTGTTACCCACCAACTGGTGTATATGTATGTATGTATGTATATATATATGTATGTGTGTATATGTATATACTGAGAAGTTACATTTCTAGTAAACTGAAATGAAGAAATATGGGAAATGATACAAATGCAGTAAATAAAGCATTTTTCATTCATTTTGAGTTTTTAAAATTAATTTCTAATTAGCAAATATAAAGTATATTGAGAGCTTGGTTGAAAGAAAGAAGAGAAGCATTGTGTTTACTGAAAAAAAAGCATGAAGTAATGAAGCTGTGAGCCTGAATTGATTTGGTAAGTAATGGGTAGGCAAGGCTATAGTGGTATGTTATGAATCCTGTAATTCACTAGACTGAGTTATTGTACCTTTTTTTGATAGTAGCTTGCAGCAATACATTTGTTTTGCAATTATGTGCTATCTTCACTTAAAATAGCAGTAATGTCTTTCTGACTATTATTCCATCTTCTAGCAGATGCAAAGGCCGGCCTTTTAGAAGGCAATTAAAGAAAAAATATCCCTAGATTGACCCTTTGGTTATACAGTGAAAGAATGTCAGGAGAAGTGTTATTGCAAGATGCTGGTTAGCTAGGAAAGAGAGCTGTTTTGAGAGGGGAGGAGGAGAAGGAGAAATCCTTTTTTAGGCTTCCTTCTTTCAGTTTCATAATTACTTAACTTAAAACCAATTCCATTGTATTCTTTATTTAGTGACTCCCCCCTCCCCCAATATCTATCTATAATGGGTTTTGTAACTCACCTTTCAGGAGGCTGTGGGGGAGAACTGTTTAATGCATTTGTTTTTAAAATTATCTCAGGATGTATTTTAGCTATACATTAATATCTCTGAAGGACCCATTAAGTTCTATGACACTGGATGCAATAGTGTAATGTGGTCAAGTTGTGTTTGAAATCTCTAAAATCCCTGGAACCAAAGGTGAAAATCCTGGCATGTTCATTTCAGTGCTTCATTCTTCCGAGACAGATGAATTGAATTACATGTAGTTGACAGTGAATGCATCTTTAGGATGAAACCTTAAAAATGGTCTTGTGTGCTCTAATGGACATTAAAATTCCATAACACTTTGAGCAAGAGAATGTTTGTTCCTTGGTCTCCTTGGCTAAAATATGTGGGGACACGACTGAAAACTATGAGAAACCCAGAGTTTGATTTATCTCTGTGTGGTGCTGGTTAATTCAGGGCTCTTTGACTTCAATGGGACAAGGAATAGGCTTTTGATTTCTCTGATGTCGGCTCTAATACATGTCTGTAGCATAAAATAATATTCATCATAAAACCCAAAACAAACTTTAAAAAGTTATCGGTCAGCTTGAAAAATTATACTCTGTTTGAAAAATTTTAACCTATTATTTGTTAAAAGTAACACCTAATAGTACTAGAACTGAAAGGGAGGAGAGGCGAAAACTATTTCTCATCTTATTTGTGTATTTGACAGTGTTTTCTGTATAGTCAATTTCACTGTTTTAATTTTCCCTTGTGTCTGAGTGGGTCTTTAACACAGCAACAGGGCAGATATAATCAGGAAAATATGACTGTAAAACTGCAAAAGTTAGCAGGAGGCAGTGCACCCTACTAAGTTCACTATGGTACTGTGTAAGTTTGAGGTCAGGTTTAGAACCTGAAACTAATTCTGAATTTAAAAAAATGATGATTATAGATTTTAAGTTCACAGTATCTCTTCAAAATGACAAAACCAAGGAAAATCAAAATGAAAGCTGAAGCTTTCAACTCACATTTTTACACTGAGTATCGAGGTCAGATTCTCCTTCTCTTATGCATATTTTATAGTGGATTAACTTCATTGATTTTAATGGAGTTAACCCAGAGTAAAAATCAAAAGTGAGATGGGAGTCGGGCCCTACTACATTTATCCAAACAATGGATGATCATATATATCCTATGTGCTGAAGTATGTAGGGTCAATATTACGGTAGTTAGTTAAGAGATATTTAACTCTGACTCCTAGCTACTTTGGATTTACGTTAGACTCCTAATGTTACAGGAGCATGTTTTTGTGGTAGTTTTATTTTATAAAAGTTGCAAGTCTTTTAATTCATTTGACGTTTGTAGACTACTATCTGTTCTTTCACTTCCAAAGTGCAATAAAATAGATTGTGTGTGATGCAGATGGTATTGGGCTTAGGAGTGTTTGAAAACAAAAGATTGATTAATCTTGCTTCATAGTATTGATCGATTTGATAAACCAGCTGCTAAAAGCAGTGTAATAGTATTTTTCTGTTTTCACTGTGAGAACTTATGCTCATACAAGCCTGCACGTTTGTTATTTTTACTGGAAGGGCCTGGGGAAGTGTCCTTGGGTGCTGCTTCTAAAATGAAAGTTAAGGCTTTTCCTTTTGCTTTTTCCATGATTAAGGAATATGGAGACTTGCATGATGGTGATGACATTTCTCTGAATTCTAAAACAATATTCCTATATTTTACTGAAATTGAAACAAGAACAAATATCATTATAGATTCATAGAAATGAGGGATGGAAAAATACGTTGTAGGTCACCTAGTCTGTCTTGCTGCCAATACAGGATTGCTCCCTACAATACATTTTCTAGTGCTTTGTGTAGTCTGGTTTTGAATGTCTTGAGTCAGAGGGCTTTCTCCACTTCTATTTGACTGTGGCAAACTCTTCCAAGAGATCCAACTATAAGCAAGCTTTTCCTGTGGAATTGCTTAACTTAGGAGACTAATCAGAAGGGACAAGATGAAAAATATATAAAATAATAAATGGTGGAATGTTATCCCTGTCTCATAACAAAAACACATGGAGACATTAAGTGAGATTAAAAGGTAGTAAATTAACAACTGATAAAAATAAATACTTTTACCAACAATGAATATTTGAACTGTGGCACTGCTTGTTGCAGGAAGTCATTGAGAAGAAAAACTTAGATTCAAAAAGAGGACTGAACATCAATATGGATGACAAGTATCTAGAGCTAGAGGTTATGTACATTTTGGTAGAGATAGTAAATCTCATGCTTCAGAACTTAATCCTTAATGGTTAAAGACTGGTTTAGAAAGGTTTACAGGTGGGGAGCACGTTATTCCACATCTGCCTCATAGGGTTTTTTTTCTCCTTCCAATGAATAATTGGCTGCTAGGGATGGTCAGAGACCGAATAGTGGAACAGATGGACTGTGAATCAGATCTAGTCTTGTAGTTCCTTCTCCTACTTTGACATCATTACTCTTAGCTTCACTTCCATTCTACCACTGGTACTTAACTTCTTTCATCCCCAATAAAGATCCTGCTTCCTGCTTGAAGTTGACACCTTTCAGAGAAACTTAAGATAGTCCAAGGTACTCACCCCTTGCAAGGCACATGTTGTCTTGTCTCCGCTGTGGTCCTGTTTCCATTTGAAGTGATGGTGGTAGGGCTCAGACCTGCTGGGGGCAGATGTCTTTCTGTTACTGCTCATTGGATGGACTAGACTAGAACCTCCCTCATTCCCTGCCTATCACTCCCTGTCCCATTCTTTAGGATGAAGGATTGAGTCCCTCTGTTGCAAGTACAGGACTCTCCCTGTGTATGGGAGAGCTCCCAACCTCTTGCCACCTCAGCAAGAGGTGGCTCATCTGAATGCCCCAACAGAGGGCTCTGAGTAGGGGGTCACCCTGCTACTGTCACCTTATCGATAGCACTAATATGGGTCAGCCAGGAACTCTAGACTCCAACCCTGCTTTCAAGTACTTGTAGGTGGCTATCATGTCCCTGACCCTCTCCATGTTGTCCTTGGTTCCTTGTTTGCCTGTTAAGAAGGTTTGCTCATAGGTACAACTAGTCAAGAAAGAGAAAAGAGAGAAAATTGACACTGACATTTTAGAATGAATAAAAACATTTTCATGTATTTTTCAGTTTGTTTTGATGAAATATACTCTTGTTTTAAATCAGGTCTGCTGTTTCACTGGTAATATTGCTGGGGCAGGTACTCTTTCTGTGTGTGTGTGTGTGTGTGTGTGTGTGTGTGTGTGTGTGTGTGTGTGTGTGTGTGTGTGTGTGTCCTGATGCAAAGTGGCCCTGAAAAGGACAATTTTACATTTTAACACATTTTAAAACTGTAGGGTAGGAAAGCCAAGTTTTATTTTAACATGTGTTATCTGGTCAAGGTGAGCCTTAGCAGGGGAAAACACAACTCACACTAGGTTGTTAACACTTTTTTGCTAATACATTTTTAAAATGCACCTTTTATCCTAGTCTAGATAAACCCTTTGAAGATAAAGGTGAATATATTGAAAATAGAAGACACACAATATATATAACACTTCTGAGCCTCACTGAAGGAATGGAAAACCCCAAATCAGTGATTTGCTTTTTCTGAATGGATTCAAAACAACAAGTAAAAGCTTTAAAAATATATCCCATAAAGGGCTAAATGTGGCTGAGAGAGGTGGCCCTCACCTCTGACCTATAATTACCAGCCTACAAAACTTTAAAAGATAAGCCATCTATTTTACAGACTGCCGAGGGAAAGAAATAAAAAGCTTACTTACTCAAAAGAGAAAAACTGACATTTCCCAGGATTTTTATCACATAAGAACATCCATACTGGGTCCATCTAGCCCAGTATCCTGTCTTCTAAGAGTGGCCAATGCCAGGTGCTTCAGAGGGAATGAACAGAACAGGTAATCATCAAGTCATCCATCCCCTGTTGCCAAATCCCAGCTTCTGGGAAACCCCTTCTTACATTAATGGGATGACTGCATTCAAACACAGATGGTGATACTCAGGATTTTAGATTTATTACGGTACCTCAGTGACCCTCATGATGATTAAAAGAAACATCAACTTTCATGTTTAAAAATCCCGAAGAAGTTCTTAATTTTGCAAGAACTAAAGAGCAGAAAAACACTCTGTTTAAAAAAAAAAAAAAAGGCTTTGGGCAACTTCTTGTGTTAAATTAATGCTGGTATGAAATTAAAATTATATTACTATTTGTTAAATTAAGGATTTAAGCAGTTAATTCTTAGTCGTTATATGGTATATGCTTAGCTTCAGTGATTACATTTTAATTAATAGGGAACTTCTCTGATAATATTTGTATGAGTACCTAACTGTTTATGGTCCTGACTGAGAGGAGCCTACACTGTCCGTATAGCCAATGTACTGAATAAGGAGATCTATACAAAATACCATTTATATCCTTTTCATGTAGATAGAACTTGGTGAACATTTTCAATATCCTATACTTTCATTATGGTCCTGATGTTCCCTACTATTGATCTTTCTATCTGGCTAAAACTGCTAAGTATGGCTAAACTCAGGTTTCTGCTGTCACTCAAGGACATGGCTTGCTTTGCTGATAATGCCTAACATTTGAATGGTTCCAATGACATAATTCAGATTTTTTTTTTCATGGTTAATTTTATTTAATGTTAAACAAACTAAGCACATTTCATAGGTCTTGAAAAGCTTCCTATCCTAGAAATATACTAAAAATTTGGGAAAAGACGAGAGAGAGCTGTCTATTAGCTTGCTTCATTATTTTATTATCAACAATCAGCTGGGAATCACTAAAAGAGTATTACTGTATACTTAATAATGTTGGTTCAGTTATAGTTTTAATACCTGGACTACTGTTCTGTCCTTAACCATGACCTTATAATAACCAGTCTTCTCACTTTACCCTCAGCAGGGTAGTGTATATAGTTTTGAGGTATGAATAACTTTTAAATTTAGATATTTCATTTAATCATTCAGGTGGTAACGTACTGGTTACTCAGTAGTTTAACTGTGGGAGGGGAATCTAAGAATTTCTTGTCTTTACATTTGCTCCTAGAGATGGAGTGGGACTGGGACTTACGTCTCTTCAATTACTTTCTTTTCAAGAAAGTAAGTAGGTAGAACCCAGTGAATTTGACTTTTCTAATGGGTAAAAACATCAGTGACCTTTCGAGGCTGTGTATGTGTTTCTACAATACTTATGGATAGCATGCTTACATCCAGATGGAATAAAACACTGACGTGGGTCCTCTCTTAGTGGTCAGTGCTATTGAAGATCATTTGTGTTTAGGTATTATTGAAAGAAAGAGAAGAGTGAGACCTGAAAAAAGGAATAGGTTATTTAAAATTAAATCTTATTTTGTCTAAGTCCCATTATACAAAATTTCTGTGTTCATCATGGTAAAAAACAAAACAAAAACCCAAGTGTTCTGGCAATGCAGTAATTTCAAATATTAGGTCAAAGGTCATTAGCATCTTTCTGACACTGAAACCTTCCCCTCCCCACACAACCTCTTCTGTCCTTCCAATATATTTTGTACTTCAGAATGATTGTG
The DNA here is from genome assembly GCA_032164245.1 of Sternotherus odoratus. NCBI lineage: Eukaryota > Metazoa > Chordata > Testudines > Kinosternidae > Sternotherus > Sternotherus odoratus. The sequence continues at coordinate 28,202,641 of JAVMKO010000007.1, read as the reverse complement.
TCCAATTGATTGTCCTCACTCCACCACGTTTCTGTGGTGCCTATTATATCAATATCTACCTTTAACACGAGGCACTCTAGTTCACCCATCTTATTATTTAGATTTCTAGCACTTGTGTACAAGCACTTTAAAAACTTGTCATTGTTTTTGTCTTCCCTTTTCTGGTGTGTCAGATTCTTTTTTATGTGACTGTTTCTCATCTGATCTGGCCCATACTTTATCCTCTTCCATCCTCTCTTCCTGACTGAAGCTTAGGGAATCTCTATCAATAGACTATCCTCTGAAAAGTCTGTCTGATCCACGTGCTCCTCTGCAGCAATCGGCTTTCTCCCATCTCTTAGTTTAAAAACAGCTCTGCAATCTTTTTAATGTTAAGTGCCAGCAGCCTCTCCAAGTTAAAATATAAAAATTACGTGGAATTGGGACTAGGAGAAACGTCATGTCCCCTTGTGTAATCAAACCCCTCCATCTGTTCTTTTGGTTGCCATAGTGTTGTCCTGGTAAACTACTGCCTCCCACACTTGCTGCTATTTATCATTAGGCTTGGAAGGATTCAATTTTTTTTATATCAATGATAACAGAAATGTACAAGTAGGAAAAGTAAGAAAAATGCTGTCTGAAAACTTACCAGATATGTAAGGTTATTTACTTTGTATATTTAACTTGATATTGACAATTTGTTCCTTAATGGTTTTAAAGCTTTAACTTTTTTAATCTGCTGTTATTAAATAATTGTTCGACCCCCTATAATTTCCTGCAACTGTGAAAATTTAATGCTTAAGAATAAACTGTTATCTGTCAAATATTTTTTTTAAAAAAAAGCAAATCTGACAAGCCTATTTATCATACAGCACCGGACACGCTGCCAGTGCTGGAGCATACGGGAAGACACAGTCCCTACCCCATGGAGCATAAAGCCTAGGCTTGAACTTTACAACTATGAAGTTTATTTAACTGTTTGCCATCTAATTCACCCACTGAACCTCCTTGGAAAATCCCAAATGTTGTGGCTACAACTTCTTAAAAATGAAATTAATGGTATCTGTGACCATTTTGAGAAGGTGACCATCAGAATGCAAAAAGCTCTCCCACAGCCTGACTTGCCAAGGAGTAAGCCCCTAGCTACAGTCTGGTATATAAATAAAGTGGATGGGCTATCTGTGAGATGCAGGGGCAACACACGAAGCTGAAACTCACTCACCATTGCAGGGTCCTCGATCATTTTCTGATGAAGATCTATCTCCACCTTTCATGATAACTCCTGGCTAGCAGGTGTCAGATACAATTGAGCTCTTCCTATTTTCTCTGCCTGCTAAAGAGGATTTGTTTCTTACGGCAACATTGACTGTTTCTGCAAAAGGATAATGGGAGGAACTTAGTGCTCTGACTCTTCTAAAGTCTCTGGGTTTTTGGGTTGTCCTCCGGATTGGTAGCTCCGGTGCCTGTTTTTGCTGATGCTCATATCTTTACCAAACAATAGGAATAGGGTGACCAGACAGCAAATGTGAAAAATCGGAACAGCGGGTGGCGGGTAAGAGGAGCCCATACTCCTCTTACCCGCCCTATAAAACACCCCAAAATCAGGACTGTCCCTATAAAATTGGGACATCTGGTCACCTGAAATAGAAAAGTGAATTCATGTGATTCTTAGCTGTTTCAGTACAGTGAATTTAATGATTTAACGGACTTCGGATGCAACGGACAAAATTTAGGAGCAAGTCCGATGCATCCAAAATCCGTTAAATCGGGGGCTGGCTGCCGGCTCCCAGCTGCCGCCGGTGTCCAGGCAGCGGGCGGGCTGCCTGCCAGCTCCCCGCTGCCAGCCCGCCGGGGTCCCGGCTGCTGGGACCCGGGCGGGAGCCGTCAGCCAGCCCGCCCGGGTCCTGGCTGCTGGCTGCCGCCCGGGTCCCAGCAGCCGGGATCCGGGCGGGCGGGCTGACAGCTCCCGCCCGGCTCCCCGCAGCGGGGATCCGGGCGGGCGGGTTGACAGCTCCCGCCCGGCTCCCCGCAGCGGGGAGCCGGGCCAGCCCGCCCGGGTCCCAGCAGCCGGGGTCCCGGGCGGGCGGGCTGCTGGCTGCCGCCGGGCGGGCTGACTCACGGCTCCCAGCCATGATAAGTAAAACCTCTATATAACGGACTAATTTGGGTGAGGGGGTGTCCGTTAAAGCCAAAAGTCCTGTTATTTAATGATTTAAAAAAATTATTAAATAACGGACTTTCGGCTTTAACGGACACCCCCTCGCCCCAATTAGTCCGTTATATCGAGGTTTCACTGTACTGCCCACTTGGTTTTGAATAGCTGGAGTGGAACTGACCGGAAACTTGCTAATTTCAAACTGCTGCTGCTGGAGAAAATACAAGCAGCTGTAGAAGTAGTTTAGGATTCTGTTTGAAAACTCAGGGGGGAAAAAAGCACGGAATTAGTTCATATTTGCAAGATTAAGATAATAATAATAATGTCTCCTCATCTTCCCCCGCCTCTCACAGTTAAATACCTGGAAGTGAAGGTTCCTTCTTGCCATTTTTGAGCTGTTGTTTTTTTTTCAGGTTCTGCCTCACATCTCTACTTTGTGGGGATGTGAGAAACAGGCAAAGGAAGACGTAAGAAACTGTAGAGATCTCAGAGAAGTGTGTGGAGGTGGTTGGTTGTATTTGTTTTGTTTTTTTACCTTTAATTGGTTTTAAAAAATTCTTGGAAATCCTATAAAAGTCCTGGACTGGGTAATAAATAGACATTACATTCCAGATATTTGTTGAGGCTATATCGTCATCGTGGTGCACGACCTCAGTAAGCTTGCCATGCACTAAAAAGGTCCATGAAGGAATCTTCCTTATTATGACAGAGAGATGCCTCACAGCTACTACTGTAGCCTTGGGGCAGCATTATCCTCAGCTTTTACTGACCTCCTTCCAACTTGTCCTCCTTCTGGTGAATTAAAGTTTTCATGTATCCACCAGCACTGATTTCAAGCCTTCCTCTGAATTTCACTCTCCTCAAGGCTCTTCTTAAAGGCTTGGTAAGGTCAGCAGTCTTGGTCCCTTAATTTTTAGCCTTTATTTAGAAAACAAAAGTAGAGCTACAAATTTGTTACTCATAGTTTCCATTTCTCTAGTTTTATTCCTTCTTACCCAGTGATACGGCATGAAAAATTTGACTTTTCATTCCTCACAGTATTCTCCTTTGGACTGGCTGTCAAGTTTGCTTCTCAGAAATGGGTCAGAAATGTTTCAAATGTTCCTTCTAGCCATTGCTGTACATGATCACAATATTTAAATGTGCAGAATGCCTGTGACCTACTAGGGCTAGAAAGGCAGTACAGATTCACATTTTATTCTACATCTCTTATATTTGGAACCATAACACCATTGCAGGTACTCCACAGATGTTAGGACAGCAGCTATAAGAGGAGGCAGATAAATTAGAGAATTAAATGGAGCCAGGAAAGTTAAAAACGGTATTTAAAACTTAATTTGTAGTGTATAGTGCTAGGGTTAGAGTTTATATATGGATTAGAGCAGGGACAAAACAAATTATGAAAAAGCTGCTGGTATGGTAAGATGGTGTAGTGACTAAATCACCAGACTGGTAGTTAGGACACCTGGGTTCTGTTCCTGGCTTTGCACAGATATCTTTTTAGACCTAAGCAACTCTGTTAAGTTCTCTGTGCCTTATTTTCCTCATCTGTAAAATGGGGATACTGCTTACCTACTTTGCAGGGGTTCTAGGAGGCTTAAATCCTTGCACAGTGTATTGAGAATCTCAGAATTGGAGTTTAAGCCAGTTGACTTCAATGGGGCCAGAATTTTACCCCCAGAATGCAGTGGTGGTGGTGTTTTTCACTTTTCCTTTTCCTTTTCCTTTTCCTTTTTTTTTTTTTTTAAATCGTGGAGAGAATGTTTCATCTTCCTCGTTTACCCTCATTCCAGTCTCTTGAACTTCTTCGTAGCTTATCTATATTACCTGAAATGTCCACTTGTAAGTAGGAAACTTTCCTTGTGGAGTGTGTTTGTTAGGAAGTGGGGATGTGAGAAACAGGCAAAGGAAGATGTAAGAAACTGTAGAGATCTCAGAGAAGTGTGTGGAGGTGGTTCGTTTTAAAAAAATCTTGGAAATCCTATAAAAGTCCCGGACTAGATTACGGCTAACAGAAGCATTAATGCTTAAAGATTGGCAGGCACTTCACCATTGTAACAAAAGCCCCGCTTCATGGACTACAATTTGGGAGCCACTGGCTTAATGTGTCTAAGTGAATCTTTTTGTCCCTTTTCATGCCAAAGTTGGCAGTGTGCAGTTGCTACTCTGTAAAGCTTTGCTATCCAAAATAAAAGAGAGCCTGTTCCATATTCTGTAGCATTTGGGACGTGTCTGTTAAAGTATTCAGTTTTTCTGGATTAATATTTTGGATATAATGAGAAAAATATCCAGCTGGACAGCATGTGTATACATTTGAGTGTTAGATGAATCAGATGGTGTGAACTTTTTCTGTGTTAGCTAGGAAGTTTTTTCTGTGACTTTGTAGAAATAGAGACTCCCATTGTGACAAACATAAACATCATTTCTAATGTTGTCATCTAATCATGCTAACTATGTGGTGTGTTGCACTGAGGGAAGTTCCTTCATTGTTGTGACTGTGGTTGTGTATGTGCTTAATACTGCAGTGGCCAAGATTTTGCTACCAGTGTTTTGGTAGTGTATCAATGTCTGCTTTTTCCTCTTGGACATTTTGTACTATTTTAAAAGAGGGTAATAGTGGTCATGAGCAGAATTTGGAATATTATTCCTACTTACAGAAGTGATATTCACAAAAATAATGTCACTAAACAATATAGCTTAAAACAAAAACTAAATATTGGAAAACCAGAACATTTGTAATTAAGATTCTAATATCAATCAACACTCTACCTGTAGGCATTTGACATGTTTCCACCTGTTCTCTCTGTCTACCTTTCCATTTCAGTCCAAAGACTCCTACTATCATGATTTAGACCAGGGGTAGGCAACCTATGGCACACAAGCTGATTTTCAGTGGCACTGATTTCCAGTGGGTCCTGGCCACCATTCTGGGGGGCTCTGCATTTTAATTTAATTTTAAATTAAGCTTCTTAAACATTTTTAAAACCTTATTTACTTTATATACAACAATAGTTTAGTTCTATATTATAGACTTCTAGAAAGAGACCTTCTAAAAATATTAAAATGTATCACTGGCACACGAAACCTTAAATTAGAGTGGATAAATGAAAACGTGGCACAATACTTCTGAAAGGCTGCCGATCCCTGATTCAGCCCATAATTACAGGCAGATGAACTGCCATTCACTGATTGTTTACATCCCAGATGCCAGACCTTCCTCCAGTTCTACTGAGAGACTCCTCCTGTTGGACAGTGGTTTGGCCATAGAGCATTTTACCTTTGCATATTGTAAAATTTGCCGCTTAAACTTAGTGCTCCCAAAATAATCAGTGTAAACAACTGGAAAGGAAGGAGGAAGAGAGAGGGCATGGAGGAGTGGGGAGGAGCCCTCTAAATGTCTCTGGGCAAAGAAGAAGCAAATCAGACCGTGGGAAGGACTTTTACTTTGCTTATGTTAAATCTTTGTAAAGTGATACTTTGGCAGTAAGTGTTGCAGAAATGCTTAGAAAAATAGAACACGGTACTCTGCATGCTCCCAGTATGGAGTGGAAATCTCAACTCTGTCCTCTTGACCCTTCCTGAATGGGTCAGTTCTCATGTTTCCAAACAGGTTGAGATCCACTTTCTCCCCAAGCCCCTACATAAACAAGATACCCAGCTCATGAGGCCTTACCACTCTCTCAATAATGCTAGAGCTCCTCCGGCCCCTAGAAAAGTGACGTTAGGCTAGAACATCAACAAAGAAGCAGTTTTGTTCAACTCTTTTAATTCAGATATGCAATAGATCAGACTTATGGTATGTTTCAGTGTTTTTTACATATTAACTGTTGGGTGTGTTTGGCTTGTAGATGAAAGGTGACCAAGGGTAGATGGGGCTGAGTTAAAATTGGCGTTGGAAGCTTAACAGCAAATTTCCTAATTTTCTTGCATTAAACTTTAACATTCTATTAATACTTAATTTTTTTTAAAGGGATGATATTCTTTTGTATCCATAACCTTTGGTTTGTATCTTTATAACATTTTTTTGTCCGGGAATATTCTTCTAAAGACGATAGGGTGGTTCTAAATCAACTAAACAATGTATGAGAAGGTTGAATGTTTAGGCCAGAGGTTCTCAAACTTTTGTAATGGTGATCTCTGAGCAACTCAGCAGGCCTCTGAGTGTGACCCGCCCCCTTATAAATTAAAAAACGCTTTTAAAATATTTAATACTATTATGAATGCTGGAGACAAGGTGAGGTTGGGGTGGAGGCTTATAGCTCGTGACCCCCACTTAATAATCTTATGACTCCCGAGGGATCATGACCCCCAGTTTGAGAACCCTGGGTTAGGCTGATTAGACCCAGGAGTGAAAGACTTAACTGTGGACACGTGTAGAGGAGAAATAATTAGGGATGGTGGGGTGAAATTTAGAAAAGAATAAATATTGGGGTGGGGAAGAAGCATCTTGATTGAGATGATATTAGACTGTGAAAAAGTTTCCCTAGAGAAGAGATTGAAGCAACATTGCTAGAGAATTTAATACTACACTGTACAGACCACTGGAGAAAATACCGTAAAGAACAGTGTTCAACTGAATGACCTAATAGGTCATTCCCATCTCTGTTGTCTAATCAGGGATGGTTTCATTGTGTTTTATGAAACTTTTGTCACCAGATATCAATACAGAATTATAATTGTTGGATTTTTCCATAAATTAGGTACCTTTTATTATCTTGTAAATATCTTCCATTTTAGTTTTACTCTTGAAACAATGTTGGTTGGTTGCTTCTAGAGTCCTAGTGCTGATGTGGTTTGTTTCAGTTGTTGATTTATGTATATATTTTTAAACTTTACTACATTTTATTTAAAATACCAGGACTTTTCATTCTGTCTAAGGGAGATTGCAATAGTAAAGATAAGTCAGAAAAACATCTAATTGGGGATTTTGGATCTTGTAATGCAATGATGTAAAAAAAAAATCAGTGGCATTCTTAGGGTATGTCTTCACTACAGCATTAGTTCGATTTCCTTTAAGTCGATTTTCTAAAGCAGACTGTATAGAGTTGATTTTGTGCATCCCCACAAAGCACAGCAAGTCGACAGTGTCTGTCCTTACAACTTTTGCAAGCATCGATATAGTGAGCATTGCACTGTGGGTACCTATCCCACAGTTCCCGGAGTCCCCTGCAGGTACCATTTCGAGTGCTGCACTGTGGGTAGGCATGTCATCATTCCGCGCCCTTTTTTCACGCCGCCGACACCATTTCAAGCTGTGCACTCACTGTGGGTAGGCATCCCATTATTCGAGCCCCATCCCTGCGCTGCGCTAACGCCATAGCACTGCAAGCATGGAGCCCACTGATGCCATCGCTGCAGCATTGGCCGTTGTGAAGACCTCCTGCCTTGTTGTGGATTTTATGCTGCATCGTCTGCAGAGGAATGCGATCTGGAGACAACTGCACTTTCCGGAAGCTGATGACAGTGAGGAGGAGGAGGAGGACATGGACCTGGATGTGCACAGCAGAGACAGGGACACTGCGGTTTTTGGAAGTAGGGCGACCGACAATCTGGCAAATTTGGTGGCAATGGGGCAGGCTCATGCCATGGAACGCCGATTCTGGGCCAGGGAAACAAGCACTGACTGGTGGGATCGCATAGTGCTGCGGGTCTGGGATGACTCCCAGTGGCTCAGAAACTTTCGCATGCGTAAGGGCACGTTCATGGAACTTTGTGACTTGCTTTCCCCGGCCCTCCGGCACAAGAATACCAGAATGAGGGCGGCCCTCACAGTTGAGAAGTGAGTGGCGATAGCACTCTGGAAGCTTGCAACGCCAGACAGCTACCGGTCAGTCGCAAATCAGTTTGGGGTGGGTAAATCTACAGTGGTATCTGCTGTGATGCAAGTAAGCAGGGCAATCGTCGAGCAGCTGCTACCCAGGGTTATAAACCTTGGAAACCTGCAAGCTACAATAGATGGCTTTGCCGCCATGGGATTCCCTAACTGTGGTGGGGCTATAGATGGGACTCATATCCCTACCCTGGCACCGGAAAACGGGGCCTCAGAGTACAGAAACCGGAAGGGATATTATTCTATGGTCATGCAAGCAGTGGTTGACCACAAGGGACGTTTCACCGACCTATACGTGGGGTGGCCGGGAAAGCTTCATGACGCTCGTGTTTTCAGGAACTCTAGGATTTTTAGACAGCTGCAGCAAGGGATTTTCTTCCCTGACCAGAAAATTTCCGTGTGGGGGGTGGAAATGCCCATCGTTCTTATTGGGCACCCAGCCTACCCCTTAATGCCCTGGTTTATGAAGCCCTACACTGGGGCCCTGGACAGGGGTCAGGAGCTGTTCAGTTACAGGCTGAGCAAGTGCAGGATGGCAGTAGAGTGTGCATTTGGCCGTCTGAAGGGGAGATGGCGTTCGTTACTGATTCGCTCAGACATCAGCGAGAGAAATATCCCCATTGTTATTGCTGCTTGCTCTGTGCTCCACAATCTCTGTGAGAGCAAGGGGGAAAAGTTTATGGCGGGCTGGGAGGAAGAGGCAAATTTACTGTCTGCTGCTTACCAGCAGTCAGACAGCAGGGAAAGTAGAAGAGCGCACCATGAGGCACTGTGCCTCAGGGACGCCTTGGGCACTCATGAAACTGGTTTTCAAGATGACGTTTGACAACCCGGTCCCTTGCTCTGCTCAGCCCTAAGCCTGCCGTCCTTGCACCCTCTTTCCCTCCCCCCTCCCAATGCTTGCAGAGGAAATAAATACACTGTTTTAAAAATCACGGTTTCTTTATTGGTTCATCACAAATTCGGGGTCGGGTGGGGAGGGAAACCAGCAGTTGCAGTGGTGGAGGAGCGGGTGGGGGGAAGGGGTTGGGGTGGTCTAGGGTGGCCAAGACTCAGCCGCTTTTAAAAGTTTTCGGAAAAACTCATCCTGCTGCAGCTTGTGCTGGCTTGTGGGGTAGAGTGGGTCTTTCCCTGGAGCTTCTTTCCCCCCCCCCCCGGGTTCTCACCCCGCGTTTGGGTGGGGAAGCTATGGGACTTGGGGAGGGGGAGAAGTGGTTAGACAGAGGCTGTAGAGGCAATCTTTGGTTATGCTGAAGCTCTACCAGACATCTGAGCATATCGCTTTGGTCCTCCATTATCCGGATCAAAGCATCCATCCGCCTTTCTTTGCTTGCCTCTAGTCTTTTCTCACGCTCCAGCCGTCGTTCTTCACGCTTTTCTGCTGCAGCTCTTGATTTCTGTCTTGACTGTAACAATTTTGCCCTCCATTCAGTCTGCCGTGCGGCCTCAGCGTTGGAGTTCTGGAGTAGTTCATTAAACATGTCATCACGCGTTTTCTTTTTACGCTTCCGTATCTGCGATAGACAGCGAGAGGGGCAGGAGGGCGGATTCTGAGATAACTGTGCAGCTGTTGTGGGCAAAGAAAGGTACAAGGTTATGAGACAGAAACATTCACGGATCACAATGGGAGTACTATGCTACGGGGAGTACTATGCTACGGGGAACATTATTCAACGGCCTATTATGAGTATATTCCGCACCTAAAAGTTACTGGATGCCTCACACAAAAGTCACAGAAGCATCTCACATACAGCCTCAACACAACACGGCTACTGAAATCACCATGCAGCGGGCCATGTTAACCTTAAGCCAGGGGTGTCAAACTCAATTGCACAGGGGGCCAAAACTCAAAACTCGCGGGCCGAACAGTATAACCATTTATTTAACAGACTAAATATTTATGTTTTTTAACCATTAATATGAACCAAAATACAGGATATCATTCCAAAATAAATACATTTCAACTTAAAATATTTTGCTCTTCATAAAAAAATATCCTGTCAATACAATACATTCAAAATCTGTACATGCTGGAATATTAAAAAATCTGAAAATATAAATAAAAAATTGAATTTAAAGCAAAAGTATAATCATAACAAATCATAACATTCCATTTTCTTGTCCTATTTAGTCAGAGCCTGATACTTGGAGTCTTTTCTTTGCAACAAGTTCGTTTATGTTTGGGGTTAGGTTCTGTGTTGTGAAGATTCTCAGGATCGATTGCAGGTGTTCATCAGTGAGGCGACTCCTGTGTGACGTTTTGTTAATTTTCATCACAGAGAACAGCTGCTCGCACAGATATGTGCTGCCAAACATGGACAGGATTCGAGCCGCATGTTGGCGGAGCTGCGGCATCGCTTCAGGAATGAAGCGAGTGAACTGTGCTGGCCCCGCAGTGTCGTACTTTGCCTTCAGTGTCCCGTTACATTGCAGTTCTATCAGCTCCATCTGCATTTCTACAGGTGCGGTTTCCACATCGACTGCAAATGGGTTGCGAAGCAGCTCGAAGTTACTTTTCTGTGCCTCAAAGTCACTGAAGCGCCGTGCGAACTCAGTGCGCAGCGCGCTGAGTTTTTCAGCAAAGGTGGCATTTGGGAAAACTGTGGCACTTTCTTGGTTCCGTATTACTTGGCAACAGGGAAAGTGAGACAAGTTGCATTGGTGCATTTGTGTCTCCCATAAGCGCAGCTTCACTTGAAATGCCTTCACTGCATCATGCATATCGGTTATTATGTGCTCCCGTCCCTGGAGTTGAAGGTTTAAAGCGCTAAGATGCGACGTTATGTCAGCCAGGAACGCCAACTCACATTTCCACTTTTCATCCCGCAGAACTGTGCAGTCTTTCCCCTTACTGTCCATGAACTGGCAGATTTCCTCTCGCAGCTCAAAGTGTCTTTTGAGAACTTTTCCCCGACTTAGCCACCGGACCTCCGTATGATATGGCATATCGCCAAACTCGCTATCTATTTCCCGCAGAAAAGACTGGAATTGGCGGTGATTTAAACCGTGGGCTCTGATAAAGTTGACGGTTTGTGTTACAGTGTTCATCACATGATCCATTTTTAGGACTTTAGCACTCAGCGATTCCTGGTGTATGATGCAGTGATACACTGTCAACTCACCGGCACAGTTCTCCTCCCGCATCTTTGAGCGCATCCTTCCCACCAGTCCATTTTTTTCACAACACATAGCAGGTGCGCCATCTGTTGTAAGTCCAACGAGTTTTTCCCACGGCAGTTTCATGTCGGTTACACTTTGAAATACATTTCCAAAGATGTCTTCTCCTTTCGTTGTCCCGTGCATCGATTTAATGTCCAGTATTTCCTCTGTTACGCACAAATTGGAATCCACACCACGGATAAATATCGCCAGCTGTGCAGTGTCAGTCGCGTCAGTAGTTTCATCCACGGCAAGGGAGTATGCAACAAAATCTTTTGCTCTTTCAATCAACTGTGTTTTCAAATCAGTCGCCATCTCACAAACCCGATTAGCAACAGTGTTTCTGCTGAGGCTTACATTTGCAAACGCTCGCGTTTTATCTGGACAAAGGACGTCGCACACTTTCATCATACAATTCTTTACGAATTCCCCCTCGGTAAACGGCCGTCCTGATTTGGCAATCTCTTCGGCCACAATGAAACTTGCTTTCACAGCAGCTTCACTTTGTGATTTTGCTTTGGTGAAAAACGTCTGCTGGGATGTCAAATTCTTCTTCAACTCCTCTACCTTTTGTAGCTTCTGTCCTGCGCTCAGGTTTTTGAATTTGTTCTCATGTTTCGTCTCGTAGTGCCGTCTTAGGTTATACTCCTTCATTACAGCGACATTACTCCCGCAAAGGAGACACACTGGTTTACCTGCAATTTCAGTAAACATATACTCATTCTCCCACCGGCTTTGAAAGCCTCGGTTTTCAGAATCAATTTTTCTCTTGGCCATTGTTGGGGTCTAGCTTTGATTTGATATTAGCGTTGTATACATCAACAGACCGCGAACTTGAACCGCGGCTTGCCGTTGGCGGCAATTGCACTGCATCATGGGATTTGTAGTGTGTGTTATTGGGGCGTCATATCACAGGGCCATTAAAAACAGATATATAAAATGATTTCGCGGGCCGGATATAATTGTATGGCGGGCCGGATGTGGCCCGCGGGCCTTGAGTTTGACACATGTGCCTTAAGCCATACTCGGATATTCCAGAGTAACCCCTCCCTCCCCCCCCCCCCCCCCCCCCGCCACATGGATCCCTCTTCCAGCACACTGCGTGGGGCTCACCGCAAACTTCAAAACAAAACCGGGCTGTCTACAGGCTAGCTGTTGGGAGTGTGTGTGTGGGGGGGGGGGGGGGCGTGGTTGTGCACCCTGGTGGGGGGAAAGGGGCGGTTGTGCAGCCGGGACGGGTGGGGGTGCAGCGTGGCGGGGGGAGGTGGTGATTGCAGGCTGAAAACCCAGGCACGCTGTACCTGGAAATTTAAAGACCAACAAAACCACGGGCTGTCTAAGGGCTGACTGTTGGGAGTGGGGGGGGGGGATGGGGGCGGTTGTGCAGCCTGGCGGGGGGGAGGGGGTGTGTGCAAAAAAAAAGACCACTCACCAGAGGATCCTTCGTGGGCTGGGGTACCCCCTTTGGCTGGTCTCCTGTGCTGCTGAGCTCTGCATGGCGGCTTGTGCTGCTGATTTCTATGAATGGTGACTGAGCTGTGCAGGTGAGCTGGCCACGCTGACCAAACAGGAAGCTATTCCAATGTTCCCGGGTCTTTTCCTGTCTACCTGGCCAGAGCAACGAGTTGAGAGTGCAGTCCAGAGCGGTCAGAATGGAGCATTGTGGGACAGCCTCTAGTGTCCTCTTGTGTCCTCACTAGTCCACAATCGATCTAGAGAGGTCGATTTTAGCGCTACTCTTCTCGTTAGGGAGGAGTACAGAAGTCAATTTCAAGGTCCCTTTAAATCGACGCAAATGGCATGCATGTGAGGACGGGTACATGTTTATATCGACTTAACGTCGCTAAAGTCGATGTTAAGCCGTAGTAGGGACCAGCCCTTAGTTGTATGTGTGTATCTCTAACATTTTTATAAACACCTGTTGGCATCCTATATGTAGTCCTGTGTGCACCTCTTGTCTCCTCTTCCTCCCCATTTCTTTTTTAAGTCAGGAAAAATTAGAATTTATAGAAAGGCAATTGAAATGATAAGAAGAGGACATACAATGAGTAACTAAGGGAGCTTAATTTATATAGACTGGATGAAAGGAGATTAAAGGGTGACATGATAATACTGTACAAATGCCTTCAAGGAAATAATATCCAGGGTAGAAAGGGATTAGTCACATTTTCTGAACGTGGTAAGACAAGGAATGATGGCCTAAAGCTGAAAATGGGGAGAGTTTCATACTAGACACCTAGAGAAATTGTTATAATGAAGCTAGATTAGGTGAAACAGTACTAGGGTTTATGATGGGAAATGATTTATGGGGATCGGGGGGCAGATTAGATGAGCTGGCCCTAGCCTCTCTGATCCTATGTGCATTCTCCAGGTGGTGGGGATGGTACATTTTACTAAATATGTTCAGTTTGTCACTGTTGTCTTTGTGCATTTACTTTTTAATATATTGAGTATTTCCAATAATTTTATAGTGCCGAGAGATAACCCAGATTGTCTTCTCACATCCCTGCAGATAGTTCTTAGTCATTCTGTTGGAGCCCGGAGTTTCTTCCTTGCCATTTTCTGCTGCAACTCATCTCTTATTCCCACCCCTTTAAACTCTGGTATTATGGCAACCAAGTCTTCTACTTAATCGAGCCTAATGGAGATTTCTTTGGAGTCTATCACTGCCTGTTGCTAATCATCTTGATGGATTTTCTACTGAGTGACGTTTGGCAGTTTCCCACAGCAATCTGTCTATCTTCATTCTTTTGCAGCTACCTATCACCATAATATCTAAACTCCTGGAACAGAGTATGTTACCTCTGGAACAATTGCAGCTCTTTTAGTCCAGGCTTAAAAGACAGTTATTGAGGCCTGGTCTACAGTAAGTGATTATTTCGGAATTAGCCGAGTTCATTTGAATTAAAACTAATTCTGTTCACACGGAAACACCATTGGGGACATTATCAATTTCAAAACCCTGACTGTCTGAAAATGCATGATCGATTTTGTTTGTTTGTTATGCATAACAATCAAGATAAATATCATTCAAAGATATGAGGGGATCTTTTTCCAGTTTTCAACAATTCATATATAGTCAGTTTCACCAGTTTGTATGAGTCTTTCACATGGTAACAGTGGAGAGAAAAACATATTTTAAAAACAGGAAAATGAGTATGAAGCCACATAAATTGGCAGGAAGGAGTACTCACTTGTTACAACTTATTACATTTCAGATTCATGGAGTCTATTGGTCTAAAAATGAGGTTAAGTGTATTAAAAATTAGGGATGTAAAATGTTAACCGATAAGCATCAGTCTTACTGGTAATGTATTCAGTAAATGATAAGGTGGCCGAGGCTGTGGCCGGGACTCCAGGCGCTGTGCCAGTAGTGGAGCTCCCCGAAAACATGGAGGTGCTGCAGCACCCTCTGCACCCTTATTTCCTGTGCCTATGTTGTGAACTTGTTAACAGTTAAACGTTTAACTGATAGAAGATCATAGAATATCAGAGTTGGAAGGGACCTCAGGAGATCATCTAGTCCAACCCTCTGCTCAAAGTAGGACCAGTCCCATTTTGCCCCATATCCCTAAATGGCCCCCTAGACTAGAGGATTGAACTCACAATCCTGGGTTTAACAGGCCAATGCTCAAACCACTGAGCTATCTCTCCCGTGCTACCCCCCATTTACAATTTTATACAGGTTAAACGGTTAATAGTTTTTAATCATTTTATTTTTATATTTTAATATAAAATATTTAATATTTTAATAGTTTAAATGGTTACTTTTTTAAAACACTATTTACATCCCAATTCAAAATTATAAGCAGAAAGTTTGAGAAATAGGAAGTGTCACCTTGAGAACATTTCATATCCCTTGGATTTAGGTAATGAAAGTCATTTCCAAGGAATCTCAGGGCTAATTTTTCTCTTTGTGCATTAAAACCTGTAAGCAATGAGTTGAAAATGCATTGTGATTTAACATCTGGAGAAGACAGTTAGTTGATTTGCTTTAAAATAATTGAAATTAAAGGTACTGTCCTACATGTAAACATTTAGGTTTTTTGGATTGTAATTATTATGTATTTTCTGTTTATATTTTCACTAATTGCTTACTTTAGAAGCTCTGGTAGAAATTTCCCACAGAGTTCAGTGCATTAGTATTTTCAGAGTAATGAATAGGCCAGCAGTGCACAACATCATGGAAGGTTTTGAATAGCAGCGGAGACTATGCTTTTAAGCAATGACATCCAGAAGCATTGAGGGGGAAATTAGTGAAAGTGAAGGGCAATATCTACATTATTTGTTCTAAATTTAGCTAGCTCTGCCCTAAGTAACATTTCTTTCCTGATAACTCCAAGTTTATAAACATTGGGAACAATGCGTTAGTGCAGGGGTGGGCAAACTACAGCCCGTGAGCTGCATCTGGCCTGTAAGCCATTTTAAACCGGCCCTCGATCTCTCGGGGCGGGGGGTGTTTCTGGGGCTTGCCACACTCCGGTGCTCCAACTGGGGAGCAGGGTCAGGGACAACTCTATGCAGCTTCCAGAAGCAGTGACATGTCCCCTCTCCAGCTCCTACAAGTAGGGGCAGCCAGGGGGCTCTGCTCCACACGCTATCTCGGCCCCCATGCCACCCCCGCCGCTCCCATTGTCTGGGAACCGCAGCCAATGGGAGCTGCATGGGTGACGCCTTTGGACAGCGCAGAGCGCAGCATAGTCGCCTGGCCGCGCCTCCACGTAGGAACCAGAGTGGGAGACCTGCCTCTGCTTCTGGGAGCCGCCTGAGGTAAGTGCACCCCTGAGCCATAAGCCCCCCTCCTCCGCATCTCAACCCCCTGCCACAGACCTGTTCCTCCTCCAGCCTCCTACTCCTTGGTTCTAGCGTGGAGCACCCTCCTACACACAAACCCCTCATCCCCATCCTAGAGCCTGCATCCACAGCTGGAGCCCTCATCCCTCCCGCCCCCGTGAGCCAACCCCTTTCCCCAGCCCTGATCCCTCCTCCCACCCTCGGTCCCATCCTGGAACACCCTTCTATGCCCCAAGCCCCTCATCCCCAGCCATACACCAGAGCCTGCACTCCCAGCCAAAGCCCTTAACCCCCTCCTGCACTCCAATTTCATAAGCCATACAATTTCCATACCCAGATGTGGCCCTTGGGCCAAAAAGTTTACTCACCACTGCATTAGTGGGTGAGGGGAGGGACTGAGAAACGAAGAGAGTGTTAAACGGTTTAGGAGTGCTTACATGGGACATCCCCTTGTAATCAAAGTATTTCTCTATTCCAACCAATTCCTAAACTTATTTTCCTATTCTCCCCTCTAGGAATATCAACTGAGTCTCAAAGAATGATTCAGTAACAGGAAAACTGTTTGTATATTTGTGAATTTATGTTTGTGAACAGAATGCTATGATTTGTACTGTTTGTATGATTTATACTGTTTGTATATTTGTGAATTTGTGAGTTTATATTTGAGAGCAGAATGCTGTGATTCCCATGGGCATTGCCAGATGAGCAGAGCAAATGCATTTTGATAAACTTTGCTTGTGGTTGTGGTGTGTTGTCCTGTACCCAGCACTTCATTTCCAGTTGAAATATTCCAGTTGTATGTGAAAATTTCACCTGCTGGTACCTAGCATTTTCAAAGCAAAAACCTTCTCTAAAAGTATTAGAACAGCCTTATTCTGTCATTACAAACAAAAAGATTTTTATTTGTAATTTATTGCCATAAAAATCCTAGAAAAATATCTAAACTACATTTATTTTTAACAGATGCATCATGGATGTCTGGGAGCAGAAGTTTAGTGGATATGAATCTGTGGAGCTCCACTGATGATATGTCAGTGACTGAAAGCTATGTTAAATTCAGTGTAGCTATGTCAATTGAGAATCAAAGCCATTAGAATGATATATCCCATTGTATTTAATATATGTTCTTGTTCTGTGCTCATCAGATACCCTATTTATGTATTAAATTGAAATTTCACTGGTGCGTTGTAGATATCTCTGAAAAATATTGTATTTAGAAACAACAGTCTACTTGGAAGCAATTCTGCGATGTCACTTTCTAAGCTTCTCTTTTCCTGTAGTTCATTACTTAAATACATTGGTTTTAAACAGAATCAGTTTCTTAGGTCATTTCTACTTGAAGCCATAGGACCATTTTTTGCTCTGTGTAAATCTGAATGACTCAGTGGACCTGCACTGTGGATTTACAGTCATGTATCTGGGAACAGAATGTGACCCATAGCTGTGGCATCACAATTTGTTGCGTATTGCAGGGTCAAAAATAGAGGATTCTGACTGCAGGTGCTGAGGTATAAGATGTGGGAAGAGATGAACTAAGAAGCAAATATGCAATTTAGTACCAATGCCTTTAGTAATAAATAATGAGGGAAGAGAAATTTATGCTGCATGAGTCTGTCTCTTTTCTTTTTCAAAGTCTATCTTCAGATGAGAAAATGACCCTATTACTGTTCTTTTTCTCTCCTTTACTGTTATGTCTATAATTGTGCATGGTATAGTTAAGCTCAGATCTTGCTCTCATTGAAGTCAGTGGGAGTTTTGTTGTTGATTTTTGACAGGAGTGGGACTAGGTTATATATGAGAAAATAGAAAAAACAGTGGTTATCTTGGAAGATGGCCATAAATGTTAAAAACAATACATTGAAACATTTTCATTAGAAACAACTAAAAGTTGTTCTAGCCTAATATTAGTGTCTGCAAAGGTCAAACCATCTTCTGGGGAATGTAGAAAATAGGGCTTAGAGCAGGATCATGTTTATAAGGACTTAGGTGGGAAAAAGCATTATAATTTGGATTTAGCCATTGCGATTTAAGATAGTTTATTTAAATCTAACTTGTCTGCAAAACTGAAATTATCTAATTTTTTATTTTATTTTCTTACCTTTTAACATCTTTGTAAAGCCTCTGAGGTGCCTAAAATATATAGGGTTTTCCCCACCTGCCCTCTTCATTTATGTAATGAAGAGAACGTATCATAGCCTGTTTAGATCTATAGCCATATATTGTGCCCAGCCATACAGCAAGAAAACTGTTTTATGGTGACCCTATGCATTGTGAGAAAGAAGTTTTGTATGTGCTGCCAGAACTTGGAGATAAAAACACAACCTTCTAATATTTTTGGTTTGGGTGTTCATTACATTGTTGTGCTAGAAACTTTATAGTTATTTGAGAAGATATATTTAAATACCTTTAAATTTTAAAAAACACATGTGCATCAAAGCATAAAAAAACTTCTCATATTTGTTTTCCATCCAATCGTAAGAGTTTGGAAGAGTCCAGCAGAATTCCATAAGGCTATTTTTAGTTATTAAAGATGGAAGGAACCTGTTTTTTTTTCTTAGTTAAAGGTTAACTACAAAGCTAACATGAAAATTGTGCTAAACCCAGATTTATGTGCTGAATATTCTCACTCAACCAGCCCTTGTATATGGGTGGGAAAGCATTCAGCACAGAAACGAGCTTTTAATTGATCTTTTTTTTTAAAAAAAAAAAAATCTTTCTTGTGAAATCCTTTCTCTTTGGCTGAAGAGATCCCAGAATGCATCCTTCTGTTACATTCTAAATACCAGGAGTTTTACAAGGAAATATCTTAAAAAGGCAGTTACCCGAGGGTGAAACTTTCAAGGACAAGTGACAGAGCATTCTCAGAAGGGTGTCTCTGGCTGTAGACGTCCTGTTGGCCATGATATCAGGCTGAGCTTTAATGTTCAGAGCACAGTGCAAGACTTGCCTTGTTTGCACAGCTCTTCTTTCTGGGAAGATGGTTGCTAGAGAGCCTAGTGAACTATTCCTCCTATAACCCTATTTAGAGTCACTACATTTGTCCTGTGCCTAGGAGAAAGTGGATGTAATTACGAAAGAGAAAATTCTGTCTGTTGGGCAGGGGCAGTGGTATTAGTGTGCAGTTTTTATAAGTGAGATCTGTTAGTCTGTGACATAGTGAACTTCTGGAAGCATTGTCACTTGGCACTTTTAACTAGACAGAATGAAGTCCTATAAAAGATATTGCCTACTTTGGCAGAAGAATGGACTGGATAATTTTTTCATCTCTAACTTTTATGTACTGTGATATTTGTTTCCCATAAGCTCACTGTGTGTGTGTGTGTGTGTGTGTGTGTGTGTGTGTGTGTGTGTGTGTAACTAGAACACCTCTCAAATGTGGAAATTGAACTATTTATAATCTCAGATACAGCATGAGACTGTTTAACGGGACAAGAACTAAGGTAGAAGTGTAACTGCTACACTCACATTAAACTTAAACTTAAAATTTGAGCCTCTGTTAAAGTTTTATATTGGATAAATATTGTGCTCCATATTTTCTTTAAGTTCGGCATTTTCTTTGCATAGGTCCCAGTGACGTTATGTAGCATCTCTTGAAAACGGAAATGCTGGATTGTTGGTCTTTCAGTGGCCTAAACTAACACATTAGTTTCTCACTCTAGTAGTTGGTTACATGGATTGCTAAAATCATGAAGTGCGAGAGAGAGACAAGATGTTAATCAAAATCGGGGTGGATATAATTTGATGATTTAAAAAAATTAAAAATGCAATGTTTTTTATTTTTGTTATTAAAGTTATATGGTCCTCTTTTTAAAAATAAATCCGTTTAAAATGAAATCTGAATTCAATACAAAATATGTTAAGTCCTAAGCTTATAGTGTGGTTGTAAATGTGGAACATGTTTTGATGAGAATAGTTTATGTATCCAAAACATTTAAGATTGTTTTGTTTAATAAAAATAAATGTTATATGCTGTTTTGTGTATTTAATTAAATTCCAGTTACCATCCTAATGCGGCTGAAACCGATCATGAGCAAAAGTTAATTATCTAGTAAATTAGCAATGTATGTCACCATTTTCTAACATACTAAAATGTACAATTAATTAATTAGCAGCACCTTTTTGGTATAGGTTTGGGATTTAATTCAGCAAGCCCTAAAACTTGGACTAGTGTCATTTCCATTTCCTGATACTGCAGAGTAAATTTTCAGTCACCAGTCTCCCAACTCTGTTCAATTTGAATGCACATGTGGAGGGCAAGTAGAGATGTCTTTGAAAATGTACATTATATCTTTCCTGGACATGACCTTACCCAGTAAAATATAACACTGTAAAAACATGCAATTGTATAAGTCTGTCAGATAGCCGTGACCTGTATGTGTTTTCCGGGAAGTGCATCTTTAGCCCTGTTCCTTGGTTCACCTTGTACTCTGACTGATGGTCATGACAAGTCAATGGGGAAGGAACGGCTATCAAATAATTGTCCCTTTTTAAGTCTATCCATATTGCATTTATTTGTTTTAGAAACTTGCGCTCATGAAATTGCCCACATTTAGTCTGTTTATAACTAGTTTTTAACACAATTTGCCCTTGTTTGGTATCATTGCTATTTCCATACAAGATTCAACTGGGAAATAATGAAATGTAGTAGAAGCCATCAATTTAAAGCCACAGTGTGAAGTAATTTATGGAAGAAATGGCTTGTAAAGTGAGATGCATGTTGCATTCTGCAAATGATGTGACATCTTAAACAGTGCAAGCTTGGCATTTTAACAAAATCTCTTTTTAATTAACTTTTAATCAGTAAGGTTAAAGTATGCAAATAACCTAATGTGCTGTATAGTTGGCTGAGGTGCCTCTGCTCTCAGCACCTATATTGTTTATCCTCCACTGTCCCAAATCCATCATAGCTGTGTCAAAGCAATGGGTGAAATTCTTATCTCGGTTACGTCGGTTTAAAATTGGATGAGCTCCATTGGCTTCAAGTATCTCTTAAAAATATTCAACCCCTTTTTGTGTTTCTTGTATTTCTCTAATGAAACAGTCATGCAGAAAATGAGCATGCAGGAGTATAAAGCAGCAGCTTTTTGATAACTCCCCTTTAATATTATACCAGGACAGATTAATAAATGATCAGAATCTTAAAGATGGGATTCAGAAGATCTGGCTCAGAGAGTGGTTAATTGCATCTTTACTCCAAGGATGTGAGCCATCACTGCTCTCTCCTCTGACTCCCCTTGGAGGGAGAGCACTTTGTCTGCTCCCATCACACACTGTGAATGACTCAGTGAAATTCTTAAGTCTCTATACTCTCTGGCTATGACCCCTTCATGGCTTGTGCCACTGGTCTTTTGAGCTACATCAGTCTCCAGCAATTATCACAGCATAATGGAGATTGCTACTATATCTTTCTGAACTGCACCATAGGGAGTGCCGGCTTCACTGACTTTGGCATTTAGATTGTGAGCTTCTTTGGCAGTGACCATGTCTTCCTCAGATTGTACCACACTGAGTCTAATGATGGAACTTGGTAAATAACTGGGAGTTCTGCTGCTGGGTTAGGCCAGGTCTACACTAGCGGGGGGACAAGGGGGTCGACCGAAGATACGCAACTTCAGCTACGTGAATAGCTTAGCTGAAGTTGGCACTTCTTCATCCGACTTACCTGGCGTCCTCACACAGCGGCAGCGGGCTCCCCTGTCGATTCTGCTTGCACCTCTCGCCAAGCTGGAGTACCGGCATCGACGGGGAGTGCATTTGGGGATCGATCAGAACCTGCCAATCTGGTGGGTGTTGAAGACCAGCCCTTAGCTTGTTCTCACCTGATCAATGTGCGGAGGAGTTCTTCACAGGCAAATTTTCTGCCTCTTCTGTGTCTACGGGAAACTCTGCTACCTCGATGGCACTCTCCTTCCACAGAACCTAGCAGAGCCCTTTCTACACATCTGGTGTTCACGTTGAGGGAGACTGGATGGAGTGGAAGGGAAGTGGGATATGCTGCTTGATTAAATCATTGGGAGCCAGAGCTTCCATAGGTCTGATTATGGTGTGAAGGTGAGGCTCCTTATTTCCAAAAGGGCAAACCTTGGGCCTCACAACTCTCCTGTAGGGACAGTAAGGCGTACTCCCCTGGAGGAATTTTCACCCCGAAGTCCCCTCCTGTGGGATTTGGTTTTATACAGACCACTATTATAATATATATATCCCTCTCTTTTCCCAATTGCTCTTGGGTTAATAGAATTTTGTGTGTAAGGATTATAGTTGAGGCTGGTAGTGCTGCTTGTTATCAAGGTTGCCCAACACTTCACATTATAAAACCCTGTTTTCAGTTGTGTTATAAGTTTGCCAAACTGTAACTGTTAAGGCAAAATTTTTCCAATACTGGGTGTTTGCCTCGGGCTGATTTTTTTTTTTGGGGGGGGGGGGGGGGAGAAGGGAAAGGGAGTTTCAGTCAAAATGATTCAATCATTTATTAGAATGAGGTTAGAGAAAATTGTGGTGTAAATCGGTGTTGTTGGGGTTTTTTCCCCCCCCTGGCAATCTTTTCTTTTAAAGACTCTCACACCCCCATATTTTGAAGCAGAGACTTGACATTTGGCAGCGTGGGGGATGTGCCTTTTGCCATCTTTATCACAATCTCCCTCAATTTGGCCAAATTATAAACCTTTGAAAAGAGCAGTTTGCACATGCTCAGTAGAGACTTCTTATATTTTTAACAGCTAATTTCTCCAACAGTTTTGTCTGTATTGGGCATGCTCTAGCCCAGGGCTGAGCAGCACTTTCCCTTGAAATAAATGTTAACTGGTTAATGATATACAATTTGTTCCGCTTTGTGTTTAGCTGTGACACTCTGAATACATTTCCCAGACCTGAAGAAGAGCTTTGTGTAAGCATGAAAGGTTCTCTCTCTCTCTCTCTCCCCCCCCCCCCCCCCAACAGAAGCTGATTCAATAAAAGATATTACCTCACTTGCCTTGGTGATCACCAGGAAAGGCATTTGATCGGGCTTCTTCATGTTTCTGCATCTGTTTCATCTTTGCTCTTCATGCATTTTTCCCCCTTCCCATCATAAGCTTACTACTGTATTTTATTTACTTTATGGAGTTGGCAGTACAGAACTTACTATCAAGGTTGGCAGTCCAGAAAATACTTATGCGTATCTTGAAATAAACTGGTTAGTCTGTAAGGTGCTACAAGTCTTCCTTGTCTTATTTACAGAAAATACTGTACATCATTCCATTCACAGTATTCATCTTACTACAGTAAAACCTCGATATAATGGACTAATTCGGGCGAGGGGGTGTCTGTTAAAGCCGAAAGTCCATTATATAATAAAGTAGGTTTTCTGAATGCGTATGTTAAAAATTTGACAAATTAGTTAGTTTACCTGTTTTTACTTATGTAGACAGGTTTGTATAATTAAAATTAAGTATGTATGAAAAGTTGAATTTCACAGAAAAGTTTTCTATACAGTAGACTCCCAATTATCCAGGTGCGGGTTAACCGGGCTGCGGATTAACCGGGATGTCTAAACGGGTTGGTAGGGGAAGCCCCAAAGTGGCGGCGGGCTCAGCCTTAGCCTGCCGCTGCTTTGGGGCTTCTCCCACTGGCCCCTTACGAGCTGGGGTCTAATCCTACACCCAGGCTGTCAGCGGGAGCTGAGTGGGGCAGGTGGCAGGAGCCTGGGGAGAGAGCCCAAAGCGGCGGCGGGCTCAGGACTCAGCCTGCTGCCGCTTTGGGCTTTCCCCCCAGGCTCCTGCCAGCCGGGGTCTCAGCCCGCTGCCAGCCTGGGTTTCCTACACCCAGGCTGGAAGCAGGCTGAGACCCCAGCTCGTAAGAGGCCAGTGGGAGAAGCCCCAAAGCAGCGGCAGGCTAAGGCTGAGCCTGCTGCCGCTTTGGGGCTTCCCCTACCGACCCCTTTAGACATCCCGGTTAATCCGCAGCCCAGTTAACCCGCGCCCGGATAATCGGGAGTCTACTGTAACAGTGAATTAATAACAAAAAATAACCTGTTAATTTAATTATAAGCAAATCTTGGTTAAAAGCATTTTAAAATTAACAGGGTGTTAATTTTTACATATGACATATGGACCGGAAATTTTGTCCGTTAAATCCGAAGTCCATTAAATCGAGGTCCGCAAAATCGAGGGTTTACTGTACCAGCATTGTTTTCACCCTCGAATAACAAGACTACTGAATATTATTTCTGCATGATTGCCCCTTTCGTACAATACATGGCAGCATTTCCTGCTCCCTGCGCTTGGCCTCTCTGTTTTGTTACATGTAAACTCTAAAGTGAAATCTGGAAACTTTGACCTTTTAGCTTTCTGTGCCCTCTCTGACTTGCCCTGTTTTGCATGGGCAATGCAGAATTTTCAGTTCAGTGTCTGATCTATACCAAGTGCTGTGATACCTAGTTGCAACAGGGCAGATTAAGTGCAGAGTTTAAGCCTTAATTTTTATGTTTTTTCATGAGTTTGGTTTGCATCACATCCTTAATGTTCTTTAAGAGGTATGATTTGTTTTTGTTTTTGCATTTATAGACGGTTGCATATCCTTCTCAGGATAAAAAAGATAGGACAGCGTTACCACTACAGGTAGTATTGCTTTTTGCCAGCTCACACATATTGGGCAAAATCCCCTGTTCCCAGTTAAGTCAATGGAAATTTTTCCCTTGATTCATATGTGAGCAGGAGCAGGCCCTTATTCCCATAGAAGTGGTTATTGAGCAATTGTGATTACAAATCCTTAGTTATTAATTCTGTTGCAGCAGTCAAGGAAACGGGGCAGGAGTGCTGAAGTCTAGGGTGAGCAGCTTGGTGAATCCACACTACAACTTTCCAACTTTTACAACATCATCATGAATCTTGTGATGTCAGCTTTGTTCTCAAAGCTGCTTGTGATCTCAGAAAGACTTGGATTTACCTCTAGATTTCTGCCCTTCTTTACCACCCTCTTTATTTAAAATGGCAGCAGGATCCCATTGTTCTTACCCAGGCGGTGAATAAGTCATCTCAAGAAACCATCATTTGTTATTAATGAGCTTGTCAGTTGCCACTTGTCATTTGTCACATATCATAGTTACCCAAAAGCTCCCTTCATTGTGATGGGATAATTATTTTTCCAATTTCCTAGTCCCCTATCAGTCTTGTTGGAGGCCTTAGTGCGATGTGGAGAATACATTCATATAATTGATCTTCTGGCAGCACATAAAGGTTATAGGCCTAATACAATCAGCACAGACCTATCAGAGTGATATGAGAAGCCTTTAATAACATTTACCAAGAGGTCTTGCTGAATTGCCTGTTTGGATTTGGAAAGGGTGGATTGGTGTCGTCTTTTCTGGAAGGGTGGTGTTGTGTACTGCTCATTTAACCTGAGGGTTATTCTTCATTAAGTTTTCAGTCCCACTGTCCTGTACCATGAGGATTATAATGCATTTAGGGTCTACTTCACTATTAGCTTGCTGATATGGCTCAGCTCTGTCTCCTTTTTCAACCATCCAGGCAGCAAATGAACAAATAAGATGAAAATGATGTTGACAGGGAGAAGAAAGCATTGATAGTATTAAAGTGCCACCACTTTGTCAATTTACATTCTCAGGCAGCTTTTGGATTTGCAGCTGTTGAAGCACTAGGCAGCAGCAGTGGCTTGTACAAAGAGATAATCAAAAAATAAGAATTTTTCAAGAATTTTTTTTTTTTAAAAAGTCTCATTACATTTCAAAATCTGTCATAGTTTTGATATGTTCTATTTATATGTTGTTTTCATCTGTAGTTAACAAAGAGGTTGAGGCTTTCCTTTGCTAAAGAACTCTTTATTGCAGTCATCCACAACTTTATCACCTTCATGTTGGACTATGTTAATTCATTAATCTTGGAGATACCTTTAAACTGCTCAGAAGTTTGTCAGCACAAAAGGTTGCTACGCAAGTAGCTCACAAGTAACATCCCACCGATGGAGCAGGTTAGTATCAACATGTTACATGTGTGTTCCGTGCACTGCACTATCTTCCAATCTACTTCTAGGTGTAGTTCAGATTGTTTGTTTTTTGTCAAATGTATAGGCCTGTGTTTTCTGGGACCTGGTTACTGTAGAGACACAAATCTCTGTAAACTATGATCAACAAATCTATATTTGGTGACCATTCCTAGGTGTCCATTCTTGAGAACTAGAGCCAAGGAATGAAATCCAGGCCCCAATGGTTTTAAAGGGAGTCTTGCCTCTTATTTGAATGGGGCCAGGATTTCACCCTTGGTATACTTAGTGGAGTATCTCCACCTGTGTAACTTGCTCCCTCAGATAGTTTGTCAGAGCCTGAGTTAACCACCAGAACACATGCAAGTTGCATGTTTTTGCCTCACCTTGATAGATGAGGCTAAACTAAGGCATTGTCTCATTTTTTTTTTTTCCTACTCTTTTTCACTTCTTCCCTGATGGATGGATGGATGGATGGTTGGTTAATGATGGTATTGCTAGCAGTTATAAATTGGTGTTTGTTTTCTGTATAATGTTCCTATGTACTAAAGTAATGAGTCCTCTCTGTTATGATAATAAACACAAATATTTACATTTGAGAGGTTTTAAAGCCTAGGATTTATCATATTTTGCCAGATCTGATTTGTGTGAACTTGCTTATCCCCTACATTGATAGTAATTAATGTTCTTAGAGATTCTTATAAAGCTAGAGAGATGTTAACTAGTTTAAGATTATGTTGATGGTGCATTGAAGGGTTGATTTTGAAACACAGGATAAAGGTGAAGAGATCATGTAATTCAAGAGCGTTTTAACAAAAAAGTAGTGTGAAAGCTTTGTCAATATAACTTTATTAATTTTTATTCTTTTTTGGTATTTTCAAGGATAATTAGTGGCCAAAATTAATTCTATCATTCTCCCTCTGGTTGAGGGATGGAATTATTTTAAAGATTGTTAGTTTATTTACACTTCTAGACTTTTCCCTGATTGTGTAATATAAGATAGGTAAATATCTTTGACCTGGGAATTGTAGCAACCACTGTTTCTGCTTTTTTACCTGATTTTTTTTCTTGGGGGGTGGGGGAGTGGATGGATGGAATCTGAAAAAAGTTGACCAGTTTTTACTCTGTTTTAAATTTCTTCTTCAGTGCTTATGCCTAGTGGGAAGTCTGGGTGAACTCCATTAGGGAAGGGAGTTGACTGTCTTTTGAATGAAGTGTGGTGGGAATGCTTTGCAAGGAAAAAAGAGCAGAGGGTGATAAATCTAGGAGAGGTTGTGTTTGAGAAATGCCGTAGGAACTCAAGGGACCTAGGACCCAGTTAGGAAACTAATTTTCAGTCTCATTATTGCCTCTAAATTGCACACTGTGAGTCAGGACATTTTATGCCCAAAGCTGTCTCCAGAAATCTTGCTGACCTCAGATCATAGTTTATTCAGATTTAAATTTAATTTAATACTTTCTCACAGGAGCTTCTTTATATTCTCTACTAGATTTCCGGGGGATTCCCAAGAACAATTTAGTATCTGATCTACACAGAGTTAATTTATAGTTAAAGCAATAGATTTGAGGAAAGAATATTACAAAACATACCAAAGAGAAACACATTTTACCCTAAGAGCAACAACTGCCACATAATCAGTATTGCAAACCTAATTATGGATTTATCGAGTCATATGTTTATAGTTAATAGGGATTAAAATTAATCCCTGTTGTAACTCCATTGATTTGAGTGAAGTTACAGCAGGGTTGAATTCAGCCCATTTGTTAAAATGTGTGGAAGAATAATCCCAAATATTTTACAGCATATTCACAGGACTACTATTTATGTTGCTATCTTATTTATTACTACCTGCATAACTCTTGGTCTCTTTGACTTCCTGATCCATGTTTTTTCCTGCATAAGGACTTGATTAGGATATGTGATCTGCACATGCCTAGCACAAAAGACTGAAATAACATAGAGAGAATAGCAGCTTCCTCTGCTCAAGACTTATGTTTGTCTCCTGCTGATCTGCAATAGACAATTTAGGGCTAGTCTACACTACCGGTAGAAGCACTAGAGCGGCACAGTTGCAGCATGTCTGTTGAAGATGCTCTATGCCAGTGAGAGAGCGCTCTCCTGTCGGCATAGTAAAACCACCTATTCAAGAAGTGGTAAGTGTGTTGTCAGGAGAAGCTCTCTTGCCAACATAGTGCTGTTCACACTGGCGCTTAACCTGGTGTAATTTACATCACTCAGTGGGGTGGCTTATTCACACTGCTGAGTGACATAAATGTATATACAAGTCTGTTGATAAACATCCTAAAATACCCAAGATGCAAGTTAGGACACATGCATACATGTCAAAAGTACTTGAGGATCCTAGAAAATAGCCCATTTTGATTAATAGTGGAAATTTTAAGCCCTACATAGGTAAATTTTAAACACTAATAAACAAATAACTGCTATCTGTAGTCTGATTCATTAATGCTAGGTTTCTTTTATATTGGCCAGAAAACGCATACAAACCTCCTCATATTCCTTGGCTCTAGGGAAATGTGATTTGATACATTTTTCATCTAAATAAGAAATTCCAGGACATTATGAAACTATGTGAGTTTCCCTTCGGGAGCCTAAGTCAATTTCACTTCTCCACATATGTAGTGTTTCACCTGACACAGATACAATATGTCTATTAAGTAAGTAGTCTGGTGTGTAGATGTGAAATGTGGGACATGATTGGGAGAGGACAGGCTTGCTGTCAGCAGGTTGTGATTTTGGCTTGTTTAACATCTGCTTATGAATCCTTCAGGTTGTGTGATTTAGTTAAAGACTAGAGCATAGATTTCTACAAATTAAAATGTCAAAACCCCAAAATGTAGCCTTAAAATAAAATACTTTGCAGGCTGTTTTCACTGTCACTCACTGACTCAGGTGCCATTGCTAAGCTCTGTTCCACTCTCACCTTCTGCTCCCTGATGATTGTATTTTACAGAAAATGTCCAGGGTGATTCACAGAGGATATGAAGAATTTTATAAAAGATTGGGTTCAGTGCAAAATACTGTCAGATCCCAGAGTAGTAAAGAATCACAGTATATTTCAATTCACGTCACAAATAGATGTTAAAAAAAATTCATTTCATTTAGCTGTTTCATAATAGCTTCCCCCAGAGAACCCAAATGGAAATTGTGTGTGCAGAAAGTGAGTGAATTGCGTTGTTTTGATTACTGGTTTTCAAACACACATTACATGCTCTATTCTATTCAGGTTCTTAAACTGAGCCCATCTCTGTAGTGTCGGACTGTCTTAGAGTGAATTCATAACCAATGTGCTTAGTATCTCTCAGCAATTCTAGATCCTGCACTTCAGTGTTTCCCAAATTGGGTATTGGGACATCTTGCCTCCCACTGGGTGTCAGGGTTGTTTTAACTTACAGAGGGATCATGGAGTTAAAATTATGGACGTGATTCAAATGAGATGATTTCAATTTTCACAAAGAACAGAAACCTAAAACACAGTTATGCAGATAAAGTGAATGACCATTGGAAATTCAACATCAATAGAATCATAGAATCATAAAAATTGTAGGGATGGAGAGGTCACCTGGTCCCACCTCCTGCATTGAGGCAGAACCAAGTAAACCTAGACCCTCCCTGACAGATGTTTGTCCAGTCTGTTCTTAACAACCTCCAATGACGGGCATCTTTAGTCTTAAGAAAGGAAGACTGAAGGAGACCTGACAAGTCTTCAGATATCTTAAGGGTTGCTACAAAGAGGACGGTGATCAATTGTTTTCCATGTTTGCTGGAAGTAGACGAGGAAGTAATGAGATTACTCTGCAGCAAGGATGATTTAGGTTAGATATTTGGAAAAAACTTTCTAACTATAAGGATAGTTAAGTTTTGGAAAAAGTTTCCAAGGGAGGCTGTGAAGCAGTTCGTGAAGACAGAGGCAAAACAAGCATTGAGTACATTAGATTTGAGTACATTAGCTTTTTCCGCATCCTCTGATACATGCATACAAATAGGATAATCATGTTCAGTAAATCATAACCTTTCCAGTGATATCTCACATGCCTTATCTTACACAAAATAGATCATGTCATTGTCATATCATACCAATATCTCTCTGAAGAATATGGGGGCATAGATTCATAACTTGATCTTTCTAACTTTTCCTGCTTTAACTATTGGCTTGCTTCTTGAGTCATCACAGTACCATCAGCGGATACTTACACATGGTATTAATCACTTTACACAGGAGGGAATTTAACCTCAGAGAGAGAAATTCAGTACACATTTGAACTTTGCCTGTTGACAAAGCACGGGGGCAGACATATGCAGCTATGTAGAAACCCTGTGTCCTGGGATTATGTCAAGTATTTGGGAAATAGATTTTTATCTGTAGACCTTATTTGGAAAGCGAGTGATAGATTTTTCACGATCCAAAGAAAAGCATTTAAAAATTAGATAGTTAAAGTAGGTGGCACTGGGACTGATAACCTTCAAATTGTAAAATGGGCCTATGGTGCTTGGCAACTAAAATGCTAGTGAGATTTTTGGGGTTGGGAAGTCCCATGTCTTGAATATGGAAAAAAGGAACCGTTTTCAAGATGTTTAAAGCAAATCCTGTGACTGGAATCTCATAATCTTTTCTCTTTGTCACCCTATTCAAACTAAATAGACTATTAGTCTTAACAGATCACCGTTATTGACACCAATTTAATAAAAAGGAGTCTCATCTGAATTGTGCTAGCATTTTCCAAAGGAAAAAATGTCTAGTGTGTGGCATTGAAAACATTTTAAAACATCGTCACCTTGCATTTGGGACCAAACCTTTGGCTACTCCATATTCTGGGAGTTTTTGCATGCCTAGTAGCTGCAGGACAAATTTCAGAGCATTGGTGGGTTTTGGGTCAGGCCATACGTTGGTCTATATGCCTTCAGAACAGAACAGCCTTCTATTCGCAGAAGTAATACCCACTAAAATAGTAGTCCCCAAACTTTTGATGTTGTGCCCCCCCCCTTACCTGTAATGGAATTTGTCTACATCTTCTCTCAGGAGCTGTGGTTGGGGGGCAGAGACGGGGGCCAGGGCCAGAGCTGCGTCTGGGGGCAGAGCTGAGCTGGGTGGCGCTCCCTCCCTGCCCTCTGTGGGTGCTGGCCCCGGTCCCACCACATCCACCTGAACATTCCCCCACATCCATAGGGAGGCATGCCCCAGAGTTTGGGGACCACTGCGCTAAAATTACGCTGTTTATTAAAAAGAAACCCTGATCTTTTACTGGAGATGTCAGCATAGGGTACATTGGTTCTGTGTACTATATTTTTTGAGAATGAGATGCATCTAAATTATTTTTAGTACAGTGAAATTGAATGTTGTTTTTTTCTCCCAAGTAAGAACACTGTTTAAATCTTTTAATCCAAGAATAAAAATATTTTCATATTAGTAACATTTCACAAGCAAAATCTGTCTATATAAAAGAAGTGATTGCTTCCCTTAGCTTCCAAAACCAATACAGTTTATAGATAGATAAAATATAGGTGGGACTTTGGCAATAAATTAACAACCGATATTCGTAATGAAACTCAGTTGCCCTGACCCTGCAATGAGTTCTGTACAAACAGGTTTCTCCACTCACACATAGCTTGCATGGACTTTAGTAGTGCTTTGAATAAGTCATGGGGACTGCTAGTGAGGATCTCATTGCGTTACTGGAGTCTGAGATGCCTGGTTCAGCCATTCTAAGAGGACATTGGTAGCATCAAGTGATATGGGTAGAGCACATACCAAACCCCAAATTTGGACTTAATATGGGGTAAATTTTCAAAGGGACGAATTTGATTTAGATGCCCAATTCCCATTGACTTTCAGTTGGAATTAAATGCCTAATTGCACTTTACACCTTTGAAAAACTTTCACATAATATATAAAAAATTGCATTTATACCAACTTGCCCATCCTGAGACTTGCTGTATTTTCCCTTCTGTGGAGTTACATCAGGGTGGAATTTGGTCCAGTGAAATAGCCAGAACACAGAAGCCTTCTTGTTTACTCAGAGTGTAGTCACATAAATTAAAAAAAAAAGGAACAGGTTTCAGAGGGGTAGCCGTGTTAATCTGTATCAGTAAAAACACCAATAAAGACCACCCTATAGCAGAAAACTACCGACCGCTATACTTACCTACATGCCTCCAGCTTTCATCCAGACTGCATCACATGATCCATTGTCTAAAGCCAAGCCCTCAGATACAACTACATTTGCTCCGATGCATCAGACAGAGACAAACACCTACAGGATCTCTATCAGGTGTTCTTAAAACTACAATACCAACCTGGGGAAGTGAAGAAACAGATTGACAGAGCCAGAAGAGTACCCAGAAGTCACCTCCTATAGGACAGGCCAACAAAGAAAGTAACCGAACACCACTAACCATCATCTACAGCCCCCAGCTAAAATCCCTCTAGCGCATCATCAAGGATCTACAACTTATCCTGAAGGATGATCCCTCACTCTCACAGACCTTGGGAGAAAGGCCAGTTCTTGCTTACAGACAGTCCCGCAACCTGATGGAAATACTCACCAGCAACTACACACCACACAACAGAAACACTAACCCAGGAGCCAACCCCTGCAACAAACCCCGTTGCCAATTCTGTTTGCTTATCTATTCCAGGGACATCATCATAGGACCCAACCACATCAGCCATGCCATCAGGGTTCACTCACCTGCACATCTGCCAATGTGATATATGCCATATGATGTCAGCAATGCCCCTCTGCCATGTACATTGGCCAAATCGGACATCTCTACGCATAAGAATAAATTGACACAAATCAGACATCAAGATTTGTTACATTCAAAAACCAATAGGAGAGAACGTCAGTCTTCCTGGACACTCAATAACAGACTTAAAGGTGGCCATTCTTCAACAAGAAAAACTTCAAAAACAGACTTCATTGAGAAACTGCAGAACTGGAATTAATTTGCAAACTTGACACCATCAGATAAGGCCTGAATAAAGACTGGGAGAGCCTGGGTCACTACAAAAAGTAATTTTCCCTCTGCAGGTATTCACCCCTTCTTGTCAACTGTTGGGAATGGGTCACATCCATCCTAATTGAATTGGCCTTGTTAGCACTGACCCCCCCCACACACACACACTTAGTAATGCAGCTCCCATCTTTTCATGTGCTGTATATTTATACCTGCTCACTGTGTTTTCCACTCCATGCATCTGATGAAGTGGGTTATAGCCCACAAAACTTATGCCCAAATAAATGTGTTAGTCTCTCAGGTGCCACAAGGAGCCCTCATTGTTTTTAAAGAAGGAACAGTGATACCACTACAACTTGCTCCAAGGTCTCAAAAATAACCACACTTAGGAGGTTACAACATATAACTTTCTCTTGATTCTTTCAATTTTTAAAACAAAGAGCCCCCAAAAAACAACAAAAGACACACCAGAATTTGACAGAATGTTTATCATGAAATTCATGGTCTCTAAATATAGACATCGAAGTCTCTCCATCAACTGTGATGTGTCTAACTAGCAATGAAAAAATTTACATCACACATAATTAAGGTGCTTGAATGGTGTTTAATTATTGCTGTTACTGTAGTCAACTTTTCTTATATGCCAAGAATAAATTTTCAACAAATTCCTGACTGCCTTCAGAAGAGGATTGGTGTCAGGGGGCAGACATCTTGTTATTACAAAACTGAAAATTCTAGCAGACTAGCTTCTTTTAAGTAATTTTGTGTCTGCAACAAAAATGAAATAATCTTAGGAAATATGGTGTGACTTTTCCTTCTGGTTATATTGGTTTTATTTCAGATTAATGGCTTCACTTCCTCTCCCGAATCATATTTCAATGGGTAAATTCTATTTCCTTAAGAATACCTTATACAAATTTTGTGTTTTGTCTTCAAAGTTGATTACAAAATTCCTTAATACTTTCAGCACTCCCAGTAAATTCTATATCTGCTTATTGCCTTTAAAAGTAGGGCTTAGGGCTTGTCCACATGGCCCTTCAGTATGGACTAAGGGAGTGTGAATTGAATTGTGCATCAAAGTGCTGCACTGTAACTCTTCTGTGTGGACATTGTTAATGTGAACTAAAAGGTGCTAGTTGGATTAACATAGTCCTGTTTGAAGAGGACAACATGAACACAAATTTAGGTACATTGTAGTGCATGCCAGCTGTGTACACACAGAGCAGTTACAGTGCAGCACTTTGGTGCACTCTGCAGTTTAGACCTCTGTACTCCCACTAGTGCAGTGTAGACATAGCTTTAGGGTCCCAAATGACTTAGGTGCTTTTGAAAATGTTACCCATCCCATGTTGCAATAGAAATTAAATTGTCTTTTTGTGTTCTCAATCAGTGCTTTTCAGATTAACAGGACATTGGCTTGAGTTTCTTCATTCTTCTGCAAATTTATGCTGTGGAGCCTTGAGCCCTGATCCTGCAATGAGCTCAGCCAAGACAGGCTGCTGTTCCCGAATGGAATCCCAAATGGAATCCCACAAGTTAGTGGAGCTCTGCACTGGTGCAGGGATCCCCCATGCACAGCTCATTGCGGGAATGGAACATGGAACACAACTGCTGTATGGCGGAATAAGGTGTCCCAGAACGTATGTTTTGGCAGCTGCACCCAACTGAAACAATAATTAGAGCCCTGAAAATCTGTGCATATCTGCTTTATATCCACAGATATCTGCATCCCTGGATGTGGATATCTGTGGACCACTTTTGTGGATCACAAATTTTAGTTAAACATTCAAGTTTTTTTAAAATCAGATTGGTTTTTGTTAAAATTGTTTTTAAAATAGTTAAATGAAATATTTTAAAAAAAATTAAATCAACTGTCAGCTAGGTCAACATGAGAAAGCTGCAGAAGCCAATATTTTAACTAAGTCAGTTGACTTCACCTTCATTTTCCTGTTTGTTCATAATCTGGAAAAGAAAAACAAGCTTTCCTGCTTTTTGAGGACCCAAATGATTTCTCAATTTGGAATTAATTAGTCCAAAGGAAGAAAACATTCTTTTTCACTGGCAGAAGTAGCTACTGCTGTTAAAAATGAGATTATAACTTCAACAGTCTCTGAGTCCAAGTGCTTAAGTGACTTTCACCAGTTATCTGGTGTGACTTTCTTTAAAACCTCAGCAGCAAACATATATTTCTTGAATGGTTCATCCTTAGTTCTGAAGTTTGTTATAATTGGCATTTTGAAGGGATTATTGCTGGCTGACCATGTCATAGCCAACTTCTCTTCTTCAGCAGTTAAGATTTGACCCTGGTACCAAGTATTGAGAATATTTGCAAGAAAATGAGCTGGAG
Source organism: Sternotherus odoratus (assembly GCA_032164245.1). NCBI lineage: Eukaryota > Metazoa > Chordata > Testudines > Kinosternidae > Sternotherus > Sternotherus odoratus. Next base: position 28,167,423 of record JAVMKO010000007.1, on the reverse strand, counting down.
ATAGTGCTTGTCCCATTTGTTTTTGTAATGCTCGTAATTTAACTCTGTCATTGCCTATTTCTCTCTTTAAGATCTCACTCAGTTCCTTCTAAATTTCAATAGCATCTGCAATAAAACAGCGATTTTCCTGCATTGTGTTGAAGGCTACAGAAATAGACTTCAAGTACTCACCATATGTTCAACATACCTCTTAAGCCCAATTTTGGGAACTTTGGCTGTGAAAGAGCCATCTATTTTTTCACGATTTTGTTGACAAACTGTCATCAGATTAGGCCAATTCTTGATAGAGTGCTCATGTCTTGTGGGGGACTTAGCTCGTTCCTCCCACTTTTCTCAGAGCAGCTGCTGTAAAGTGATTGTTACAGAAGTATTTTGAAATTTCAATATTAGTCTTTATTTCTGGAATATTGAAGTCTTTGGCTAGGAGCTGCATCAAATAAGCACTGCAACCATATGATATTAGCTTGGGACGCTCTTCTAAATAATTTCTTCTCATCTTGGATATATTTGCAACGTTGTGTGTGACCAAGCTGCATATTAGACATCTGAATTTTTTGTCCACAGTTTGTTATAGTTTTTACTACTATTCTTGTAAATATTCTGCTCTGTGTGCATTTCCTGATATATCAATTGTTTCTGTAAGGAAGACATTCCCTTCTTCCGTTGTCACACAAGCACTTACAACAGGATCATTGTGGACATTGCTCTACCCATCAAGACTCAGGTTAACACCTTTAGACCTTTTGCGCACTTCTCAATTTCTCTTTCATACACTTTATCCAGAAATTTGCCAGCAATATCTCTTCTGTTGGGTGTATCCTGGTCTTAATGACTGAACCATGTTAATTAAGTGTGGGCGCTCAATCATATGGAAAGGAGAGTTTGTTGCATTAACAAACCCAACAGTTCTTTTCATCAGTTTTTCTTATCACTATCATTGGCAGATAACTCTTAAACTATAGAAAATGGTGGTGATCTTGAAGATGGGTAGACTTCAGAATCCTGTATGTTGAGGATGGATTCTCCTAAACAAAATAAATCAATACAGTTATTAATTATTACCACCATACTGCTCATTTAGTATTACTAGTTGCATTCACTGACACTCAGTACCACTTTAAAGGTGAAACTGTAAAAGGAAGATCTGCCTATTTCAGCTATTTATGTTTTATCACAACTGCATCTAAAATGATAGTACTATAGAACGAGGGTCTCCAAACTACGGCCCGGAGGCCGGATCCGGCCCGTGGCGTCGATTTGTCTGGCCCTCCAGCTGAGCAGGCACATGGACAAGCAGGCCCGTGAGTGTGCCTGAGGTGCGGCCGGAGGAGCAAGGGGCAGGGAGGTCGCGGCACTGGCCAGAGGAGCGGAGGGTGGGGGGGCCTCAGCAGCGGCCCGTGAAGCCTCTTTAAAAATGTAATATGGCCCTCATCTCAAAAAGTTTGGAGACCCCTGCCATAGAATAACAATGATTATTTTTTTGTTCAAACATGAGAATTCAAGGATAGCCTCGAAAGAAGAATGAAATTTAAAAGTTTACCAAACTGAAGATCCTGCATGTTCAGACGTGTTCCTTTCATCATTTCAATGCAGCGTCCTCCTAAGAATCACCACTTCTCATTATGTTGTTTAATTTGGGCAACCAGGCCTTGCATTTCTTTGTTGTACTGTTGCATTTTGCATGCATGCTTGTCTTACTCACATGTAGAGGAACATTAAAATATTCCAAACTGGGTCACTTTTACGACCTGCTGCCATTATAGGTTTCCCCTTCTAGTGAGAGAATGGTATGGTAAATCTCAAATCAATGAAGGCTACATTCAGAAAGATCTCAAAACTTCTGGAATATGCTGCTCAAAGAGTTTCACTTTTATTTCTACTGCCTTTTCCTCCCTTGTCACATTTATCTCCAGACTTCTTCTCTTTGTCCACTTCTCTTTGTCCACCCTCCATAATCTTCTATTCATTGACCTTTTTGGAACTTTGCTGGGTGAGTGTGGGGAGGGGGTGTAAGCTCTGGGAAGGAGTTTGGGAGGCGAGAGGGGGTGTTTGGGAAGGAGGTGGGGGTGCAGGCTCTGGGATGGGGTTGGGGCATAAGGGGTTGCGGGGGTGCAGCACTTACCTGGACTCCACTGCTTCCTTATTTGTTGCAGGATACAATGCAAGATTCTGATTATCAGAGCTGACACTAGGCATAAGTAAACAGCAATTGTTTAGGCCCCCCCTATTAATATGTACATTTTTTGGAAAGTTGCTTGAGACAAATATTGAGAGATTTTTCCTTTAAGCACTCATCTGCTCCTGTATGATGATCTACGTCTGAATATACTACCTCTTTGTGACATCCCACTTAGATTGAGTTGTGAATTCTTACAACACAGAGATTCTGTTTTCATGCAGCTGTTGCCTTAGTAACAAAGAGAAAAGACAGAAAATATGACTGACAGAGATTTTTCTATATAGAATATTTTTCAAAGTCTTCCAGATGCTATCAGTAACTATTAACCCAAAACCCGATAGATGAATACAAGGAAAAAATACTTAAAGGGCTGAAGTTTCATGAGTGAAATAGTTTTGTCTGATAATGACATAATGGAAATAATTTGATTTTGACACACTGCTGCAGCAGACAAGCCTTTCTTCCCACCGAATGCTGTGTGTGGGTCTGAAGTGCTGGAAGAAGCTTATGTAGTTAGTTGAAAGGTGAGCGTGACTATGTTGGATATTGCTGCATTTCTTCAAATGCCTGCCTTTCTCTTTCTATCCTCTGGCATTTTGTACCATGGAAAAGAATGAAAATGACGTAGTTGGAGCGATGGAAATTTCTTCCTATTTTTTTCTTTCTGCCTCAAGATCCGAAAACTGTGGAGAAGTAGGAGGTTGAGTTTTCCTTTGCAAAGATGAACATCCTCCTTCTCTTCTGCGATTACCGAGGGAAGGCCTCTCAATTAATTTATTTCACAACTTGGTTGTCTGGGATTTTATGTGAGACAAGAAGTAGGCTACCGTATATCTGTAAGGAAATTTCCCCTCCTTGCTTCCCCAAAACTGCATCAGTAATCCCGACTAAGGATTCAGGGATTTAAAGAATTAAAAACATAAGTCAAAGAAAAGATTCTGTAGAACATTTGGGTGAAAAAAACAATGCTTTAATGCACGTAATACTGTTCTGATGGGATTGTAAGAGTTAATGTTTGAAGGAAAAGAAGAGAACAATGTGATATAGTGCACCAATGGCAGGATTGGGGGTTGGGAATTCCCTAGCTGTATACTAGCTGTGCCACTGGTTCCCACCATGGCACTGAACAAGTCATTTTGTGCCTTTTTGTATCTCATTTTTTCCCCGTCTGTAAAATGAGAATAACACCACCTATATCATTGGAGGATGCAAGTTTAAATTAATTAGTACATATCTTTGAAGCGTTTGCATTATTATCTAAACTAGTTAAAAGCTGGGGCTTCTGTAAGAGTTGAGAGAGTTTGTGACTTGTGGACAGGATGTTGCTCCCACTGACCTCAGCAGGAGTTTTTATGTTGATTTCAGTGGGAGTAGAATGAGCCCTGTGTCATGAGTGTGTTCACTAGCAGTAGGTGACTGCACCTCATGATATCTGTGTGGCATATCTGTCTATTTTAGGCATCTCTGAGAAGCCTATTACCATCCTATCCAGTTGCCAGATGTAAAAATTAATGACTAAAATATTAGATTTGTCTGCAATGCAGCCTAGGAGTCTTCACCAATTCCTAGGTTCAGCAGCAAGTACTCGTGTTGTGTTTTGTGGGTGTTCGTTATGATTTTTATGATTTTAATTAGTTCTTCCATGTTCATCATTGGCCAGAGGTTTTTTGGAAGTGATGGGTTTCCCACTGTGCTGTGTAGTCAGGCAGATTTAATTTGGTTTTCCCAGTAAGGAATTCAAGTTCAAAGATGCTCTGCCCCTTGCTCACAAGAGCTTAAGCCTGGACTGTCAGCGTTCGTGCTCCTGTTGATCACAACTATCTTAGAGTGATGGAGAGGCATTTTTAAGATGGTCCTGTCACGGCCCAAAAAGCTTTTAGAGATTACAACTAGCACTCCCAGTGCTAGCCCATTGGGGCCCCTCTATAGGAATATTCCCTCCCAACACATATTAATAGGGGGGCCTAAACAATTGCTGTCTACTTATGCTTAGTGTCAGTTCTGATCATCAGAATCTTGCGTTGTATCCTGCAACAAATAAGGAAGCAGTGGAGCCTGTGGGATCCTGGCATGATGAATTGCTGTAGGTATTTTCCTTGTGTCAGAGGCAGCATAGCATCCGCACATTGCATACCTAAAGGTCGATGAGTTACTAAGATGTTCATAATACCCAAATTTCAATATTGCACAGCTATTTCCAGTAATGTTCTTTGAAAAGTAAAAGCAGGTGTTTTGCTGGCCCCAGGGTCAGTACAGGCTAAAGACCCAATGTCATGCATGGAGTGCCCAGAAAGGAAAGCTATAGACTGAGCAGCACTGTTGTGCTCCTAAGTGTGAAAATACTGACATTGGTTCTCTTCAGGTGTTGTCATGGTAAGTAAGGAGGAAACATCAGAAAGGAATAAAGGAAAAATAGTTTGTGAATTCAACTTGTTACTGAAATTAAAGACTCTTAGATAGCGTAGGGCCAGATATATTTGATTTTTCCCATGTAAACATCTGATTTAAAAAGTATCCCCTTCTTCTGTCAATGAAGAATTTAAAATACAGCCATTAGACAATATCAGAGGGGTAGCTGTATTATGCAGGGAAAGCTTAGAGTATTTTGTGATCGACTGCACAGAGCAGCCAGCAGAGGGAGTGCCAGTTAACTGACAAATTGCATCTACAGAGCTGTGCTGGTATTTTTAGCATCCTTTTGGATACTTGTGTGCAAACAAGAGAGAGAAAAAACATATCTATTTCAGTTTTAGCCCCTTTGCAAATGCAGAATTAGCAGTGTTTGCCAAATGGAAAAGGACAATCTACGTTCAATCTCCTACTCCTACAAATGCTTTCCTGTAGTATTTTCTCCAGGAAATGAAATTGGGGAACTAGGAGAGGGTGTGTGTGTTTGAATATACATGGATGGGGGTGAGAGCCGACGAGGATTGAAACCATGAGGACAAAGGTTGGGTGTATGGCATCATAATAAAAACTGATAAATGTTTCACAACCATTTTATTAGATACTAGCGAAAATACCCGGCGTTGCTCGGGTCAGTCGGAGGTGGGGAGGGGGCAGACAGCTGAGCGAGTGCAGGGTCCGTTGGATGGGGGCAGAGAGCAAACCTGACACCCCCACCTCACTTACCCCTCGACCAACCCTGACTCACATTTTCCCCCCCCACCCAAATCCACCTCCCTACGTCTCCCCCCTACCAACCCCAACACCCCCTGACCAACACCCACACCTCACCCCCCCGTAGACCAAACCTGACACACCCACCTCACTTCCCCCCCCCAACCAAACCCGACACCCCTACCTACCACCACAAACAAACCCGACACCCACACCTCACTTACCTCTCGACCAACCCTAACTCACATTTTCACCCCCCCCACCCAAACCCAACACCCCCATGTTACCCCCCCCACCAACCCCAACACCCCCTGACCAACCCCAACACCCACACTTCACCCCTCACCCACCCAGACACCTTCCCACCCCCCCAGACCAAACCCAACACCCCCGGCTCACTTACCCCCTGACCAAACCCGACACCCCCACCTCACCCCCCAAACAAACCCGACACCCCTACCTCATTTACCCTCCGACCAAACCCAACTCGGGTCCGTCGGAGGTGGGCAGGGGGCAGAGAGCTGAGGGATTCCGGGGTCCATCGGAGGTGGGGAGGGGGCACAGAGCTGAGGGATTCCGGGGTTCCGTTGGAGGGGGGAGGGGGCACAGAGCTGAGGGATTCCGGGGTTCCGTTGGAGGGGGGAGGGGCAGAGAGCTGAGCGAGTGCGGTGTCTGTTGGAGGGGGTATTATGACATCATAACTATGTCACAGAGAACAGCAGCTGCCCAGCTGATGTGATTGGCCTTTAAAGAATTTCACCCCTGGGGGGCGTCAGAGGTGAGATTTGAAAATTTTTCGACCCTTATGGTCATTAGGACCCCAAGACCTCTAGTTGTACCAAATTTCAAGTCTCTAGCTCAAACGGTGTGGAAGGAGTAAGCTTACATACATACAAACATACATACATACATACACCATTTGACTTTTTTATATATAGATATAACTCGTGTTTTAAATAATCACAGAAATTAAAATTTGTCCTATGAAGCACTTCATCTATATCCTTCTTGGTTTCTTGTTGTAATTTTGTACAACTCTGTTACTGAACTTCTTGTATGTGGTGCGTTCATCTTTGGTTGCTTCTTGAGTGTCCATCACTTCCAGTCCATTATGATATGCTCCTAATCAGGCAGAAGGAGACTTTGTTCAAAACTCAAAATTCTATTCAATAAGGAAAAATAATGTTCAATTGTAGCTGTTGTGACTGGGAGTAGCAAGAGATGAATTCTTTCTTCTTTCATCCCAGGAAACATAACGCAAAGATTGGGTCAAACCACTTTAATCTTCTTCTTTATCACAACTGCTATATGAGGAAGCTAGTCTTTGTTCATATTTTTCAAATCCATTATGCTTTCTTAGGTACAAGTATTTTATCATATACGGCATAGGCTATTAAATGTTTTATTGGTTTATTAAGCATATTAATGTTTCAATTCAGTTAAAATTTTCCAGGCAACAACTAAATTGGCAACACTACATGTATGATTGACCACTGGAGGAGTGAGGGTATTGGAGAAATTTGGGAGGGGTGTAGGGAAATCACTGTCTGTGAGTGTAATGCTTACTGTCCATTAATGGTCTCTCTGTGAGGAAGGACTGTGTTGTGGTGATGATGGTGGTACATTTGTTATTTGTATTGCCATAGCAACTAGGAGCACTAATCTTAGACCATGGATTCTTTGTGTCAGGGGCTCTATAAACCTAGCACAAAGACAGTACCTGTCTTGAGGGACTTACAATCTATGCCCGCTGCTAAATGTTTTAAGGATCAGACCCTTAAAAAGGGCAAATTGCAATGTTGGTTCATATGCATGCACTGTGAAATAATTTTCTAACACACAGTTATTTTTAAAACATTTCCTCCAATAGTTCAAAGACAATTATTGCCATGGAGAACTAGGGGCCTGATTCTTCAAACTTCTGAATGCTTAGTCCTGTAGAAAGGTCTGCAGCAGTATTTAGTCCCAAAGCCAAACAATCTACATCTTCTAAAAAGGAAGCTGGTTTTGAATATTCTAAACACACAAGTGTGTCTTAAAATTTTCCTAAAGCGTGAAAAGCACTTAGGTTTCCCATGTTCAGATTTCTCAGCAGAAGCTTAACTATGGGCCGGATCCAATGCCCATTGAACTCCAGAGCTTTTGGGGTGAGGCTGTTTTCAACAGTGAAGTGTCCATAAGGGTGTGATAAATTCTCTCATGTGGAGTCTTTGACTCAAAACTGGATTTTTTCCCTAAAAAATATGCTCTCGTTCAACATGAGCTCAATGCAGGAATTATTGGGTAAAATTCTTTTGCCCCAACCCTAAGCCCCTCCCAAGCCCCTTATCCCCAGCTCCACTGGGTCCTGGGCATCAACAATTTTCTTCAGCTGGGTTGAAGAAGGTCAGATGGGGCCTGGGGAGCAGGAATGGGCTGGGGGGGGGGGGCTTCTATTATGTAGCAGGTCAGACTAGATAACTGTAATGGTCCCTTCTGGCCTTAAAATCTCTGTGTGCATACATGCATACTAAAGCTTACCTTTCAGTTAATAAGATCTTTCAGCTCAAAAGGTAATTTTGTTCACAAAGTAAATAATGAAAGTGCCTTCTCAACCATAACTAAAGGAGTATGCTGGCACAGTTCTAATAAAAAGAACCTGTTAGTGTCGTGGCCCCTTTTGAATCTGGTTAATGGAATGTTGCAGGCTTCTGGTTGGAAAATACTGAAGGCAAAGAAAGAAATATAGTTGGAGTTGGAAGGATTCACTTAATTTCAGCAGACACAAAAACACGTCTCCCTCTAATATTATTTATTTTTTCTTCCTATCTTAGTATCTCTGTAAATGTCAGTAATGGACATCATCTTTCATTGGTTCTGGATTGGAGAAGGAAATAGCCAGTTGCTAATATTGGGTGAACATTATCCAGTCTTCCTTGCAAGTCTAGCTTTTCCATACTGCTGGATTGCTCACAAATTAGCAAGATTGAAAAGTCTCAGCTTAGTGTATGTGGCAGAAATAGCAGGAGTATTCCCCAGGTCATAACTGTTGTGCATTAACAGAGCAGTGTAGGATAATGGGGAAGTTTCTAAAACGTCTGCCTGCCACATTGGGCTATATTTTCAAAATATAAACTCTATTTGCGTGCCTGAAAACTTGCATGTAAAAGTTTGCAGCACTATCACTTGTGTGTGCAAATATTTGAGCTCAAAAATTGCACAAGCAACTCTTGTTCATGTAAAAATTGTGTCCTGGTTGCCCTTCAAAACTTTGGCTCACTGTCTAGTTTTAGCAATTGCCCTTTTACGCTCATGTGCATGACTCTTACAGAAAAGACTTGCAGAATTTAATAAGGAATGGTGACCTTTCTACAGAAATTTTAAACCAAACCATAATATTCTATAGGAGGGATATAATCTCTAGACAATTCTCTACATTGGTTAAAGAACCATAGAAAATACATAATTCCTCACTGCATTCATAGCTTTTTGGAGCAGCTTCTATAGAAACCTATTTAATTTCTGTAGAAACCTCTTAATGGCATCCCTGTATAAATTTAAGAGCACTTTCCCGTAGGGCATACATCACATCCCCATTAATTTTGCCTTAAAATTAAAAAATAAGAGAGAAGGTGCTTTAATACACTGGACAAAGACTGAGAGGTGGAATCAGAAGAAAGAATTTTTATAAAGTCACACTTGGACAAAGGTTAAATGTTTAAAAGAGAGGGTGAATGGTAGATTTGCATTATATAATACAGAGAAGAGGGCAGGCATGGCTTTCATGTGAGTTTAAATGCCACTAGAGAATAAAAGTTGAAAATTTCAACACTGTGTTTAAGCTCAGAGACTGGAAGAAAGGAGGTATGGTAGAAAGGATGATTCTTTCTTGGAAAAGGAGCAGAAAGATAAGTGAAATGTCTTAAATTTACCATTCTCTAGTTCCATAATATCCGCTTCATTCACATTCAGTGGAACCTTGTTAAGAGGCTTCTTATTTTTCTCTTTATGAAACATAATAAAGCAAAGTAATTAAGATTTTCAATTCAGGGAGAGAAAAAAAGGGTCATGGGTTTCTTTTTAAATATGTTTGCTTATTAATAGGGCCCATCAAATTCACAGTCCATTTTGGTCAATTTCACGGTCATAGGATTTTAAAAATAATACATTTCTTTATTTCATCTCTTTGAATCTGAAATTTCATGGTGTTGTAATTGTAGGGGTTCTGACCCTAAAAGGAGTTGTGGGAGGGTCTCAATATTATTGTAGAGGGGTATTGTTGTGGTACCTTTACTTCAGTGCTGCTGCCAGCAGAGCTGGGCCCTCTAGCCAGCAGTCACCACTCTTCGGCCACCCAGCTCTGAAGGCAGCACAGGAGTAAGGCTGGCAATGCTGGAACCCTCTCCCACCCAAATAAGCTCTGAAACCCCTCCCTCCTTACAACTGACCCCTCTGCACCTCCCTTTTGGGTCAGGACTCCCAATTTGAGAAATGCTGGTCTCCCCTGTGAAATCACTATAGTATAGGGTAAAAGCACACAAAAGACCAGACTTCATGGGAGGAGATCAGATTTCATGGTCTGTAACGTGTTTTTCATAGCCATGAATTTGGTAGGGCACTACTCATTAATAACGTGAAAGCAACTATTGATTCTGAAACGTTCTGTAACCCAAAAAAAGACAGAAAATTAAACAATTATCATCTTTAAATTATTTAAATATGTAGATATTAATGTTGAATAATATAACCTTGAAAGGCTTTACTATTTAATGTTTGAGTTCACACTTGAAATATATTTTGCCTTATAACTATCCACAATAGATGTTACATTTATAACTTAGCTATAACTGCACTCACGTGTGTTTTACTAACATCTCAAGGTTTAGAAAAAATTGAAAATCGTTATAAAGGTGTTTTTATAATGTACATCGTCCTGCTAACAAAAATTAAAGGTTGCAACAGAGAGAAGAGAAAATATTACTTCAGCAAATTTGTGTCTAATTTGCTGTCCACTGCCACACTTATGTCTCTTTCAGAATTTGGAGCTGTGCTCTTTCTGTGTGTACCTTGATCATATTTATGCTTGGCAGACTGTTATTTTATAGTGGTTTTTTAAATAATTTTGATGGATAATATTATTTGTTCTTTAAACTTTTTAAAAGTTTGTATCTGTTTACATTTTCACAGTTCTGCAAAATTATCGAGGGGGGGGGAGGGTGTCAGGTGATAATTATGACAATAGACATTGAGATTCCAAAAGTGAAAGCTTTATAACCATTAAAGCACAAATTGTCAGCATCACATGTCAAAATATACAAAGAAAATATCCTTAAATCAAACTCTAATAAGCTTTCAAGGAGCATTTTTCTTATCTGAAATTCACAGATAGGCATAGTATCATCAATGGAAATATTTTTTCATCAGTTGTGTGTGCCCATTCACCAATATTGACCAACTAAAAATCAAATTCCAAGCCTAATCCTATTCAGCAATCTCCTATGTGCTTAAGCTATAAAATTTCTACGTGGGTGATATTTCTATGTAGGTATGTGCACGTTCAGTGAAATCCTGACACACTGGACGAGATCCTAGGTTGATATGTGGGGGGGTGGGGAATAGGTGAATTTCTGTCATCTGATTCTGAGGTTGGATTGACTCCTAGCACAAGTATGAGCAGCCAGAGGCTTCTCTAACATTCATCGCCTGGAGTAGGCCTCAGGGGCGATTCCACTGTCCCAGGATCTCTGGAATGCAGTGTGCCCAGTTGCTCTCCCTCTCAGAGCCAAGGCACACTGCGAAGCACCCACTATGTGGACTAGGAGTGGGTGTTGTGCTGCTGATTATGCTGTTTTCATATCACCCAAGCATTCCTTGATATAAAGGGGAATCTCCAGTGGACTGTTTGGGCCTGCTTTTGTTCCCATAGGTGCTGCCAGATCTGTTAAGGATGTCTGCCGAATCCCAATCCTAACAATGCACATCACTCTGCCTATGAAAAATGAGCATGAAAAAAAATCTGCTGAACTCAGTAAAACCCTGTAAAGATGAATTCACCATATACACAGAGCCGTCCTAGGGTCTAGCCACTATGGAAATTCCACTTGCTTGTGCTGGCTCTCCCCACAGGGGGTGAATTTCACAATAAGGGATCTGGGGGCAAAACTTGAGCCAAATAAAACTAGACTGCACAAAACGTAGGAAGATGTCTTGCAGGAAAGAATCCTGCATTTTCAGGGAGATGGCCTTGTCAATCTTCTTTATCTCAGGATAAAAAACAAACCCTGCAGCAAACGAGTCTCAGAGCCTGGGTCAACTGATTCAGGCTCCCGCTGTGAGGTTAAAAATAGCAGTGTAGACATTCCTGCCTGGGCTCTGAGACCCAGACCCCTCGCCCAGTTTCAGAGCCTGGGTTCCAGCCCAAGTGGGAATGTCTGTGCTGCTTTTTTAACGCTGTAGAGTGAGCCCCAGGAGCCCAAATCAGGTGACCCAGGCTCTGAGACTTGCTGCCATGTTTTATTTTGTTGTTTTTGAAGTGTAGACTCGCCCTCTAATTTCTCTTCAATGTTCTTGTTTAATGGCACTACTTGTATTTTGGAAGAAAGGAAGGGGGAAGGAAATGATGTAATCTGGCAGGTCATAAAACTCTAGGTCTGTGTACCTAGCTCTGTCTTCTAATTCCTCTATGACCACAGCTTTAATTTTATTATGCCTTTGCCATGTGTTAGTTCATTTTAAAGTAATGTCCATGAAGTTCTGTTTTGTGGGCGTGTCGTGATCCAGATGCATTAAGGTTTTGGCTCCGTGTGATGTCTAAGGAGGTGAAGTATGTGTCTGAGAGAACCTCTTTTCCCTACCCTCACTGCCTTGTGTAATTGTGTTTCATTTTCCTAGGAGGGAAAGGATAACAAGAGCCTGAAATGCTTTATGTTTTTGGCAGACTGCATCTGTTTGAATTTCATTGGCCTGGCTGCTGTTGTAATAGTGTGTAGTGTGATTAGCTTCAATGCAACTTTTTACCTATAGAAACTCCAGTGGGGCTGATAGGTTGCAACTCTGGGGTCACTATAGTCTGATTATGTTGTGCACAGTCAGGGCATGAGAGTCATCGCATAGATACAACAGTTTCTTCAAAAGCAGATAGATCCATTTGTGGTATCTATGTGATGACTCTCATGCCCTGACTGCACGGCACGTTTAGTAATACCATTCGGTTCTGTTATAAGCTGCAAATGTGGAAAACGCCAGTCTTTAAGGTTTTAATTACAGTGAGAGAACAGATTTGGTTTTTAGCTGTGTCTGGGCAACCAATTCCACCAACAGAAAATCAACAGGTTTTTGTATTGAAAAAGAGGTTTGAATCAAGATCCTCCTTATTGTGAGGGAAAGATGATGTGCCTATCTATTGACTTCCTTCCTTGTTTGAAGAACTCTGTCTCCTCACCTAAGCAGTTCTGAAAATGAACCTGTTTATGTGCCTTTGACCTGTGGAATTATGCTCAGGATGCTGACATTAATTGTTAGTAAACCAGCTGAGGAAAAATCCTATTGTTCATTAGCCTGGGACAAGCAAAAATGTGGTACATGAAGGTGAAACATGATTGCAGCTGTGATCTGCAGTTGAAAATCGTAAGTGTGCTGTTGGCTGGTGCATCGCAAATGACAATTACCCTGCCAGATTGTGGCAGAAATGGATGAAGTGCGTATTTAGCTGCTATTTTTTTTCCTGAACACTTCATATTGCATTTTAGGAAGATTGTACATGGTTTATAGTGGGTGTGTTCTCCCCAAAGCTGAGAATGGGATGTGACTTTCATTTAGTCGGGGGAGATCAGGTTCATTTTAAGCATTTGGTTAGTCACGTGAACCAGTCAGCACTGGTTTCTAATGCAGACTGAGTCAGCAGCTTGTCCTTAACATGGAAGAGGTTCTAGAAGAAGATTGAGCGGCAGATCCCTAGACATAGATTGGTGTATCTGAGATAAAGAAATAACAGCTAAAACTCTATTATTAAATAAAAGTATGGGGGAGACTATAAAGAGGAGCTAGATGTTTGCAACTTCCTTAAGTCTGATCTTCTCCCTTCCCCCTTTTTTTACATACAGTGTTTTGTTCCCCGTTCTTTGTTGGGAGGGGATGTTAAGAGTGAGAGTTTACGTAGGCAGAATCAGATCTTCCCAACAATGCTGAGTTCTAGAAAGCTTGGAGTTTTGAAGCTACTGTATTAACTACTTTACAACACGATTTTTATAAATCAAGTAGTGTTGTTAGTTGTGGTTTTAATGGAGAGATTTTGGTCATGAACATACTGAGCTACATAGAGAGTCTTCGGGGCTCCAGTTCAGAGTTTTCATCGTGTCTCTTCAAGGGTTAAAAATACCTAAACATAAATGCTCTCATTTACCTATGTCGTTTCAGTGGACCTTTGAGTCTTATTGGCAATGAAGTGAGGGAAATTGTATAGTGTTAAAACCTGTGTCCGGGCAACATAATCCAAGCATATGTCAGATCCTTAAAAAGGAGCTCTAGCTGTGACAGCAAGGAAATATTACTTTTGTGGTCTGAAGGGAAAAAGGGTAGGAACTGATTTGTTTGTCCCTAATCGGTTTCCTTCCCTTATAATTTTATTTTCCACACTTCTACATACATAGCCCTTTCAAGCTTTTCTGGAAAGAGTCATTAGCAAAAATGGTGTTTTTGAGTATGTGCTTAAGTGTAAACATAATTAAAATAAGAGTGACTGGACTTTTTGACTTCAAGCAAGTCATTGAAATGGGCTTTATTTTGTTTTGTTTTTTAATAATCTTTATGTTGAGTGTCTTTACGAGCTTCGGCTTGTTCTATGGCTTGGATAAATGCAGTCACATACATATCAGTACATAGATGAAGGTTATTGTGCTGTTTGTGCAAAGGGGTGAGTATACCTCAGTGTTAGAATTTCAAGGCAATAGGACATTTTAACTATTTACTAAAACACAAAAGATAAAGAAGTTCTGTATTTGTCTTTTCTTAATTGGCTTCATCAGAATAATTCAATAATAACTCCACTCTAATTAGTGGCATTAAATCAGTGTTAAACCGGTGTGAGAGGAGAATCAGCTCTTAATTGCATTTATATCATCTGACGACTTGTGATATTCTCTCTTATTAAACTTAGTATGAAGTCCGCATGTTCAACCAATACTGTATCCTAAAAGGGGTGTTCTTTTACTGAATGTCTGACCCAGAGTATATCAGGGAAATTTATTGGTGTTTCAATGTTCCTGTCTTCTAAGGCTCTCCTAGCAGGGTTAGTTTCACTTCTTTTTCACTGTGTTCCTGAATCTAAGTTCGAGAAAAGCTAAGACTCAGTTGCATTTTGTAGAAGTATCACTTGCCTGACAGCTGCTAAAATTATTTCATTGTCACAAACGTCTGTGACAATAAAAATGAACTCCTGAATTCTCCTTAAGGTTCTTTCAATCCTGCATTGCATGTTTGCTCTCCCTCGTTCACATGTAGGTGTATGTGATTGTCTACTCTGTACCCAATTGCAAAATGTAAGGTACTCCGCTTTCAGGAAATGGCATTGAGCCACTTATTCCATTCAGCTCAGGGACCCTCATCAGTCTAATATTGTAATTCTCCACTCTGCTACTCACCTGCTGAAGTTCTTTTTAACATATTTTGGTAGAGCTTTCTTTGCCTTGGTCTCAACAGTGACCCACTACGCCATCACCGAGCAGGTCAGAGATGATGCTGGCTTTGGCAGAGCTGTGTTGCAGTCAACACATCCATGAATTCCTACCCATCTCCGGAGATACTGCTTGGGAGTCACCTAACATAAAATGGACATTAGCAAGCACTTGAAGAAGAAAAATGGTTATTTACCTTCCATAACTGCTGTTCATTGAGATTGTTGCTCAGGTCCATTTCATGACCAGCCCTCCTTCGTCTCTGTCTGAGTTCTGGCAAGAAGGAACTGGGGGAGAGGGGTGGTGATCCCCTGATACCAGCACATATGTGTGCCACTCCAGAGGGCACCAGAGGCTGTACTCTACAGATAGCACTCAGGGAAAAACTTCCGGCAAGCACACACAGCTAACATGGACTGGACATGAGCAACACATCCCAAAGAACAACAGTTATGGAAGGTTGGTAACCATTTTTTTCATTTTCCAGTAAAGTGAGCTTTGGTACCCAACCCAGCTATCGACTATTTCTTCCACTGGTGCATGATCTTGACATTGTAATAGTGTCCATTTCTGCAAATCCTGTCTGCTTCATTAAGGATTTAGAGATCAGCTTTAAATCTGTTCTAGTATATAACCGATGAGGGTGTGAATAAAATGTGTAATCTCTTTCCTCCGGGTATAGTTCTCTCCAGCAATCTGAGAGGTTGAATTGTTGGCACACAGAAGTCAATGCTCCACCTGCTTCCCTATCCCCATGTTTTTTTTAATCTGTCCCAGTGAGGAGTCAGTGTGCAACTGAAGTCTCCTCTAAGTATAATTTCTCCTTCCCCAAAGCATTGCAGTGCTGTAAAGAAGTCCTTAGAAAAATGTTTTGTATTTGACTGGGAGCATGCACTGAGCCAACTGTTGTTAATTACTAAGCAATTGTGCCCTTCAGCAATATCAATCGTCTCTCCTTAGCCTTAAATTTATGTTTAGTGTCAAAAGGTATGAGTTTAGCAAATATTATGCCCATTCTCTTTTTTTCGTTTTAGCTGAAGCAAAATATGTCTTGTTTTCTGTTTGTAAACTTTTATATGTAATTTTTGTATTAATCTTCTCTTGCCTCCACCTTTCCTTCCTCTCTCCTGCATTCCCCTTACTCTAAATCCACAAATGAACCTCCAGCATAATATGTAAAACAATCCCCAAAGGACTGTGCTCTGCTGAACCCCAAACCCCTGTACTCTCCACAAAAGCACTTGGACTGCTTCTCTTGCAGTCCAAACAAGGTACATTCTCCACCAATGGGACCTCTCTGTTAGGGATGGATTGCCATCTGATCATCTGAATTATGGGGAGGGGAGGGTTTACACAAAACTCTTAAAGGCTCTTCACGTTCCCCTCTCTATTTTCTCAAGTCTCAACATTGAAATCTCCTCTTTTGTCCTTTATTTCCTCTGTTTTAAAGTACAGAACACAACCGTTACTGCTCACCCCAATTAAATTCAACTTCGTATTATTTTTTTATAACATTAACATAGTTATTGCTCTGATTAAGGCTTTCAATTTAACATCATCTCTCATTCCCTTTCCATTTAGCAGAAGAGTTTTTAGAAGGAAAAAATCCCTTCTTTGGCAATGTCTTAGATGGTATTAAAGTTGAAAACAACTGTCAATGGAGGGGGGTGGGGGGGAATAAGTTATTTGAGATGTTCTCGAGCTGCAGTCCAGTCCCGTTTCCTAAAAAGACCAAACAAGACACACACACAAAAAGTAAGAAACCTCCCCCACCCCCAGCAAAGATAGAAAATGTAGCTTCTGTCTCTGATGTTGACTCTCACTTGCGACTGCTGAAAAGGCACAGGCGTGGCATACAGTTTAATCAGCTACTCAGACTTGGCAAACTTACACCAGCATTGGCTGTTTTAGACATTTTATTTAGCTGCCTCTTTTTGTCACAGGCTTACAGCAGTTTTGCAAAATGATCAAAGGTCTAAAAGTTGATATATGTCTTATGAAGTTGGAGTTGCCAATCTGGCTCCTTTCACCTGCTTTAAATTCATATTAAAATGGGCTAGGGTTGGACTGTATAGGCATTGAAGAGTCTATCTTTCTAACAAGCTGTAACATTTGAAAATGGGTGCGATTTTAATATATCTTTCCTTTCTACCTTTGCTTGCACTTTACAAAGGTACAGAGAAATTGCTCAAACAAACCAATATTTTCTAACCTTTCTTTAAATTAATGTCAGCAGATATCACCTGCCGTAGTTGCTTTTATGAGCATACATTTGAACTGTAACAACAAGGGTGAGTCTGGATTTTCAAACAGATCACCCTGGAGGCTGAAGTACCAGCAAATGTGCTAAACTTAAAAAACGATTGTAAAAAATACTAGCTGGCACAAACATGATGAAACCCAGGAACTGCATTATCCACCATAGATGTAATCCTGGCATTTCTGAACTGCAGAGCAGGGGTGTGTCACTCATGCTGTTTTAATTTGAATGAGCATTATAACAAAACAAGACTTTAGAACTAGGTCCAAGCAGTCATTTTTCAATTTGAAGCCTGGAATGCAATTTAAATTCCCTTTAATTAAGGGTTAGCATGTGACATGTTCTCTAGAGACTCTGCTGCTAAATCTTGTCACTGGAAGTAACCTCTCCCACCATGGAATTTTGTACCCTGGTTACAGCCAAAATAAACTTAGAATGAGTGGGAAAATGGAATTTTAAGTGCAGTTTGTGTTTGAAACATTTTCTTAGGTTACAAGTAGTTCAGTTCACTCCCAATTCAATTCAGCTGGTACAATTCACTTTCTTGTTGTTGCATATTGATCTCAGTAGTTATTAATACAGTGTGTACCATATTATCTATGTGGAAATTACCAGTCATTAACTAGGCTCAGATGCCAGCTTACCTTCTTCCTTTGGGAACTGCCAGATTTTGCAATGCTTTTGTCTTGCATGTACCAATTTAGGCCTGTATGGATTCATTCAAATGGCTCACTATTTGAAGGATCTTTCATCCATATATCTTCTGAATATCCCACTGCCAAATTTTGTCTCGTGTGTGTGTGTGTGTGTGTTTCTGTTCTTCCGTCCCTGCCTCTCTGTGAAGTTAGGACATGAAGTGAAAACCTTGTCCCATTGAAGTTAATGAGAGCTTTGCCATTAACTTCAGTAGAGCCAAAATTTCACCTACAAAATGTTGATCATGTACTAGTCATCGCAGTCCTATTTTAGCTATTATGCTGTCACAAATAGGGAACATTATACAGCTCTGTAATACTTTTGTGTTTGTGCATTTAATTATAAGTCAATTAACCTTCTAGTTAATACATATTTAAAATCTAACTTATGACATCTTTTCCTTTTTTCTTTTTTTAAGCTTTTCTTCCCTTTCCTTTCTCCACTCCAATTTTTTCTTCTTTTCTTCCCTATAATTGATCTTGGTACATCTCCATCTGCCTTGTTTTCAGTGTGTGTTTTCTCTTTTCCTGCACCTGCTTCTCCTTTTCCTGTTGTTGCCCAATTATTTTTCATTGTGCCAAAGTCCACAGAAACTTTTTTAATTTTTCCAATTAAAACTTACACTCTGCAGCAATTGATGACAGTGACCCAGTAAAGTTTTCCTCTGTTCATCAGTGGGGAGGGAATGGTTAAGCTCTGTTTCTATTCAGGTGCAGAAGAGAAGCTGATGGAAAAAACTAAGAGAGGAAATTGAGCCCCAGGAACTGACGGAAACTAGGGGATTTGGGGTAGGAGCCATTGAGGCAGAAGACTGGTTAGCACAGAAAACTTTGTGCCCTGCCTTAGGTTTTCCACAATATAGAGAAATACATGTTCTGGATCTAACCTATTCCAGGCTCTCACCAGCTCTTGTGGAGAACTTCACATGTACCGAAACTTTAATTTTGCATGTGCAACCTTTGCTTCACTTTATCATTTTCTGACGTTTAGGTGCATAACTGTGCAGCCTCAATGTTGTCAAACTAAGTTTTAAGAATGGAATTATTATTATGGTGGATGCATTTCTAGATTGCATTTCTAGATTTTTGACACTTGGTGAATGGGGTATTTCCACAGGCTTACTTCAAGTATATTTGGGAAATGATCCCTTTTATCGTCTTATTGACTTGTCACACAGAAGGAGAAAGCAATCAGGTTTCACAGAATCATAGAATATCAGTGTTGGAAGGGACCTCAGGAGGTCATCTAGTCCAACCCCCTGCTCAAAGCAGGACCAATCCCCAACTAAATCACCCCAGCCAGGGCTTTGTCAAGCCTGACCTTAAAA
Source organism: Sternotherus odoratus (assembly GCA_032164245.1). Classification (NCBI taxonomy): domain Eukaryota; kingdom Metazoa; phylum Chordata; order Testudines; family Kinosternidae; genus Sternotherus; species Sternotherus odoratus. The sequence continues at coordinate 28,148,191 of JAVMKO010000007.1, read as the reverse complement.
ACCTCTAAGGAAGAAGATTCCACCACCTCCCTAGGGAACCCATTCCAGTGTTTCACCACCCTCCTAGTGAAAACGTTTTTCCTAATATCCAATCTAAACCTACCCCACTGCAACTTGAGACCATTACTCCTGGTTTGGTCATCTGGTACCACTGAGAACAGTCTTGATCCATCCTTTTTTGGAACCCCCTTTCAGGTAGTTGAAAGCAGCTATCAAATCCCCCCTCAGTCTTATGAAGTGTTATCAGTCCTTCACTTATATATCAGTGAAGGACTGATACCCTGTTTCCCCGAAAGTAAGACATCCCCCGAAAATAAGACGTACTTCCAGTTTTGGCTCTCGCTGTAATATAATGTAATGTAATTTTGGGAGCAAAAATTAATATAAGACACTGTCTTATTTTCGGGGAAACACGGTAACACTGCTGGAGCCTAGCAGAAAGCCGGCAGCTGCTTTGCAAAATTTCCTGGGCATCTGTGTGAATTTACCTGCTCCTGAGTTCTAACATCCCTGCTCTTCCAGTCCTGGGTCCTTCCTGGGATAGTGTGATTTGTAGTTATGTATAAATATGTACTATAAGGAGCTAATCTTAGAAATACCAAAGTCCTATTTACCTACAAACTCAGCCAGGCTAGTGCACTAAATCACTTCTCCTGTAAGACACATTGAGAAGTAGGTCCCTTGAATGATTCTGTGCTACAAATGAAAACATTTAATAATACAAGCACGTGAATATCCGTGATGGAAGCAAGCTTATTAATAGACCAAACCTCAATGCACTGAATCCAGATAGTTTTTCATCATTCAACGGGGAGGGCATGGGGGAGGGGAGGGAGCACATGGGAGCTGGTGAATAAATTCTTGATTCCATTTAATCAATAACTATCCTCATGAGAGGGAGAATGTATGGGCAGATTCAGTGTAGCTTCAAAGGAGCGAAAAAGGGCTGTTTTAAATTGAAACTGAGAGCTCTTACAAAAATAATGCTGAATTTAAGGAAAGCGATGTTTAGTATAGAGCAAAATGCTTCCGTGCCACTTGTGTGTGTGTGTGATGGAAGAAGGAATTAAAAATGCAGGCATTGAAAGATTATTTTTACCTGGACATTTGGGGTTCTGTTCTCTGCTCAGTGCATGTATTGCTCTCATTAGCATGTTGATTGATGTTATCTTGCATTGAGATGACAGCACACCCTTTAGTGTTAAGTGTAACAATGGGATTTTTGTTGTTGTTTTTGTATTTGATATAAAATAGCAGAGAGCTAAACTGGAGTTTTATCACAGTCTGTCTATGGAACATCCAAATGCTTTAAAAAATGTGTAGAGATTTATTTGTTAATTTTTTTGTTTTAAAGTTAAGAACATAGATGAACCTTCAGTGAGAAACCAGTTGCACCAGCAATCAAACTCTGATTTCTCTGTTACAGAGACAAATCCATCCATCAGGGTTTGAGTGCAGAGCTAGGAGTGCTTAGAAAGCACTTTCCCATATGCGCCTGATTATTAGAGCACAGCTGCTCCTTTGGGTAATTAATGTGAGAATGCTGCATTTTTCAGAAGTGTAGGATGTCTTTATTTTCAGGGCCGTGGGACCACTGTTGCTTCTCTTCTCTCCCGTCCTGTAACACTGTGGCATTTCACTTAAAGTGGGTGTTTGGAGGTGAATTTTTTTTTCTTGTGGGAACCTGATGAGAACAATCAGGCTTGTATCAGCATGGAGAGAAACTTGTTGTTGGCACCAGAAATCTGATTATTCACTGTGCCCTCTAGCCACCAAATGTGACTCTTCTGTGTTGGATCAAATAAAGTTCTGAGCTAATGTAATGCCGACAGTCCCTGGTAGCCGGCATCGAATCTGGGACCTCTGGGGCTTAGTGCATGAGCTAAAAACCAACTGACTATTAGTTAAGTCTGTAGAGCAGACTCATCTTAATTCTCTTTAAGTGGTCTCGGTGCCACCAGGTGGGACAAAACATCACACCCACGAGGTGTGTGGGTTCCACTAAGGACCTAGGGTAACATTTTCAGAAGTCCCAAAATGTCTTAGAAGCCTCAAGTGCATTGCAAGCCAGTGGAGCTTGAGTGCCAAAGTAACACTTACTTGATTTTGAAAATGTTGCTCCCAAGCTACTGTTTTTGTCAGTAAGACCCTGTGAAATATTCACAATTAAATTTTAAAAAGCTTTACATCTGTAGTTTCTATATTTCTTTTTAATTGGGGAAAAGAGATAATTTTGCAAAACAAACAAAACCAATAAATGCCACAGGAATTTCATGAGTTTTTCAGTGAAAATGGGACTGTTTTTTTGAGTGAAAATTCACTTTTAGTCAAAAACAATCATATGTTTGAGTGAAATGGGAAGTTTTCAAAATGTCAACATACGAAATTTTATTCTGAAGATCGATTTTCGTATCAAAAGTTTCACAATCTTCACTTCAGAAACCTCCATTTCACAAAAGCAAAATTTTGAGGCCTCAAAATGGCCTATAACAACATTTTAAGTGATATTTTGTATTTTTTAAATAATTGCTGATTCTTACAGCTGTACCTGTCAGTGATTCTGTCTGCTATACTCCAGAATGTTGAAATTGTTTCGGATTGTGTGCATTTAAAATGGAAATCAGTTATTAGATATTGTCTGAGGGCCTGTGTAGATGAACAGTTAGCATGCAGCAAACTGGGAGTAAGTCTACCTTGCTTTAGTCTGCCTTGCACTAACTGTTCATCTGGATCCTACTGTTGCACACTAAAAGTTTCCTAGTGAGCTTTGATCTACTCCACTTGAAACAGGAGTAAATGAAAAATGGTCCTAATTCGCTAAATTTCTGTATGACACTGAGCAAGTCACTTAAATTCTCTGCATCTGTTTTCCCATCTGTAAAATGGAGCCATTTGTGCTTACTCAGATTTGTTAAAGCACTTTGAAATCTACAGATTACGGGTGGTGTTTTTCAAAAGTGTCGGCTTTACTCTGTTTCCATTGAAATAAGTGACAGTTGTTCCATTGACTCAATAGGAGGAGAGTTAGGTTAAAACTTGAGGTGATATTTTCTAAAGTAACAAAGTCCTGTGGCACCTTAAAGACTAACTATAAAGTTTTGAAGCATGAGCTTTTGTGGGCTAATACATCTGACGAAGTGGGTATTAGCCCACGAAAGCTCATGCTTCAAAACTTTATAGTTAGTCTTTAAGGTGCCACAGGACTTTACCTCTGCTATTCCAGACTAACACGGCTACCTCCCTGATTTTCTAAAGTGTGAAGCAGTTTCATTAGAATTATTTTGTATCCATGGTTAAGACCCAAAGATGGCCATTATCAATTTCAAGTTTCCTTGACTAATGTGGATCTAATTCTCTGTTTTTTACAGATTTTCTGTCCTAGATTCATAGAAATCATACATGGAAAATGCATTTCTTTGCCACTGGAGGATTCTTGCCCACATACTTTTGACTAGCACTTCTGCATTTTCTAATGCTTCTATTGAAAAAGTGTCTTGCGTGGTGTATTTTTTTGTTTTGTTTTGCTGTGTTTAAAAATAACCCCATTTCTTCTAAAAGTATGTGGTACCTTCACCTGCTCAACCACTTTTCAAGTGATTTCTTTACAAATTGTTATTTAACAAATAGTTTGGAATTATATCATAATTTAATATTAAACTTATTCTTTAAAGGAGAAGTAACATGCATTGGAGGCTGAAGATAGCATTCTAGATTCTCTCCGGCCTTACACTGGCATAAACTCTGGTGGTAGAAAGTCTGTCCGAAGATCAGGACCAAGGTTCTTTTTCAAATAGCTAATTCTCTTGAGTGCCTTATCGTTTCGCCTCCTATTTTGAGATCCATGCACCAGCTTCATTTGGTACAAGTTCTATGTTATATGTGTGAGAAATATTTTTAATTGATATCTGACATATTTATAGTACCTTCAAATTACAAATGTTCTGGCTAATGGGCACCTTTCCCCCTTAGGCTGCTTTCTTGTGAGCTTCCCTCTCCCTCTTCTGGGCTCTGAATAGTTACTTATTATTTGTTTTCAGGCCTCTTTAGTAATTATGTGATTGAGTTTGTTTTTCATTTCATCAATTATTTTTGATAACGTGATGTGTGGCTTCATATGGCAAGCGTCATGGTTATGGATTTAATTAAGACCACTCCTTGTTTTAGAAAATACACTGAGACTAGAATACTGCAGTGTAGCAGAATCCTTGTGTTGTTTACATTGCCACAGTCCTCATTTGGTTTGACTCACTGGGCTCTGCTTGGTACAGGACCCAAGAGAGAGAGAGAATAGTGGTCAAAGGTGATATGCTCCCTTTATGCCTTTCCCATGTCTGGACTAGTTTGGGGTCCCTTTTGTACCTTATCACAAATTAACTTCTCCAGTTTCCTATGTGGCCACAAGAGCTGCCCAAAATGCCACCAGGCCAGAGAAATGGTATCTGGGCTGGCTTAGGGCCAGGAATCCTTGAGAGCTACCTAAGCCATCTTTGTGGCTCGTTTATGCTGCCAGACTGGTCGCAGCAGAGGCCAGCATCTGGTGAAATATTGCCACCTGCAAAATACTTACAAATCATGAATCATACTGAAAAATATTGCTTTGTTTTTTGGTCTGCCTTCCGAGTTTTAAGCCCCTTCACTCCCAGCCAGGACAGGGGACCCTACTTACCCCTTTCATAGTGTCAGAGAGTTTAAGGCCAGAAGGGGACCACCAGATCAGATCTCCTGTATATCGCAGGCCACCACCAACAAGCACTTGCACACTAAACCCAATAACAAAAATTAGACCAAAGTTTTGCAGCCCACAGAAGACAAGACTGTTCTGTACCATAGGGAGAGAGGTGCATCAGTGCCCAAGGCCCCTGCAATGAGAGGGAACTGATTAAGTAAGATTAACATTGGCAAGTGACCCACATGCCATGCTGCAGAAAAAGGCACAGACAAGAAAACAAACCCAAGGTCATTGTCAATCTGACCAGGGGAAAATGGCTTCCCAACCTCACATACAGTGATCAGTTAGACCATGAGCATGGGAGAGAGAAAATGCTCGGTGCCACCTCAAAGCACTGGCCTACCCCATCCAATGTCCCATCTCCAGCCAAGGCCATCTCGGATGCTTCAAACAAAGGAGACCAAAAAACCCCAGAATACATTGGAGGTGGGGGAGGGCAGGAATCTCTTCTTGATCCCTGCAGGCCGTTGGCTGAAGCTCTGGAGCATGAGCTTTTAGGAACATAAGACATGAACTAGAAGTGATCCTCAGGGCTACTGAGCCTTGGCTCACACCATCACAAGAAACTTTATTAAACTCTGGGTTGGGGGAAAGGTCATTCTTTTTCTCCTCATCCTCATCCTCCCTCTCCCCTCACCCTTTCACTCACCATCCTTCCCTCTTCCCCTGCACAGCATCTACTTCAGGCTCCTCTTTCATCCATCCGCTTCTTAGATTCAAATGTCCTTCACATTTTTCCTCCCTTTCTGTTCATCCTTCTGACCCATCATATTTTCCCTCTTTTCTCCCCATAATATTTTGTTTCTTGTTAGATTCTCTCCTGTACCTCTGCCGTCTCGCTGTTCTCCACTGTCCTCCTCTTCCTCCCCACATTTCCATGTCCATCCTCTTTCTCTTCTGTCTTTCACATTGCCCTATCCCTCCTCCTATTCCTTCACTGTCCAGATCACCACATCCTACAAACTTACAGTACTTCCCTGTCCCCTCGCTACCACTCACACCATGTATTGAGAACAGCGGCCAGCAATCTTCACTGAAAACAGCCTTGTTTTTCTCCTGCTGAAAGCAGTGGCAGATGGCAGCCATTTTGAATATGAGCAAAAGTTGACAAGAAAGCTACAGGACAGCAGCAGACCAAGGACCTTAAAAAAAAGAAGTCCTAAAAACCCACATCAAATTGAAAGACAATACTGGGAGAGCTGGCAACCATGCTGACTGCCAGTGTGCTAAGCTGTGCACGCACTCTCACTCTTTGAACAATGATAGAATTTGTCTAACAGAACACAGAAGATAGATCTGTGCTTAGGTCTATAAATAATAAAAACAGAAAACTTCCCATTTTTGCATTTGAAGGGTCAGATTTTTGTTTGAGATGCTGCAGACTTGCACCAATGTAACTCCATTGCAATAATTAGAATTTAAAAAACTTTACAGTGGTGTATCTGAGATTAAATTCTTTCCCATAGAATACATCTATAAAAATGTAAATTCTACAGTTCCCCTGGGGTCATGAACCACAGTTCAGGTGTATGATGCTGGTGTAGACCCTTCACTGACTCTGGAGCCAAGAAGGCCATGTATGTGTTCACTGGGGAAGAAGAGATGCCTTTTGTTGCCACAACCTTATATATCAAATCACATGACTTGGTAATCACCATGGTACTTTATAATCAACTTTCTTTTCTTCTTTCTTTCCAGCCTCAGTAGACAAAATGTCAATAGAATAAGTGGCCTACATTCCAGACCTGGCCATGAACCATTTGGAGGGACCACTTGAGGGGAAGGTGAATGACGAGCCAGCAAACGGAGAGGTGAATGAGTCAGTGGAGGCTGACTTGGAGCACTCTGAGGTGGAGGAGGAGCAGCAGCAGTATGCCGCTCATTACCCGAGACATGCCAATGGCAGCCAAGAAGGACAGTCTGGACAGGAGGAGGAGGGGATGCTAGCTCGGTCAGCCAGCACTGAGAGCGGCTTCCACAATCACACTGACACTGCTGAAGGGGATGTCATAGCTACAGCAGAGGATGGCTACGACACAGACAGAGTTCAGGAAAACGAGGATGAGAGCGCCTACGCAGTGCAATATAGACCGGAATCTGAAGAGTACACAGAAAATGCTGAGGCCGAGCATGCGGAGGCCATTCAGACCCGAACTCTACCTAACCACTTACACTTTCACTCCATTGAACACGAGGAAGCCATGAATGCCGCCTACTCGGGGTATGTCTACACTCACGGGCTCTTCCACCGAGGGGAGGACGAACAGTACGCTGAGCCCTACGCTGACTATGGACTGCAGGAACACGTGTACGAGGAGATAGGAGATACACCCGACCTGGATGTCCAGGAGGGTCTACGGCTCTATGAGCAGGAGAGAGAGGAAGCTGACAACTATCGCAAGGAAGCTCTGGGTGCCCGCCTTCACCACTACGATGAACGGTCCGATGGAGAGTCTGACAGCCCTGAGAAGGAGGCGGAATTTGCTCCCTATCCAAGGATGGATAGTTATGAACAAGAGGAAGATATTGATCAAATTGTGGCGGAGGTCAAACAGAGCATGAGTTCTCAGAGCCTGGACAAGGCTGCTGAAGACATGCCAGAAGCAGAGCAGAACTTGGAATGTGCCCATACTCCCAGTACTGGGACTCTCGAGAGCAACGGTCAGCTCCCAGCTGGCTCCAGGCCCATCGTCAACTCAGGAGAGTCAGTGCAGAGATACAGCAAGGAAAAAAGGGATGCGATATCCCTGGCTATTAAAGATATTAAAGAGGCTATTGAGGAAGTGAAGACAAGGACCATTCGTTCTCCTTACACCCCAGATGAACCAAAAGAACCCATCTGGGTGATGAGACAGGACATCAGCCCAACCAGGGATTGTGATGATCAGAGGCCACTAGATGGAGATGTAAGTATATGAAGCTATTAGCTTACTTGCCAGGAGTAAAGGAATGAAGAATACATAACATACATCTGTCTCTGTGTCTCTCTCTCTCTCTCTCTCTCTCTCTCTCTCTCTCTCTCTCTCTCTCTCTCTCTCTCAAGTGTACACACACATACATGCACTTCTCACACTCATGGTAAAGTACGCTATGTTTGTATGGTTCATTATGTTCATGTTAAATATTTAAAGCTTTATCTATTTTAATTCTGTGTTCTAAAGGATGTGCAAGTTGTGGACCTATGTATTATAGATGGGCCATGTTAACCCTTTGTGAAAAGCCACAGACATCAGTCGAGTTACATCCAGAGATGAATTTGCCACAAAAGGTTTGATTGCTCTCTTGCAGAAGCAAGTAATATTACATTTTCCCAACATTCGGTAACTAGCTGGTTGGTTAGAATGGCTACCATTCAGTTTATCTCGGGCTATCAAGTTCTGCAGGCTCCCTTCAGTTACGGGCTTGCCAGCTACAAGAAAATGCAAATTTACAACACTGTTAGTTTAACTGTAAAATTGAATCACCCTCATGTATGAACTAGATGTAAAAGGTTATTTTTTCAAGCGTGCAGTCTGTTACAGGGTTTGAACTACTTTATCTTTAGACAACATACCCAACTTGCATGAGAATCAGTCCAGAACTGCTCAGCCTAGACTCGTGGCCATGTAGAGTTAGTTGTCAATGCTACATTTATAGCTTTTCTGTATTTTTTCCTCTTCTTTTAATAGTGTTGGAAGCAACTTTAATCATATTTAAATGTATGCCTGAAATGGAGGAGGCCAGTAGATAAAATCAGTGGGCCAAAGTCATCCTTGAAGTAATTTAGTTAATATCAGCTACATTTTATCCCAAGGATGTATGTGGCTTAAAACTGGGTGTGTCAATTCTCTTTAATTCCTATGGAATGCTTTCTTGGTATCTGCTTCTTTTGGTGGTAAAGCCATTTATAGTTCAGTCTTCTAGCAATACCAGTTTAAATAAAAAGTGAATATTAATGGCCTTACATGCTTCCATCTGTTAAACCCTGAACACCTCCTCCTTGCTGTAATATCAGCTTGGAGTTTAGAATATGAAAAAGGGTTGTGAGCTGCCAAGATATTGTTGTTCTTTTTTGGAAAACCGTCAGAAATCCAGAAACTTTTAACTTGCAAGTGAAGTTGCACACACTGCCAACCCTGTGTAACCAAGAAGATTAATTGCAATAATTAATTTGTATTCTCACAATACAGAGTCAAATACTGGTAATCTTATTTCTGTTTGTGGTGTCATTGTCTGCAGTGGAACTACTTGCTTAAGGAAAGGTAAAAGCAGGATTTGGCAACTAATGCCTAAAATGAATATAATTCCATGTTAACATCCTGGCCTTACAAGTGTTTTCTAGCTTTGTATGGATGGATTCCACACACAGTCATTGGAAACTCTCTTAACGTTATATCTGTGTGTTTGTTTCTTAAAAGGAACAGGGCACCTCTAAAATCAAGCGTGTAGTATTTGATAGACTAGAGTGTGTCATTGTACATCAGTGGGCATATGACACTAGAAATGTAATATCCGGATACGTAAGAGCTAAGGTGACTCATTTTAGCATGTGTTCTAAAACACTAGTTTATTTTTTTTATGATGTGAGTTTTTAAATCATCCAAAAAATCCTGATTTTTTTTTTCTACCATCATCCAAATATATGCCACATTAGTCCATGATTCATCTCATTTCAGCTTTTGGACAACAGATTATTTGTTTTTTCTTTCTGCCATGACAGCAGTCACACAAAATGCTCCTTGTTTTCCTAATGGCTTCAGATTAATTATCTTAAAATGCTGGTGATGGCCTCAAGCACATTAGGTTGAAGGGATCCTGAAAGGGGCTGAGTTCTTTCTAATACAGTAACTCCTAACTTAAAGCCGTCCTCGTTAACGTTGTTTCATTGTTACGTTGCTGATCGGTCCGGGAATATGCTCGTTTAAAGTTGCGCAATGATCCCCTTCTAACCTCGTTTGGCAGCCGCCTGCTTTGTCCACTGCTTGCAAGAAGAGCAGGCCAGTGCAGCTGGCTGATGGAGGCTTGGAACCAGGGTGGACCAGCAGCCCCCATCAGCTCCCCGCTCTCCTAAGTTCCCTGTGCAGCAGCTGCCCAGCAGGCTATCAATTGCTGGCAGTTCAGCTGTCCCTTCCCCCACTGCCATGTGCTGCTCCTGCCCTCTGCCTTGGAGCTGCTCCCCAAGACTCCTGATTTCTTTGGGGGAGGAGGGGAGGAAAAGGGGAGCTAATGTCCCCCCCCCTCTGCACCCCGCTTACCCCATCTTCCATAGAGCAGGGGGGACACATGACAGGATTCAGGAGGGAGGGAGCTTCCTGGCAGCAGCTGCGGTCTCAGCAAGCTGGTCTAATTAACAAGGCAGTGTACTTAAGAGTGAGGTCCGTGTACTTGAAGGGGAAATGCGCACACACACAGTCTCTCTCTGCCATGCTGTTTCCCCTCCCTCCATTCCTGCTGCCTTGTAGAGTGTGAGAGTTAACCCTTGAGGGATCAGCCAATTGCTAGTTCATCATTTAGCAGTAAGGCATTCCCTGGGAAATATCCCACGGTCTGACTCCTCCACCTCAGGCAAACTTCACAATCCTCATCACCATGTACAAGTATTAAATTTTCCTGGAACCTAAACCCTCCGTCCCCCGTTTACATTAATTCTCATGGGGAAATTGGATTTGTTTAACATCATTTTGCTTAAAGTTGCATTTTTCAGGAACATAACTACAGTGTTAAGTGAGGAGTTCCTGCAGGTGCTGAGCTTGTTATGCTCCCTTTGACTGCGTTTCTCATGAGGATCCTCAGCACTTTGCAGAATTGAACCATGTATGTTGCACTTGTGGATCCTATTGTGGTGCACTTGTATAGTGATGGAAACAGGTGTTTCCATAGATCCTTATTTGTAACTGATATTACCGTATGTTAGACTGTGAGCTTTTTCGGGTAGGGAAGATCTTTTGCTTTGTGTTTGTATACCACCTAGCACAATGGGGCCTGGTTCCTCGTTGATGTCTTTTGTTGCTGCTGTAATACAAATAATAAATGATGCTGATAGTAGCTGAAGCTCGTATGACAACTAGATGTTGATAGGCTTGCAGGCAGCCTAAATTCTGAGAAGCAGAAAGTGTGACTCAAACTAGCAATGTAGAAGGTCTGTGGCAGATTGAAAGACATACAGCCCACTTGAAGAGAAGAGAATGTGGGTTGGATTTGTTTTCAGTAACAATAGTTGCTGCTGCTTGCATTGTCTGTGATGCTTCACTCGGGTATCACTTGGCACACACAGAAGTCTGAGTAAATCCATCTTCTTTAACAGAGGCTGCATTGAACTGCTTAGCAGCTTGCTGAACAAAATGTGATTGCCTTCACTAAGTGATCACAAGGGATCAATTCTTAAAATAGAAATACTATAGAACCCTATTTATCAGAACCTAGACTTTTTTCCCAGACAAACAAGATTTTGGAAAAATTAGGGGCTTTTCAATATAACTGATGCATTTCAAAGATGTAACTCAATTTCATCTGTAACTGTGGTTTTCAGCTAAGAGGGGATTTGATTAAAGGAGGTTTTATTTTACTTAGACTGATTTTTCAGAAGTACTGAAAGTCTCACAACTCTTACCAAGGTCAGCACTCCAGCAAATCAGGCCCTTATTACGTTATATTCTTTTCAGGTGTGTCCTTCAAATGATCTGTTTTCCCTCACAGCTCCTTTAGAAATCAGCTTTTGTTTCCAAAATTACTTTTTCTTGGAAAATGTTTGCGATCACTTTGTGCTTTAACCAAATAGTGACCAAACCTTAGGATTAGAATAATAGACTTGTGTCACTGAGCAAGCAGTTCTCTGAGGGGTGATAAAGCCATAGAGACAGCAGAATGATCTGCAGGTAATGGTATGAAATTTAACAGGTTTTGCTTTTGCCTTTTTTTTTTTTTTTTGGCGTGGGGGGGGGAAGGGGAGAAGGGAAAGTGAATGTCACCCTGCAGTGTTGAGCATTTGGATGATAGTATTGAGATTAGATGCTTTGTAGGGGATAAGTAGAAGGCTTCAGCAGCAGGGATAAGACGCTGGCTCACACTGGGGTGCTTAGAGTGGGTTTCAGCAGTTGGGAAGAGGGATGGAGATTATGTGAAGTAATGGAAAGGATAAGAAGCCAGTAGGGGGATAGAGGAGATGCTTGAGGGAAGGAACACTTATAGATTTGTGTGCTTGTCTTCAGAATACTCAGGGTTAAATCTGGTAGCAAATTCCATTCATTCATCTGTATTTTTCCCAAAACAAATGCTTAATATTATGTATGAAAAACAGAATAAAAATGCCAGCAGTCTAGCTCTTATGAGCAACTCTACAATAGCTAGTTGTTATGATCATGTGATGTAGAGAGGAGGAAAAAGTTTTTTTTTGTTTCAAACTTAACATTTATACCTATAAGCAGTGAATAAAATACCCAAATTTCCACTTAAAATCGAGTGAGCCCAACTGTGTGCACTGATATATGCCCTATGCAATCCCATTAATTTCATGTGGGCCCAGAATTTGTCTCTATTAAATGTAAGTACACACTCTCTCTCGCACACACTCACTCACAGTCACGCTCACTCACTCACACACACGTACATGACTCAGTCTGCACTTCTGGATGTCCAACTTCTGGTGCAGCCCAGGCCTTGGATTTTCAACACATATTTTGGCTTTCCACTTACCTTTGTTCTTGGACCTCAAAAGACATTCATGAAGATTTCCCTGGTATCAGTGCTCGTGTTTTTTGGGTTTTTTTTCTTGAACCTGCACAGTCACTGCAGCTGTGATACCAAGTAACTGAGACACTTCAAGGAAAAAACTGTGGAGCAGCGGAGTTAGGTTTCTTGCTCAGAATGCCTTGTCTTGTAGGTGCAGATCATCCCATTCTGCAATAAAAACCGTGGCAGGGGACTCTAAAGGAGGAAATCTCCACACGCATTCCCTCCTGAAGACTCTCACATGTATATATCAGAAGGTGAGGGTGAGCTCTGGGTACTGCCTCAGTCCTGGTAGATCCCTAAAGATGCATGTAGATTGGTGGGATGCTAGGGGTATCTGTATGGAGGCTTGTGTGCTGGCTGTGGACCCCTACAGACCCATTCTGTTCCAAAGTTCTCTGGCAGTGTCTCTCCAATGGAGCCAAGCTGTCAAGGACTCCGCTAGCTGGCAATAGTAAGAGAGGGGTCTCAGAAATAATTGACCCTGCTCCTCTGCATAATAATGGGAGAACTGTGTCCCAAGGGTCCCCTCAGCGCATGGGTCTCAAAGGGCAACTCTGGACCATTTGAAGAGTAGTAGGCTGTGATCTTGCATGTGAGGGATTTTAAAATCTAGCAAAACGCTCCGGTGTGTAATTTGTGTGGAAGACCACATAGCACATCTTAAAATCCAAAGTAGTAACAGGGTCCTCAGTTGAAGGGGAGTGCATTTACTGGATCCTGCTGCAGAAGGCCAGAGGACGCATCTGTCACTCTGACTCATACAGGTTGTGTCCTTCCGAAGAGCACCTTTGTCTCGTCTTGGCCAGAGAAGAGGAACATGCTACTCTCTGCCTCTTGTCACTGGAGGTAAGAAATGATGATTAGTGTCTGACTGAGGCCCTCATGTTTAGCCCTAGGAAGAGGGGATTGCTCTCTTCCAACTGAGTCACACATCCGTAGTGCATCATAGATCAGTAACCTAAGTCTCGTTGACAGTGAGCATTTTTGGCTGTTGTGATTCCATATCTTCAGTTTCTCAGACATCTCAATCACTGGTGTCCAAAGTCTGCATTCATGAGACCTTTTCCTTTGCATGCCATGTTCAGACAGTGAGGACTACTCTGAAATGAATATTGTTTTTGGTTTAATGTTAAATTACACAGAGAGGTAGATTCTGCTTCACAAAACCATTCCATCCTTTGAAGACAAATCTTTCAGCTACAAGGGAGCTGAAGCTGCAGTGTTTCATGACTGTCTGCTTCTGGGTCATAAACATTTTGTTTAAAACTTAAATTTCTGTGTTGCTGGTTTTTGTTAGTTCTGGTAATGCCAACACTGGAGCAGCTTCACAGAGATGAAAATGTTTCAGTTTTTCCACAGCAGGAGTAATCTATTATTAATGAAGAAATAGAGAAGTCTGTTTTAAATAATTTATGCAGGTTTCAGGTACTGGCTGAACTTTAAAAGAAAGAAAGAAGGAAAAGTGACTATATTGATGCAATATTGTTAGTGCTTTCTTTTCTAAGCAAAGACTTTAATGCTTTCTGGAACCGATTTGAGAAGTCAAGTCTTCAGTGGGCAGCCTCTAGATATTATGAAGTCTTAAAATTATACAGCAAGCCCAGTAATAATGAACATTTTAATTGCAAGGGCAGAAAGCTTTATGCTGATTCATCAACCATGTAAACAAAGGGAGATGTTTATCAATTATAGTGTTGGAAGACAAACATTCCCAAAACAGCTCAGGATAGTTATATTATGGTGAATATTTGATTCAGGAGGCTGTGAATCATTTTTGTGTTCAGTTTTTAAATAATTTATGGAAAGATAAAAGCAACTGTGAGTGATTTTTCTACATTGTAAACTAGAGCACTGCCTGTGGTGCTTACAGTTATAAAGAAAGTTTTCTGAAGACCTGGAGAAGAACTGAAGTAATTGCTTTGGATTGACACATGATATGCTGCAGCTGAAATTCAAATACAAGTTAAACTCAGGTTACAGACATTAGGAGTGGAGGAAAATCTCACATCATGAGAGAGAAATAGCCAGAATTGAGCCTTTTCCAGAAATTCTGCGATGCCAGCCTTTGGTATGAAGCACCCACTCCGCTGGGCAGATCTGACCCTCTTAATGTATTTATTGCTGAACAGTCACCAGTCTGTAGTGGTGTTGTAGTACTCTGCACAAGAACTCCTTTTCAGAGACAGATTAAGGCCTCCTGGGACAGAGCAAGTGGGGAGGGGGAGGGGACTGGTGACAGAATTGTAGCTCTGCACTACCCCTTCCACCCACTGTCCCACCCCATTTCACGCCTGGCCCCTGTTTAGCTCATGATTCTGCCCCATTATACACAAGATCCCCCTGCGTTCTTGCCTTCCATTAGCTCCTTTCTCCTCCTCCCTCCCCCGTGGCCCCAAGACTGGAGAAGTTCTCCCCCCCCCCCCCCGCCATGGCCCCAGGGCCACAGCGAGAAGTGAGAGCTCCTCCAGCTCTGAGTCTGTAGCACAGAGCGAGATCTCCAGGCCCAGGGCTACAGTGTGGGGGTGAGGTCCAGGCGCTGGGGCTTCTGCTGAGGACGGGTCAGGACACTGGGGCTTCCTCTGCCCACCCTGCAGCTTCTACCAGGACTCCAGCCTTCCGCCACCCTGCAGTGGATTTCTGCTGCGGCGCCCATTTTTCCAGAGCCCTCCAATTGGCTAGGGCCCTTGGGCCCAATGGATAATCCGCCCCTGTCCGTTTGAAGTCAGTGGAGGAAGTTCTGCATGGGGAGCATCTGCAGCAACAGGTGCAGCTGCATTTCATGTGATTATTCCCAACAAATGTACTGGGGAAAATTCTGGTCAAAATTATACCTGCAAATGGGTTTGCACAACTAGTTTTAGGAGTGTTCTGTGCAGGCAGTTGCACATATTTGGTAGGTTGTTATGGGCAGTTTTCACCAAGGCCGGATTTCTGAAAATTTGGTTTGCCCTATATCTTTATTTTAATGTCTAATCCTATGTGCCTGCTCCTTGGCTCCTGGGGGAGGAGCTATTGGGAGTGTGTCGAGCAGTGCATATCTTTGAAAATGCAACCATTATCTGAACATTCAGGTAAAGGCACAGATGCCTTTTTTTCTTTTCTAAAGCAAAGTTAAATGCAAAATACTCCTTAATGCAAAAATATGAATAAAAATTCCAAAGGATGAAAGTCAGGAGACACAGAATGCTGATTCCTCTACCTGCCATAACTTAGCCATATTGCACATACTGTACCATTTCGTTATCGTTACTGATATTTTAAAAGGAAATACTATAAATGTATGTAGTACACACACAGGTACACGTTGCCTGCCCCAAAGACCAATATGTAGGTATAAAAATCTACAACGTGCATTTGTATTACAACATGTAATACAAGAGTATTTCTCCATCAGGGGCCAGAGTTACTATTGCTGAATAGGCCCAGACTTTGCATTTCCTGATGTATGACTGTTTAAAATTCACTAACAATGTACTAACATGATTTGGGGATTTAATGAATGTAAACAGCCAGTACCTCCCAAGTGCGTTAATTATCTCTGAAGATTTCTGAAGAGATGCACTTAGAGCGGGAGTCAAGGGACCTTTCTTGTAGTATTCTGGGTCGGATTTATTGGAGGATAAATTATTTCTTGGAGAAATTTGCAACATATATAAGTGTTGTTGGTTTTTTTTAAGAGAGTTAAAGTCCTAATCCAAAAACGTAAGTGCAAAGAAAATACAAGCTGAGACCTAGCAGGTTTCATCTAACTCCCTTTAAGACTTTGACATAGAAAAGTTGACCCTTGATTCAAATGGCACTACTGAATTTTGCTTTGATCAAATATTCGTGGATTCCCCCCCACCCCCCCGCCTGTGTGTGACAGTGCTTATAAGATGTTTATGCAATCTCTAGATATAGTGCTGCTAAGAAAGGGTAAACAACACCCCTTTTCTAAAACAAGAACAGTTCACTATGACAAAAGAAGCTCTAGTATTCCTGATGTATGTCTTCACAGGATATTCAGTTACATAGCAGGTTAAGCTGGATACGTGTGACACAATGCATCTCTGATTACCAGTTTGATTATTAAATCCAAGCACAAAAAAACAGTGAAGCACTAGCTTATTCTCGGGTTGTAAGTGGAGGATGCTTTAGTTACAGCTGGACAACACTAAAAGCTTAAATGGAGAATTTCTGGATGTACCAGACTGAATATCGTAAAAGACAGGTAGGTCGAAAAGGATGGAAGAGAAGTGGGAGTGCTGCTACTTATTTTTTTTTCTATTACTCCCTTTTATACAGCCATTCACAATTCTAATTAACATTAACGTTAGTACAATAGATCAGGGAACACACGTATAGTTTGTCTCACCAGAGTTTAGATCAGGCTTCTTAACTAGTTTAAAGATTATAAAAACAGTGCTAGTACACATTCTTTTTTAAATGATATGTTATAAAAGATATCAGTTGGAGAAAGCTGAGGAAACTTCCCTTCCTGCTATTTCTTACTGAATCTCTCTTCTTTGTCCTAGCATGTGAGCTACCTATATATTGTAAGCTGCACTTTATATTGTGCATTGTATCTTTTGCTTTGTGATGCTAAATAAGCAAAATATGTGTGTCTTTCCTAGACTGAACTTCTCTTTACCTCTATGCAGGAGCTGTTTTGGGTTAGCTGTTTAGCTAACGTTGAATAAGCTGTATATTGCATGCTGTCTGTTCTGTTAATAAATGTCTTTAGTGTTTTCAGTCAGACTGCAGTCATGATCATAGAAACAATCTTTCAGCAAAAATGCAAAAATTCCAAATAGAAGAAGGCATTTAAATGGTCTTTAATAAATGAATAATTCCAGTACTTTGTAGATGTGCGTAGTTTAGTATGTGTTCACCCGCATGGATCTCTAATGCTAATAACTACTGGAGCAACAACACAAATATTTTTTAAATGTCTGAACTACTAAATTTGGGTGATAAATGAACAACTAGACTTATATATTTATTTTTTTAATTGAGCATGGTTTTACAGCATTTTAAAGAACTATTTTGGGGGCAACATTCAATGCTTAATATGCTCTAAGTGTCTTTGTTTTGTTTTGTTTTTGTTTTAAGATTCAATCCTACATTATTTGCTCACACAAAACTCCCACTGGCACCATTGTTAGCTTGACAGCATTGCACACCTGTTATGTTTTTTTAACACCTATAAAAACAGAAACAATAATATTTAATTAGAAAGACAGGAATGGAAAAGCAACACAGCTGAGTTAAACTTGCGAGTGGAACTGTAACATTTGCATTTCCTGACTTTTAACTATACAAATTCCCCCATGTAACTTGTCTGAACGTTGGGGAGCTTTCCTGGGCAGGGGAAGCTTTTCCCCCACTCAAACCGTGGTAGCAGAGCTGCATAGCTGAGCGTACATTAGCCTGAGGGCTCAAGTATCTTCCACAGCTCTTGATGTCCATTTTTACAAAGAGTCGGCACCTGTTCTTAATCTCCGTCTCCCCCTTCCTAGTCCACACTTTTACTCAAAAAAGAAGACTAAGAATAAAAATTTCTACTGTATATTCAACTTTCTGGAGCAAGATCTAGTGGACATGAAGCCAAGGAACTTCTGGCTTACCTAGCAGTAGGGTTGGCACTTTCCTGGGAGAAATTAATTTAGAATAGGGTCCTGGTAAATACCGGCTTAAACTCTGTTAAAACCGGGAAATTAATTGCATCCATGTCCAGCAAGTTGGCATAAAAGGAATATTTCGAAACGTTGACTATATCCATTCAGAACTGAGGAATAGGCTCGATATACCCACTACATCAAAGTTGATCTTCTGTTGTAGCATGTTGCATAGGCAAATGGATCTGAACTAATCATCTGCAACACTGCCTGCTTTTGATAGTTCAATGCTTTAAGTCTACAATAATGAATTACTGTCATTTTCATGCAATCAAATGTTTGACTTTTGTTTATATAAATTAAAAATTGAAATTAATCATGACATGTATAACTTCTTTGAGAAAATATCCTACCAAAATGTACACAAACATTTTAATGTTCAATATTATAATTATATATATATATATATATATATATATATATATATATATATATATATATATATATATATATATATGTATTACATTCACTGCAGTTTTACTTCAATTTAGGGTTGTCCAAATAAAATCTATGAATCTACTGCCTTATGTAACCACCATTTGAATCTGTAACTAAAACTAAGTGTAATGTGGTGTGCGTTAATGAAACCGTTTTTAGAATAGAAAATTCCTTTAAACTGGGACTAGCTAGATTTTCACAGAATGGTAAAAAACATGATTTGACATGGTAAATACTGCCTTTGGTAAATCCCATTCCTACCTAATGAAGATTTTAACAAAGGGGTTTTTTAGTTAGTGGTTCCTGGTGCTTTATTGCTCACCTGTGAGGGGAAAATAGCAGAAGCTGATTTTTATACCACAATATTGGTAGAACCTCTAATTCTGTCCTCTTATTGGGGGGGGGGGTGTATGACTTGTACTAATGTTATTAGGACTTACGGTGTGTGATAAGAGGTTAAACCTGTAGCCCAGGATCTGCCTGGGTACCCTTGAGTTGTTCTTAAGGCTAATTTGAAAACAAGAAATATTGTAAGTACTTACTGCTTGTGTAAGAACTCCCTTTTCATAACATAGTTCTAGAAACCAAGTTTCAACTCATTTGGAGGTAGAGAGAATCAATTCAAGTTCATCTGCAGAGTCCGACAGTATCTCTGAAATGAGGATTCCACTGAAAAAAGATGTATTGGTCAGAGATACGGCTGCCCGTGAGCAGAGCCATGTCACAATGCAATGACATTGGTTACCCAAAGAAGTACTGTAGTGCAATCTCTATCATGAAAGTTGAACTTTAAAATTTAGAATTATGTACAAAAAAATAACTGAATTAAAAAATAGAACAATGTAAAACTTTCAGGGTGGATTTATTTAAATCACTAGTCAGGAAGACTATTTAATGGTGGATTTCTACATAAAAATGCATTTTTGTTGGTTGTTTTAACCTTAATACATATTCTTCATAATTCAGAGATAGCTGTAGGTTTCATTTTTAGAAGGTACACATTATATATTTTAAATATGATTTTCAGATTAATTTTAGAGCAATATCAGAAAATGAATGAATAATTCATGAGCTATTGGACCTCATTTACAAAACTCTTCTTAAAACTTACATGAATATATTTTCTCCTACTATAGAATTAGAATTTATAATGAAGTCCATGATGATATATCCATGCTGTATATATATAATATAATATAATATAATATAATATATCCATGATGATATATTTGGATATATATATTATGGATATATAATATATCCATGATGATATATAATATAATATAATATAATATATCCATGATGATATATTTGAGCTATAATGTATCTTAATTAAAACTATCTTTAGATAGGTTTTTTCTTCAAAAAGCATTTTGTTAATAAAATCTGATTTCATAAAAATACATATTTTTTATTTTTTTAAAAATATTTATTTTTATCCATTCTGAAAACTTTAGAGCCTACAAGTCCACTCAGTCCTACTTCTTGTTGGACAAATTTGTTCACTTTTTCAGGAGATAATGCTGCCCGCTTTTGGATGTTCGCATGGCACTGGTGTAGCTTGTGTTGCAAGATATTTACGTGCCAGATGCACTAAAGATTTATATGTCCCTTCATCTTCAGCCACCATTTCAGAGGACGTGAGTCCATGCTGATGATGAGTTTGGATCGATAACAAGCAGTGTGGACCGATGCACGTTCACTTTCATCATCTGAGACAGATGCCACCAGGAGAAAGTTGATCTTTTTTTTGATGGTTCTGGATCTGTAGTTTCCATATTTGAGTGTTTCTCTTTGAAGACTTCTGAAAGCATGCTCCACACCTCGTCCCTCTCAGATTATGGAAGGCACTTCAGATTCTTATACCTTGGGTCGAGTGCTGTAGCTATCTTTAGAAGTCTCATTTTGGTACCTTCTTTGCATTTGTCAGGTCTGCAGTGAAAGTGTTCTTAAAATGAGCATGTGCTGGATCATCATCCGAGATTGCTCTAATATGAAATACGTGGCAGAATGTGAATAAAACAGAGCAGGAGACATTCTATTCTCCCACTAGGAGTTCAGTCAAAATTTAATTAATACATTAATACATTACATTAATACATTTAATTACCGTATTTTTCGGCGTATAAGACGCCTTTTTAACCCCCAAAAATACTTTCAATATTAGGGGGGGCGTCTTATACGCCGAATATCGGCTGGACCAAAAAAAAAAAAAACCGCCGCTTTTTTCGCGCCGCTCTCCCGTCCCCGCCACGTGGCGGGGACGGGAGAGCAGCGCGCTCCCAGCAGCCCACCCGCGCGGCGGGGACGGGAGAGCGGCGCGAAAAAAGCGGCGCTTTTTTTTTTTTTTTTGTCCGAAAACGCGGGGGCGTCTTATACGCCGGAGCGTCCTATGGGACGAAAAATACGGTAATACATACAGTTCCTTTAATATTCTTTGATGATTATCTGGGGCCCCCAAATATATATTTAAAAATGTACAAAAACATCCAAAAGTAGTTAGTAAATTTCAATTGGTATCCTATTGTTAAACAGTATGATTAAAACTGAGAGTTGCGATTTAATTTTTTTAATTTTGAATTAATTTTTTCAGTTACTCATGTGAGAACTGTGATTGACAGCTCTATTATTTTTTTATTATTTTATTTAGTTTCTTAAGGCAATTGAAAAATGGTTAGAGGAAACCATGGCAGCCTGCTTCTGTTCAGTTTAGACAGGGCCAGTGTAACCATTAGACTAACGAGGCAGCCGCCTAGGCGCCAAGATTTGGGGAGTGCCAAAAAGCGGTGCCCAATTTTTTCCCCCCTTTATTGCTGGAAAACGAATGAATAAAGAAAAGAGAAACATCATTAAACATGCTGTGACGGGTTGGGATTACAGAAACCTCTCTAGAAGCTGCAACCCGATATGCCAAGGCTACTCTTACCTCTATTTTCCTGCCCAAACAGCTTGGGACCTCAGTACCCTACCTGGTTTGAGTCAGACTCGTTAGCCTGCTGCAACAGCAGATCCAGGTCTGAGCCACGTCCCCCAACAGTTATGGGCTTGCCTGGAAACAGGTTAGGAAGTATTCTTGCCTCTAGCACTCAGATGCTCAACTCCCAATAGGGTCAAACCCTCGATAAAGCCATTTTGCCCTGTATGAAGCTTATACAGGGCAAACTCATAGATTGTTTGCCCTCTATAACGATAGAGATGCACAGCTGTTTCCCCCCCCCCCAGGTACCAACACATACATTAATTAATAAGTAAAAAATGATTTTAATAAAGACAGGAAGTAGGATTTAAGTGGTTCCAAGTAGTAACAGACAGAACCAAGTGAATTACCAAATAAAATAAATATGCAGATCTACCACCAATACAGTAAAAAGCCTCACTCTCAGATGTTTCAGTGGATTTCTTCTTTCAGACTAATATCCCTGTTAGTCTGGATCCAGCTATCACTCGCGCGCACACACACACACCCCTGCAGTCACTGTCCTTTGTCCCAGTTCTCTTCAAGTCTCCTTGGGGGTTGGAGGGGCTGTTCTCTGAGCCAACTGAAGACAAAATGGAGGAGTCTCTCCAGAGTTTATATATATTTCCTCTTGTGGGTGGAGACCCCCTCCTCCTTCCTATGCAGAGTCCAGTTGTAAAATGGAATTTCAGAGCCACATGTACCAGTCACATGTCTCTCCAAGATTCAGTTCCTGACCAGCAAGGCCACATTCCTGGGGAAGCTTGGGTGTAGATGGGCGTCTACAAAGTTCATTGATAGCTTGATTGGTTCTTTATTGGGCATTTACTGAGAGTAGGTTTTTCTCAGACAGTTGCCCAGCTGCTTCCCAGAGTCTACTTACAACTGACCAAGAACATAGCTAATATTCATAACTTTGAATACAAAACTGACACATACATACAAATAGGATGAACAGATCCAGCGGATCATTACCTTTACATAGATATGTTACATGGCATATGCAGCAAAAGCATATTCCAGTTGTAGCATATACATATCTATAGGCACACCACCCCCCATAAAGCCTTATGGAGTACACCGTCACATCGTCGAACATGCATTTTAGCTTGTTGTTCTATCATAAATTACAGCCATAGCCTATGCCAGCTCTGCATTGCGGGCACAAGCATACTGCTTCACTACAGTACAAAGTGGCAATGACATCATTTTTATTGTCGCGCACAGCTATTACCCATTCTGACAGGCTGTTTATAATGCTAAGTTTACTATTTTTGGAGGCTGTCAACTGAGGCTAGCTATTTTTGTTGAATTGTTTCAGATCTAAGACTCTGGCAAGTGCTGCTGTATCATTTTGCTAATACTTTGTGTCAATTGTCTGTGTATGTTAAATATTTGAGTGTATATGTTTATGTGCGAATATGCGTGTGTAGGTTGTTGAAATTTGTCATATTGATATTGTCAGTTGTTGTATGACGGAGTATCCGCCATTCTAATTTTATAAATTTTATTAACAATAATTGGCTATTCTAAAGGTAGAATAAAATGTTGTAGATTTTGATATGAAGGAAGTATACATGACTTAAAAGGGTGTATTTTTTAAAGTATTTTGGAAGTTTATAATAAGCAATGTGGAGGGGGGAGATGAAAGTTTTGCACCGGCCCTCAGTTTAGGCCAACCCTTCTGGCAATTCACTCCTGAGCAATTATGTAGACACATGCTTCTTAAAGGGGCAGATTAAGACTCAGGGTGACCAGACAGCAAATGTAAAAAATCGGGACGGGGTAGGGAGTGTAATAGGATCCTATGTAAGAAGAAGACCCAAAAATCGGGACTATCCCGATAAAATTGGGACATCTGGTCACCCTAGACTCAGTATCTGATTCTCAGTTTGCCACTTGTCAGTTCAGGATGAATAATCTTACTACAGTTGCATCCCCACTTTCTGATCAGGCCCTCTGATTCTCTTCGCTCATCTCTCTCGTAACAATTTCCATCATGACTTCATGCATTTTTGTCTTGTGTTCCCCCCTCCCCCGCCCTCAAAAAATATTAAGCTGAATTATTTGCAATCTTCAATAAGCAAATAGGATAATTTGTTTGCATACACTACTTGTATGGGGAGATGTACTGTAATTGCAAGTTAATTGAATGGCTGGCAAGAAAAATCAAATGAAAGTCACAAACGTTCATGCCATACATCATAATTTCTCCTTCCCTTCAGCTTCCAAAATTGTGTTTTCATGTCATGCTTTTTTGGTGAATGTTATGTACCCCTGGATTTAATTTTAGTTCAATTTTCAACTTTTTTAGTTTATGGACAAATAAAACATTTAGTTCTCCCCATAAACATATAAATCTTGAGATAAAAACCAGTGGCATACTGAGAGTTCTGCATGTTCATTACCATAAGAAACACAGGCTGTAACTATGTAAACAGTAAATAAGACAAGGAAGACTTTGTAGCACCTTAGAGACTAACCAGTTTATTTCAGCTGCTCTATTATGCTTTTCATCTTTAATCCCTTATTCCCACTTCCAAATAAAACAGCGTGAGATTTCTACAGTGGTCACTCAATTTTTTTATTTAATTTTCTTTTCTTACCATATCTAGTCTCCATCTCCTGATTCCTCTTCACCCCGTGGTGCTGAATCGTCAAGTAGGCAACATCACCAAGATGTCTGTGGTACAGCAGAACCCTCCACTAATAAAGAGGTAGAGTGCAATCTTTTTAAGAGACAGAGTCCTGGTCCACTTACCGCTCATGTCTTTATATCTTCTTCTTCCCGCTTCTTGTATATGAAAAAAACAAAACGGGCATAAGTTATTATGTTCTTGTGTCTCTGATTGAAACGCTAGTTTAACACAGCTGTTTCTAATGGCTTTTTTTTTTCCTGCAGTGATGTTTGTGTAACAGACGTAGGAGAGTTGATTTATTTAATATACCCTCTGTACTGGGGCATTTTCTTTTTCCTCTCTTTGCAAATGTCTTGCTACAAAGGAGATTACATTTCTTACGCCATGTCTACACTAGCACTGTCAGCAAAACTTTTGTCACTTAAGGGGTGTGAAAAAGACACCCCTGAGTGACACAAATTTTGCTGGTGTAAGCGCTCGAGTGCACAGCATGTCGATGGGAGACGCTCTCCAGCCAACATAGCTAATGCTGCTTATTGAATTGGTTTTATTATGTTGACGGGCGCATCTCTCGCTGACATACGCAGCAACAATAATGATCTTACAGCAGCACAGCTGTATTGGTACATCTGTCTCTCTATAAGCTTATTAGTGTAGACATGGTCTTAGTCAGGATGATAGGCCCACCAAAATAAATAAATCTTAATGCAGCACTCTTCCTATTAGTATTGCTCCCTGTTTTATTGGAAGGGAAGCAGAATTGCTGAAGTGCAGAGTGATTTGCCCAAGTCCAGGCAGTGATTCAGTGTCAGGACTGAGAATAGAATCCAGGAGTTCCTGACATTGGACCCTCAAAAGTCCCTTTATCTTGCAAAGATTTATGTATATGGTTAACTTTGCAAACTGTGAATAATGACATTTGTGTCAATGCGACAACTGAGAATGTGAATATTTATCATGTGCATTTAGTCTTTGCATATTGTGCCTGGGGAACTATACAAACAGAAAAATTGCAGTTATCTTTGTTTTTTATTTTCTAACGTTAATAAATACAGTGCAAACAAAGGAAAACTTCAATTATAGAAAGCACGCACCATCTAACTATCAGTTTGTATAGTGTTATCTATGCACGGGTCAGTTTTGTACAGATATAGAAACTGGCTGAGTCTCACTAGAAATATTTGTTAGAATTGAAATTTCAAGTAATAAATAGTCATATCCATGTTTTCTTTGTTTCAAATTTGACAAAGAAAAAGGATAGGCCTATGATTTATGAATTATTTTCTTTAAATCTTTACTTACATTTTGGGAGGTGATGGCTTTAAAAAGGTTTAAAGCTTTACCAAAGTCTTCAAGAGTGTTAGTTTTGTGCTTTGATCTGTGATACTCTGCTCATTATAGCCTTTGGCTTTCATTAAGGTACAGATTTAATAATTTCACATAATCCATTTTTGACTACTTATTGGATATCATTAGTCATAGTCCAAGTGTTAGTGAAATAAAATGCTTCCCATTTTAGTCTTGAGCATTGGATTGCATACAATATCAGGCTAATAACCCAGATTTCATACTAGGATATATTGCAGAACTCATTTCTCAGGTATTTTTTTTTGAAATCAGCATTGCATTCTTCTGTACATCCCTTACAAATAACAATAGTAAGAATAAACCTCTTTGCTTATGGGAAATAGTTGTATGTCTGAACAAAACCTTAATTTTAAAGAACTCTCATGTTTTGTTGAGGAGACAAAAAGATTAATCCACCTAGTTCTTTTATGAAATCATATTTTATAAACCAGGATTTAAAGAGACATATTTCTGTGTTTAAGTGACATCATGTGATGCCTCCTGTTATTTCTAGTACCAAAAGATTCCCAAATAAAACTACTAGAATTAAAGATTTTTTTTAGTTTAGTGTTGCAGTTAATAATTGTGTTAGATGTTTAAGTTGATGTTAGTGTACTCAACTTTATCCCAAAAGGAAGCTTTGTGGGGGAATCAGATTCCCCGATGACTGACCAACATGAATTGATTAAAGTTGAAACTAATTAAATAAAACTTCAGTCATTTTAGTCCTTGAGTCTGTTAATTAGAAAAGTGTATATTTTAAAATTGAACTTGTATGGATAAGCTTGTTGTTTTCTGAAACACAGAATCGGTCTGTTCTCTCTACCCAGGAGAATGCAACCAGTCAAGCTGTTGTGTACTGCACTGACAGCAAAGAGATATCAAAATTAACATGGATCATGGGTTTAATAAAAAATAGTCATTGTAATAGACAGGATGGTCTTCTTAGAGTCACTTAGGTGCAACTGCCTAACTGAGAGATTGGTTTAAATTTTTACAAATGTATATTATGTGGTAAATTGCTCATCATAAAAAAGGATAATAAATTTCCTATGTACTGTAAGTGAACATTCAAAAACACTTGCACCTCATATGAGAGATTGGCTTGATCCTGAGCTCTCACTGGGTTTTCCACTAGTATAATTATATTGAGAAATCAGTGGAGTGAATGCTGGTCTACTTCATTGTGGAATTAGGGTTAGGCATATCAACATCTTGTAATCCTTGGCTTCTCCAGAATTCTTGTCACAAACCTATGTAATAGCAGCACATGCTGCAGTTCACCGTATTACCCTACATACTTTAACATAGAAATTCCCTTCAATAAATTTCCTCATATAGGCTTATTTCTAAATGTAACTAAATGATGAGTATTATTGCAGTTAGAGCTGGTATGAGGCCTTTCACTGGGCTTTTTTCTAGAAGTTATAAATTGAAAGGCCCTATTATTTCATCTAGCCAACCTCTCTGCACATGCAGGATAGATGATTTTCCATTAGTCAGTCCAACCTTTTACATTTCTTTAAGCTGAGACCCATCAGTTTCCCTGATAGATATCGACAATCAAAGGATAAATCCAGAGCTCACAATTTCCAATGTCTAAATCACATATTTTTATTTGTGATTTGAACATTTAATATAGCATAACTAATCACCTTTTTATTTTAACAGGTTGAGATATATATATATAATTTTTGGTCTAGAGTTATGATAATATTGCAAGTTCTTTTAAATATTCCCAGATTATTATTTTTAATGTGGATTTCAAGTACTTAAAATGTGATTTATTGGGCACTATTCCTGTTATTCCTGTATAGATCAGCACACCTCATGGCACTCAAAAATGTGCTCTCTAATACCAGACTCAGTATAGAACTGCTTAATATATGAAAATGATAATGATATAAACTACACTTCAGAATAATAACTCCTTAATGCTGATATTTGGAGAACATATAATTTTTTTTTCTAATGAGCTGTCAGCTGTCCTTTGCTAATTAACTGTCACTATGTTTGGGGGTTTCATTGTTGTTTTTTGCATGGAACAGTTTTTAATGCATATTTGAGCATGCTTTGTTCTGTTTGAAATCCTGTTTGTCTTAATTACAGTCCAGAAAAAGTTTGGCTTCATTCCCAACCTATGTTGAAGGTAAGCAGTGAAAAATATAACATTCAGTGTATAACACTATAAATATCATGATAGAATTTGTTTGTATAAGTAAAAATGCAAGAAGTCTATGGATTGTGAAGGTAAATGTTAACTAAGGCTGGGTGAACTTGTTTAGATCAAATATGAACCAATCCAGAACTTGAATCAAACCCCGGAATTATTTTTTTGGAAGCCAGAAAAGCTTAATTATCTATTATTTTGTAATGTTTCATTAGTGGTCCCAGCCCAGTTCCTAAGGGATGGGTGACAACATCGCATAAGGCACCACTGGAATTTTCAGTAGTCCATAGCACCTTTCTTGGAATTCACAGCATACTGGATGTGCATGGAGGCTGAACTACCCTCTGATGACGAAGGATGGAGGTCAGACTAGATGATCATAATGGTCCCTTTTTGCTTTAAAATAAAATAAAAACATCAATGTTCTCTCCAGGGTTGAGCTTTATTGGCAAGGCTATGGTGGTGGTGAGGAACGTCCATTGCCCATGCTGTAGCTGTTCTGTGGATAAATATTTTTTTAAAAATTATATATATGAGGTTCACCCATCACTAGAATTAACATGAGCACATGCATACTTGTATGTTTTGTGTGTACACATAAATATTCAGATGCATGCCACTAAACATCGCATGAACAAGCAGGGAAATTCTAAGTTAATTTTGCTACTTTGTCCTTAAAACTCTTGCAGTTGGCCTTTTGCTTTAGATAAAGATAAGAGTTGAAGCCAACATCAGATTTCTGTCTTGAGATTCCTTGGATTATTTTCTAATGTACTGTATTTGGAAGGCTGTACAATTGAAATACATTTTTATAGAATTTCAGAGAACGGATTCAGTCTTTGAGGTATATACTATAAGTCCTGAGACTGGACTTTTTCATATTCATAAGAAAAATAAAATGTCACTGCTCGAAGTTTTATGACAATAAAATGTCGACAATTTTACAAAAAGTGAATTATTGCAAAAGTAAATGTGGTGTATATTTTAATTAAATTTGAACCCAGATTTTTCTTTCTTGCACACCAATAAGCAGTGTGTTACAGGAAGTTGCCTTCGAGAGCATCATGAGAGGTTAAACCTTTAAAGAGAAAAATCCAGTTCCTAGTAGATGAAATATCCAAGAAGAGACTATTACTTAAATTTTCAAGTGATTAGTCTGAAAAACCATAGATCACATAGATATTATAGGGACTCATCCTGCAAGGGACCTAGTGCCTCCTGATCAGCATCATTAGCTTGCACTGATGCCAATGAGAATTGAGGTTTCTCGGCAATTTGCAGGACCAAGTCAATGGTATATATTAGCCAAACCATAAATCCCTTACTTTGCACATCTAGCATCAGAGCCTATAGCAAGGAGAGTTTCTTTGTCTAAATCAAAATTATCTCTCTCCTGTGTGGCTTTTGTGAGTAGGTCTGGCATAAAACTAAATATTCTTAAATGTGATGTGACAGTTTTTAACTCCACTCGGGGGGGGGGGGGGGGAATCATACCTATAAAATGCTCTGAAGAGATTCCACGGCACATCACTCCAATTATGGTCCGTGTTTGAGTAAGAGAGGTGCTGGAGCTTAATATTGAGTTTATGTCCCTGT
Source organism: Sternotherus odoratus (assembly GCA_032164245.1). Lineage (NCBI taxonomy): Eukaryota > Metazoa > Chordata > Testudines > Kinosternidae > Sternotherus > Sternotherus odoratus. The sequence goes on along the minus strand of JAVMKO010000007.1, from coordinate 28,118,949 downwards.
TGTTCTTTTTATTTTAGACTCTAGCTAAATGATGATATTATCTTAGTCAGAGACATAAGGATATTGGAAGTAGAGCGAGAAAAATGAAAACGCTTTGTATTTTTTGTAGGAATGAAAATACATTGTTTATTTTGCTCTAGTTAACCTTGCCTCATGGAGCAAACTATTGTGGGAAGCAGGTTGGATTAGAAACTGAAATTTTTACTGTAAAGATGTTGAAAGGACTTCACTCAGTGTTTTTGTTTGCCTTGACTGAACGTGTTGGTTGTCCTGCCATCATGCTAACTCCAAGTAGCTCAGCATTTATAGCCATCAGATGCAGGCTAAGTAGTGCGGGTGCTGTTTCTCTCCATGGTATAACATAATTTTGCTCAGCAATTTGTTTTCTGTGTTATAGTTCCTGGACCCTGTGATCCTGAAGACTTAATTGATGGAATTATTTTTGCTGCCAATTACCTTGGCTCCACTCAACTCCTTTCTGACAAAACTCCCTCCAAGAATGTGCGAATGATGCAGGCACAGGAAGCTGTTAGCAGAATCAAGGTGAGGAGTGCATCTTGCTATTCATGTGCCGCTCCCCTCGCCCCAGCTTATGCTTCTGTTCAGGAATCCAAGCCTGTGTGTGTCGGTTCAGCCAGTGGTATATCTTCTTTTTTGGCCTTCATCCCATCCCATATCCCATCATGCAATTATGCTCAACAATACTTATTCTATAACAACATCTCATCGTACAGTTTCAAAGTTAACAGTTACTTCTCCGCAGGATGGTTTTTTTATTCCCTAGTTCTTAAGTTCTGTATTATATCTAATTTATGAAAGTTAAGAATATTACATTTATTAATGGTTGTCATTTTTAAAGAAATAGACCCATAGATATAATATTTGTTTCCTAGTGTTCTTATTCATAACTAAAATACGATATTAACTATGGCCAAATTCTGCCCAATGCCCCATACAACGCACTTGGTTTTGAGGAAGCTATTTGGTTTTCCCATGTTGAACAGCAGGCTTGGTATTTGTACGCCCAACAGGGAAATAGACACACAGTTCTCATTTTGGTGACACTTGCTCCAGTGTAGAGGCCCACATAAAGGCTCTCATTCCATTTAAGACTCACTTAAGACTTTACCATGAGACCATGGGAACTTTCACAAGCTATGAGGTGAATTTCAGAAACTATTGGCTACTTGTACAGCAGACTGATCTGCAGGGAACATATTACACCACTGCCCCTATGACTACTCTGGTTCCCGTTTTAGTTCTAGGTGAAATTTAAAGTGGTGGTGATAATCTATATCAAGCCATAAGTAGTTTAGGTCTGAGATTCCTTAGAAATGTTTTATCTTCCCTGGTTTTTGCCATGAAATCCTGGCTCGTTTGTAGCTTCTAGGTAACAGATGACCCACCTGAATCTTTGCTGCCCATTTCTTTTGTGGTCATGGGAGAATTTAGCCCAAAATTGTGAGGTTCATTTAGAAATTGTTAGTGTTTGTCCTGCTCCTCGTTCCTTTTACAGCACTGACAGGTTTAGTGCAGTAAAGTGTTATGTGCACATATTGATACCAGGCAGACAGAACAGCTTTTTAAAGATTTGATTAAAATAGAAAGGCAAATGCATTGTGAACACCCTGTAGTTAACCTACATCCAGAACCTCCTGATGTCTTTTCCTGTTAAAAAATGTAACAAAAGTTGTGAATTGATGGGCTATTTTTAAAAAACTCAAGTGCCTGCAGTTAGGAACATAAATAAACGGCCTGCTTTTTCAAAGGTGCTAAGCTCATGGAGCTCCCATTGAAGTCAGTGCCTCGCTCCAGGATCCCAGGTCTGAAAATATTCTCTTTTTGTGTAATGACCCATGATAAAGTTTTCCTGTAGTGTAGAGAGAGATGGCTTTTGACCACACATTTTCTCAACTTGTTCTTAGATAGATTTTGCAGATCTCATACACACTTTTGCTTTGTTATGTACCTTTCCTGTTATTTACAGAAATAATTTCTTTCCAGGCCTTTTCCCTACTAAGTTCAGCCAGTAATTGCATTACTTTAAAGATATTCATCTTCACTTTAGTGACCTGGTGGGGTTGTTGCTATTTACACTTAAAGGCCCTTTTCAATTTACTCTTGTCCAACAATAGTCCATCATCTTATGATTACACAGAATTAAATATGGATCCATAGAGTACCTTTAATAATACAGAAAAGCTCCATCTAGATATAAAGAAAAGGAATTACATTGAAATCATCCATATAAACATCTGGTTGACGGGGAGATTTTTAAAGCAAAAATTATTTTAAAAGTATATTTACTATTAATGAAATGTACTGGGGCGACAACTTTGGAGAATGAAGTCTATTTATTCATAGTACAAAGGCAGCATGAGGGGCTCTGATACAAGTGGTGAGCACAGCATAAATGCTTGAGTAGGTAGATGGAATGTGAACTGCTACAGTGAAAGCCTCCCCTTGTTACTTTATCATCCCTGACCTGGGAGGACCACTTCTAGTGATGATAGGTCACTTCAGTTCCTGTGGGGAAAATTCATCTTCAGGCCTATGCACAACTTAAGCCCTCAAAACAGAGCTTGAATGGAACTTAAGTGATATCCAGACCTTATGTGGGCCCTCTGCACAGGGATGGATTTCACTCTGTTCATTAGTTTGCACATCACTTTGAGACTAAGATGCATTATAAAAATGCTAAGAAGAATTATTAATTCTTTGCTGAGGCTGTAACAAAGGTAGTTTCAGCAAGGTGGTGGCTTTTGTGATGTGGACAGTAGTCCTCTGAACTGGGTGGGACAATCAAGTAATATTTGTGTTGACCTCTGAATCTAAGGGCTGGTCTTCACTCGCGCGGCGCGGGATCGATCTTCTGGCGATCAATTTATCGCGTCTTGTTAAGACACGATAAATCAATCCCCACGGGCTCCCCCGTCGACTCTGGAACTCCAGCTTGCCGGGAGGCGCAAGCTGGAGTTGACGGGGGAGCGCGCCGCTGACTGCCACCTCCGTGGGAACGGCAGGTAAGTCGGCGGCAGATACGCAAACTTCAGCTACGTGATTCACGTAGCTGAAGTTGCATATCTGCCGTCGATCCCCCACCCCAGTGAGGACAAGCCTTAAAGGTCCAGTTATACAAAAACTTACTAGTAGTCAATGAGAGCTATTCACAGAACTAAAACTACAGCAAGTGGTGCATTCGGGATTTGGCCTTTGTTAGCCAAGACTTTCATTCATTAACAGAATGAGATAGACTTGACTGAGTGACCTAAGAGTTGAAAGGCTCTGTTAGTCCCTTTACTAATCTCCGGAGCTAGTCATCCTCCCAGCCTAAGCAGATTTTAATTGTTCTTAACATCTGGAATAAGAGGATGAATCTCACAGCTTGGAGAAAAAACAGTGATTAACTGTTAGATTTCACCAGCAGATTTGATCTGTGTAGGAGGCCTGCACTTTTTTGAATACCAGTTGACCCCATTACTGAAAGAAATTGACACAATCCATATCTGAGGATAGTTTAAAAGCCTACCTGTTGTTATTTACTAAGTGCTATCAGTGTGCTCACAAGACAGAGGAAGATGCAGTCTATGGCACAAAGAGTTTACGATCTGATATAGTGTTTATGAAATGTGTACAGATATTGGTAGTCAATATAGCTACAAAATGTATGTATCTTTTAAAAAGAATTGTATTGACATTTTTTAGAAATTGTAAACAAATCATAGACCAAATACATCTTAATCAAATGAATTACTTAGAACTTGTCTTTCTTCAGGGTATTTATTAAATAATATTAAGTTTAGACTAAGGTTGTCTCATATTTTTGTTGTACCCATAATGGTGCGAAAAGAACCGTTGGACTAATGTAGCTAGTATTACTTGTATAGTATGACTGAACTTGTCTGATACTGTTTCTTGCATAAAAGCGATATTGGTGTTATGTTTTCATGGACTTTTTCCCTTTGTTTAACAGCTACAGATTCCAGCCCCTTTCATGTTCACCTTCTCTGGAGTGTTAATCATTTCTTAAACATGAATGTGTCTTCCTAGCCACTACATTAGGGTTTTGTTAAATGTTTGATAATAGTATTCCAAAAAGGTAAAATAAGACAGCGGTCATGATGCTGCTCCCATTAAGTCACGAACAGAACCACAGAGTGGGTAAGAGGTTGCTCTGGCTCACCTTTCACGTACAATAGCTGCATTACCTAGTTCTGACTCAAGCAGATTTTTTTTCATTTCCCTTTGTGACTGGCATACTCCTTCTTTTGTGAGACCTAGTGCCCTGCGCTGTTGAAAAATTTTGACTGCAGAGAAGTTCCATTTTTTAACCGTTAGAAAAATATTCCAACTTGAGGCATTATTTTAAGTTTTTTTTATTAATGCGGCCTTTACTATTTCAGAGTAGTTTTATTTTCTCTGAATGCTAGTGACAATACTTTACATTAAAGATTTCAGCATGAGCCTGTTCACATTGCCACTAGCAGTAGTTTACATTTACCAGGTTTTAATCTGTAAAGGGTCACTGCAAGAGATGCTAAAATGTTTGCTTTTGTTTGTAAATGAAGAGCAACATTTTAGTATCAACTGCTACTTTCAGATTGGTTTAAAACGCAACCTAGAGGGTTAGTTTGTGAGCACCAATGACAAATGTTCAGTGCATCTGTGATTCAGGGTTCCTCTGCTGTGGGCCTAATAGTTATTAATAATGTGTTTATAGATAAAGCCTGACATAATAGACCACACAGCAAACACATTATGTTAATTACATTTTACTACTGAAACTAAAATGGAAGTCTGCCAGGAAAGTAAGTGTCATACTTGTCCAATAAGCAAGTCCACAAGATAAGTCACCAGAGTCCATGGATTTTTTTTTACTACATCTGGAGTTATTTGCAGAATATTTATAAATGCTCAATAATCGAGTGACAAGAATTATGATTATCACTGTGTCTTATTAATAGCCTGTAGAATCTCTTTTGATATTGAATACTTGCATATTAATACAGTAAAAAGCAGACCATTTTCAGTGGATTACAGGGAAGATGCACAGGGAAGATGCTTTGGGTATATATGAGTGGTATGGAAAATGTCCTTGTGCAATTGGCATGGGGAATTGTGGTCCCCAAATGCCTGAGTCTATCATTAGTAAGCACATGGGTGTGTGCGCATTGGGGCGATGGGTTGTTCAATTAAATGCTCTTGTCATTTTGGTTTTTTTAGGACCATTTAACATTTTTGACATTTTTTTCCCTTTATAAGTCTCTACGTACATGCAAAATTAAGTAACCTGAATCTAAGATCTTAAGATCTGAGAGAGTTTAAGGCTCTGATTCTTCTCTCACTTATACCAGTTCTGCACTTGTGTAGATCCAATGACTTAAAAAGAGCGACTAGTGATTTGCAGAAATGTAAATGAGAGCAGAATCTGTCCCTATGTTTTAAAACTTAGCTATCTTTTTAAAAATTAAATAAAACTAATCCGTATTCTTTCTCTCTCTTCTCTGGTGCAAGTTTACTTTTAAAAACCTATTGTGTTAAACATGAAAAAAAATTTTTTAACCAGAACGAAAAAAACATCCAAGCAGAGACTAACCCAGGTCAATTACTAGACAAATCCTGGACATTAGTGTGTCAATCCCTGCTTGACTTGAGTCTCTGCAAAGTCTTCTCTAACCATTCTCCTATCTCTGTTTATTCCATGCTAAGCAGATGGCCCAGAAATTAGCCAAAAGCAGGAAGAAGGTGCAGTACAACCTCCATCAGCTTGATGTTATGCCTGTTTTATTTTATTTTTATTCTATTTTTTGCTTTTCTTACTTTTAATTTTGTGTTTTTATTTTCTGCATCCAGCAAGTTTTTGTTCAGGTTTATTTCAGAGTCACCACACAAGTTGACATTTCCCCAAAATCAGTTGCCTGGTTGGCCATTTTTTGTTGCTTATCATTAGCCATTTCATATTAGAACTAAGGTAAATATTGGATTTATCAAATGGAAACAGACAGAACCCAGAAATACCTACTAAATAAACAGGAATGACATGGTAAAGGTTTTATTCTGTAAAATGGCATAGTAAAAAGAAATGACTTATTATTCCTTTCTGAGTACTATTTTTGGTTAACTTACAGATGTGTCAAATTGCTGGATGCAAAAAAAAAAGTTTGCATATGTACACTCACTTTATTCACTGAGATTACTAAAACATGACCACACAGCAAACACATTACGTTAATTACATTTTACTACTGAAACTAAAATGGAAGTCTGCCAGGAAAGTAAGTGTCATACTTGTCCAATAAGCAAGTCCACAAGATAAGTCACCAGAGTCAATTTTGTTCATGGAGTTCCGAGGTGTCGTGGAACAAATCTGATGCATTTTAAAGTACAAGCATTTGCTCTGTATGTTTACAAATGTACATGTTCTGGAGTGGGTTTCTGTTGTCTGACCATAAAGACCCTCTTACCAGAACTGCATTATAATTGCTTAATCTGCACCTGTTGTATACATTTTTTTCTCACTAGCCTGAGCAGTCACTGTACTAATTAGCATCATATAGAAATCCTGCAGGCAAGAACTGCCTTTAGTCCTGTACATTGCTCATGTGAAAAGCCTTTTTTAATATGGCATTCATGTTAAAATGAAAATCATTTTGATTTCCATGGAATGATTATACAGTTCATGCTGCAGTGGGTTATAACTTCATTTGATCAGAAAGAGGGTAGGGAGTTTGTATGGAATTAACAGTTTTACAAATAATACTGAATCTAACACATTTTCATCCCTGTATATAGTTTCCATATCTTTGTGTTTATCTTTAGCTTCTGCAGTTTAATACTCTGTTTTGCATTGCTGTTCTGGTGACTGTGTCTTGGTGCGCCCCTGTTTGTGATCTAACATCATTAGTAAGGCTGTTCTCTCATGCATTTGATGACTCTAGTCTATTTTATTTGCAGGCCCCAGAAGGTGAATCTCAGCCCATGACTGAGGTGGACCTCTTTATCTCTACGCAGAGAATAAAAGTGTTGAATGCAGACACACAGGTATAGGCAAAGATGTACCCTTGCCAGGGTTGGACCTTGTCAGTATTGTAGTAGTCCACTATTGAGCTGTTATTGAAAGGGATCACAGTACGGCATTGCAGGTAGTTTAGTGCCATTAATCTCTCTGTTATCAGTGTCTCATAGATATTTTTCACTATAATACTTACAGAGTTTGGCTGAGGTAGCTAATTCCAAGTCCTTAATCCTCTGTGTAGTGCATGTTCAAACCCTCTGAACTGGGTCTTTGTATTTGGAGTTCTTTACCCAGTAAATACAATAGCCATTTACTTCTTTTTTTTTTTTTTTTTAAATAGGAATTTCAGTTCATTTGGTGGAGCTGACACTGCTGGTTCCCTTTTCTTTCACATCTTTTCATAAAGAATACATAAAGTTAGCCTGTGTTTGTATATTTACTGCCAGTTGTTCTTACATTGTTAGTATCTATTTACATGATGCCAACACCATGCTAAGCATTTGTTCAAAGCGAGCACTGATCTCAGGATTTCTCTTCCCCAGGAAACCATGATGGATCATCCTCTGAGGACCATTTCCTATATTGCTGATATAGGGAATATCGTTGTGCTAATGGCTCGGCGGCGAATGCCTCGATCTAATTCCCAAGACAATGTGGAGGCATCTCACCCCTCTCAGGATGGAAAGAGGCAATACAAAATGATTTGCCATGTCTTTGAATCTGAGGATGTAAGGAGCTATTTCTTTTTCATTACTTTGTTATGCTTGAGAATATGAGAACCATTTGTCAGGATAGGATTGAAGTCTATGGTTGATGGTCCTGTTTGATTTTTAATTACATAAAAAGAATTCATCTAAAAATAGGAACTCTTCTGCTTTTTGCATAGTAGGTCCTTTTGGTTGGTTGTCAGAATTAAATAAGGGTATGTCTACACTACGAAATTTATGTCGAATTTATAGAAGTCGATTTTTAGAAAGCAACTTTGTACAGTCAATTGTGTCCCCCCACTAAACGCATTAGGTCATCATACTATTCCTAGCATCAACTCATGGAGCCACATGTGCACTGTGGGTAGCTATCTCACAGTCCCCTCAGTCTCTGCTGCCCATTGGAATTCTGGGCTAAGCTCCCAATGCCTAATGGGGCAAAAACATTGTCGTGGGTGGTTTTGGGTACATGTCGACAGTCTCCCCTCCCTCCCTTTGTGAAAGCAACAGCAGATAATCATTTTGCACCTTTTTTCCTGGGTTACCCGTGCAGACAATAGCACAGCAAGCATGGAGCCCGCTCAGCTCACCGCTGCTGTTGTGAGAATTATAAACACCACACGCATTATCCTGCAGTATATGCAGAACCTGGCTAGGAGACACCAGCACGAGGACAATTGTGAGGAGGACATGGACACAGACTTCCCTGAAAGCATGGGATGTGCCAATTGGAGCATCATGGTGGCAGTGGGGAAGGTTGATACAGTGGAATGCCGATTCTGGGCCCGGCAAACAAGCACAGACTGGTGGGACCACATAGTGTTACTGTCTACCATTCACTCCATGCATTCAGCTGTGCTCTATTAGTGCGGGAGGACTGCATGGGCTCAGAAAACATGTCCTCGCGAGTGCATTTTTTCCCCCTTCTAATCTGCGATAACCTTTGGAACGGAGATGATAGGGGGAGCATAGAAACATTAGCACCTGTGGAGGGGATAAAAGGGAGAGTAGAATTTAAGAAGATACGTTTCTGAGAACAAAAGGGAGACTCTTTCACAGTGAATTCACAGCAGACAGCACATGTGCTTTAGCTACAATGTCGCATTTTGCCTTCTATATTGAGTGCCTGCCGATATGGTAACACATCACACATGGCTGGGCAACAGAATTCAGTTTCCAGGATGTCATGGTAAGTCAAAGGAGTTGGTTTCTTCTGCCTTCATAACATGTGTAGACCCATTGATTATAAAATCGACCTATGCAGCTAAATTTGACCTAACCTCGTAGTGTAGACCAGGGCTATGAAAGTTCATTTAGAAACACAGATTTTCATTTCTATGTGTTTTAGTTTTGTCCTTAACATAATATCTTTAACAGCAAAGGGGCAGAGCCTCGAATATAGGCTGCTGTCACAGCTAGTTTCACCAGCTGAGGATCTGCCCCTGAGAGTCAGCAGCCATCACAGTAACTTGTTTCCAGGGGAACTTGTAACCGTGACCATTGCTACTAGGATCATAAATGCATGTCATAAGTATGGTGTGGCTAACCCTTTCTTGTCCTTGAGGATGCTGTAGTTGGGAGGGACACACTGAAAGCATTTTAGGAAGCCCAGTCAGTGATGTGATGTATGTATACTTCTGTAATGGCCTGCATACTGATACCTCCAAGCAGACACCTGCAGTGGCAGGGTATACATTGTCCATACTTACTCAATTTATGAAAATCTCAGTAGAATTTGTAGATTCAGGGCCAGAATCAACCTTGTGCTTTACCCTGCTCTGAAAGATGCAAAGCAGCTGTAAACCCATGTTATGTAGCCAGTTACACTGGGTTCATGACCGTGTGAGGACTGTAGAAAGCAGGTTTTGTGGTCCATCACTAGGTGGTACAAAGTTATCTCTGTTATCTGCTGTTGGGTCATCCCTGTTCTAGGCCCTAACATCTGGGAAAGATCTATCAGGCCACACAATTCTCCAATTCTGTGTCATTTTTTTTAACTAATTTAAATAACTAAAGAAAACATGTAAAATAAAATTAAACACATGGGCAAATAAAATTTAAAATAAAATGTGTTTATATCAAATAATAAATTAATCTTGTTATGTTAATTAATACTGAATAAGGCAACTATTTTGTGAACTTTATCTAATAATGTGGGAAGTCAACATATCTTGTTTAGCTGTCATCCTGCAAAATAATAGTGTGTTTTTAATTTCAGTGGCAACTGATATACTTATTTCAGTCGGATGATTGCTACAGGGAGGGTCAGATCACTCCTAAATTGAAATTAATGTTTAGACTACAGCTTTTCTGCCAGTAAATATACAGTAGTCTGCCCAAATTATGAGTGGGTAGGTGATAATATACTTATTTTCCCTGACCCCTGAACATTAGTTTATAGAAAACTTTCCAAAGAAATTCAGAATAACACATCTGGTTACATTTAGGAGAAAATAACTCGCCTCCCAACCTATAAAATGTGTGTGTGTGAGATCTCTTAGACAGCGAGGTTATTTAAACCAAGGTCTGTTTTTAGGTCTTTGAGAAACTCTTCTATAGGCACCATTCTCAGATAAATTCTGCTACCAGTCACCTGCTAGAGTTAAAAAGAAAGACAAGTGCAAGAATATTGCAGTAGAGGAATTCCTCTACTAATGAAAATCGGAAAAAGAAAACCAACAAAGGTGATATTTATACAGGATGGCTGCTGTGACTCTTGTGAATTCCTTCAACTCCAGGAAACTGGTATATGGTTGAAAAAAGATCAGTCAGTGGCTTTCTCGGCTCATCTGGTTAATGGACTAGCTGGGCGGTTATAGGCTGCTTGCTTATAGATGTCAAAAACATAGATGTTGAGCATTTCTAGACTCCTAACCCACATTGGCCAACTGAGCAGAGAGAAAGAATAGATCTTTATCAGACATGGCGGCATCACATGGCAGGAGAACAGAAGCCATTTTTCTTTTCCTTCAGCTTATGAAAGTGATGACCAGGCTGGTTGCTACCCCTAGAGCATTGGTTCTCAAAGTGGGGGTTTTGACCACTCCGGGGGGTTGCGACCTGGTTTTGTGGGGGTCGCGAGCCCCTCCTGTCTGCAGCCGGATCCACCCCTGCCGTTGCCGTGGGCTGCTGGCATCCGGCCCGGATCCTGGCCCCACACTGTCGCAGGTGGCCCCTGCCCTGCCCCTGCCGGCTTCTGGTGCCCCAGTAAGCCGAGCCCTGGTCACGGCGGACTCCCGGTGCCCCCGCGAGTCCGGCCCAGGCGCCACTGCTAGCCCAGCCCTGGTCGTGGTGGGCTCCTGGCGCTCCCCCGGCTCCGGGCCCTGCCGGCTCCAGGCATCCCCGCCAACCGACTCAGTCGTGGCGGGCTCCCAATGCCCCCGCGAGCCAGGCCCCGGTTGCGACGGGCTCCTGACACCTGCGAACCTGGCCCCGGTCCCGGCAGGCTCCTGGCGCCCCTCCAGTCCCTACCAGCTCCAGGCGCCCCCGTGAGCCCGGTCCTGGCAGGCTCCCGGTGCCCCTGCGGCCCCCAGGTGCCCCTGCGAGCTGTCCCGGTGGCGGCAGGCTCCCGGCATTTCCTACCCCCCCCCCCCCCCCGAGCCCAGCCTCTGCCCCAGGGGGCTGTTGGAACCCCCCAGCCTGGCCCCAGTCCTGGGGGGCTGCTGGAACCCACCCATCTCCAGCCTGGTCCCGGGGTGCTGCTGGAACCCTGCACCCTCAGCCTGCCCTCGGGGTGCTGCTGGAACTTCCCCCCCCCCCCCCCCAGCCTGACCCCTGCCAGGGCAGGCTGCAGGTACCCCACCCAACCCGGCCCCTGCCCCAGGGGGGGCTGCCAGCAGCTTCCCCCCCCACCTCGACCACTAAGGGGGGGTCGCCCTTAGAGGCCTGATGTCCAAAAGGGGTCACCAATACAAAAAGTTTGAGAACCACTGCATAGAGCTGCTACTTAGGAGTTTATTGGCAAAGCAGAATGGGGCACTCCCCTTCTGAAGCCACAAGTGTCACCTAATGAGGTTTGATTAGGTCACATTTATGCAGATCATGGTCTGCATGGTCCATTAGTAAATGTTGGCGTGGAAAGTCCTAAATATCAAGAGATCAAAAAAAACATAGCAGTCAGGCAGTCTGACAGTATTTTGAGACATTTGAAGAGACACAATCAACAGTCTTGGGTTAAATGACATTATTTCAACCAATCTGCAAAAGTTCTGATTGAAGAATCCAAAATAAATTGGAAAAAGCTAGCAAAAAAATTGTAGCTTTACCTTTTAGAAGTGAAGAGCCCTGATGCTCCACAGGGTGTATTATCTTAATCTTGTGTCTGTTTTTGTGCATTATAATCTCATTTTCTCTTCTCCAGAGGACAGTTAGGGAGCCCCAGAAGCGTTTAGTTTTAGAATGATGTTACTCTACCCAACAGCTAACTGGCAATCATTACATCATTAAAACCTGGGATGCTGGCCAAAACTTGTCCCTGCTTTAAATTGCCCTAATCTGTTGAGGAATATAATGGTCCAATCCTAGAGAGACTGACATGTTCGAGCAAGAATCAGAAGGAACTATGTGACTCTTTCTGCTGCTTCTGCAAGAACAATGAACTAATACACAATTTCTTCCAAATTATAGTACTGTGGTCTACGAACTTTGAGCCCAAACAATTAAAGTTGTGTTTTAATTTCAGCTCCACTAAACACAGGGAGGTGTGGAATTAAATACTCAAAAATAAACTCTTTCCCTACTGATTTGTCCTTTTCCATTTGAGTTTCTAATAAGATATTTTAAGCAGTGGAGACTAAACTGTTGATGATGGAACAAATTTTCAAAAAAGGTCAGTGCTAAATTCCCGACTACTCAGCATCCAGAGTCTGGGTCAGATTTTCAAAAGAACTCAGTGCCCAAAATCTAGCTTATTTTGGTGCTTAAATGAGAGTTGAACTCTTAAGCAAATTTGGCCGAACGTGTGTGTGTGTGTGTGTGTGTGTACACACATGTACACACATGCATGTATAATTGTGACCACATCCTCTTAAGTGCCAGTGATCAACTTGTCATCAATGAAATCTGCACCAGTTTGAGAGTGGTTTAACATAGTCAGTCTTTATCAGATGGACAGTAGGTACCAGATACAAATATAAACAGGGTGACTTCAAAAGAAAAAAGGAGGAACAAATATTCCTTCAAGTGTCATATTTTTCCTATAGGTCTGTTCATCTAATGCTGGCTTGTAAGAGAATGGCATTGCTTGTGGCTAAAGGGCAGAGCTGCTCAGTTTTTGTCTGTGTTATCCAATAGGCCTCCAAGACAGCTAATGTAATGTGTTTTTGTTCTCCACGTAACAATGTCAAACAATGAAGGAAGGAGTTCTGTGTGTTTACTTCAGCAGTTCTCATTGGTGAAAGGAAAGCCCACCGCTCTTCCTTTTCAGTTGTAACAGCTTGCCTTCTGGGTTAAATAATTGTATAGGTTGAGGATAAGATTATGTTGGGGTCTGTGTGTGTGTGTGTGTGTGTGTGTGTGTGTGTGTGTGTGTGTGTGTGTGTGTGTGATTTTTGTCAAGTGCCTAGAGCTTGGGATAGAGGTTCTTTTTATCCAGACAGAAATCAAAATAAACTAATACAGGGCAAGTTGGAACTTAGTCTCTAGTGTTATAAATGGTATTAAAAGAAAAAACGGGAATTGATTGAAGTGACTTGATTAACATGGGGGAGCTATTTACCGCATGATCATAACTCCAAATGTCAATGAATAAGACCATCAGCAATGCTGTATATTTGATATTTTCCTTTCCTTTTTGGGGGGGAACTGCTGCAGGCACAGCTGATTGCACAATCCATAGGTCAAGCATTTAGCGTGGCCTACCAGGAATTCCTAAGGGCAAATGGAATAAATCCAGAAGACCTGAGCCAGAAGGAGTACAGCGACCTGCTCAACACCCAAGACATGTACAATGATGACCTCATTCACTTTTCCAAGTCTGAAAACTGCAAAGACGTATGTCCCAGTCTTCTGATGATAGTAGCATTAGGCTGGTCTGTCCCAAATGCAAGCTAATACTAGGAGCAATTAGAAAGCCATTAGCATTTCCCACAAATGACTTTCATTAGGTCAGGCTAGAGCACTCTTCTCTCCGGTAGGACACCCGGTGGCAATTCTGTTTGAAGAGTGAACAGGGAACCATCAGTTCCTCAGTGTTACAGTTATTTGCCATCTGTTCTGTGCTGTTTTACCAAACAATTTTCAAATATGCGGGACTCTGCACATCAGTAAAAGGAGCTTAAAACAAGCTGTGGATTTAACAAGTAACATACATTTTGTGGAGACATTAGGGTTGGTGAAAGCACTTGTCTCCAGGTTTGTTTTAAAGCAGTATATTTTTTTGCTTGTTTTATTAATAAAGATGAACCAGTGTACCATTGCAGTGGTTCATCTTTATTAATAACCCAGTCTGTAATCACCAGCACATCCTCACTATTGTAGTCCTGCCTGTACCACCCTATCACCACCACCTCCTGTGAGGCCTTGGGGTGTAGGTGTTCAGCTGGGGCGGTGGTTAAAGCTGGTCGTAGGGTCAGGAAAGAGCCGAGGACCGCGCTGAACCTGGAGATAGTCCATGGGTCACAGTCCATAGACAAGCCAAATCAGGATTATAGTCAGTCAGGAAGCAGGCCAAAGATCGAAGCTGAACTGGAGTCAGTTCAGGAGTCTGGGGGGTCAGGAGTCGGGGGCAGGGCTTGAGCAGCATCAGGAACTGAGCTGAAACAGCCCAGGGCACAGAAAAAGCAGGGGGCAGGAACAGGCACAGGGATAGGATCAAGGGCAGGCTTGCTGTAAAGGGGAACTACCTTGCCTTGGGGCTAGCTGATCTGGGCCCTGCTGGGGAAGAGGCTGCTGCAGCATGTCAGAGAGTCAAGTCACTGCAGGTTCTGCTGGAAGGATGAGTCACTAGATGAGTGAGCAGCCCTGGTCCAGCTGCAGGTTTGCCTCACTCTCCCCTGCCCTCCCCCTCCCCACGTTTTATGATGTTTTCTTGTAAGATAAAACATCATGAATATGTTGACTTCAAGCTAGAAATCCATTAGAAATTTGTTAACACATTTGTGATTGTTTTTGCCTTGGAGTGAGAGAGACAGAAAGGTTGTGTGTGTCTGTTGGAGCCTATGAATATCAAGGGTGGGCAAACTTTTTGGCCTGAGGGTCATAGCCGGGTATGGAAATTGTATGGTGGGCCATGAATGCTCACTAATTGGGAGTTGGGGTGCAGGAGGGTGTGAGGGCTCTGGCTGGGGGAGCAGACTGTGGGGTGGGGCAGGAAGTGAGGGCTCCAACTGGGGCGTATGGGCTCTGGAATGGGGTTGGGAGCACAAGAGGGTGCTCTGAGCTGGAATCAAGGGGTTTGCAGGGCAGGAGGGGGATCAGGGCTGTGGCAGAGAGTTGGAGCGTGGGAAGGGGTCAGGTGCAGGCTCCGGACAGTGCTTATCTCAAGCAGTCCGGCTCCTATGCGGAGACGTGGCCAGGTGGCTCTGCACACTGCCCTGAACACTTGCAGTTCCCATTGCCAGGGGCAGCGCTTGGGACGGTCGCAGTGTACAGAGTCCGCTGGCTGCTCCTACACATAGGAACTGGAGCTGGGACATGCTGCCGCTTCTGGGACCCGCACACAGGCATGGCACATGCAGAGTGGGGCAAGCCTCCGACCCCACTCCCCAGCTGGAGCGTTGGAGTGGGACAAGCCCTGAACCCTCTACCCTGGTGGGAGCTTGTGGGTCAGATTAAAAGGTCTGAAGGGTCAGATGTGGCCTCTGGCCTGTAGTTTGCCCCCCCCTTATATATATGTATGTGCGTACATAGGCTGTATTCCATAGTTGATGGTGACGTGTTTGAAACTGTATTTCTCTCTCCTAATTCAGGTTTACATTGAAAAGCAAAAGGGAGAAATTCTAGGTGTTGTGATTGTGGAATCTGGCTGGGGATCCATCTTGCCCACAGTTATTATAGCCAACATGATGCATGGAGGACCAGCAGAGAAATCAGGAAAGCTGAACATAGGGGATCAGATCATGTCAATTAATGGTACCAGCTTGGTCGGCTTACCACTCTCAACATGCCAGAGTATTATAAAGGTACAGGGAATGTTCTTAAATGTTACACATTTACAAACTTTATGGGAATAGTGGAAAACAATAAAGATGTGAATTAAAGATGTTCTCTAGCACTTATAATTTGCATTTTTATAGCAATTTCTATCCAATGATCTCAAAGAACTTTGCAAACTCTAATTAATTAAGCCTTGTAAGCCCCTGTGAGATGGGAATATTATCATCCCCATTTTAGAGGGTAACATGAAATTGAAGAGCTTTTATTTCTGTAAATTCACACAAGATGGCTATGGCAAGCTGAACATAGAAGTCTCCCTCAGTCCCGTGCCTTAACCACATCTTTGCCACCCTGTCCTTACTTTGTGTTTCATCATTCACAAAGCTCAAAACTAATCAGAGAAACAGGGCCAGATCTTGAGCAAAACTTCCAGTGAAGTCGATTGGAGCCTGGTTTCAGTAAGGACTGAAGAAAAGGATCTTGGAATTTGACCCAGAGTGCTAAGCCTGATAATACAAATGTAGTAAATTGGAGAATTTATATTTTTAAACTATAAAACATATTTGTCTTCTATATGATTATGGTGTTAATGTGTGAATATTTTGAAGTGTATATTTTTATTTCAACCTCATAATGCTATGGGAGATTTAATTGAGACAACGCTCCTCTAATTTACATAAGTATGTGATTGCAAAAAGCAGGCATATGAAGTGGAAAAGAAAAACCTCTGGGGTAGCTGCAATTTATAAGAGAATGGGTATTTAATCATTACTGTTTCATGGAAAGAAAATGCTGCATCCATTGAGAATGTCATAGCACAACTAAATTGAAACCGATAACTACCCTACAACTTGCTGCACCACATAGTTTGTAGGTCAGATTCTGAAATGGTACATCTGACATCTATAAATTTGTCTGTAGAACAACCCAGCAAAATGCGTAGTAAAGCTGGATTTTATACTCCTTTTTGCTGAGTTCTTTCCAGGTGATTTTAATTAAATTGTTTTGAAATAAAATTATTTTTGTCTAGTAGTTCTCAAAATAAATGTCAATGACCCCTTCCAAATTGTGTGTAGGCTGTGGTTTGTTTCTTAGCACTTGCACTAAAAAGTTGCTCCAAAGATTTAAAATATGTGTATCTGAAAATGAAAACTCTGCACATAGGGAGGTAATAAAAATACTTGAGATACTCAACCTAGAACATGAACATTTAATGTGTTCTGACCATTACTCTAATTACTGGCCTTGTCTGAGTCCAGTACAGTTAAACCTTGGTAAAAGTAGCCTGATTTCCTGAAAAAAACATAATTTGTCTAATCAACTTTCTGTTGCTTTTTACCTTGGACACCTAGAAAGTTGGTGTTATGCCTTTTACCTAGGTCCTATTTAAATGTAATTACATATTCCAAGCTCAGAATGTTTCTTAATGATTAAGACAAATTCAGCCCAGGATTTTACTGGCATATCCATGACCGTTTCAAGTTGCGGGTCTACCCTGCAGATGGAGAAAGGTTGGAGCAACAGAAATGGGCTGCATCCTTCTCCCCCGGAAGCCCAAAATTGGGAGGATTTCACCAAGATGGAAGCCAGGGCTTGATTTAGCTTCTGCTGATGTTGAGGCTACTAAGGAGATCATGGCTGAAAACCAAGTCTCCTTCCACCTAAATGGAAAGGGGGGTGACAGCAAAAATAGCCTTGTGTTTCCTGGGGCTAAATCCCTGCCTTGAGGGCAAGTGTCTGGAGCTGGCAAAGGAGTGTGCAATTGTTAAGGTATTCCAATTACACCTCCCTGAACCAGCTATTTTGTTACCAGATCTCTTACTGTTCTCACTGTTGTTCTGCTTGTTCCCCATCTCACACCTGTTATTTCCAAAAGTGTAATTATTTGCAGGCCTGGTATATAGAATGTCTGCTTCAATGCACTCCTCTTCCTTCAGAGTCCTTTCAAATGGACGGCTGCGATGGTGTCTTGAGAATCTCCCTTGTTGCTTCTCCAACAAAAGCACCGTCACTCTCTCGTTGCTATGGAGACCTCATTCTGACACACATGCTTCAGTCCCCTTTTTGTTGCCACATTTGGCAGTTGTCATGGGGACTGCTGGCCATTAATTTTGTCCTTCCAATGAGACTGACCCACTGCTGAAAAGAACTGCAAACTTATCTGGAGCTGTTCATACATCAGTTCTGAATCACATGCAAAAAAGGAGATCTATATTATATATATTGCATGTGATTCAGAACTGACGTATGAACAGCACGAGCTAGATTGCTGTAAAGAATTGCAAACATATGGGTTGTCTTCTCTTTGGAAGGACAAGATTAATGTCCAGCAGTATGTATATTATCGGCCAAAATAGACATTCAGAGAATGCACAAGGATCTTACCATTGCAAAAATTCTGTAGCATGCTATGAATATAGGACTATCTTACAAACAATTGGACGTTCATGTGAATAATGAGAATACTCACAATTATATTAGAGAGGTTTTTTGCTTTTTTTAAAATAAGGGATCCAAACCTTCATACTAATCAACCATTAACTAAGTGCTAACTGGTGGGATTAAGAAGAAACTTCCTGTTTGGAATGGCTATTCCATATCTTACGTTGCTTTCATCTTTTTCTCAAGCGTCTGGTGTGTACAGAACCCTGGACTAATCTAGTATAGCACTTTTTCTATTCCTATTGGCATGGATTCCCAACATACAAAATTTTTATGAACAGACTGTGTTTAAGGGACGCATTATTTCTGTAAAATTTAGAAATTGATCACTCAAAACCTGTTTTTGTTTCTTTTCTTTATTTTTTTTTAAAGGATCATGCAAAAATACATATGCAATGCACACCTGGGGTTGCAAACACACATACTTGCTACAAATGAATGCAAACTGGATTCTTTCTTTTTGCTTGTTTCTGTGCATGTAGTCATAAATGTTGATTGCCCTGTGGTGTGTAGATGATAACCGATTGTGATTAGTGTATGCATCACAGACAGTAAATAAAATACATGGAAGTAAATGGAATGAAGTAGAGCAAAAACTACAGTGGGTCTTGTGTTTTGCTGAGAGCCAGTTGGCTGTGGAACTGCCTCTTCTCACTTCATAATCTCATTTGCTTTGGTTCCCAAAGCAGCATGCCCACTTATAGCCAGTCTGTGTTGGCTTGATTAACAGGCGAGGCTGAGTGCAGGGCTATGCAGAGACCACAGAAATGAAACGCTTTGACACTCTTTCCTCAGGGTTTGTCCTCCCACCCCTGAGTGGGTGCATACAATTGCCATAAATATAAATAGGCACTTAGACATAGTTGTCAGGAAAATAAACCCTCTTGGGGCGATGGGTGAGAGGGTTGAATGGATCTGTACTTAACATAAACTCCCAAGTAAGCACCCCTTTCCTCACTTAGAATCAGATTGAATATAGTCAGTTTCTTTCCTCCATTAAAGGAGAAGAGAAGTTTAAGGGGCCATTTTAAATTGTACTTGATTGCATTTGCATACTAGTAGAAACAATAAGTAAGAACTCCATTAGTCCAACGGGGATACTTTGGTTACTTCCCCTTAAACAAAACAGTAGGTTACTTCTGTAGATCAATAAGGATCAATTAACAAAAACATCTTAGACTTAGCAGATTGGCTTCGGGTATCTTCTCCATTTGTATTAGATTTGTCCTCCCATCCCTCCTCTCCCCTCTCATCTCACCCTGCTTCAACCTTTTCCCCCGACAGATCGGTGAATAAAGATTCCCTTCTCATTTTTGGCTTCTCTACTTGCTTGGTAATGGACTGCCATGCACTCTGGGGTTGTTCCAAAAGCTATTTGCCCCAGCAGAATGGCACAGACACTCAAATACTGGGTATTGTAGAGAGGCCCAACAAAATCAGCAAGAATGAACCATCTGTGAAAGCTTGGGGACTACTCCCTGTACAGATCATGAAATCTTTTCTGGCAATGAGTAACACTGTAGTCCAATTGAATTCAATGGCAAAACTTCAGTTGACTTCAATGGGACCAGGATTTTACTCTTTGTGAGTAAATCGAACAGACACTGGAATGTTAAAAGTAAGGTAGCCATAGGCTTCTCAGGTGTTAACATAGCTTTCCTTTTTTACTGGGAATTGTGATTGTTGGAGGTTGTTGTCTGTGTGCTGCCTGGATGTTTACTCAGTATTTTAGTGTAGAGATATGTATGTTCTGTTCTGGACACTTTAGAGGAAAAAAAGATACTTCAACTCTGGGAGAAAGGCAGGCAGAGAAGAATAAGTGGGTTGATCTTTAGGAAAGAGCAGTGAGAACTTCAAACTGCATGAGGGTCAGACGTATGCAGTCATCTTCTATTTTGATAGTGCTTTTTTGTGGTTTACCAAGATTGCAGGGTGAATGTGATCGTCTCAGTTTAGAATGGGGAAATCTCTAGCATTGCTTATACAAGCATTCAGTGGGCAGGAGTTAAGTAAATTCTGCCTTTTGCATTACAGAATTGATTGTGCATATCCAGGAAAGCTACCTGTTTGCAGCCATCTCAAGTACATATTTAACACTTTATTTTTACAACAAACTATGTGATAGTTTTCAGCTTAATTGCACAGAGCTCTTTCGTGTCCCCTCCCACTCTCCCCCATTTTCTGTAGAACAGTGTTCTGTGTTCCAAAATAAAGAAATTACCCACAGCAAGTCTTAATTTCTTGGCAGTTGAAAATGACCATGTCAAAATGTTGACAACGAGAGGTTGACATTGCATCATTCAGTTAACAGGTTGTCATATTGCTCGTATCTGGTACTTATTAGGAATCCTACTTTGTAATTATGAATATATAGCAAACTGCTTGTCCAGTATTATTTCCATGTTTGCATTCAAGCTATTGTTTTATCTCAGTTTTATTTTCAGCTGTCTCAGCCCTGTACCTATACTTGTCATGGTGTGTATATTTATATATATAATATATATATGTGTGTGTGTGTATTTTAAGGGTTTGAAAAACCAGGCCCGGATTAAACTGAATATAGTGAGATGTCCTCCAGTAACCACTGTCTTGATCAGAAGGCCTGACCTCCGATATCAGCTGGGTTTCAGTGTACAGAATGGGATCGTAAGTAGCTTTCACAATCCTTGGGTTTCTACTGTGATACTTTTTATAGCTGTGAAATTTTTTGTCAAACCTCTCAGCTCTCCAAGGCCTATGCACACATTCTGATTGTTAGACATTAAAACTGATTTATCAGAAAAATTATTACCTCCCCTTTGGCTGATCCTTCTTTCCAAGTTAAAAGCAGGAAAAGATACTTGGTCATATTAGAGTATAAAGTCAACCATAGGACTAGGAGAGATATTTTAACCTAAAGAACCAAAAGGTGTATGGGGCAGATTGTTCACAGGCTGCATTAGTTGTATATCTAACTATTAAAGGTCTTACAAGAAAGAATCTTCTTTACAATCAGAGAAAGTCAAAGACATACAATTCTAAATCCTTTAGAGACTATGCAATCTCCTAAATTTTCAAAATGCCAGTGTCCAAAGGGTTAATACTAGTAATTTTCAATGGCCAACTTATTTTGTTTGTTTTTATGCACGTAGGAGAGGAGTTGTTCATTATGTTCTATAAGCCAAGTACTGACTTTGTAACAGTTATTCTAGTCCATTTTACCCTGATCTGTGTTTCACTTCATTTTAAAAACCAGCTCTTTTACACTTTGGAGACTTGTTTAAGTGTTTGTCATTTGTGAACAAACCTCTGTGGTTTTACAATGCTTAGCGTTGATGACTTTGTCCTTTCCCTTCAAGATCTGTAGCCTTATGAGAGGAGGTATAGCAGAGCGAGGAGGAGTACGAGTGGGTCATCGGATCATTGAAATCAACGGACAGAGCGTTGTAGCAACACCCCATGAAAAGATTGTTCACATTCTGTCAAATGCTGTTGGAGAGGTAGGAACTGGATAGATGATGATGCATATTTCAGCACCATTGCCCCTCACTGCCTACCACCATCCAAATATAAATACTGGAAATGAGAGTAGGATTAAACCAGGCTTATTAACATGTTTTTATAGTTTTTAATAGAAGGCCTGTGTGAGAGGTGCTGAGTACTCGCCCACAATTCCTGTTAACCTCAGCAAGGTTTGCAAGAACTCAACACCTCTCAGCATTGCACTGCAATAAACCGTAGCATGGGCATGAAAACTCACTGGTTGCAGCTTTCCCCTCTACTGTGTCACCGCAGCTACTTCCTTCTCCTCATCTCGGGCCACTTTCTCCCTTACACATACATACTCTCTAAGCATGAAAGCACACAGACCCTTTTTATTTCCAAAGTGTTGCATCATGTGTATGAGGAGCATTGACTGACTTGTATTGTTTCCACCCAGATTCATATGAAGACCATGCCAGCGGCCATGTACAGATTGTTGACTGCGCAGGAGCAGCCAGTTTACATCTAAGGCCGATGTACCTCACCTCACCTTCACAACATGCATGGAGGATGTTTCTCCTCGTCAGTGGTTGTGTTTCTAGTACTGCATTTCTGTGTCTGCAGAGATAGCTCTCGCTCGCTCGCTCTTCTCTCTCTCCAACATTTTTCTGTGTACAGGGAAAAGAATTTCCATGAGACTTTTTTTTGTTGCATCTTTTTTCAAGTTAAGCTTTATGTAATTTCTCACAGAATAGAAAAATTAGTTCTTCAACTAGGACTGATTGCACTTCTTCAAGCTCCATCATCAGTTGTATTTCTATAGCCATAACTCCACAACACAAATACATTAAGTATTACTAAATTAGAAAGTTTGCTTTACAAACAGATCAAACCATGGGATAAAGTTCTCTTCTTAGACTCCACATAGAAGATTTTTGACTCCATTCTACTGTTCTCTCTGTGCGCACTCAGCGTAATGTTACCAACAAAGAGTTCAACATACATAGGGAGAGCTGAGAACCAAGGGGATAGTTTTGCCCTAAACGAGGAGTTAAAAGTCTGTGAAGAGTGAGTTAATGAGTAAGTGGTATTGTGGTAAAACTCATAATTCAAATGCACACCTTTTAATTGTCTTTAATGTTTATTCTTCAGGATTATGTAACCTGAAAGGTGGTTTGTATGTTGCTGAAATGCGTGTGTCATTTGTCTTCACTAGAGCGTATTAGAGGAGATACTTTCACCATTTGGTCCCCCAGGTATGAGAGTCTTCTTTTTTTTTTCTCCGTCCCCCCACCCCCGAAAATCTTTCTTCATTTTTAGATGTAGGATATCTTTTATATCCTCCTCCCTACTTGGAGGTAGGAGATTAAGTGGCCTATAAATAGACAGCAAGAATTATATTTTGGAGGCTTCTGCTGAAAATCTAAATTTTCAAAACTCTTAAATACACAATTTCTCATTGGTGTGTGGGTGAGTGTGTTGTGTGTGTATATTTATATTTAAAATGATGTGCTTGATATTTATGAAATTTGAACAAAAATAGGTCTACATGCAGTTGTGAGTAGTTTTGTTATTCTGAGCCAGTATTAACATATCTTTGGTCCAAAGGCTGTTTAATTTTAATTACTTATTTTTTCCTTAGCTCATGATCTGGATAACAGTGGAGGAGGTGGGATAGGAGTGAGGAGAAATTAATTTATTTGTAATATATATACATATATATATATAAATATATATATATAAAGTTAATCCATGGTTCTCCATTTGTAGGACATTAAAGGGTTTTTATGTACTTGTACAATGAAGAAGAGGGATCAAAAATGTTATGGTGGGGTGCATGATATCAAGGATTTGTGTGGTCTATAATTTTTGGAGAGTGGAGCGGGGAGGGAGAGTGAGATAGTAATAGTAGTAGTGACTCTCCTCCCTCCAGAAGCAGAGACCTCTCTATTCCATGTACAGTAGTTATGTTCCATTAGTCCTATGTACTCACGTTTAAGCTCATATATAACTGTGAATTTAGACCAGTTGGATGCCTTTAAATTTATCAAAAGTAGCAGCTTTTACTGCATCTTATTATGACACAACAATTTAATGTGATGAAAATACTGGAGCAGGACAAAACAAAAATTTCATCCCTCTTCTTTTGTGGGGGGTGGAGGGTGGATATTAACATCAGTCTCTCATTTAGTGAGGGATGGACTGATTGCGGACTGGAGATGACATCTGGAATTGTCTCCAGAGATTTCATAGATTAGATATACATGTGTGTGCATTTCCGTTAATAAGTGAGCTGTGAAAACCCTGCCTTTGTCTGATCACTTAGTTTCATCTGTGATCAGGGACCCAATTTTCCCTTCAAAAACAATGGACAGAATGGAGAGAAAGAAGATAAACTATTTCAACTGGCAGCAAATACTGAAACTATTTGAGGGAGATAGTGGAATGGTGAGTAAGCTGTCATAGTAAATGAATAGGTTTTGATGTAAGAGTACTGTACAAATACTTGATGTACAGCAGTTCTTGTTGTTAGGTAATCAAATCCCAATCTTTGGAATAACAAATTTAACAAGAGCATGGTGGTGTTATTCCAGATTAGTATTTACTCTGCCATCAGACAGATGCAGATAGATTGTGAATTACTTGTGAGTAGAGTTTTTATTGTCAGGCATCTGGTTTATAAAGGTCATAGGAGCAATTTTTTTCATAACTTCCCATATGTATAGTAATGTATGTAAATATGATATATACCATGTATAATTTAGAAGATTATATACAGTGCAGCCTTTCCATAAGTTGCCTGAGTGAAAAGCTACTCTTGAAGACATGGGTACCATACTGCTGGTTCCCAACTTTAACTCCCCTATTAATTTTCTGCTTTTGTGGCTCTAGCCAACTCCCATTGAGGAATCTTTCCATCAACTTCAGTGGAAGATGGATCAAGCAAGCCCTCAGTATGCAAATGAATATAGGGCTGTAACAGTGATTGATTCTTAGAAACTAAGGGTCCTATCCTGCAAATGTACGTGTGCTTAACTTTAGGCACCTGAGTAACCCATTGACTTCATTGACTCACGTGTGAGTGAGTAAAAACTAAGCATGTGAGTGCAGGCTTGGGGACTCACTGAGAATATGAATTGTTCTATTACAATAGATGTATTATGATTTCCAAACGGGGCAGATAGAGTAAGCACTCCTAACGTAAACAGGCCCACAAGTTTAGTCTGGAAAGGGAAAGCCTGTTTCAGAAATGCAATGAACTCAAAAGGGAGAGTTGACACCTCTGTAGTCTGCTGTTTTTTCCATTGATGTTTAAAAGATATTAGAGCAACTCTTTGTTAGTATTTTAGATGAGTGGAATTATCCAGGGGTTGAAAGGAATAACCTACCATTTTACATTCCTTCTCTTCTGTGAAGGTCCTGCAAAGCTGTCCCTTCACTGTTTAGTACAATATTACTAACTTTTCAGTGTTTACATTAAGGATGAAATGTCCTTTTATTTTTTTATTGGTAGGTTTCACTCTTACTTGTTTGAATCTCTTTATAATTTAAGGCTTGGTTTGTATTTCCTGAGTGCAGATATTTTTTTTTAATTTTCTAAATGAAATCTGTTTATGAAGATAGCAGTGTAGGTGAGATTTCTTGTATATATTTAGCACAGTACTTAGAATCTGAAGTTTTACTATTGTTCTGTAAAGAGGGTGAATAGAAATTATTGTAAAGCGTTGGGAAAAGTATAGTATTGTATTTGTAACAATATTGTTCTTTGTAAACACTAAACTCGATCTCTATATATAAATATAAATATATATATATAAATATATGTGAGCCTGGAATGTTGATACTGCACATCTATTGAATGTAATTCCTCTGACGTTTTTTGTCACAGGTCTCTGACCCTTTGTCTGTAACACAGCTCCAGTGGTCTGATTGATTTTTTTGCCAGTTGTTTTGTTGTGATGTATTTACCGTGCTACTTTCCTTTATTTAATGGAGCGCTAATGTCGGTAAGATTTGCAACAATAAAAAGCAAAAACAAATTGAGCATGGCTGAGAGTTTGCAGATGTGATCACCACTATTGAATGAATATTTGGGGGGGGGGGGACTGCTTGATCCCCACCCCGAGCAGTGTAGTTAAGATGACCTAAATCTCTGTGTAGACAGCACTAGTTCGATGGAAGGTGGATTACCCATGCTGATGACAGGAGAATCCAGTCAGCACAGGTAGTGTCCATACTGGAGGGCTACAGTGGCACGTCTGTGCTGCTGCAGCGTTTTAAATGTAGACAAGTCCTGAGTCATCTTAGAACTTTTTATGTGCAACAAATTGTAATGATAATTTGAATCTGAAAAAGTATTATACACCAGAGAGATTGTAGAAGAAAAATTGACTTTACAACTTCAGACATTGATTCACTAATGTGAAAATCGAACTTTGCCTTTAGCTATATTGGATATAGGCCCCACACATTGGGGCCACAGACGATTTCTTCTCCCATCCGCTAATTCGTGGACTGGAGATCCCACTCTTTATCCTGTTCACCCTCTCTGCCATGGCCAGAGGCCTCACCCAAGCTAGCAGTCCGTTTTTACTATGTACATCCAACACAGGTGACAGACATTCCAATACCTTGAAACAATCTAGATAAGCCTGATACGACTGTACCTGATATGGGATGGAACGGCGCCTCCTAGTTCTATCATATAACAAAAATCTGTAGTATTATAATTCACATATGTGAGGGGGGAAACATTTACATTTCTTTTGTGTGACAATTGGAGCAAAAGTAATCTCCCACCAGTAAAAGGCTGATGGGTGTGGCGAAAGAACAGAGCTAAGATTAAGCTTCATAGCATACTTCCAGGCTATCTTGAGTCAAATGACAACTTTCTAATGAGATTCCATTTTTAAAAACATTGATATTTACAACATTAAATCCATCATCATAAAGGGTTTTTTGGTTGTGACTACATATTTTGTCACTGGAAGCAAAGGAACATTTCCTTTAAGCTGTAAAATTGAAAGCTCGCAGCATTCTTTCATCTTCCTAAACCTCATTAACTTGCTTCTGTGATATCTCATGATTTTTACACACAAGTTGCAAAGGGCCAGTTTACACAGGTAGGAATACATTTCACTTTTATACCTTACACAAGTAGGAGTGTAGGATGCTCGACTTGTTTGTGGATAGACATCCTTTGCAGATAGTACTTGCTCCTTTTGAGATACTGCAACGGCTGTAGAATACAGACTTCATTGATTTCAGGCGAGACCAGCTATTTATGTGCAGCTGAGAGCCATTCATGTGGGGGATCCAAGGAATTTTTGTTGTCTGCAGAGGGCTCCTGATAAGATTGTTCTGCAGCAAATAGGATTATGTATAAAGAGATTATCCATGAAGCTGTCCGCTGACTCTTCTTCAGAAAGACAGTGCTTCCTAAGAAACCAAAAAATCTGACCGCCAGCATTCTCGGTAAGATTATTTACATCTCATGGACCGAAGGACAGATTGAAATGATCTCATTTCACATAGTATCCTATTTTGCTGACATTTTTATTATTCTGAAGCCAAGAGCCATCTACTAACGCCACTGCATTCAAGACTCCTTACAATGTCCCGCATTTATAACTATCACTGCTGAGCTGAAACCCATCAGGTGAGTTGCCGCCAGCTTTTGGAACTGCTGTAGCTTTCTCTAATCTTCTTTTCATTAATTTTCTGATGGAAAAACATGCATCTTGCACCTTGTACGTCCTTTGCAGGCACCTTTGTGGTATTATAGCTTCATGCCATCCAAATTCCATTTCCAATAGCAACAATCCCATATAAAAATATTTTTTTATTCAAACGCAAAAATTATAAAACTGGATTGAGATTGAAAGTATATATCCATAATGTAGGGCAATATATATTCCATACCTGCTGTTGTTATACTGAACACAAGCGTTAGAAACTCAGAGTTAAAGTTAAACTTAAAAGAAACATAAATATATAAGGTATAGAAATGCAGTTAGGCACCCAAAGACCTTTGACTTCATTGTAGTGACACAATTGCAATAACTGTATGATTAATCTGTTTTAATGTTCATGCTCCCAGAGTACATTATGTTGATTTTTAAAGACACTTTAGAATTTTTCTTGTTCCACATAAAATCTCTTCTTTCCGAGAAACTCAAAAAGAACTGCCCTCTTTCAAAATGGCCACGATTCTTATCTGTTCTTGATTGAACTTAGGCCATGGGTTGCCCTCAGGGAAGATGGCAATGCCCTAGGCCAGAGGTTCTCAAACTGTGGTCCGTGGACCACCAGTGCTTCACAAGCTCCATTCAGGTCGTCCGCGGATACTTCTCTCAGCTGCACACGAGAGAATGAAGGGCCACCCACTGAGTTAGTGGAGCCACTTCAGCTGTTAATTAAGTGCCTGGACCTGGAGAAGACGCACATGTAAGGTGAGGTGGTGGCCTTTGGGGGAATAGGGGGTAGATGGGAGGGGACAGTGGGGTGAGAAGGAAGGGGTGGGGGGAATTTGGGACATGCAGAGCTACGGCAGCCAGAGAAAGAGGCATCTTTCCCCAGTTAGTAGTAGACCTGGGAATTGAACCCAAATCCCCTGACTCCCAGTCCTAGGCACCGTCTCCCTGGCAGGAGCTGGCTTGACAAATGTGCTTCTTAAAAAGCTGGAAGATAACGGGAATTGCAATAGCTGACATGATAGGTCAGGGCTAAGATAATGGTGCTAATATGAGAGGAAAGAACAGAGAAGTGCAGACATGGATCCGAGAGTTAAACCCTCAAGCCTTTTTTGTCCCATGCAGTTCTCATGCATTGAACCTGGTGGTCAGTGATGCAGCATCAGCTTCTAGTGAGACTGCTGAATTTTTTAATGTAATTCAAAGCATCTATGTATTTTTCTCTGCATCAACTCATTGATGGCAAATTTTGAAGCAACATCTGAGAACATCCTTTCTGACACTGAAACCACTGAGTGCCACATGATGGGAAAGTCAAGTAGAGGCGATAGTCCATCAAACACCAAATTGGGAAGATAGATGACGGCATGGTTGCCGTTATGGAGGATAGTGCAATCACAAGAACTGTTCATGGGAGAACAGTGGCAGAGGGAAATGGAATCACCAGAAACATACATAACTTCAAATTTCTGTGTGGCTTAGTGTTGTGGCATGACATACCGTTTGAAATAAATGTTGTAAGCAAGAGACTCCAAACTGTTGACCTTGATATATCTGGCGCAATGGAACAACTGGGCAAAGCAAAGTCATACCTACAGTCTTATCGCTCAGATCAGAAGGTTTTGAAATTCCTCAAGAGTGCACAAAAGTTGGCAGAGGAACTTCCCACTGAAGCTATTTTCCCATCCATTCAAGATTACAAGAGTCACCGAACAAGAAGATATTTTGATTACGGGGCATGGGATAAGCCCATAATAGACCCTAAACAACAATTCAAAGTTGAATTCTTTAACCAGGTGCTAGATTGTGCAATACAGTTAGCTGAAGAACGTTTCATGCAGCTCAAGGAAAACAGCAGTATATTTGGGATGTTGTATGATATTCCAAAACTCCTCACTCTATCTGAAGAAGGCCTATACGAGCAATGCAGGGCACTAGAGACAGTGTTGACACATGATGACGTGTGATATTGATACAAGAGATTTAGGTGATGAACTGAAAGCCCATTCAAGATACATTTCAGCAGGATCAACTCCAAAGGCTGTTCTAGACTATATGTGCATAAATAAGACGACCACCCTCTTTCCAAATGCTTTTGTTGCCCTACACCTACTTCTAACACTTCCTGTGACCGTTGCCAGTGGAGAACACAGCTTCTTGAAGCTGAAGTTAGTAAAAACACCCCTATGCTCCACAATGACCGATAGGCTAGTCAGCCTTGCAACCATCTCAACAGAGCACGAGCTGACCAAGACTGTGGACCTTCAGGAAGCGGTTCAAATCTTTGCAGCCAAGAAAGCATGGAAAGCACCACTTTGATTATTCAAACAAATAAAAATGCCAGTGTTTATATGCAGCCAAGAAAAGTTACATTTGCTGTTCAGGGGTTTGAAAGTTAAGTGTTACTTGACATTTTTGAACAAGGCATTTAAAGTTAGTTCTCCTTTATTGGAGTAGGTAATGGAGCAAAGGGGTGTCATTGAGCCCTGCCCCTCCTCCCCCGCCTCACGTGCCAAAAGTTTGTGGGCCGGCCCTGCATGTGTACACACATTTTAACCTTCAGTCTGTATGGAAAATTAACATGGGGAATCCTATCATCTGCAGATAGAAAAAAACAAATTCAGCCCCCAAATGCACAGGAGCAACAAGATTAATCTGGACAGTAAGCAAGTGCCATTAAATCTGAGACAATCACTCTCTTGTAGAGTGCTAGCCTAATTCTTCTGAGCATGTGCACCATTATGAGATGATGAAAACTGAGCCAGGGACAGCTTTCTCAAAACTGGCTTGAAGATATTTGACTTGCTTGTCATCAACCATTTATGTCCAGCACATCAGACTCTGGTTACCTACAAAACTCCCCAGTTCAATGCCTTGTTCTCCTCAAAAGGCCCCTATTCCACAGCTATCATGCTATGAATTTCTCTTTGGCAGATGAGGTGAAAACCTTTGCTTATTCTCTATGACAAACATATTTTAGTTAGGGAAATGGGAGAGACATTGGATGATTCCCATATTTCCTTTAAGCTTTTGCTACAGCACATGTGACCTACCACAGGTGGATTTGCTGTCACTGCGTAGGACAGTTGATCTTGCAAGTCATTACCCTCAGGAATTTACTGGTGGCCAAAACCTGCTCCCTCTGCAAAGTTTGGCCCAGTAAGATTCTGCAGTATTAAGGGGGACAGGTTCTTTCTTTCATCTTGCAGTGGATGATGGTCAAAACTGCCTTGGAGCTTCAATTCTATTTCCTCCCATCACTCCTATGCAGAGGTGGTTGGGTGATAGATTTGTAGACACTCTGGCTCCAGTTCTGCTCTTCAGACAACTCCCCCTACCTTCTCCTCCAGCCAGCTCTGCAAAGTGCAGGTGTTAAGGACTTCCCATTCTATTCCCCCCTCCTTGAAGCAATAAGAGGGCAGAATTGATCCTTGACTATTGGGCGTCAAGGAAGTCACTAAAAAGAAGTCATAAATCCTGAGAGGTTAATTACCACCACACCTACATTGTGTTTTCTTTCGGCTGAATAAAGCAGGCCACACATCTATCAATCTGCATTTGTGGTGTTACCTCAGTTCCTTGCTTGCTACCAGTTCTTGTCACACTGAAGGACTGAACCTAACAGAGCCCATTAAAAAAATACTCCAAAACAGTTCAAAGGTCTTACTCCTGGAAGACATTCGTATGGTAATCAGAAATTGCCCTTGAAGCCCAGGTGCTGCAGTACATGCACATCTCTATGAAACACAGTGAGTGATGCTAATCATTTACAAGTGAACAGCTTGGGGCAAAGTTAAGTGATTAATGACCTAACAGTTATGACTTTATCACTACACAATTGCTTCCAAGGTGTTCATAATTGATTGGTGCTACAGCTGTTAGAGGTGGGGGGGGGGGATAATTTGTCCCATTGATAACTATATCTTCCCACAGCAAAATCAAGGACACAGTTTTACTGCTTGATAGTTGTTATTAATAAGGTAGGTGCTGATCCTGCTCTGAGCTTCTCATAGAATATCAGGGTTGGAGGGGACCTCAGGAGGTCATCTAGTCCAAGGCCCTGCTCAAAGCAGGACTAGCCTCAACTAAATCATCCCAGCCAGGGCTTTGTCAAGCCTGACCTTAAAATGGTGTGCAGGGATCTGCCTGAGTGCATTAGCTGCTTCCTCCAAGCAGAAAGTTCTAGCTAGAGATCAACATTGGCATGAACAGGCTGGGTAAACAAACAAACAAAAAAATACTGGTTCCAGATATACAAATTAAACAGTTTATTTCTTAACTATTTCTCTCCCTTCAAGCAAGAATAAACTGAATCCACTCTTTCTTCTTCTAATCAAGCTTAATTTGAACTTACAGTGTAAACTTTTTAGTTTTTTCCTCAAGGAAAGTGATTTAATAGTTACCCTAAGTAAAGCTTTATCATTTCAATAACAGCAGGAATATTTAATCAGCTGACTTAAAGGACAACTTGTATCTTGCTGCAGTACAGGAAGCTGTAGGCTGCTATAAATAGCCTTGATGCTACAAACAATGAGTCTGAGCCAAAGTCCATTAAAGTCAATGGAAAGATTCCCAATGGCTATAGAGGGCTTTGGATCACGACCCATATCCTTCCAAAATAGAGAAATGGGGCTAAATTCTGTTCTGTTACCAACATAAATGCCCAACTATTAGTAGTCAGCAATTTTACAAATTTTGTGCCTTTTTCCCCCACTCATGAATTATCTGCAACCAGACTGACTCATGAATTTGTACATTATTCAGAATGATAAATATTTGATGACTGTGTAGTTCAGTTCACTGTGCTTTTCAGTTCACTGTGCTTTGAGTATTTGCTGTTCCTAATTCACTCTTTGTGCTGTGTGGCTGAGGTCACCAAAAGCCCAGGATAAGGTTTCAGTTCCCTAACTAAATGACTGACACCCAAGCCCACAAAGAGTTTAAGATGGCGACACAAAACACTTTCATCGAGGCTACTTGTGACAGAACATACTGTTCTGGAGTATTTGCACAGCTCTAGTATGGAGTAAATCTTTAGGGCTGCATCACTGTGGGTATAAATTAGCATAGCTCAGCTGAACTCAATTGAGGAGCTGTTCCATTGACTTTAATGGTTTATACAGACAGGAGATCAGAATTTGGACCATATGCCCCAATAAGACAAAAATGAATGAATTTATGTATACCCATGCCTACCTCAAAAGTCAAGGTATAGTCATTCAACTTTATCCACTGTATAACATGTGGTTTAGTAACAAGAATGAATCAATTCCAAGAACTCAAAACCCACAACAGTGCAACAAAACAATAGTCCGGGACTATAGTAATTGCACCTGGCTATCCTTGTTTTAAAGCCAGCTGGGAACCAGAATAGTTTTATAGAATTCAGTTTCTCAGAGTCTCCAGTGGGGGATTCCAAAAGTGCGAAAAAATGTATTCATGATACTCCCATCAACCTGCGTGTCAGAGATGATTTTTCCAGCTCTGTAGGTTTGTCTCACCCAGGAACTCAGATAAGCAACACGACCAAATCAGAGCACAGTTTCCCGTACAACTCCAATGAGACTATGGGGCCGTTCGTGCTCCAGTCTCTGGGTTCTCCTCTCTGCTACCTGGTTTTCTGATGTAGTGAAAGTACTCAGATCTCCACAGCTCTCCAGATGCAGCAGCCCTGGGTGTCTTCTAAATGGGAGTGTATGTGTCCTTGATGTAGATGGCTGAGCTGGAGTCATAACCTTCAAAGAAATTGAAGAGAGTTAAACTTCATTTCTTTTGGCTTCCCAGTTGTTGCTTTTTAAAATATATTCTGCTGAAGTCTGGGGGTAGGAAACTGCAAGCTGTAGCTTGCTCGGCTAACCACATGTACTTTTCAAATACATAAAAGGAGGATGGAGAAAAATTGTTCTTAACCTGTGAGGATAGGACAAGAACCAATGGGCTTAAATCGAAGCAAGGGTGGTTTAGCTTGGACATTAGGAAAAACTTCCTGTCAGAGTGGTTAAGCACTGAAATATCTCACCTAGGGAGGTTGTGGAATCTCCATCATTGGGGATTTTTAAGAGCAGGTTCGACCAAGGTCTGGACTGGATGACTTCTCGGGGTCCCTTCCAGTTCTATTCCAGACTTTCTGACAGTTCAGTAATGTATATCATGATGTGGCAGGTACTACACTGAAAACCATACATAGGCCCAATCACTGATGAGGTTTGGGGATATGGTGGGGGTGGGAACATCTTCCTTCCCACAGCATGTGTGCAGGATTAGCACATTTTCATTCCTGGTCTCCCTCCCAAAAATTTTCTAAACATAGGTGTCCTGATATTAACTCACCCCAAGTGCAAGATAATGTTCAGTAACGGTCCAAGAGTAATTATTTCCCACTTTTCCTTATTGCTAGCCTTCCCTTCTTACAAAAGCTATCACTTCTACCATCAGCTATCCTCCAGACCAGCTCCAAGAAGGCTGATCTGGTCTGAAAGACTCATTCTTATGTAAAGACTAAAGCTGAAAAGAAAAAAAAAAAGCTTTGTAAAGAAAACTGCCTAGTTTCACACTTTTGGGTATTTCTGCCAAGTTTCTCAAACCTTTCCTTGAACTTGGGCCAAGTTATGGCTCTGGATGAAACCACCCATGTATCAGATTCAACATGAAGCTAGGGAAATCTCACTCAGTTCCTCTGATCCTAAAACACAAAGCAAAATGATTGGGTCAAGAACCCAGCCAAACCAAGGAGTTGCATAAACCCTGTGTGAACTATAACCACTGACTTTACCACCATTTTAATAACGAATTACTTGTGCTGTAGATCCACCCATTCTGTCTCCAGGGTACCCAAGACATGGCATGAGAAAGTCTCTGGCCTGCATATGGATTGTGTCAAATTATAAGATACATTTCTGGGTGCTCATCCTGTTACTATAAAGATGTGTTCCGCACTGTCTGCTTTTCCGCTAGGATACTTTGTATTTGGGTCACGATTCCCTGCATAATTAACAGAGTTAGGTCACTTCTGATAGGGTTTTAATAATATGTATTTCTTTCTTAAGTAATCCTCTACCTGATTGCTAGAAGTTACAACACAAAGCTGCTTCTCCGAGAATAAAGGATAGAGGGAAAGAAAGATAGTCTTGACGCGGAAGTCAGGAAATTGTTTGATGCCTTTCTTGGCCATAGACATTTTGTCATGACTCCATGTGCCTTGTCAGCATGTCTTTTGAAACTAAAGTGTGCTGATTGTTAATAGTGGACTCATATAGATTCATGTGCACAATTTCAGAGGGGAAGGGAAGAAGAGAAAGGTGGTTTGATGGCTATGCCATTATGTTTCTCACATGCTCTGTTCACAGACCTGCAGCATCCCTCTGCTCTCAGTGATGGGGGCGGAGGGAGGGGGAGGAGTTAGTTAGTTAGCCTTCTATGCTGTGAATCAGTGAGGCTGAACTATATGCTAAGCAGTGGTCTTTGACAGTCCTGGAACTTAGTGCCACATATACCTGGCTTTGTAAGGGCTGTAACTGGTAGGGAGGAACCAGGCCAAACCACCTTAGAGTGCTCACCGGAGGAGGATTACTACCCTATATTATCTAAAAGTGGAACAGCAGAGCAGTGACTGCTTTGGAAAGTAAGGGGGGGGGTGCTTACAAGTCTCCCTCTCTAGAAATATGTTTTGGTATGATAGAGGCTGAGTAGTAGAGTCCAAACCTTCCTTAAAACTCTCCTTTTCTGTGATGCGCATAAAAAATACTGGACAGTGGTAAGGTTGTTGGTATGCAGAAAGCACTGCTCACCATACTCTCCATTGTTTCCCTTATTCCCCCATCTGTCAGTATCCACCTGTTGTCACGTGCCTTACACTTAGATTGTAAGCTCTTTGGGGCAAGGACTCTCTTTTTGTTCTGCGTTTGTATGCCACCTAGCACCACGGGGTACTGGGCCATGACTCTGACTCCTAGGAGTTATGGTAATGCAGATAAATAGAAATAATTTTGGAAGGCTGCTGATAGTTCCAGCCCTGGTTGAGGACTTGGGGAAATAAGGATGAGTCTGGGCCTCTTTTTAGAATGCAGACTTATTGTTGCATAATTTTGTGATTTGCAGCTGAGTTATAAAATACAAAACGTCAATGTGATTAAGACTGAATTAGTCTATTGGCTTTAAAAATGGCACTGGAGTTTTAAGAAGCTATAGCAAAAAGCTTGCACTAGAGATTATAGAGAAACCAAAGGGCGTAGCTATTTTACAGTAACTTTCAAAATGTGATGGTAACAGATATTTGTGGTGGCAGTAATTGATATTTTTATGTCTTCACTAAATTCAATTCGCTCTGGACACATTTTTTTTGTGATGGGATAATAAATTATAATTTCAATTTACTCTCTTTTATAATCTTCTGCAACCTTTTTCCTGTGTAAAGTATAATTTTCTCTCGTCTCTTTGTTGTCCATGTTTCTGCTGTAAGGGATTTTGCCCTGTTTTTTTGGAGTGGGGAGGAGGCTAATATTCATCTGCCTCTCAATGTTAGGTGTGCATGGTGTTCACACTATTTTGATAAATGTTTTCCTGTTCCACTTCCCCTGCCCTGAATCTTGGTTATCTCTGTGTTTTGCAAATGTATTTTAAGATATATCACTGCTTGATGTCTCATTCTTTCCCCGAACCAACCTGACATACCAGCAAACCCTGCTAGAGGCCAAACTCTGACTCGTGGTGCTATCCAGCGAGTGCGGCTGTACCAGTGGTTTAGATGCTACAGAAGCCAATTAACAAAGTGAGGAAATATTTAGGTCTCCAGTTCATTCCGACTACAACAATAAGCTACCTGCTCGAGGAAACTGGCGCTGGTGATGGCTTCCTCCATGTGTGCTTCATCCGACTTTAAGACACATTTGATATTTTCCACCAGTTCGTGTATGTCAGGGGTCATACTGCAGGAGGACTGCTCTAGGAACCTTGCCACAAGCAGCTTAGTGTCTATGTAGGACTTGTAGTCTACCAAAGACCGGGGTCTGGCTCTCAAAGCTCTTGCTCTCAAACTCTTTCGCAAAATGACAGTGGCCAGTTTTGGTTTTAATTCAGTCTGAGTTGCAGCTTCACAGCTTAGTACCGGACCTGAAGGCAAAAACAAAATAATCAGAGCCCATTTATTTTATCTGTGCCGTTGAAAAAACAATGTCAAAATGAGATATCGGCACTGACAGTAATTCAACACTGATACATTGCACAAATAAATGGGATGTCATGGTAACCAGTGAAATTTAATTATTGCCATGCTAGCACCAGTGGTAACAAGCATCAATTCTCCCTCTATCCCAGATAAATATTTGTGCTTTGTGTAGAGTACACATTAGAGAGAGAAAAATTATACATGCATAGGGAAGAAAAAGAAATATTTCAGGGCCTGCAGCCAGGTGACAGGGATCAGGGCTGCACTGTAGCTGCTCCAAGCCCAGGGGTTGTGTCCTTCTGTCATATTCTTAGGGCTACAGCCCCTTTTTCCTTTCCTTGTTACCACTCTTTGCACATTGCTCCTGGGGAAATTCTGCGCCACTGCGCAATGCAGAATTTTGCAGAAATTAAGGGTGTGCATGCAAAGTTTCCTTTCCCTCACAAAATTGGCTGCAGTGCTGCTGGCTGCCACTAGGGGTCACTGGACTTGGCAGAGCCCAGCCTGCATTCTGCTGGGGGGGTGGAGGGGGACTAGACTGGTCCTGGAAGCTACATTTCCCAGCATGCCCTGATAGGAGATGGTGGTGCACAAGAAACTCTATGCAATCTGGACCTGATCCCTGGACTCTGGAGAGCGGAGGGAACAGGCCTCTAGGCATGAGATTGGAGGGGCCCTGCAGCTGGGTTCTGGGGGGGGAGGGGGGTAAGAGGTGGGGGTATCTGGGCGGGGGGGGGCACTGTTGGGCTCTGGGAAGGAGGGGGGGTTTGGGTGTATTAGCTTGGGGGGGCCCTGCAAGTGGCCTGTGGGGGGAGGAGTTGCGGGTGACTGGCCCTGCAGGTGATCTCTGGGAGAGAACGGAGCAGAGAAATAGGAACTGGATTGTCACAGGGGTTTCTTTAACACTCTACCCCTGGGGGAAATTTTGTGTGTGTCTGTATTGTTACAGACATACTTGCTGACAGGTATTTTGAAACAAATTGCTTAAATAAATACATAAATGGAAACAAGGTGATTATCTATTATTATTTTGAAAAATAACATTTGTAGAATTTTTGAGAATTTTAAAATATTATGAGCAGAATTTCTAATTTTGGAGGGCAGGAGTAGCATGTTAATGGGCTGGGACTGTCAACATGAAACAATCTGACTGTTTTTAAAGAAACAGGGTTCTTTAATCCTTATAACATTACTTCTACTCTGTATGACATAGGAATCATGGGACAGGGCTAGTCTGCACAGTGAGTAGATGCATGGCAAGCCAGGGTGTGAATCTACCATGCACCAGTTTGCCATGCAATAACTCATCAATGTGGACACTGTTACAGTGGAGTGAAAGTTGTAATATGCTAAGCCACAGTCTGGCACGTTTACTGTGTTGTAGCAGGGTCCACATGGTGGGTTACTGCACAGTAAGCTGGTCCATTTGCCATGCGGTAGCTTACTAGGCAGACAAAGCCACAGATTAAACTAAGCTGTTGCATCCTCTAGAGTCTAGACCAAAGGTCATTCCTCAGGGCCTGTATGATCCCTTCTAAACTACAGTGAGTGTCACAATTTGTGAATAGTAGTTCCTCTTTAGTACACCTCTACCTCGATATAATGCTGTCCTCGGGAGCCAAAAAAGCGGTATAGGTGAAACGATGGTATATAGAGGTAGAGGAGCACACAGCCACGCCCCCTGGAGCACTCCTTTACCATGTTATATCAGAATTCACCTTATATTGGACCGTGTTATATCGGGGTAGAGCTGTACCACTGATTTTTTCCCACTCCCACTGTATTCCAATACCACTAAGACATTGCAGCTGTTAATTCTGACAAATGCAAGAAAAGAAAGTAAACTGAAGCCACGCCTAACCAGACAGACAACTAATGCCAATAGCTCCTTTATTTATTTTGCATACTCCTGCAAGCTATATTGTACCTTTCATGTTCTAACGCATTCCTTGCTTTCTTCTTGATCAAGAGGATTGCTTATGAACTATTGAGATTTTTTGTTTAAAAACTAAAAATTAGTAGCCATACACCTTGTTGTTGTTGTTGTTTTAATTGACTGAAGATTCATTCACACTGACTTTGGGAGAACTTAATAGGGGGGAAAAAATCTATTCCAAGGCATGTTGTGAAAATAAAAATGGTTACTACTGTGTTCTGGTTATGAGAAAAGCACCGACGGGTTAATAAAGCAGCTCTGTAGTGCGAGTATTATGCCAGGGA
Organism: Sternotherus odoratus; assembly: GCA_032164245.1. NCBI lineage: Eukaryota > Metazoa > Chordata > Testudines > Kinosternidae > Sternotherus > Sternotherus odoratus. Next base: position 28,080,153 of record JAVMKO010000007.1, on the reverse strand, counting down.
TAACAATAATTCCAGGAGGAACTCCAGTACCTCTCATCAAGGGACCTCAAACTAAATGGACATGACTTCCCTAGTTAGTGTGGCAGCTGACTTCCATCTCTGCAGCAGCTAGGTATTTCACTTTCAGGTGACTCAAGGCCACATTGTATAGAAACAATTACAAACTGGGTTCCTGATGGTGTGGTTTTAAGTGCCTAAAAGCTGTTTTTATGTGCAGCACAGAGCTTCCCCTACTTCCACCATGTCTAATCTGCTATTAGGTGACTGTTTTATGCTATTTAACCATTGAGTCAGGAGCATTGTGAAAGAAGGGGAGGAGGAAAAAAGATGGAATGGAAAACATGCATGCAGGAGAAAAACATGAACCTGGGTGGGGAGAAAGATGATCAGAAGAGAATATTCTAAATGCTATATAGACTGGTAAGTACAGTGACAGTGACAGGTTCCTTAAATGCTAAAGACAGACAGAAATTGCAGTTATTTTATTATCCTAAGCAAGCATTAGTTATTAAAACCCAACCATAATTTATTTAGTGAGAGTTTAATATAATCAGGCACTCCTGGTAGAATTCCAGTAACCCAGACTGAAAGTTGGGAGGTTGTAGTTAGTGGGGGAATTTTAGAACTGCCAAGGGGAATGAGCTGTAGCCAGCATATCCCAAAGCACCCAATCCTGTAGCAGATATCCATGGAAAGAGTAGCATCGCCTTAGGTTTGGGCACCTTATGTGCCCAAAGGCACAGCATCTTCAGTGCCGCCCCCCCCCCCCCCCCCCCAAATCCACACACCTTACAGCTGACCTTCATGTTTTCCGTAAAAAATGAAACCTTTAAGCCACTTTTAACTTTTAGGCACCTCTTGAATACTGGTGCCCCAAGGCACGTGCCTACCGCGCCTAAGTGGAAATCCAGACCTGGGTTTGGGACCAGTGAGAATGTAGACACTGTTAATGAAAGATACTGAGATTACAAGGTGGGGAAGAGTGAGTGATCAGGAGATGGTAGCTCAGAAATGTAGGACATCCCTGTGAAACAAAGTGCACAAGATAGAACGTGCTCATTAGATGCAAATATCATTTAAGTGAAAAATAAACAAAAAGAAGGGGAAAACCACCCTGTATTTTTCATCCTTTTTTACAGCTACACATACTTTAAAAAAAACACAGATGTAGAAGCTAAAAAGTGCTAATAGATGTCTTTGGAAGGGTTGTACATGTTTGCTCGTAACTCATACACTTGTTTTCTGGTGGTCTCCTCAAAGCCTTTATATGATACATTCAACATCTTCCAGATTTTTTTTACTTGGATTACTTGGATATCATATTCAAAGCACTGGCATAGTCTGACAAATACAGCCTTAAGAAAATGAGTGTAATGCATGATAGTGTGGACATAGAAAATTAATCACCTCGAGGTGGCAAGCCATGCAGCACAGGGTCGCTTTTTGATCTCTTCCTCAGAGGGTTGAAGACTCTCTTGCATGCAGGCTTTTGTGCTGCAGGCACGGAACTTGGATGTGAAGTCGAAAGGCTCTCTCTACTGGAAGAGTCAGGAATATCCCCACCTACTGCATAACAGGTAAGACAAAGGAAAACCAGAATAAACCAGCTATGCAATATCCTCCAGCAAATAACAGATTAAACCAGCACTTAAGCCACACATTAATGATTGCCATTGAGCTCAACAGAAGTTGCAAGGCTTGAAAAAAAAAAAAAAAATCTGAAGCCTTTACAACTATAAAAATCTTCCTCCTAGGCCTTGTCAAAAATGATCCACTTCGTACAACCAGTGGTGTCACACTCACCATTGGGCACAACTGAACTGCTGCCAAATTGTTTAACTGAAAGTTTAGACCAGAACAGCCTGTTCAGCACCCTTGGAAGATACCACGGTTCACATCTTCTTAGCAAAAGAAAATACGTACTTAGCTGAAGTCTTGCATTTCAGTGGCTATACCTGAGTATGATGGCATTATTTGACATGGTATTGAGGGAAACCAGAGAACCTAATACTTGTGTGTACAGATTTCTATTTATAAGCCAGCCATTTGCACACCAGTTTGCTAGGTTTTAAAATCCAGTTTCATATTCTCCTAGTTAAGATACAGAGAGCCCAGGAAAATATTTCTGTTCATTCATTTTCTTTGCTTCTAAATCAAAGATCCCCTCCCCCCCCCCCCCCCCCGCTCCATGGAATCACATGCCACTAGAGTACAGACCATATGATTGTGACAGCAAGTGATGCAATATATTATGTTGCAGAGAATTTGAAAGAGGACGCAGCTGGATCTTTTTCCCGGATGCTCATTTTGTAATCATCCCTGACAGCAACCGGTACCTTGCAAGGGAACAAAATGTTGTTGTTTGTATGGGGGAGCGAGTAAATCTTTTTCAGAACCTGAGAAATGATGGTTTATCACTTTAGTTAATAGAAAAGCCACAGTGATTGAAATTACTGAAAAAGAATATCCCAGGGGTTTGGTTTTATTTGTTGACTGTAGCATCTGGTCTGGTACTTGATTGCAGCCTAGGAAATCCAGATAACAGCAGAAAGTGATGAGGTGAAGCATAAAGGCAGTTATCAACCTGGAAAGCAGGACTGCTCAAAAGGGAGAGTCAACACAATAAACTATAGCCGACAAGGAATCAGGAAATTATCAAAGAGCCAAGTCCCTCCCTGCTGTAACGATCCTACAATTTCCAAGAGTGTTACTGTGGTGAAATGTGTTTTAAATAAAGGCAGGAATTAATTAATTTGGTCTAGTGACTCTCTGATATCTAGTTATCTGTAACCTTAGTTTCAACCTTCTAAGTTCCCAAGGTAAAAAGATTACAGTAGCTAGGAGTGGGGATGACAGCAGAAGTATACACGCTTCAAGGATTATATGGTGATGAAGGATAACTGCCACATGTCATCAGCTGGCAATAAAGGGCTTGAGCCTGTTTTCGCTGCTATCAGTTGGAAAACTCCCATTTATTTCAGGAGGAGGAATCTCAGGCCCCATGGGTCAAATACACACTAGCTGGCCTTTGGCTCTCCGCTGCACCACCTGGCGATGCTTCACTGCTGCCTCCCTCAGAGAATCAGAGGCTCTGCTAGGGATGGGTAACTGTTTCCACAAGGACTCCATAGCTGACAAGGGAAGGGAGAAATCAGGCTTGTTGGTAACTGATGCCAAAGGAATGCACTGAATCAGCACATGCCCAAGCTGCCTTAACCATGTCCTCTTCCCTACTATTACCACCCACTTTTCTGACTTTGCTGGGTTTATACTAGAAGCAACTACAGTAAACCAGGCGTAGATGCAGCATTATGGCTATTTGTTCTCCTCGGACAACTGAGAGATCACACAAAATCATTCCACTCAGATTCTCACATGAAACTAGCAAACTTCCTCCTTAGATTACATCTTCCTCCATCTGCACAACAATAAAAAGAAACGTTACCCTAAAAGCACCGGCCCCCACCTGTGAAATTGACACCTTTCTTTATCAAGACAGGCAGGCACAGACCCTCAGTGCTATTTAGGCAGAGTTATGGAAGTTACGTGCCTAAATATCTTTGATCTGTGCCTCAGTTTCCTGTAGCATCAGAACTTACAGACATTCTGTGGTTTAAATAGACGAGACTCTACTAATCACGGAACCGTGTATATTACAACATGTGCAGGTGACTACAGATGTTCTGGGTCTTACAAAGTGGATTTGAAATATTAGCAAGAGGTTGATTACAGCTTCTTTTCTGAAGACATTGCAGGCAACATACAACATGATCTTTCATGCAATGTACACCAATTGCCTATACTTAAGGCTAGGATTTTGTCATGAGTATTTTTAGTAGAATTCATGGCCGGGTCACACCTAGCTTGCCTGAATTTTAAACAATATTATTTTTTTTATGTGCCATACTATATCTGCAGGCTTGTAAATCTGTGCCCATCCTCAAAGCAATAAGCACAGAGCAAGATATTGCTGTGGCAGTGTTCAATTAGTTTTGGTGTGAAACTCTGGGTTGGATAGTTTGCATTACTTAAAAAGGTTCTACCAGTCTAAGGGCGTTCTCAGTTACCTTGAGAGACTTGTGTATCATTTGGTTCTGGTGGCCCAACGACAGCTTCTGACATATCTGGAATTTGGAATGCACCTCCCTGGCATACAAAATTAGCAAGGGTAAAAAATGTTAATCTCTTTCCTTTGAAAAGTTCCTTTTTTGCACTTTACAAACATTTACCATGTAGAGACCGCAGCGTTGACCACAGTGAAACCACAACAGCTTAACGGTGCACAGCAATGCTTTATAAAAATGATCACATATTGAATGTATATATTTCCCTGCAACAACCAGTCGGACACATTGCTACAAATGACATCCATTGTCCAGTTCAGACAATATTATTATACAGTTGTTTTAGTACCAGATTATACCTTGCAGAGCTTCCTTGAAGCATTTTCATGTGGGAAGAAGTTAGGCCAGCAGTGAGGCTGTGGGGTGAGGACTCCCCATACTATCCATTTCCACTGAGGAGCTGGCCTACCTTTAGGCCCCTTCCCTCTGGGAGTACTGCCATGCTTGTGCATACAATACCTTAGTGAGAAGGTTGCTGGTGTGGAACCTGAGTTACTACTGTTTCAAGCAGTGGCAACTTTTGGTATCCCCTAATTAGTGAGAGGGAATGTTGTGGAGAATATCTCCTCCCCAACCACCGCCCCCAGAAGCCCCATGGTGAGGAAGGGCCTCCAAAGGCTCTGGGGGAAGTGGGATCACGCAGCAGAGCTCAAACTCCCATCTCCACTTCTTCCCCTCTCCAACCATGACTTCATTGTTTCTGCTGTACTCTGCATATACGAGCAGAGGACCAGTAGTTCTGTTGGCTGATCACTATTTGCATGAATAGTGGTAATACTCCAAGATTCACTCCCCACAAATCCTTTCCTTAGTCTGGTGCTCACATTACAGAAGACCACCAGGAAAGACTGCAGAATTATATTTACCTAAAAAGGAGCTACAGGAAGATGTGGACTTTGTTTCATTACAAGAGGAGGAGGAGGGCTGTGAGCAGCATACCCTGCTTTACACGAAACAGCTGCTGTCACTAGTAAATATGCTAATAGCAATGAGGAAAATATGTGAAAGGCTAATGGATTTATGTTTAGGAATGATCCATTTTAAAGTTATATCCAGTTTTACTTGCTCTTAAAAAATGCCCCCCACAAATGCTTAAGAATCCAAAGAGGAAAATGTCTCTGCTTGATTTTCCACTATCTGCAAAAGTGAGTCCAGTAGACTTTACCTACTCATATTTGCAGTGATACAAAGTGATAACCCAAAGGTTTTATCTTAGTGTTCTCGAATAGAGAACTACTAGATGTACACATTCAGTTCTAACTCTCAGTTCAATCTTATCTCTGTAGTAAAGCAAGTTAGGCTGCTAGAATCCCATGGATTGTACCTGCTCACGACTGATCTGGCTCACCACAGCTTCATATGGAGGAGGGGGATCCAAAGGACAGAACACTTCAACTCCTTTAATTCTAGCTCCATAAATATGTGGTAATGGAATAATATCCGATCCAAGCATCCTAGAAAAAATAATTTTGTATTATTCTCCTCTTCCATGCAGCTTTCTACCTGCAAAAAGATATGATTAGCTAGAGAATTTCATTGGTTCTGTTGTGCGGGCTCACAGTAAAAGTTAATGAACTCGGAGACCAGCAAGAGATTTTTCCAGAAAGCCATGGGAAACGAATGTCTTGGACAGGGACTTTGAAGCAGCCAAAGAAGAGACTGCTCCAAGAGTTTAATACTGAATCCAGTTCATGCAGATATGAGAGTTTTGGGTCCAAACATTCAAAAATAATCCTCTCAGGTTGGGCATCCAAAAATGGGGTAGCCAAAATTCTGTCAGCTGAATTTAATTCTAACTGAAGTCAATGGGAGTTCAACAACTCTTAAAGGTGCTCATGACCACATGCCTTAGATGTCTAAATACAAGCACACAAAAACTGGCACCAAAGTTAGAGTCTACTTTTGAAAAGTTAGGCCCTGACACTCTAATCAGTGAATAGACACAGATATTAGCTCACTGTTGAGTCTTTGATGCAAGGAGATCTCAGTAACTCAAAAGTACAACAGAAATCTCGATCGGCCCTTCCCTCCCACATTTCCCTTAGCGATATCTAAGCCAGGATAAGGGAGTGGAGCTCTGTTTTCTATGTTTGCTGAGTCGGTTGCTGTAAATGTTACTTTTGATTGCATGTTATTGGCCTACCATATTTAACATCTGAATAAACAAACTCTAATGACTGACATCTCAAGGGCTGGTTTCCTCACAAACCACTAAGGACTGAGTTCGAGGGTCACTGAGTTTTGAAATCGCCACTAAAACTCTCATTTTTCACTGACCTCCAATTGCTGTTCACATTTTCTATTTCCAGATTGTGGGAACATAATTTTATATCACATGCAATAGCTCACCAAAAAAAGAAAAAGGAATTCAACAAGCATCCACATTTGTGTGTGGACAATAGAGTTTGTACCTAAAACAAAACCAGAGCCCCCCAAGTCCAGATCCATCCAAATTTTTGTGGGTTGAGCTAGTTGACTATGGCAGAGAAATATGCTGTATGTTTGACACATTTCGGCGGTGGGGTGGCAGTGGGTTGTGGGACAGGTGGAGGATGAGAAATGCCTGTGAAAGTGTTATTGAGGCAGCTCAGACAAGCTGGAGCAGGAATGGAAATGCCTAAAAAGTTGCATGGGGGGAAAGAGGAACATAGTCAGCTGCTTGCAACCTGGGAGGAGAAAGAAACTTGGAATCAGTTGGTGAAGGTTCATGGTCAAGGAGATGGAGTGGGAAGCAGGGAAAGAAAAGCACATGGCTCCTTCGCCAAACCTTTCTAAAACTAAAGAAGTTTGGGATCAGTTCCCTTTGGGGAAAAACCTGAAATGCAAGCTGGTTCTCACTTTAACCAAACTAATGCAGCCATCCCTAAAAATAATAAGTTGTCATTATACTGAACAATGGAAGGGAACATTCAGAGGCTAATTTTACATGATCTCTGTGCAGTTCTCAGATATTCCACATGTACACTGAATCTGAGTAAGTTTAATATCACCCATGATAATGGAACATGTGTCCCTTGCATATTTACTTGGTGTAAGGAAAGGCCTGACTGAAGCTTCAGTTTTCTTCTGAAGCTAATCTAATCTTATCTAGCAAAGGTGCTCTTATAGTGTTTGTTAATATAGAGTCTTGGATTCAACATTATGTTACAGTTTACTTGGGGACATAGCATTAAAAATCAGTTTTTCTGTTTAATACTTAAGCAGTTCCCATGAATGCTGGAGGGCCGGTTTTGTATGTTTGCATTTTAGTTTGTTCATGATTTTTTATTTCCATGCTCTATTTTTATGTTGGTGAGAGGAATTCATGTAGTAGTGACTCATGGAATTTGTATCAGTTTAAGTGAGGAACCGGGATCACTATTCATCTAACCTTCTACTCTAGGCAATCATTCCCAGTCTATCAAGAGATATTCCTTCTATTCTCTTTACCAGCATCTGCATCACAGTACAAATGTCTGTCGTCACAGGGCTTGCCCTAAGATTTTAGTGAGGTAGAGAAGCCACTGGGCTATCTCAGTGAGAGCATCAAAGATGGAAGACATTTACAGATTAAGATGTTCATTTGCAGTAAATGTTATGCTAAGAATCACAGGGCACGGGCTGGGGTAGCTTTCTGAATAGGGACTACATGAGGGTAGAAAAATAATAGTGTACTGGCCCCAGCACTTTTTTGGTATGGAACCCTATGGTCATTAGGGCTGGTACACTGCTCCCAGACTATTACATAGTTCTGTATTGGTTGTGGCTTTAGAGCAAAACGAGTTGCAACCTTTGTCATCTCCTTCCTCTAAAACCGTTGTTCTCAGCCAGGGGCATGTGTACTCCTGGGGGTACTCCGAGATCTTCCAGGGGGTACTCAACACATCTAGGTGAGTGTTTCTCAACCTGGGGGTTGCAGCCCCCAGTGGGGAATCATGGGCTAAGTTTAGGGAGGTTGCAAGTGCAGTGCTGGCAGTAGGGGTGACAATCACTAAATTTTCCCCATGGGTGCTCCAGCCGCAGAGCACCCACGGAGTCGCCACCTATAACATCAGGCACCAGGACGTGGACTGAGGTTTGAAAATGCATGAGGGGGTTTTAATATCATGAGGGTTTTTTTTAAAAAAAAACTAGATCTTCATTGTGGGGAATTCCTCCAACCCCCAAATAAAATTTAAAGTCAAACATCAATGGAGTTAATGACCCCCTGAGCAAGAACTCCCTCCAGCCCCTAAGTGCACACCCAGAAAAATATGGGTGCTTCCTTTCTACTATATTCTTTCTGTGGAAGGTCCCATCTAATCTAGAACAGTTACTGCTATTATGCTAATCTTGAAAAATTACTTAATTACTGTGTCTGCTTCCTTGTAAGACAACAAGATTACAGGTAGGAGTAAGACATACCGCATCTGTAATGCTAGTTTGTTGTCTGTGTCTGGCATTAAATAAGAAATTTAAAAGGTTTCAGGGAGAGCACATCGCATGGATGTACAAACAAACAAAAATCCACTGGCTTCAGAAACAATGGATTTGGCTCTGCAATTTGAAGGGTGGAGGAGGATGTGTGTTCATTCCAATTGTGGCCTTGGCATGCATTTGGTCTCTGCAATGTTTCCTTCATACTAGAGGTATCTCTGTTTTGGAAGTTCCCCAAATGTGCTTCACAGATGGCATTTCCATCGCCTGGAGGTAGCTCCTGATCTATTCCCTTCTGAACAAGGCTGATCTAGTTTTGGAAGCTGAACCCACTGTAGTTCCAGGATAGAAAAGCAGGTCACAATACACAGCAGGGGGAGGGACGGGGTAATGGAGAAGAAGAGGTCAGGTCAAATCTAAATCACACATTGCTGGACACTGTGGATCTGATCGAGGGTGAGTCATGTTTCCCAGTCTCCCAAGAGAGGAAATTAAATCTGTCTGTTGCTTTCTACTTTTGAGCTCACTACACCATCAAAAATACACCATAACGAACACAGCCTTCATAACACCACAGGATCACCCTTTTCATCGGCAAGTCATGAAATTCCATTTCCATTTCCTGCTAGTCTGAAGCCCATCTCTAGAACAGATTAATAGCAATCAGAATATTTTATTTACCTAATAAAAGTCCTTGCTGTAAAATGACAAAAAAAATAAAACCTCACTATTCTGGGACTGAAGGATCTGAAACTGTGCCTGGAAGTGAGATGCCTTCTCTGGTGTAGAGGTTTGGGCACTCCTTTGGGATGCACTCCCTTGGCTGCCACTTTTTTGAAAAGACAACTTATATTGTCATGGGTCTGAAGCTAACATATAAAAAACACCTTCCTATTTTCTCTTTCCAACCTTTACCCAGGGGAAAACTCCCTGGTAAAAGCCACACAGTTACTACTTTATCCTCCTTAAGACTCACCTCTGTTGTAATGCCTTCTAAACCCTGCCTAATGAATATGGGTAGGCAGGTGATGAGGTACAACTGTTCCTCTCCCTGTTCCTTCCTTCTTCTATTCTCTGGTACTAACTCCTCCATGTCTGCCATTTCTCCTCACCCTACCTCTACCCCCAATAAATAATTAAAATAACCAAGGGTCTTCATCCCCCCAGCCAGTAAGAGGGGGCTGAGTGCCCCAGCATCCCCGTGGGGCTGAAACCATGAGTGGAGCTACGGGAAGCCCCAAGCCCCAGCACTCCCCCTGGCACTGAAGTCCCAAGCATGGCGCCCCCACTGGGGCTGAAGCTGGAGCCATGGGGATGAAACCACAAGTCCCGTGGAGCTGAAGCTAGGAGAGGAACCATAGGGCTGAAGCCCAGCATTCCAGGCCCCAGTGCCCCTGTGGGTCTAAAGCACCAAGCCCTGGTGCCCTCACAGGGCTGAAACCAGGAGCAGAACCGCGGGAAGCCCCGAGCCTCAGCATTCCCTGTAGGGCTAAAGTCCCGAACTCTGGTGTCCCAGCAGAACTAAAGCCAGGAGAGGAGGCACGGTGGTGAAGTTCGGTGCCCCAAGCCCTGGCATTCCCGTGGGGCTGAAACCAGGAGTGGAGCTCTGGGGCTGAAGACCAGAGCCCCTAACCCCAGCACTCTCCATGGGACTGAAGCCAGAGCCATGGGGTTGAAACTAGGAGCTGTGGTGCTCCCTGCAGGGCTAAAGTTGGAACAGAGCCATGGGGCTGACGCCCGGAGCCCAGAGCTGCCCCCATTCCCCCCTGGCCTGCAGCCAGGAACCCTGAGCCCCCCTCACCTTCCGCTGGGCCTAGGACTTCTATAGCATGCGGGGGGGGGAGGTCTCAGAAAGAAGAAGGCTGAGAACCCCTGCCGTAAGATACATGTAGAAAAGACAATCATTTCATGCTTTTTTACCTGCGATTCATTCTGGGTGTGCAAGAGTAGAATGTAGCAAAATATGATGGAGGTGGCACGGGTGGTACAAAATCTTCGGGATCTGAAATGTGGCCGTGTTCTTCAACTTCCTCTACAGACACCTGAGATTCATCCTAATCAAACACAATCTCTGTTAACCAACAAACTTCTCTGCACCGATATAATGTACTAATAAGCATGACTAGATTATACAGAAGATCTGGGTACTGGTTCTGCAGCTCTATGATCATTACTGCTGTATTTTATTAAATAGTGCCTTGCACTCACTTACTATGCAGGATCTTCTTGTTGCAAATATCTGCAAGTAACGCAGGGCAGCTGCTACCAAGCATACTGTGGTTGTCAGAGCGTTGAAGGCACACAGAGCAAAGAGAACTTTCTGAAGAGCAAGAAGATTATGAGAGTTATATATCAAACACCTGCGAAAGTCGAGGGAGGAAGAGGAGGATGACAGTAATAATCTTTGTAATCTATACTTTGATTCAATCTTCCAGATGATCTGTGGGATCTGGCTAATTTCTAAGGGTTTATTAGGATCCACTAGGGGGCACAGAGGGGAAAATCAGAGGAATTTCAGGTTGCTGAAAAGAGGATCAAATCTTCTCCAAGCAGGACTCCTGACTCTCCTCACCAACGAGCTGTGGGAACCCCTCCTACGTCCCTTTGGCCAGAAACTCACATGCTTTCCTAACGAGGCCAAGAACCACGAAAGAGGAGGAGGTGCTTGTCAACGGCATAGTCTGCAGATTAAGAACAAACTATACTAGAGACGGAAGCAGTTCCTGGGCAAGGAAATGGGTTGGAAGTCAAAAGGAATTGCTACATGGCAAAGGGCAGCACACTTTAATACTGTATTTTCTCCCTGTGATGTAAAGATTGTCAAAGCATTAGTTCTTTAGTGTTGCTTTCACAGTACCTTGAGTAGAAGGTGAACAGCGCTACATGACTGGACTGGGTAAAGTTTCAATGCATTCTCTTTCTCTGTGCATTTAGTTGGGTGAAATTCTTCACAGCAGAAACAAATCTTGCTTTCACCCAGGTCCACCTTTAACAGTAAGAAAAATAATGTGAATTACGAGTTAATTTACAGAGCAATTTCACACAACACATCTTGATGTCTAATACACAGCTGGATATGCTCTACAATATATCTGACTGACCTAATCATATGCGTTCAAAATCAAGTCTGCATAGTTCAGTATGCCAGAGATTTATCTGTTCCATTACTGTCACATTAGATATATTTGTTTCCCTCTTATCTAAACAAATCTTTGAATTTATCAATGAAGTCTTTTGAATTTACTTTATATTTAATCATGGTCTTATTCTTCACAATGACAACATCTGAATAATCTCTTTTGATTCTACACTAGCTTTTGGAGCAGCTAGTCTTTCTTTAAAAACTAACATGTAATCCATATTTTGTATCTATAGTATATGCTCCCATTAGGCGGTCATTAGCCCAATACTACACCGATAATAAATGTTTCTGACACACTCGACAATATTTATTTCCTTGACAACCCAGTAAGACTATACCTGTGCTACATAATTGTGTTTGGAATTTTCAGGATCATTTTGTCACTTCAATTTCCAAGTAGAATTTTATATAGGCAGCTCTTTTCAATGCTTTTAATTAACTGCCTAACACTCCCCTGTCACAACTCTGGAGGCATTTCCCCATGTGTACCGGATTATACAGTTATCTTATGTCCAAAACTTTTCTGAGATGGAACCTATGGTTTCTTGAAGAGATGAGCACTGAGATTCTCAATAAAGAATTTAAAATTTCTTGTCTGAATTATTATTCTCTTCCCCAATATGTCTCTCAATAGGTTGGGGCTTGTGCAGACTTTGACTGCCAAACTGCTTGTAAGCACCAGAATCTGATACCATCACTCCAACTGATATGTTCCGGAAGCTGTATTGGCTTCCTGTGAAGCAAGGGATTATATATTAATAATAAAATCGGGGGGGGGGGGAGGGGATCAATCTTAATAAGCCCCAATATATCAACACCTATCAAATGTGTGGGATCTCCACTGTCCCATACGCTTCAGTTTAGTTTAGATCATTTTGCTGTTTCTTAACATTACTGAGAGCTCTTTTGCCTTCTCCCCCTCTTTCTACAGAATGCTCCCCCCTTTTATTGTCATTGTTCCGGGTATCTGGTAAAACATGTCAATTATTAACATGTAGTTTATTTGGTCTCACCTTAATATTTTATTTTCATGAGTTCTACTAAGTGAAATGGACTGAAAAAAAGAACACTGGCTTGTACGTCATCTTAATTAAATATGATTTTCCTAGTTTATAAGAATTAGGCACGAGTGATCTTTCATGCTTCTCAGACTGCTTATCCTCTCCAGATAATAAAACAAACCCTTTACCACAATCATGCTGTTATCCACTATTTAAAATCACTATACCAGCTCGTCAGGATGCTGTTCACCAACATTTTGGAGACAGAGGTATCTCTGGGATTCCTTCCCACATTCTCTTCTAGATGTGTCTGACCAGCTCCATATTGAATCAACTTGTCCTTCAGGCATTGAAAAGCAGGACATGGCTCCTACTGTGTCCAAGAAAGCTACTTCTAGGCCAGCACAGGGGTTTGCTAAAGAGCAAGGGGCATCCTATTGCCTAAGGACTGAGCACAGTGCCTCCTCAGCACGACCAGCCCAGGGACCAACAGCCTGAACTTGGATCATATGCATACATGGCAGCCCTGATGTGGCCAATGCAATGACTGTATCAATAATACACTTTTAAAAAATATTCTCCCTAGTCCTAAAGCTATTAAGATTTGTGTCCAAGACTTTTAAATAGCCAATTTTATTTATTTTAAACTAGTTTTAAAGAGCTCTACCCAGTGATATTGTGACAATGGTAAACCAAGTGCCAGCTCTGGCTGAGGCTGTAGGTGCTGGCTAAGAACTGACCAACTCATCGCTGGAAACCAAACCAGCTCACCTGTATATTAGTTTTGGTCAAAATAGGTATATTTTATAAGAACATATTTAGCGTTTAGATTCTGTGAAATGCTTGTGAGTTGCTGCATGGATTAATCTCGATTGTAATGGCTGTATTCCATGCTATAAGGAAATGTCACATGCTTAAGTGTTTTGCTGAATCAAAGCCTATGTCAATATGTATTATTTTTATTTTTGCTATTCCATGGTTGCACTTCACAACATCTTGATTTGCTGCATAGATTAATCTATTAGAACACTTAGGAATCCAGCAATGCCAGCTGCAGTACTTGACATGTAGTCAAGAACACTGAGTTCCCAAGTCTGCTCACCAGATCACATCTTGGTACACTGGATACAAACTGAGCGCCTTGACATCCTAGGATAAACCCAGCCAGGTTCAAGAGAACACAGACGACAGACAGCAAAACAAACAGGTTAACCTGAAACAGAAAAACATAGTTAACAGCAATGGAAAAAAAGATAATGAAGTGAACTATAGTGAAGTAATAAGTGAAATAATTAAGTGAACTAATCCTGGCTATACTGAAGTCAAGGGCAAAACTCCCACTGACTTCAATAGGGCTAGGATTTCATCCCTGGTATCTCATGAAAAAGCACTGATCTTGTCAATTACTTTGGACATGAACTTTGTGCATAACTTGCTGTCTACCCCTTTTTCCTCAGAGTCTGTACAGCAGCAAACTATATGCCCTGTAGGTCAAGTACAGAGACCTATGGGTACAGTAATATTCTCTTTTATCACTGCAAGAAATAGTTACTTTGGTCTTTAGTTTAAAAGAACTGAAGACGCTTTTGAATCAGCTTTTTAAAAGTTCTTTTTCTACTGGTGGGAAACGGAGATTTTCAGTTGATTCTTGCAAATTGTCTAAAAGCCCTAGAAGGCCAGTATCCTGACTAGTTGAAAGATGTTCCTGCAGGTGCAAAGAGTGATTTGTAGAGTTCCCAACTTCCATTTTAGATTAGCCTCTCAACACAACTGGATCATTAGGAAATTTGAGGCGGAAACATCTTGCAGCACCATTTATTCAACACAGGCAATTTTCAAAACTGTTTTGCAGAGCAAATACTTCAAAGTATCTGATGTAATATTACTAGGAAACAGACACATTCAAAGAATTTCAATTCTAATATTTTATTTCCCCTCTACTACCAAAAATAGAATCCCTCCATTCATGTAACAGACAATGCTTCTGATCTGTAAAACCATCATAAGAATATAAGAAAAAATCATTTATTTGTTTTCCACTCCAATACTAAATTGATTTAAATATTTCTTGTAACTAACTCATTGCTAAGGGCTGTGTTTAATCAATACCCACTTCCTATCCATTCATCAAGGTTACTCGAATCACCTCCACCCAAAACTGAATCAGAGAACATGAAAGAACACATAGACCTCTTATATAAAATGTTTTTAAACTCCAATTACTACAGCAACACTAGAAACCTAGCCAATTTAATAAATTAGTTAAAAGTAGTTCCATGTAATATACCTGCCCTTGAGACATCCTGCCAATTTTTATAGTATTACATTTGAATTTTCCTGTTTTTCACTCCACTGTTGCCATATGAAACACACACAGACACCAAGAAAAACTGACTCACCTCACTGGGAAAACAAAGAGACTCTACAAAAAAGCCTTGTTCCAAAAAAGAATGTAGGTATTTTGTCATTTTAGGTGCCTAAATCCCATATTTAGACCCTCAAAATCCTCCTCTGCTGCCACCTAACCCTGTAAGCTCCTAAAGTCCCTAGGCTCTTACGTTTCCATGACTAAAGTTCCTTGAGCACCTAAAAATCTACCATGGGACATAAGCACAGCCACCTCAGTCCAGGCACCTCGCTCAAACCTAAGCCCCCATGGGATCCTCAAACTAGGCATTGCCTCACCTACCTCACCCACAAGGCCTAATACAGCAGACATGCTCAGAGGCTGCCTTAAAAAAATCAGGCCCCAAACAAAACAACCAGAAGAGGTAGTGGTGGTACTGCAGCCACTCCACTTACAACTTTTAAGAACTTAAGAAAGGCCGTACTGGGTCAGCCCAAAGGTCCATCCAGCCCAGTATCCTGTCTACCGATAGTGGCCAATGCCAGGAGTGAGTGAACCTAACAGGCAATGATCAAGTGATCTCTCTCCTGCCATCCACCACACCCCTCTGACAAACAGAGGCTAGAGACACCATTCCGTCTCATCCTGGCTAATAGCCATTAATGGACTTAACCTCCATGAATTTATCCCTTGTTATATTCTTAGCTTTCCTGCCTGAGGAGGTTGTGGAGTTCCACAGGTTGACTGTGCGCTGTGTGAAGAAGAACTTCCTTTTATTTTTTTTAAACCCGCTGCCCATTAATTTCATTTGGTGGTCCCTAGGTCTTATATTATGAGAACAAGTAAATACCTTTTCATTATTCACTTTCTCCACACCACTCATAATTTTATATACCTTTATCATATCCTCCTTAGTCTCCTCTTTTCCAAGCTGAAAAGTCCTAGCCTTTTTAATCTTTCCTCATATGGGACCTGTTCCAAACCCCTAATCATTTCAGTTGCCCTTCTCTGAACCTTTTCTAATGCCACTATAAGCTTTTTGAGGTGAGGAGACCACATTTGTACACAGTATTCAAGATGTGGGCGTAACATGGATTTATAAGGGCAATAAGATATTCTCAGTCTTATTCTCTCTTTTTAAACTATTCCTAACATCCTGTTTGCTTTTTTGACTTCCGCTGCACACTGCATGGACGTCTTTCGAGAACTATCCACAATGACTCCAAGATCTTTTTCCTGATTAGTTGTAGCTAAATTAGCCCACATCATATTGTATATATAGTTGGGGTTATTTTTTCCAATGTGAATTACTTTACATTTATCCTCATTAAATTTCATTTCAATCACTTAGTTTTGTGAGGTCTTTTTGAAGTTCTTCACAGTCTGCTTTGGTCTTAACTATGTTGAGCAGTTTAGTATCATCTGCAAACTTTGCCACCTCACTGTTTACCCCTTCCTCCAAATCACTGATGAATAAGCTGAATAGGATTGGTCCTAGAATTGACCCTTGGGGAACACCATAGTTACCCCTTTCCAGTCTGAAAATTTACCATTTATTCCTACCTTTTGTTCCCTGACTTTTAACAAATTCTCAATCCATGAAAGGATCGTCCCTCTTATCCCATGACAACTTAATTTACGCAACAGCCTTTGGTGAGGGACCTTGTCAAATGCTTTCTGGAAATCTATGTACACTATGTTCACTGGATCCCCCTTGTCCACATGTTTGTTGACGCCTTCAAAACTCTAATAGATTAGTAAGACAGGAGTTCCCTTTACAGAAACCATGTTGACTTTTGCCCAGCAATTTATGTTCTTCTATGTGCCTGACAATTTTATTCTTTACTATTGTTTCAACTAATTTGCCCGGTATGGACATTAGACTTACTGGTCTGTAATTGCTGGGATCATCTCTAGAGCCCTTTTTAAATATAGACATTACATTAGCTATCTTGTAGTCATTGGGTACAGAAACTGATTTAAAGGACTGGTTACAAACCATAGTTAAAAGTTCCACAATTTTACATTTGAGTTCTTTCAGAATTCTTGGGTGAATGTCATCTGGTCCCAGTGACTTGTTACAGTTAAGCTTATCAGTTAGATCCAAAACCTTCTCTAGTGACACTTCCATCTGTGACAATTCCTCAGATTTGTCACCTACAAAAGATAGCTCAGGTTTGGGAATCTCCCTAACGTCCTCAGCCATGAATACTGAAGCAAAGAATTCATTTTGTTTCTCCGCAATGACTTTATCATCTTTAAGTGCTCCTTTTATATCTGTATCTTCCAGTGGTTAACCCAGTGGTTAGAGCATTTACCCAAGATGTCTGAGACATGTATTTGGTTTTCCCCTCTTCTTGATGTGGAACAGGGATTTAAACGTCTCACTCCAACCTGGATTTAGGTACCTCAAGCCCTTTGAGGTGTGGGGCTTAGGTACCCTCCTCTCTTCAGCGTTTCCTATTGGCTAGTTTAGGCAAGCCCATGCCCAGATCACCAGCTTCTGTGAATCCCATTCTTAGGCACCTAACTCTCCCCAGGCATTCTCTAGGCAGCCTAGACTCCTAACTCAGGACTGCAGATTCCATTAGGCAGCAGGGCACCTAAAAATTAAGCATTAAAACACTGAGTCTAAGTCCCCTTTGTGCATGTAACCCAGCGTGCTCTCAAATATACTGTACAAAAATTAAAATTAAAAAAAAGAGGGAAAATGGCAAACAAATGTATCCTTTTGGGTTAAAGGTGGGTTGGAGCAAATTTCTGAAAGTGTTTACTGCTAAATTTAACTAGGACTATACATCTACCCAAGGAAGAAAGAAGCCCTTTAGATGGGCTAACTGGACCCTGGATCGCAATACACAAAGCTAAACAGGACTATGCATCAAACCCAGGTCACCGCTTTCTCTGCAGTCAGAGAAGGCAAATTTATTTGAATAAAGGAGAGTTAACATATGGAAGACAGTGGTGAAGATAAACAAACTATTTTAAGTCAAGTTTGAACTGCAGTGATAAAAATAGAAACAGACCAAATTCTGGCCTCAGCTCAGGGGTGGGCAAACTAGGGCCCAAGTGACAGAAATAACTTACAAGATGAGGCCATAACCCAGAAATTCACCGTGCACAGATAGACTACTGTGACGGCATAGAGCCCCACTGATTTTTCACACACACAACATATTGCTGGATCAGGGCCCAAACAATCACTTTGATAGTAAATGAAACAAAAATGCTTCTTTTGTAATCATTATATATTATACCAGTGTAAACAATAAACATCCTTGTAAGGAAAATAAGTCAACGTATTCATTTTCCTTCAGCTACACAGCTGCAATAGCAAGCACTAATTTTATAATCTTGCTAATTTTCCCATCAGCCATGGGAACTATTGAGAGATTATACAGAAATTTGTGATAAAGCTCAAGACAAAAAATACTAATTTAGAAGAATAAAATAAATAATTTCTTTTAAAAGCAATATTAGGCCATATTTTAGATGCAGTAGCCAGACTCCTAAAATCAGTTGGTGAACGGTATTTTTTTTAAAGTGTGGAATAATTTGAATATATAAAAATGAGTTCAAATTACATGCAAAATATTTTAGTGTGTCATACAGCTAAATTATATAAGGCATATAGGAATCAGTCCTGCAGCTTGTATATGAACCTAACTCCCTTTGATATCAATAGGCATTCTGGAGGGAGGAGTCAGATTTATACTGAACTAATTTAGCAATATTTGCAGCTATTTACTTCCTAAATCCAGATGAGCACAGAGCAAAAAAACACTTTGCCCTTTCCCTCAATACAAAAAGGCTTAAGTTTGGGCACCGGCTCATGTGCTTAAAAGTTAAGTGCTTGCATAGGCATTTGCAAGATTTGGGCCTATGTCCATAGCTTCCATTTTCACTGCTTCTCCCTCCGGTTAGCACAGTGCCTACATAGAAAAGAATAAGAAAGCTAGAGTCTATATCAAATAAACAAGTGGAGTCTATATATCAAATAAAAGGTGGCATCTATATCAAATAAACCAGCTCTTCCACTGTTTAAAAAAACTCTTTAAGGCAATGAAGATGCACTGAAGTCACTACGAGCATTGTTCGCCCTACAAAATCTATATTATTAAAGCTAGTCAGGAAATAATGTTTGTTCCTGTGAAATATTTCAAACACATTTCATCAAAGCTTTTCTTCAAAAATTTTTCAAGTTTTCATAAAAAATCCAAACCCCAAAGTGTTTCAGTTCTGTGTTTTATTCAAAAACAAATTTGAAAAATGTAATTTAAAAGTAAAAACTCTTGCAGAGATTCCTATTTTGATGAAAAAATATTTTTAATTGAAAATGTTTTGAATAAAAAATTTCAAATTGCTCCAAATTATTAGTTACACTGAAAAAGTTGGAAAGAACCCAGGTTGACTCTCAGACTGAGTCTGCAGGGCAAATAGTTAGGAAAACATCTTTTTTTTACTTGTATGCTGACTAGAGTTGGCCAAAACTTGAGGTTTACAGTTCGCAAGACGTTTCGATATTTTGTTGCATTCCAAATTGGACTGAGACCAAATGTTTCTAAAAACAGTAATTCCCGCCCAGAAAGTACTTCAAAAACACTGACATGCTATTTCCAAAATGAAATATGCTAACTGGGACTGGCAGCTGTTGAGCAAAACTGACATTGATAAGAAGAATGTCAAATTCAATCAGAAGCTGCCACGGTCTGCAGTTCTAGGACAGCTCTGTCATATATACTATTTCAGGGCTTCCAAACTCCCTGGCCAGCTGGCTCCCAAGGCTACTCGACTCCCGTTCTCTGGAATCCAAGGTCCCCAGCCCCAGAACAGTCCACATGGCAGGGCTGTTCCAGAGTCATGAACCACGGCAGTTCTGAGGGAGGGGCTGTCCTACAGCCCCCAGACCCTGGGAACCCCTAGGTCTCCAGCAGTCCTTGCCCCAGCGAGTAGGGAATCAAGGACCTCTAAAGCTGAGCACATTTTAAATGGAAATCACTGATACGGAAGCATACAATGCCACTTTTACAGTCACTTTTTAGAAGAACCATAATGTGTTTGGTGGAGTTGCCTGAAGCAGTGACAGCCATCCAGTTTGCATCTGTACTGTTAGTTTCTTCTCCCTGGGCACAGGAGTTTATATTTATTTTGACTGAACCTTCCTCCATTGCCTGCAGCTCTAATCTTTCCAGGTCACTTAGCAGTTTGGTTCTGTCCTCTCAGGAGTCTGCAATCCCTCCAAGTGCAGTGTCAGCCATATATTTGAACACAGGCTTGTTTTTTTTCCTTGAGAGAAAATTCAAACAATAAGATTTACAAGGCAGCCGCATAGTATGCAGAGATATGTGTGATTTTAGCAGTTTATTGCAGTTGCTCGACAAGCCAAGGAAAAGTCTGAACAGGACTGCAACTAGCACTATGCATCACTGCTTGAAAATGGATAGATGCTTCACCAATAGGACACAGCGAGCTAAAGGCGTCATTTGAAAGTGCTGCATGAAGCTGCAGTGGTCTATGGGCCATAGATGAAAAACCACTGGCTAAACACAAGCAGGAAAGAGAGAGCAAGAGAGTGTGAGCATAAGGACTGAGGACCTTGTTGCTGTGACTAATGTGATGTGTTAGAGATGTGTGTTGACCATATTTCTTGTCTGTTACCAAACCAGTAGAGCCACTGATGTGATTTTAGAAAGAAACACTTCAATTAAAGGTCAAATGTAAGAGCTTGTGGCAGGAAGGAACTCGTAACAGGAAGAAATATTTTCCATAAAGAGGTGAGTGGTGCCTATCTCAGTACTGTGGAAACCAACATCGCCTGCCAACTTTGGGGGAAATAACCCCGCCATAAAACAGGAAAACCACTCATCAAATGCTAAAAACTGAATTGCAAAGATGTTTGGTGACTGAGCCTCAGAACTGAAAAACTTGAAGCTAAAATCACAGTATGTTTCAGACTACCAAAGCATTAGGTTGACTAGATAGCAAATGTGAAAAATCAGGATGGGGATCGGGGTAATAGGTGACCATATAAGAAAAAGCCCTGAATATTGGGACTGTCCCTATAAAATCGGGACATTTGGTCACCCTACAAAGCATCTACACTGATATACTACTGAAGGCCTTGCCTGCTCTACAAATAGGCCCATCTCCAGGAACGCAGCTACAACACAGTTATAGTGTGTATAGGAACTACCTTTTTATTTATTTTTTTTCTACGTTCCCCATCTCTGCTAAAGCCTGGGTTGCATCGTGATCTTAGGATGACCAGACAGCAATTGTGAAAAATTGGGACAGGGAAGTGTGCGTGTGTGTCCAAACTTAAAAGTCTAAAAATGTCTTTAACAGAAACAAAGTCCTTCCACCCACTCTAAGCAATTCCTCAGCTTGTCTTTGGCTTAGCCTTTAGCTCCCTTGATGGGCTCTCGATATCCCTTGCAGTGGGCTTGTACACCCCCTTCCTTGGGCTGGTAGGGAAACACAGTACCACCTTCTATGCTAAATTCTAGCCCAGGCCCTTGTACTGATCAGGTAGGTCTGCTCCTTCACCTGTGCTGCAGTTTTTCCCTGGGCTACTTCCTACCCAGCCTCTTAAGATCTCTTCTGGGTCTTGCAGTCACTTCCCTGATTAGTGATGGTCTCTTCCCAGGCCTCCCTGCTTGGAAAGCTTTCCTTCCTGCTCCAAGTTTCCTACCTAGCTCTCACTCCAGCTCTTTATCATCACTTAAGCCTGACTTTCCTACCCATTATTGTATTCACCTTCTGCTCTTTGTGGCAAGTTGCCGGATTTCCCTCCGGTGGGGTTCATTGATCAGGTTGGCTTAACACCAGGCTTTCCAGCCCCTAGGACAAGCCACCCTGTCACACTAGATCCTCCTCACAGTTCTGTTTATAGTATAAATGGGCCTATGACACCTGTGTCAAATTTATCTTCATTTGGTCACATACAAATAAAACACCGAGGCAGTGACATTTACCTAAACGTGTGTATAGAAAGGAGAGTTAAGAAAAATGTGTGCTCCTTTATAATGTGTGCCTAAATATTCCTAAGTCCTAACTAGCTGCAGAAACAGAATAATACAAGCAGTCAGTGGGAAATAAAGATTTTATTAATATGAAAAGAATAAGCCCAAATAGCTCTTTGGACAATTTTTAATTACTACATTTGAGATTTTCTAATCTACATCAAATTAAACAATTTCATCACCTTTAACATTTGGTTTGGAAGCTTCAAGACAACTGTAGCACTTGTTTTTCAGGAACCAGAGCGAATTTTAAAAACACTTAAAATGGTAGAGTTTTATCTGAAGAAACAGCTGCTCAAAGCATAGTTATGCATAAAAAGAAAGATGATAATAAGCTTTCATCTTATGAGCATGAGAGAGGGTTTTAGTATTGACACAGCTATAGAAGTAAGAATAATGATCATCATTAACCCAACAACAACTAATGTTCCAACTATTCCACATTGTCCCAAGTCTCCTCACATAGATAGTGGAAATGTTAACATAAACTGGTGATGCAATACGACTCCTAGCAATTCAAAGCATACACCTGAGACTGCCCTGATTTCTCAGGTTTCTGGAATGGCACTGGTGTCCAATTCAACAAATATCTAAATTCTACAGAAGTCTTAAAAACTGACAATGTATGAAACCAATCCACAATTTTTTTCAGATACAGAAACACCAAGCTCCATACAGGGTTGAAATTCTTAAAAGACAGATGGCATTTATATTTATTTTTAAACAAATGTAGTGTTTGTGTAAACTGCCAGATTGAGAACCCTGAATACTGAACTTCTCTATTTATTCACAGAACTGGTACGACATAGAGAGCAGCAGAGCAAGTTACACACTATCCCACCAATGTGAGAAAGTAACTCAGACCTGGGCCTGTCTTCCTAGACAATCAATGGAGTTGGATTGAGACCACCCCACTTTACAGAGCCCACCAAAAAAGTGTCATGTGGCACTTTCGGTTACTCTTGTCCTGGAACAGAGCTGAAACAGCGATCTACCGATGAAAGGCTTCATATCCCATTTCCAGTCCCCTGAGACATCAAGACCCACAGACACAAAGAGCACTTGAGTTATATCTAGATACAGCTTACATACTCGTACATTTATTTACTTCTGTCAAAAGAGTGTGATCTTAATTTCTTAAATATCTGTGGCAGAACAAAGTCGAATCATATAAATCAGTAGTACTTAGGCTGACCTCTCATATTACAGCTGAGTGATCAGTCCTGAAACCACTCCCTTTATGGAAACTTGAATAACATTATCCCCAAACGATAAATTATATACTCTTCTGGAGTGCTGACAAAGCAGATGGAAAAAATGTAGGGCCAGGAAACAACATGGGATATAAAGATTTGAATGGTTATTCTAAACCTATAATTTCTTATTAGGAAATACCTATATGAATGTGAAAAGCTCTATAACAATTACAATAGTATTGCTTCCTCTCAGTATAGTCCCGTAACTCCTATTACTGCTAACAAAAGCTGTGTGCGCAGAGATAAGAATATACCCCTTTGTATGTGTTGATCGTGCATTGAATAATTCCAGCATTTTTAAAGGGGAAGGAAATTAACCTCTTTACCAATATCGCTGTTATATCAAGAGCATCTTGTGACACTTCCCTTACAACACATTTTAGCAGATACATACCAAAAGTACCACTGGTCTCCTCCACGTAGTTAATCCTATGATTCCCGACAAGATCACCTGTAAGAGCAAAAAAACGAATATGCAGGACTGAACCGTCATGTTGGCAGAGCCCCATGATAGCCCTCATCACCCAACACTAATACTGTACATTGAAAGACGCAGTTAATTTTAGAGTTCTAGAAGGAACTCCTTGTTTAAGAGAGAGTGGGTCTGACTTGCCTCTCACATAGGAGTAACTCCATTGACTTCAGTAGAAATATATCAGTGTAACCCTGCCATAAATGGGTGGAGAATCAGAGCCAATGTTGAAAAGACATTTCACTTATAATAACGTCTCGCCCAATAACATAATCAGATTTTTTCTCATTGTCCTTTTTATTTTTTAGTCCATATACACAACTTTCCAGAAATGTACACAACATTTATTCCTAATTTTTCAATAAACTCAATCTCCTCGGCTGACTACAAAGCAACATTTCCACTAACTTAGACCCCTATCCAGCAAACCTCTTACACACATGTATAATTTTAAATATATGGGTAAGCCCATTAACTTCAAAGTTATGGTTATGTTCAATTGTTTTGCTGAGAGGAGCCAAAAGACAAAGAAATGTTTGTATTATGTTGCCTTATTTTATCACTTAATTCAGTATTTCAATCAAGAGAACAACTCTGAAGGAACTATGGCTAAAATGTATAGACACATACATACATAACTTGTTCCATTGAGTTAGATCAGAAATAAATCCTGCTGTAGAATTGAAAGGACAACACATTTTAATGACATATTATTGGGAGTGGGGGAAGCTAGGCAGGGCAGAACAGATCTTCAGCTGTGCCCTGTAGATAACAGAAATTCGCTGCAATTTACAGTTAGTGGCCTATATCATGGGTGTCCAATCTTTTGGCTTTCCTGGGCCACATTGGAAGAAGACGAGTTGTCTTGGGCCACGCGTTATGCCTAGTACACACGAATTCTTTGTCACAATTCATTTTACGCGACATTCGAGTCCTCTCGCTCTTTATTTTATTAGTCAGTTTTATCAGTTTTTTTGGTCGAACTGTTTGCAATTATAATGCGAATTACGAATAATACTCAGTTATTTGTGGACGTAATCTCATAAGGTTGTAAGTTTATGATTTTGTGTTGGGCCGCATTCATAGCCGTCCTGGGCCGCATGCGGCCCGCGGGCTGGACAAGCCTGGCCTATATCTTCAAAGTAATTTAGGCTCCTAACTCCTACTGAAATCAATAGAAGCTAGATGCCTAAATTCCTTTGAGGATCTTCTGGACCAATGTGAGTAAGTTAATGAACATAGAATTTCAAGATTATAGCCTGTACCAGAAAAGGGTAGGCTAGAGCAAATGGATCTGCACTTTTAAATAAGTAAATCCTTTCTATAACTCTAATGACTTCTGGTCTGGTGATGAATCTGGCCTAGCACGTATGCATACATGATTTGGCCAAAACACCCATTGACATTACCATTCCTCTTTCAAAACTACATAACTTTGCAGTTTCATAACAAAATAGTTTGTGAATTATCTAAGTGCAAAATAATCATGTGACACTATAATTAAAGCACATCACTGAGGTCTGTCACAGTTCAGGGCAAATTAACCTTTATTACCATCCATAGTCCAGCAAGAGCATATCCTTTTAGGGTCCTGGTTCCACAGCCATCATCTCTCTAGGGTTGAGACACACATCTGACTCCCTTCTAACTGAAGTATTTCGAGGCAGGTTCCCTCCCTGCCTACACTGTGAATTTCCCAGCGAGTCAGACTGCTTAAATATGTCTGCTTTGCTTTTCTCTTCAGATTCTACAAACTGTAGAATTGCCCACAGTTATAAAGCACAACACAGCTTTTACTAAGCAAGCACATTTATTTCTCAAGGTGAAAGCATAGTAGAGAAAACATATTAAAACAATAAAAGAACCTACACACATCAGAGACCACTACAACCCCAGCAAGAACTCTATTAGGAGACAATCCTTCAAACCCCACCAAGGGACTTTTCTGTGATTACAAGTTCAAAACTGCCTTGGTTTACAACAAACATACACAAGTCCTTCCAACCCTTCCCAGGAAGGATTGGGAACTCCCTTGAACAGAAGGTCCTATCCACTTGCTGGATCAGAAAGCAGGCCCTGAGTCAGTTTAAATTCAGGCTATTTATCTAAAAGTCCCCTCTCTAGAGAATCCAGTTTGAATCCCTATTTGCAAACCTTTCCAGGTGGATGTATCTCTCAGGAGATGTTACAACCCGAGTGAAGTTGCTCCCAGTATTTTTGTTCCTGGAGGGCTGTGGTCCACCTTCCCCATGAAAGTACATACAATATTTGACCCACAATTATACATAAACTTAAATAATTAAGCTTTGTTCCAGATATTGCAGGAAATTGCCATATCTGTCACAATGTCAGTGGGCGCTTTGCCTTAGTAAAGATTGCATGATTGGCATTATGACTATTACAACTTTGAGGCATGTGATTAAATAGCCTTACTCATAATTTTCCTGTGCTGTGGCTTAATAAAGCATTAGAATGTTATAGTCACAGGTGAGAAGGCATCCACATCCTAACTCCCTGACTGTAGTTGTTTATGACTTTTTTTAAAGAATTATCTTTGGGATAAAATTTCTCATGCCTGCTACCAGCCTTGAAACAATGATTTTGGTAAATTTCATAGTCGAATGTAATGTTGTTTTGGAGCTGTAGGAACACCAGGGAGAAGGCAATTTTTCCACTGATCATATATTTATTCTGCACCAGAGTAATTCAAAAACTAGTGTGTTATATAAGTGCAAGCTTGATATGTATGCAGTCCTAAGTGGTACACTATTTTAGCCATATTTGAAGCAATCTGGTTTTGAACTATATTAATAAAGCTATGTGTGTTTAAAAGGAGATATAATGAGTATGGACATTGCATTTGTTTCCTTACTTCAGGATCTAAGGCTGTGAATACCTGCAGGGGTAAATATGTGAAAGACTACACATACATGTATTTGGGAAGGTTAGAGATGAAGAGATCTTCATCAAGTTGCCACAGTAAACTTGTCTCTGTTCCTTTACACATAAGATTTATAATATGACCTTTCATAGCCTAGTACAAATTGCTGTGTAAAAACATTTGCACAGAAAAAGTGAAGTTTAAATAGAAATCAACGGCAGTAATAACTTGCCTTACTGTCCATAATAAAATCCTAATTCCCTGCCCCTTACAGTTTTTCTAGGAATATCACTATTTATTTATCCAGTCTTATCAGAGTAGCAGTATTAAAATGCAGGGAAATGCTGCATACAATATGTACATATACAGTAGACTCTCAATTATCCAGGATGATAGGAAAAAAATTAATCCTGGTTAATAAAATTCCAGCTAATCACCATCCATAGGAAATATGGGGGGGGGGTTGGTTCACCAGCCACTCTGTGCCAGGGGGAAGGGGTGTTGGTTCATTGGCTGCCCTGCGCCCTAGTTGTGGGGGGGGGGGATTTGTATGTGCTTGGGGCAGCAACAAAACCAGAGACAGCCCTGCAAGTTACGCATATTTTTTTTTTTTAATCCTAAAGTTAATCCACATCCTGGTTAACCCAATCCTGGATAATCAAGCGTCTACTGTACTATTAGGGCTGGTCTCCACTACGGGGGGAAATCGACTGTAGATACGCAATTTCAGCTACGTTAATAACATAGCTGAAATCGACGTCTCTACAGCCGACTTACCTCCCATCCTCACGGCGGTGGCGGTTGGTGTCGCGGTCCCCCGTCGACTCCAGCTTGCTCCTCTTCACGAGCTGGACTTCCGGAGTCGACGGGGGAGCCGCTGGTGGTCGATTTATCGCGTCTTAATTTATCACCAAAAGATCGATCCCTGCCGGCTCAAGTGGAGACAAGCCCTTAGAGGTGGGAAGTGTTGTTTCTTATTGTATACAATGTTTGATAGACTGGTTAAGATTTTATAAGGAAAAACATTTAAAATAATAAGCTATAAAATGTCAATTTGGCCCTCTTTATATTTGTTTATTCCTATATAATAATCTATTTGTTAGGATTTGTGCTGATACTGAAGTAAGACCTATAGACAACAATATAAAATGTTATTTATATTACTATTTATTATTTACGCATGACAAAATAGTGTTCTAACTTCTTTAGTGAACAAATAAAAATATATAGCTTCTGATAACTGAATTGTAAATTGTCAATGAAGGGTGTAATTTGTTTTAAAAGTAATTTTATACTTAACATATATATAGCACCTGAAGATTTCAAAGTTCTTTACAAACATTAATGAACACTCTTGATGACACATCTCTGAGGTAAGGAATTATTAATCTTCCTAATTTACAGACAGGGAAACTGACACACAGCAAGATTAAGTGGCTTGCTGAATGTCACACTGCAAAAAAGAAGCAGAACTAGAACAGAACCCAAGCATCCTGACTACCATTCCCCTGCTCTAATCACCGAGGGCCCAATCTTTCAAGGTGCTCTATGTGGGAAGATCCCTGCACCCATGTGGAATGCCATAAAAGAGTCAATAAGGCATTGCAAAGGTCTGGCTGGGTAAAGCTCCTTGTAGGATTAGGGCCTGAGATCACACTTTGCCAGTCTTGTTAAATTCAATAAATCTTCTACAATAAAAGAGAGGCACTAATCCCTTAAATCCAAAATTTATACTGAAAAGCCTAACACCCTATGAATGTTAGCAGTAAAAGACCTTATTAATTATGTATACAGTGCCTAAAATATTTGAGGCACTTTACAAACAACTAGAAGACAGTCTCTGCCATAGGGAGCTACACAGATAGCTACATTAAACAGATATATAGATTCCAAAACTAGAAAGTACCATTGTGATCATCTAGTCTGACCTCCTCGATAACACAGGCCATAGAATTTCCCCAAAAATATGTTAGCTAATAGATTAGCTAGCTAATGAATAGATTGTTCTGACATGTAATAGATAAGAGATTAGCTAGACTGATCAAATGTGGTAGGTAATAGATAGATGGATCTAATACATAACAGATTAGACGTGATGGCTAACAGACTGGCTAGATAGATCATAGATTAAAGTGATCAAATATGGGATAGCTAATAGATTAGCTAGATGGATCACAGATCAGAGGCTCAGCTATAGATTGACTAAAAGATTGACTAGATAATTATTAAAGCAATCAGATAGGTGAGAGCTGACAGAGTAACTACATAGAGAACAGATTAGACGGGTCAGACATGTGATAGTTAATAGATTGGCTAGACAAATAATAGATTAATCAGATATGTGATATCGAATAGATTAGCTAGACAGGTAATTGACTAGACAAGTAATTGACTAGACTGATTAGACAGTGACCAGGTGGCACAGGTAGCTATAGCCCGAGCAGGCAGCAGGCATCAGACTTTACTGACACAGACTAGTCGGCCTAAGGACGAGCCAGGCTCCCCTGTCCCGTCCCATGGCTGCGTCGGTAGCAGTTGTTGCTGCCCGGCCGCCCCCAGCTCCCCGGGCCACTTACCGAGGAGCCCGCCCAGAAGGGGCAGGAGTTCTTCACCTGCGGGGAGCCGCTCAGGGACAGCGCCCCGAAGCTCAGCGCCACCATGCAGCAGCCCAGGATGAGCTGCAGCAGCCCCAGGGACAGCAGCGGTCTGGCCGGCAGCAGCCCGGGGGCCCCGGCGGCGGCCCGGCGGGAGGACAGAGGAGAGAGCGCCGCCGGGGGAGGCCGATGGTGCTGGAAGCGCCGGAGAGGCGGCAGCGGCGGGCCCGGAGAGGTGGCGGGGCCGGGAGCCGCTGCCTGAAGCGCCGCGGAGAGCCCGGCCATGGGGCAGCAGGAGCCCGGCAGCACCACAGGCAGCGACATGGGGGGCGGCGGCCGCGCCGCTCCGAGCGCGGGAGCGGAGTGTGCGCGCTCGGCCGGCAGCGGGCGGTGCGGGGGCCGGCCCCGAGAGACGCTTCCCGCTGCCGCTGCCAAGCCCTTCCCCGCGGCGCGCCGCCGCCAGTGCCCAGGCTCCCGCGGGCCGGCGCCCAACCGCCCCTTACCCGCCCCGCGCCGGCGCCCAAACGCCCCTTAATACCGTCCACCCCCTTAACGGTCCCGGGCTGACCCCCCAACACCCCCTTAATACCGTCCACCCCCTTAACGGTCCCGGGCTGACCCCCAAACACCCCCTTAATACCGTCCACCCCCTTAACGGTCCCGGGCTGACCCCCAAACACCCCCTTAATACCGTCCACCCCCTTAACGGTCCCGGGCTGACCCCCAAACACCCCCTTAATACCGTCCACCCCCTTAACGGTCCCGGGCTGACCCCCAAACACCCCCTTAATACCGTCCACTCCCTTAACGGTCCCGGGCTGACCCCCAAACACCCCCTTAATACCGTCCACCCCCTTAACGGTCCCGGGCTGACCCCCAAACACCCCCTTAATACCGTCCACTCCCTTAACGGTCCCGGGCTGACCCCCAAACACCCCCTTAATACCGTCCACCCCCTTAACGGTCCCGGGCTGACCCCCAAACACCCCCTTAATACCGTCCACTCCCTTAACGGTCCCGGGCTGACCCCCAAACACCCCCTTAACCACCACGGGTTGGTCCCCATCTGCCTTAGTCCCCCCTCCACCACTCCCTTAGGTACCCTGCGCTAGCCCCCTCCCCCCAAAAAAATCCCTTACCCCCCCTCCCCCATCCCCTTATCCGCTCCAGACTGCCCCCCGATGTGGTACCCATTGTGTGCCACCCTCTTGAACTTTCCATGCTAGCCCCCCCAAAACACTTAACCCCTAAGCTAGTCCCTTCTGCCAGCCAGGCCACACTTACCAAACATCTATGCCAACCCACACCTAGGCTTAACCAGTCTCCTGCTAGTGTCCAATCTCTCCCTAGTCCCCACCCCCCCAACTATTCCTAGTTGTCTGTGCTTAACCTGCCCCTGTCCGCTCTGCCATGCCAAACACTCTACCACAGAAAGCACTCCGCTGCCACTGCCAAACCCTGCCTGACCACCAAACTCCTCTCTAATAGTGTACCAAACCACGTTCAGCTGCTGGTGCCAAGTCCTTCCTTACCCTCTTCTCCAATCACTCCACTGCCATTGCAGCCAACCCCATCACTAGCCTGCCTCTTACCTTCTACTACAGGTTGAACCTCTCTAGTCCGGCACCCTCAGGCTCTGACTGGTACCAAATGAGAGAATTTGACGAACCACAGGAGGACAGTGCGGAATACCATGGGGTCTCCATACGTGAGGGAAGTAGAGGTGAGAGGGGTGCTGCAGCACCCCCAAGCTTTGCACCCGTTGTGGTCCACTGCCACTCAGGGTCCCATACACTGGCCCCCAGTCTGAGGACTCCCATGCTGGCCCCAGGTCCCAGCTGCTGTCCATACACCTGAGGTCCCAGACATTGGCCCCAGATCCTCCCCCTACATTCCAGAGCCTGAACACCACACATCAGCTGTTCGGGGCACTCCAGAAGTGCTGGGAGGGAGGAGGAGTTGGTACATGTGGGCTTTAGGGGGAGCTTGGCACCCACTAATTTTTCCCGTGGGTGCGGGTGCTTCAGGGCTGGAGTGCCTGATGTTGTCTGCTTCCTCTCCAACTAACCCATTTACTGCTAACCCTAACCAATCCTCCTCCCACTAAACCACTCTGCTTCTGTGCAGGGACACTGATCATTGGTTAGCATTAGCCTTTCCCTTGTGTTGTCCAAAATTATTTCTTCTCCACTATTTTTTCCTCCTGGTTTCTCTGGGTTAAACTCCCCAGGCCGCTGCTCTTCCCCCCCCCCCCCCCTTCGGTCAGTGTTACACACAGTGAGTTTGAAGTTTTAAAATAACTCCCCTTGGGAGGAGGGAGGGGGGAAGCAACTGGATTGCATTTCACATTGTTGATTTCTTCCCAAGAGGAGGAGGTTGGGCAGAGGCTGTGTGGGTGGATGGGTGTGTACACACTCTATGTATTGCTGCCTGAATAAAGATTAGGGTAGGGAAATACCTTTCAGTATCTCATTTGTGTATCAGCCTGAGCAAGGCACATTGAAGCTCCATGTTTGTTCTTCTGTTCAACTTGTTGAAATGTTGGAGAGTAGGCTTAGGCCTGTATGCTGCTGTTCCAGTTCAGTCACTACCATTTGAACATGTTGGGCATGTCTGAACATGACTTAGAAAAACAGATAATCTCAATAATGAAAAATATAGCTGTTAGCTAGATAGGAAAACATACCACTCTAAAGGTGTCATTGGTTCTTTTGGCAGCATTTACCCCTTTGCAGAATAAGATTGTAGGTTCAACACTCGAGTAGGACTTTAGCACAGACCTGATGGTGACATTGTAATGTAGTAGCAAAGAGGGGAGGAGCTGCAGCATTAGAGATGGTGCCCTTTGGATTTGGAGATGGTGCCTTTTCTGCCTCTTTCAGTGGGTTGTCCAGCTGGAAATTAAAGATCCCCTAGCACTTTGAAAGGAGTACATTATAACCTTACTGCAGTGGGGTCTAGATTGGTTAATCTTTATACCATAGATTACGTGGGCCCTATCACTGCCAAAACCATACCAAATATAACAGGGTCATAGTGGCAGAATATAATCAAAATATAGGTTAAACCAGAAAATTACTTTTTGGTCTAACCCAAAGTTTACTTCTCCATACACATGGAAAACATCAACCACTGCAGTTCATCTGAACCCAAACACACCAATTCCACCTGTTTCTAGGCCCAAAGCTATTACACACCCATCTCCCTGAGAATCCTCTGAGCAGCCTCTCTTTGGGCTGGTCCCCACTACGGCTTAACGTTCACTTTAGCGTCGTTAAGTCGGAATAAACCTGAACCCCTCCTCAAACGGACGCCATTTGCGTCGATTTAAAGGGCCCTCAAAATTGATTTCTGTACTCCTCCCTAATGAGAGGAGTAGTGCTGAAATCGACCTCTCTGGGTTGATTGTGGAGTAGTGAGGACGCATGGGATGTTATTGGCCTCCACAGGCTGTCCCACAATGCTCCATTCTGACCACTCTAGACAGCCTCACTGCTCCACTGTGACCACTCTGGACAGCACTCTCAACTCGCTGCTCTGGCCAGGTAGACAGGAAAAGACCCGGGAACATTTGAATTGCATTTCCTGTTTGGTCAGCGTGGCGAGCTCACCTGCACAGCTCAGTCACCATTCAGATATCAGCAGCACAAGCCGCCATGCAGAGCTCAGCATCACGAGATGCCATGCAGAGCTCAGGAGCACAGGAGACCAACCAGAGGAAAAGAGCTCCAGCATGGTCCACGCGTGAGGTGTTGGATCTCATCGCTATCTGGGGAGAGGAATCTGTGATGTTGGAACTCCGTAACAACAAACGGAATGCCAACACGTTTGCCAGAGTCTCCAAGGCCATGCTGGAAAGGGGCCACAACAGGGACGCCCAACAGTGCTGCGTGAAAATTAAGGAGCTGAGGTAAGCGTTCCAGAAAGCCAAGGAGGCAAATGGATGCTCAGGGGGCCCGCCCCGAACATATCTGTTCTACCATGAACTGAATTAGATAATGGGGAGCGCCCCCACCACCATCGCACCAGTCTCCGTTGACTCCACCCATGGGATAATCATCAGGCCTGAGGAGGATTCGGATGAAGACGAAGGTGATGACGGAAATATCATGGAGCAGCAGGAGGCAAGCGGAGAAACCCTGTTAGCAGACAGCCAGGAGCTGTTTATCACCCTGGAGCCAGTACCCTCACAGCCATCCCAAGCTGCTGCTACCCCAACTGGCGAAGGGATGTCTGGTGAGTGTGCTTTTTTAAGGGATTAGATGACTCATGATTTTTAAAGGAAGCATTTATTAATGATTAACTTGCCCTAAGGACTTGGCATGCATTCATTGCTGGTCCCTTTTTACTGAAACAGTGAGTCAATATACTCTGCTATGGAGCGGAAATCCTCTATGGACATTTCCATGAAAATTTAGAGCAGGTAGCGATGAATCTTCCACAACAGGTTTCTGGGGAGAGCCGCCTTATCTGGTCCACCGTGATAGGAAACCATCCCATGCCATGAAATTAGTAAATAGTCTGGTATCATTGAGTAGCACAGCATTGCAGCAAATGGACCAGGACTTTGTAAACACTGTAGCAACATGCGTTCTCTATCTCTCTGAGAAATTCTAAGGAGAGTGATGTCATGCATGGTTGCCTGTTTGAAATATGGACTGCTATTACTAGGATGCAGCGGTGGCATCAGTGGGCTCCATGCTTGCAGTGCTATGGCGTTAGCGCAGCGCGGAGAAAGGGCGTGAATAATGGGATGCGTACCCACAGTGCACCACTCGAAATGGTCTCGGCGGTGCGAAAAAAGGGCGCGAAAGTATGAAATGCCTACCCATAGTGCAGCACTCAAAATGGTGCCTGCTGGGGACTCCGGGAACTGTGGGATAGCTACCCACAGTGCACCACTCGCTACGTCAACGCTTGCCACAGTTGTGTGGACAGACACTGACGACTTGATGTGCTTTGTGGGGACGCAAAAAATCGACTGCAAGGAAATCGACCTACTGCTGTAGTGAAGACATACCCTTTGTCTCACCACCAACTTTGGGAAGGGAAGCTAGCTGCCTAAGTTTATCTCTACAGCTGCATTCTCCATTTTACTTCAATATGGCACGTCATGGAAGAGCAGATGAATGCTTAACTAACACAATCAAAGTGATTTTGCTTGGGGTTACATTTGCAATCCAAACTCTTCAGAATGATGCTTTCTAATCTCTCTAGATATACCATGGTCATCCTGTGACATCTAAATGCCTTTACAAATATACAAAGAGTAAACAAGGCTTTGATTCATCATTTTACATAAAGCATCATGCTCATAATAAATAAAGCACTAAATATATTCCTTCATAATACCACATTAGAACATACACATATCAAACATTTCTAAAGCAAGAACAACTTTGGGTCTGTATAAAAAAATAAGATATAAAATTTCATTAATAGGATATAACATTGCTTCTTTACAATTCCTGACATAAATCAAATATAAGCATGGAACAGATTTTAGTATTAGTTGCCTGATCTGTCAAACAGAAGGTGGGAACATAGCTGCTGGCCAAAAAATGTGGATGCATCGAGACAACCAGGGAATCAAAAGGACAATTGCAAAGTTTTAAGCGTCAGCTAAAAGTTGGCAGTTGAACAAGTTTGAGTTTCACCTAAGGGGGTTTTACAAGGAAACCTGGGACATCCTCGCTAAGGGGGACCCTATGGCTCTTGCTCATGAAGCTGGGGGCTGAGGCAGGAAGCAGACTTGCTTGGCTGCCTATTCGAAGCAGCCATAATCCACTGCAGTGATTCTCTGAGCACAGTTGACTCATTATAAAAACTGTGTTAAATTCTTAAATGTTCCCCTCCTCCCCCTTTTTAAAAATGGATGTTTATCAGGCATGTGAAACTACTTCTAAAGGGTAATTTCTGAATAACTCAGAAATAAATTAAAATTGGGGGGTTAAAATTAAAGCACCATCTTCAAATTGCAGTGGACATCCACTGGTGCAATTATACATTCCATGATAAGAGAATTACCGTACTATTTAACCTACCTGCATACTGTGAAGGATATCTCAGTTTGTGATAAGGATCATCTGGCTGGAGTAGTGTCCTATAGAGAACTATCTTCTTGATTGTGCTAAAGGAAAATTGACAGTTTTTTCCCCACATCACAAAAATATCAAGGCATAATTAAGATAATGCCCTCAATCATTGTGTTGTTACATGGCATACAAAAAAGTCTAGTTATATATTCAGGGCAACTATCTGAGCCATAACAGTAGCAATTCTTATTTGAAGAAAGGAATACTTGTTTACATGAATTCTTCCTGTTCTGCTTCAGACTCCTCTTAATGCATTCTCTGTTAATTATTCCCACATTAGCACGTAGTCTTCACCTTTTCAGGCCAAAATGTGTTGATTATTACAAGTTTCAGGTAAGCAATTAAAAAAAAAAGTCAGTTAAAAGCCTTTGTACAGATTAGGTGGAATCAGAAAATATTTAATACATTTTACTAATCTATCAATCCAATAGCCTAACTGGAGAGGGAGGTGGGAAGAAAAAGAGTCAAATGGAATGTGGGGTGAAAAAATTCTAAACATTTATTGAAGGCATTGCAGGATTTCTCACAGTCATCATTTGACACTTCGCTCCCCCTTAATTTTGCTAACCTTCTTAGAGTCTAAATCAGCTGCTGAGATAAGTAGGACCCTGAAAACAATAATAGAGGTAAGTGGTGCATAGTTTGCAACAGCTAGGATTTTCCAGTTTAAATGTTGGCTAGAGTACAAGAAAAGCAAGTTAAATAGCAATTATGTATTTAACAAAAGATGATCCGATATACCAAAGCTCACAATAATATCTATCATAATTCTTGCAAAATCTCTCCATCTATACAGTAGTTAAGCCCCATTTTGCCAACAAACAGTTGAGCTCTTACATTAATATTCTCTCACTGAACCCCACACCCTGGAACTAAATAGCTTTTAACTGAAAACAGAGTCAAATTCTGACCTCAGTTACACCCGCTGCATCTCCGTTGAGACTGTTGGACCAAATTCAATGCTGCTGAACCTACTGAATAACTCAGCTCCTGAACTGAAACTGTCATTAAAAAAATTAAGTCTCTGTCCCTCATTGTTATAGAAAAAAGGTTCAGAATATGAACCAACCAGAAACTTATGGATCAAAGTAGAAAGTAAAACTGCAGTGTCTGAAACAATGCTCGGAGAGATCTGAACTGTTCCATTTGTCTCAATGGATTGTTAATACTAAAGTTTGACAACAACTGTAAATGTTTTACTATCATTTTAGCCAAACATGACGCTCATCTGATTACCCATTGTTTCTGGATGTAGTGGCAGATCTTGAGGTGGGTGTTGAGTGGGGCAGCCAATTGCAGGAGTGGAAAACAAATTCAAATCTCATAATCCTGCACACCTCAATTTTTCTGCCATCTCTGTTCTTTCCATAAGATCAGCCACAATGAGTCAGACCCATGGTGCATCTAGCCCAGTATCCTGTCTTCTGACAGTGGCCAGTGCCAGGTGTTTCAGAGGGAATCAACAGAACAGGCAATTGAGTGATCCATCTCCTGTCATCCACTCACAATTTCCGGCAAACAGAGGCTAGGGACCACCTCTTTTGCTCACCCCTGTTCTACAACTCAGTTACTGGTCACTCATACAAGATTTACAGCACACTGCAATGAAAATTAAATTGAATCCAATATTAAAGTAAAGAAATGGTAGGGTCATACAAGGCCTGGAGCAACACTCTAAATGATTAGGATAAAAATAAATACTGGATGACTACTCATTCAGTGAGCACTATACACCATGTGCACTGACTAAGGCAGGAGTCCTGTGGAAAAAACAGTAAGTAAGCATGTAATTAAAGATGGTCTCATAAAGCATACACACAGGGGGAGACAAATGAAGGTTGTACATGCAACAGCAAATATGACATATCTTACCTTTTGAGTGCTTGACTTTGCAGCCTTAACATTCTTTTAATGTAATTTTTTTGTAAATCTCTCTATATAAAAGTCAAATAGTGTATGCGTGCGTGTATGTATGCGTGTATGTACGTGCACTTACTCCTTCCACACCGTTTGAGCTAGATACTTGAAATTTGGTACAGTTAGAGGTCTTAGGGTCCTAATCAGGGTAAGAGTCGAAAAATTTTCAAATCTCACCTCTGACGCCCCCCAGGGGTGAAATTATTTAAAGGCCAATCACATCAGCTGGGCAGCTGCTGTTCTCTGTGACATAGTTATGATGTCATAATACCCCCTCCAATGGACCCCACATTCTCTCAGCTCTCTGCCTCCTCCCCCCTCCAACGGACCCCGCACTCGCTCAGCTCTCAGCCCCCTGCCCCGTCCAACGGACCCCGCACTCGCTCAGCTCTCTGCCCCTCCCCACCTCAGACGGACCCGAGTTGGGTTTGGTCAGAGGATAAGTGAGGTAGGGGTGTCGGGTTTGGTCGGGGGGGTGAGGTGGGGGTGTCGGGTTCAGTGAGGGGTGAGGTGTGGGTGTTGGGGTTGGTCAGGGGGTGTTGGGTTTGGTGGGGGGGTAAGGTGGGGGTGTTGGGTTTGGTTGGTGGGGTGAGGAGGGGGGTCGGGGTTGGTCGAGGGGTAAGTGAGGTGTGGGTGTCGGGTTTGTTTGTGGTGGTAGGTAGGGGTGTCGGGTTTGGTTGGGGGGGAAGTGAGGAGGGTGTGTCAGTTTGGTCTACGGGTGGTGAGGTGTGGGTGTTGGTCAGGGGGTGTTGGGATTGGTAGGGGGGAGACATGGGGGTGTTGGGTTTGGGTGGGGTGAAAATGTAAGTCGGGGTTGGTTGAGGGGTAAGTGCGGTGGGGGTGTCGGGTTTGGTCGGGGGGGGGTGACGTGGGGGGTTCAGGTTTGCTCTCTGCCCCCTCCCTCCTCCAACGGACCCCGCACTCGCTCAGCTCTCTGCCCCCTCCCCACCTCCGACTGACCCGAGCAACGCCGGGTATTTTCACTAGTCTATATATATAAAAGTCAAATGGTGTATGAGTGTATGTGTGCGTGCATGTACGTGCACTTACTCCTTCCACACCGTTTGAGCTAGAGACTTGAAATTTGGTACAGTTAGAGGTCTTAGGGTCCTAATCAGGGTAAGAGTCGAAAATTTTTCAAATCTCACCTCTGATGCCCCCCAGCGGTGAAATTATTTAAAGGCCAATCACATCAGCTGGGCAGCTGCTGTTCTCTGTGACATAGTTATGATGTCATAATACCCCCTCCAACGGACCCCGCACTCGGTCAGCTCTCTGCCCCCTCCCCCCTCCAACGGACCCCGCACTCACTCAGCTCTCTGCCCCCTCCCCCCTCCAACGGACCCCACACTCGCTCAGCTCTCTGCCCCTCCCCACCTCCGACGGACCCGAGTTGGGTTTGGTCAGAGGATAAGTGAGGTAGGGGTGTCGGGTTTGGTCGGGGGGTGAGGTGGGGGTGTCTGGTTTGGTCGGGGGGTGAGCCGGGGGTGTCGGGGTGGGTGAGGGGTGAGGTGTGGGTGTTGGTCGAGGGGTGAGGAGGGGGGTCGGGGTTGGTCGAGGGGTAGTAAATGAGGAGTGGGTGTCAGGTTTGTGGTGGTAGGTAGGGGTGTCGGGTTTGGTTGGGGGGGGAAGTGAGGTGGGTGTGTCAGGTTTGGTCTACGGGGGGTGAGGTGTGGGTGTTGGTCAGGGGGTGTGGGGGTTGGTAGGGGGGAGACATGGGGTGTTGGGTTTGGGTGGGGGGGGTGAAAATGTGAGTCGGGGTTGGTCGAGGGGTAAGTGCGGTGGGGATGTCGGGTTTGGCCGGGGGGGGGGGAGGTGTGGGGGGGTCAGGTTTGCTCTCTGCCCCCTCCAACGGACCCCGCACTCGCTCAGCTCTCTGCCCCCTCCCCACCTCTGACTGACCCGAGCAACGCCAGGTATTTTTGCTAGTTATATATAAATAATACAAAGAATAGTGTACTAACTGGGCTGGACTGGCATTGTTTGGGGACATGAATGGTGCCACATACTTTTGGGGTCTCCCAGGCTGTGTAAAACAAAAGTCCAAGGCCTACTGACTTCAGACTCAGAATGACTACACTCATATTTATGGGATTCTTCTGCCTATAAAAAGGGAAGTAAACTAAATTAGAACACATGAGGGACTATAACCAATGAACTGAGAGTTATGCAAGGTGTTCAAATGCAATGACTATTATAAAAGCCTAGACCAGTTCAACTCTTTAAATGGAAGAATTAATTTTGCAAAAGAGTTTACTAACTCACCATTGGCGATGTTTTTTTTTTTTTCCTTAAGTTTTCAGCTACATAGTAAACCCTCCTCCCCAGCCCACCTAAGAGTGTTTTGTTCTATTCCTTTAGTAAAGCAATGAAATTCTACTGTGTGAAATGTCATGCCTAACGAAACACCTTGAAAGTTATATTTTGGTGTGTTTTAAAGTAGACCATTTTCTATGGGTAAGTGAAAATTTTATAAAACAAGAAACTTTTCTATTACCCTCTAAGCACTTTTTTTCCAGTGGAGTGGAGAGAGAAATAAAATGCCCTAAGGTCCAAGTGCTACATGTTTAAAGTCTCATTGTAGCACTGTATCTTTTTTCCAGATTCAGCATGTTGAAGATTGGTTTTGTTTAGTGTTCTGAAGCTCCCAATAGGAGCTAAATCTGCTTCAACGACATCAACAGCAAACCTCCCCTGAATTCAATAGTGCAAGACTTTTGGCCATAAAACAAGCAAGCAGCTGAAATGGAATAGTTAATAAAGGTACAAGGCATTACCAAAATATTTACTTATTGAAATAAAGATAGGTGTGAGATGTCTGTCTAGAATATAACCATTTATTATTTTGTGGTCCATATCAATTTAAAAACATAATTAATTGAATTTCTACATCATATTCTCAATTTCAACCCTTCCTGGCGTCATACCAGCTAGTCTACAAAGGTACCTTTCCCCTGTACAGTCAATGTTTATAAAAGCAGTATACCAATCTATTAGCTTAGAAAAATAACATGCCGGGGAAACTATAGCCATGAAACAGATACAAAAGTTAGGCAACTGAGTAAAACACCCTTTAGTAAATTATGGCTTTGCACAAGTATCAGATATCAATATGAACAATTTAAGACACTTCTTGTTAAAGGCACTCATAGTTCTTTTTTTAATTTAGTTCTCTTGCATTAAAAAGTGTTATGTCTTTGATCACATTTTCATAACAGTGGAACAGTCTAAAAAGGCAGTTTTAAATGAGAGAAAAAAGTTTACTTTTTTAAACAAATGTTAAACTACGAAAATACCAAGAATTTAATACAAGCTTTCAAACGGGTA
Source organism: Sternotherus odoratus (assembly GCA_032164245.1). Lineage (NCBI taxonomy): Eukaryota > Metazoa > Chordata > Testudines > Kinosternidae > Sternotherus > Sternotherus odoratus. Next base: position 28,039,580 of record JAVMKO010000007.1, on the reverse strand, counting down.
TTGGTCCTTATAAAACAGGCAACAGCATTTAGGCAAAAGTGATTTTTTTTTCTTAGATACTCAAAACAAATAGTCTCAAAAAGTAAGTCCTCCAGTTCCAGTGGGTGAATATGTTCAAGGCACCCTATAACCTCCAACAAAAATATAACTTTATAATTAACCAGAGCTCCATTTTGGCTGTTGAAGGAAGTGTCTGAAATTAGCATTATAGATGCATGAGCTAGTCTGTCTATAATTCTGTGTCCCTATATCTGGATGGCTGTCCATAATATCCCCTCTTGAAATTGTCTGATAGCTGCCGATGGTAGTCTTCCTCCTCTGCGTCACTGCCGTAACTTCCTCGATTTTCTAGGGAAGGCCTGGAAGGGGGTTTCTGAGGCTCTGGAGGTCTGGAACTAGCACAGCAAAAAAAACAAGAGAGTAAAGACGTCAGCACTTTCTGTTCTGAAAAGTGGAAGAACACAAACCTATAATCAACTGCAAACTGTTCACTAAGATATGAGGACATGCCAATTATATGCTAGCAAGGCTAACCATGACCCCGTCCCTTCAGCTCTCTCCACACCACTACTCCCTTCTCCACCACTCTGTTACTTCACCATTATTTTCTATACTGACTACTTGGTGTCCTTCCTCTCTTGCCTTCATGATTGTTCACGTCTTCAAACAGCCTCCTGCTCCTAGTATGCCAAGCACCCTTCTACTCCTTGCCTGAAGACTTCCTATACTGATCTCCCCACCGAAGAGGTCTCCACTCCTCCACAGGCCTCATGAACATTTCTAAGAGTTAGATGGTAAGCCCTTTGATACAGGGGACTAGTGTTCTTTTGAAAAAAGTTATAGATTATGAAGCTAATTATTTATATAGAATATAAACAATACTGCACAGCACGTTAATAATTCTCTACAGAGGAAAGGAGTGAGATTTCACTGATTTTCAGCAGCTACCATTCTAGACGCCATGCTGAGCACTGGCAAGAGGAAGCACTCCTCCCCACATTCTTTTAAGATCCCGAATGACTTAGAATAAAGCAACGATGCTGTTTAATAGTGTTGATTTAGCTAATTTCATTACGCTTCCTATGAACACTCTTTCTAAATTGTCAGTTGCTTGTTTCTTTTATCTTCATCATTTGGCTAAAATAAATATTTTACTCCTCCCTAAACACACCACCACAGATGCCATAAGCTTGCAATTCATATAGCTTTGCAATAATAAATTCATCAAGGAAATGCTGCAATGACTGTTCTGGGGCCTTTCCAATTTGATTATACTTTAATCCACCAAAGGAGCTGACTGTGGGGAAAAAAAGAAAAGAAAAACCTCACAACTCATTAGGTCCTTCCCCATCTCCAAAAGTTACAAATGAGAAGGGCAAGAGAACTAGAAGATTTCTAAATGAAACCATAACAGATCCTTCAAATTGTTTATTGCAGGTTTTGCTTAAGCAACTGTCCAAGTCATAATGGTGAATAAGCAAAGTAGAGTGGGTAAGGCACCAAGACTGGATATCTGTCCATAACTCTATAGAAACACTCCCATTAACTTCAGTGAACTTTGGATCAGGCCCATGGTGGTTCTCCTGACTCTGTACTGACTCACTGTCTCCCGTTGTGCAAGTAACTTAACCCCATTTTCCTCACCCATAAAATGCATATAATAATGAACTGTGCAAAATCAGAGTTTACCACCCTTACTGACATTAAGTATTATCGTATACCCCAAGTAGTCCCACTGTAAGCCATGAAACTTGTCAAATCACATTCAAATATTGATTAGTATAGCACAACAATCCAATTTCTGACACATAAGGGATAGCCTTGAAGGGTTGAAGTACAAGTGATCTTGTGTGTACGTCTAATTATGAGACACAAAATGAACTGGCACCATAAATCTCTTAGTAATATACGAGATCTGTGTGATTCTCTCTGAGTAATTCAAGTGCAGCAGTGTGGACCAGTCTGAAAAAGAGATATAAAGGAAAGATTCTGAAAGGAAGGCCTTGCAGAAGCGACTTCTGTCAAGGCAGGTCAGCTCTAGAGCCTCTCATCTTTGACACCGGGTAAATTTCAGGAATCGCTGGTAGTGTCAGGGCTTGATGGCACTAGTTGCATGAGTAAGGGCTGCATAATCAAATTGTTCTTGATGGTGAAATAAATATAAACCAGAGGAGTATTTTCAAGTGGATCTGTCTTACCTCATCGGTTGAGGCCAGTTCTGGTCTGGCTTCTGTGTTTTGATTGGGACAGCATAGATATCTGGGTGTTTCTGGGCTATTTCCAGCTTTAAAAAGAGCAGGAGAAAAAAAAAATAGGCCTTTCAGTTTATACAGTCAGGAGATCTTAGACTGAGCAATGTTGCTCTGAAAAGGAATTAAAATAAAAATGGATGATTGGTCTTCTTTCCTACTCCCACAATGAGATAGATTTTAATGTAAAACAAAACACTGTACTGCCAAAATAATAAATAAAAATAGAACAAAGCCATTAACCTATAGTAGCTACTATAGGAAACCTTTTAATAAAGCATAGTCTATATCTGTACCCTCCTACCTACTCCTTCAATAGTGAGAGTGCTTATACCACGGAATGTTGTTTGTATTATTATAGGTAAAAAAAATATACTGGACAGACTGAAAAAGTAGGTTACTACTTACCCTGGCATTCTGTGCCTCTTGTAGCTCCTGCATTCTTTGCAACCTTGCCTTGTGATCCATCTTCTCAAATATTTTAACTTTCCCCAGGACAGATTTTGGAGCATTCTCTTGTCCATTTACATCTTCCTCTGCCTTTTCCTCCTCCTCTGCAGCTGGAACTGCTGGTTGAGATGTCTTCAGTATAGGACGCCCAAAGGCAGGTTTCACAGAAATAGGAGGTGCTGCTGCCTTGGATAATATGGCTGAAGTCTCATTGCTGACAGTGCTAGAGCTATTTGGTTTGGATTCATAGTTCTTGGGAAAGTCATAAACATCCTCTTTGTTTTGTAGTTTACCCTATAGGTATTATAAGAACACACTGATGTTTACACATAGCAGCAACTTCAGCATCTTTAGATGAGTATTTTCATTTGAACTTGGTTATATTTGTGCATTTTTGTATTGCCCATCTTTGTTCAGAAAGGATTAAAGCACTGAGTATTTAAGTATATAGGAGCTTTGTCACTGACTTGAATAGAGGCAGAATTAGTAACAACATCTTACACTGTATGCAGTGTTGTAGTGAGCAGTAAAAACTGACCTGTCTATTTAATTATTTAAAGATTTCTGGAAGGAAAAGAGAAAGAACAGGAAGAATCAGAACAAGAGGTTTTTCTGGATTATATGGAGGAAAATATTCTTCAGAGCTGAAACTATTACACGGGGCACATGCCTATTTTCCCTGCAATCACCATTTCAATTACATGTACTTCTACCCAGCCCAACCTCTATTGCCAAGGCATATTTGAAAGGATGGTGGTTTAAGTGTCAAGTCAGTGTATTTTGTACAACGCAGACCAGTCCTGGTGTTCACCTCCATGAAGAAAGTCAAAGGCTTGAACACAGGATTTCATTAATAGCTGCAACACCTTTCTTGAAGTGATGCTGGAGCACAGTTTGGCACGACTACTTAAAAGGTAAAAATAAAAAAGCCAAGAGGATTTCCTGTCATTCCACTGCTGTTCTGAACCAGCTCCCAGCAAAGAGTTTATTAAATTAAGAAGGAGGGATGATTTAAGATGTGTCTCAACTTCTCCCCAGCTGAGACATTCAGGAAGATCTTTCTTTTGGGCTTGGTAAGGGAGCAAGAGTGCAGGAATTTCTCTGGGAAAGAGATCGGGAGATAAATGGGTAGTTTTCCAGCTAGTCACCAAACCCTCTAATGAAACACATGGTACCATTTCTAAATCTCAATCTCCCTTCCCAACCAGCTGCCAAGATCTTCCAACAGCTCACAATCCTCTTTGTCAATTCCCCTTCATTCCTCCTCCCAAACTGCATTTTAGCTCCCAACAGCGGGTTATCCTAATAGAAGAAACACAGCCCACGATGTACAGAACCAGGTGGGTTCTTTAGAAAGATGATCTCTATCTTCAAATTGATTTTCACAAATTACCTTAGGTGGCTCAGGCTTGAATGCTGGAGGTGGGCTGGGATCTCTAAGTATCTCTCTGCTACCAGCCCTTTTCATTTGAGCTTTTGGTTCTGGGCTGGGTTTTCTTATACTCTACAAAAATATAAGAAAAAGTTAATCAAGACTATTAAAGTATTTTTTGACTTATTTTAACCCTATCCTTTTGGGCCAATTACCAGTAGTCACAAAACTGGCAATGACACGACCGCTATCACTGTAAAAGTTAACGTCTGCACTCCAGGTGACACGATCAATGAAACTAGAGAGTTAGGCAAGCAGCTTAACTTTTATGCTAGAATTAATATGACTTTATAATTCTATACCAGAGCTAGCATAATGCTGCAGCTGGAATCATATACTTTTCTTAGGCACCAATTACAAGGGATATCTTCTATTACCATTTAACACATATGACTTTCAGGAAGTCCCTCTCTTGCCAACAGTCCAAATACCTTACCTCTTCATGCTGCACAGGCTCAGAAGACCGGCTAATAGAGGAAACACTTGGTTCATCTGATGGCTCATCAAGCTCATTGTCCGTGTATGCACCTCCTTCTCCATCTGTGTCTTCCAAGTCACTAATCAAGCGGCTGTCACAGCTCAGGTAGTCGGCACCCATAGCTGTTAGATATGACATGCGATCTTCCATGTCGTCATCCATTCCTTCCATCTATCAAAGTGGAAGATTAGATTTGACTTCATCCCCCATTTTAGTTTGCAGTAACATTTATTGTACAAAACACCTAAGAAACAGAAGCACGTGAAACTGCAAGAATTCTGTGTCTCCCAAGAACACGAAAACAACTCCAATAAAAAAATTAATATGTATGCCCTATCAGCAGCTACATGCCAGTTTTAATAACAGGAGCAACATGATAAAGTTACACATATCAAACACACCACCATATCCTGTGCTATTTGTCTCTCAGTTGCACACTGCAAAGATTTCAGATTAGTATAACTTTTCAATATATACAGGTGTTCACTATTTTGGGTGATGGGTTTGCCATCTGACCACTCTGAAAGGGAATTATTCCCAGAACAGAAAAACAACTTAGCATGTACAGTATGAGCTGTTTGACCACATACCTTTCCTTCCGATACCCATACTGCTTCAAATTGCTGTTGCTGAATTGTATCTTTGAGGCTGCCGTACCAGCTATCATTGGCTGAATTCAAATTGATGGTAGCTGTAGACATTTAAACAAATATATGCATTAGTATTTTCATATAAATTATATGGTCATTTTTACTAGAACACTTTTGAAAGGAAAGTTAGCTTTTGTTGGCTTTGAGGGGGAAAAAGGCTGAATAAATGCCAGCCCTTTCATTATTCCCCTTTTTTTTTTCCAGAAATAAGTTTTATTACAATAGCAAAGTTCAATACAAACATTTCTTTATAATGAAATACATCATCAAGACAGTGAACTTCTAATTGTCCAGGAAGGGTTTGCACATGATCACAGATTACCGTACAAGATGATCTCTTACTCTGAACAGCATTAATTTAGTTTCTCAAACAAACACATTTTTCCTCCTATATCCACCACTCTTTTGGAAGAGGAATTAGAGACAGATACTTGCTTACCTGTAAAAAGGTAGGAACAAGTCTTCTTCAGCTTATTTGCTTGATCATAAAGCTTCCGGGAACTCTTGTTAGATGTGGGACTTAGCCTTTGTCTCATAGTTTTCACACCCTGTTTACTGTCTGGGTTGAAGAAGACTACAATTGGGAACCACTGGGTATAGTTCAACAGATCCACCGCTTTAGGAGTCACATCCAACAAAGCATGTTTATTCTGTTAACAAGAAGAGGATATGAAGATAATGGAAAATGTCCTGCTGGGGAGATGGTGCAGATGGGCTGAAATTATTAGAATTACTAAAGCTGTAGAGCCTACAGATTTGAATGCAAAACCAGAATGTTGTCTGGTAAAGAGCCTTTATTAGCAGCACTGCCCAAGTCAGTGCTGTAGTTGAAAAACAAAAGAGCTGGAAAAACAAAAGGGCCAGTTATGGCCCTCCCAACCAAATCTCTCCCCCAAATCCCACCACATACTGGGACTAAAACAGGCACCTCCCCTCTGCTTGCACCTACATTTTTTGGATATTCAAATAAAACAGTACATGAACATGGTATTTAAAATTGGACAATTCAATGTAGCAGAGAAAGATATAACATGATCCAATGGCTGAAAACTGAAGCTAAATAAATTAGACTGGATACAAGATATATATTTTTAACAATGAGAGTAATTAACCATTGGAACAATTTACCAAGGGTCATCACTGACCATTTTAAAATCAAGATTAGAAACATCCAAAAGATCGGATATTTTGTGGAAGTTCTATGGCCTGCAGAAGACAGCAAGTCAGTCTAGATAATCACAGTGGTCCCTTCTGGCATTGGAACTATGACTCAGATACAAATATACTAACTCTGACATTGTGTGCACTTTCTTACTCTGTTCCCATTTCATTAGTCCCTTCACTCTTGTTTTCATTATTTTCCTTTTATTTGCATAGAGATTTTCTTTTCTTTTCCCACCCTCCCCATTTCTTTACTGTGCCCCTGCTCACTCATCATCTTTCCTCACCAGAATTATTTCCCCAGTCTTTAGGCTGCTATTCATGTTGAGTGAATAGCCAGGACACAGCTCACATTTTCTGCTGGTTACAGCCTCCTACGTATACTACCAAAACTTAACATAAATATCCTCTGTAGGCCTCATCCCATTCAAACTACACACTGGGAAAGGCTTCTCAGGTGAAATCCTGGTCCCACTTAAGTCAATGGGAGTTTTGCCATAGACTTCAGTGGGGTCATGTTTTCACCTCAGAACATATTTCTTTTGCCTACACGGGTTCTCTCCCCCTCAGGCTTCCTGGTTGCCATCCCTGGACTTTTGAGCTCCAGTGGTAATCTTTAAAAAGTCACCATTTGCTGACATTTCACACAGTTACCATAGCTATTTTCTATTTCAAATACATAGGTAGTAACTGTTATCAAATATTGACTTTTTAATGGCCACAACTGCAGTTAGAGTTTAGGATGAAGGTAAAGGTGGCCCTGGCAGTTATAGGGTATCTCTCCACCATAAACGAAGATAAGTGTATTGCATACCCACCTGTAGCTTTTATCCAGATGGCATGGCCAACAATAGTTGTGAACACATGATGGCACAGACTTCAGCCCTAACAATTCACATATATAACCAGAGTCCTCAGCAGGTTTGTACTGGGGCCATCACATCTTCACTATTCTTGTTACTGATTCTAGCTAGGTTAAATGAAAATGCCTACCCGCTCTACAATTACACCTCACTTGCAGTGTAGATGGACCCATAGATACTGTAGAGCCAGGATGACATATTGAAACATCCCAGCTCTGTTCAAGGACTGGACCCCGGTGTGGTTTAAACGTAGGCTACAGATAGCTTTTCTAAAAATCTGAACATTTTAATTGGGTCAATACAGGGCCAAATTCATGGCTAACATAAATGGGCTCATCTCTAATGTGGTCTCTGAAGTACACATTCACAGGAAATTACTGATATGAGAAAAACAAAAATCAAGACGGGTGATCCAGTTACCCCACAGTTCCGCCTTCATTTCAAATGCATGTTAACACATTTATTTTCTTGCGTATTAATATGTTAGAATTCTTTCTCCAAGTTTTTAGGAGGATTCTTGGTGGAGGATTCTCTGTACTTTGAAGTCCTTAAACCAAGATTTGAGGACTTCAATAGTTCAGATATAGGTGAGGTATATTGTAGGAATGGGTGAGTAGAATTCTGTGACCTGCATTGCAGGAGGTCAGACTAGATGATCATAATGGTCCCTTCTGACTTTAAAGTCTATGAGGAGCAAAATAAGCAAACATCTGCTTTTGATAGGAAATGTTTTTTCAAACAAAAATACTTTACCTGCTCAATAATTTGCCTCACAGTGTTCAAACGCACCACACCAGTTAATTTCTCTGAACCTGCATCTTTGGGTTCCGTCTCTGCAATGACAACAGATGGTTTTTTCAATTGTAAAACGAGTGTTCAAATTACCCTTCCCCCAAAATTCAATGCTGAAATGCCAAACTGCTGAAGAAAAAGTAATGAATAACTTACTGGCAGTTTGATACAGATCAGGCGAGTCGTTTGACAGCTTTTCCATTGCTATATCTGCAATGGGGCCAAATATCACCACAGGTCTCTTAAAACCAGCTGAAGAAAAAAATATTAGGACAAAAGGTCTTTACACATAAAATCACCATGGCAATACGTATTGAAACAAACATACAGAAAAGGCTCAATTTAATCTTTAAGACTGATATCCTGGAAGTATCTGTAAGCTTCATATTATACCTTTCACACACACACACCCCCCACTCCCCTCCCATCTTTTAGTTTGCGCATTTGCGCATTTACAGTACAATTTCACTAGTCTGCCCTGCAGTGAGCTACAAGCTCTCGAAGCCACGCTAAATGCAGTGAGACTACTCTTATGATAAAAAGTTACAAACATGCTTAAGCATTTGCAGGATCAGAGCACTTTACAGTGGCAAAGAGTGGAGAGAGTTGTTATTCTGAGACCAAGGCAAGTAACATAATGATCCTTGTAAGCCAGTGGGAGAGGGCCATATTGTGCTTAGTGACCCCCCCCCCCCAAAGTGTTTTTACTACTTTTTATACCTGTTGGCACAGTAGAACCAACACAACACAGGAGAATGGAGACTATCCTGACTCGTACAACATCAGGATAATTATTACAGGGACAAAAATTCTTCCCTGTGCTACATCCAGGCAACTCTATTAATAAAGGCAATGGGATTACACCAGTGTAACTGAGTGTTGTATTTGCCCTAAAGAATCATTATTACACATGTATATGAATGATCCAGAAAGAATACAGCTAGACTTTCAAATCCCAGGTTATGTTTGCAAGGCTGGCCAAAAAATACCAACACACATCTGTTTACTTGGGAAGTTAGCAAATTTGATGTAGAAGTAAAGGAGACACACATGGACTTCAAAGAAGCGGTGTTTGCAGTGACCCTTTTCAGAGCAGAGGACAGCTGCACTCAGAAGTTAGAATCTTGACCAGGAGAATAGCATGTTACCATTTTCTGTTAAACTTTACATTTAGCCTAGAGCCCAAGACGGGTGGCGACACTTATTAAGTTGCCACATAAATGACAGTAACATTTGGGCAGTAACAGCAAGCTGTGAGTAGGTGCTCAGTTCTGTAAAGTTTCACTCACCCTCTCGCAGCAGAACTCGCTCATAGGCTGGGAACTTTGTGCTAACAGATGCAATCGCTGTCAGATCTTCACGACTCTTTCTCAGATTCTTTTTCATTCCAGATCGTTGGCCACGCATTCTCCAGAAATCTGCTCTGTCACTTGAGCCATCTCTTTGGGCATTCTGAACACTGGCCATCTGCTCAGCTCTGAAAGGAACAGCATTGAATCCATTTGAAAAATGCTATCAAAGGGAAAACATGCCACACTAAAGGAAGAACCTCAGCAGAATCCAGGATATGAATTTGTAACTACAGTGGACAACTCAGCACGTAGGCAATCTGTGAAGGGGTATCCAGGGACTCTTCCCTGAAGCAAGCAAAATTAATATCAGAGAGATGCTCTGACTTATCTCAGCTGCAAGATTTATTGTGTATGAATAAAGCTTCTGGCTGCTAAGGCAAATGACAAACGTAATGTATGCAAAGTTGCCGCTCAAGGAAAAGGTGGTGTTTTATGAAGATGGAAAGAGAGGAAGCAACCCATCACAAAATGATGGGCAAACTGCTTAACGACCACCTCCTGCTCTCCATTATCTCGTCCTCCGATATCTTAAATTGAGTCCAAAAGGTAAAACCCTCTTGGTCAGATCAGTATAACAGGAATAGACAAAGGTGCACCACATAGGAAAAGAAAATCAAGCAGAACATGAGGGAAGTACACTGTAAAGTTATATAACTTTAGGAACTTTTGTGTAGCAGAATTGAAGATTTTTTCTTAAAATAAAACTGTGACTATATTGAAAGATATATATCACTTAGATACAACTTTGCTGCACTCTGAAACTCTTCATTAAAAGCACACCAGATAGCCAAGCACTGTTTAAAAATCTCTCTGAATTAACTGGGGTTTGTAAATTTAGCAAAAAAAATTCCCACAACAGTTCAGTTACCCATAGTACTTCAAAGAATACAATTAAAAGTGTCCAGACACGAAAACACACTTTCCCCAAGAACATACAGCATACAGAAAAGTATTATAGGCTTTTTCCTCAGCACTCATCACTGTAATACCCAAGTGCCTCATTTATGCTAATTAATTTAACTTGCCCTCTCCTCTCTCATTTGAGGTAGGAAAGTATTATTCCCATCTTTCAGATGGAGAACACACACATTTGAAAGAGTATGCACTTAGTTCAAGATCTTATAGGAAGTCTCCAGCAGAACTGGGATTAGAACACAGATCTCAAGTCTGAGTGCAGTATCTTTGCTACAAGACCATCTTTGCTCAGCTGTTACCGACTAATACCACAATTTAAAAAGTTAATTTTACACACACTATTGTTATGAATGTGATCACTTGAGGGACGGATGGTGTCCATGTTCTTTTCCCCTCCTTCCTCTCCCAAATGAGTTATAGGAGGTGAGAATAAAAGATAGGTTGGGGGTGAGGGGGAAGGGGAATCTCTTATTTTAAACATTGGGTGGGTGGGTAGGTAGGAAATCAATGTACCTGCTTTTATTTGGAATGATGCCCTTTTCCAGTTCATTTCCAATTCTCACAGCCAGCCAGTTACCCAGTTTGCCGTCGTAGAGTGTATCAACTACTCGGAAGATCTCCCCTCTGGTGAATGCTAAACTCTGTGGAGATTCCTTCTCACATTCAAAGTGACTCCTTATAAAAAATGAATCCCCTCTGCCACAGGCCATTATGTCTCTATACACTGAAAAAGAAGACATCATTTAGTTTAACTTTGCTAAATAGATGTCCCATATCTTGCTCTGACATCATCTTCTATGGGTGGTGATGTACTCACTTGCACTTCAAGCCTATCTTAAATACTGTAGGGCTAGTGAAGGAGAGATTAAGCTGTTGTTCTAGTCAGAAAACTTTGAAATTTCTCCCCTTCAGCCCCAGGGTGTGAAAGAAAAGGTGAACTGGCATGTTCTTATGCCTGTCTGCCCTTTTATTCCCTAACAGCACACCCCCTCCCCCCTTCATTCCATCTGATTTGCTCTGGAACTTGTCAACATCATTGCTTTAGTCCGCCAGTGGAAGTGAGAGGTGTGCTGCACTGCCTCAGGGTTTGCATCCATAGCATTCCCAACTACTGCCAGCACAGGAATTGGATATTTGAATTCAGATTCTTCATGCAGCCTTTCGGCTTTCCCAGCTCTCTCCCTATATTTCCAATTTTAAAATAATTTGTACATTACTAAGACTGTTCACACACACACACACACACACACACACCTAAAACCAAGCAAGCAAATATTTGTATTTGTGCCTTATTATCTTATGGATAAAAGCCCTACATTGCTGACATGACAACAATCCCCCTACAGATCCCATGGCTGAAGGGAAAGGCAGCAAGGAACAGCATCTTGGCTGCTGAAGGTAGTAGCGACTAGGCATGGGGGACAAGAACTAAATGGCAGAGGTTCAGAGCTAGCAAGAGGTGCTTATCACAGGCTGGGTGAATGAGTAGAGGAGCAGGGTTCTTCTTTGACCAGCTGAATGGTGAAGCAGCCAGCCCACCTTCTCCTCCATATGTCCAGGATGGGAGTCAGCTGGACCCAAAAGCAACAATTTTCTACAATGCTTAAAACGAGGACAATTAAAAAGTGTTTTGATAAGTGAGTATGAGAAAGAGCATTTGCGATGTCCTTAGCAAAACACAGCTGAGTTGAAAGGCCTGTTGTTCTTTTCAATGCCTGTCACACTTAATCATAACAAACATCGTCACACCTTCGGTGCCAGGTGCCTACCTTCATATTTGCTCTGAGCCAAAATGGTCACCATTTCACCTTTGGGAATTTCTAACAGGTAGAGAACAGCATCCTCCCGCACAATGCCTCTAAAATCCTGTGTGTTTACCTGATGCAAAAGAAATGTTTTAAGGAAAAGTTAGTCTAATAAAGTCCTAAAAGAGGAAAGGAAAAGGCTATTTTATTATTATTATTATTTTAAAGTATCAGTACAGAGGTTCCTTGGTTTATGCCAATGGACATTATAGATATTTAGAAGATGAATTACCTATAACTATGAGTGACATCCTGAAAGTATCCTGTTCTTAAGGGCACTCTGTGAAGGGCTACAAAATGCCTGAACATGGGCACAGATGGCCAGGATACATAAGGTCCATTTCCAGATAAGGCTACATCTGTTTCCACATATTATGCTGTTATCTAGTTAAAACCCCATCTATTCTAAGTATACTGCTGTGCTAAGTAATCAAGGAACTTCAAATAATATGATGCAATGGTGTGCTGCTTCAGATGTTTATAAATTCATCACAGGACTGTACCCTAGTTTCAGTATCATCCAGACGCATCTTGGTCACCAAGAGTTGTGAGCACATCTTCCTGTGGTTGCCTCTCAACTGCACTCACCCTACTCCCTTTTCCATGTGTGTTTACTTGGACACAGAAGTGATGTTCACTTCCTTGAACCAACTGATAGGGGAAGAGCTGTACTGGAGTGCAGTGGCTCCCAGTGCAAGGTCTTTGGGCCAGTCAGGGTTTATTTGCAGAAGGAAAGCAGAGAGAGAAAAATCAGACAGAGAAGAAGAATCAATGCTTTAGAAAAGGGAGTTGTTATTTCAAAACCTGTTCAGGCCAGCAACCAGTTGGAGAAATGAAAACATGAGAAATTGGGGGTTATGGGACTGAGAGACCCCATTGAAATTTGTTAGAATCTATATTGATTGAGAGTGCTTTGGGATAAGGCCCAACTGATACAGACAGGAGAGAAAACTTGGGAGGAGGACATGATAGACAGAAAGAGGAGAGCCACGCTCTCAGAAGAGATTTTTGGGGTAGAAAAACAACAATAATAATGATGGAAACCTAAGGAGTTTTGATAAAATAACATCTATCGCCTTTTATTCACTAAAATGTGAGTAAAGGAAGGGAGAAAATAATCAGATCATAGAGGAACAAAAGCTAAATGATGGGTGGGAGAGAGGGGAAGATACCCTGGTCTCATGCTTTGTGGTCTGTTTTCTCAGCTGGAGAGTGGAGGAGTCACCAGAGAGTGTATCCACTTCCATCTTTGGGCATTTGTGTTGTGTAACATTTCTACCAACTACTCCTCCTATTGAATCTTAATGAATTTTCAACAGCAGAAGTCAAAATTTAAGAATTCTGATTAAAAAATCATGCCCTGGGAATAGTGACCATGTCCCTAGGAATAAAGTAATATGGATTTATGCTTTTTTCAGATTGATAAAAGTAAAAAAAGTGATTTCTTTCACATGGTATCAAGGAACAAGCAGTTTTAGTTGCAGGGCTGAACATATACATTGATACCTTAAGAATCTGATCTCCTTCCTGTAGCCCCTCCTGGTCAGCTGAAGTGCCTTCTTGAATTCCAGCGACAAATATCCCTACATCATTCCCACCTGCCAGCCGTAGACCCACACTGTCTCCTTTCTTGAATTTTACCATCTTCGTATTAGGACTAGAGTATTCACATGCAGGAAGAGAAAAAGGCCAAATATTATGCATATGACACCAATCATTTGTAGGAAGTAAACTTAAGTATGATTGCCGTCAATCTATGGTACTTATATGGCCCCATCACTGTACTACGTGAGCATCTTTCAGTCTTTCATGTACGTCTTCTCACAATATCCCTGTGACATAGGGTAATGCTATTATCCCCATTGCACAGATGGGGAACTGAGGTAGAGAGTGGCTAAGTGACTTGCCCAAGGCCACAGAGAAAGTCTGTGACATAACTAGGAATTTAACCCGTTTCTCCCCAGCCCTTAGCTAGAACCCTAACCAGTGGGCCATCTGCCTCACATAAAAAGATGTTTTTAAAATATACCAGTTTAAATGAATTATGAGTAATCACACACCGATTTTTTCCTCCTCTTTACATTATGCAGAATGCAATGTAATAAATCTACTAGGTAATTAATAGGAAAGCCAGATAACATGGAAGTCTTCAGTCCTCCTCCTGTTGGCAAAGTGTCAAGAATGCCCAACTGGTAAGTTGAATCAAATGTCTCTTGTTCCAAGGAGACAGCAAGTATTGGAGTAAGTTCAGCTTTTTCTTTGACAGAAATGCTGTATGCCTGGATGACCTTCACATACTTGGAGAACACTGCCTTCCTGTTATCATTCACTCAACAGACCAATTACAGCTTGTACCATACATTCTCTTCAACCGAATCAGAACTAAAAACTGATATATCAATTTGTACCCATTATCCATATCTGCAATACACAGGACTTGACCCCGAGACAGTCTTCCAGAAGTTAATCAGTTCTCAGATCATTAAATCCAACTCTCTACTGGAACTCTGGAATAAAATGATCTTCAATTCCCCTTCTGTAGGGCTCACCCCTTCAATCCAGATCTCCAACTGATTTATTACGGTCTCCCCAACACCAGCCCCTTTCCCCATTTAATAATTTATATAAAGAAAGTATCCAGCTTGTATTCCTATAAAGCACCTTAGTGATTTCAAATATCAGACTCTAGACAGTCAAAGCTCTAGAGGTCAACATGATCACATTTAACTTGATAGATTAAAAAAAATTAGGTCCTAGACACTTTGTTCCTGCTTTTCCGTGTGCAGATTCCACAGCTGCATACAGTATACAAACTAGGGATTGAGAAGATACACATTTAGCTGCAAATATTTCCAGCTTGCGTATACATAACTGTGGAATGGATGTGCGCAAAAGCAGGTGCACACACACACAAAACCCTGCACCTACACCTTACTTAATGATAATCCAGCCTCTAAATAGTTTTATCCTTTTCAAAACTATCAATGCCATTTATATAGATTACATTTCTCTTTGCATCTTAGTTTTCTGGATATTAGAGACCATAGATTAAAACAGAGGAGGACCAAGGACCATGCATGAAGATACATACCTACATTTGCAAGTGCAATTATTGTGTTTTTGCAAGCAAATTGCAAAGGTAGATATTTAATCTGCATTTATAATCAGTTGGACTATGAAACCAGAGACTGTACATACAAATGTAGGGGGAATTCATTCTTGTGCATATACATTAGGCCTTCTTTTTTAAAACTAAGTTCATCCTAAATGTTGTCAATCAGCTATTTAATACAGAACCCGTGTTCTTTTCTTGGCATAGGACTGTTTAGGGGAAAACCACTATGACTGCATGAAGAAACCAGCCCAAGAAAAACAAACAAAAAGCAATATGGATAGATGGTGAGAAAAACCAGGTGTTGAAAGAAGCATACCCGTATATTGCTTCATCTTCAGGACTAGGCCGAAGAAAAGTTCTTGGGGCTACTTTTGGTTGAGCTGCTGTGTGTAAAAACCATAAAGTTATCTAACTGGACAAATAAGACATAAAAGAATGAAAGATTTTCAGTTACAGGCAGCAGTCACAATAACATCACATATGCCATCGAAGAGGGCAGATCTGCCGCCTAAAGCACAAGCCACTCTGACTGCAGTGTCCAAAAGTAAAAACTAAAGAACAAATGTCAAGGCTGTAAATTGACTTATGGCTTATCTCCCAATTATGTGATCCTTGTCAAATGTTTTTTCCCCCTCCAATTTTCTTTTTGTCAGGAATCTGTTATTCAATCACTTGCTTCAATTGTCTTATTTTAAGGTCTTTCCAAAGGCCTGTCAGCCTATTCCAGCCAAGAAGGCTGGATGTGAATTCCCTCCGAGCCAATTTGTGCCAATTGTCAATCAGCTGGGAAAGATGTGGCTAAGAGATGCCTTCAGACCCTACCTTCCTGGGAGATAACGAAGCCAGGATTTTGTTGTTACAATTGTATAGATTCATTTTTGAGGATAAGAGCACTCAACCTACGTTTAATCTTTGTGCTTTATCTTTAGCTCTCTCCTTTCCTCTCTTTTCAATGGAATAAGGACTTATTATAGATAAGAAGAACTGCAGACTGCTCTGCACAGGAACTGCCATACCAGATCAGACCAGTGGTCCATCTAGTCTAGCATCCCATCTCTGACAGTGGCTAGTCCCAGATGAGGAAGGGGCAGTAATAGACAATTACAGAATAATCTGGGGAGCCACAGAAAAAGTTTCTTCCTAACTCCCTCCAGTTAGCATTTGGCTTAATTCCTGAAGCACGGGGGTTTATACCCCTTGGAATTCCCTCCTCCTCCAGCTAGTGGGTTTTGTTTGGAGGGGAAAAAACATCTCAAATGGTATATTTGTAGCTCTGACCTGGTGGGTTATCTTTGTACTTTGGTTCTTTGTTTGTGTCTGTGACCACCACAGCAGCAGCAGCAGCTATATCACTGGTTGATTTAAAGGGTGTGGGCATCGCTCCCATCCTGGACATCCTGTTGGGTGGATCCTCTTTTGTACTTAACAGAAAGAACAACAAATTGAGAATATTAAAACAGAATTTGTTACACATTAAAAATGTCTTCTTCAGTAAGAAAAAGAAGGGTAACATCTCCTACTTTGGCTTTTCCTTTAGTTTTTCATTGGAGGAATGAGAGTCGATATCAGAGTGATGTAATTTTTGGTCATCTTGAGGGGAGCTTGATCGGTTTGACTCAATTTCAGAAATATCTATTGAGAGAACAGTACAGTAAGTCTGTGTAAGAGATTTTTTCTTCAGTTTCATTGCACATTTATCTGCATCTACTTACTTACAAATAATTTCAAGATACGAAACATGAAATATTTATAAACTACTCCCCCTCTGGAAAAAAGATTTGCCTGGAGCTAGGAAGAGAAGTGATCAGTACCTCTCTGAGCTTCTGTCTCCCACAAAATATTTCAGGAAGGTTTTGTAACATCCAGAAGAAATTCCAGGGAGCATCAAAAGCAAGTGTAAACTTTTCCCAACTAGTATTAACATCCTACAGGTTTGAGTCTTGCCAGAAAAACACACCACACAGAGGCCTATCTTTATTATTATAAAAATGAGAGAACTATAAAACGAAGAAGAGATAATGGTTGCCAAGAACTGCAATTGAATCTTGAAGAATAAAAGATTAAATAAAAGGAAACTGGCTTGTCTGTCATTGCCTTCCCCAATTTCTCCTTTGAAAGTCCAGAGGGTTCACTGTTAAACAACATGAAGCTGAGATTTTAAATGTCCTTCAGAGATAAACAAACCATTTTCCCTGCAGCCCACAAATTCAAGGCACGATCCATTCTCAGCAGGAAAAGCTCCAGGAAGCTGCACTGAATATTCTCACACCAGAAACACTCTTTCTAAATCAATTAACAGCATCATGTTTCCAATGAGGCGCCAGCACCCTTCCCAATGCAGGTTATGCCGAGAGGGGCTATTCACATGAAAAAGATCCAGGAAGTTGCTAGGAGGAGGCTAATCTAAGCCCCCAGGACTGCTGACTCCATAAGTCTGTCTCCTTCCCTGGAACACTGGTAAGAGTAAAGTGTCCTTCGAGTGAAATAAAACTGAGCTCATCCCACCATTGTCATGATTTGGGCCTTGCATTAAAATGGCTTTCATAAGAACATAAGAACGGCCATACTGGGTCAGACCAAAGGTCCATCTAGCCCAGCATCCTGTCTACCGACAGTGGCCAATGCCAGGTGCCCCGGAGTGAGTGAACCTAACAGGTATGATCGAGCGATCTCTCTCCTGCCATCCATCACCCCCCTCTGACAGACAGAGGCTAGGGACACCATTCATTACCCATCCCGGCTAATAGCCATTTATGGACTTAGCCTCCATGAATTTATCCAGCTCTCTTTTAAACCCTGTTATAGTCCTAGCCTTCACAGCCTCCTCAGGTAAGGAGTTCCACAGGTTGACTGTGCGCTGTGTGAAGAAGAACTTCCTTTTATTTGTTTTAAACCTGCTGCACGCCAATTTCATTGAGTGGCCCCTAGTTCTTCTATTTTGGGAACAAGTAAATAAGTTTTCCTTATTTACTTCCTCCACACCACTCATAATTTTATATACCTCTATCATATCCCCCCTTAGTCTCCTCTTTTCCAAGCTAAAATGTCCTAGCCTCTTTAATCTCTCTTCATATGGGACCCGTTCCAAACCCCTAATCATTTTAGTTGCCCTTCTCTGAACCTTTTCTAGTGCCAGTATATCCTTTTTGAGATGAGGAGACCACATTTGTACGCAGTATTCAAGATGTGGGCGCACCATGGATTTGTATAAGGGCAATAAGATATTCTCCGACTTATTCTCTATCCCTTTTTTAATGATTCCTAACATCCTGTTTGCTTTTTTGACTGCCGCTGCACACTGCGTGGATGCCTTCAGAGAACTATCCACAATGACTCCCAGGTCTTTTTCCTGATTGGTTGTAGCTAAATTAGCCCCCCATCATATTGTATGTATAGTTGGGGTTATTTTTTCCAATGTGCATTACTTTACATTTATCCACATTAAATTTCATTTGCCATTTTGTTGCCCAATCACTTAGTTTAGTGAGATCTTTTTGAAGTTCTTCACAGTCTGCTTTGGTCCTTACTACTTTGAGCAGTTTAGTATCATCTAGCCATGGGGAGTTGGGCTCTGTTTTGTTTAGTCAACATTACCCACGAATCAGCTAGAAAGGTCACTGAATGACACAAGGCCTGCTGAGTGACTCAAGGTTCTTCCTCACCAAAGGAAAAGGCTTTGCTGCTTCTTTGTCTTTCAACAGAATAGCTGCAGTATAGGTATCCATCAACTATGGTACTTGCATTAACCTCTATCCTATCAGAAACACTTTACATAAACAGCTTCCCTTTCTGTCTATATAGGGAATAGAACTGACATTACCTTTCGGCCCTCAGATGCCTCACCTTCTATTTCTGAGTCACTGTCATGCAACGAAGGGATGTTGAGAAGTGTCTGTTTTCTGTCCCTCAGGACTACCAACTGGAGTTTTCCTCGTGATTTCTCAATCAATTTTCGGGCATCAGCTAGTGACATATTCTCTGTCACTGTACCATTAATCTGTACATATAAGGCAGAAGTACTTTTATAAGCAAACAATTAAGAACACAAATGGCAATAAAAAGTCATCTCAAAGCTCAAATCTGCTCATCACTTTTCCAGTGAGCAGCTTTTCTAATTAGCTTTTCAAATTAAAACAAAATAAAACACCTCCGCCCACAAAGAAGCACTGTAATAAATATATGCAGCTTCAGCATGCCTTAGTCCACAACACACCTTGAGTATTATATCTCCTTCATACAGATTACCATCTTTAGTTGCCAGGCCAGTACCAGTCATTTCTTTTATGAAAATCTGGCTTCCAAGTCGGAGACCATACTCTGGAAAAGGAAGAAAAAAAATCCACAGCCTGTAGTTTGGCAGAACGAGTGTTTACATCTAATAACTATTTTGTGTACACATCATCCACAATCACATGCAACACAGCACATTATAGTAAAAGGGAATCAGGCCCTTTAAGAAGCAGCGGTAACATGCTGAGACTCAAGGATGGGACATCAGTCCTACACCGCCTCACAGTTCACTTTGTTAATGACAGGTTTTTGTAGCTAGTGGGTCATATCCTCTCCGGAGCCATATTCTGCTAGTGCAGGAGGCTGGGGAAGGCAGAGGGGGCATCTCAGGGTGGCATTTATAGTTTTCCCCACTCTCAAATGGCAGTGACTCCTCATGGACACAATGTTAGCTGCACCAACTCAGGACTTACCATAGCCCCCAAGAGACAACAGTATTTGAGGAGTGGAGCCATGGTCCCTGTTGGGGGATAGGGAGGAAGTTGGTTCTTATGGCATTCTGCCAGTACAACCCCATCACCAGACAGGCTGCTACAGCTCTGAATGGTCATGGTGTTTTTGTACCAGCTGTTATCTATGTACATACTTCTTAAACAAAATCGCTAAACATATTTTCTCTACATACAAGGTACGTATCTTCGTGGGCATCATCTTCATATATGGGAGCATTCTTTTTGTAAACTCATAATGGGGTAGGTAGCATGAGAGGAGTAGAACAGAAGTTTTGCCTCAAGCAAGAGGGAATGGGGGCATGATTTGAGCTCCCCGCCTCAGGTGCCAAAATATTATGGGCCAGCCCTGCCCATACAGAAAGGTGAGAGAGTGGAGGCGGAATGTAAGTAAGTAAGCAGTTGTACATAGAGTATTAAAGCCACCCACGCAATAGCCATCCTTAAATCAATCCCTTCACCAGAAGCGTTTCCCTGCTCCCACCACAGCTACCTTCATTGGGTTTGCTTTTTGTTAGGAGAACATTGATAGGTCTATCCTGGTACTGTTGTCCTGGATACTCATGTTGGCGTCGTGGTTCAAGCAAGGGGCTGTGGGAATTCAGTCTGTCTTGACTATAACTCCTTGCTTCCTTGTCGTATCTAGGGTCAGGGTGATGTCTGTGACGGTAATCCCTGCCTGGGCTGTAGTCACCCGCACCACGTTCATAACCATCATCCCTATCGATGCTCCTTCCCCTGCTCCGGTCTCTTCTGCGTTCTCGGTCCAAGCTTCTCTCCCTGTCAATGCTCCTGCCACGACTTCGATCCCGGCTGTAGCTGCGTTCCCTGCTGTGGTCTCTGCTGTAGTTGCGCCCTCTATCTTGCTCTCTTCGGTAGCTCCTATCAAGGCTGTTTCCCCAGCTTTGGCTGCGCCCTCCATGGCCACTGTGCCAGCTCCGATCACTATAGCCACTTCGAGCACTCCTGCCATCAAACTCTGCTTGGTCATCCAGTACATCGAAAGCTCTATCATCATGGTTAAGAGAGGGGCTTCTCCTTAGAGCGGTGAGCTGCACTTTCCGTGGTCTTTTCACTACCTGTTTGTATTACAAACAAAACAAAAACAAAGGAGAGAACCAGCACATCTCTCAACATCCACTTTAAATCGTATTCCAAATGTTGAAAATCTCAAACGCTAGGTCATAAAAGCAAGAGGCTCTAAGCAGCTTATTGTTCAAGAAACTTTGTTTTCAAAACACTGTGACATGTTATGGTTAAAATCCTATGTTGGTTGTTAGAAACAACCCCTTGGTTTCATCCATCTAAATAGAGCAAGAGTGTTGGGGTTTTTTTAATTGCTTTAATGGCATAGGTTGATCAAGTAATTTTTTTGAAAAGCTTCTAAAAACTGTGCTGTGCCCAAGCAAACAATACTCTCTAGTTCAGGGAGGTAAGAAACACATGCTAAGCCTGTTTAAGCTCTTTGGAAAGGGACTGCACATTGTGTGTCTTGTACAGGGCACAGCATGTCTCCATCTTAATAACAACAAGGGAACAATGGAGAACATTAACTGTGGTTGGTCACATGGTTAAGATACTGCACTAAGATTCAGGAGATCTGAGCTTATTTTCCTGCTTTGCCACATACAGCATCTGTGTGTTACACTGGGCACATCACTTAATCCCTCCCCGCTTGCTTCAGTTCTCCATCTGTAAAACAGGGATAATATTCTCCTCTTCCCGCACATAGTTTGGCTTTTTTATTTAAATTGAAAGCTCTTTAGGACAGGGATGTGTGTATGAACTACACACCTAGCACAGTGGGTACTGATCTTGGGTGCAGTTATGGGCACAACTATCATGCAAAGAATTAGTAATTGTTAACTTACAATGGCAGCTACTTTCCCACTTTTTCTTAACTGTTGCACTGCAAAAGAATGGGGAACATTTTCCATCGGTGTCCCATTAACCATGACCACCCGGTCATTTTCGCTACAAAAAAGCACATGTTGGATTAGAAGGGACATCCTTTAATTTTCAAATGAAATTCCACTTTTGTTCTGAATGTCCTGTGCATTCACTAGCAAAATCAAAACCCAAGCTATTCTTAAACATCCATATTAGTTTAATATAAACTGGGAGAGCTTAAATAAGTCCACATCCTGAAGGCTTCTTCCAGTTTTAACAATTCATTGATTGTTGGTGGTTCTTGGTTTAAATGCCCCTATGTGTGACTGATGTGCTGATCCCAGGATCGACAGTAATTTACAAGACAAGCTGGGTGAGGTAATATCTTTTATTGGACCAACTTCTGTTGGTGAGAGATAAGCTTTTGAACTACACTTAGCTCTTTTTCAGGTCTGGGATGGGTACTCAGACTGTCACAGCTAAATATAAGGTGAAACAGATTGTTTAGCAAAAGTATATATTCCAAGGGACCATTCAAGGTCAAATGGCTCATTAACACCCCTCCAGTTATGGGGGGGGGGGGGAGAGAAAAAGGGAAGAGAACACAGCTGGGTGGGGGAGTGTTAGTGGATAATAGATTGTTGTACTAAACCATACATCCAGTGTGTCTATTCAGTCCAAGGATACATGGCTACAACACTGTATTAAAATAACTTACAAAATCTAATAAGGGTCAATGGGTGTATTCTTTTAAAACCTTGACACACATTTAAAGAATTTTAAGAAGCCTCCAGCTGAGGTTTCCACAGTCACATTAGAACTACAGCCTTTATTTCACCTGATGCTATGGCTTGAACTATTACAGTCAAAACAACATTCCACAAATGTTGTGAAGCACTGTTTGCTTACAGTTCTTGGCAAGGTTATTGTACAGTTCTCCTGCCCACTCTGGAAGAAGATTTTTCTGTTGTAAATCAACCATGCTGGCCAAAAATCACACTCTGGACATTAACCCCTAGCTAATCTAGGTGAATATGAACAACTAGCTATATTTTACAGAGGACAAAAAGATTAATCTCTAGGGGGATATGAACAACGAACCTTTTTCTGTAAAATTTCCCACCATTACGCACCACAAGTAGGTCACCCTAGCATAGATAATACCACTGGCATTTTAACTTCTGTGTTGTCTGACCCTGGTCACAGCAGTTCTGAGTCACTAAAACAGGCAGTCACTACTACCGGTAGCTGGTCTAAATTAGCATTCCCAAATTCCTATGGCTGGTGAAGCACCATAAATAATGGAAAATTTCAGGAAACAGATCTTGTGCAGACAATGCCTAAATGAATACATCATGCAAACATATTAAATGTGGAGGCAAATTGGTTTAGATTGTTGTGTTAAGGGCCAACATTAGAAAGCTGTTAACAAGGCTGCCATGAGAAGTAATATCCTGCTAAAGTTTTTTTATTCTTAAAAACACATACATAAGACATGCTTATGTATAGAACAATACAATATACCACCATTAAAGAAGGTTAACTTTTTTATGAGATAAAGGAAAAAGAGGTATGATTTCATTTAAAATATGGACAGTTGACACAAGTCAGCAGAAACACACACCTTGGATCAAGTCACTGGGGCAGGCTTTCAAATCAAACCTGCACCTTTTTGAAGGCTTTATTCATTCCCTTTATCTGCAAAACATTCCAGTCATGGAGGATATAAGGAAGAACACTTACTGAAGTAATCCATCTGCTGGGCCACCTGGGAGTACATCTGAGATAACGATGGATGTTTCACCATTTTCAAAATGAGGGTTGTCTCTGCCACCGGAAACTGCAATCCCAAACCCTCTTTTTGAATCCTAAAAAAAACCCCAAAACCCACACACATTCATAAAACAGAACTGAACACAATTATATTTCAACATGGAGACAGAGATTATGATTAAGTCAACAGACTGTCATCACAGTGACACTCACTTTAGATAGAAAAATGCAGTTCATATGCAGCATTACACAAACTAGAATGAAAAAAACAATCCACAAAGTAATCAATTTGAGGTTTCCATCCTGAAAGTCGAAAACCAAGCAGGCATGTCATTCTGTGACCAATAAAAATGATGAGAGGACTCGCTATTTCCTACGTAATCTCTTGTTTTTCCCCCACCAATTATGATAATTCACACGGCATTAACTGCCAAGAAGAAAGCTGCAGTTGGTTGGTGAATGCTGGAGATCCTGGAGCAGTTTTTCTTGCAATTAACAACTGAACATGCAATGTTATCTAAATTCTAATTCCTAGTTCATGAAATGGACTATGCAAAATTGTTGCTGATTAAAACAAGCTACAAATGTGTACTAAGTTCATAAGTGTCTGGTGTCACCATCCACCAACCCCAAGTAGTGCATTAATAGATCATGAGGTACCTATGCCAAACCTGCCTCTGAAGAAAAGGGTAAGCTGTCATAATGTAGGGCTTATGGGATGGATTGAATGTGCACCAGAAAAGCATATACTGGGCAATGAAAGAGTAAGCAAGACTTGTATCTAAATCAGAACACTAGTAATTCCTGAATGCAGAGAAGCACAACAGAATGTGTGCACACACGCGTGTATATATATAGACTCACTAGGTGACCAGATGTCCCGATTTTATAGGGACAGTCACCATTTTTGGTCTTTTTTTGTATAGGCTCCTATTACCCCCCTTCCCCCTCCTGATTTTTCACACTTGCTATCTGGTCATCCTAGGACATGCACATGCACACTCTACACTCAGAGTGTGTATACACTCTGACTGATCATTTAGTACAGCTGGAGAGCCAGTAGCAACTGATATACTTAAAGGAACAATTTAAGTCACATTTCTGTCTGTTGGTTTTTTTAAAATACCTAAAGCTACTTGTTACATCAAAGTTCACGATAAGCGCAACATTAAAGAAAACATTTTTTTCTTTCTCAATTTTTTCAGTTTAATTTATGTGTTTCACAGACCTTCCTGTGCTCGCCATACTCCCACTGACGGCAGTGGCAAAACTCAATTCTCTCAGTAGGAGCAGGGGAAGGCCAATAAATAGCTTTATGTAGTTGACTGGACTCACTGAGCCTGGGTTGACACTGGCCAGGTTCAGGCGGCCTCAAACTAAAAACAGCACAGAATTAAGACTTGATCCACTGACAGAGGTAATGGAGCTTGTTATCTCAACAAGCTCTAGACCATTTGGGCAGCAGCCTTAGACGGAATAAACTGACACAACTTTGCCCAATGGAGCGGTGTTGATTTACACAAGATGAGAATCAGGCCCTTTGAATTTTATTTTACTTTTGGATAAATGCAAATTTAAGATTGAATAGTAACTTAATCAGCAAATCAGGGAATGCAAGGGGACAAAGCATGTTGTGTGTTACAATATTTTCTATTCCTATTTTTCAAGTTAAATGTGTACTTTAGTGTGGATATAAATGAAATACAAATGTACTATGTGCCATCAAAGGCACATTGGATGTGCAGTGCAGTCAAGTAAACATCACTGTCCAATCCCCAACTTTTGCATTTTTTGACTGAATTTAACCATTGTATTTAAGGGTGGGTTTTTGAAGTGGTTTTGCATTTGTAAAAATTAGCACAAAATTATTACATTTATATTCATGGAAAAGAATAATTTAGTATGAGTAATTTATTCTGCCTCTTTGTGAATGAGGATAAAGTCATTGCCAATCTGTCTACATGTATTACACACACACACACACCCTTCAGAACTAAAACCAGCGGTAATCTGGTTGGGAATGTCCTCTGGATTTTAAATCTGCCTTTACATCTCCAAGAAATGAAAAGTTACATGCACTCCCTTTGTGGGGCCATACAGATGTGTGCACATTCTTTTGTAGCAGATAATGAACACTAGCAGGTCACCGCATATAAAATACATTTCCCCAAAAAAATTACATTAAAAGAACATTAAGGTTGCAAAGACAGCCACTCAAAATTTAGGAAATCAGAATTAAGGCTGCCTGTACAACCTTAATTTGTTCCCTTTGCGTGTATGTATTATGATACAATCTTTAATGATAAGATAACATGCTATTTTTGTAGATTCCTGCCTTATTCAGTGCACAGGAGAGATGATGCTCTGTGAATGAATCAAAGTTGTGTTGTGAAGGAGGCTGTTGTCTGTAGGACCTCTGACTCATTTGAGCAGAGCAGGCAATAAATTGTAGGATAAGCAAGCTGCAACCTTTTGCTGATCCCTGGTCACCCAAATGGCCTATGGGGGCCACAGTCAGGCAGGACAGAGAGAAAACATCAGAGTTGCTCTATTTTGCTCCAGGGCCTGGCATATCCAGGCAATACAAAAGTGTGTAGAACCATCCTTGCAATCCCCCAAATGTACGGAAATAAAATTTGTTTTCAAAAGATAGATAGAAATATCTGACACTGCCTTTAATAGAGGAAAATTGAGTGTTGTACACGTTTACTATTCTCTCATGTAATAGCAGCACATGCATTTGATAATTATGATTAAGGCTAAGATTTAGTCAGGGGTATTTTTAATAAAGGTGATGGACAGGTCAGAGTCAATAAATAAAAATTCACAGCCTGTGACCTGTCCATGACTGAAAAAACTTCAAGATGAACAATATCCATTTTGGTCAGCAAAAATAACCAAGTTTCAGCTCCAAATATGTTGTCAAAAATTGTAGTAGTACATGTTTAAAATAAAAGCAGCCAAAGAAAATTTGAAAACTAAAAATATAAACACACGCTCTCACCTTTTGTAAGGTCACAGTGTACTGTTCCCATATCAGCTCTTCCATGCCTGGGGCCTGTTACACAAAAACCAAAACCAAAAAGCAATTAGCCAACAAGCAACATAAACAAATAACTACCCCAAAATAAAATCTGGAAGATCCCATTTCAGAAACCGTTGAAACAACTATTTTAAGTATTTGATGGAGAACACATTTGTTTTTATGTCGAATGACAATGAGACTAACAAAAAAAAAATTGGAGGGGGAATGTATATTAGAATTTAGGAGGTTATATATATGCACACCTTTGTGTGTGCACCCACCCTGTGCAGTGAACATTCCCTAGGCCAATACAAAATAAATCACAACATGCTGCCATTATGGAAAAAATACTGCAAATTCAAGACCAAGGGCAATTTAGAATACATTCCTAAATGACTGGAAATCTGACTTTGAATTCTACATCATAGTTAATAAGATTCCAGTGCTAAAGAGTATTTACAAGTGGAAACCCCCTTCCCTGAGATGCTAACTCAGCAGCAATAAGTTTTAGGAAGAAAAAAGAGCATCCAAACCTAAGTAAATAAAAAAACTCAGCATTGATGTTAGGGAGCCAAGGTAACAGACTTAGCTGGATTACATCTCCCATGATGCACCACAGTCTCCCTTCTTGGTGAGATGCTGTGATGAATCACAGAAATCATATGGCTGCTGTGCACAGACACAGAGAAAAATGGGAGTACTACCAAACTGCCTATCCCGTGGGGCACCAACATAGCATTTCTGAATGGAAATTTTCTGTTTATGAACAAAAACGATGTTCACTTCAGTTTTTCGACTGAAAGTAAGACATGTTTCATGGAAAGCAGATACTTTTTGCAAAAAATTCTGTTACACAAAAACCCAGTTTTCCATACAAAAATAGTTTAAAATGGAATTTTGACCATCTTTAAGAACTAATCAAGAAAGGGGTGGAAGTGAAGGAAGGAAGTGCATAAGTGTAGTGTTTTTAGAAGTACAGTTAACACTACAAAAAGTCCACCTCTATTAAGCTATCCCCATCTTAATGAGCTCTTTTGAAGTGTACCCAGTGTTTCCAGTACAGTTGTTTTATTGCAGCAGCAGACCATTAAGCACATGGTTATGTCTGTTCTCTTGGATGGTCACAGAGAAAGAATCCACACAGCAGATTCTGGGTACATCTGAAGGGGACTAGGTGGTCGTGTTTCGCTATGGGGTCACTGGATGAAAAAAGCATATAGTCCCTGCTTCAAAAATTATTTAAGGAACACCCAAAATATTCTCAACTCTTATCAGTTTATAATACAGAAATACAGCTTGGCATACACCAATACAAACATTTTAAAACTAATAATGTACCAATACTGTCTCTCTAAAAATGGATAGATAAGCTAAATTTTCTAATTCAGCTAGAACTACAACAAAAATACACTATAAAAGTCAACGCGGAGGTTTTATGGAAGAGAGGTGGTAGAGTTAAAATCTATAGAAATAAATATTTTAAAACATCTGTCTTCTCATCTAGCCTAGTGAGACAGAAACAAACAGAGAAAGAGTTACAGAGTTAAAATCATTACTATTAAAGCATTCTTGCCCTGGGTTGAGTAGATTAACCTACTTGCTGAAACACATGGTCAGTGAAATCATCATCTGTCAAATAATAGTGCTTCCAGCTATTCCCATGTCACCAGCTGGCCAGTATAACTAGACTGTTAAATTGCTGCTGTTAGTTGCTACTTTGCTGTCTCTCTCTACCTTCTTCCAACACGTGGGAGAATTCTGCACAGAAAACAATCCTTGGGAACTGATGTTTTCTGTTCTGCTTTTCTAGTTTGTTTTTTAAACTATATGCAGTACTGGCTTGGGGGCAGGGGGATCTCAGCTGTCATTTCCATCTAACAGTTTCCCTTGAAGACAGCCTTAAAAATGTGAGCAGATATCAAGTGGTCTCTAAAATTGGATGTACAAGCAGATGGGTTCAATTTCTGCAGCAACAGGCTGTGGGCTAGTAGTGGTAAAATCTGCAAGGACTCCTCCCACCAAACAGCCAAAACATTTTTAGTGTAAAATGAGTCAGTTAAATTTGGTGTATAGTTCAAATAGTCTGACAGTCCCTCCCCTCAAGATTCTGAGGCCGGCCCTGGGCATATTAAGATGCCCAGTGACGGAGAAGAAAGGAATAAACTGGCAAATGTCGGAGAAAGCAAGTTGACCTAGGGAGAAGGTTCCATGTTTGGGAACGCAAGCCATGTGTTACAACACAAGGCCTCTGAACAAACCCAGAGCCTAGCCCAAAGGATGCTCTGTGATGAGGAAACGGAGGTAGGGAAGCATGTAAGTCTTATTTTATTTATTACAGAGTCGTACGTTTCTTATGATTAAATAAAGAGCAAATTTGTGCTAGATATCTGTGCAAACTGCCTCTGTGTTATATGCTATATCCACCACGTGGCCCCTTGAAGATGTAAACTTTGGGTTGAGTTCTGGGAGAAGGTGTGTAAAGATACAGCAGTATTTGGAGGGGCTAGCACTAGTTCCAGGGTCTGGGCTGGGGACCGGTACAATCACAGCTGTCAGGAGAGGGTGCTAGACAGGATCTGTACCTTGAGACTATGCTTAGGGACCTTAAGACTGGCGCAGTGCCTGGACTTTGTTCAGACTCTGGAGGCTGAATACCCAGCAATGAGGTCTCATCACAGCTATCTGGTAGCCTGCCAGCAGTGGAGCCTGAGCAGATCAGCGTCAGTGGAAAAGGATAGTCATGCTTAGAAATGCATTAGCTGGTCATGAAAAGAAATTAAGGAAGGAAAAATCTATTACCAAGGCAGGAGAACGAGTTCTTGACATACTGATAAAATTACATGGGCTATATAACGCACAGTACTGAATGGTCCACCTTGGTACTCTCAGGCCCTGAAAACATCTGCACTGCCCTAAATCTCCAACTAATAATCTCTTGAACATTATAAAAGGTACTGCTGCTTGCTAGTGCTGAGATGCTAACCAATACTGACAGATTAATGAAAAGAAGGAGAATGAGAGGAAGGAAAAGACTACAAATGTTATAAATCACTAGCTGAGGAGCTCTGACTGTATCAGAACCAGGATTTAACCCTCTATCATAAGAACAAAATTCCTGATTTGTTAGAAATCAGTATCCTAATGCAGATAATGGGTCTCTACTCTAAATGCACCAAGAGAAAAGCACCTTTTATCTTTGAGACTTTTTCATGTCACTGGCTAGCTGTAAAGCAGGGGTCTCAAACTCAAATGACCACGAGGGCCGCATGAGGACTAGTGCACTGGGCACCACTGACACACACCCTGCCCTCGCTGCCCCGGCTCTGCCCCCACTCCACCCCTTCCAAGAGGTCCCACCCCTGCCCCACCTCCTCCTCTGAGCACGCAGCTCCCCATTCCCTCCTGGAAAGCGCTAGGCACCACCAACAGCTGTTTGGCAAACAAAGCAAGAGCAATATAGGAAGTCCAGAGCTAGAAACATGCGTGGCCCAGCCAGGCAGCAGAGAAGCCTCTGCTTCTGGCCCCTCCCTCCCACAAACTGCTATGGGGGGGAGGGGGGAACAGGAAGCCTGGCGGGCCGCAGGGAAGGGCTTCGCGGGCCACATGTGGCCCCCGGGCCGCATGTTTGAGACCCCTGCTGTAAAGAAATGCAAAGGGAGACTGCGGTTTATGTTTCTTTTAAAAAGTCTCGCAGAAACATAGGAACATAAGAATGGCCATACTGGGTCAGACCAAAAGTCCATCCAGCCCACTTTCCTGAATACCAACAATGGCCAGTGCTAGATGCCCCAGAGGGAGTGAACCTAACAGGTAAAGATCAAGTGATCTCTTTCCTGCCATCCATCACCCCCCTCTGACAAACAGAGGCTAAGGACACCATTCCTTACCCATCCTGGCTATTAGCCATTAATGGACTTAACCTCCATGAATTTATCTAGTTCTCTTTTAAACCCTGTTATAGTTCAAGCCTTCGCAACCTCCTCGGGCAAGTTGTTCCACAGGTTGACTGTGCGCTGTGTGAAGAACTTCCTTTTATTTGTTTCAAACCTTCTTCCTATTAATTTCCTTTGGTGGCCCCTAGTTCTTATATTATGTGAACAAGTAAATAACTTTTCCTTATTCGCTTTCTCCACCCTACTCGTAATTTTATATGTTTCTATCATATCCCCCTTTAGTCTCCTCTTTGCCAACTGAAAAGTCCTAGCCTCTTTAATCTCTCTTCATATGGGTTCCGTTCCAAACTCCTAATCATTTTAGTTGCCCTTCTCTGGACCTTTTCTAATATCAGTATATCCTTTTTGAGATGAGGAGACCACATCTGTACACAGAATTCAAGATGTGGGCGTACCATAGATTTCTATAAGGGCAATACATTATTCTCTGTCTTATTCTCTATCCCGTTTTTAATGATTCCTAACATCCTGTTTGTTTTTTTGACTGTTGCCACACACTGTGTGGACATCTTAGGAGAACTATCTGCGATGACTCCAAGATCCAAGACTCCAAGTTCTCTTTCCTGATTAGTTGTAGATAAATTATATCGTATGTATAGTTGGGGTTATTTTTCCAGTGGTTACTTCATTGCCCACACACAGACAAATAACTTCTGACAAGAGGCACAAGCAAAATAAAGAATCAGAGAGGTAGTCGTGTTAGTCTGGAATAGCAGAGGTAACAGAGTCCTGTGGCACCTTAAAGACTAACTAAAGTATTGAAGCATAAGCTTTCATGGGCTAATACCCACTTCGTCGGATACAAGCAGAATCCTATTTATTTATCAAATTATTAAAAGTAACTATTTGGCAAGTTTACTCAGATTTTCCTTCAACTAGAACTGTGGCGTTTTCTATATAAATGAAACTTACTATAATTAGTCAATACGAGTTCAGTAGTGACTTCAGCCAGTACAATACTTCTAATTAATATATTACTATCAGGATTTGTTTAAATATTTGGGACTCAGATACCACGGTGACAGATGCCTTATTAATAGCTCAAATAAATGGATCAGTAGCCTCTTGATTACAAAACTATTCAGGGGTGGAAACTTTGAATGACAATTTGGTAGAATAAAAATTACACTGTGTATAGAACACACAACCCCCACTGATAATTATCACATATTTTATACAATGTCTTCTTACTGAGTTACCAAACACACACTTTAAAAAATAATCAGTTCCTGGGTGTGAAAGTGTAGGGAGGTCTTATAACAAGATAAAATGCAAAAACAACTCACATGCCCTTTCAAAATCCTCAACTTTTTCACTGCATGAGCCCACATTCTCTGTAGAGCTTGAGCTGTCTTCATTGTTGCAGGGTATATAATCTGTTATGGGCTCTGTGCATCCCAGTCTTTTCATCAGTTTCCACCACTCAACGTTATGTAATTCTAATACAATAGTGGCCTACATTCTCAACAAATCCTGCTGTCATTTCACACAGTAACACATCAAAACACAAAGAAGAAAAACCTAACACCTAAATAAACTCCACTTCGGAGACACCAAAAACAATCTTAATTAAGACAATTACCTGTAAATACCTCAACATAGATTAATATGCAGAAGGTTTTTTTAATTCTAAATAGTTAATGCTTATGATATTTTTTCCTATAAGTATACCTGAAACTTTAACACAAGTTGTGCATTTGTGGTTATTTAAAAAGTCACACTATGCTATACCTCTCTGATTCTTGACACTATGCTAGTAGTATTTTATATTAATAACCTGTGACAAGAATAAATCTTAAAGCTGAACTCTTAGGTTCTAATCCTTCAAATTCTTATGACGAGACTAACTTTACACAAGTGAGTAATCCCACTGAACTCAAGGGATTACTCATGTATGTAAAATTGCATATGCATAAATGCTTGAAGGATTAGGGCTTTATTTAGCTCCAGCAAACAAAAAGTGAGCAAAATATTGAAAAGGAACCTCATACCAATCTCTCAGTGACTGCAAATACTGTATTATTTTTTTCCTGAATACTAAAGCAATAAAAAACAGTACAAAAAGTTAGCCACACACCCTAAAGAGTTCACTTCACAGTAAAATAAACTATCAGTCCATTATCAGTGAATGCTGTAAACTTTTGCAGATTTATACCTACAATCTTTCCTCCTATGCTTTATACAAGAAAGCTTCACAGAAAGTTGAGTTAACTTAAAGATCAAGAAACAAGCATTTGTGGCAAGTTTAGCACATTCACACACAAAAAATAACTTATAGATTTCATCTTTCCACGTTGGAACACATTTATAAACTGCTGAAGATTCATGCAACATTGGAAAATATCAGGTCATTTTTCCACAGGACAGGTTTAATGCAGAACCCTGCTTTGCAAGCTTGTCCATGTAACCTCCTATATTTATTTCTCTGAACTCACCAGGAGGACTAGAATGAAAACAATACTGAACTTCCAAGACAACTGCCAACACCACATTCAACTACATCACGGACTGTTCCTTCAGCACCAACAAGGAGAAAGTTGTTTCCTATGAACCTGACTAACAAGCTTGGCTTTGTGTCACAAAGGAGAGTGGGGTAACTAAAAAATAACTTCATTCTTTAAACAAAAGTCAGTTCACAAAATAGTTTTGAAATGTCATACTTTTCTCCACCAAAACTAGTGGTCATAGCAAATATAAAGCTGGCCTGATTTTTAAGGAAATGCTGTTCACCCATAATATGCAGCAAAATGGGGGCTCCACCCTGCAGATGCTGTGCTCTCTGGCTTGACTTGGCAAACCTCTTAACATTAAGTATGCAAGGAGTCCCATTGCAGCCATGTGCTTTGCTAGACCCGGGCCAGACTGCTCAGTAGCTTGTAGGATTGAGACCGAAGAGTTGTACATGCTCAGCAATCCTGGGGGGACGGGGGGGGAGAGAACGGGACACCGAGGCCAAAATATATATTCCCCAACACCCCCATACATTATATATTGGTGATTTTATATTATATTTTATTATTTTATTTTTAAATCACCAACAAAACTGATCAGTTGCAAGAAATCCAAAGAGAGGGCACAGGTCTGGGATGGGTAAAAACACTGTGATGTCACTGATACAGAATGATCAGAGTCCCAAATTCCAAGTATGGATAGACCCATTGAAGTAGAAGAATGAGTTAAATAAAAGTAAAACAGGCAAGTA
The DNA here is from genome assembly GCA_032164245.1 of Sternotherus odoratus. NCBI lineage: Eukaryota > Metazoa > Chordata > Testudines > Kinosternidae > Sternotherus > Sternotherus odoratus. The sequence goes on along the minus strand of JAVMKO010000007.1, from coordinate 28,005,736 downwards.
CAAATGCTCTGGGAGGGCTTGTGGAAACAAAATTTAAAACAAAAACAAATAATCTATCCAGAAGAACAATTGCTTACCTGTAAATATTGTTTCAGTATCTCTGATGTCTTCTTGTTGCTTATTTTATTTAAATAACAGGCAGCAAGAACAATTACACAGAAGCACAGATTTTGGCACTCACTGGTACGTCTGTCTTGGCTCTCCTCTTTTCCCCACATTGAGTGTCCACAGCATTCCAAACACAAAGTAAATACTAAACAGGAAAAATGTAACAAAAAACGAAATAGGTTGACAGTGCCTGGCCGTGAGAAGTTAAAAACTTGCAGGAGGAACCAGGATCTATCCAACAATAGTAGAATCAGACCTATAAGCCACACCTGCTTGGACCAGGAGGAACAATTACAATACAGGGGGTCTTGTTTGCTTGGGTCTTGCCAAACCTTTTGTACAGCAGAGTAACTGAGGGGAAAACTGATGAAAGACTGATTCCACAAGAGCAAAAAAGCATCTACACAAAATGCCCAACTTTTCATGCTTCTGCTGCAAAACATAGGGATGCTTTTCCCACATATATCAGGAAATAGGCACCCGAAGTCATATGCTGAGTAGGAGACAACAGATTGTTGGACCTGTACATCTCCAGAATGAGATATTTTAATATCTTCACAAATGGAACTCCCCAAGCCACTGGTAAGAAGGCGCCCTGAAGCAAACAACTCTCCAATTGATGTACCAACAGCTCCATACCACCTGTTCTCAGGTGGGCTGCAAAGACGGTCTTCATCTTGCCAGAGAGTCCTGGGAACAAGGCAAAGGTGAAAGGAGGAGTCCATTACTGCATTAGATAATTCCCCAGGCAAAATTGCCACGGTTAGGAAGTGGATGGCATGTAGAGAGAAGAATCTTGGTGATCCACAGTTCATGTGGATTCCAGTTTGGACCTCTTTTTGGAGACAAACGGATTTACCACTTTCAGAATGTGAAGGTTGCTCCCTGATTCCTTCCAGACTTCTAAATAAACAAATGAGATGCTTGTGAACCTCTTCTCTGAGTGGAATGGAATACAGATGTGAATACTTTGCAGGTGATGCACAGTGAGCAGGCCTATGTCTCTTTTTCCCAGGACTAGGGGCAGCAATGAGAGGATAATACAAGGGAGAGATGGAAGTTCTTGACCTAGAGAGTCTCAGGGTCTCCAACTGCTGTTGGAGGCAGTTTCTTTCCATTGACTGAGACAAACCAAAAGCTTCCTTGTGGCCATCCTCCGTTGAGGGAAAAGATAGTCAGAGTTCATGGTGAGGCTGGTATTTGTTGGTCTGACCTCTTCCCCTGTAGCCAGGGACATGAACGGACTGGTTTACTGGATACCTGTATCTATACCTGCCAAGTCTATATGAGGAAAGAGGATACCTGACACCCTTGTTAGGCCTGTTGAAGACACGGGCGGAGTTAACAGCCTGAGGTTGATCTCCTGGCATAACTGTACTCTTTGAAAGATCCTTTAAGGCCTGGTCTAAGGTTTCCCCAAAGAGATGACCTCCATCATAAGGAAGGCCAACAAGTTTGAGTTTGTCTGAAAGTTCCCCACCTGTTAAGGGATGGAGCCAGAGAGCTCTCCTAGCCACCGTGAGAGATGCTATGTTATGGGCAGCCAGGTGGAGGGAATCTTGGGCTGCATCATGAAGATAGCGGGATGCCAGGTCGCAAAGGGTGCGCACCTTGCGAGATGACCTAGAAACAGACCTCTTAGAGTGGGGCAATAATTTCCTTAGCCATTCCACCAGTGACCTACCTGCATAAAGGGAGTAAATGGAGACTGAAAGCTGCATTGTAGCAAATTCATAGGCACTCTTAAGAGCCTCATCTATCTTACGTTCTAAAGGGTCGGTGAGAACAGTTTCTCCCTCAACAGGACGTGAAGATTTGGAGATGAGAGATGCTACTGCAGAATCAACTCTTGGTGCAGAGGCCCACAGGTTAACTTTCTCAGCTGGAAGTTTGTAAAGCTTAGCCAGATGAGTAGGTAATATAAACTGAGCATCTGGATCCTGCCATATGTTTTTAATTAAGGCACTGATGGATGGGTGAAGCGGAATGGTATCATCTGGCTTCTCCTCCGCAAGATGGGGCAATTTTCTTGAGTCACTTCGTGAAGTATAATGCTTTAGCCTGAGTTGCTTCATAAAATGTTTGCACAGATAGGGTAGATCCTCAATCAGGAATCTTCGAGATGAGTCTGTTTCACCAGGTCCTTCCTCAGGCTTGGAGGACACCACTTCCCCTTCCTCAATGAAGTCAGAGGAGACTCGGGTAACCTTGGTAGAGGATCTCCCCTTTACTTCTTTCAGGGAATTTCTGGATGAATGTGGTTCACATGGCCCTTCCTCAGGCTCAGAGGACATCACTTCCCCTTCTTCAAAGGAGTCATTTATGAAAGGAATCAGGGACACTGCTTGCACTGAATTCCCTTTGGCTGATAATTCTCTATACTGTCTGCCATCCATCTTCGCTTCCTTTGGAGTTCTAAGAACTGAAGTAAAAGGAACTGCTTTTGTGCAGGGTGGAGCTGTGAAAGCTTTTTGTAAAGTCACTGGTGTGCTGATCTTAACAGGGAGTGCTTGGGAAGCAGAAGGAGCCTTCACAAATGCCTTAGTGATGAGAGGCGCGGTCTGGCAAAAAAGTGGGAGGCAAGGTCACATCTTCCACAGATAATCTTGGAGCAGAGGGAGGAATAGGAGGAGAATTTTCTACCGCCCGTGCAGACTTCTGCACTGCTGAAATAACTCCTTCAAAAGAGCGGCTGACCGGCATTGATATGCAGAGTCCCGGATCGCTGAATGCCTCAGAGGCTCCTGGACATCAGAGAAACTGGACCCATAAAAGCAGCTTGTGAAGAATGATCATGATGGGACCACTTCTTGCTTTTCTTCTCTTGATGGTCCATTCTGGTTAACTTCACAGACGTTGAAAAGAAGCAGCACGAGGAATAGCCTTCAACTGCTTCCCAGTGAAGCACAGAATACTGGGGAGAAGACAAGGCAGGCCTACAAGTAATGATGGTACAGTGCTATCTGCAACATGATTGGTGCTGCTACCTGCCACTCAAGAAAAGCAAGGAACTACCTTTCTCTCCAGATGGATGTATTACAAGGGCACACAAACTTGCAGTGTAAAGACGATGTCATATCACCCCAAATCGAATAATAAATATTACTTATTATACAAGTATTACTAGACACCCACTATATGGCATGCGTTTCGCAACTGAATGCCAGTCCTTGAGAAACAAGACAGGCTTTTCACAAAGAAAGTAACTTGGTGCACAGAGTTTTGTTCAAGTACAGCATGGGACTCTTTCTAAAGACTTGGCCCATAGAGCACCATGGAAAAGCACTTTATAAAGAAAAGCACTTCATAAAAGTATTATGAAGACTAAAAACTGCTTTGGCTTCACTAGGATTTTACCTTGTATTAGTTAACTTGAGTAAGCCAACATAAAGATCTAAGGACACACATCTTTGCTTAGTGAAGAGAACCCCCCATTTTATTGGCAGAACCAGGAACAGAACACAGGCCTCTTTCGTTCCAATCAAGTACTCTAGCCACTGAACCATGCTGCCTCCCAGCTTTCTTCCTTCCCATCTAGCAGCAAACAGTCACGTTTTGCAAAGAAAGGCTGTATCTACAATAGGAAAATTAGGAAGAAACATGGACTCATGATAGAAGTCGTAGTTAGAGCCACACGATTTGCTGTTGTTTCTAGCCCTTCTGAAGAATTGTACCACAGAATCCAGGGACTGTAAGGCAGAATTTAGGACCAGACGGCTACAGAATACACAGCACTAGCTATAGTGGACATGGGTGTGGTTATCACGCTACTGACAGCGGGGTTAGATGATACTGAAGTAAAAATATCTAAGTCTTGTTTCCACTACAGCTCCACTGCTGCAAACATTGATGGAGAATTAAGAAGCCAAAGTTTCCTAGTGTAGACAAGGATCAAAGGGAAAAGATTTTGCAAAAGTTTCCTAGGGTTGCTAAAACTATTTTATGATTTTTAAAAAAAACACAAATTCTGCTCAGAGCAGGGCTCGTTAATATGATCTTTAACACATTGGCACAGTCAGGTACCTGTCTATACTTGCACGCCAAGAGTCATTAACTTGGGTAAAGCAGAAGAGGTGTTAGCAATGGTGGGAAATTTTACAAAGTTTTCCTAGTGTCAAAAAGGTTTTAGAGATGCGCTGCTTATACAAAGTAAAATACTTTTAAAACACACTTAAAATATTTTGGATTTATTTTTAAAATAAGTAGGTCTTCAGATTAAAAAAAAAAGTATGATTCCCCAATGACATGAAATAAAGCTAATTAAATAATCTCAAATAGAAAATACTATGAAAGGTGGCAATTTATATAATTTTTCTTATTACTGTGTATACTGCATAATCCCTTTACATCTGGGGGGGGGGGGGGAGAGATTCTGTGTGATTGCGCACCTGCAGAAAATGACCTCCTCCCGTCCAGAATTCCCGTGTTTCCCTGCAGAAAACAGCATGGAAGCAAAGGGAAATCACGTGGGGAGGAGGGGGAGGGTAGATGAAACCATGAGCATAGTTTTGGGGGGGAATTGCCCCCCCAAACAGAGGAAAGGCATGGGGGGGCAGATGGGGTTACTTGCCCCTGCCCCCTGTCATTTCTGAAAGTGCAGAGCTGCCCAGCTGAAGGAGGCTGCATCTAGGACAGTGGTTCCCAAACTTTAACAACCTGTGAACCCCTTTCATTAAAATGTAAAGTCTCACAAACCTCCTCCTAAAAATGATTATTTCCAGGGATTTTCTCCTTTACCGGAATATAATTTATAAAACCAGTGACCTTGAAAATATAAAATGTGTTTGTATGACATGCTTATTACACACTATTTATTATTATTATCATCATTACAGTATTTTATTATGAAAATGGCCACACTTTTCTGAGATCTCACTCCGAATAAGCCTGTTATAAGACAAGGCTCCTATGTTTCATCAAGGAGTATCTGATGTGAAACAACATGAAGGCATTTAAGAAGCCAACTCAAAGAATTCCTCCTACACAAGCATTCAGGTCATGAGCAGTCAGGGCAAACAATGCATGTTACAACAAAGCTTAAACTTGTTTTTCATAATAATTTAAAAACAATACTAGCTGCCTGTTTAATTTTAAAAACAGCAAAAAATATCCACCTCCCTTTCCATTTCTTATGAGGAGTCTTGAAGTTTAAATCTCCTCAGTATGATAGAGATGCTTGCTTTGATCTGCTTAGCTCTTGGAAGTCCAGAGGCTCCAGGCTGCTGGCCCTGTGCTGCTTGTGTCCGCCATCAGAGAATATTTTCCCGAGAACCCCTGTAACATTTTGCAAACCTCAGTTTGGGAACCACTGATTTAGGATCCTCTTCTCTGCAGCTGAATGCCACCTCCGGGGTCCTAGTGCCAGTTGTGCTCCCCTTCTGTGTGCTGGGAGCCTTCCTGTTTTCTATTCTGTGCAACACTGAGTGTCCATGGTGAGGCTGGGGGACATGATGGAAGGGGGAGGGGAGAAAGAGACATTGGGGAGGGGAATATGGGAATGAGGGGAAAGGAAGTGTGTGAGGGGAATGAGATGGAGAAAAAGGGGATGGGGTGGGGTGAAAGTGAGCCGGTACGGTATAGCGGTAAGAAGCCAGTACTGGCCCACATTAAAGAGCTGCCACGGAAGTGCTTTAACATCCCTGCCCCTTTTGCACTCTCCAATGGCGGCCTGGCTGATAGGGTCCATACCGGCAGGGCCATCAACGAAGAAGGGGAGTGATGTTAAGGCGCTGCCATGGCAGTACTTTAAGGACCCTCAAAGTGCTGCCGGACCTGCAGACCCTACCATCAGGGCCGTCGCTCGGGGGCGTGGGGGAATGGGGGGAGGGAGAGGGGGGAGAAGGACGCAAATGGGGCAGGGATATTAAAGCAACCCCCATACCAGTAAGTCTTTGGAGTTACTTTCACCCCTTGATAGGTGTTTTCTTAAAATTTTCCATCTCTAGGGATGTGTATTACTGAGAAGGAAAATAAAATTAAGTCTATAATATTAGATGGAAAAGACAACTCACTTCCTTCCCTCGTTCCTCACATTACATACTAAAATTAAGTGAAGAATTTAAGAACAGGAGTTGAAATTCTCTCACAAGGAAATCTAAATGCATTGACAGAAGTGTACTCACAGACCGAAGAAACTATAGTTAAATGCTGAAACCCTAAAAATCTATTAAAAAACCCCAAATCCCTCCATTAGCCATCTAGACATCACTTCTGTACACTGTGGGACTGATCTTCAGGCAGGTATAAATCAGCATAGCTTCATATCCCAATCCAAGCATGTACATTAGAGACTCCATATTCCACTAGATGGTGCAATGATACAGCTATACAAGTCAGGACACTCTGACTCTCATATGCAGAGTTATGCTGAAACTAGAAGTGTGTGTGAGGGGGAGGGGTTTAATACACTGAAGATACCAAGGGGCTCCAGGCTGGGGCAAGGGTGCGGGAAGGGATGAGGTCTCTGGGATGGGCCTGGGGATGAGGGATTCAGAGTGCAGGAGAGGCTCAAGTCTGGGGCAAGAGGCTCGGGTATGGGCTCCGGGGCTTACCTCAGACAGCTACCAGTTGGTGGCACCATGGGGCTAAAGCAGGCTCCCTGCCTGCCCTGGCTCCTTGTGGCTCCTGGAAGCAGCTGACACATCCATCTGGCTCCTAGGTGCAGGGGTGGCCATAGGGACTCGGTGCGCTGCCTGTACCCAAAGGCTCCACCCCCTGCAGCTCCCATTGGCTGCAGTTCCCAGCCAATGGGCGCTGCAGAGCTGCTTGGAGCAAGGAGTCCCTGTGGCCACCCCCGTGCCTAGGAGCTGGACATGCCTGTTGCATCCAGAGCCTTGTAGAGTCCCACTGCACTGCCGAACGGACTTTTAACATCCAGTCAGTTGTGCTGATCCACCAAGGTCCTTTTTGACTGAGCATTCCAGTCGAAAACTAGATGCCCGGCAACCCTACTCCAAGACCCAACCTCCTCTTACTGGGTTTCAGAGACCAGGCTCTAGCCCAACCCCGAATATCTACACTGATATTTTTAGCCCTATAGCACGAGGCTTAGTTAGTTGATCTGGGCTCTGAGGGTATATCTGCACAGGGATCAAAAAACCTGCAGCTGGCCTGGGTCAACTGACACAGGAAGGGGGCCTAAAGCTGCAGCCTGAGCTCTGGGATTCTGGATTATATTTAAATTAAATACTCAAATTCAATACTTGAAACAAACACAAAAAACCTCTCCTACCGCATGACCTGAAAGGGTTCCTACGTCTAACTGTAAACTTGTAAAGCAACTCCTACCTTTTGAATGAGACCATGTTCCTATCAACACTTATGCACAGGGAATAACTTTACCTATGGGAGTAGTCCCATTGAATTCAAGTGCTTACAAGGTTGGGGCCTTGGTCTTCATTCTTACCATGAGTTTGTACCTGGGGGTGTCGGCAGAAAAAAGTAGCAATGAAAACAGAACTCAGAGCATTTAAAGTCTGAGCCAATACCTGGGCAGTAATTCTTCAAGTTAAGTGAAAAAGAGTCCTGTGGCACCTTAAAGACTAACTATAAAGTTTTGAAGCATGAGCTTTCGTGGGCTAATACCCACTTCGTCGGATGCAAGCAGTGGCTCTGATTCTTCAAGTTAAGAAATCCACAGACAATCTTGCATGCAATTTGGAAGAGAAGGGGGGGGGGAAGAGACTGAGTCAGGGTTTTATTTCAAAAAGAATTGGAAAATGGAGATTATTTCCAAAACAGTGTAACTCTACTGTATATATGTGCACCACATACCAGCACATACCCTATGTCAATATAAATAAAATACTTTTTAAACTGGAAAAATGGAGCAGGTTGTATCCAAATATAGCTGTGATGTACATAGATCTCACCTACAGGAAACTTTAAAAAGTCATGAAAAAAATGTGGCTTAGTTTGTTGCAGTGGCAGAACAACTCTCAATATCTCATGCCTTGTATTTCTTCAAGTCTCTATTCAAGAACCATTACAGACTCATGCTGCAATTGTTCCTCTATTTCCCTCAACAGGAAATAACCAATTGTTCAAAATCTAGACGTGGAACAACTTCAACTAAAAAGAGCAGCAGAGTTTCAGCCAATAAAAAATTATATCCTGTTTTAAAAAATAGAGCCAAAATATTCCACATTAGTTATCTTTTATAGAGGCTCATTTCTTCCTCTTGAGAAATAAGCCTCCAGGAACTAAAACATTCCCTTTTCAAAATGTTATTCCTTTGTGTATGGCAGCTTATCATCACAGAGAAAGGAAGAAACAGATTTTCTTAAGTGTCCTGAGAGGTACAGGATCACTCCTGTGAAGGTAGTAGTATTTTTACAATCCTGGACATGTTTATTTGTCCCCATCATGCTGTCGCAGTTGTACAGAAAATAAAAAGAGTCTGCTTCTTAAGATTTGGGCATGCCAGGTAATACAATATTCAAACGGCTAAAGATCTGACAAAATTAACAGCTTGGCTTCCTTTTATTTTTTTATTCTGAATATAGTGATGAGTTAGCAAAGCTTCAAGATATCTGGAAAGATTTCCTGGAAATTAAATACACTCTAATGTATGTTGGAAAATAAATTAAGCCCTTTAAGTAAAAAAGGGGAAAGATCTAGGATTTTTTGCTGTATTAATTTGTTTCCTTTTTCTTGATATTCATCCTTATCTTTATCTCATTTTGCACCACTTCTACAGAATAGTATAGTATAAATCTCATTTTAAATATACTAAAAAAGGTTGCCTGATTGAAGGGATACTATAAACTTGAATTCTAGTTAATCAAAACAAATGTTAAAAGCAGTTTCAGTTACTGCCTGGGTCTCCCTGTCAATTCTTGTGGTTTCACAAGCATATTTTCTATTTTTTAACACCGTTTTACTCTCCCTGTTGCTGCATAAGAGACCTACACATAAAAAATGGGAAGACAACTTAAGGCCCCAGTCCTGCAAACACTTTCACACAAGTTTAACTTCAAGCAGGAATGTAGTCCCATTTAAGTCAGGATGTAAAGTGAAGTATGTGTTTGCAGGACCAGAACCTATCTGATCGGCAAAACAGACTGCTCAGAGTACTGACAAGTGCACAAAAGGAAACTAAGGTAGAAACAAGGACTTTTCCACCCCTCAACCATTTCATTCATAGATATCTTAGATGTTACTTGTTACAAGGGCTGGTAAAGATGTTCAAACAGGAGCTTGGTTTTTAAACAAATGCTATCCTTGCATATAAATAAAAACAAACATGCCTCAATTAATATAATAGCTCATGGGTGTCCGTGACCCACAAGAGTAGTTTAGATTCTTCTTGCTCAAGTGGTATGATGTCAACTCCAGAATGAGATTTTCTTGCACAATGAGTACCATTATATTATGCCTTAAATAATAAACAAAATAAGAAATGTTCCCTCACCCCAAATAAATCAATACCCAATACTTTAAACACTAAAACTATAGTCAGCAGAAGCACAGATCAACTACTGGTCAGAAGTTGCATCTATGCAGTTCCTATGACCCTGCATTGCATAAACTATTATCCAACCAATAAAACCAATAGACCTAAAAGAACAAAGTTGGGTATTGGTGTAGTACAGGGGTGGGGAACCTTTTTTGTGCCAAGGGCCATTTATAATGTCATTCGCGGGCCGCTTTCCCCCCCCCCCCCGAGGAAGCCCAGGCTGGCAATGGGAGCGGAGACCCCAGCTGGCAAGGGGCCAGCGGGGGAAACCCCAAAGCAGTGGCAGGCGGAGTGCTTAGCCCTGCACTGCTTTGGGGTTTCCCCGCTGGCCCCTTGCCAGCCGGGGTCCTGCCGCCTGCCCCAGTCAGCTCCCGCTATCAGCCTGGGTGTAGGGGGTGATGTTGCTTTACCCCCATCCAGCCTCCCCCCATCTAACCGCCTTCCCTCCCCCATCCCTGCCTGGCCCGGCCCATCCCATCAAAGCTAACCTCCTCCCCCCTCCCAACCCAGCCTCCTGTTCCCCATGCCTGACCCACCTAGCCTCCCCACACCAAACCTCCTTCCCTTCTGCACCCACACCTCGCCCCCCCCCCCCCCCGGCCAACCCCCACACACCCCATTGACCGTCGGCTCACCGCAGCGCCGGTGGCCCCCCTCCCCCAGGTTTGAGCCGCCCCCGCCTGGCGGCCCCCGCACATCCCTGGCCGGTGACTCTCCCAGGCGCTTGCCAGCCCCAGCGCAGAGCCACGCCCGCCTGCTGGCCAGAGCGCAGAGCCCCCCCCCCCCCCGCCTGCCAGCCGGAGCGCGTCCCCTGCTGGCGGCTCCCCCAGGCGCTTGCCGGCCCCAGCGCAGAGCCACGCCCGCCTGCTGGCCGGAGCGCAAAGCCACCCCCACGCGTCCCTGGCCGGCGCCTGCCCCAGGCGCTTGCTGGCCACAGCGCGGAGTCGCCCCCACGCGTTCCTGGCCGGCGGCTGCCCCAAGCGCTTGCCGGCTAGAGCACAGAGCCATCCCCACGCATCCCTGGCCGGCGGCTCCCCCAGGCGCTTGCCGGCCGGAGCGCAGAGCCGCCCCCGCGCGTTCCTGGCCGGTGGCTGCCCCAGGCGCTTGACGGCCGGAGCGCGGAGCCGCCCCCGCCTGGTGGCCCGCGCGGGTCCCTGGCCGGCAGCTGCGACGTGTCGTCTTCCCACGCCCCAGTGCCTGATTCAGCCCCAGCCCCGCCGCGGGCCGGACGGAATCATTTGGCGGGCCGTATAAGGCCCGCGGGCCAGAGGTTACCCACCCCTGGTGTAGTACTATACGTAACTTGCTTTTTTTTAAGCACAATTCATTGCTAGGATAAAAGCCAGGAAGGTCAACATTTATACGTAATCATCCAGTCATAATGTAAGACAATTAAAAACAATTGTCAGTTTATGATTTTCTTTTCCCATTAACATTTCCTTATCCTTTGTTCTAGCTCTATTACAAGAAGAATGATAGGCCATACCCTTCCAGGCATTACTGTTGTTATAAAAGTGTTCCCCTGTAGCAATAAAAAAGATTATAAGCAGTCAATTTATCTGACTGATAAAAGCATACAGAACAATCTCAAATTTTATGTGGTTTGGACAGTCTATTTTACAGTGTTCAAAGACCAATGTGGCCCCCTCAATACTACATACTCACCCCAGAACTTAGGGTCACAACACAGTTCTCTCCAAAATATGCATACCACATGCGAGGCAGTACCCCAATCACATAGCATAGATAAAGACAATATTTTAGTCTCAACTTTGCCAACCTTGAAGGTTCTCTCTCTTGCTCAAATAATTCAGACCTTTGGAAGAAAATAATTTTGGCATTTTGACTCACACCATTAAATTAATTTGTTAATGTCTTTATACATACTTCGACGTGGCCAATAATTATGAACCCATGGAAGCACACAAAGTTACCTTGCAGAGAGATGAATTAGAGTAATAGCCACAAGAAACGTTGGCCATTTTTGAGAATTCAGACACTGACCTCTTTGTCTATTGTATCAAGCACTGTAAACTGTTTGCGCTGCAATTGTTAGATCTTGGCAACAGCAGGCACGGTCTAGGCAAAGGAAGAAGATAAAATTGTGAATGTGTGTCAGTTTGATACATTAGCAAACTCTTTACCAAACTCCCAGTTTCCATCGGTTAGTGCGTTCTGCAACTATAATAAGCTCTACCGTCCTTTAACTGCTTCCTGAATTTTCATCTCTTCCTTGGCCTCATCTCACATAGATTTTATGTTCTGTGGCCCATCAAGTCAGTAGTTCAGACTCCCTCTCATCCCCCAAAAAACTCTCAGTTAGCTCTACTTTTCCCCCAAAGGTGTCTCAGGGTCTCTACACATACAGAATTATAGGGTCACATTCAGCACTGACTTGTCACCCCATTGGCTTCACTGAGATTGCATGTGGCGGGGTTAGCAATGAATTTGACTCATTCATTTATCAACTAAAACATCCACCTGGCTTCTCTCCATGTTTACAAAGAGAATTCCCAAAGTGGTGAAAGTTGATCCTGGTTTTATACACATCCACCAACTAAGTAGGTTTAGATTACACTGACTAAAGCTAGATTGGGACCAAGCCCTCCTCATACTTGATCACATTATCCCTCATCAGGGCTATAGGTGTGGGGGCTTGGGAAAGCAAGGTCTGTTGCCAAGTACTCACACTCCTCCCAAGCAGGTGGGCAGAGAAAGGATGAAAGGGGTGGAGCTTTGATTTTGCCCAACCTCCTATTCAACATGCAGCTACCATGATGCAGGGGGATTAAGTGAACCACACCCTATAAAGTTAACTTGCTCCCCCCATGAACAAAGAGGAGCAGAAAATGTACCATAACTAAATTTCCTCTCCAGGGTCCTTCCTGGAGTAGTGAACCTACGTTTCTATCCTTACCTAGCCTAAAGACTCAATGTAGAACTAAATCTTCTGAGACAGAATCATAGGAGCATCCTGTTTACCAATTTAAAATGATGTTGATCCTTAAACTTACCCACATTTAATATTAGGACTCTGAAAAAATAAATCACTTCAAGGGTTGCCTCCATTTGAGTGAACTTGCAGCACTATTCCATGAGAGGCCGTACGGGCAACTCACCCACATGCTCACTCTGCCAACAGTCTCCTTAGTGCTTTTTGATCAGATAGAAATAGAGGGGAGGAGAGGAGAGAGAGAGAAGAAAATTCTTTGATTTTCCACCCCTCTTCTCAAGGGACTGAGGAGAAGGGCAAGTGAGGGTAAAGTTCCCTACCAATGGCAAGAATTTTATCCTGCCCATCTTCAGACTGGAATGTTACATTATTTTCTGTTTGATCATCTTCTCTGGGCAGTCTTTTTGATCGCTGTTAGCTAAGCCTTACTTACAACAGGTAGAACCTATTCACCTCAGTAGCATGGGACTACTGGCACGAATAACTATTGCTCACCATGATGAGTTAGGGTTCAAAAAAATCAGGCCCCGAGAAAAGCAAAATAGTGGCATATTAAAAAGACATGACTAGGGGAAAAGTGAAAATCACAGTGCCTTTCATTTGACAAACCAAAAAAGTACAGCATTTATACACAATTTTGAAGAATGAAATCCTCTGGCCTCAACCCCACCCCTGGAACTATGAAGCAGAATATTATCAGTGAGGAGTATCTCTGATGCAACAGTGCTTGACAAGAAAAGCTGATTATAAAAATAAAAATATATCCTGTTTGAGCTAATGCACACACAAAATCTGATAACTCAGTAAGTGGTCCAACAGAAGTGCAGCCAAACAAATTAAACACTGGGCCAAGAACATGCATAATTCCATGCTAAGTAATATTTTTGGAAAGGTAGAAGTACTTGAAAACAGACGTTTGGAATGAAAATGTCTTCTCAACTATGACTGTAGTATCACTATCACAACATTATGATAAACTGAACAATAAACATAGCTCACATGTTTGTATTAAGCTAGTTATAGAAATGTAAGGTTTCAGTGGTATCTGAATGCAAGACCATACTTGTTACATACACTAATGATTTTCTGAACTATATTCATTGTAATAATGTAAATAATTGTTTAAAAATAAATTGATATTGCAGAACAGTTAAAAGCGTCCCTATTTTTACTTCTAGAATAACTCAGCTCGGTTACTGCATGTGAAATTGAGATTATCCAGAAAACCATTTAATTGTGGAACCAAAATATTTCACATCTCCTGAGATAGGCCCATCTCAAATAAATATTCTGAATTACGTCGAAGAACCCTGGCCATTAGACAACAAATAATTTCACAATAGCCAACAGATTTTGCAGCGTCAGCTTTAGAACAGAGAACAAGGTGCAATTTGAGCCCGCTGCTGAGCCTGGAAGCACGCAGCACAGCTAAAAAGGGAAAAAGCCAGCAGCTTACTTCTCACAGATCTCTTTGTGAAGTCTGGGAGGACAGCATAACTGGATGACATATGCTTGTCAGGGGGAACACAGGAGAGACTCACAATGTTTCTCAAGCTTCGTAAGTGACATTTTATCAGAGGAGAGCCTTTGAAATGCCCTGTCAACACAGACTGGAGAAGAGAGAGTAAAGGGAAGACTAAGATCACATATTGCATGTGTACATTATTTAAACTATAACTGAATAATATATGTCAAGAATCAGAGAGGTAGCCATGTTAGTCTGGAATTGCAGAAGTGACAAAGAGTGCTGTGGCATCTTAAAGACTAACTAAACTATTGAAGCATAAGTTTTCGTGGGTACTAGCCCACGAAAGCTTATGCTTCAATACTTTTGTTAGTCTTTAAGGTGCCACAGGACTTTGTCATTCTGAATAATATATATGCATCTCACTTCTTGAAGATATATCAAGAAATCATTAGATCAAGACTATGTTATTAAAAAACTAAAGGATCTAAAAAGGGGTCAACCATCCCAACAAGAGATGTGAAAAACTAAAGCAATATTTTTGGCAAAAGATCACAGAATCTATAAAAAGATATTCCCTGCCATTAATCCCTTTTGTTGCTGCTGTTGACTGTATGTAAACAGAACATCTTGCAAGGCACATCTATTGTGAAGGGCTGCTGATGAAGCAAATATTGATAGTGGTTATGTTTTAGGAAGATGAAGAAATTGGCTCATTTTTGTGCTGCCTGGCTATTTGGTATTACCTCTCTCTTTTATTTATGTTATTTTTAAAGTCTTTGACGGAGGATCTGGAGTATTCAGAAAGGCACTTCTTACTATTTTATAAATCTAAATAAATATATATCATTCATACATTCCGAATCATACAGTGGAAGCTCTGGGCATGAATTCATGAGCAGAATTTTCCTCTATGATAGAATGATGTAATCAATGCTGGTAGGAAAAACAGAGAACTCTGAGTTTAGGTCTGGCAGGTGAAAGAAGTATTTTCAAAATACTGTTTTAAAATGAATATATTTGTACTGTAAGTCCACCTATTAATTCTGTCACTGATTTAGGATTTTGAACAGCTTTTTCAAAAAGAAAGTTCAGTTAATCTGAAAGCAAATTTTAAAAAATTCTACAATATCATTTACATAAAACACCCATGAAGTTGACTTACCACTGATGTATAACTCCTCATTTAAAGTCGTCCCGGTTAGCATTGTTTCGTTGTTAGGATGCTGATCTATTAGAGAACATACTCGTTTAAGGTCGCACAATGTTCTGTTATAAAGTTGTTTGGCTTGTCCTGCTCCGCCCGCCTGGTGTTCCAGCCGGGCGTTGGGGCATGGGGGCTTACCTCACTTCATCCAGGGAGTGGGCAGAGTGGCTAAGTCAAACAACGTATATTGCATTTGTCTAGTGAAAAAAATTTCCCTGGATCCTAACCTGTTCTATTTACATTAATTCTTATGGGGAAATTGGATTCACTTAACATTTCTATGATGAACTCTTCTGCAATCTGCACTAGAGCAGGGGTGGGCAAACTTTTTGGCCTGAGGGCCACATCGGGGTTAAAAATTGTGCGGAGGGCCGGATAGGGAAGACGGTGCCTTCCCAAACAGCCTGACCATGCCCCTTATCCAACCCCCACCCACTTCCCGCCCCCTGACTGTCCCCCTCAGAACTCCTGACCCATCCAACCCCCCCCATTCCTTGTCCCGATTGCCCCCTCCAGAGACCCCCTCCATTCTAACTGCTGCTCCAGAACCCTACCCCCTATCTAAGCCCCCCGTTCTTTGTTCCCTGACTGCCCCCTCCCAAGATCCCCCCCACCATAAACACCACCCCTAGGACCCCACTCCCTATCTATGCCCCCCCTGCTTTGTTCCCTAACTACCACCCCCCGGAACCCCACTCCCCATCTAAGACCCCTTGCGTTGTTCCAACTGCCCCCTCCCGAGATCCCCCCCACCCTAACCACCATCCCTGGGACCCCCCCCTCCCCCCCATTTAAGCCCCCATGTTCTTTGTTCCCTGTCTGCCCCCTCCCAAGATCCCCTCACCCTAACCACCACCCACCGGGACCATACCACCTAACCCCTCCCCCCCCCTCACCTTAGTCAGCTGGGCGCTCCTGGACTGAGCCTGGGCAGGGAACACGGACCCCCACGGCTCCCCATGCTCCGCCTTGCTGTCCAGCCAGGGAGTGCGGGGTGGGCCTGGCACACAAACGCGGGGACCCGCGGCAAGCCGGGCTCGGCCGGCTCTTGGCCAGGGAGTGGGGGGCCCCGCGAATCCCCATAATCCACCCAGCCAGGGAGTGCAGGACCCAGCAGCTCCCCACACTCCACCCGGCCCCGGCCAGGGAGCGCGGGGCAGTGGCTGCCCGGCCCACGAGCATGGGGACCCACAACACACTGGGCTCGGCCAGCCCCGCCAGGGAGCGCGGGGCCCGGCGGCTCCCTGCGCTCCACCCAACCAGGGAGGGCGGGGCCCACCAGCTCCCCGTGCTCTACCCAGCCACTGGGCCAGGGAGCGTGGGGCGGGGGCTGCCTGGCCCGCAAGCGGGGGAACCCGCCACACACTGGGCTCGGCCGGCCCCGGCCAAGGAGCACGGGGCTCAGCAGCTCTCTGTGCTCCACCCAGCCCCCGGCCAGTGAGCGCGAGGCAGGGCCAGCCCAGGAGTGCTGGGCCATAGTTTGCCCACCCCTGCACTAGAGGAATTCTCAGTTGGCCAGTTAGGGCCACAGTCTGCCCCCTAAATAGTTTGAAGTGTCTGGAAAAGAAAGAAACTGTTCCATGATTCCCTAGATTAATGCAGAACTCCACAGTCCCCCTTACCACCTTGAACATGTGGTATTATTAGGTAAAATAATTCATGTAGCAAAATGTTTCTTTACATTAAAAAAAAATATATCTGAATTCTCCCAGGCTCAATCATAGCTGTGCTTTCAGAACTGCTCTACAGCAGTTAATCAAAGTTTTCCATCACAGAACTTTTTTTCTGAGATTTAAGGTTGGACTATTGAGCTGAAACTCATCATAGAATGTCTTATTCCAGAAATAATTTAATTTTTGACATTGGAAATATGCACAATGGTTTTAAGTGTGAAAGCAATTGTCGTGCACAATGCCAATCTCTACATTTCAGATCCCAGGGCTACCAGAACAGACGTGGTGGCTGTGCAAAGTCAAGCGTCATCACTCGCCTTGATCAGTGTAGGTTAAATTGAGCCTAGAGGGACCACTCCTAGGGCTAAGATAATCAGTCGGTTTTCACAAGGGTTTATATGTCTATACTCAATCTAGCAGCACAGGTACCAACCACTGTAGTTATTTGTGTTACGGTGGGGCCCCAGAGACTCCACATCGGGATTGTGCTAGGTACTGTACAAACATATTGTGAAAGATCCTCTCTTCTCCCAAAACTACAAACTTGAGTTAGAAAGAGGAAATAGGTGGGTGCAGCAGGCAACAAAGAGAGTAGGGTGGGGAGAATAGGGTAACAGCAATGGGAGCACAGCATTACACAGATTATTTATGTATATAATCTGAATGTTTCAAGGGTGGCCATTTTATTTTATTTTTAAACAGGAAAGAAAACAATGATAGCTGATGTGTTTCCACACTACTATTACACTGACATATTGCATACTTATTAATTGTATACTTATTAAAAATCCTAACACAAAACATTATTTTTTACTGGGAGTAAATACAGGAAATGGTCTGAGACTATCAACTGATTTCACGAACTACTAACAAGCCAACGTATTACTTTTGTTTACTGTGACCCTTGGTCATACTTTAACTGGGAACTAGAGATAAGAAACTGTATTCCACCCTAATAATCCTCAAGTCCCACAATCCATTTATACTAAAAACAAAAAAAGAAAGTTCAATTGTATGACACTTAAGTCAGTTATTTTAATTTGGGAGAGTCCAAAAAAGCAAATAAATACTTTTACATGTAATGTGCAAATTATTTTCTTTCTTTTTTTAAAAAAATTAAAGTTAATAGCTTACATGTTACAGTGGTTCTCTACTCCCAGGAAATAACTATTTTTGTCCAGAGCACAAATAATATGTTTAAAAATATAGAATGCATGAAGTCAAGCAATGCAAGTTGAGTCTCGGACCCAAAAAAACAAACCAAAACATGTTTTAGAGCATTCCAGGAAGGATTTTAATTACAACAAGGTCCATTAGGGTTTGATTTAAACTGAAAATCCAGGAGTTTCATAATCATTCAACATTAACCCATGCTGCTGCTGTTAAAGAGTTATGGATCTATGATTGCTGGAGCAGAACAAATCAGCTAACTCAGGCCCGTAATAACTGGAAACTTTTTTTTCTCATATTCACAACTCCTCTGTTTGTATAGTTTAAAGCACCATGCAAACCTATAGTGCTATGAAATTAACAAAGCAAACGCATCCCAAAGGAAGTTTCACCACCAATGGGGGAAGGAGAGAGAGTCAGGAGAGCATTTATGTTATTAAGGGCAAGATATTGTTGTTACAAAAATTACCATTGTCAACAGTCAAGTAACTTTATAGTCGGCTTTTTATTCATTGCAATAATTATTGCTATAGATGTAACTGTGCCTGCCAACTGAGAAAGTTTCAGCTACAGGAGGGCTGAGCAGATCAGCATCTCTGCTGTAGACCCCTGAACTCCTTCCAGCTTCCCAGAACCCCCTTAAAAGAGAAAGAGAGAAATGTTGCCCAAAGAGAGCATACTTACCCCGAGCCATGCTGAGAGCTCCCGCCCAGGGTACAGCAAGTGATCTCCTCCTCTCCCCAGCATCTCTGAGGTATCACATTGGGGAGAGGAGATGCATACACAACCCACCCCCACCCTCCTTTTGGGGTGGCTGGTCTCTTAGCTGCACTTTCCTACTCTAAAAGTCTAAACAAACTCAGGTTCTTAGGCTATAATTTCCCCGAGATCCCACCCCCCAGAACCTCCCACACCTTCCCCCTCCCCCGCTGCTGTTAACCCCAGAGCCACGATGCAACTGTAACTAACCCTTCCATCGCCAAGTCCGACCACCCTGGGGCAACACACTATATTGTACGTCACTACCATTTTCGGTGCAGGGGTGTCGCTTCATCACATACATGCATCTCCCCGTTTTACAGCAGCTTTACCCTACGGGGAAGTGGACTAAAGAAGCCTCCCTGAGCTGCATGGAAATCAGGCAGGAAGGGAAGTAGGGGTGGGTGAGGATACTTGTTACAGACCTGTTCCCTCCCCCCCGCTGGTCCAATTGGTTTGCTCCTGGTGGAACCCTGTGCAGCTCCCATTGTAACATTTCTTCTTCCCCTTTGGAAGTTCAGAGAGAGCCGCCTGCGGGGAATTAATTGTTCGCTTTACGCCTCACACGATGGGAGGGGGGAAGCGAATTAGCCATTCAATGCACCAGCTCCAGAAATGCTGCCCTCTTTCAGATCAGGTGACCCCATTTCTAAGGAAGTTTGCAAAGTAATTAGACTGCTGCGCACAGAGACACACTGTCCATCAAGCCCTGGCCCCTGTTACACTGAAGCAGGAAGAATAGCTGAGTCAGAGACAGAGAAGCTGCTCATGAAATCCCAGGCCAATAATAGGACTTTGTACTACTACAGCCATCCCAAAAGATGACCTGAGAGCGTTTCACAAACGTTAACTAATTAAACCTTACAACGACGCTGGGAGACAAAGGAAGTATTTTAATTTCCACTTGGTAGGGAAGTATTGTCATGCCTAATTTACAGATGGGGAAACAGGTAGAGAGAGGTAAAAGTACTTGCCAAAGGTCAAACAGGAAGTCTGTGTCCCTTTTTAGCAGAATATTTACACTCATCATATAAAAAAACTAATCTAAATTTGATTGGTTATTTATAGTTTATGGGTGTTTTTTTTTAATTATTAAGTCACTCAAAAGTTTTGGCACATCTCTAATCTATAAAAAACGTTTCGCTATCTCTGCCTCCCTGAAAACTCATGTTTCCAGGACTTCCTCCCCATTGCCCAAAGCTCACTTTGAGTAGTCATAAATAGCATCCACTAGCTGTAATTACATTTATTCCTCTCCCCTTCCACATCAGGGTATTCCTGGTCTGGGAAATTCTGTTTTCCTGATTTGGATCATTATTCCTCCCTATATTTTCAAAGCTCTTCCTGAATTACTATAATAAATCTGGTAAAACTTCATTTTTGAGCAACCTCTTCACATTCACAGTGGCTAGCTTTTGTGATAGCTTTTTTCCTCTTAATAAAAAGAATGAATCTTTTACTAGAAAAGGATATTATGTATTCAAGATCTACACTGGAAGATAGTGACTTTTAGATGGCAATAGAATTAGGGCAACAGTGTCTAATCTTTTATTAGATATTATATAATTATAAATATAAATTATTATTGCCCAAATTTCCACAAAGTAATATCAACAGCAGAGATCTCAACATTATGTTTTTGTGCCAAACACAGATATGTTATGCCTGCTTAAGTGTAGAAAGTTTGATATTTCTGCCTAATAAAGTTTGTCATCTAAAATGTTACTTCTCTCCCCATCCAGAACACACAAATAAAACAAAACAAAAGGCTTAGCTTATTGACAGTTTTTTATATGTAAACATTTACATTACTTCAGAAATTGAATGACCTCTGTGTTGCTGAGCTCAACTAGCCCTGGTCCACTCTCACTCCCCTTTGGCACCTCCTTCCTGCCTCTTTATTAGCCTTGGTCTGATGGGGCAATTGGCTTCTTCTCCCATTCAGCTGGCCAGCCCAATTGTCTTTCTCAAGGAGAATTAATTAACCTGTGAATAATTAGAGTGCAGGCTCACCAATTCACCCCCTGCACTCTGTCACAGGACAAATGAGGAGTTTTAAGAATCCCAAGAATGGTATTGGTCCATTAGTAGATTGGAATAGTAGAATTCTCAATAATAATGAGAAAAAAACTCCAAATATTTATTGAACACTTCTCTGTTTTGCATTGGGTGGGGAGACAGATAATATAATCTCATCACATGCTGATGATATCTCTCTTTCAATTCCACTGGTATCACTATCTATAGGATGTTAAATAGAAACTATGAAAGTTAAGTTAACAAAGTCCTGTGGCACCTTAAAGACTAACTATAAAGTTTTGAAGCATGAGCTTTCGTGGGCTAATACCCACTTCGTCGGATGCAGGCAGTAGAAGTGTTCAATTGTTCACAAACAGGCAGTTATAGAAAAGTAGGTAAGAGCCAGGGGGGAGGTGAAAAGGTTAGTCCAATTAAGCTGAGCCAGCTTGTTATCTCCGATCAGGGAGTGTGGATTATTCGTCTAGCATTTGAATGGGGTGTGTGGACATGGAGAGATGAGAAACAATGTCTGTAATGAGCCAACCATTGTAGATCCCGGTTCAATCCCAAAGTGTGTGAGCTGAATTTGCAAATGAATTGAAGCTCTGCAGTCTCTCTTTGCAGTTTGGATCTGAAGTTCCCTTTCTGCAGAATGGTGACCTTTAAATCTGAAATAGTGTGTCCAGGCAGGTTGAAGTGTTCCCCTACAGGTTTTTGTATATTGCCATTCCTAATATCTGATTTGTGTGCATTTATCCTTTTTCGTAGGGACTGTCCAGTTTGGCCGATGTACATAGCAGAGGGACACTGGTGGCATATAATGGCATATATGACATTGGTTGATGTACAGGTGAATGAGCCAGTGATGGTATGGTTGATCTGGTTAGGTCCTGTGATGGTGTTGCTGGTGTAGATATGTGGGCAGAGTTGGCATCGAGGTTTGTTGCATGGATTGGTTCCTGAGTTGGAGTTATTGTGGTGCAAGCCCAAGAAAAAAAACAACAGAACACCACTGGCCATCACCTACAGTCCTCAGTTAAAACCTTTGCAACGCATCATCAGTGACCTACAACCCATCCTGGACAATAATCCCTCACTTTCAAAAGCCTTGGGAGGAAGGCCAGTCCTGGCACACAGACAACCTGCCAACCTTAAACAAATTCTCACCAGCAACAGCACACTGCACCACAATAACTCCAACTCAGGAACCAATCCATGCAACAAACCTCGATGCCAACTCTGCCCACATATCTACACCAGCAACACCATCACAGGACCTAACCAGATCAACCATACCATCACTGGCTCATTCACCTGTACATCAACCAATGTCATATATGCCATTATATGCCACCAGTGTCCCTCTGCTATGTACATCGGCCAAACTGGACAGTCCCTACGAAAAAGGATAAATGCACACAAATCAGATATTAGGAATGGCAATATACAAAAACCTGTAGGGGAACACTTCAACCTGCCTGGACACACTATTTCAGATTTAAAGGTCACCATTCTGCAGAAAGGGAACTTCAGATCCAAACTGCAAAGAGAGACTGCAGAGCTTCAATTCATTTGCAAATTCAGCTCACACACTTTGGGATTGAACCCGGATCTACAATGGTTGGCTCATTACAGACATTGTTTCTCATCTCTCCATGTCCACACACCCCATTCAAATGCTAGACGAATAATCCACACTCCCTGATCGGAGATAACAAGCTGGCTCAGCTTAATTGGACTAACCTTTTCACCTCCCCCCTGGCTCTTACCTACTTTTCTATAACTGCCTGTTTGTGAACAATTGAACACTTCTACTGCCTGCATCCGACGAAGTGGGTATTAGCCCACGAAAGCTCATGCTTCAAAACTTTATAGTTAGTCTTTAAGGTGCCACAGGACTTTGTTAACTCTGCTATTCCAGACTAACACGGCTACCACCCTGATTCTATGAAAGTTAAATATTTTTAAATCATCTGGTCCAGATAATTTGCATCCAAAGAGTTTTAGAAGAGCTGGCTGAAGATCTCACTGAACCATTAATGTGCTGAACCATTTCCAATAAGTCTTGAAGTACTTTTTCTTTTTTTTTTTTAAGGGCAAAAGGGATGACCTGGGTAATGAGAGCCCTGTCAGCCTGACACTGATCCTGGACAAGATAATGGAGCAGCTGATACAGGACTCGATTAATGAAGAATTAAAAGAGGGTAATGTAATTAATGCAAATCAACCTGGTTTAATAGAAAATAAATCCTAGCAAAATAATTTGGTATTTTTATGAGATTACAATTTTAGCTGATAAAGGTAATAGTGTTGATATAATATACTTAGAAGTCTTTAAGCCATTTGACTTGGTATCACACAATATTTTGACTAAAAAACTCAAACATAAAATTAACATGCCACACATGAAATGGATTAAAAACTGGCTAGCACAGCGGTTCTCAAACTTTTGAGAACCGCGACCCTTTTTTCTCTTCCTAGGCAGCGTGGCGGACCCTTGTATGTCCACCGAAAAGTCTCTGAATTGATTAGTTCCGCATTTGGCGGCTATTTTCGGCGGACATGATGAGCGCTTCCAAGAGCGCTTGGTATGTCCACCGAAAAGCCTCCGACTGTGGAACCAATCAATTTGGTGCCTTTGCGGCGGCAGCAGGAGCTCATGACCGCCCTGGGAGTGCTCGGTGACTCCCTGGGGGGTCGCGACCCCCAGTTTCAGAAACCCCGGGCTAGCAGATAGGTTTCAGATTGTAATGGTAAAAGGGGAATCATTAGTGAGCAGGTGTATTTCCAGTGGAGTCCCATCAGGATCTGTTCTTAGCCCCTTATGCTACTAAACCTGAACAGCACTGCAGCCTTGGAGGAGCAGAGAGCCAAGCCCAGCCAGCCCCAAAACACAAAAGCTGCCACTGTTGGGTGAGTGCTGGACAAGACCTGACAGAAACCACATCAGGGCCTCCACCCCCAGACTATTTACTACATCGCAACAAATGGGCCATCAACATTTACAAATGGGTCCTGAGCCCAAAAATATTGAGAGCCACTGGACTCCTAGATGATCACAATGCTCCCTTCTGTCCTTGGAACCTACGAGAAGGATGTAGATCCAGCAGTGTTTACAGAACACAAAGCTAAAGCTGTAAAGAAAGTGAGGAATACTTGTAGCACCTTAGAGACTAACCAGTTTATTTCAGCATAAGCTTTCGTGGACTATAGCCCAGTTCATTGGATGCTAGGGTGACCAGACAGCCAATGTGAAAAATCGGGACAGGAGAGGGGAGGTAATAGGAGCCTATATAAGAAAAAGACCCAAAATCGGGACTGTCCCTATAAAATCAGGACATCTGGTCACCCTATCGGATGCATAGAAAGCTGCTAAACCTGATATAGTATACAGTAAAAGAGCATATTTTCATTATGGTATATTCGGAACTTATTAGAACTAGAAAGGAATATACAAAAGCTTTGAAAAAGGGGGAGTCTGACAGAAATTCACACTGCTTGATTCAGAAAAAGGGACTGTAATTTTTTCTCTCCAGCTCTATCATTCTACCACCAGAGCAACGCAATTCCAGGAGGATGGGGTTAGAGTTGGTTGCAAAGAACTAAAGCTTCAAAAAAATTGCTTTCCCTCCCATACCTACCCCAGAAGAGAGGCCTGCCTGTGCATACAAGATGCACAGATAAGGGAAGAGAAGACAACAGCTGAGTAATACAGGGAGTGTACAGATGTAACAACACTTTTCTAAAGTACAAACAGCGTATAACTTCGTTTGATGTATCCACATGCTTACAAAGAAAACAATGGAGGATTTCCTGTACACCAGGGGTTCTCAACCTTCTCCTTTCTGAATCTCCTGCCTGCAACATACTGTAAAAACGCCATGGCCTGCAGGGGGTAGGGGCGGCTCCACACTTCAGCTGTGGGTGGTGGTGGTGGAAGGGCTCTGGGTTTCAGCTACAGGTGGGAGCTTCTGCCCCACAGGCAGAGAGGGGTCTCGAGGACCCGAGGCTTCTCCCCCATGGGTGGGGGATGGTAGCTTGGAGCTTTAGCCCGGTGGGGCAGCTTCTGCTGGAGCTCTGGGGTTCTGCCCCATGGGGAGCTGGACTCAGGCCTTCTGCCCAGGAGGGTGGAGTGTGCTGAGGCTCAGGGCTTTCGACCCACAGGGCAGGGCTCAGGACTCCAAGTGTTGGACACCAGGAACTGGGGCTCAGGGTGGCCCTGCTTGGCAGACCCACGAAAAGGCTCATGGATCCCCCAAAAGCCGTGGATCCCTGGTTGAGAACTGCTGCTGTACATCAACCCTTGTAATCCAGCTCTTCTCTAGTTCAATCTCCAGACCCCCTTCTTTCTAAACTGCCCTTCACAGAGAGCACTGCTATGCAGCAGCACCCTGCAGATTTGTAATGAGCACTTAAATTCAGAACACACACTTGTCTTCAGCTCATTCCACTCAGAACGAAGCAGAATTGCAGCCAGATATTTTATAAAAGCAACATCCAATCTTTTCATCCCGAGGGCCAAACTTATTTCAGGAAGCCCATCGTCCCCTCTTATTTTCTGTACTGTAAAAAGAAGAGAAATAATCTGCAACTCCCCTGCCAGGAATTTATGTGGCGGGGGTGGATGTGATAAGGGGAGGGTAAAGAATCCCCAACAGGCCTAGAGCATGGGGCTTGTTCAGGGCAGGAATGCAGCATGCTCCAGCTATCCCCAGCCAGCTGGCACAAGTTGGAGAAGACCCCATGCTGCTCTCAGCTTCTCTTCCTTTTTCCCCTCACTCCTGGGCTACCTTGGGTGGAGGAGGGGAGCCATCCCTTGCAACGCCTCCTCCTAAACTGAGGCAGAACTTATCAAGCTCCTATCTTGCTCGTCCTAGAGCTCCCTTGGCCTGGCTGGTAAGCAGGCAATAGAGTAGCCACAGCTACCATTCTCTTCCCTCTTCTGCAGAGCTGGGGATGTGCTGACCTGGAATGGCAGGGAAGGGACAGCAACCACTCAGATCACTCCTAGCTCACACCAAAGCTACTCCAGAGGCAGCAGGGAAAGCAGCAGAGCAAGCAGTGCTCCCAATCTTCTCCCCATAGTGATAAATCAAAGCTGAAGCAAAGCCACAGGGTCTGAAGGGATGTCTCAGGGAGCACATTTTTAATCCATAGGAAGAAAATGTGTATATCACTCTCAGTTACCCTTAAAGGCCCCAATTTAGTGCCTGGAGGACCATAAATGAGACTCTGGCCACAATGGGATCCATTCTGTATCCTATAACTAACACAGTCATCCCTAAGCCAAAACATAAGCTAGTGTCAGCTTCACAACAAGGGCTTCTACTGCCCATTTCCTAACACCACGGTTAATATTCCCTCTAACGGTTTTCAGTGCCTGAGGACCTGCTAGAGAGAATATTCTGAGGAAGAGCACCATGCCCTGTTGGAATTTTACCTAACTCTGAAAATCATTAAGTGGGAACACTCGCCTGTCCCACCTTCCATGGAATACTGCCGTGGGAACAGGTATGCAAGATCAGAACTACCATTTCAAAATCATAGTAAAGCATTCTCATTATCTGTTCTAGTGGAGACAGAAGGGATATCCGTGAACCACAACTTACACAATCCAGTCATTATTTAACATGCCAAACAAGACAAAGAGGCCACCGCTGCAACTCCAGGTGTTAACATATTTTAAAATCAATCCCATTCCTGGGAGGATTAAACATCACTGAACTATATGACAAGTGTGCACACAACTCTCTCCGTAACTACACTTCCCATTGTGCTCTCTAGTTTAAAAAACACAAAGCAGACATTGAATTTGACCATGGGCAAACAATCTATATTCTGTGCAGCAGCAATTTAGAGAAAGGACTTGCTGGAGCACATGATCATGAGAAACCCTTTATTATTTCTGCAAATTATCAAATATTACAGTGAATGAAGGAACTGTGCAGCCACCAGCCTCAGCACAACACTCCAGACTGTAACATTTTAACATTATTTTTAATTTGCATCTTTTAGTAATCAGCACACACACACAAATATTCCTGCCAACCAATATTCCCTATTAACCAGCAACTGGTTATGCTAATCAAAACAAAGTGGTTATTCATTGTATTATCAATTATGCTATATTTTATCATTGCTGAATGATGCCTTTTTCCTGGATTTTCTGACAACATATTTATGTATTTTTACATGCAATATTTATGTTATGTCATGAGTACCAGGCAGTGATATATATAGTGGTAAATTCAGTAGTAGGACTAGTAACACACTTCAGTGAGAGATGCCAGTGTGACATACCAGGGTACGATCTAGACCAGGGATCTCAAACTCAAATCGCCAGGAAAGCCACATGAGGACTAGTACATTGGACTGAGGGCCACATCAGACACCCCTCGCCTACTTCCCTGACTCCGCCCCCACTCTACCCCTTTCATGAGGCCCTGCCCCTTCCCTGCCTCCTCCCCTGAGCATGTGGCTCCCCGCTCCTCCCCCTTCCCTCCTGGAAAGCACTAAGCGTCACCAAACAGTTTTTTGGTGGCAGAAAGCACCTGGAGATAGGCAGAGGAGCGGGGACGTGGCGCGCTGGGGGGAGGGGAACTTGGCAGGCTGCAGAAAATAACTCCGTGGGTGTGGGGAGGGGGCATGGGGAGCTTGGTGGGCCACAGGAAATAACCCAGAGGGCCATGTGTTTGAGACCCCTGATCTAGACTAATGAATAGCCGTGTCACTCCTACCTTCTAAGCTGAGGTGCCCCAGCATGTGAGTCGCTCCCATCTAGGTCTCTGTGTGTGCTGCAGCCAGTCAGCTACACTTTAGCTCTCTTACCAGCCTTAAAAATCACCATGGCATGACCCCAAAACACTCCCAGTCTCAGATTTTCCCCAGAAACATATATGTCCTATACTGCCCAATGCTCTCCTGGACAGTACAAATACATTGAGTCCATTATTCCTTGAAGGGAATAATATGCACACAACTTGTTACCCCAAATGAGGTTACCCAGACACTTTAGTTTGAACACACAGGATTAGATAAAACAACAAAACAAGTTTATTAACTACAAAGAAAGCTTTTAAGCAATGATGCATAAAGGTCAGAAATAAATACAAGAAAAAGATAAAACCCTTACTAGTATCTACTTAAGAAACTTCCTTAGTTGCAATGCAAACTTTCTCATAACATGCTCCAGTACACTACTGACCAAACTCTCTAGGTCAGGACTCCTCCACCAGAGTCCAATTACTTCTCCCTGTTTGTCTTTTTAGGTGCAGTAAATGCAGTGGGCCGAGAGCAAGAAGAATTCCTAGGGGTGATTGTCCCTCCTCTTTATAGTTTCAGTCCCTCTCCTGGAAAACATTTCAAGCTGAGAACCAGGAGTCAAAGTGTCTATGTGGAAGGATATTCCTTGCTTGTTTTTTCACCTGCTTCAACTTCCTTTGTATTCCCTTCCTCCTTGATGACTCTGTTTACTGCTTAAATGCAAATTAAACAGAGCACACGTTCCTTTGTTTAGGACAGACCTGTTTGCCAACTTCTGCTTGGGTAGGGCTGTAGGGTTTGGAACTTGTGTTAACAATGTCATACAGGAGGATCTTATAACTTCATATACTATGTTGACACACACATTGTACCAGGGCAATGTTGACCGGCAATTCATGAGTTTTCAAATGATACCTTACAAGGCGTACTTTGTACAAAGATTATTACAGTAGTGCATAGGGTATGACTACAGGAGTGTATTCTGTCACAGCTGGATACTCAGCACTTGTGAGAATTAGACCACTTATTTGGGCCTCTAAATAAGGATTTAACCTTAATTTTAGAAATCTAGTGTTAAAAATCTTAGCCCAGAAGATCTGGGTTCTATTCCCAGCTCTTTAACAGATTCCTATGCAATCTTGGGCACGTCAGTCGTGTCTCTTAGTTTCCCCTATCCATAAAATAGGGCTAACACATACCACAGTACAATTATTTAAGATCCTTTGATGAAAGGCGCTATCAATTATTTTGTAAGAATACAATGCTGTTAGGTTCTTCCACATCATAGCTTTTACAGATTGATGACAAACAGCAATCCAAATTACACATACAACAGTTTGTATGTATGTATGTACACATACAACCTTAATACAGGGTTTCTCAAACTGGGGGTTGCAACCCCCCTGGGGGTCGCCGAGCGCTCCCAGGGGGGTCACGAGCTCCCAGAGCCACTTAAAAGCCGCTGAATGAATTACTTCCGCATTCAGCGGCTTTTCAGCAGACATGCTGAGCTATTTCGGGAGCGCTCTGCATGTCCACCGAAAATAGCTGCCGAATGTGGAAGTAATTCATTCGGCGGCTTTTCAGCGGACATACAAGGGTCCGCCACGGCAGCCGACGAATGAAATGGGGTCGCGGTTCTCGGAAGTTTGAGAACCACTGCCTTAATGGTAGGTTTGATATCAAAACTGTCCATTTATTTATAGTGCAGTATTAATTATTATTAAATGCACTGCAAAAAAATTTGAACAAAAAGAGCAATTTTAAAGCCACAATTAATATATGCTCTTCTCTCTGCAGAACCTCATTAAAAAGAAGGCCCATTCAGCACTCATTTCACAGGCAAAACTCCCCATGACTATTTTAGAATAGATGACATGAAAACATTCCGTTTAAAAATGATTGTTTCCATTATGCATCTCCTGTATTCTTCATTTCTCTTCCACAGTTCTTGCTTAACAATCACAGCTGTGTGACATTCGGATCTTTGGCTTTTAATAGTTGACGTGAGAGAAATGGCAATGAAAGTTGGTGAAGTCAAGTTCCACAATATTAAAAATCTTTTCCACAATAATCAATGTTTAGGTCACAAACATAACAAACAGACACACCATGAGGAAGAAAGACTCTTTCATGAAGATTACCACATTTATCAAAGGTAAGTGGAGAGAAATACAGAAAGCATATGACAGACTATAGAAAAAGCTTTGCTTGTAAGGAGTATCTGTTAAGGAAAAAAATAAGTTCCAACAGGCTTTAGCAGCTCTCTAATCAAGTCGTTCCTTGACAGCATAAATCCACCTTCACAGCTCACTTGCTCCCCTTATCTGCTATGTCTCATCACATCACCCCTGCTGATTCACACATCCCTGTTGCTATCCTCTCCAAAGCACAGTGTGAAAATTATAGCTGCACCTATCCCTGCAGAACCCCCAAAATGGGGGGCAAGGAAATATTGCCTGCCCTCCTCTTGGAGTTAGTACCCCCTCAGCAAAAAAACTGTCTTCTCTGCAGCAGCAGGGTGTTTCAGCCTTTTTATTCCCCAGACCTCTAACTTCATCTACATCCTCACTAGGGAATTAAACATAAACCACCCTTCCCTTACGATGACCAGTTCAACTGAACTGCTGGAAGCCCAAACTTACATCAGGCTCTGGTGGCTGGATGCATTTTCACCAGCGTGACAAAATGGGTCTGGTCACTGGAGCCTTTTCTACAGCGGACTCCCACCAGTTCAGCTGAACTGATGGCAGCCGGACAGGATTTTCAATAGGTAAAACTCCATAGTGTAGACAGAACTTTACAGACGAAAGCAGAGTCTGCTTTTTTGCCTGCCTGGGTGGGTGCAGGTTAAAACAGAACAGGGTCTTGCTCCTGCTGTGCAGTGCACAATGCCTTTCCTTCGCACAGGTGTTTTAAGGATTACACTCTCCACACAGCGGTTGGAAAGTGCAAGGAGAGCTTTCCTGCCCATTACCTCTCCACTATCAGTGTGCTTCTTCCTTTGACTCCATAATAAACCATCTTAATACAACTTAGGTTCTACATTCATATGGCTAAATGGCCAAGATATCGGAGGTTTTTGTTCCTAACTCCACCCTCTTTGGCAAAAACAGCGAACAGGAGGCAGACATCGCTCAACACGACTGGTTCAAAGTCCTTTACTTGTTCAGGTAGAACTCAAGATTTGAAGGCAGCACAAGTCTCAAGGTTCTTAATAGCCATGCCCATACTAGGCACATTGACAAAACAAAAGTCCCACCAGTTCTAATCAGGGCCGGCGACAGGGGGGTACTATGGGTAGAGCTGTACCAGGCCCCACACTTTAGGGGGGCCCCGGTACAGCTCTACCCGTAGTCATCCGGCGCGGCTCTCCTCCGGACGAGCGCGCGTGTCCCTGGCCGGAGCAGTGAGCCCGGCCGGCGGCAGCGGCTCAGTCCCGGGAGAGAAAGGGCGGGGGGGGGGGGGGGAGAGAGAGAGAAAGGGCGACTCACGCCGCTCCCGGGTTCTCGCTCCGGTCTCGGCCAGCTGGGGGGGAGCGCCGGGGGGGGGGGGGGGAGGGCTGGGCTTCCTCCCCCAGGCGCTGTCAGCTGGGGGGGGGGAGCACCGGCTGGGCAGGGGGGGGCGGCTGGGCTGGGGGGGGGCCCGGCTGGGCTGGGGGAGCCCCCCCAAACTATCAGAGTAGGGGGCCCCCAAATTTCTGTTGCTGGCCCTGGTTCTAATAGTAGTTCAGCTGAACCATTCTTAGAACTGGTGGTTCTTATGTCAATTCCCCCGGGTAGACAAAGCAAATATGTTTTTTGTAAGAAAAATCCTGCTAGGAAGGGACCTCAACCCCCATTTGCCTATTTGTAGTGTTCAGGCAGAGACTCTTACTTAGCACCATCTATTCTTGCTTCTAGATTATTAAACTAGATCAATCAGATCTACTGGTGTGTCGGATACTTGTGATAGGCTGCAAGATAATGTAACAGACATCCATCACCACAAAGCCTGAGCAACATCTTGGGAGTCTCAAGGCCAAAATTAACCTGTGTCATGCTCATGTAGTTGGATATGATGACCCATATGCTCCTTTAAAGTTACCTTCTGTTTATTCCACATGAAACCAAGCTGAGAACATATTTGATGTTCTCATCAAAAGCACTTGAGACAGGATTTCAAATGCAAAATTTTCTAAAATGCCTAACAGATACATTTACCTTAATGACATACTATGAGAAAATATATGCGGAACAACACTGCGCTCTCTCTGGGTATTCTATGCAATCCATGACTCAATAACTGAATAATTCACAATAATTTTGCCCAGTATGCTTAGTATAAAGTAATTGATTTTCTCCACACACACCCATACCAACTATTTAGTTTGATTGAAGACATTAACACAAATGAAACTAAACAAATACTTAGATGATATTTTAGGAGCAAAACATTAGCTAACAGACGAACTAACCCAATACAGGGTACCATTATTTACTTGGCACCGACAACTTTTGAAGACAACGTCTCTACTTTAAAGAACCTATGGTATGCACTACCAAACTTTAGAGTATGCATGTATATATTGCTCCTAAGTTATAATGGAATTCCAATAGAATTACACTGGATCACTGCATGACCACCTGAAGAATACAGCCTGATAAATCAATTACAAACCAGAACTGAAGGAAATAATGATAATTTGTCACGTATCAAAGCATTAGCTATAACATTTTACAGATTTCAGGCTGATGGCTTTTTCCTAACTGACCGTATGGATCTATTAACTAGTACCTGATGAGGAATGCTGCTTTTCCACACGCTCTGTCTATTTCTGTTCAAGTGCTTTGGGCTTGAAGTACAGTTGTTCACCCAGTCCCACTCGCAAGGGGATGGCAGAGTAGTAGTCTGTTTCCTGAAAAATAAAATTGCATTTAAGTCAAGTATAATCACAATGAATGTGTCAAGCTGTCCTGCACTGGCTCAAGGCATGAACACCAATGACAGGGCAGATTATTAAGAACCAGGGCACAAACCCTAAATGATTGTGAGCTCTATACAGTAAAACCTCGATTTAACGGACCTCGATTTAATGGACTTCGGATGCAACAGACAAAATTTCTGATCCATATCAGACCGCAACCCCTCCCTGCTGCGGCACCGGTCCCCTTCCCTGGCAGCCGTCTGCTGGCTCCTGGCTGCCGTCCGGGTCCCACCAGCGGGCGGGCGGGCTGCCTGCCAGCTCCCGCCCGGGTCCCGCCAGCGGGCGGGCGGGCTGCCTGCTGGCTCCTGCCTGGGTCCCGCCAGTGGGCGGGCGGGCTGCCTGCCGGCTCCCGCCTGGGTCCCGCCAGCGGGCGGGCTGGCTGCCGGCTCCCACCCAGCTCCCGCTTGGCTGCTTGAACTGTCCCTGGCAGCGAAGTGGAAACATTGCCTGCCAAAGGAGATCCTCAGCATTACTATTATTTGCTATGATAGTGTCTATCCAAGTTCACAGCCCCATTATGGTAAGTGCTGTACAAACAAAATGAGAGACAGTCTCTGCCCTAAACAGCTTACACTCTAAGCAAGCAAGCAAGACAGACTCGTAAAAAGGAAGCATTATCGTCCCCATCCTGAGGCAGCACATACTGATGATGTGACTTGCCAAACTCACATAGGAAGTCGGTAGCAGAACTGAAAACGCAATGCAGGTTCTCTAAGTCCTGTCCTATGCCTTGACAGAAAGGCCTGCCTTCCTTTCCAAAACATCTTATGCAAGTGATATGCTCAATCTCAATTGAAAGATATGGTCCTACAGTCATTTGGCAGAAGTGGACCGACCTGTACATGGACTCAAAATTTATACATCCTTCTGCTTAATAATCCACAACCATCTCTGGTTAACAAGACAGCAGCAAGAAACAGATGATGAAATAATCAACAGAAGAAATTCTTCAATTATTTATTACCTAAAGAATTTCTAAACCATATTTTATTTATCTTTTCAGTTTCTCACCCCATTCTGTTTGCGCATAGCTATGTCAAGATAGCAGATTTTTAAAAAAGTTAAAATAGTCTATAACAGCGGTTCTCAACCTATTGAGAACCGCGACCCCTATTTAGTTTCTCCCTCGGCGCGGCAGATCCTTGTATGTCCGCTGAAAAGCCGCCAAATTAACTCCTTATTCGGTGGCTATTTTCGGCGGACATGCTGAACAGTCCCGAAAGCGCTTGGTGTGTCCGCCGAAAAGCCGCCGAATATATTGACTTCAAATTTCAGCGGCTCTTTTCAGCGGACATGCCGCTGGATGCGGAAGTGATCGCGGCGGCGGCTTTTCAGCAGCGCAAGCAGCTCACGACCCCTCGGGAGGCGGCCGGCGACTCCCCAAGGGGTCGCGACCCACGGGTTGAGAACCCCTGGTCTATAACAACAGTCTATTTGGACTTGTTTCTGCTTCTTAAAACAAGCTCTTTCCAAACTCAAATTCACAATGTGAAAACTGATTGATGTTGTCTAGTTTTTCCCCTGCAGTCTCTCCCAGATCAAGACCATTCCCAGGGTGTGGGGTAGGATAGTTTTAGTTATGGTATGATTTTGCAGCTGCAGAACAAAAGGAGGCTGTGACCTGTCTTTTGAGCAGTGAAAGATACATTATGAACATTAGTGTCAATTTCATTGTTACAGGCTGCACACACAATACTGATTTTCCAAGCAGCAGCAGGAAAGTTATACATTGGGCTAAAAATTAAAACACCAGCATGGCCATAATTTTGGCTCCTTATAGAGAGGTTAACAGTTATAAATACTCAACTGCCATGTAAATCTCATCATTGTTCTACAATGACAAACATAAATGGCAAGGAAACTAAACTCGATGGTACCTTTGATCTTAAAATAAAAATAACTGCATGATTAAAATAGAATGGGGGTTTCTCCTTTCAAAAGTATTGCGTGGGAAAAATTAGAAAACCCAACTAGATAAATGTTCATTAGAGCTAGTGCATGGAGAACCTTGCACTGAACCGTAGCCCCTGGAAAATGATGTACAAGAGGGGAATTGAAAACAATTTGTTTGATTTTAAATCATGGTTTGATTTGATGACCGAGGTTCATAGGTAACATCATTAGAAGTTTACTGATCGACCAGTTAATATTTCAAGAGTTTATACCCAGATATTAACCTGTAACTGGAGCAAACATTTACCAATGTTGATAAATCTATTATTCTATTCTATTATATGAAATACGAAGTAATGCACATTGGAAAACATAATCCAAGCTATACATATAAAATGATTGGGTCTAAATTAGATGCTACCACTCAAGAAAGATCTCGGGGTCATTGTGGATAGTTCTCCTAAAACATCCACTCAGTGTGCAGCAGCAGTCAAAAAAAACCCCAAACTTTGGGAATCATTAAGAAACAGATAGATAAGGCAGAAAATATCCATGATAAGCTCATATCTTGAATATTATGTGCCGATGTGGTTGCCCTATCTCAAAAAAGATGTATTGGGTTCAGAAAAGGTCAACAAAAATGATTAGGGGTATGGAATGGCTTCCATATGAGGAGAGATTAATAAGACTGGGGACTTGTCAGCTTGGAAAGGAGACAACTAAGGGGGGATAAATAATAACTGGTATGGAGAAAGTAAATAAGAAAGTGTTATAAAGCACAAGAACTAGGGGGTCCCCAAATGAAATTAATAGGCAGCAGGTTTAAAACAAACAAAAGGAAGTATTTTTCACACAGCACACAGTCAACCTGTGGAACTCCTTGCCAGAAGATGTTGTGAAGACCAAGACTATAACAGGTTTCAAAAAGGAACAGCTATTAGCCAGGATGATCAGGGACTGGGTCCCTAGTCTCTGTTTGCCAGAAGCTGGGAATGGGTGACAGGGGATGGATCACTTGTTCTGTCCAAAGACGAGATACTGGGCTATATGGACCTTTGGTTTGATCCAGTATGGCCATTTATATGTTCTTAAGCACATGAAAGCCTATTGCACTGGAAACAGAACAACCCACCTTCCTCTTAATCATATCCTTAACCGTAGCACAGTTATTTTTGACCTTTTTCTTTAAGGTACATTAAAAACCCCATTAAGATCTCCTTTGCTTTTTATTAAAAAGACCAACGACAAAGTTGTTAACTTTCTTCTGTTATCTGAACATGCACTTTAAATTCTAAACCCCTTAAAATATACCGTATATTTCGGCGTATAAGACGCCTTTTTAACCCCCCAAAATATTCTCAAAATTAGGGGGGGCGTCTTATACCCCGAATATATGAACCCTGGACCCTGAGCACCGGGCAGCTGGAGCTGGGGCGGCTGCAGGTGGCCCGGCGGGCGGGGCGGGGCGGGGCGGCGCTTCCCCCCCGAGCCCACCCGCATGTGTTCGGGGCCGGCGGGGAGCACCCACCCGCGCGGCGGGGACAGGAGAGCAGCGCGCTCCCAGCAGCCCGCCCGCGCGGCGGGGACAGGAGAGCGAGGTGCTTTTTGTGTGTGGTGGTGGGTTGTTTTTTTTTTTTTTTTTGTGTAATCCGGCTTTTTTACTTAAAAACTCGGGGGTCGTCTTATACGCCGGAGCGTCTTATATGGCGAAAAATACGGTAGTACATGCATCATCCTCAATCTCTCGGCAGATGAGCCACGATGTAGGATCAATGCTATTGGAAAGGAAAGCAAATACGTGGATTGATCGGACATTGTCATCTGTAGTTTGATACTATCTGAAGTTTCCTAATAGAGAGAAATTTTCAAAGATGCAAAAATCATCATCTGTACAAGTTTTTTTTTAAATTAACTGAATTGTCTTTCAACCAAAGTTTGTGTAAAACAAAGTTTGTTCCACTAGACAACACACACAGGGGACAGAGAAATGCAGAAAGAATGTGCCATTGCTTTCCAACAGAGCTCCACAAGGTGTTCAGAGAAACCACGGAATCTGTTTATCAGCAAGCAAGGAGTGGCTGCAAAACTCAAACAGATTAGCATGTAGGTGCAGCCATGAAACTGAGAAAAAGTTATAGGTTGTGCAATGTGAATAATGAGGTGGAACTGTTCCTAAATAGAGTGAAATTTGCATTCAGGAACTCTTCCAATAGGTAACTTGTATCTTAAGTGTCCTTTTTAAGGCCTTGTCCACAGTTAACAGTTTCCTAAGAATTTCCCATTGTTACAATACCACCACTGCAGCGTGAGGACCTCTAGTATAGATGCTGAAATGCGCTAGCATTACTGTGTTGCCTGAACATGCTCTGAGCAGGGTTAGACGACATGATGGAAAATGCACAGAATGCCTTGTCTACTCTAATGCTCCCACAACTGGTACCATCAGTGGAGTGGCAATTGTAGGAAATTACACTGAGCTTTTTTTTTTTTTTTTAATAGGGACTGTCTTGTCAAATCTGGTTTCACATTTAGGTTTGTATCAGCAAACTTTAGAATATCTAAGACCCAAAGGAATGTTTCCATAAGTTGGTCTTTAACAGGAGCTTTTCCTTTTCCTTTTTTTTTTTTATGTATAAAGCAAGTTAACATTCCCCTACAGGGTTTCCAACAAAAACATTGCAGCATCCTGGTGTGGGAGAACATGAAAATAACGGACTAGAACAGACTACAAAACTAAACTGAAACTATCGGATTCATTTACATCCTTGAAATGGAGTAAAACGCAAAAAGCAAACAAATACCAAGAACAAAGAGACCTTAGATTTTTAAAAGCTTTCAGCTTTAGCCCTCTAACAAATGTTATTAGTAATACACCTAATTTTTAAAATGCAGTATTTATCGGTCAGTGCCAAATCGACATATCCAGGGTTTTCAGTACCTGGATGTTCAAAGATCTCAAGACTTTACATAGGCAACCATTTTTAATTGTATTTTTTCATTGCAACTTAAAGGATATTACTTTACTGTTCATTTAACAAAAATCAATTTAACCCTGGAAATTGATTTACCTTAAATATAAGAGACCTTTGATGTTCAGTAGATAAAGCAATACTGAATGAAGTTCCCTAAAGAAATTAATGCTTTCCTTTCCCATCTTCAGGAGCTGTGAGATTTCCAACACAGATCTTAAGAAATGTGTTTCAAATATTTAAGAAGGAGAAAAGTAATCAAGAAATAATCAGGCTGCAAAATACCCATTTCATTTGCTATTGTAGAGAATATTTTCCAGCTGATCTAGTCAGCACTCAAATCAGAAGTTTGCACAAAGTGTTCTTACTGAGGTCACTTTCAAATTACCTGAAACTGGCCATGCCAGTCAAGGACAGCATACACATTTCCCTAGGGAAACAACATTCTGCATCTTTTACTTCATAACACTGTATTTTTTTTAATAAATATTATTTGTTTTATGAATGATTCCCCCTCACCACATATAACACAACTTTCTAGGTCTGTGTGCAGCTCTAAGGTAAATGTTTGTCTTTCGCAATTACTCACTGACCTACTATTCAACACTTACCCTGGATGTTGCCAAAGGTTTGCATGTCTGCCCTCAGGAAGCAGTTCTCTCTTATTAAGGGGGGTAATGCCAATTGCAGCTTCTAGAATTGTTATATATTTCTTGTACCTCATTCTGACTCTTTCAACACACCACCAAGCTAAGTTACAATCAGTGTTCAGATGCAACATCTGAAGTCATCTCTCCTCAGAGATCCAAGCTTCTGTCTTTCTAAATGTGCTGCACATTGTAAGATGGAGTAATAAAAATAACTTTTTGTGGGGGGTGGGTAGAGAAGAGACTAAAATAAACTCCTGCCAGATTCCCCTGAAACGTCATTGTTACATAATAATTCAAATGATCTTTGAATAAAGCACTAATGAAAATGATTCAGAGACAATCATGGTTCTAAGCCTCGCCTGATAAAGTACACTCTCCAATTTACTAATCCTGAGCTAAATCTCTGAGGTTTATAATCTTCCAAGTACTAATAGAGTATTGGTGATTTCTCTCTCAGATCAACTCAAGGGTTAGTAAAGATGTATCTGAAACAATATTAACTTTTGTGAATACTTCAGAATAGAAGTACCTGTTCTCACTAACCATAGTCACAGCCTAACCATTTTAGTACCAATTGAACCATATGGAAGGGAAATAACTAACTGCTAATATTAGCCACAGATTATTTTCCCTAGTGCAGAAAGTGTCTTGGATACAAGACAAGATTCACTTCCTCACATGCTCAAAATAAAAGCTGTTAATTTTGGGTATGTACGAATTACAGAAACTAATCACGGAAGTGCAAAGAAACAAGACATCCAGCCCACCTGCACACTTGTTCCAGTATTAGACAAATAACAATTAAAAAAGAATGTTTGGGAAGCTTTTTAACTCTTTGTTTTATTAGTTACAAATCAACATGAGTGCGCTTCCATAAAGATATGTCCAGTACTGATCATATTTAGCTAGACCTGTTGAAATAACATCTTAAGTGGGGGATGAGGGGGAGGCATACCGAGAAGCCAGGAAGGCACTGAAACAGAAGAGGAGGGTCAGAAAACTTCCTTGCATTATTTTGTTTATTGGAAATGCTTTTGACCTCTTAGAGATTGTCCCTAGCCTGAACAGCCCATATGGTCCCAGAGATTCTCAGAATCAGCTTATACAAAGTTGCACTAAGGAGGCTAGACACACCATAGCACAGCAAGTCAAATCTGCTGGCTATTAAGCAGAGATAGCTGATGAAGCAGATGCTAGAAGGAAGAGAGAGAAAACAACCACTGGTTTCTCCAATCAGACCTCAAGAAGTAGGAATTACCTTTCTTTTCAACATGACTACAGGAAACAGGCAGAGAAAATGTAAGCTGTGTAGCATAAGCGTGTGGAACCTTTGTTAGAGGAATGTTCACATTACTGGAATTCAGACTCAGTTTTTAAGACAATATGATCTAAATACTTTGTGGAATTAGTTTGTTTAGGTGGGTGAAGAATATAGACGAGTAACCAGGGCTGACCTTACCATGAGGGGAACTGAGGTGGCTGCTCAAATGCCAGATGGGGGTGCGGGAGGGGAATAGGACCAAGAGAGTAGAAAATTGTGTCTGCTGCTGGTGCATATGTACTCTCTCTGCTCTATGCACAGAGATGGTGGAGTGCTGTGCTGGAGGAAGGAGGGCACAAGAGGCCTTTCAAAGTTTTGGCCCAAACAAAGGGGTGTGGGGTGTCATTCGAGGTCCCCGCCTCAT
The DNA here is from genome assembly GCA_032164245.1 of Sternotherus odoratus. Lineage (NCBI taxonomy): Eukaryota > Metazoa > Chordata > Testudines > Kinosternidae > Sternotherus > Sternotherus odoratus. The sequence continues at coordinate 27,966,000 of JAVMKO010000007.1, read as the reverse complement.
GCACCAAACTATTGTGGACCGGCCCTGTGAGTAACTCATATTAGGAGAAATATGAGTAGGATCATGTGAATTAGTATGGGAAAAATTCCAAACCAGCCCTGAAAAGTCTGCACTCCCCTGTAGCTGAATGAAAACTATGCTGTGTTAAAAATCTGATTAAAAAATACTGGTTTGTTCATTTTTCTGCATAGCTCCAATTAATAAGTATGAGGATCTATGACTCAAAAGACCAGGCTGTGCCTTCTTGCCACAGTTAACCTAAATCTAAGCTTCTTACAATTTCTCATGCTTCCTGAAAGCAAAACATGCAGCTATAATGTGCACAGTTATAAAGGAACCCTACAAGATCTCAAATCACAACTAAGGGTGCTTATCAACATGACAGCCAGAATCGTGTCAGGAGCTCCCCAGACCCCCACCCCATTATAATACAATTCTATTTTAGAATCTTTTCAGAACAAGCCATGTTCAGATTTGAACAGAACCCTCCAAAGCTATCTGAAAAGGTTTGGACTAACATAAGATTTAGATTCTAAGACAAAATTTATCTGAACCACCCACTCTGATGCCTTTCTAAAAACAAGTATAAAATATATTTATTTTAAGTAAATAGGGAAAGATGTGTGGAATAGCTGTCACTGATGTGAGGGTTAGGGATGCAGAGGCCAAAGACCAAGACTCATCCTCCATATCGATAGGCCAGTTCCCGGGCTGCAGTCAACACTAAGCCCTGGTTGCTGTTGTGTTAGCTATGCATGGTTTAAATAAAAATGTAAGTGTAAGATACAAGCTCTCCAGGCCTTAATAAGAAGGCAGCACACAGTCCAAGGCCCCAGCATATTGATACTGTTAAGGACTCATCTACACTCCAAAGCAAAACACCATTATAATCAGTAGAGCCCTGTGTGGATACAAAATCTGTATCCTCACCCGATCCGCAAACATGGTCTGCAAATATAAAGAGGCTAGCCACACATTTGCAGGGCTCTACATATAAAATTTAGATCCACAACATCAACGATCCACAAGCATGGCCCAGAGATGCAGATATAAAGTAGATATCCACAGAGTTGCACTGCTCTAATAATCAAGTTTCCTGACATGGATGAAGTTGTAAGGTAGATTTGGTCTTAAAAGGGTAATAACAATCTCTAAAGACATCAGGGTTAACAAGTAAGGATAATTGTAGAGTTGGCTGGACTCAAGGGATCTGTCCCTGAGTTGTTCTTTTTGAGGAAGAGGCTAGGTTAGCTGAGGGAGAGGGAGTGGCCTGGGGCTGAACAGTTCTGTTTTGGGAAGGGCAGTTCAGATATTTTTTGAATAAAACTCTGAACCTGTGAATTCTCAAACACTTTTTAATATTTGTCCATCGCTAGTTGTGAGTCTAAAGACTTGCCAACATTAAGAAAACATCCACAGATGTCCCTACATTGATATACTTACACCAATGCAAACCTAATGGAGCTGTAGTGCTGGAGTAGATTAATTTAGTAGTTACATGGATGCCAATCCTGTTCATGTAGACAAAGCCTACTTCACCACACCCCACGTTAAAACATGCCCTTGTATGCCTGTTGTTGTATACATTTGTTTTTACTGGTGGCTTGGTTGGACTGTCCTGGAAAAGCCATCAAAAACTCACTAAAGTCCAATGCATGTTGAGATAAAGACTCACAGACTTTATGCAATTATCTGATATGACAGAGTAAATGTAGTCATTCTGACACAGCTTTCTCAACTAAACTTGATACTTTCATGTCCGTTTAAAATAGCAGGAATGTGTCAGGAAAAATATATATAATCCAAACCCAATACACTGTAGCTGTTTTTCCATAATTGTGCACTTTTTAAAAATGGTAATGACTGATAATATTCACAGATGATTAAAAAGGGATTAAATGGATGTAGATAGAGGCCACTAAAAATTGAATTGGTTATGGTGCTTAGAATGGAAATGCTGAGTTCTGCTGCTTAAGTGATCAAAAAAGACTTTAAAATGCTGTATTAGAGATCATCTCACTTCTATTCATTCCAGAACAAAAACACAAGACAACTCCACACAAGTGGGGAAAACACACATTTGTAACAGAATATTCTATTGAATATAAATTGTTCAAAAGTGAATCCCTCTTCCCCAAAGAATAATCTCTTTCTATATTTGGACAGAAATATCTCTGTTGTGCTTTTAGAGCTGTCTGGCTGTTAATGAAAGCTACTGGTGCCAAACACTTTGCCAATTTTGTATTTAAATAGACCTAAATGAAGATTTTGATATTATTCAAATTTGATATTATTCAATTTCTCATCATTCAGGATAGCTATTGTCCAATTCTTTTTTCTGATGCTGTTAATATGTACATTTTAAAACAAACAAACAAACAAAAAACAGTCCAACTATGTGAATAGTGTCAGCAGCTATAGGATATTTAAAATCACAAAGAAATATCTTCTGCTTGTCCTTATGAGACACTGACCTAGGGAAGGGGGAGATTAAGCAAAGATATGGGAGACTCAATTACTGTGGTGGCTTATTTTAAAGCCTCTGTGAAGGAGCTCTGTAGAGATTGCATTTTGTGCACAATATTATGGTCAATTTTCGCCTATACTAGTTCTCAAAATACATTACACACACAGCCCTCTAATGTTGTACCTGTACTAAGCACAAATTCTAGACTGAACAGTTCTTGGATTAGTAGGGCTATCCAGAGGGTCAAACAGGCAGAACTGTGTTGAATATACTATACAGGGACATCATGTTATTATGGGCAGTTTGGCAAGGCCCCTCTTTTTAGACCATTATATCCAAGTCACTCAGGCAGTGAACTTGCTGAAATCAGAAACATACACAGAAGAAACTCCCCTTACAAGGATGTGACCAATTTTAACAAACATTTTGAGGTGGGTCAGGTTTATAATTAGCTCTGACCAGCAATCAGACGGTAGAATTCTTTATCTGCAATCACAAATACCAAAAGGAATGAAATTCCTTCCCATTTTTTAAAATAATTACTTCCCTTCTCATCCTTATGACTGCAGGCCCCATTAGATCAAATTTGTTAAACTTAAACAAAACAGAAAAGACAATTAAATTATCCCCACCTCTGCTACAGCACATTTTGTCTTTGTCTCTTGTCACCCCCCTATTGCAAGCTGTTGCAGATTGGGGCATTGGACTGTAAACTCTTCAGATAGGGAACTAAAGTCTATTAATGAAAAGCAATACACAAGAGCTAGGCGTGGTTATTATTTTTGTGTCATACCCAACACTAAATAACCATAAGCTCCAATTAGCAACACATCAACACCAATTAGAAATGGTTTTTGAATAGTTATTTTTGATCCATAGCCAAATGAGAACCATAAGTGACCTGGTCTACACTACAGAGATAGGGTGACCTCTCTCTTTAAACACCTACAATAAAATGTAGCTCCCACCAACCTTAACTTGCCCACTACACTGAGTAAGGCTTGATCTACACTACAGAGCCCCCCTGTGGCCTGGGCTAAGTCTCTCCTTCCACCCTCCAATCCCTCACCAGGCGGCACCAGTGGAGCTCCCAGCTGTCAATCCTGGCAGCAGGGCTAACAGCAGGAGCCCCCACCACCACCACTTAGGGGTTGACAGCCCCGGCTGTGAGCCTGCTGCAAGGTTCAATTTCATAGCAGGGAGCAACCAGCAATGAAATTGATATTCTTGTCTTTTTCACTACTGCTATTTCACATTTTGTCTGGGGCTCTTGGCTGTCAGTCCCAGGGCTGGGGGGGGGGGGCGCTCCACCTGTGAACCCCACATCAGACTCACAGCTTGAGCTGTCAGGGCCCCTAGCTGTGAGCCAGCACCCACCTGACAGCCTGGGGGGCAGGTATGAGCCCCCTGCCTACGGTTGAGGCGATCAGCCCCAGGGCTGCCGGCTCCAGCTTCAGTGTCCTACAATGCCCCACTGTGTAACATTTTTTGTGTTTAATATTAGCAAATATTTTAAACCTAGTAAAAAATTATAAAGAGGAAATGAGGACTTACTAGGTCTGACTGAAGAAACAGAAAACAGGGCTGTAAAAGTATTTCCAAACCCCTGGATTGCCACACTTTGTTTTAAAATACTCTCGACACCCTGAAATGTCCCGATCCAGAAGTCTGAAGTGTGGCTGGAATTCAGTAAGGATGTGCCAACACCAAGATCTTGGGGATTCTAAAGACATTCTAAATCCCTATTATTTTGGTGTGTGCTTCTCTCCTGCCCTCCAAGAAAGAAATCTAACAACGCCTATCTGATTCCTCAGTGACAGCTCATCCCACCTAGTATCATAGTCTTCCTGAAAGTACTTAATGTGGGAACAGAAACCTATAGGCCCATAATCCTGTTAAAGAAAAGATCATCTGTAAATCAGACTCTCGCTCTTCACACTCCCTAAAGGAGAGGTTCTAGTATGAGCCAGGAAGAAGAGTCCCTCCCTCCTGACGCCAGGGGCAGGCAGCCTGCCGAGGCTTGCCTCCAATTTAACATGAGGCTAAACAGAGTACAATATGCAGCCAGTCACCCACACCCAATGCAGGCACACGCACGCACACGAAAGGGCAGGGAAGCAGAGATGGGGTTGCGCCGCAGCTTCGCGATCCAGATCAGAGATATACCCAAAGTTTAGGGAAGCCGGGCTCCGGAGCAGAACTTCGCCAGTTGCTGGTGAACAGAGATTTTGTTCCGCCCGGCTACACAGCGCCAGGAGCCGGATGTTCAGTTCCAAGCCGCCCCCCCCCCCCAATTAAATTAGGGGCTTAATTTGCGCGCCTCTGCGCAAGGCTCGAATCACAACAGGGGTTGGACGAGAACAGAAATAAACAGCCAGGAACAAATCCCGCCCCCCCTCCAGCTCCCGGCGCCACCCACGAGCCAAGTGCCCGGCATTCCACGTGGCTACGCGGGAATTACACCCTTCGCTCCCGCGGCCCGCACTGCCCCGCGCACACTCCGCGCTGTTGGGACTAAGCTCCGGGGCCGTTCAGCAGAGAAGCCGCTTCAAGCCCCGGGCCCCGCTCGCCCAGGTGAGCGACGTACCTGGCGCCGAGCCGGCTGGAGAGGCGCCCGGAGCGGACGGACCCCGCCGCAGCCCGCGCACCTGGTGGCGCTGGGCGCTCGCTGGCCCCTGGCGCGTTTCGGAGTCAGGCTATTTCCTAGGGAGGGGGGCGGCGTTAGGAGTCTCCAGCAGGGCAGGTGAGCGCGCGGCCCGGGCTGGGAACGGGCCCCGCGCCTGGGAGCGACCCAGGCAAAGCCCAGCACGCACCTGTCGCGCGAGTCTCACCCCCCGCGCCCGGCCCGGCCCGGCCCGGCCCAGTCAGCGGGAAGGGAGGTGGAGCCGGGAGCGCCCGGGCACGGAAGCGCTGCCTGCCCGAGGTCTGGGCGTTAACGCTCCGCTGCCGTTTGACGAGCCCAGCGCCTGCCCTTCCCCTGGCTGGGCAACTCGCCTCCGGAGTGCAGGGATCCGGCCGGGAAACTCCCCCCAACTTTCCAGCACGCGCTCGGCTGCACCGAAACCGGAGCCGATCCGCTCACTTACCCCAAACTCGGTGCCTTCTCGTCCAGACACTTCCTGGCAGCTTCGCCCTCTGGCCACCCCCGCGACCGGCTCCGGCTAGAGGGAGTGGAACAGGAAATACCGGTTCAAAGCCCTGGGACAATAGGTGCGATGAGGAAAGCGACTCCACTCGGCGCTTAGTCACTATCTGGTGTCTGTGAGCCACCAAACCAGTCATCGTTTTGACCTGAAACTCACCCTCTTGCTGAAAGTTTTGCCCCATAGTTGATAGGAAACGTTTGTTTGGGGTCGCCCCTCCCTTTTCGCTAAAATATACATTAAATTCCGAATCACAAATATTCCTTTTCAAAGAAAATATCAGAAAAGCAGCCCTGCCTTCCCTGATCTCAGACTACTTGGTTTTACAGCGAAAAAGTTAGATAACTTTTTCCTTGGGAAATGTTTGACAGGCAGGGTGATTCACAGGAGGGCGAGCCTGGGATTCGGGAGAGATGAATTCTAATTCACTCTCTGCTACTGTCCTACAGTATTCCTATTCTCCAGGAATTTATGTAGTTCTTTTTTGTTCCCTATTATAGTTTTGGCCTTCACAACATCCTCTGGCAAAGAGTTCCAAAGGTTGGCTGTGTTTTGTGTGAAGAAGTACTTCCTTTGGTTTGTCTTAAACCTTCTGCCTATTAATTTCATTGGGTGGCCCCTGCTCCTTGTTATGTGGAGTCAATAGCACTTCCTTATTCACTTTCCATGACATTAATGATTTTACAGATATCTATCATATCCCCTCTTAGCTATCTCTTTTTCATGCTGAAAAATCCCAGTCTTTTTAATTTCTCCTTATAGGGTAGCCATATCGTACCCCTAATCATTTTTGGTGTCCTTCCCTGTGCCTTTTCCAATTTTATCTTTTTGAGATGGGGTGATCAAAACTGCATGCAGTATTCAAGGTATGGGCATACCATAGGTTATACAGTATATGGATTTATATCTCTTTCCTAATGGTTCCTAACATTGTTAGCTTTTTGGGCTGCTACTGCACATTGAGATGTTTTCACAGAACAATCCACATGACTCCAAGATCTCTTTCTTGAGTGGTAACAGATCATTTAGACCTCATCATTTTACATTTATAGTTGGGATTATGTTTTCCAGTGCACTACTTTGCATTTATCAACGTTGAATTTCTTCTACCATTTTATTGCCCCATCACCCAGTTTTGTGAGATCACTTTGTCACTCTTTGCAGAGCAGAACATGAGCTAATTTTACGTGCACTGCCCTGCAACTGTCTTTTCTCACCCCTTGGAGAACAATTCATGCTCAATACATGTTGCACAGACCTCTGTTGAGTCTGCTATCCATACCGGTTAAGACCACTTTGTGAACAAATGATCTCTAGGAATTGGACTGAGAGCATCAGCTGATAGCATGTCACTAAGCAGCCATTAAATGGCATTACATTTTCATTTATTTCAGGTCTAGGATAGATTCAAACTGATGGAGTGTCTCTAGCCCACCTTCCAGTACCAGTATCTGATTCCATTCTCTCTCTTGTATTTGCATATTTTTAAAGCTCTAGCTAGGTGCTGTTATGAATTTGGGATCAGATGTTATTAATAACCTCTTGCTTTAGGACAGTTTTGCAGTTGTGTTTTTAAAAACGGCTTGGTTCCTTTGCTCTTCTTTCAGGATATATAATATTGGCCTCAGATGTTTGTATTTTATTCCCTGCCTTTATTACAGAAGAATTATGATTGACTTTACTGTTTTGCTGCTAGATTTGGGCAATTTTTGGATTACCTGCATGGTGACATCATAGCTCCAGGCTGAAACTTCTGATATCAGTCTCAGGCGAAGCAGCTTAAGTTGCAAGCTAAAATGTGTAATTGAACCCTCCAGTGCTCCCAGACATGATCCTGAAACCTAAACATCCCAAATCAGCCTGTTTCAAGCTGTAATTCCAGGTTTTTCAGCTTTCCAGGTTTTTGCTAAAGTTCTCCAGCTGAAAAGGGAACGTCAAGACCTGATAGTCCTAATATGAAAAATGTTTTTTTTTTAAAAAAGCAGTAATATGAATACATCAGAAAGGAGCAATAAACATTACCAGTTGTTGACTAGTTTGCTTCACTGTTCCCATCTAAGCAAACTTCTCCCAAATCAAAGAGTTTTATAAAACAATGTGTTGTACCTGTTGGACTCTACCCTGTACAGGCTTAACAAATACTTTTAATTTGCAGCGCAGTTGCTAGTCATGTTACTTTGCAGCAGTTGCCAAAGGTTAGAAATTCTTAGAATTCCCAAGAGCATGGGTGAACAGAACTGCTTTTTGATTAAATGTGTAATATGCCATACAGTAAACAGAAAGAATGAGACAGTGTTTTTAAATAAACCACTTGATTTGGAAACTAAGAACAGCAGACAGAAGGATCCTGCCTCTATTAAGACAACATATCACTGTTAAAATATTTTTCAAAGTCCTGCTTCTAAGTATAGTCAATCATTAACCCAAATTAAAATGAAATTAATGGACTAACGCTCCTCCCACAAAAAATCACTCTCAAAACAAACAAGAGTTAATAAATGCATCTTATTTCTGTGTGTGCCATTCTGTGCATCCGATGAAGTGGGGTATAGCCCACGAAAGCTTATGCTGAAATAAAGTCTCTAAGGTGCCACAAGTATTCCTCATTTTCTTTGTGGATACAGACTAACACGGCTGCTATTCTTAAATATAGGTGTTGACACTCAGGGTTAATTAACTCATTGTTTCCCTTCAGCTACTTCAGGGTTCGAGGATGAGGCTTAGATAACTGATTGCAATGCTCAGGCAACCTGGGACGAGGTAATGGAGAGTGGAGTCTCTGAATGTCCTTGATTTCCTGAGTTTGTCTGACCCTTCGCAGTACTTCACATTTTTTTTTTTTTTTTTTTGGTATCTGATAACTTTTACTAAGGGAAAAGGAAACTCCATATATAATTTTCTATCTGTAAAATGGAGACAATATTTCTCTCCCATAGGAGTATCATGAGGATTAGAAATGGTTTTTAATTGCTTTAAAAATTAAGAGTGCTACAAAAGAATAATAAGCTGAAGAATCAGAGCAGGCTGTGCAGCGGGGACAGGATGGTGAAGAAAATTGGCAGCATGTGACCTCCAGAAGAAAGAGGAGCAGCCATGTACCAGCAATGCAGATACATGTGAGCAACCGTTTTCATGTTCTCACCACAGGTCCTAATGCAGAGTGGTCTAGAGATGATGCATCTGAGGGAAGGGATCAAGAGATTCCACTGATTGGAAGGCATGAAATGCACTGTCCTAGGGATGGGGGTTCCACGACCACCACTCCCAAGGGAAGGAGATGGGTGGTGGTAGTCGGGGACTCCTTCCTAAGGGGGACTGTGTCATCTATCTGCTGTCCCAACTGGAAAAACCCAGCAGTATGCAGCTTGCCAGAAGCTAGGATGCAGGATGTAACGGAGATTTGATTTTTGCTGTCTGAATCATGTTACATCTGGAAATTAAACCCTAGTTCTCATAGCTATCTGGCAGTCCCCAACTCCCCCAGTTTAATGAAAACCTGTGTTATTGAAATACTTAACAGCTTGAGTACAATCAGCACAGGTGACCATGCATGTAATAAAATAAGGAAAACACTGACTCCAGGCATACATAGCATTTGAAAGGAGGAATTTTGAAAAGTGTTCCCCATTAACCTAACTCTGCCAATGGTAAAACTCCCACTGACATCAGTGAGAGCAAGTTAGGCCACCGCTAAGCTCTTTTGAAAAAGCCACCCTCAATGTCTAAATTCTGAGCAGAATCTCTACAGTAAACAAAGTTTAAGAAACTAGAAAGAGATCAAGACCATCTGCATGGCTGATGTTCAAGGAGAAAACTGCCTGTGGAGAAACATCTCATCCTTACATAAAGAATGAATCTGTGAGAACCATTGTTAGTACTGTAAGGGCAACCACTGCAGAAGTAATCCCTTTGCATTTATAGAACTTCAGTTCCATTCATCAACAGCTCTGAAAGCCCCTAATGCATTTGAGTAGGTGAGCCATTTTCAAAAGACAGCTGCATAGCGTATATCAATTGTCTATTAGTGCCACTATGTTATCTAAACACTATTCAATAATTAGAGATAGTACCAAGTGTTCCTGAAATGGCAATTTTCTAAGACAGCTTTCCCAATAGCACGTTCAGGTTATTTTGCTTTTTTCCTCCTATTACTTCTTCTCCAGTCTTTCCCAATTAGTAGTTGGGCCTGGGAAGTGGCCATTAGTGGAGCCAGCTCTTAGATTAGCACTTTCATGGTTGGTTACACTCTAACATCCATTAGTAAGATTTTCTACAAATGTAGTTGTGCACTGGAAACGCTCTTCAGCCAGGAGTCTTGTGCTGGATCAGTGTATTTGTTGCAGCCATGTAAAATGTAGCTGTATGCCTAACCTGCCCCCCCCTAAGCTTCAGAGCCTGAGCTGAAACTTCAGAACTTCTATGCAGCTATTTGTACAGTATCAGCATGGGCACAACTAGCTCAAGTCTGTTACCCAGCTTGGAAGGATTACTCCTCCTCTGGCCTCAAATGCTGTGTGAACATACCATTAATGTCAACACGTGTTTGACTAAATCTAGTTTTTTGAGTTGTTGAGGGGTAAAATTTGAACAGCTATATCTCAAATTTCCATTTGCTGGAAATGAGGTGCGTCACCCCACACCCCATCCATTTTAACTTTTCTAGTTTTCTCTCTGCTTTGCACAGTGGTGTGTTTTGGTCTCACCAACTCAAACTGGTAGCCTTCACTGTATTTCCTTAATTTCTGAAGTAATTTAGCAGAGGTTTCAGGCGACAGACTTCCTTTTCCCTTTGGCTGAAAGATACACATACACACCACAGATATTCTAATCCAGAACTGGCTCCAATGAGATGTTATTTCATATTTTAATTAAATCCTGGCAAGAATAGTATCAAGAATTCCATTTTAATCCTAAATAATGGACAATACCACCTAAGAATACTGTATATTTATTAGATATTTTCAATGACATATCACATCAGTAACAGTATTAGCTAACCAGGCAGTCATGTCATTCTAAGCACAAGGAAATTGTCGGGGTAACTCAGAACCCAAGAAAATGTTGCATTTCAAAATCAGTACCAGGCCTCTTTTACAATGAAATGCTAAAAGCTTACATAAATGTGGCTGTCGTTCAAATGTGACAGCAAATTTGGGCTCTCTTTTTATACACAATTTTTGAAAAGAAATAATGGTAATATTACACTAAGGGAAATTTTATAGTGTCACATGTTTGCATGTCACTTATTAAATTCATTTTTTATAAGTTATTTGATATAATACCTAGAGTGAATCACCTATTTTTGTCCTCATTTCTTTTTATTTCTCAGCTAGTCAGAAGACTCCAGACTCTCAGTCCTAAGCACTTGGGAACAAAATAACAGCATTTACATCAGTGTGAGCCTATCGTCACTTTGCCCTTGGTCTTGTGCCTCACTTCAACTAAATGAGAAGTGCAGCATGAGCTATGCCAATGCAAAACTTGGCATGGCTTATTGCTATTGGAACAGAACATCCTCACTTTGCTTAATAATAATAGTATTGAACAGTTATACATTTATGCAATGTATATTTACTCTATGAAGACACTCATAGAAAAAGGACAGAGAAAAGCTTATAAATCCTTTTCTCTATCACTATGAATGTATCATTAAACATTTAAACTAAATCAAACACTTTGTTCAGCTTCATATACCATTTGGACCCCTGCTGATAGCAGAACTGGAACCTTAGCTTAAACAGATAAGTCTTAAGGGGCAAAGACAGAAATGTGAATTTCAGATTAAATCCAGTGATATTTTAAGAAAATCCCTATTACACCTGTCATGGAAAAGAAAACATTTTCCTTTACCTTATTTTCTTTTGAACACAATAGGCTCTTATATAGAATATTACGTTATCCCCCCCTCCCCCCCAGTTCATCTAACTGATTTCAATGGAACCTGGGAAAGTGTTCCACAATATGGCCTAAGGTGAGCTGCACAGTTTTCTTTAGTCATGAGATCCCATCTGTGCACTACTGATGAATCACCAACCAACCAGTGAGAACGTGGTTTGGGATAACCAGTGTCTAATACCATACTCTAAGCTATGAATTTTGGATGCAACAAAAAAAATAAAAAATCCATGTAACAAAAATCACACACTAACACACAAATCCAAACATGCAGCGCTAAAAAAAATAAATTATGTTCACATTATTGTTACACAACATAGCAAAGTTGAAACAAAAATATGAAGACAAAAATGGAACAAACTGTTAACCTTAGGAACTATACACCAAAGAGGGGTAACAGGCAAAAGTCTTTTGATTTCTCTGAGGTAGACAATGATCAAGTATCACCTGTTCCAGAGTACACTAAGGGAGATAAGTCTATTTTAGTTTTTAATGCCGCTGAGAGTTCCACTCCTAGTAGTTCATGAAGGGATACTCCATCATGAGAATACACCCAGTTTCTTCCAGTCCAGTCGTAACGTTTGGGCCCACTAGAAAACAGAACATGTATAATATATGAGCATAGGTCAAACATTTCTGAAATTTCAGTCATCTCCAAACAAATAGAAGGGGTTTTTAAATACTAAGTTAAAGAAAACAGCCGGAAGTAAAACAGTATTTAGCAAAAAAGAGGTGTGTGGCTCATGGTCTCATGGAGTAGAAGCCAATCACCACCAAATTGTAATTCCACCTCTAACGCTGGTTCCAACATGTGGCCTTGAAGAAATCATTAAGATATTCAGCAAAACACTTAAGCATGTGTGTAAATTAAAACATGCAAGTAGTCCTATGGACTTCAATGGGACTATTTTTGCTTATACACTTCCCTGGATCAAGGCCATTAAGGCCCTTCTCTCCTTTACTTGATTTACCTTCTCCACAATCTGTAACAGTGGTAATACTGCCTAGCTCCTAAGTGTTATAGGAGTTGTTTGTAAAGTGCTGTATTAATATAAAGTATTAATTCTAAGAATGATATAATGTGCAAATGTCCAGAATGCTTCACTGCACAGAGCAAAGAATATTTTCTCTCTCAAATTAAACAACAGGATTAAATTACTACACAGAAAATCTGCCACGTGGGAGATCTATATCCAAGAGCAATTTAGAACTCCTGGATGAAATGCTTCACAACAAACACAGGAAGGGGAGAGTAAGGAGACCTGGATTCTATCTTCCAGACTTAGCCACCAAGCTTTGGCAGGCTCATCTTTCTTTGCTTCAGTTACTCACCTGGAAAATGGGAAGAATGATTGCAAGACTCTTTAATAAGTATTTATTATTAATGAAGGAAGTTTTGACTTGTCAACACTGACATCTATGTCTGCCATGGAGGGCATTTGGTGAGGTAGTAAGAAGGGAAGGAGACAAAAGAATAAAAATGTTTGCAGAGAATGAAATACAAGGAAGTCTTGAAACCTCCTCTCTCAACTCATATTTCTAAGTCAAATTGCCTTGCGATTAGAAGTGATTCAAGTACAAACTCTGCTAGAAGACAGGCTGTCCTGTACACATATGCCAAGCTGCAGTGTCTAAAAACTAACAAAAAAAATCTGACACCCAATATTTAAATTATTCACAATATCAAAATGAATAACCTTCAGAGCATGAACTAAAAATATTAAGAACACGCATAAAGGTAAGTCAAAATGACTGGGATCTTATAGGGATAAGATCTGTATGTGAGCTGATGGCTGTTCTGAGTCAGGATTATGTGCCCCAGTTATTTTATTATGTGTTTCTCACTGATGTGGCCTTTGCAAAAAGTAACTTTTTACTGTTACACTGTAACATGTGCAATTTCGGAAGTGGAGACAGCCTATACGAAGCTAGAATGGGATATAGTTTAGGCCATGATCGCAGAATTTGTGGCTTCCAGAGATCTCAGTGACATTTCCCACTTCAGCCCTGGGGCAGCGATACTGGAGCTCTCTTAGGGCAACTGGACTAAAACAAAATATTTTGATGAATTATGTGAGCTGTTTGAAATGTTACCAAGTATAAATCAAATCATTGCGCTATTATTTAACACATATAAAATAATAAACATATATAGTGTGCTACACCTTCAAAATGCTGTACAAACATTTACTACTTTCTAATTATAAGGATCTTTTGAATTCTAACAGAATGCCAAGTGTCTATATAATAAGTGTATTTCTCACACATGAATATGAATACATTTTATAATGTAAAAGATCACAACTAAAATAATTAGGCCTCATTTGCCAAAGACATTTTGCAATGTTTAAAAGCTTTAATTAACGGAGATGCACAAGAGACACTATGTGCAGGTAGCACATCTTTTGAATGTGCCAATTGTATATTGCCATATAAATGCAGGCTTAGTTCACCTGAATGTGTGTAACAAAGTACAGCAGCCTAGAGCTAGAGAAATTCAATAATAGTTTCCTTTTCTTGCCTCAAACGCTTTCTCTCTCTCGGTGTTGTTGCCAAATGGCCATTAAATGTAAAACTGTTGAGTGTGTTGTGCTGCGGTAGCAAACACCACAATATTAAAATGCTGTTTATCATTAGCAGCATTGCTTATTTCTCCCACTCCATAGTGCATCACATCCAGGACACAGATGTTATTAGAGTTAGTTACAGTACACGTTTGCATATAAAAGTCACAAATCTCTTAGTAGGAGAGCATGTAGTGTTTTCTTGTAGGAAACACACAAATGTTTACCATACTACCATAAACAGATGAAGAATAAAGCCAAACCTTTACAAGGGAAAGGGATTTCTTACACAAATAAACATATGAAAAATTCTCTCAGGCTCAGGAGCTTTTAGCAGAGTGAGTGAGTGAGTGAGTGAGTGTGAGAGCGAGCAAGCAGAGTCAGTGCGTGTGTGTTCCTTTCTTCATCCTTTGAACATAATGAAGATGAAAACTACTACTTCTATTTTACACAAATCTGTTACTCAGGAACACGTAATTCTTCACTCAGCTAGCATTGGCTCATAAAAATTAAATAGATACAAATACAATATAAACTCTCTGACTTTTTAATCTCCAGATACGGATGTAAACAGAACCTGAATTTGTGTTTTATGCTTGAGGTTAAAAAAATAATAATCTTATGCATAACTTGGATTCTGAGGCACTGTCTGCAAGGGTCTAGACATAAACAAAAAGAATTGTTTGATTTCTTGCCTATTGCCTCACCAAGATAAAACCCTTTGAAATACAATATCTTGTTTATTTAAACAAATAAGATTCAGGGAGGAGAGAGGGGTTAACAACAGGATACAATGGCTTAACTAATATAATGTACATCAGTGATTCTCAACCAGAGGTACTTGTACCCCGGGGGGTACTCAGAAATCTTTCAGGAGTACATCAACTCATCTAGATATTTTCCTAATATAGGCTACATAAAAAGCACTAGTGAACTCAATATAAATTAAAATTTCATACAGACAATGACTTGTTTATACTACTCTATACACTGAAATGCAAGTACAATATTTTTGTTTCACTTGATGTATTTTATAATGTATATGGTAAAAATAAGTAAGCAATTTTTCAGTAATAGTGTGCTGTGACACCTTTGTATTTTGATATCTGATTTTGTAAGCAAGTAGTTTTTAAGTGAGGTGAACCTTGGGGGTATGCAAGGCAATCAGACTCCCAAAAGTAAGTCTGGAAAGGTTGAGAGTTACTGCTGTACACCAACTAGTCAGTGTACTCCAAAAACAGTTACAGCAGGCTGGAAGGCAAATCACTAAAGGGTATTTTAATTACTTAGGTGGGCTGTCTTAAAGATAATTCTCTAAAATGTTATTTTTAAAAAATGTTAATTCTACTGCACAATAGCTTGATCCATTCCTGATTTTATAGTTAGTATGTTCTATTTGAATGAGCTCTAAGATATCTACCTGCATGTGTACAGTGAATCTTTATGCTTTGTCTTTCCTTTTTAGCTACACCATTCATCAACAATGCCAGAGAGATGAAAGACTCCCTCAGTCTGCTCTGGGAGAGTGGCAGATTTCACTGTAAACTTTTAGTGAGGCCACTCATGACATTCTTTCAACACATCTCACTCCCAGTCAGAACCAACTGAAAAACCTGGAATGGATCAAACTGCTGCAGAAGACAAGGCAGAGGACACAGCAATCAAGACCTCCACATTAAGAACTGCCGAAGACTGAAACAACATCTCTCGCTTAAGCTGTAGAAAACATGCACATGAAAAAAACATGAAACCAGTACACAGGCTTACAGGGTGAATCCATAAAGAATAGTGTTAGACCATAACACAATCTCATTTCTCTTCCGGACAGTTCTTTTGTCACAGCTGTTTAGTCTTCTAGGAACAGGCTACAGTCGTGTTCATATAGTGCTTGTGAAAACTGGACATTTAAAAAATGGAACACATTTTACTGCACTAGTCTGTGGGTCAGCCTGTCCATTTCTGTCAGTCACCACCTTTAGTATAAACAGCAGCTAGTTATCATACCGCTAGGGAAAATCCTATTGGGTGAACGTGTTGAAAAAATACATAAAATATGTGATTAGGGCATTAAATAGTCTCCACTGGGCTAGCAGGCAGGGTTTTCATTCATCTCTGAATTTTCAGACAGTTCCTAGCATACAGATAGTTACTCACCTAGTAGGAGAGGACAGCCAAATCTGCTTGTTCGGTGTCTGCCTGTTGATTACATAGGTTCCCATGTCGCCACCTAATTTAGCTGTTAAAACTCCATTCTAAAGCATAAGGGGGAGGGGGGGAGGGAGTATCAATGTACCATTACTTAACAAGAATTATGATTTTTCTTCTATAATAAGGCACTGTAGATATAAAGATCAAAACAGCAACTTGTGAGATATCTGCATAAGCATGATCAGTGGAAATTCAAATCCTCCACAATCTGCTATGCCATTTTGCTTCACTGATGACCAGTGGGACCACCATTAGATATGAAAACTTGTCAGTCTCCAAGGGGACACATTTATAATGTGTGTCTGATCTAAACTCTAAGCTCTTCTGATCTGGACTTGTGTGTTGGTATAACACAATCCACAATGTAAGGACTCAAATAATACTCCAGTGAGCTCTTTTGAGACTGCCAGCCTGTGCATTAATTAGTGCTCAATTGTGAAGTGGGCATTCAGTCCACTACAAACTGGACTGAGACCATCAATTAATTTCGCAGAGAACATTCAACAGCTAGCAGAAAGCAACTATTTTTGTGCACTAATAAACTGAAACTGATTAAAACAGGTGGCCAGAGCCAAGAGGCTTCATGTCCCATTACTGAATCTCTCAACTATCCAGGTTTACTTTACTTTTCTTTCTATGACTGTTTATGGTCTCCAAATGAGTGGGACAAGTACATTCCCACATAACTTGTGATGAAGTGCCCAGATCCTGGATTATACCTCAGGAATGTTCCACTTCTAACTATCCAAAGTTTGTTTTGATTCACTTATGTCAATTATAGAACATTTTCCAAGAGAGAGTTTCTTTCTTTGTACTTCTTTCCATCTCTGAATTACAGCATGAAGACTTATATTGGCCTGACACTTTCAGAAGGTAATTTTGGAGGGCAACCATAACGCTTTTAGAGAGTCCTAACTTTAAGAGTATGAGACAGATATCAGTTGGACTGAGTAAACCTGAGAGTGACCTGAATTAAATTTAAAAAAACAGCAGCATTGTAGATTATGTACTGTGGGGCTGCTTCAGATAGTGGGATAGCCGCACATTTCTTTTTCCCTACGGCCTCCGCAAATGCACTGCGGCCCACACGGTCTCGTAGCACGTTTCGTGATCCGGCATTAGCTTTTTCTGATCCAGAAGACAATTGCTAATCTGTTTTAATTTTCTGTAGGTAACAATTAGTTTTGAAATTTCAACAGCATTTTACCTTGTGACCAAGTAGCTACTGAAAGTTCCACATTATTTCATAGCAAAAGCAGCAGTTTAGAGCCCACTTCCTCTTCAACATCAGGCAACCCTTTTGATTATTGACATCTCACAAATGATGTGTTAATCAAAAGCGCAGCCCCACTACTGTCCGAGTTCAGTAAAGAAATAAAGGTTGTTTAATTATTCTATATGATATAGGGGGGAAAGTGCAAATGAATAAAAAAATACCTCTGATGGTGCTAGCTAATACTGAGTCATTTGATTTCCCTGCCTGTTATTTTATTTTAACTAGGTACTGCTTTAGCCTAATGTGTCATGAGTATTAAAACTAACTTCTTCCCAGTCTCATTGTGAGCTCACTCCTTACTATTTTCTGGTGTTCTAAGAACAGCATGAAATGAAACAGGTAAAACAAGAGTATCTTGGAAGGCTTTGAATGCTACAAATTATTCAAATTAAACCATTTGCACAAATGTGTTAGTATATTCTATTAGCTAATGTTCAGAGTTATAGACAAGTGTTCAGCATTATCCCATAATGCATGCTGTATGTTAAAGTATACTAGTACCCAATAGGGCTCAACTGATCCAACACAAACACTACATCAACACTTACATTATTATGGGGGGCTTCTGTTTTGGGGGGGTTATTAATTTATTTTTTTAACATTTTTTAAATTTTATGTAGGTGTCCAAAAATTGGGGGCCTTGGAGGCTCTCTTTCTATATACTGTAAATGAATAACATATACAATGACGTTACTCATTACAACAGTATACAATGGAGCCCCGGTATAACGCGCCCTGCTATAACACAAGTTCGGTTATAGCGCGGCTATACCGTGGCTCCCAAGTCCTAGCTCTTTGTCCCTGGCATGCTGGGGGGCCACGACTTCTCTCCCCTGTTGGGCAGCGCAGAGAGAAGCTGCAGCCCTCCCCCTCCCCCCCCCCCCCGCCAGGAACAGAGAACTCAGGACTGCAGCGGGGGCTGCCCAGCAGGGGAGAGAAGCTGCAGCCCCGAGCTGCCTGGGACAGAGAACTCTGGGGCTGCAGACTGCAGCCTGGGAGTTCCCTGTGGAAGCCAGGATCCCCGTCTGAATGAAGCCTCGGAGTCTCCTGGCAGGCGGGGAGCTGTGGCTTCCCTAGAAGCCACTGCCCCGGTCCTGCCGGGGCAGCAGGGAGAGAATCTGCAGCCCCCCACCTGCCGGGAATGGAACCCCACTACAACATAACCCTGCATTTAGCACGATGGGATTTTTGGCTCCCATCCCTCGTGTTATAGCGGGGTTCCACCGTATAAGGCAATCAGTAGTCTCTTTGTAATGGTCCATAGTGCACTTGAATGTAGTACTACAGCAAACAGCACTATGTTATAATGGAGTAGGAAGCCTTCAGTGTGCGCTAGCCAGGTCTATATGGACCAATTAATGCACAACACAGTAGTGTGCTTTAGAAATCACACTCCTGCAGTCTGCATTACTGCTCCCTGTAGATAAGGTCTTAGATAAAAGTAATAATTTCTGGAGATGATCTTTGCTTTCACATTGTAAATTAAGGGAAGATTATCTTCAAACCCTGGTATCAAAACATTCACACATTCATTCTGTACTATTCATGAAACTTTGGAAAATACATTTTAAAATCTTTTTAAAGGTTAATTTAATGTAAAACAACACTTCAAAATTAATTTTCATTTTTGTGTATAGCTAGAATGAAACTACTGCATGCTGTTATGGACATTAATAATGTCTGCTAACAGGATTACTCTCCAGGGAGACTTTTTCCAGCACACCACATATTAACTGAACGGAGAAATTTAGAAGGTCAACAAATATTAAAACTCTGTCTGTTCTTTTCCAAGTGTGCCACCCCGTGGCTTGTGATGTTACTAGTCTTTTCATAATCTGAATCCAAACAGCCATAACGTATATATTAAGATTGATGTAAATAAAAATCCTTCAAACATTTCAGTAAGTACATATCAAAAACACTACATGAAAAGTTACTGGAGAGAAAGGCAATTCAAGTCAGGAAGCATATCAAAAATATTTAATCTAGAGAAAAAACAAAAACAAACTTCTCGGTGTTATTTTTTCTATTTCGTTTTCAAGATATTCTTTATATTGAATAGATATTAAAAGGCTAATCATCACAGCCTTTCTATGTCTATTCAAAACGCTACCAGCTGAATAATACATTACTATTATTTATTGGATAAATTACAGGTAAAATATTAATTGAATATTTGACTAAATCAAGAACTTACCAGTTTTGCCAAATGCAAAAAGAGGCTAAGGTATTTTTTTCCTATTGTGTATGTACTTCTGTGAGATAGAGTGAATGTAGTGCTTAGAAAAGCTGGTATTTGGATGGCTCTGAAGACTAAAGGCTTCTATACACAGAACACAAGCAGCAGAAGCTCCAGCTGCCTGTTTATATGCACCTAAATCCTGACCTGGTGGAGCCAGTAGATGGAAACCTCCACAAGGGGATATAAACAGAAAGCAGTTATTATTCCAGTTCAAAGACCGGAGCAGTGCAGAATCTATGTTGCAGTCAGTGGCCTGGGTTAGATTTTATTCTCCTCAAATCAAGCAGACCACTTTTACCAAGATAATTCAAAAGTGACATGTGTAACACCAGTATAAGAGACCAGTATAAGAGACTGGAAACCAATTTCCAGCCTCATGTAATAATTAATGGTTAAACTCTCATAAAAAGAACTTCATTGTTTAAATACTAAATATTATAATTCTTTCAATCTTAAAACAGTGTATTATATATTTTTCCATCAAAAAAGCTGCCATACCCTCAATAAGTAAAATTAAAATTTTAAAACTTGATTTTCAGATATATTTCACTTATTTATTCAGTGTGAACTGTTTCTTAAATATTAAAACTTTTGCGCTAAAGACTAGATGAATGACGATATTTGCCCCAAGGAAAAACCCTAAAATAATTACAGAAACTGTAAAATATACCCCAAAGGAGACATCATAATCTTCAGGTGTAAAAGGCTTGTCTCCTAGATCCTCAAAGAAGTCTGCTAATGAGTCCAGTGTTTCTTCAGCAATTTTTTCATAAGTAGTTTCATCTAAAGAACTGCAGTGGCACATAAACAAATCTGAGATTACTAGGAGAAAATATATATTATGTTAGCATGAAACTCTTTCCTACAACTAATACCAAACAAGAACAATATTATCTTGGGAACATGTTAACCATGAGATAATCACATGTGATTGGAGGAGATGATTTGTCACAAATTGCCATATGCCACAAAGCACCTTAGAAAAATTGAGGTGGAATTTTAAAACCTGAGATTACTGATAGCTAACTGAACTAAGTATGCTTCTTTCCCCAGTTACTTCTGTGCCCAGAATGTTACTGAAGGTAGACCTGTAGATTTTAAAATACAACATTGTTGCAGAAGTACTCTGTCCATGCAAGTACTGTTTAATCTTTATGATAAATCTAAATAATGTATATTTATAAACATACAGTATGTTGTTTATAGACACATCATATAAGGAAACAGCACCTATATAAACAAAGATGTAAAGATGTCAATACAGTAAAACCTCGATATAACGGACTAATTCGGACGAGGGGGTGTCCGTTAAAGCCGAAAGTCCGTTATTTAATAATAATAATAAAAAAAACCGAGCAGCCCGCCCGAATTAGTCTGTTATATCGAGGTTTTACTGTATAATGTTAGACTATCACGGCAGCTGGGAGCCGGGAGTCAGCCCGCCCGGGTCCCGGCTGCTGGGACCCGGGCGGGAGCCGTCAGCCAGCCCGCCCGCCCGGGTCCCAGCTGCTGGGACCTGGGTGGGAGCCGTCAGCCAGCCCGCCCGCCGGGGTCCCAGCTGCTGGGACCTGGGTGGGAGCCGTCAGCCAGCCCGCCCGGGTCCCGGCTGCTGGGACCCGGGCGGCAGCCAGCAGCTGGGACCCGGGCGGGCTGGCAGCAGGGAGCCGGCAGGCAGCCCGCCCGCTGCCTGGACCGGGGAGGCAGCGGGGAGCCGGCAGGCAGCCCGCCCGCTGCCTGGACCCGGGAGGCAGCGGGGAGCCGGCAGGCAGCCCGCCCGCTGCCTGGACCCGGGAGGCAGCGGGGAGCCGGCAGCCAGCCCACCCGCTGCCTGGACCCGGGCGGCAGCGGGGAGCCGGCAGCCAGCCCGCCCGC
The DNA here is from genome assembly GCA_032164245.1 of Sternotherus odoratus. Classification (NCBI taxonomy): domain Eukaryota; kingdom Metazoa; phylum Chordata; order Testudines; family Kinosternidae; genus Sternotherus; species Sternotherus odoratus. The sequence continues at coordinate 27,944,333 of JAVMKO010000007.1, read as the reverse complement.
TGCCTGGACCCGGGCGGCAGCGGGGAGCCGGCAGCCAGCCCGCCCGCTGCCTGGACCAGGGAGGCAGCGGGGAGCCGGCAGCCAGCCTGCCCCCCCGGCTTGGACCGGGGAGGCAGCGGGGAGCCGGCAGGCAGCCCGCCCGCTGCCTGGACCGGGGAAGCAGCGGGCAGCCGGCAGGCAGCCCGCCCGCTGCCTGGACCGGGGAGGCAGCGGGGAGCCGGCAGGCAGCCCGCCCGCTGCCTGGACCGGGGAGGCAGCGGGGAGCCGGCAGGCAGCCCGCCCGCTGCCTGGACCCGGGAGGCAGCGGGGAGCCATCCCCCGAAAAACGGATTTTGGATGCATCGGACTTGCTCATAAATTTTGTCCGTTGCATCCGAAGTCCATTAAATCAGGGTCCGTTAAATCGGGGTTTTACTGTATTCTGACACATCCCATCTACATACAGTGACTTTCTCTTTTATAAGTCCCAATTCATTCCAATAAAATAATAATTGTGCACTTCTACTGTAGTTTTCTTCCAAGAATCTCAAAGCATGTTACAAATATTACGTAAACCTTTCAACACCTCCATTTTACTAACAGAGAAATGGAAGCAACTGCAGACCTGGAAATCTAGGTTTCTTCACAGAAAAAAAGATTAATTTTGAATCCATCTCAGTGGTGTGCTTTAACCTAGCTTGCACATCTGGGTAATGTGTATGTATATTTATAACAATGCAATTCAGTGAAATGTTTTCAGTATCAAACAAATGTGGCAACACAAAGTCATTACTGTTACCATAAAATACTGCAAAGTTACTTAGTACTTTGAATTTCCATAGCAACTTTCCTTTAAGGGTGCCTCATGCCACTTATATGAGGCACCGTTGAGAATCATTTATTCTACCTTACAGATGGGAAAACTATGGCCCATGAGAGGTTAAGTGATTTCCCAAGTTTACACAGGAACACTATACTAATTTTCAGTGCTGCCATATCTAGAGATGGGTTTTCTGGAATCTATATGCACTGTCAGAATTCTCATATAAATAATTCAGAATAAAACTTACCTTTTGTCATTCAAAGTTCCTGCATTTCTTAAATTAATAAACTGAACACTTCTGTTGTTAACTTTTAGAACATGGTCTAATTGTTGCAGATGAGAATCCTAAAAATAAGTTAAATTAAGTGTTAACAAAAGTAATGGTACAACAATGTCAATTTCTGTCATATTTAAGAAACAGAATCCCAAAGCCATATTTCCTGTCGTGTTCCCCAGTTAAAAGTTCATGTTATCTTACAGGATCAACAAAGAAGCAAAAATTATCACAGAAATCCCAATCCATACATCTATCAGTATTCCTGAGGCAGAAATGCATGATGAGGACACTCTTGCTTTTTTACTTTGATGTAGTAAGAGGAAAAATGGTGTTGTGTTTAAGGCATTAGACTAGAAAACATGAGATCTGTGTTCTGTTCCTTTGTCACCGACTTTCTAAGCCTAAGCAACCTTGGACAAGTCACTTAGGCCAACACTTGCAAGAGGCTCCACTAATTTGGTGCGCCTGAGTTCATGCACCTAGTGATTAGTGCTGAACACCCTAGTTGAAATCCATGAGAGTCATGGGTGTTCATCACCTTGAAAAATAAATTCTAAATATCTCAAGGTGAGCACCCAAAATTATCTGACACTTTTGAAAATGTTGGTTTTAATCACAGTTTCAGTTCCACGTCTGTAAAATGGGGGTGTTCCAAGTATATATTGTTTCTAAAGTACTCAGATACTATAATAGAAAGCCTATAAATAAGCTATGTAAAAGAAAGCTAGAAACTTGCCTAAACTGGCAGCACACTAACAGAAATATTTTAATTCCTCAAACTAATCTTCACAATTTCACATGTTGGGGGATTACAATCACCATGCTGCTTGTCTTCAGACAAGCTGAGAGCACCATCAGTATGCGGAATACTGAGCATCCACTCCAGGTTGTCTCTACTGAAGATGGGCTTATCCGGGCCTTGTCTACGCTGGGGAAATTTAGCAAAACATTAAAACCAGTTAAAACCTTTTGGACCACAGGACAGACAAGGCTCTAGGGCTAGAACACTTCTATTAACTGGCGCTCTCTGAAAGCTGTTAATTAGTTTGAAAATTGGTTTGAATTGTTCAGGAAATGTCCCCCTTATAGACAAAGTATTCAGTTTTGGAGGTGATGGACTTCACTCCACTATAAAATGGCCTGAACACTAAATTCACCAAACACTATAAGGACTCTGGTTTTGGGGTGTCACTGAAGGAGTAATTTGTGTACAGAGGACTCCTGGGTGCTGCTGATCGTTTGTCTCACACCAACGTGAGGACAAGACAACACTGTAGTGAGTGTCATAAAACTCCTCAACTATAGTGGATCATGGAAGAAGACAAAGAGAGAGAGTTTAAAAGCCTCCCTCCCAACGATACAAAGGGTAGAGGGACTTCAGCAACATCTCAAGCTCCCGCTCTCACTTTTTTCTGCATGCGATTACCGCCGACCCTGACTTCCGATCACTCACGCAGCAGGCAGAGAACCGGTTTCAAGACCATGACAAAGTATTGAAGACCAAGTCTGACCCTCCCCGCCTCTCAACTACCCACAAAGCGCAGCAGTCCCCTATGCGGCGCTCTGCACTCGCGTGGGCGGGGAGCGCCGCCGCTCAGCTCCGTCCTGCGGGATCGCAACCCTGGGCTCGGCGACAGGGGGGAGAGTGTTGAACCAGCTCACGGACACTCGCCCGGCACATCCCTCCGCGGCGCCGGGGTCGAGTCTCCGGGGAACGCGGGGCCGAGCCCCGCTCTGCCCGCCCCAGCAGCGTCACGCGGGCGCCGCGCTACTCACGGGCTGGCGGCAGGAGGCGGCGGCGGGTCCCCCGAGCGCCCCCCGGAGCCCCGCGGCCTCGCGCAGGCCCCGGGCCACAGCGCGCGCCGGTCCCGGCCTCCACATGCCGCCGGAGGAGGAGGAGGGGTCGGCCCCGCCCGCCGCCGCCGGCCGCTTCTCAGCGCGTCAGCCGCGCTCCCCGGGAGCCGCAGCTACCGCCCTCCAGCGGCGCGGGGGGCTGCGCGCGGCCGCCCTCGGTCCGGGCGAGAGGACACTGCTGGTAAAACGGTCTCCAGAGCAAAGGTTTCCCTGCCGCTGAAGACAAACCGACCCAACTGCGTCCACGAGACGAACCTTCCCCGGTGTTCGCACAAGAGCACCCCCATCCCCCGAGGAAAAACCGGAACGTCCGTTTCCCAGACCCTCCGTATCGGAGCACGGCCACTGGGATTAACCCAATGGAGCCACAACAACCAAACCAACCAGCATGTATTGCGGGCCCCTCAGACTTCAGCACGAACACAGCTGCTCCCCAGAAACCTATTTCCCATCCACGGGGCAGCATTTCCACGCGTGGTCCAGTAGATGGAGAGCTTGCACTTCCCCCTCCGGGACAGCGGCAGGGTATGGATACTAGAATACATATCTTGCTACAGGATTTTAATTGTGTGTGTGGTTCATAACATACTGTTTAAATCTTAACATACTGTTTAAATCTTAAGCCTCATCTACACAGTAAAATGAATCTGTATAACTACTGCAGCTAGCCATGTGGACACTATTCCAAAGGAAAAGTAATTTTATACCAGCATAACTGCTCTCACACAATGGAATCATTATTCTGGGACAAAAGTGACTCATTCTGGAATAATATCCATGAAGGGGGTTATTCTGCAATAGATTTTTTGGGCAGTTTCCCTGTGTAGAAAAGACCTTACACTGATCCAGTCAAGGGAAGTCAAGGTGCCCATCTACTAAAACAGAAATCTTTTTGATAGGGTTTCTGGAGAGGGCCAAGATGATGCTTTCCAGAAGGAGTTATAAAGGAGTTTTTGTAGGTGGCTGGCTGAGTTCCTGATGAATTGATGATCGAAATAGTGCTAGGATTTTATTCTTTTGTTAATGATGTGTGACAGTGCTTGAAGTTTCATACAGGGCAGTGGATTTCCCCCCAGTGATCAACTAGTTAATTTAGTCATTTTCCAACATCCCTGCCTCTCCCTTTGAACACCCCATCTAATTTCAGTTCCCGGGGAAGACTCTAGCATCTTTTATTATTTTAATCTAAATAAATAAAATAGAATAGGCTCATGGGACAATGAGGAGGGTTTGCACTGGAAAAGTGTAATGGAAATAAATATCCCCTCTACAAAAAGTGTCCCCATGAAAACACAGAAATCTGTAATTTCCATTTCTTCCAAAGAGTGACATTTTAAAAGTAATACAGGCCCAGCTAAAATCTGGATTCTGTGAGGTTGCAGGCAGTAAGTTGTTATTACACAGAAATCAAAGTACTACACCTTTAGATTTCTAGAAGTCTGCTGGCTGGAGAGGGCAGCTGCAATTTTATGAAGCAGAATAATGCTGCATGGTACAGAGAAGATACACACCAGGCTCTTTCATAGGGACTTTACCTTTGTTCTTTTGTTTTTTTCCTTAATGTGATAATGGATTTCTCAGAAAAATGTTTTTACTCATTAGATCTAGAGAAACATAAGCTCCATCTAGATGTAAAAACACACACTAAACTTTCAACTGAGACTATAAAAAGCTATGTTTGCTAGAGCCATCTTTGAGCCATCAAAGTGAGCCATGACACTGTTCAGAACATAGCAATTCACCTCACCCAGTTAGCAGCCAGAGTTCCCTGCACTGACTGATTATCGCGCGCCGATCCTAAGGGTGCTTGCATTTCTGTGCTATTGCGTGTCTGTTATCTTTTGATTCCATTTTTCTAGTGCCTCCCAATTGTCTAGGGCCTCAGGGCACAGGCCCCATTGGCCACTGTGCCCACCTTAGGCTTGGTCTACACAATTTACTTCAGTATAACTATGTTACTCAAGGTTTGAAAAGTCCATTGCCTTCAGTGATGTAGTTATACTGACCTTAATCCCCCTTGTACACAGCACCGGGCGGAGATAGCTACAGCCTCTCACGGAGATGGATTTATTAAGCCAATGGGAGAGCTGCACCAATGTAAATTTGTAGTTGTAGAGCTCCCGTGAGAACTTCAATAAATTGCAATCCGTGACTGAAAAATGTTGGTTTCTCTCTGCTTGAGATGGATCAATGAATTCCTGTAGATGAAGTGTTCTCTTCATTGTTAGCACTTGCACTAGTCAAGCAGAATGTGTAAATAATGAGCTTGTCAACAACGTTCAAGTTAATGAACCGACACACTACAATACACAGCTGAAGTTAAATGCATCAGATTAGTAGTAATGGAGAAGGATTTCAGCAGTTCTGAGTTGATGGTTTCTGCAGCTTCTGGAGAGGTGGTTTGACTTTAAAAAGTAGTTAGGAATTTCTAAGCATTTTCAAATTGCTTCCATGTTATCCTGGAATGTAAATTGAACAGTGGCTGTACTATGTCACAGGTTCAAGAATAGCAGCCCTGTTAGTCTTTATCCGTAAAGAAAGTGAGGGATACTTGTAGCACCTTAGAAACTAACTAGTTTATTTCAGCATAAGTTTCGTGGGCTATCGCTCACTTCATCAGATTTAGACTCCTACATGCATAGATCCCTTTTGAAATATTTAGATTTCAAAATCAGTTGTGTGTTATACCACCAAGCACAATGCCTAAATACCTTTAAAAATCTGTGCTTAAATATGATTTTTTTAAAATAGCAATTAAGATCATTTTCTAGTTTTAAAACTATTTTTCAGGGGATTAAACCCTAGTTTTATTCATCAGTGGATTTACATGCTACGAGTTTCCGAAGTTTTGACATTTCAGTAGTAGAGCCATAGAAAGATCAATGTTAAGGTTTGTTTGTACTAACCAGTTTACAGTTTGGCCTATCTTCATAATGTGACATGGTTTTCTTCATTTGCATTAACTCCCATACATATAGCACATCAGGCACAATATATTTATTTTAAATTGTATGTACTGAAGCATTGTGATACATCCGTACCTGAACTGCTGTCAAATACTTTCAAGTCTGCTTATATGGCTTTTTCCTCCGGGTAGTTAGCTGAATAGCGATGGTTTGGATAAAACAATAATATATGCACGCCTTCACCCAAAATTTGAAATGAATCTTTTGTAAGGTTTAAACAAAGTTTTAAAACTGAGAAGGGTGGTGGTGGTGAGGAGAACGGTTTCAGTTGTTCCCTTCCTCTGCACTTTCTGGTTCTAACTAGCTGTGAAAGGATCTAAATGCTGCAAGGCTGTTACTGAATTCCCAGACCACTGTTGCTAGAAAGCTTAATCTCATGAGGTCTGACCATAAAGTAGAGCAGAGGCAATTAGAGTTGAGGATTATCAAATTAAGAAATTTAAGAATTGCCAGGCTGGATCAGGCCTGTGGCCTGATTAGTGCAGTATTCTGTCTCTGACAGTGCTCAGCATCAGTGGATTCAGAGAAGGTACAAGAAATCTCCTATTAAGCAGATATGGGATAATCTAATCTACTCTACCATTAAGAGTTTGTCTATGCCGGGAAGTTACTGGAATAGCTATTCTAGAACAGCAATAAAAGAATAACTTATTAAGCAATAGCTAGTCTGATAATTTCCCCATGTACACTAACCCTACTCTCCTTCTGTTTCTTGATAATTAGAGATTAAACTCTGAAATATGAGGTTTAACCTCTCTTCCAAAAATTGGTTAGTGTATGATAACTCTGGATATTCATAGATTACAAAACTACGTGATCATATAAACCATTTGATCATCTAGTTTGACCTCCTGTGTAACACAGGCCTGAATTAAATACTGTTCGAACCGTAGCATCTCTCTCAGAAAAAAACATCCAATTTTTATTTAAAAATTCCCAATGATGGAGAATCCACCATAAGCCTTGGTAAATTGTTCCAACAGTTAATCACTCTCACTGTGAATAATTTGCACCTTAGTTCCAGTCTAAATTTGTCAGGCTTCAACTTCCAGCTATTGGACCCTGTTATACTTCTGCCTGTTAAATTGATAGCAAAGGGCTCTTCAAACTTTGTTTCTGTAACAGGGCTCATGCTGTGCCCCAGAGTATTCAGCCCCGTGCCTCCCTCTTCAATGAGTCAGGGACACTTCAGTCTTGTACAACATCTATGTTCTTTATTCTCAAAATGTTTCCCATCACCAGTTCCCAACTATATACAGGCGTCACAGCTACTTTGCCTATAACAGGGCTGGCCAGCAACAGACTACAAGGCTCCTACTTCCTTCTGCCCCTGAACTTTCTCTTCCCCCTCTTATCTGGCTTCCTCCCAGTTTTTATTGCACCCGGCTAATAAGACTGGCAGGTGCAGTCAATTACCAGGCAGGCACTGGGCTATTCACCCAGCCCCAATCCATTCCTCTTGATTGGGGCTGTGGTTACAGGAGATGATTAAGGGCTTCTCATTCAGCACCCTGCCACAGTTCCTCATGTAGGTACTTAAAGACTGATTAAGTTATTTTTAAAGAAAGTGAGGAATACTTGTAGCACCTTAAAGACTGACTAGTTTATTTCAGCATAAGCTTTCCTGAGCTATAGCTCACTTTGTCGGATGCATAGAATGGAACATAAGTAAGATACACACAGAAAGAAAAAGAAAAAGAAAAGGGAAAAGAAATTGTACATTAGCATACCAATTCTAAGAGGGCTATTAAATGTAGATGGTCCATTATCACTAGGAGAAAAATACACCTTTTGAAATGGAGATCTGTTGTCAGTAACTCAGGAAATGCAATTAATTACTGTAATGAGAGAACCAATCTGAACATCTGTTAAGCCCCTGGTTAATAGTGTCCAATTTGAAAATTAATTCCAGTTCCTCAGTTTCTCGTTGGAGTCTGTTTTGGAAGTTTTTCTGTTTCAAAACTGAAACCATCAAATCTTTAATGGAATGGCCAGGAAGATTGAAGTGTTATTCTTGTTATCCATATGTGTCTAGTTCCTTCGTAAATCTTGTGAAGCTTTTAGCTTCAGTAACATCCCATGAAAATGAATTCCACATTAACACTTGAGAAGCTTGTTACAGTCCTGGGTGAATCTTTGCCCCCACCAACCGCCACCAGACAGTTACCAATCTGCTCTAGTGGATACCACCTTTGGATACTTCTAAGTAAGGCTTTTAGTCACTGGTATTTTTAGTAAAAGTCATGCACAGATCATGGGCAGTAAACAAAAATTCACGGTGCATGACCTGTGCATGACTTGTACTATGTACCCGCTAGATCAGTGGTCCCCAACCTTTTTATCACCGCGGACCGGTCAACGCTTGACAATTTTACTGCGGCCCGGGGGGGAGGGGGAGGGGTGGGGGGTTGAACCGTCAGATAAGGCTTCTGCATATTGGTGTGCCCGCTAAGACTCACAAGCTCTACTCCTTTGACTCTCACTCCTTCCTTCAGTTCCAGGCATTAAACAAGCCCCAGTCCGATCAGCCCTGCGCCGGACCCCCCCGCCCGCCCGAACAGCCCCGCGCCGGACCCCCCCGCCCGCCCGATCAGCCCCGCGCCGGACCCCCCCGCCCGCCCGATCAGCCCCGCGCCGGACCCCCCCGCCCGCCCGATCAGCCCCGCGCCGGACCCCCCGCCCGCCCGATCAGCCCCGCGCCGGACCCCCCGCCCGCGGCCCGGTACAAATTGATCCATGGACCGGTACCGGTTCGCGGCCCGGGGCTTGGGGACCACTGCGCTAGATCATATAGTGTTGAATTGTTCCATTTTAGGCCATTTGTGACACTGTCACATTATCTTAATCCATAGTCAATGACTCGCATAAACAAAAAAGGAGACAGGAAGCACACCTGTCTTACACTTGTCTTGATGCTGAATGGCTTACTCAGTCCATTTTCCATTTTAATGTAGCATTTTGAGTTGGCGTAGAATGTTTCTTAAACATATGTACAATTCAGGTCACCTAGCATTCCAAATGAGGAATCATCAATGCTTTGTACAATAGCATTAATCTCTGTCTCTGTTGGAAATGCCTCATCTAATGTATCCTAGGATCGCATATGCCTTTTTCACTGCCCCATCACAGTGGTAGCCCAGTTATCCTGTGACCAGCTCTCATACCCAGTATCTCTTTCCTCCTCTGTTGTTTCCAACTGATGAGCCCCCAGTCTGCAGTAGAAATTTTTACTATTAGACCTTAAGTTCATGGCCTTGTACTTTGTACTATTGATTTTCATCCCATTTGTCACTCATTTTCAGGGTCATCCAGATTTTCCTGTGTAATACTGCAATCTTTCCCTGTATTGACAACTTCTCCCAACTTTGTATCAGCAGCAGATTTCATTAGTCCACTCCTACTTTTTCTGCCAAGGCCAGTAAAAAATTATTAAAACAAGCTTTTTTCCCCAAGATTGATCCTTGAGGAACTGCTCTAGTAACCTCCTTCCAGCCCAGTAATTCACCTTTGAGCATAACTGAGGTCCTTCACCACTTTAGCCTGTTCCTTATCCATCTTTTCCCTAATTTCACTACATAATTTCGCCCCTGGTACACTAACAACATAATTTCTTCAGTTATCTTTGTCCACATTAAGGGCAAAATCATTAACACAGTTAAACACATTGGTTTTTTCCCCAGTATAGAAAGTAAATTTCATAAGAGACTATCTAAATTTATTACAAGAAAGGGAGTCTTATTTAGCTAGCCTGTCTGCAATTATTTGAAATTATACTATATTGAGTGTGTTTGGGACTGAAACTGATGTTCTGTACTTGGGACCAAATTTTCATAAGTATCCACCTGCAGCGTTACAAACTACAGCTGCTTCATGCATGCAAATATAATAGTTACATGCTATCAATTTGTATGTGCAAGCATAGTTCATATGCACAAAAGTGAATTTTGAATGTGCAAAGTCAGTCACTAAAGCTTGAGTGCAGAGAATTCCAAAGTAATTGCAGAGACTGGGTTGAGTTCTAATGAAAGAAAAATTAATTTATTGAGTGGTGTTGCAGGGGGCTTATCTCGTTGCCGGGAGAAACGAGGCCTCACACAGGTGGCTAGTTGGAAAGTGGTGAGTTTATTGGCGGGAGCAGCATTTCGTGCTGGGGGGGGCTTATCTGCCAGCACGGCCGCAATACAAGATGACTGACACACCCAGGCGATGTCCAGAAAGCCCAACCCAAAAAGGTGTGTCAGCACAGATATACCCATGCTCATTTGCATCTCATACATACTCATCTCATTAATAGCAAGCAACAAACTGGTTACACTTGTTGGTTACGCAGTCCTGCCTTAGTTTCCCCATTTAGTTTCCCCATTTAGTTTCCCACGCATTCATTCTCACACAGACAGGGTAAACACTCATGCAGCTGAGAACTGGTTCCCAAACACACAGATAACAAGAAGGTCATTCTCAGACTAATACCATCATTATGCACTCTCCTGGAGTTGACTTAGAAGCGGGACTGCACCTTCTAGTGGTTGCCCGTCACAATGTCTTCCGGTCCTAACAAGTGGATAAGTGACTAAAAGTAGGAAGGAAGGAATGAAGCAAGCAGCAACGGGTTGTGTATGTGTATGAGTGTGAGTGAGTGTGAGTGAGAATGAATTTAAGATTTTTGGAATGAGTTTCCTTCATTAAACACTGCAATTATTATTACTTGGATTTCTCCTCATCTCTTTTACCCCCTTCAGAACAAAAAATTAAGTCAGTCTTTTCATTTATAATTTATAGTACCATTTGCCTTTTATATGCTGAACACAAAGTGTTCACAAAAATAGCTTCAGATCAGCAAATTAAGTATGAAATTAAAAGACTACTTACCAAAAGCCAGCCAAATAATGTCTTGCTCTAATATCACAAGCATCTTTAGATAATTAATTCCAAATAGAAGGGGCTTAGTACAGCTAAAAAGGCATAATACTGTAGACAAAGTTCAGGAATATTTAGCCAGTCATTATCACCCATGCTTATTAATTCTTAAGCAGAGTGTGATTTTTTTCCTCTTTCTTGAGGATGTGCACAGTATCTTTGAATTTGTCCTGATTCAGCTAAGGGTAAAATTCAACACCCCAACAGAGTGGCATTACATTCTTAGGGTGATATTTGCTCTAGCACAGAGAGTAGCATAAGGCCTATTCACTACTTAAGTCTTCAAAAGTGATGCACGGGTTGCATGCCGGCTCTCTGCATAGGGATGAATCTTACCCTCCAGGTCTAATACTCTATACCACTGGGTTGAAAACTTTTTTTTATGGCAACCCAATTAAAGAAAATGTTGATGCCCACCACCCAGTGGAGCTGGGGATGAGGGATTTGGGGGTGTGGAAGGGGCTCAGGGCTGGGGCAGAGAGTTGGGGTATGGAGGTGAGGGCTGGAGGGTAGGGCTGGGAATGAGGTTTAGGGCATGGGAGGGGTCAGGGTTCTGGGCTGGGGGTGCAGGCTGTAGGGTGGGGCTGGGGATGAGAGGTTTGGGGGGGACTTAGGGCTGGGGCAGGAGACTGGGGTGTGGGGGCTCGGGCGCAGACTTACCTTGGGTGCTCCTGGTCAGCGGCACAGCAGGGGTGCTAAGGCAGGCTTCCTGCCTGTCTTGGCACCATGGACCACGCTGTGCCCTGGGAGCAGCCAGCACCAGGTCCAGCTCCTAGGCGGAGGCGCACACTCCATGCAGCTCTTATAGGCACCACCCTCCCCAGCTCCTATTGGCCAGGAATTGGGCAATGGGAGTGAGGAGCCAATGCTCGGGGCAGGGGCAGCCTGTGCAGCCCGGTGGCCCCACCACTTTGATCCAGACCTGCTGTTTGCCACATCCAGGGCACAGAACTGTGTCAGAACAGGTAGGGACTAGCCCGCCTTAGCTGGGCAGCCCAACCAATGGGGCTTTTAATGGCCTGGTCAGCGGTGCTGACCAGAGCCACCGTGACCCAGTAGTGGGTTGTGACCCGCAGTTTGAAAACCACTGCTCTATACCACTTAACCCTTCTGTGTCAATCTCTTAAAAGCACGTTGAGCCCATGAGACTCAACATATAGCCCATGTTGCTATATAGAGTCCAAAGCTTTAATGTTTTTAAATCATGCAAATCCCACAAAGGACTTAAATCATGCAAGCATGGTAATTCTAGAAGTTGGAAAAAAAAAAAAAAACCTCTGTAAAAACCATGTCACACTTCATTTCTGTAAGTCCTCTGTATGCAGATTTCCATGGTCTTTATGAGAGTTTCACATGAAAAGGAATTGTGTGCAAGGTCAGGCCTGTTTTGAAAAAAGTCTCTCTGATGCCAAAAAGCTGATCGAAATATTGAAAGAAAATGTGCACATCATCGTGCAATGACTCAACAAATGGCTTATATGCGGAATAGACAGTGATTTGCTCTTTATCACTGTCTGCTGTTCACCGGGTTGAGGCGTGTAATGGTGAGATATCCAACTGTTAGATACCTGTGGTATAGTAAAGCTGACACCACCTAAATAATATATCAAAGTAGAAGTTTGGTGATTTTCTCTGTACAGATTTTAGAAGAGGTGCTGAAGTATCCAGTTTTTCAGTCAAGGGAGCATGCCACAAAATCTTGTTAAATGCAAATGACCCCTTGATTTACTTTTGTCCCCCAGAATTCCACAAGATTACAGAACAGTATCAGTTACAAGGTCACATATAACAAGCCTAAATTATTCACCATACATTCCCCTAGAAGACATCAACTATCTGCCTTTTCTTCTGGGAGGTTCATATTTAAATTAAAGAATTTAAATACTTGCATATACAGATAGTGCCACATTTCTGTGACCTACTTCTTCACATTTTGTTCCCTATGGGGTATCCTATCTGCCCAGACCTGAAGAAATAAGCTAAAATGACCCTCTTCTAGCCCAGAAAACCTAATATTTGGTGGCCAGGTCATCTTGTACATATTTTATTTTTTCTTGGCAGGTGTCCCCCTTTTCAACTCTTATTGCTGTGCATAAATGATCCTTCAAGCTTACTTAAAAGCCATCCATGCAAACTAAATTGCATCCAGTTACTTAAGAGTGAGACATGGAGAGTCCTTCCAAACCTATTGTACTGTTGTTTTGTAGTAAGATTTTCTTATATGGTTACAAGCATTAGACTTTCTCTTAGACTTGAACCATTGACCATCAGGAGTGCTCCACTGGACTTCCGTTCACAAAGTCCATTGTCTGCACTGATTGGAAATCATATCAACAGGAACACAATAATGCACACTTCAGAATGTGAGCGTTAGAAAGAAAAGAATCTTTCCACTAATACTTGCAATCTAACCTGGATTTCCTTTTTCTGCATTGGATGGATGTTTCTATTCAAGGGGGGAAAGTAGGCATGCTGGGGTGACAGTATATAAACACACTGAACAGGAAATGTAATCTTTTTATGTGGAGCAAATTCCCACTGAAGATTACAGCATTTTCATTTATAAAGCCCTTTAAGCGGCTACATAGAAGAAAACATGTCATTTTAGAATTACGCAATATAAAAATGCATCTTTGCATAGACAGGTCTCTTTTCAGTACATTTCTTTTTTCTTGGGCATTCTGTAGCCCTAGAGATAACTGGAAAACTGACATGAATCTACCAAGACAAATTAAGCATCTGTCTGTTTTGAAAAAAGCCTCCTTGATGCCAAAAAATAGGAACTTTTTTTTTTCTGAAACAAAACATTTCAGTGAAATTTATTTTGTACAAAGACATTCTATATTTATTATAGATTATGCAGAAAGCAGAAGGCAGTCATCCCACATATACATATTATATGCACCAGTTTTGGTTACAGGACATAGATCTCTCTCTGTTGCTTAACATCCAGTGTGCCACTGGGAACTATCATCTTCCCGAGAGGAAGTTTGGTTTAATGGATAAAGCACAGAGTAAGGAATTAGGAGAGGAGGTTCTAATCCTGGTCCTACCACAGATTTTCTATGTACTTGAACAAGTTGTATGACCTCTGTCCATCCCATCTATAAAATGGGGATAATATTCACCTCCTTCACAAAGAAACTGAAGTTTAATTTGTTGATGTTGGGAAAAATCCTCCCATGACAAGGTCTACTGCCAGCTCCAGTGTCCTAAACTCTATTCACTCTGCAAGGAATGTTATTTTGGGGAGAGAATTATCCCCAATAGTTTCCATACACCTTAAAGAGGCATTTATGCAGTTCCTAAATATGCTCCCACATCAAGGTCTAGATTCTTAGAATGCTTAGCAGCCCTTACCCTGCTATGACTAATCTCTACTCTACTCCCATGTAGAACCAGATTCCTTCTACCTTTTTTTGCCTTGCAATGGTTACAGTGAGAGATCTGCAACATTTATCAAACCACACACGTTGCATCTGTTCCTTTGCCTTTCCCCTTCTAGTACAATGTTTTTTCCACCCTCTTTTCTCTGTGAGGCCATACGGGACAGATTACAGTACCTGTTATAGACTGTCTGGCACAGTGCATAAATAATGATTCTCTTAGAAAGGGTCAGGACAAGAACAGGAAGTGTATAGACCAGAAACAGCGTGAAATGTGCACCATAGGTTTTGAGAACAAAATATTTTATTTCTGTCAATAAAACTATAGTTTACAGTAGTATTTACTAAATAAATTATATAATTTCTTTTACAAGCAATAAACTAAATCACGCATTTCAAAGACAATTTATGTACATAACATAAGGCCTTGTTATAAATAGCTTTTTATTCTCATTTCACTAACAAACAGTGAAAATATCTTTAGAGGCTATTGTCCATAAAGTAAGTGCAGACATATACATTAATCCTTGTTTGAAATCAGTTTGGATTTCCAACAATATGGACCTAAGTATTTACGATTCAGGGGGAGAAAAAAGTGGAATTAATTTTATTTACCACTGTGATGTTGATGGATCTTTAAATAGGTAAAGCAGATTACATATTTTGCTTGTACACAATCACTGAATACATGCAAATGAAATCATGAGAGTCAATAGGAAAATATCACTTTCAAGTCCAAAAAGGTGATTGGCACTAGTATAGAAAGCATCTTAAATACAGTTTATGCAGTTCTTCACAGTTTAGCAAGCGACAGCACATGATAGCAAAGTGTGGAATGTTTCATGTCACATCTGTCTAGCTATCATTTCCGTGGTTCAAGGTTCCCATGACATTTCTCAGAGATAAGTTCCATTGATTATTACTCTTTGTCTATTAGGCTCAGCAAATTCCTTCCTTTAAATCAGGAGTGCAGAAAGTGCTCTTCATCAACCATGGTCACTTCTTATCCACTTTTACTTTGATTTTCTTCTATTCTCCATTACTGGAAATAGAAAATAATGTAAGAGGTTAGGAGGTTTTGTTTCCTTATTCTGCGCTTTATAAAATCATAATAGGATAAAATATTTCTCTCTCTGTGACCAAAAGCACTCCTGTAGTCAGACCCTACACATTATTGTAATAATCTTTGTGCAAAATATGCCTTGCAAGGTATCATTTGTAAATGAGTAACATACATTACACAAGAATATTGATCAGTATGTACAAAATGCATATGAAGAATTATGAAACATTAAATGAAATTATGTCAGTGTTTACCAGTCCATCTGGGGAGGGGGTAAAAACTTGTTTCTCAAAGACAAAGGACAAGCAGATGCCTCCAGCCAGGTGTCAAAGTTGGTTGGTAATCACTTGTCAAGAAGGCATTCTTTGGCAACAAAGGGGGACAGGAACAGATCTACCGTATTTTTCGCCATATAGGACGCTCCGTCCTATAAGACGCCCCCGAGTTTTTAAATGAAAAAGCCGGACACACACACACACAAAAAAAAAAAAAAAAAAAAAAAAAAAAAAAAAAAAACACACCCCACCACCACACACAAAAAGCGCCTCGCTCTCCCGTCTCCGCCGCGCGGGCGGGCTGCCGGGAGCGTCCCGGTTCCCCCCTCCCCGCCGCGGGCGGGCTGCCGGGAGCGTCCCGGTTCCCCCCTCCCCGCGGCGGGGAGGGGGGAACCGGGACGCTCCCGGCAGCCCGCCCGCGGTGGGGAGGGGGGAACCGGGGCGCAAATTCGCCCTATAAGACGCACCATCTTTTTCCCCCCCGTTTTGGGGAAGAAAAAGTGCGTCTTATAGGGCGAAAAATACGGTATATGCATTTTAGCAAACATTGAATCTCTTTAACCATGAGACTCTATGTATCCTCTGTCACATCCGGAATGAATGTTGTTATCCAGGGATAACACATTTCAAAGGTGCAAAGGAGTCCCCCGGGTCTTTTTCACCTAAGATGACAATGGAACAAGCCCTTTGACTTCGTGGGGAGATTCTGACGCCTGAGTAGGAGTGACATTAACTTAAGTCTTACCAGTAGGAGGGCCTGGCTCCAGGCCCCTGGACGGGGTGGGGCGACGGACAAAAGGGGCGAGGCTGGAGTCAGCCTCCCCCAGCCAGCCCTTCAGTGCTGCCTGACCCACGCCATCCAGGAGTCCAGCAGCGATTTAAAGGGTCTGGGGCTCCAGACGGGAGCCCCGGGCCCTTTTAAATTGCCAGGCTCTCGGGAAGATGCCCCTTTTGCCCTCTCCCGTTGCCGGCCCTGGGGGAGGCAATATGGGCAGCGATGTTAAAGAGCTGCCATGGCAGCACTTTAACGTCAGCTGTGTAAGGACCCATACTGGCGGCCACTTCTTACTGGTACACCTTACTGGTGCACTTTCACCTCTGCTCCTGAGACTCTCGTCAGTGCAGTTGCTGGGAACACATGGTAAGGATTTACCTTGAGCCAAGTCTAGCTTCTGAAATTTTAGCTAGTAGGAAGCATTTTATCTTTATTTTTCTTGTAACCATTTCTGACTTTGATACCTTTATACTTGTCCTCACTTAAAATAACCTATTTCTGTAGTTAAATAAACTTGTTTTAATTTTAAGGTAAACTAAGCCAGTGTTGTGTGTAAACTGAACTGTGTAGCAACCTGATGAAAACTGACCCTTTGCAGGACAACAGACCTTCAATAGCCAGACTGTCCAGGAGAGGGCTGGACAGTGCAAAACACATTTTTGGGAAAATCTGGGACTAGGAATGTGTTGGCCCTGCAAGTAGTAACCAAGTCTGTTGGAAGTTAGAGTGTGACTGGTGTGTTGCTCACAGGCTGCTGGGGTCAGAGTGGCTGGACCAGGACTGAATCTATACACAGATCCTCAGTGTCTGACCTACACAGTGTTAGGCTGTTTGTGCCTGGCCCTGGTAGGGAAATACAACAGCAAAGCATTGAGGCACTCAAGGTTGCAGGGCAAGTGGTGAGACAACCGCTCACTGGTCTGGACTGCACCCTGGAACGAGAGAGATCCTCCATCTCCACGCTTCAGTAACTTGCAGTATAGTTCTGCAGTGTATTTTCTCCCCTGTAAAACAGTATCTCTATTACATTTAGGTCTGTGAATATGGATATACTTAATACAGAAAATCAATATCTGCTCTTGTGAGATGCTGGGCAACCTGGAGATCACTGAAGTCAGTGAAAGTCAAGGGCATCAGCCAATCACATGAGGCATTTATAACCTTGTAGGATTAAATTGCTCAGGGCCTTAGAATGCACATGGGGCAAAAACCTGGTCTCACTGAAGTCAATTACAAAACTTCCATGAGCTTCAAAAGGACCAAGATTAGTCTCTGAGAAAATAAACGGAATATAAGTTCCTCCAGGTGTGGGGTTTCTTATGGATCTGTAAAGCCTTGTGAATAATTAATGTCTATGTAAATAATAAAGCTACAAAAGTCATACTCATAATATGACTAATGAACATGACAGTTATTTAAAATAGAACACAAAATACTCTTCTATAATACTGGAGAAACTCATTTCTATAGCACACATTTTATTTTTAAATATTTCTGTAGGATCAGGTGTATCTATATTGGGCACCTAATTTCAAATGGATCCCCAACAAACTTCTAGAAAAATGAGGGATGATCATAATTGACATCACTAGAATTTCTAAAGGGTAAAAAATCCCAAACCAATCCAGATTCCAATTTCAGACCTCTTTTGTACATCCAAATAAAGCATACAGAGGGCACAAAAGCCCCATTTTTATTAAACTCTTTTGTAGGTCACTGTTAACTTTAGTTCCAGATAAAGGTATTTAATTAACCTTCAAACAATTCAAGAAAAGAATCTAACCTTGGCAATGAAGGGAAATGCAAGCTCCTCAGGCACTTTGAACAACTTATCTTATTTAGGAAAAGGCAACCAACCAACAGAAATCAGACCCAAAATGCTAACTAAAATAACATATCTAGCGCCAGGCATATGATCCACGTAGTGTAACAAATTTTCAGAACTGTGATCCACTTATATACTGGAAAATGGTACAAGTAGTATTTTGTAATCAGTTGCTCAGTGAATAGACTGATGCATGTATGTCCTCATCCCCAGTGTGCAGACATGACACCCTGGCCAGCACAGGTTATGCAGCTATATGTGGGATGTGGGCTCAGTATGCAAAGCAATTTACTATGTAAGGTGAAACTGCTGAATAGGTGAATAGAATGAATTTGAGTGGATGATGAAGGGGAACTGATGACTGAGCAGAAGGAATGTTTTTTGATGACTGTGTGAAATGAACCTGACAAATGGACTTTTTTCCTCCAATCATCAGTTTTGCAAGAAGACAGAGCTAAATAAATCAGTTTGTTAGCATGTTTTCAGGAGACCAGGATAAACGAAGCACAGTTTTCCCATTGAGGTGTGTGCCTGTGGGGCAGGGTTTAAGTGTCCACTGTTACTTCTTTGCAAGAGGTACAGTATGCATTCCCTCACCTCACCAGTTGAACTCAGGCCCTGCCTTCACTTCTCCTAGCTCTCAGAGACAAATAGCACTGCTGGCACTAGCTTCAAGCGGTTCCTGTACTGTAATCTATGCAATTGTGACTAGCTCCTTCTCACATCGCCGACCTGAACAGGCTAGTCACAACTGAGCCCTAAACATTTAGGAAAAAAGCTGCAAACTGTTTACAATGTGGAAGGAGAAGGATTGACAGGACTTTAATTGGACATGGCTACAGAATGACAGAATTAGTGCTGTGTCACAAAAATGATGCTCATGCTGGTGAGAAGAAAGGCAATTGGGCTGTAGGGAGTTGCTGTCTGGAATGCCCCACTCTGGGTCCAACCCCATGCACCTTATTTCAAGCAAAGCTCCCATCTTCAGTGTTCAGGAACTGGTTCTCTTTGAACAATACCTACGGCGCAGTTGTTGGAGTGACACTGAGGACAATCAGAGAAGCAGTATTTCCTGCCCATGTTGATAAAGAATGAATATGGTCACGGCGATCAGCTCTGAGATGCTTAATGGGAAATGTATAACAAGACAAAAAGTGACTGACAACTACAGTGAGCCAAACACTGATGATCAAATAATGAGTTTGTACTAGCCAGGGATTGTTGTGTAATGGGTTTAGAACATCCTCCATTATTTGAGCATATTTTTTGTGCTTTATTTTTTTTTGCATGCATTCATTCCTCAGTAAATTGATTTCCTCATACAGCACATAAAGCCTCAGGGCACCAATAATTTATGGTTTAGTGAAATTTACACAGGCTTTCTAGCACTCGACTCACTTTGCTAACGTGTTAATTGTAACCCGAAGTACATTTGCATTTAGTAAAACACATTTTTTTTGTATCTGACATACAAAAAGAGAGATGGATGCTATGGTTATATTTTACGTTTTCAAGGAAGAATATATTTTGTGGGCCAAACTCGGCTCTCAGATGCCCGGGTATAACTTCAGCTAAAGTCAATGGCAGCCATGCACTCATATTCAAAGGACAGAATTAGGACCTGGGTATTTCAAAATGAACATTTTCCTTTTTAAAAAGAGGTAGTAATAAATGGATAAAAAAATACTTTCAACTATATTAGATGACAAATGTGTACTCAATTTTAGATGCCTTTGCAACAATGGATGGAAGTGTTGTGGAGTTTTGGGTTTTGTTCTCCCCACCCCAAAAGAAGTTAAAAATGTTGAGGGCCTCTATTTTTGGGTTCAGAGCCTTGGACACCTTGGGCTTGATCTTCAGAGGTACCAAGCATTCACAGCACCAATTGATTTGTCAGGATTGGGCCCACACCATACTACCCAACCTCCCCAGTACACACCTCAGGATTCAAAGACATTTGCTGAGATTTAAAGGAGAGCTCCAGATGCTTTTGTGTCCAGTTAAAAAACTTCTGCTTGTGCACAACGCTGACAATAATGTCACTTAATAAACAGGGGAACTTTGGACAATATTGTCCATAGATATATACACTATCCCTGCAATGACTGGATGTGGAGAAAGCTACTAGAGGAGAGGCTATTTTAGATTTGATTTTGACATATAAGGAAGAAATGGTTGAGAATTTGAAAGTGGAAGACAACTTGGGTGAAAGTGATGAAATGGTAGAGTTCACAATTTTAACGAATGGTAGGAGGGAGAACAGCACAATAAAAACAATAAATTTCAAGAAGGCAGACTTTAGCAAACTCAGGGAAATTGGTAGGTGAAATCCCATGGGAAGCAAGTCTAAGCAGAAAAACAATTGAAGACAGTTGGCAGTTTTTCAAAGACATTATTAAGGGCACAAGACAAAACAATACCACTGCGATAGGAAGTATGGCAAGAGACCACCCTGGCTTAACCAGAAAATCTTCAATGATCTAAAATTCAAAGAGTCCTACAAAAAGTGGAAATTCGGTCAAACTACAAAGGACGAACAAATAACACAAGTATGAAAGGATAAAATTAGAAAAGCCAAGGGCCATGGCACAAAACGAGATCACACTAGCTAGGGACATAAAAGGAAACAAGAAAACATTCTACAAATATATTAGAAGCAAGAGGAAGACCAAGGACAGAGTAAGCCTGTTACTCAATGAGGGGGGAAAGACAATAACAGAAAATGTGGAAATGGCAGAGCTGCTTAATGACTTCTTTGTTTCGAGAAGGTTGGTAGCAATTGGATGTTTAAAATAGTGAATGCCAGTGAAAATGAGGTAGGATCTGAGTCTACAATAGGGAAAGAACAAGTCAAAAATTACTTAGACAAGCTAGATGTCTTCAAATCACCAGGGCCTGATTAAATGCATCCTAGAATACTCAAGGAGCTGACTGAGGAGATATCTGAGCCATTAAAAATTAGATTTGAAAAGTCATGGAAGATAGGAGACATTCCAGGAGACTGGAAAAGGGAAAATATAGTGCTCATCTATAAAAAGTGAAATAAGGACAACCTGGGGAATTACAGACCAGTCATCTTAACTTCTGTACCCAGAAAGATAATGGAGCAAATAATTAAGCAATTTGCAAACACCGAGAAGATAATAAGGTGATAAATAACAGCATGGATTTGTCAAGAACAAATCATGTCAAACCAACTGGATAGCTTTCTTTGACACTGTAATAAGTCTTGTGGATAGGGGAAAGCGGTAGATATCTTGATTTTAGTGAGGCTTTTGAAACGATCTCACAGGACCTTCTCATAAAATAGAGAAATACAACCTAGATAGAGCTACTAAAAGGCGGGTGCATAACTGTTTGGAAAATTGTTCCCAGAGAGTAATCATCAGTAGTTCACAGTCATGCTGGAAGAGCATAATGCGTGGGGTCCTACAGGGATCAGTTCTGGGTCGGTTCTTTTCAATATCTTCATCAGTGATTTAGATAATGGCAGAAAGAGTACACTTCTAAAGTTTGTGGACAATACCAAGCTGGGAGGGGTTGCAAGTGCTTTGCAGAATAGGATTAGAATTCAAAATGATCTGGATAAACTGGAGAGATTGTCTGAAGTAAATAGGATGAAATTCAGCAAGGACAAATCCAAAATACTCCACTTAGGAAGGAACAATCAGTTGCACATATACAAAATGGGAAATGACTGCCTAGGAAGGAGTACTGCGGAAAGAGATCTGGGGTCATAGTGGACCACAAGGTAAATATGAGTCAACAATGTAATGCTGTTGCAAAAAAAAAAAAAAAAAAAAAAAAAAAAAAAAGTCATTCTGGGATGTATTAGCCGGAGTATTGTAAGCAAGACACAAGAAGTAATTCTTCCACTCTACTCTGCGCTGATTAGGCCTCAACTGGAGTATTGTGTCCAGTTCTGGATGCCACATTTCAGGAAAGATGTGGACAACTTGGAGGAAGTCCAGAGAAGAGCAATAAAAATGATTAAAGGGTCTAGAAAACAAGGGCCATGAGGGAAGATTGAAAAAATTGGGTTTGTTTAGTCTGAAGAAGAGAAGTGGGAGGGGAGAGGGTAACAGTTTTCAAGTACATAAAAGGCTGTTACAAGTTGGATGGAGAAAAATGGTGGTTGTTAACCTCTGAGGATAGGATTTCAAGAAGCAGTGGGCTTAAATGGCAGCAAGGGTGGTTTAGGTTGGACATTAGGAAAAAACTTCCTGTCAGAGTGGTTAAGGACTGGAATAAATTGCCTAGGGAGGTGGTGGAATCTCCATCACTGGGGATTTTAAGAGCAGGTTGGACAAAACACCTGTCAGGAATGGTCTAGATAATACTTACTCCTGCCTTGAGTGCAGGGGACTGAACTATATGACCTCTCAAGGTCCCTTCCAGTTCTATGATTCTATGTGCACATAGTATCTGACTCCACACATCACTTAAGGCATAAAGCGACCCAATGTATATTCAAATTTTAATCAAGAGGAAGTTTTGAGTATACAATATGAACGTTAAAAATAAATGATTTGTTAGAAAAACAAAACAAGCCAGAGGTTTTATTACAATGCCTAATCCCATAGAACTGGAAGGACCTTGAAAGGTCATCAAGTTCAGCCCCCTGCCTACACTAGCAGGACCAAGTACTGTCCCCTGACAGATTTTTTGCCCCAGATCCCTAAATGGCCCCCTCAAGAACTGAACTCACAACCCTGGGTTTAGCAGGCCAATGCTCAAACCACTGAGCTATCCCTCCCCCCAAAATTAAAGGATTGAGAGTTCAATCCTTGAGGGGGCCATTTAGGGATCTGGGGCAAAAAACCTGTCAGGGGACAGTACTTGGTCCTGCTAGTGTAGGCAGGGGACTGGACTCTATGACCTTTCAAGGTCCTTCCAGTTCTCTGAGAGAGGTATATCTCCATATATTATTACAAAGCTCATGTGCTAAAGAGTTTACCCTTATTTTCAAAATATACAATAAAGCACAGTATTTATAAAATCAAGTAAATTCCACAACATTTATATGACAGTGTTGAATTGCTGAAAGAAATTATTATTCTACTCAGAAGGGGTTCTGTGCAAAGATAAAGATAATGGAGACTGTTACTTGGACTATGCAGAGTGTTTGTCAAATACAAACTCTGAGCATCACTGGCCCTACCAGATGAGGAAAGAAGAAACAAGGATATTTTAAGGAGGGATTAAACTATTTTGTTGCACTCCTTCTTAACATTTTTAATTATACGAGAATGTTTTGATTATCTCTTATTTTGTTGCTTTGTTTATGGTTAATCATAAATATATGTTTATGCTTAACATTTATCAGGAAATTTACCTTCATTCTATTATTTACTTTACAATTAACTGCATCTTCCATAAGAAGAAAGCACAGTGATATTTTAAATAGGTATAAATTAGCTATTAAAACTTCATGGATTTCATACAAATGCCTCTTTTTCCGGAGTCTAATTTTAAAAAGTCTCTCTCTATGACTTAAAAGTTCAAAAATTAATTAATTGAAAACATTCTTTAGCCATCTGACACCCACCCACAATTCTTACACTACTTGAATATTTGGAAACACTGAGGTTGCCTTGGACTTATTCTGCATTGTAGCGGGGTGGCCACCCGCTTTCCCCCCCCCCCCCCCCCGAAAAGGGCTGAAGCAGCCCAGGAAAGGGGCTTGTAACAGCCAGGGAAGGGACTGTGGCTGGGAGCCTGCAAACTCCCAGGCTGATTGGGAGTTTGGCTCAGCTGTGTGGCCACGCCCCAAACATTGCCCAGCCAGGATATAAGGGCTGGGAGACAGAGAAGCAGTCAGTCTACTCTGTAGTCAGAGGGAGACAGGGCCTGGCTGCAGGGAACTAGCAATAGAGTACCCAGAGAGGGACAGGGCGAGGGCAAGGCAGCTGGGAGCCAGGGAGCCTAAGCTCTAGTGAGAGGGCCCCACCTTGCTGAGCCTAGGGAAGGCCCGACCCACGGGGTACTGGGGGTTGCAAGGGGGTGGCCCTGGGCTGGATAAGAGCAGCAGGCCCAGCCCCTTCTTGCCGGTGATGAGTAGCCATGAGACTGCAGTCGGCCTCAGGGAACTGAGGCCAGTGATGACTGGCAGTGGTGGGATCTGAGGCGAGTTGGGGATAGTGGGTGGTGGGTTCCCCAGGTGGGGAGACCCTAAGACTAGGGGGGTACTGCAGGGGTGCAGCACCCTCAGCAAGGGGCTCCGGGGTCCGAGAGGGGCACGGGGCCAGAGTGGAGAAGTGGACGTCGGCCGGCAGAGGGCGCTCCCGGGGTCAAAGAGCTAATTCCCGTGACGACCAGACGGGGGCGCTGCCGGGTAAGTGACCGATGCTGTTACATGCATGAAACATGCCTAATCATGTATTAATAAATTCTATATTTGATTAATTTCGTACCTGGACTAAAAAGGTTTAACAGGAAAATAAAGAAACCCGCAGTGTTTCACAGTAAAGTCTGACAAAAGTATTTTAAGTGAAGTAAGACACCAATTAACGTGGTCATATGTCCCAATTTTTCATGTAATGTCCTAGACTAGTCTCAGGAACTTCTTTTATGACACCTGAAATGTTTTGTTTTCCCCCCTCACTACAGTCATCAAAATATTTGGCTTATTTATGGTCACAACGTATTTGTTAATAAAATGTTATACAACGTGGAATTTGCTCTATTTACCAGGAACAATCTAGTGGAATGAGGGTTCAGAGTAAGGACTAGTATTTTAAGTAAAAAGAAAAATTGAATGATGTAGACACGGTCAAAGTTGTTCTTTTGCTCAGAGAGAATGTTAATGACAGTTCAATGTTTCATGATAAATGAATTCATAATGATAAGCAAGTAGAAAAAATCCTCCACTCAAGAGTTAGAAGCTGGCAGTAACAAAAGGACGTCCTTTTTTGTGTTCTTTCACAACTTGGAAAAAAAAAAGTCATCACATAATTTTCCTAGTTTTCAGTTTTGAAAATATGGTCACCTTAACATTATTTGTCGTTAATGTGCTTTCAAGCTTGTCTTCCTCTCCTTCCCCCATGTCATATGTTCAGAACAGCAACTGCAGGAGAGCATTATTTCATTTCTATCCAGATTTAAAAGTTTAAGAAGCAACAGCCTGTAATATTGAGTGAACCTAACCAGGTCTGTGGTGAGCAATGGACTTCCTGGAAAAGTGACTGCAGGAATATGGCACTACACTTCCTTAGCAATCCCCAATATTGGTTGTTTGTCACAGGCATTCACAGTGCAATATATTAGACATAACAGACCCCAATTCTGATCTCCCACTAGCATAGACAGGAACCGAGCAACTCCACACCACTTTAAAATTAGAGGAGAATCAGGTCCAGTAGCTATGAATAAATTTCTGCTGGCTGATGCCCATATAAAAAGGCCAGAAAACAAATGACCAAAAGAAACAGTGTAAAATGGAAGTTTTCTGCCCTGATTTTGGCTTCCCCACAAAATCCATGAAATACGCTGGAGGCCTTTTACAAAGAAGCAATGTAATGGGTTTCCAGGTATGTGTGGTCTATACATTTGTATGTGTAAACCCCTGTGGTCTATACATTTGTCTGTGTAAACCCCTTTACCTGCAGCTTGGATAACTCCTATTCTGGACTGAAATTTCCTTTGCAGGGCTTGCCAATTGTGTATGGAGATATAGATGGCAAAAACAGTCAAGGCAACATTTGCAGGATTATGTGCACCTGTTTCTATGATGAAATAGTGCAGTTCCAGAATTTGTCCATTAATACAACACCCAATAAACAAGAGCTCTTATCTGCAACAAACTCTTTAATTTCTTTCAGACCCCCCCCCCAAATTTACCCAGCCATCTAAATTATTTGTTATACACAATATTTTTCAGAGCTAGATACTCTGTCCCCCACCCCCAGTGGAAAGTCCATTTTATTATACTATTTTCCTCATTCATAGGACATGACTGATCCATATTTTAATCACAGATTTACTGTTGTTTCAAACTATATATGATGATCTAACGAGGTCTTCAGAAGTAAAAGGCTTGAGCACACAGACTGTCACTGACCCTTCCTTCCTCCAGCATACAAAGTCACAAGACACCTGCTGGTCTGGGACATCCATTTGAGTCTTTTGAAGTAGTTGGCAGATGCAGAATAAGGCTGTCTACACTATAGCCTATGTCACTCAGGGGTGTGAATAAACCACCCCTCTGAGCGACATAAGTATACTTCTAACTCGATAGAACGTGGTCCGATATAAGGCGAATTCGGATATAACACAGTGTAAGGAGCCCTCCGGGGGGCTTGGGCAAAGCAAGTTTGACACCAAAGCAAGTTCGATATAATGCAGTTTCACCTATACCACGGTACAATTTTTTGGCTCCCGAGGATTGCATTATATCGGAGTAGAGGTGCACATCGACATAAATGCTTGCGTGCCCAGAGCCGTCGGCAGGAGAGAAACTTCTGCCGCTTGTGGAGGTGGTTATTTTATGCTGGCAGTGTCTCTTCACCATAGACATGGCCTCAGACCCTTATCAGCTGGGTGACATACCCTTGTCTCCAGAACTCTTTTATAGTAGAACAAAAGCTTGATGACCTTCAGGCCACAGTTTAAGTTCTTCCCATTTGTCCAGGCTTTTGCCTGAGGGGAAGAGTATTGTGTACACAGTCTTCTCTAAGGGGTCAGATTTTACTTACATTGCCATTCACACTGATCAATAAATTTAGTGATTAATCAGTTTTGTATATTCACACACAGGCAAAGTGATGGAATGTGTTACTTTCACCTTGAATGGTCACTTGCAACATATTAACTCTTTATAATAAACAATCTATTCTACCTTATATTTAGCTGCGACATTGAGTGCCACAGACCTGAAGAAGAGCTTGAAAGCTTGTCTTTTGCCAACAGAAGCTGGTCCAATAGAATATATTACCTCACCTAGTTTTTCAATAAATCTAAAAATACATTTAAAATACATACCTCTGTGAGAGTCAATGAGAAATTTTAATTAAATCCAAACTAAGTTATTCCCACCATTGGATTTCCCAGCATGTTCTGTCTTATGTGTATTCTTCTTTTAGACTGTAATCTTTATTTTGGGGTTTAATTTTTTAAGTGTCCAGTAGCATTTGTGCTAAGCAAATAATTAAAAATAATCATTTATAGTTTAAGATAAATAAAATATTTCTTCGAGGCTGGATTTTTTGGGAGGGAATGAAGGGAAGAGATCTATGCAACTGCTCTTTATATCCATTTCCCCTGATTTCCAACCTTAGCAAGTGCTCCATCGGTGGTGAATATTAATGTCAACAACAAACTAGCAACAAGGCTGATTTATACAAATAGTAGAGGAGAGTGTAATGGATTACTTGATGGACTCAAAATTGTCAGATAAACCAGTTCCATATTTAATCGAATACTGGCTGCTTACTCCTGGTATAGAAGTGGAGAGCAATGACGGTTTCATGGGTTGGATTATTAAATTATTACTTATAAAATTGGTGTTCTATACTAGTTGAAAACTACTAAGGAGAGAGAACATGCAATGTTGCAGCACATGTAAAGTGCAAAGACAGAATGGAGATCTGAAACACAAACCACTGTAACAGGCCTATCGGATTCCATGGGACAAGAAACCCAGGAAGCTTGAGACATCAGGAAAAAACAGAATCCTAGGATAATCCTTTTCTAAGTGCTAAATGATTGTCACCTTTTGAGATTTTTCATTTTAAAATCACAGACATTTTCCTTTTTTTCTCCACTGTAATTCATGCCAAAGTTTCACACAAAAACCTCCTGCCTTCATCCTACTAATCTTTTGCCTGCTCCATTTTTGAGGAAATGTCTATTTTCCATTTTAAAAACACAAACCCCTAGAAAAATAGACCCAACACAATATCACATGAAACTGAATGTGTTTGGGTGACAAGAAGGAGAGACAGCAAGTTATTGATTTTACTACAAAAGGCTGTCTTCCTGGTGGGATTTCCATACAGACCTGAGATGCATGTCCAAATCCCCATTAAAATCCAATTGGATTTTGGTGCCTTTGGGCCTTGAAAATCCTAGAGACAGTCATCAGAGTTATTTAAAAGCAAAACTTCAGACATGTATATAATCCAAACTGTGGACTTAAAGGCGTTTCTCACTTCAAATAATGAAATTTCCTATACAGCAAAACAGACTGATCCCTGGGAACCACAGTGAAAGAGGAAAGCTGTGGCTTCAACAAACTTCTGCAGCTACAGCTGCATCATTAAGAGTGAAAAAGGAACCACTGTTTATTTTAAGTCCAGTTGTGCAAAACCACTTGTTTTCTTCTTCTCAAGTATGTGCGTGCAGAAATGAATTTTCAGTCTCGGAAAACTAAGCAACACTATGGAAAATTCCAGGTGAGAAGTAAAAAAATCTTCCACAAGATTGTTAAATAAAAATATATATATATATATATTGCCAAGGTATGTTGAGAAATGTTTTGGCATTCTTCTTGAAGAATACAACAGTGAATTATCACTTAGTGAACATTTGAATTTTTTAAGATCCTGATTCAGCAGGGTACTTAAGTGTGTGCTTAAGTTTAAATACATGGAATATTTCAGTGGGACTATTGTGATCTTAAAGCTGGGCATGCATTTAAGTAAATAAAACTAGAACAAATAATAAATTAAAAAATGGAAGCAACACAGTGTGACAACTTACTAAATAGACATCCAAAACTGAAGCATTATCATTTTCCATTTCCAGTGTGCTCTGTTCTGAAGTCAAGTAGATAGCACTGTCTTCTAGGGTGAATGTTGAACTCGAAGGTAACCCTTTACTGGAAATACAGGGGAGGAATATAATGAACACAAAAGTAAATTACATAGGAAAAAAAAAAAAGCCTTACGAACTTCAACTCTCATGGTTTTCCCCCTCCCCTGGTCTTCAGAATTATACTTTTTAAGTTGACACGTGCAAACATGACCAATTCCTGGTTAGTGAAAAGTGCTCATGTATGACTAATGTGCCTTATCCACACATTTCTATTGGTTGGGTTGCATAAAATAAAGTGCTATCAGGAAAAAATGATACTCTTTCTGAACACTGTAGGCCAAGTTCTACTCAAAGTTACATCAGGGTAAATCTGGAGCAACTTCACCAGTTTTCACTTGATGTAACTGAGAAGAATTTCCTGCTGTCCCCTTAATTTTTAAATTAAATCCAATGACGAGTGTAATAGCACCCCTCCATAACATAAAAGGCTAAAGCATCCAAACAATACTCGTTATGTCCCCTACTTCAATTTAGTACAAAAGAAAAAGAAAAACTAACATTTTAGCCTCCCACCAATGTGGTCAGGTTATACTGTGATCAATATATTGTCATGTTTTCCTGTTTCACTCATGCTGAATTACAGTCATTACTTTGATTACGTAGCCTATTATTTATTATGCTGAAGTATCATTGCTTTCTTCATTTGGTTTAAGAGAATTGTTATGTGCGAGGGAACACCCCTAACACCACTGCATGTGTACGCAATTCAGAGTAACTGAAGTTCAGTAACTGAGGACTGACTGTATTGAATTTTGATGTGCAAATATGGGATTATTCAGTGGCAAATTTTCAAAAGCCTGTCCCTATGCAAAAAACAACCACCAAAGTCTGAAAGTGTGCTAGTGATACAACTAATGCAGTTGTGCATACCCTGTTTCCCCGAAAATAAGACAGTGTCTTATATTAATTTTTGCTCCCAAAGATGCGCTACGTCTTATTTTCAGAGGATGTCTTATTTTTCCATGAAGAAGAATACGGTACACATTTATTGTTGAACAAAAAAAAAAGGAAGTTTATTACCTGTATACGGTACGGTAGTAGTTGTCATCACAAACCAGCATAACCAGACAAACATAACCAGCATAATCAGATAAATCAGCATAACCAGACAAACTAGGGTGACCAGATGACAAGAAAAAAATATCGGGACACATGGGTGGGGGGGACTGGAGGGGGGGGAAGTAGAGGGAATGGGGAGGGGAAGTAGAGGCTTCCCCCCCCCCCCCCCACTGGAGCCATGGGGGCAGGGTCTGAGGAAGCCAGGGGCCCGGCTCCAGGTGCTTACCCCCAGGAACTGTTCTCAGCTGGGCCGGGGGGCAGCCAGCAGGTGGGTCAGGGGCTGGTTGGGGGGAGGGGGGCGACTGGGCGCTGTCTGTAGCCACCCTCCTGCTCCTAGGCAAGCAGCCCTCCTTCCCCCGCCCCTGACTCTTGATGGGGGGGGGGGAGTGGGGGGGGGGCTGATGAGGGGCCGGACTCGGAGCCGGGTGGGGGGAGGGGGGGCGGCCGGGGGCTCTCTGCCCCTCCCCCTCTGCCGGTGCAGGCTGCAAGCAGCCTCCTTCTCCCTCCTTGCACCACGTGCAGTGGCAGAGAGCCTCTGCCTGGGGCAGTGAGACTTGCTGCCTGCTCCTGCCGGCAGGAGGGTGCTGCGGCCCCCCGGAAGGAGCGGTTAGTGAGGTTAGTGTTCCAAGACTGGGGGGGGGCCCCCAGGCGGCGAGAGACCGGGGGAGGGGGCCCCATACGATCTGCCGTACGGGGCCCCAAAATTCCTGTCGCCGGACCTGCGTGAGTCTGTGAGTCAGCCAGACTCCGTCAGGGCAGAGTGAGCAGCAGGCGGCAGCTTGTCCTGGCGGCGCGCGGGCTCTCTGATTTAAAGAACAGCTCCGGCTGCGCTGCGGCCAATCAGTGAGCTGCGCAGCGGCGCCCGCCTCTACGGTGACTCCTTACGGCACCGGTAGCTTCGGGGGGGGGGGGGGGGGGGGGGGGACGCCTTATTTTCGGGGGGATGCCTTATTTTCGGGGGGACGCCTTATATTAATGCGGGAGGCAAAACTGGAGATACGTCTTATTTTCGGGGTACGTCTTATTTTCGGGGAAACACGGTATGTAGGGCTATCCGCTGGGTGTAATGAATAATTATAGGGAGGAAGTGGTGAAACTGCAGATGGATTTTTGCACATTTCTTTGCAGGAAGAGCTTGGGCCTTCATTTTTAAAAATTGTCTCTTAAGGATGGGATTTTCAAAAGGAGTCTAGATTTTTAGTCCCAGATTTTCAAAGATGATCATCCTCGCTTCATCCACAGCACTGGGGTGGCAGCACCTACAGTGCTGCCACCCCAGGACCTAGGAAAGGAGGCTTCATTTCTTCCTCCCCTGAAGAACTTCCCAGTTTACAGTTTGACTGCTTGGGTTGTGTGCTGGAGACAGGTTTTGTTCCGACGTGTATGCCTAAGAAAATGCACATCACATACTACAGGAATATTCGTCATTGTGTTAGTCAGTACTACCGTCTCCTTTTCAGTCAGTAAAATTAACACTCAAAATATAAAACAAATACAAACAGAATATAAAACAGGATGGATAAAAATGCCCAATACATCTGATGGAATGCTAGTTTTAGATGCATACTATTATATTAAGATAACAAAAGTAACAATACTATCTAGAGCATTGGATGTCTTTTCAATAATATTATTTTATTCCCTTTCCTTCCGGGCTTATCCAATTCCCACAAACTTCAGGGGAAGTTGGAAAAGACCCTCTATTTATAGATCACCAAGTAACATTTCAGTCACACCATTCTCATTTAACTGAAGATGACAAACAATAAATAAAGCAAGTCTGCCAGCGTAGCTCTGGAAGTGCTTCTTGAATGCTATGTTTTATCATCTCACACAAAATAAAATACTGGCTTGAAAGATGTTGTCCCTGGCAGCAAAAAAAAAAAAAAAAAATTAAACAGAAACAAGAGTTGCTTTACCTTTCAATGTCAATAAACTCATGGGGCCTAATTCAAACTTCAGAATGTACAAAGACGCACATACATGGCCATGAAAGGAGGGAATCACACAGAGTGTGTGGGGTAGCTGCTATTTATGTAAGGATGGGGGCAGGTGTGACTGCAGAGACCAAAGGTCACCCTCCACTTTGGAAGACAGTGCTCCAGGCAGCTGGGTGCAGAGCAGACTGCAGTTTATGGCAGGCTGTCTGTGCTGTTTTGTAATGATTAAACAGAAATAATTTTAATGATTGAACCCAAGCTCTTCATGCCCTAATAAGACTGCCGCCACCTCACACAGTGGCTTTTCTATCCTGCCCCAAAAGGCCGCAGAGCTCACATTCTGCAAGTCCTCTATGTTGGGAGCTGAAGAGACCAAGTGAGAGAGTTGGGACATTTTAGCCATTTTCCCCCCATATATCAGCCAAGGGTGGTTCTGTGACTACTTGGAACAAAATCTTCTACTCCAGTTAGCTTATTGTTTCATTCAACGCTCCAGAAAAAAACTGGTACTTTATTTTCTTTTCTAGAACACACTATTCTTTCCTCACTAATATATTATTTTCTGCTACAAATGATGTTGGTATAGCAGAGGTGATGGGTTGGGCAGGTAGTGAAAGAAGGCATCACAGGAGAAAACGGAAGAGGAATGAAGCAACAGAAATTGCATGAGCCAGCACATTCCTTCCTGTAACTCAACTCCTCAAAGGTATTTACATGGACAGCAAGCTGCTTCTTGCTTCTGTGACTATCATTCCAAATGGGCAGAGGTCATCCCTTTAGCAGCCATTCATAAAAAAGGTGACAGTCTCCAGCACGGAGTTGTTTATTAGATAGGGCCTTCCCCAGGTGGCCATAAGATTTCAGTTGATCAGGACCCATGGTTCAGGGGAACCTCACTGTTGTGTGGTGAGATAGCAACAAGGAATTCACCATCCTTCCTTTCTTTCTATAGAAGGTGGGGCAGAAAGCAAAAGCTCAACAACAAATCCTTGAAAAAGGCATGCTGGGAACTCCTGCTGAAACAGACAATGCACAACCCAAGCTAAAGGCTGTCTTGAATACTGTGAAAAAACTGCAGTGTGTCAATGGACTGGCTACATTACAAGAACTAGAGAAACTGGATTCTATGTGTGATAAAATGGAACAGAATGGATTTCCATGGCAGGGACAATAGTAACCAACACCAGAGAAGTTGTTGTCAGAAGCCTTTGCAGTACTGATAAAATGTCACCTTTGTCCCAGGTCAGGGATGATCAGGTGCACTCAAATTTCATAGGTAGCTCTCCATTTTGCAGTACAGTGAAACCTCCATTTAACGGACTTCGGATGCAACGGACAATTTTTTTCAGAAAGTCTGATGCATCCGAAATCCGTTTGTGGAGGGTTCCACCGGGGTTTGAGCCAGGGGGCGGGCTGCTGCCCGGCCCCCGGCACCATGCTGGCTATGTGGAGGGTCCCGGGAGCCGGGACCCTCCGGCTGTCAGCCGCCGCGGTTTGATCCGGGGGCGGGCTGCCGCCTGGCCCCCGGCAGCGTTCACCCTCCTTGGAGGGTCCCGGGAGCCGGGACCCTCCGGCTGTCAGCCACCGCGGTTTGAGCCGGGGGCGGGCTGCCGCCTGGCCCCCGGCAGCGTTCACCCTCCGGCTGTCAGCTCGTGCGTGCGGCAGCCACCGCGGTTTGAGCTGGGGGCGGGCTGCCGCCTGGCCCCCGGCAGCTTTCACCCTCCTTGGAGGGTCCCGGGAGCCGGGACCCTCCGGCTGTCAGCCGCCGCGGTTTGATTCGGGGGCGGGCTGCCGCCTGGCCCCCGGCAGCGTTCACCCTCCTTGGAGGGTCCCGGGAGCCGGGACCCTCCGGCTGTCAGCCCGCGCGCGCGGCAGCTGCCGCGGTTTGAGCCGGGGGCGGGCTGCCGCCTGGCCCCCGGCAGCGTTCACCCTCCGGCTGTCAGCCGCCGCGGTTTGAGCCGGGGGCGGGCTGCCGCCTGGTCCCCGGCAGCTTTCACCCTCCTTGGAGGGTCCCGGGAACCGGGACCCTGCGGGCTCTCAGCCCGCGCGCCGCAGCCGCCGCCATTTGAGCCGGGGGCAGGCTGCTGCCCGGCTCCCAGCACCATTCACCCTCCTTGGAGGGTCCCAGGAGCCGGGACCCTGCGGGCTCTCTGCCCGTGCGCAGCGGCCGCCGCTCTTTTGAGCCGGGGGCGGGCTGCTGCCCGGATCCCAGCACCATTCACCCTCCTTGGAGGGTCCCGGGAGCCGGGACCCTGCGGGCTCTCTGCCCGCTCGCAGCGGCCGCCGCGGTTTGAGCCGGGGGCGGGCGGGCTGACAGCTCCCGCCCTGGTCCCAGCAGCCGGGGACCCCGGCGGGTGGGCTGCTAACTGCCGCCAGGTCCCAGCAGCCGGGACCCGGGCGGGCGGGTTGACGGTAAAACCTTGATATAACGGACTAATTCGGGTGAGGGGGTGTCCGTTAAATCCGAAAGTCCGTTATTTAATAATTTTAAAAAATTATTAAATAACGGACTTTCGGATTTAACGGACACCCCCTCGCCCGAATTAGTCCGTTAAATCGAGGTTTCACTGTATACAGAAAAAAGGTTATGATGATGCAAAAAGAGTAACAGAGGAACCTGCAGTAGTATCCTTGTGGCAGAACAGAGCTTCTTTTTAATCTATCTGGAGGTTCAGTAACTGGAAAATTACAGAAAATGTAACTAATACTATAAGAAAATTTTAGCTTTTACAGATTAAAAAACAAACCGTACTTTCCAAACTTGGAACAGCAGGTAGACAATCCCCCTTTATTTATATACCTGAGAAGTGTGTGTGTCTTATTTTTAGGTGAAGCATCTGGTTTGGAAACATTGCTGGAAAGGGCATGTGAACATGGACTGTCAGTACTGGGAAGCTAATCTGTAAAGTGAGTAAAGGAGAAAGTGGAAATTCTGAGTCACTGGCACATTAGTTTGCATTTGGAACCCATGCTGGTGCCAGAATGCAGGCTCTAGCCTTTGCCAAGAGCCAAGTTCTGCCGCACATTAAGCTGCAGTTTAATGTTTATTGATAATACTGTAATGTCACTTCCGTAATACACCGTCTGCAGCAAAACAACACAGGCTCTCCAAACAGAAATACAAAAGAACATACTGCCTGCGCCAACAAGGCTCCTCGGTTGGAAATCAGTCTGATGGCAGAAACCACTCAGTTATTTAGGTTTACTAAAATTGTTTTCTTCATTGTGTTATGACAATTTCTAGAACAGTCGGAGAGACCATGCAATATGCTGAAGCTGTGCTGGGAGCTATGTTTAAAGCTAGACATACTCTGGTTGTCTTTTCCTTTTAGGGGTATATGATGGGAATCAAACAGGCCTTCCCTTATTGTTTGCTGAGCAACTGGATCCAGCTTTGAGAGGTACAGTAATCTGCCATTGTGTTATGGCATGGAGAACAGCTGAATGCCCTCCCTCCTCCTCAGCACAATCTGGTAAATTCACTCAAGTGAACGGACTGCAGTTTTATCTCCTCAGCTAGCATAGATATTGATTGAGAAAGTAAAAACCTTTACCTATTTAGATGCATTGTAAAAACCCTGCCTTGAACATGAGATGCAACAAGTACATTGATTTTGTCATGGTTAAGGATTACTCATAAATCAGGGTTGCGGGATTGGGCACAAAGTTACTGATAGAATAATCAAAACTAAGCTAAACCTCTGGTAAATATGTAACAGCACAACTCTTACATGCTTACATACTGCTCCTAACTTTCTAACAAGTGAAGGTAACAATGTCACACTAGGTCAAAAAATTGATCGCACAAAAAACTGGCAAACCTATTTGAGGAGGGTGGTTGAAATCTGGTAAGAAGCCCCTCAAATCTTCCTAAATCGGAACACATATATTTTTATTCTTCAACAAAATCTCCAGTCTTATTCTTACTTATTTTTATTGAACTGTACTGGTCATTTCAAATTGAAAAGTCTGGAAAATGCTAGCCACAGAAAAGATATGGCATTGAAAATGCATACTTCCCTATGCTGCTCTGTCAATAAGCTTTGACTGTGGTCTACCTGTAGGAAAGATGGGATCATTTAGTCTCCATGCCAATTCCATATATGCCTCCGCAGAACTACAGCAAGTGTGCCAATTAGCAGGATGGGCCTAGATTTTTGGGGGGTGATATGGACATATCTTGTAGGAACTGAATTGAAACTATTAACTGCTTTCATATGGGGCTTACAGGCCAAATAATGTCAGTTTCTTCAGTATAAGGGCGACTGGGTGGTTTTGGTGTAGTGTATTGTTTCTATCATCTAATGCGGATAAAATTTACAGATGAGGTGGACACCAAATACTCATTACTCGAGTATCCCACAATATTTACCACTCTGGCATCAACACCTAGAATAGCTGCACACTGACAACTTTCCCATAAACATGAGAATTCTCATGATAGAATATTAAGATTTTCTGAAGCAGCTGACAGCACATCATCCCCAGATATAAAGTTTTCAAAGGGAGTAAAAGAGATGTCCTAACAAATAAGATTTTAAAAACTCTGGAAAATTCATCCACATACATGCACAGATTTACACAGGGACAACTCACTTTTCACAGATCTATTTAGTATGATTGAATAATTAGTCTAATATATGTCAGCAGTAGCATCATTGCTGAAGCCCAACACAGCTTTTCAGTCTATAAAAAAGAAACAAATTATTTTATAAGGAAACTATCAGTGATATTTTATTTGCACTGCGATTACTATTAAGTACCAAAGATACAAGCTACTGAAAAACAATAAGCGGGACTAACTTTTTTAATGCTTTCTTAGCAGTGAAGTAGATTGACAGGAAGGTTCTTTTGTGCTCCCAGACCTAAGCTAATTGCAAACCATAACTTAGGAATCAGTAAGCATCATGGAAGCAGGAGATCTCTTCCATGAAGATGACTGAGTCAATACTTTTATGCAGCTTCCATTGTAAATCATAACAGCAGCTGCCATACATTTTCAGCACAAAGGGCTGGCACAAGAGACCAGCATTTAAAAACCCACTGTCTTATTCCCAGCTACAGAAGGTGCTGCAAGTGGGCAGCATGCATAGCCTTTGGGAGGCTGGATCTTGATTCAGTTACTCATCGGACCAAAAAAAACTCCAGCTGGGTAGTAATAACCGGGTTCAGCTGGAGAGAATGTAATCCATTCTAGGGAAGCCAATCAGAGTGAGTTCTTAAGTCATTCGCTCATTGAGTTTAAATGGAGGAACCAGTCTATCACATGAGGGCAGAGGTTACAAGAAGCCCTCTTCTCCTTCACTAGTTTAAACTCTGGCTATAAGAGGTCATTAGATACGAACCACCCTTTTAAACTTCAAAATTATTGTCTGTCTCGTGCACCTGGCTTTGTCTTACCCAACTGGTCACATTTTTCATTAAGTTAAAAGACCTTCAAAGCTACTGAGCTATAATTTTTACATTAAAACTTTTGCTGCTAGTTTTTGCAGCCTTGGTGGTTTATTACATGTTACTGAGGATCTCTAGTTAGAATAGATGACTTATGACAAAGCATAAAACTGTTAGCCTTCTTTTCAACTGTATCACATTTTTAACATTCAATTTGCAATCCACTAGAACTCCCAGATCTTTTCTGCAGTACTACTGCATAGCCAGTTATTCTCCATTTTGTACACGTGCATTTGATTTTTCCTCCTTAAGTGTAGTGCTTTGCTGCAATACCTTAATATCAATTTCTGGCTCCACAACGCCTGCCGAGGCTATGCTTAGAGGAACAGCTCAGTCTGGCTTTTTCATGTAAATTTCCTTGGTTAGAGTACATTCAGAATTCTTTGCATTCTCTAGGCCTCTCAAAATTGAAAATGATTAGACTCATTTTAAAAACATGAAATCCCTAATCAAGTTGAGATTAGAGGATATTAATAAGCAATTAGACATGGCAGTTATTTCCATTACAAATGCGTCTCCTTGGTTCTCCCTTGTTAAAGAGAGCCCTGGGTATGCAAGTTATTTAGACAGTTTGTCCAATAACAAGTTAAGGAGCTCTCAGTTTTCAATCTATGCAGACAGATTACTTAGGGTATGTCTACACTGAAAAAAAGAAACCTGTAGCAGCAAATTTCAGAGCCCAGGTCAATTGACTTGGGTTCATGGGCCTTATGTTCTAAGGCTTAGAATAGGAAGGTAGATCTTCCCATTTGGGAAGGCTCTGAAATCTTGCGAGATGGGTAGGTCTCAGAGCTTGTGCTTCAGCCTACGCGGCAACATCTACATTGCCATTTTTAAGCTCATAGCCCAAATCCTGCTAAAGCCCTGACTCAGTTCACCGGGGCTCTGAGACTTGCCGACCGTGGTTCTCTGTCCCTGTCCGCCAGTGAAGACATACCCTTAGAAGGCTGATGTACTGTCATCAAGAAACATAACCATCTCTGTCCATGTGGCTCTGAGCAGATGGAAGACCAACCCAATTATTTATTTTGTTGTAATCTGTATTGCCACTTGAGGTCAAAATGGCTTTCCATGTTTTTGTCCTTTTTCTACGACCTCTCAGAAAACAGAGTATTTATTAGAAAATGACATATCTGATCAAAGCAATTACCCTATTTGCATGGGCAGCCAATAAAATAAGGAAAAGGAAAGTGGCACAGTGCATATACAGTAGACTCTCGATTATCCAGGATTGGATTAACCAGGATGTGGATTAACCAGGATGTCAAAAAAAAAAAAAAATACTGTAAACTCGCAGGGCCAGCTCTGGCTTTGCTGCCACCCCACCCCCCCCACACAAAAAACCCCTATCAGGGTGCAGGGCAGCCAGTGAACCAACACCCCCTTCCCACGGCGCAGGATGGCTGGTGAATCAACCCCCACTCCCCATATTTCCTATGGATGGTGATTATCCAGGATTTTATTAACCAGAATTATTTTTTTCCCTATCATCCTGGATAATCGAGAGTCTACTGTATATGGCTTAATGGCTTTATGGTCTTTTGATATTTGTATTTATATCAATTTTAATATTCTAAAATTTTGGATTTAGTTTCAAGTTTTACAGTAATATATTTTGTTTTTGGTGCATTGGTCTCTGGCTAAGTCACTATTAATAAACTTAACCTGCTTGTAGTACTTTGCACTTGCCTATATTGAGTTTCATCTGGTTGATTTCAAACCAATTCTCCAATTTGTCAAAGTTGTGTTGAATTCTAATTCTGTCCTCTAAAGTGCTAGCAACCCCTTCCAGTGTGGTGTCACCCACACATTTTATGAACACTCTCCACTCTGTTGTCCAATTAATTAATGAAAATACTGACTAGTATTGGATCCAGGACAAACTCTTGCGGAGCCCCTCTAGGTTGGTCATCCTAGCTTGACAGCAAACTATTGAGAACTACTTTTTAGTAGCTCAGTAGAGCAGTACCATAAACTCACAAGCCAACTAACGCAAGATTTATAGCAAAGACATGCATTATTAAACGTACTCTAATGTCTCACTGATTAAAAAGGAGTAAGTGTAAATGATACAGAACTCTCTAAATGAATAAAAAAACTGGATTTCTTTTCTGAAAGCCCAAATCAATCCTTTGGTAACAGCAGTAAACAGTAATTTCAGATCTTGTATCTGAATTCATGAGTGAGTCAATATTCCTTCAGCTGTCAAAGTACCTCATGAAACAACCTAGACTTCAATAAAGAAAATTTCAAATTACATTCTTCTTAGATTGTAAACTCTTCAGGAAAGTGACTATCTTTTGCTATGCATATGTACAGTGCCTAATTCAATGAGATATTTAGGCTACTGCAATAAATTAATACAAATCAAACAGGCATTATTAGCTAAGATTACTTAGAATGCATATTTTAAAAAAGTCTTGTCTACTTAGTATTGGGAGACAAACATAACCTTTCTGATAACTAGTCTAGGACCAATGCAATACTGAGACAGATTTCTGTCTGTGTTCCACCCTGCTCTCAAATTTAGCCACTAAATATTACATTAAAACTATGATAAGGTTAGTGATCACACGACAGAAGGAATTCCATGCTTTCCAATGACAAATATTATTGTAGTGCATGTAACTTCAAAAAAATATCGGACTTTAAAAGTATGTCCAAAAATTACATTGACCTTTTGGTCTAGCAGTGCTTTTGTGATACCGATCCAACTCTGGATATATCAAATCCTGGCTTACAACAGTATAACTTTCAATCCTGCGATCACATTTTCCTTTTTTGTAGAATACTTTAGTACAAGGTTTCCTACCACTGAACCCTGTCACCAATCCCTAGCTTCAGCAAAATATTTATCCTCACGAAGAACAGGTAACTGATGTATTCTGGTGACATCATTTGTTTCAGACTGACGGCACAAAAAAACTGTATGCCTGGTGCATCAAAATCCAGAAATGTGTTAATTACTGCAGCTGGAACCCTTTTCTAAAAAACAAAGATAGCACAGCCTTTCAAATGTGCAAAGCTTTGCAGACAAGATGAAATACTGCCTCAACCAACTTTCCAATCATTCAAACAAATTACTGCCTTCTCTTTTGAATCTTAAATTAGTAATTGAACTGAAGCGGACGTGTGTATCAGTGCTGCTCCAAAAAACTATATACAGTAAATGCACAAAATGCAACCGTTAAAATCATCAAAAGCTTGGAAGTGCAAAAGTTCAGGTTTCCATAGTGATGTCCACATAGCTACACTCCATATGGGTTTTAAGGTACACATTCTATTGTGCAGTAACAGATGAAGCCATGTATTAACAAGAAAAACACTACTACTAAATATATGCATAAGCAACAGATTTTATATTGTATTAGAATTTTTTGCATTTAGTTTTCCCAAGATTTTCTTAAATGGAATGTTTCCTGTGATTAATGCTAGCAATTAAACAGTCCCAGTTAAGCTTAGATGATCACACAAATGAATGGGATAAAAGTGGAATGAGGTCCCATCTCTCTCCTGTTAGTCTCATTTTGCTGAACACAAGTCAATGTTAGAGTTCTCCCCCCACCTTTTTTTTAAGTGCAGTTAGAAATTTCTTACAATGGAAAGCTATTTTAACTCCCTCCTAGCTTAGAGGAGGGGAGGGGGAACAAAACAGTGGAGTAGATTTTTCAAACTCTCCCATCTGCCCTCAAATATATTCATTTGCACAAGAAATCCAGGCATAAGATGTTTCAGACCAAAACATGAATGTTTCAGCAAGTTTTAACCATACAAAAACCAAGAAGGATACAATATAAAGTGTTTTGCAACCTGAATTATAGTAACCATCATCAGTGATGTCTATGTTCTATAGAAACACACTATTAATGTTCCTCTTTGGATACCTTACTTTCTTTAAGTTATAGTATAAAAACGAAGAGAACATAATAGTCAAAGAAACCATATATACATGAAATTTGATAGAAGTGGAGTAAGTTTTACTGTTTAACGTAGCAACCATACAGAACTCAAAGACAGATTATGCAAAGTCATGCAATCAAATGAATTCATTACATGTGGCACAAATCACAGAAGGAGATGTTGCTTTTTATTTAGAAAGTGGCTTTTTGACTAAAGGTATTTCCTCAAAGTTCTTATGAGATGTATTGATTCGTTACTTTTAAACTAAAGCTCACAAACAAGTCCTGAACAAAGATATGTTCTTTGTGTTCTCATTGTTTCAAAATAGAATGCCACAGCCTTTGCCTCTGGATCTTGCAATTTTTGTGTAATTTTATGAACTGCTTAGTACACAGGCATGACAGAGGGACAGACTGCAAGTAAAGACAGTAGGCAGAAGGGGAAGAAAGATCCACAGGAAAATAAAGGAAAAAAGCAATAGAGAAAGGTAGGACAGAACAAAAGAGTTGGAACAAAGGAGCAGATAGGATCAATAGGGAGAAAAGTAGCAACTGAAAAAACACAGCTAAGTGGCAGCAAACAGCAGAGAAATGAAGAAAGATTGAGAAAACCCATCCTACAGACACACCAGCTTGCATCCTTCAAAAAGAAGGTCTAGCCTAGGAAAGT
The DNA here is from genome assembly GCA_032164245.1 of Sternotherus odoratus. Classification (NCBI taxonomy): domain Eukaryota; kingdom Metazoa; phylum Chordata; order Testudines; family Kinosternidae; genus Sternotherus; species Sternotherus odoratus. The sequence continues at coordinate 27,902,362 of JAVMKO010000007.1, read as the reverse complement.
ACAGCAAGAAGTAGGAATCGTCTATGACTAGAAAAACTAAAGAGGAGATAGAACATGCAACATCTCTTCCAGTATTAACATACTTTCATATTACATGAAGTTCTCAGCACGTTCTGGTTACAGAAATCCAGTCCTTTACCCCTCTACAATCATAAAATATCCTGCTATATTTTATTTCCATTTCCCCCAAGATCCCATTTAAAATATTTCAGCAGGTGGCACTGGACTTCCATAAAGACCATGACCTCACTGAACTCTTTGCAGTTTTTAAAAAGAGAGAATGAGTTCAGTCACTTTTACATAATCATAGCAACGGACACTACACTTGACTGTTTTGGATAGAATTATTTGTTTTTAAATTTTTGCTGTGTAAAGAAGTTTTCACACTCTGCTTTAGCAAACAAACAAATATTGCAGTCACTTCTGTTACATAAACAATACACAGGATTACATACTAGCATATACAGTTTCTAAGGTAAGGTTGAATTCTTTCAAATAACAGGACTCAAACTGAGCACACATTTCGTTATTGACTGTAGTCAAGCATTAAAACCACCACAGCATCAAAACAAGACCTACTTGAGAAGGAGAAGAAAGTATTTTAAGACTTCAAAATGGGAGAAATTGTATTTCCTTATTAAATTAATATTTGGCACTGCTTATCTGGCAAAATCACTTAGCTGAGACCCCTCCCCCCCTTTTGCTCCTAACCCAAAAAAACCCAAACCATGACAACTGTCAACTCACAAACAGAAGAAAGCCAAAGGTCATTGACTAAAGTATTTATTACACATTATTTGCCCTGCCTTGGTCATAATTTCCCCCTCTTGTTTCTGTTTTGTTGGTAAAGCCCTTCTACCCTGGAAATCCCAAATTGCCCATTCCCACTTGCTTCCTGCTGCAGTTAAGGCTTCTCCAATTCTCCTCCAGCTAGTCAAAGCTTGAAGAATGACACGCTGAAAAGGGGAAGCCCAGTAGTGCTTAGCTACAGGTATGCATAACACTACTGATGTCAGGGTTCTATGACTGTTTATAGGTCCCTGGCTACTTCACCTCAATGACAAGCCTCTTTGCTGGGCCCTAGTGCACTGACCACCATTCTGCAACAGAGCCCAGGATTCTCAAAACTCCATATGTGCACAGTACAGCCACAGCCTTCAGCAAAGCACTCGTGCACATGCTTAACTTTAAGCACACAAGTAATCCCACTGAACCCAGCGGAATCACAGAGGTAACGAATACCCTCCTTAACACAGACGAAGTTCCTCATTTCCATAGCACATATGTGGGGTTTGCACTCTCTCTGGAGGGAATGCAGAGTTTCTTTCCTCTAAAACTTTTTCCTCCCACTGAAAAATAGTTAAATGCATGGTTGATGAAAACCATTTATGTTTCAATAAATTAAAGCTAATACTCCAAATGAAAGTCTTTGTCAAGCAACATGCTGTTCGAAATGAATGATTTGTTTTTCAACAGGCAATTAATGGACTCCATTTTCCCCACTGATGCATGAACATATTCCTCTAACATTAATGGAATCTGTACACAGATATAGAACTAAGCATACATCATTATGAATTTTCTTTAGTAAACATAATACAGGGATTCCTGTGTACATAGAAACAGTTTCCTCATTCTGTACTTTATGCCAAGAGGCTTTCTAAAATACAGATACAGAACATGACAGATTGGAATGATATTAAATAATTTAGCAAAGTAATAGTCTGTTACATATTTAAGGGATGAAAATGGGTCATGTTTGTAAACAAATCTTTCAGTTTTAATGCTTTGGGCTTCCCTTTTATCATGGAGCAATGGTTTTGCAATCAAAGTTTCTCAAATTTAAAACACAAGTCTAATCATCAAAAATATCAAAGTATCAATTTCATTTAATCTTTTTCCCCCACAAGGATTGAGGATTTCCCAATGTAGCATAAAGGTGTAGGCAAAATGTAAAGCACACGCTTTATGCTGCAGTACTTTATGTCCAAAGAAAAGGAGAGCAGTATTGGGGCAAGGAGGGAAGCATTTCAAATCTGTATAAATAATTAGTCGCTGGGACAGGAGAGCTGGAACCTGGGTTTGCCACCTCCCATGTGACTGAAAGCACCCCTGTATTCACACCCTACATATTATTCTAATGGTCTTTGTGCAATATACACCTTGTGAGGTATCATTTAAAACCATAATGCTCATCAATATCCTTCTGTAACATATGAACAAAATACGAATTAAAAGTTATGGACAAAGTGAAATTATAACTACACGGTTTACCAGACAAGTCACGGGTGAGAGTAACCCCATTTCTCAAAGACAGACAAGCTGACACCTCTAGCAAGCTGTTATCAAATTTGATTGGCAATCACCTGTCAAGTGGCCATTCTCTGGCAGCAAAGAGGAGCAGGAACCAATCAATTTGTATTTTAGCAAACAAACAATGTGGAACCTCTTTCACCATGAGTCTCCAGCTCTCCTTCCTCACAGCAGGAAGGAACTTTATCTAGGGATAACATCAGGAAAATGCATTTCAAAGGGTGACTGGACTATAAAAGTGACGGCCAAACACACCCCAGATTCTCTCTCTGTATTACCTAAGAAAAAGGAACCAGCCCTTTGAATTTGAGGGGAGATTCTGATTTGAGAATTTGGTCGGTCCGGTTGCTGAGAACATGTGCTAAGGATTTTACGTTTAATCAAATATAGCTTATTAAGATTTTGCTACTGGGAAGTGTTTTATCTTTATTATTCTGTCAACTATTTCTAACTTTAATATCTTATGCTTGTACTCATTTAAAATCTCCCTCTCTGTACTTAAACTTATTTTATTTTTAATCTAAACTAATCCGCTGTTGTCTTTAAACAGAACTATTTGGTACCTCCAGTAAAAGTAGCCAATTGTTGATTATCATCCCTTTACAGGGATCATGGACATTTAATGTCCTGACTGTCCAGAAAATGGGTGGACAGCGCAGGACACATGGTTTTTGAGAAAATCTGGATCTGGGATTTTGTTGGGGTCACCCTGCAGGTAGTAACCAAAACTGCTGGAAGTCAGAGTGTGACTGGTATGTTGCTCACAGGCTGCTGTGGTTAGAGTTGATGGACCAGGGATGCAGCTATGCACAGACAATCAGGGTGTGACCTGCCTGCTGTTAGGCCTTTTGTGAGTGACCTTGGCTGGGAGCTACAACAAAGTAGCATTGCGAGGCACCCAAGACTGCAGGCAAGCGCAACCTCTCACTGGTCTGGATTGCCTCCTCCACATCAGGTAGAGGGGAAAACTGAACAAGGGTCCTCCCACATCCTTAGGAGTACCCTAATCACAGAGCTAAAGGTTGAAAGGGAGATGGGAGCAGCACATGCTCCCCACCCCCATTTTGTGAATGGTGCTGAAGTCGTTTCTCCTCTCTCTCCCCCCCCTCCCCCCAAAATTGTCCAAAACTATGTGGAAAATTCCTATCTAATTCACTAATAGCTCTGGGTCAACCAAAACTGCATTTTTGGAGCAAATAAACTATTTGCCTGACAAATTTTGCCCTCGTCTACATAGAACTATGCAAAGCAATATACAGTTATTAGACTGCACAAAAAACCTTGTATGACTGTACATAACTGATGCACTAAATTCTGAATGCCTTATGCAATTTTTACTCCTGAAGATCATTTATTTACGGTAGTAGATATGATTTATGGGGCAAGTTAAATTTATGGGATTGATGAAGCAAAAATGTGGTAAAAAGTTATTAAAACGCTTCCCTCCCTCCTTGCAGATTTACAAAAGAAACTTGAAAACATTTCATATATGTGAAGAAAAATTACATAAGGAAGGAAAGAAAGCAGAGCACGAATTACAACCCAAAAGAAGAGCTAACTCCTTTTCATTCTATGTAAACATTTATGACATTCAGAGAATCACAAACAAGCCTATGCTGATCACAATAGTGTAACAAGGAAATCATATGGAAAACATTTTTTAAAACCTTATTTGTAAAGAGTCATTGTATATTATAAGAAATATTCATTAAAAGGTGCTTTAATTCTCTTCCTGTAATGTTTAAATAAGGAATACAACAAAGGCTTGAAAATAATAATTACATGTGACATAGCAAATGTGTCCTCAGCTGAAAATTGCAATTGCTCTCCCACTAGTTTTCTACACCCTTTCTGCCTATTTTTAGGCACAAGCAATTTCTGAACATGCAAATAATTTATGCACACAAATTTGTGTTTTCTGGGAATGTACTGCAAACGCAAATTGTTTGCTTAACTTTACATACTAAATTAGGTCTGCAAGACAAGTGTGTGATGATATGACGCTCATTGAAAAAAAAATACATATAAACGCAAATGCAACCTTCATGCAAATTAATAGAGACAAATCTAACCAAACAGCCTAGAACAGTTGAACTACCAAAGAACGTATGAGCTTCTTAATTTCCTACAGCAATCATATCTAAGCACAATACCTTAAAAACCTACAATTAAATAGTGTTACATTTTTTTAAATCAATTATTTTTCTGCTCTCAGCCACATAAAATATCAATATGTGGAATGTTCATTGAAAACATTTTCACTATTAACAACCTTGAAAATGTTCTCAATATTTTGTTTCTATCATTTTACAATTAAGTTTGTGAATATGTTCATTTGGCATATGTGGACAAAAGCTTAAAGAGACTGTTGAGTTTGTTTAGGATTTAATATTAGAATAATCATTATAAAATCCAAAAATAGATAAGTTTACAGTAAATATTTAGATTAAGGTGACCAGCTGTCCAGATTTTATAGGGACAGTCCTGATTTGGAGTCTTTTTCTTGTAAAGGCTCCTATTACCTCCCACCCCCTGTCCTGATTTTCATATTTGCTGTCTGGTTACCCTAATTTAGATATAAGTAGAAATGAAAATAGTTTTTAGTTTGGAATGTTACAGTTACTTGTAATATCACAACCCTAACATTGTAATAGTTGTGCTAGTGCACTGGACCCAGAAAGCAAAATAGATTAGCAACTCACTGTAGTAACAAACATGAAACTATTTATTTTTATCTAATAGAACATCATATGGTTACAAACACTAACCTCTTTAGATGCAGAGCATAGATACATTATGTTTACATTTGATAACCTAATTGCCTTCTAGGATGAGAGAACGTACTCTGTGGATGAGGAGAAAGCAGTGGATGTACTATTCCTTGACTTTAGCAAAGCTTTTGATACAGTCTCCCACAGTATTCTTGCTAGCAAGTTAAAGTAGTATGGTCTGAATGAATGGACTATAAGATGGATAGAAAGCTGGCTAGATCGTTGGGCTCAACGAGTAGTGATCAATGGCACCATGTGTAGTTGGCAGACTATCAAGCGGCGTGCCCCAAGAATCAGTCCTTGGGCCAGTTTTGTTCAATATCTTCACTGATCTGGAGGGTGGCATAGATTGCACCCTCAGCAATTTTGTAGAGGACACTAAACTGGGAGAAATGGTAGATATGCTGGAGGGCAGGAATAGGATACAAAGGGACCTAGATAAATTAGAGGATTGGGCCAAAAGAAATCTGATGAGGTTCAACAAGGACATGTGCAGAATCCTGTACTTAGGAAGGAAGAATCCCATGCACTGTTACGGACTAGGGACCGAGTGGCTAGGCAGCAGTTCTGCAGAAAAGGACCTAGGGATTACAGTGGATGAGAAGCTGGATATGAGCCAACAGTGTGCCCTTGTTGTCAAGAAGGTTAACTGCATTTTGGGCTGCATAAGTAGGAGCATTGCCATCAGATCGAGGGACGTGATCATTCCCCTCTATTCGGCATTGGTGAGGCCTCATCTTGAGTACAGTGAAACCTCGATTTAACGGACTAATTGGGGCGAGGGGGTGTCCGTTAAAGCCAAAAGTCCGTTATTTAATAATTTTTAAAAATCATTAAATAATAGGACTTTTGGCTTTAATGGACACCCCCTCACCCGAATTAGTCCGTTATATAGAGGTTTTAGGAGCTGTCAAACGCCCCCCCCCCCCCCCCACCTGCCTGGCTCCCCGCAACGGGGAGCCGGGCGGGTGGGCTGAGAGCTCCCGCCTGGCTCCCCGCTGCGGGGAGCCAGGCGGGAACTGTCAGCCCGCCCGCCCAGCTCCCGCTGCGGGGAGCCAGGCAGGAACTGTCAACCCCCCGCCCGGCTCCCCGCAGCGGGGAGCCCGGCGGGAACTTTCAGCCCGCCCGCCCGGCTCCCCGCTGCGGGGAGGGGGGGGTTGACAGTTCCCGACAGGCCCTCCGCTGCGGGGCCGGGCAGGAGCTGTCAAACCGGCCGCCCGGCTCCCTGTCAGCCCGCCCGCCCGGCTCCCGCTGCGGGGAGCCAGGCGGGAACTGTCAAACTCCCCCGCCCGGCTCCCGGCAGTGGGGAACCCGGCGGGCACTGTCAACCCCCCCGCCCGGCTCCCTGCTGCGGGGAGTGGGGGGGTTGACAGCTTCTGCCCGGCCCTCCGCTGCGGGGAGCCGGGCAGGAGCTGTCAACCCGGCCGCCCGGCTCCCCTCTGCGGGGAGCTGGGCAGCCGGGTTGACAGCTCCTGCCCGGCTCAAATCCCCCCCGTCCGTCCATCTCCCCGCTGCGAGGAGCCGGGCGGGGGGGTTGACAGCTCCCGCTCTGCTCTCCCCAGCGGGAAGCCCGGCGGGAGCTGTCAAACCCCCCGCCCGGCTTCCCGCAGCGGGGAGCCGGGCGGGAGCTCTCAAACGCCCCCCCCCCCGCCCGGCTCCCCGCTGCGGGGAGCCGAGCGGGGGATCTCAAACGCCCTCCCCCCTGCTCCCCGTTGCGGGGAGCCGGGCGGGGGGGTTGATAGCTCCCGCCCAGCTTCCCGCTGGGGGGAGCCGAGCGGGAGCTCTCAAACCCCCCGCCCGGCTTCCCGCTGCAGGGAGCCGAGCGGAGGCTCTCAAACGACCCCCCCCGCCCGGCTCCCCGTTGCGGGGAGCCGGGCGGGGGGGTTGACAGCTCCCGCTCTGCTCCCCCCAGCGGGGAGCCGGGCGGAAGCTCTCAAACCCCCCCCCCGCCCGGCTCCCCGTTGCGGGGAGCCGGGCGGGGGGGTTGACAGCTCCCGCCCGGCTCCCCCCAGCGGGAAGCCCGGCGGGAGCTGTCAAACCCCCCGCCCGGCTTCCCGCAGCGGGGAGCCGGGCGGGAGCTCTCAAACGCCCCCCCCCCCCCGCCCGGCTTCCCGCAGCGGGGAGCCGGGCGGGAGCTCTCAAACGCCCCCCCCCCGCCCGGCTCCCCGCTGCGGGGAGCCGAGCGGGGGATCTCAAACGCCCCCCCCCTGCTCCCCGTTGCGGGGAGCCGGGCGGGGGGGTTGATAGCTCCCGCCCGGCTTCCCGCTGGGGGGAGCCGAGCGGGAGCTCTCAAACCCCCCGCCCGGCTTCCCGCTGCAGGGAGCCGAGCGGAGGCTCTCAAACGCCCCCCCCCCCCGCCCGGCTCCCCGTTGCGGGGAGCCGGGCGGGGGGGTTGACAGCTCCCGCTCTGCTCCCCCCAGCGGGGAGCCGGGCGGGAGCTCTCAAACCCCCCCCCCCCGCCCGGCTCCCCGTTGCGGGGAGCCGGGCGGGGGGGTTGACAGCTCCCGCCCGGCTCCCCCCAGCGGGAAGCCCGGCGGGAGCTGTCAAACCCCCCGCCCGGCTTCCCGCTGCGGGGAGCCGGGCGGGGGGGTTGACAGCTCCCGCCCGGCTCCCCCCAGCGGGAAGCCCGGCGGGAGCTGTCAAACCCCCCGCCCGGCTTCCCGCAGCGGGGAGCCGGGCGGGAGCTCTCAAACGCCCCCCCCCCCCCCCGCCCGGCTTCCCGCAGCGGGGAGCCGGGCGGGAGCTCTCAAACGCCCCCCCCCCGCCCGGCTCCCCGCTGCGGGGAGCCGAGCGGGGGATCTCAAACGCCCCCCCCCTGCTCCCCGTTGCGGGGAGCCGGGCGGGGGGGTTGATAGCTCCCGCCCGGCTTCCCGCTGGGGGGAGCCGAGCGGGAGCTCTCAAACCCCCCGCCCGGCTTCCCGCTGCAGGGAGCCGAGCGGAGGCTCTCAAACGCCCCCCCCCGCCCGGCTCCCCGTTGCGGGGAGCCGGGCGGGGGGGTTGACAGCTCCCGCTCTGCTCCCCCCAGCGGGGAGCCGGGCGGGAGCTCTCAAACCCCCCCCCCCCGCCCGGCTCCCCGTTGCGGGGAGCCGGGCGGGGGGGTTGACAGCTCCCGCCCGGCTCCCCCCAGCGGGAAGCCCGGCGGGAGCTGTCAAACCCCCCGCCCGGCTTCCCGCTGCGGGGAGCCGGGCGGGGGGGTTGACAGCTCCCGCCCGGCTCCCCGCAGAGGGGAGCCGGGCGGGAGCTGTCAGCCCACCCGCCCGGCTCCCCGTTGCGGGGAGCCGGGCGGGGGGGTTTGACAGCTCCCGCAGGGGTCCCTGCTGCGGGGAGCCGGGCGGGAGCTGTCAACATATAACGGATTTCCCCCAATAACGGATTTCGGATGCATCAGAAATTTTGTCCGTTGCATCCGAAGTCCGTTAAATCGGGGTCCGTTAAATCGAGGGTTTACTGTACTGTGTCCAGTTTTGGGTTCCATACTACAAGGATGTGGAAAAATCAGAGAGTCCAGAGGAGGGCCACAAAAATGATTAGGGGGTTGGAGAACATGATTTATGAGGAAAGGCTGAGGAAACGGGGATTATTTAGTCTGCAGAGGAGAAGAATGAGGGGGGATTTGATAGCTGCTTTCAACTACCTGAAATGGGGTTCCAAAGAGGATGGCTCTAGACTGTTCTCAGTGGTACCAGATGATAGAACAAGGAGTAATGGTCTCAAGTTGCAGTGGGGAAGGTTTAGGTTAGATATTAGGAAGAACTTTTTCACTAGTAGGGTGGTGAAGCACTGGAATGGGTTACCGAGGGAGGTGGTGGAATTGCCTTCCGTAGAAGTTTTTAAGATTAGGATTGACAAAGCCCTGGCTGGGATGATTTAGTTGGGGATTAGGTCCTGCTTTGAGCGGGGGACTGGACTAGATGACCTCCTGAGGTCCCTTCCAACCCTGATATTCTATGATAAGGTTTATTATGGTAGTTTGTCATATACCAATAAGAATCTTTTCATGATGAAGATGACTTCAACTCTTCATCATACATTTTTTTATGATGGTATAGAGCAAAGATGAGTTCAGACCCTCCCTCCCCCAAATCTACACCATAGCTAGTCCGAAGCTGGCCATAAAAACTCATCATAAACTGACACTACGAGTTCTCAGATGAATCAAGAAAATGAGGGGGTATTGTAGAAACAACGTGCAGTTCCCCCGAGTGCTGAGAATACAGAGGCCTATCCAAGAAGAAGTGGTGGGATGTCATTGGAAGATACGTTAGCGTGTGGTGTGAGAGAGTATGACACTGAACAGAGCACCTTTTAGGGAGACAACTCAGAGCAAACCTCCCCTTTTGATGGGGTTAACACAAGGAAGAAGATGGCAACTTCAAATGAAAGGCCAAATTCTCTCCACTATACCATGAAAACACAAAGGCTGAAGACAGAAGTTTTCTGCTTCAATTCTGACTCCTGTACCAACTCCCACCAGAGGTGCTGCCCCATGTGTTTTCTACAAGCAGAGGAACTGAGGCGTTTTCCAGCTCAGGTCTTTGGGTCTGTGTGCACAAACCCAGTAATCCAGCAAAACACGGACATGCTATTCCAACTGCATGTATCACAGTAATGAACTCAGCAGAGGACCACTGCAGTTAAAATATGGGTACACATTAATACTACTTTGTAGCACATACACCTGTTTGGAGGACATTTTTACAAGGAAGCAGAATTTGGTCCAAACTGGTGCCATCAAAAAATAGACTAATGATCCTAGTATGTTTCCATCATAAATCATGCAAACAGATTATTTTCCAAGCAAAAAGGTGTAAAATAGCTCTCTAGGTTAAGATATTTTCCTACATGATACGACACCTATGACATATTTTCAGTAACTTAAATTAAACAAACCATTACCTGCCGGAATAAAGCAGAGTTCCATCACGTTGATATTGTTCATCTACATACAAAGAAGAAGAAGAAATAGTGGTTGCTAAGGAAGCTGCTTCAAATAGAGATGGAGTGCTTGGCACTAAATCCGGATGGTGCCGTGAGCCTAAAACTGCACAGGAGAAAATAGAGATGTTTCACTGTACATTCATTTTTAAAACTCATTTCTAATACAACTGTCAGGGAAGTTTATGTTACTCCTGGGAAAATTCTGCGCCCAAATAATTAAAAATTATGTGCACGATATTTTAAATTTCTGCATATTTTATTTGTCAATACAACCACCACAGGAGTTTCAATTATTTTGGTAATTTATTTCTAAATATCTGTCAGCAAGTATGTCTAACAGTACAGACAAAGAAAATTCAAGAAATGTTTTTTGATAAATAGTTTTCTTACTAGGCATATTAATACAGAACTTTAAGTGATAATTCATTTAAACTCCAATACAGAAATATATTTCCTGTACCCCTCAGAAGCAGTGCAAAGGCTTGGGGGAGTCAGGGGTAATGGAGGAGCTTGAGGGAGAGTGAAGCAATTGCTGGGAAGGAGCCTGGGAGTGAACCTGGAAGACTGTTGGGTGTGGGAAGTATGGAACAGGTTATTTTTTGGTGGGGTGTGGGGGGAGGGATTATTAGTGAGTTGGGGAGCCTCCCCCATGCAGACCCTGGCTGACCCCCAGCCTCTCCGATTCAGTAAGACACATCTGTTCCTGTCCCCAAGTGTCCCTCCACCCCCACTCCCATTCAATTCTGGCTCAGTGCTGTCCCTCCACTAGCTCCTGTGCCCACATGCCAGTATGTCCCTACACTAGCCCTTCTGAAACCCAGTTTATGTGACCCACTCCAGAAGCCTCAGGTGCCTCTCTCCGTCTGTCCTCCCTCCCCATATTCCGTGCCTTCTCACCTGGCCCTGCAGGCAAGGCACTGTGAGGAAGGCAGCCACTGTCCCCTCTCACCCCCTCCCTAGCTGGCTCCCCTCTCTTCTAGTAGGCAGAAGCTGTAATTGCAGCATCTCCCCAGCAGAATCTATATTCCGCGGGGTGAGGTCTGCAGGGGACATGAATTCTGCATGTACACAGTGGCGTAGAATTCCCCCAGATGTATTATGTTCTATCTTAACAGTATCTAAACACATATCCACACAGTATAACAATACTAATTTTCCAGAAACGATCTAACATGTTTAACTGATAGATTAATAATTAATAGATCTAGTCAGCGATGCAGGCACACTTCCACACTCGTAAGCCTCTTTAAAGCCAAAGACCATGCTTATGCAGCTAGCCAGGACTTTTAGCACAATCTAGGTTCTCTATATTGAACCACTATGCCACTTATACCCAGATCAGCCTTTCCAAAATATTACCTTCTTCATCAAGGCTGGAAAAGCTTTGTCCTTCAGTAAGCATGTTATGCTTTTCATCCTTCCATTCTTGGCTGACAGCAGAAACAATTTCTTGTGATGTTGCCTTTAGGGGTACAATGGAACTGCATCGTCTCTTGGAAGGAGAGGACTTCAGAGCTTCATTAAGAAAAGAGTGCCATGAGCAAAGCCGGTGAATTAAATGTTTTACTCAACTTTCATAGAGTGCATATAGTTTTACTAACTACAAACCCCTTTCTAAATGCAGATCAAGAATGAATCAAGATAAGAACATTTTAACATATACCAGTTTTATTCTACAGAGTCCATAAAACATTTTGTCTCAAAGAGTCAATTGAGTTTTTATTCTCTTAGTGCAAAAAAGGCTACAAATGGGATTTTCCTGTTAATTGCTTTTGACATTTCTACACTGCAAGTCATAACTTGAGTATCTGCCTGCAAAAGTCAGAGAAAAAGAACAGTATTCAGGATAATGAAAGGAAGGAAGAAGAGAAACAGTGATTGAGTAAGCAAAAAATAATCAAGGCTTTGGACATTATCTGAGGATTAGGGACAACCTAAGGTTGTTTATAGCCTGAGGACATTATTGCTATACTATGAAAATATTTATCCTGCTTTATGATTTCCACTGTAGTTATGCACTGAATATATGTTTTGGATAAAACAAACATTTCCAAAATACCACCAACTGACATTCACTAATGATGTTATGCAGCTGATTCATAAACATTCCGGATAGTTTATAATACTGACCAGTACTTGCTTTGAATACATTGGTACACTAGACAAACACGGGATCAGACCCTCTACACTATTACTCCCCAATTTGGTCCTTTGTCAATGCAATTTCCTCTCTTAAAAGGAGGTCAACCATTGCTGTTTGTGTGTTTAGTTCCCAAATGATTAGTGCTCCTAGACACTGCCTGCAGCAACTTGCACAGAAAGAGTTCTGGGACAAGATAGGTACCAGAAGAACCAACTGCAAACAGCTAAAAAGCTTGGACACTCTTGGAATGAGAAATTGGATGCACAGAAACTCAGCACAAAAGACCCAGAGCTACTCCAAACCACTAGAGAGGATGCCATTGGCAATGGCTATGCTAATGCTGAATTGGCCTATGCCTAACACTGTCCCTGATTATCACTATTTTTTATCTGTTTAAAGGGTCAGGTAAATGCTTGTTCTGTGCACTGAACATTTCCCAAGTCATCTTCCCAAAATGAACTACTGACATTGCTAAAGCTCCAAAGCACTATGTTCATACAAATAAAAATAATAATCACTGAAGTCTTCTAGGAGTCCCAGAAGTCTTACTACTTCACACAGGATGAGACAAGACCAAGTGCCAGAAAGAAGCTTCCTATAAATGGAGAGGTTAATGCCTTTTACGGTGTTTACAGTCTCCACTACCCTGCAAAGGTCAGGTCCAAAACTTTGATCCTCAGCCAGGGGGAACTTCATTGTATTGCCATTAGGATTGCTGGGATGGTCAGTTGACAGCATTCCCAATGCACAATTATTTTAGAAAAGCAACATATCCTAATGGAAATGTATTAACAACTTCTCAGGATTAGCTGGAAGCGAAAGGATAGCAGGTTAATATCAGAGACCATTACCACAGAACACAGCAGAATCTCTGATCAACAAGGGACCCAGCAGAGAGACCAAAGAAATGAACGTTTCTAGAGACATTTTCAGAGAAAGCTAGAAGTCTTATCTAATTTGACTAAATAGGACATTCTGAATTTTCAGTTTTTACAAAATAAAGAATGTCCTTAAAACCTTTAATCCATACACAAGTAGATAGTGTCTTGTGTCAAGAGCAAATCATGAAAAGAACCATCAGTTACATCACCTCAGAACTTCAGATAGGATTAGTTTTGAAAAGCAAGAAAAAAAGATGGAAAACAATAACTAAGAAGAGCGAGCCCAAAAAGGGACAGAAGGCAAATACTGAGTCTTTTAGCCTAGTTACCAACAATATATGGTCTTTCTGGGAATAAGACAAGAGCAGACTGAGAACAGACCAAAGTCTGAGAGTAGGCCAACTAGTAACCAACAAACAAAAATGAACATTACAAGCATAGTTACACTGTAGCCATAGGGAACGGAAAAATACCGTTCCATGACAATGCCTTATGAGAAGGAGCTCAAAGATTTACCATTAATTTGATCACTGTCACCCTTAATCATTACTACTCAAAGATTCTCCTTCCTATTATCTCTCTGAATTTCAGGTTACATTACTTCAGATATATGATGAATCATATTTTATTATTTTCATTTTCTAGATCCCTGTGTCAGGGATTTTCCCAGAACTCTGCAAAACAGAGCTCTGATCTGGGAGTTAGGTACTTTATCATACATTATTGGGAGGTCACAGAATTTCATGAGTTCAGTCAGATCATCCACATTTGGATCTTTCCAAGAATAATTTTTGAATTCTGGTCTGCTGAAGAGTAACGCTATTGTCTTTATATCAAATGTTGATGAATAAAAGCCAGTACAATGTGAAAAATATTGACTTTCAGTGCTGGAACTTTTAAATGATAATAAAATCTGAATTGAACTTTTGATGGAAAGAACAAGAACATGACTTGCTAGAATGAGATTTTACCAGATAATCTCTCTCATAATGAGCTAGTGACTTTCCAATTTTCATCTGTAATTGTTTACAACCAACATAGCTTTAATATTATGCAAACCAAATCTTCACAGGGACACAATTACAAGTGAAAATCTTATTTAACTCAAAGAATTAAAAAAGGTATCTGACATTTTCAGCTCTACCATTTCTAAGCCCCGAATGGAAGAATTTCAAAAGATCTTAATTGAAAACAAGTCTTCTATTTTTGGTCACAATGCATAAATATTGCACAAGAATTAAGGTTGAGTTCAAATCAAATGCACAGTAATAGTGATACATTAATATAAAAATTTAAATGAACTCTTAGAAAATTATTGATGTCAAGGACTGCATTATTTTATGGGCTCAATGTTCAGTATGGCTTACCAGGAATAAGGGTTTAATAGAATCTATATTAATTTAACCACATTTGAATAAATGGAGATCAGACAGCAAAAATCTTTCTGTAACAATCATATTCCAAATGTTCATGAACCAGCAACCCAGACGGGGTGCGCATAATCCAAGGACCAGAATGTCCCACCCAAGCAGTGCTTAAGGTGAGGGGACTCAAGCAATTTTTTTTTTACTTTCATAACTTTTTAGCTTGTGTAACTGGGAGATCTGTCCCCTTTAAGGAGTAGTGGGGATTGGAGCCATCCAACCTGTTTCATGACATTGCCTCTTTAAGGAATAGGTGTTTAAGGTAGCAGTGGACAAGCTTTGAGAATCAGGGAGCTACCTCCTGAACAGGATAAAAACCCAGCCAGTAGCTGACTACAGGAAAGAGATAAGGTTCTGTGAAGCGGGGTTGGAACCCAGATATCAGTAGGCCCAGGAAGCCTGCTTGAGTTGGTACCCAGCCCCATGCAGGAGGGCTGAGGAATCCCTTAACCATGGGTTCAGATTCGAGACTCCAGGGCCCAGAGTTGGATGAGGCTTGTGGAAAAGACTGTCCACCGAAGCCATGGTTTGCAGTGTGACTGACTGAGCTCCCTGCCTCATAAGTAACTGGAGGAGAAACGGGGAACCTGAAGCCTTGGAAGGAAGGTGAAATTGGAAACCTCAAGAGGGAAGGGTTTGGGCCTGAAGGGCCAATGGAGACTGCACTTCCTGAGGTTCAATTTATTGAGTCTTTATGAAGAAGAACATTACTTTGAGTACTCTGGAGTATGAACAATTACTGGGAGAACTAGGGAGGGAACAGAAGGTGAGGACCCTGTCACAACTTGACAGTTTCATTTTGAGGAACAGCAGGGAAGAAATTGAGTACAGCAGACTTGGAAACAAATGACTTTCTTCCTCTTGGACATCTGCAAACTCTTTCATTTCTCTTGAAAAGTGCCCAGAGTAGGATAAAAGACCTGCTGTACTCTGTTTGGCAGGGCTATGGGACTATGGCAATATTAATTTGTTCTTCTCTTTATGCAGCACAATATTGAATCAAGAAACAAAATATCTGATAGTTATTTCTCCAAAACTTTTACTGAAATCCAGCTTCCCACACCCAGGAAGCTAATTACTGGAATGTTATTTGTTCTACTTTCTAGGTCCTCCTAGTTTCACTTCTTGTCTGGTTAGAGAAGAATGGGCTTTTACATGTTGTACTTTTGAATGTTATAGATACTACTGCTCTTTTAAGTCAGAGAATCCAGTGCCATTTCAATGGGTAGGGATGAGGGTGATAAAAGTGATTAATAAACCTTCCAGCAACATTTTAAATTTAATTCCGCAGAAAAAGTTTCATCATTGCCTGCAGTACCGGTGGCCCTCTCTGGTTACACAGATCTTTGTATCCTTAGTGAAGTACTTTTGTAATCTTTTTGGTGGTGCTTTCTCATTTCTGCCAACGAACTTCTAGTGACATGCCCATTAATCTTGAAATGAGTTAGATGATTAAAGAAAGGCGAAATGAAGGGAAAAAAAGTCGAAATGAGATTTCAATCACAAAGAAGAGAGAATTTAATAATTTAGATACCTCCATCTTTCCAGATTCTCAAACCACATTTTCGTTCTGCTAAAGCAGAACAGAAAAGGAATCGGAGGAGGTCCATCTTTACCAAACTGCTCAGATTTAGGGCCCAATCCTTCAATCTTCATTTATACGACTTAGACACATTCAAGTCAATGGGACTACTTGCATGAACAAGGGCTGCAGGATAGGGTGTTATCTATTGGCTGTAAATGCCCTTGACATTTAAAAATAAATCACAAATGGCCTAATTCCAAAGATACAGGGAAAGCGCCTATTGGCTTCAGTGATCAGAAGGTTTGGGCTCTTCGTGTTTGCAATCTCACAGCACTTTACAAAATGAAAGGTACTATTCCACAGGAGAGTAAAACACTATAAAAGTACAAAGTATGAAGTTATCCAGGGGGCTTACAATGACAAACCCTTACCTTGAACTTTTTTGAAAACCCTTGAACTCATGAACTTTAAAAACCTGTCTGCATAAAAACTTGGTCTGTGGACTGAAACAGTGTCCTAAAAAGACAGAAAAGGCCTTAAAGTTACACTCTTCATATACAATTCAAAATGAAATGTGCAAGAGAAAACCGGACATATTTTGGTTAAATTATATCATGCCCTGTTAGGGAATTCATGCAAGGAGATCTAGGATTTTGCCTTCTCAGAGGTTACCATACTCCTCTGCCACCCATTTTATTTCACTGTAATCTTGATAAAACACCAGTCTAATTATTTTAAGCATTTAAGATAATTTAGAAATACCCCCTTTATAATTTATTCTATTAATATTTTACAAAGTCTTACTCATTTAAAAATGTCTCATTTCCCTTTTTGGGTAAAAATCTCAACGGAAGGCTCAATATTTAAACATGGGTGCCCTAAAACGACCAAATTCTTGATCTGAATGCTTTACTCAAGCACTGATGGGCAGTATGTCTAAGGGCCCATTTAAGCACTGAATACCTTGGGGCCTAATTCTGCCCTGTGTGACAGCCTTTGCAACTGGACTGATGTTGATTCAGGGCACATTTTGAGTAGTTTATTAACTTTAAATTAGCTTTTGGGATGGACTGCTCCATCCCCATTTTATTTGTATTGTGAGGATAGTTTTGTGTAACCTGGTACAGTGTAGTTATAAGGATGATCTGGTCACCTTTGCATGTGTCTACTTTTCTTTTATCTTTTATTTAAAAAATGAAACAATCAGCAAAATAAGATGAACATAGATGTCAGAAATCACAACTAAAATCACTAAGTTAAACATACTAAAAAAAAAAAAGAAATCACATCTAATGGCCTAGATACCACAATGCTGGGTAGATTATAAACAGAATAGCCCCCCGTCTTAAACAAGAATCAGAATTCTTGTATGAAAAATACTGAGAATTTAAAAAGCAACTTACCCCATCATAAACAAGTGCTTTCCAGGAATGTTCTAGCTTCTTCATTAACCTAGGCAATTAAATTTAAAAAAAACAAAAACAAAAATAAAAACAAACACTGTGAAATTCCCTCATCTTGCAGCAATCTCAGAATACTTTAAGATAATGGCTTTAAATATAGCAAAATATTTTCATTCTAAACTGTCACTTACCTGTAAGACTGTAGGATATCAATAATACCCATAAATAGAAGCAGCTTTTCTCCTTTATGGCTTTTAGCTGGAATGCCTCCCATTCTAATGGCAACAACAAAATAATTTTATTAGATATCATATTTTACGGACCTTTTTAATGTCACTATTTAGAAGGTGAACTGCATTTACTTCAAAAACCCACAACATTAAGACTAGTGTTGAATGCAAGTTGCCCAGGGCTTCTTGCCTCCTCATTTGGGAACAGGAGGTTTGGGAGGGTGGGGGACGCCTTGGGTGCTCCAGGGTTGGAGCACCCATGGAAAAAAATTAACGTGTGCTTAGCACGCGCCAGCAGCCCTGCTGATCAACTCCTCCCTCTCCCTCCCAGCGGCTCCTACCCGGTCCATTCAGCTGTTCTGCAGCATGCAGGAGGTCCTGAGGGCAGGGGGGGAGGAAGAGCAGGGATGGGGTGCGCTTGGGGGAGTCAGTAGAACTGGGCAGGAAGGGGCAGGCTGGGGCCTGAAGCAGAGCAGAGATGGAGATTTGGGGGAAGGCGTGGAGTGGGGGCAGGCCTGTGAGTAAGCAAGCGTTGAGCATTCCCGGGGGAGAGGAAGAAGCCAGTGCCTATAGCCCTAACTACACCGACATAAGTACTGGACCTTTCATTAAGGTGATTTTATTATATCAGCATAGCAGAGGAGTTATATGAACAGGTTGAGCATTTCAGTGTGTACAGCTCCACTGCTTTGTTGACAAAAGCGGACTTTTGTGAACAAAAAAAAATATATGTGGTCTAAACAAGGCCTTAGAAGCCTACATTCTATTGACTTTCAATGGGGCTTAGGTTTCTAGGGCACTTCGTAAAATTTTACCCAACATCCCTACTCATGTAAATTATGCCATAGGATTTTTAATGATCAAAAGGGGTTAGAACCTTAGCTTTAAGACTCATTGAAAACAAAAACACTTCTAATAACCCAAAGTCCCCACCACCATGGTTGAGCATTGGTTCAGGGTAAAACTCAGGTAATATTGTATGCAAATGAGAGTGTAATATTGTACACACTGGGCACAATTCTACTCTGTCAATTTATATTTTAGTGCTTCAAACATTTAAAGCTGTATATAAATAATAGTGTCTAGCTCTTATATAGCACTTTTTGTCAGCAGATCTCAATATGCTTTACAAAAGGAGGCCAGTATTATTATCCCCACTTTCATATTGGGAAACCGAGGCACTGGAAGGTAAAGTGATCTCTCCAAGGTCACCCAGAAATCCAGTGGCAAAGCTGTGAACAGAACAGCATTATCCTCCCATTAATTTGTTGTAACTTTAAACCCATGCATCATGAGCATAACTCCCTGGTTAATTGACAGTAAACCCTTTTCAATGTGAAATTAAGTCTCTATTATATCAAGAATGGATTACACAGTAGAGAATGCTGACTAATTCTCTTATTAGCACTGAACATATGATAGAATAATTTGAGGAGCCCTTGAATCTTGGAATGACAATAGTTGAAATGTTTCACCCCTTTCTGTAAATCTGTCACAGCCTAAAAATTCTCTGCATGTCACAGACTGCTGTCAGACATTAGGGTGATAGAAGTATTGTCTTTTGGATGTGATATAAAGCAGAGGTGCTGATCACCATGGTTATTAAAAATTTCATGATACTATTTGTAAGTGTAGGAGTCTTAACATCAGTGTCCTGGCTAAATTCCAGCCTGGATAATTACAATCTGCCGTTCTAAAATTCCTCTGCAGCTTCAGTTAGATAGCAAGAGGAGAGTAATATGTTCTAAACTATAGTGTGGTGTTTCTGTAAGCTGTTAAAATATCTGTCTTGTTCCACCTCAACCGTGGCTGCACTTTTACAGTTGGTGAAGCAGTTCCTGTGTATGTAGTGAGTACATTTCTTTGGGATCACAGGCATTATAGAAATATCAATATAATCAATATCAATAATGCCTTTTACTCACAGCACATGACACTGTTTACAATTAAACAGATTGTGTGTAGAGATCTTCTAATGACTTTCATTCTATATCTTTTATAAGTGAGTTCACTACATGCCAATAAATTGTTCTGAATTATAACTGCAATTGCTATCATGTATTAAAAGATGATGAATAAACTAATCAAAGTTTTTATTTCCTGGTCTCCAGTGAACCAGTGGTATGTAAGTTTTTAATGCTTTTTAGAAAGCATTTAGCTTAATCCTTCAATCATTCCTACATAGTGCCTTCCAGGATGGAAAGCTAGCCAGAGTTAGATTTAATACAACGTAGAACAGTTTGCAGAAATAAAATTTAGAAATATCCAG
Source organism: Sternotherus odoratus (assembly GCA_032164245.1). NCBI lineage: Eukaryota > Metazoa > Chordata > Testudines > Kinosternidae > Sternotherus > Sternotherus odoratus. The sequence continues at coordinate 27,882,465 of JAVMKO010000007.1, read as the reverse complement.
TCAATTTTTAACGACAGATTTTGGAGACTTACGTATTTGTAGCTTCTGTGATGACAGATTCCCCAGACTTTCCAGGACCCTGTATGGATTCCATGGCTGTAGAATAGAGAACTTTCTGTCCCCCTGGACGTTTGGCATCAGATGCATTCTGGGAACTCTCCCCATCCTTCTCTTTTGTGATACTGTCCAGTACATGGATCCCCAACAGCAGACTATAATCCATGATTTTAAAGCTTTCCAGCACCTATTAATGAAGAAGACTGCGTGTACTGTAACGCACACAAATGACTACACATAATTTAATTTCTTCTGTGTAATTCAACCACTTGAGAAAATCCAAATAAAAGGAAAAAACCCATGCGGGTATGTCAATATAATGGGTTTGACTAGGACAGTCTGCAGAAAGGTTAACAAAAGTAATATTTTTGTACTAGCCTCCAACCTTCTGTCAGATTCCCAAATCAGTTTACAAAATGTTAATAAGCTAACCATCAGAGCACCTTAATTAAAAGTGGGAAAACTAACGTACATAGAAGTGTAAGGCCTAATGTAAGGCCATTTTCAGCTGGAGAGTTTGCCTCACCAGCAACTCCATTTCATTTATAGGGAGGAAGGAGTTAATTACTTGTTTTCTACTTTGATGCACTATATATATTATTTCTATCTTATCTGATGTACTTATGCTCTTATGTCTGCTATACATATACAAACCCAATGTTGAAAAAAAAATTTGAAGGGCAGATTTTCAAAAAGGAAAAGGGGCAGTCAAGACGCTCCACCCCCATGAAAAGACAGTCAGAATTGGCATCTAACTCCCATTTGTGCCTTTGACAATCTCTCCGTAACAGGCCAAAACTGGCCACTATAAACTTGATTTTTAAAGTCATAGTTCAAGTATAACCAATCTTCTCCCCTGGTCCTACCAATCACTGACTCCCAGACCTTGACAGGTTCCACTTCCCAATTCCTGGAAGTATGTGTAAGATTCTAATCTCAGTTGCATTACTATGAATCGAGAGGAACTTCATTAAAAGGAAAATCTCTCTCTCTCTCTCAACTGTGGTTAGGATCTCCTTCAGTCCCCCTTTTTACATTTTAATACTATATCAGAATCACCAGAAGACAGGTATTGTATCAGACATCCTGTATGAAAGCGCTGTTTGGCACAGGGATAACAACCTATTTAACTTCTTGTAATCTCAAAGAGAAATATGGAGAAAGGTGTGTCCCTTTCTTCATGCAACTCAAGAATGATTTCACACAGATTTTGATACAAGATTTCTTACTGATAATGTTGTAATTTCTGGCACTGAACTGCAAAATTTTATGTCATTTTACCAGGAACAAGAACAATTTGATTTTACAGAAACAACAAATCAAGCACAGTAATTCCAGGCATGCCAGTTCAGTCAGCCTTATCAGAGCCTGACTGAATTGGTGTTTTACACAAAACACTGGGTTAACTTATGAAACCCAGTGCACATATTTGCATTTTCAAAATGAGATAAGAAAAGATTTCAACATAGCTGGGAGTTATGTGACAGGGAAGGGGAGATATAAAATGTTTTCATAGGCAATGTCTTACCAACCATTGACTGTAGACATGGATGCGGGGAAACTGTTTTATTCAATATACACATTTCTGAAGCACTCATCACTTGTGTGTGTATATATGCCTTCTAGTATATTTGATTTTAGCATCCGTTCTATTCCCATTCTGTAACTCTCTTGCATCTCGTTACTTTCCTGAATTAAATCCCTTTTCGTGGCTGTCTTCCATGGGAAACATTAAGGCCTCCTACTACCACCATTGTTCATGTGGGAAAGCTTGCACAGAAAGTCTTACATTATATCCTAACTGAAGAAAGGTCAGGTCTTATTCTGATCTCTGGGGGTAACACATAAAATGACTGAGTAAGTGGTCCAAATATAAAACAGGTAACTGAGAAAAGTCGAACACACACATCTTGCAGAATTCTTCTATAAAAGAGGAGCAGGTTGGCTTCAAAGTGCAAGAAAAGTGCCTACACACTCAGAGATTAAGCTATCAGCACATCCTCTGAGCCTACCAATACAAGCTTTTGGCAACATAAAAAACAATCTAGAATATCACATGACAAGATCAGGAAAATATATTTCATTACACAGAATGTGGGACTTATAGGTCACTACACACTTCCTGTTCTATGGCATTGGGAACTGAACTACAAAAACAGCATAGTTAAGGAATACAAGATCCTGTAGTGCATGAACACATTAGAATACTGGACTCAGAGGAACTCACAAGTACAGTTCTCTTTGCCCCTGCCATAGTAAATAAAGTTTGTATTAAAAAGATTTATTTTCATAGGTTGCCTATTTTTATAAAAAATGATGGTACAACAACACTTGTGTGTGTGCCATTTAAAATGGAGAGAAAGCTGATGCCTAGCATATTGCAAAAAAAATAAAATAAAATGTAAATTAACATTTGCCCTTCTGAAAATACTACTCTGGTATTATAGTCAGTATCAATGTCTATAACTGTAAATCCTGATTTCATCAACTAAATATGCTTGGGGAAAATGGTGCCATTTTCATTTGTACACTTCACTTAAAAAAAAAAAAAGCTCACATTCTTTGCATGAACAAAATCTGTGCTTGCCCCATTCTCTGCTACCCTTTTGGGATTAGATACTTCATGTTTCCGTCAAATTAAAAACAAGGGTAACCAAGTTAATATCTGATACAGTCTCTTGAAAGTCTATGGTGTTTGTCCAGCTTGCCAGCGTAGAGGGATATATTGTGCAATACGGAAGAACTTTTTAAACTGACTGAAGTGATCCACCCCCACCTCCTTTTGCCCCTGCTCCTTGCACTAAACATTGACTAAGAGTTTCATTGCTGTCTGCATTTTTGTTCCAGGATCACTAAAACTAACCATGTACAGCTTCCTAACTGCTCTAAATCTCTTGGAAACTGAAGTGAGCAAAGTGATTTTTTTTTCCCTGGGCAGACCCTCAGCACATATTTCATCTTTATATGCAGCAACCTATGTGAACCCTACTATAGCCGTTTGAATCCTATTCTTGCTCTCTAGACATTTAACTGCATAAACCAGCTGAACAGATCATGAAAAAACTGAAAAAATACTCAAATATTTTCAGTGTTCATTAAAATAGTGACTGCCATATACATTATCTAGGTTCCAACGTATCTGTATACCTGTTGGAATATGAAACGTGTATATTCTGATGACCTCTGTACCTATATATTTGCTAATCAAAGCAGGTAGCTAAGCCCTGATGCAAACTGATCTTAATCATGGTTCCATTTCCTTGTCAAAAGAAAAATGCTAATATGAAAAGACCATTACACTAACCAAAATGGGCACGAAATTAAAAACTTCAGGGCCAATAAGTCATTGTCACCAAATCCTGTAGTCCTTACCTCAGGCAGAACTCCCATTAACCTCAATATGATTTTTGCCAGAATATGAATTAAGTAAGGACTCCTAGATTTGGCCCACGGTTAAGACTTGAAGAGACGGGTAAAAACAAACTAAACTCTGCTTCATTTAGACAACATTTTTCATGCATTAACATTAATGCAAATTAATAACTTTGGTTACACTCATAAAACTTACATGATCCAGTAAATCCTGGTATTTCTATACCTCCAATATCCCAAGAAGTGACAAAGGGCCCACTTCTGCAACCTTTACTCATGTTGAATGAGGTCCTAATGTAAGGAGAGAGAAACCTCTCAAAGCAGAGATCATACTACGTCTACAAAAACAATAAAGCATTGACAAAAGCCTCACGCTTGGTCAAGAGGGATGTAGAGATGCAAATGCTGTCCCTTTCTTCCCTAAGAGCATGTTCCCTCTAGGGTTATAAATACAGTAAACCCTCGATTTAACGGACCTCGATTTAACGGACTTTGGATGCAACGGACAAAATTTCTGAGCAAGTCTGATGCATCCCAAATCCATTTCTCACGGGCTGGCTCCCGGCAGCCGGGACCCGGGCAGGCTGGCTGACAGCTCCCGGCTGCCACCCGGGTCCCGGCAGCAGGTGGCCTGCGGAGCTGCTGCTCCGACCCTGTGGCGGTCGGGCTGCTGCTCCGACAGCTCGTTTTTTTTTTAATTATTAAATAACGGACTTTTTCATTTAACGGACACCCCCTCACCCGAATTAGTCCGTTAAATGGAGGTTTCACTGTAGAGAGAAATTGTCATTTTCTGTTTCAGTCTTTCTCGACTTAAGGCCTCAAATGCATAGCACCATCATAACATTTTGCAAGAACTTTACTGACATTTAGACACACAAGGTTTGCCTAAGTCAGTGGTTCTCAAACTTTTGTACTGGTGACCCCTTTCACATAGCAAGCCTCTGAGTGAGACCCCCTCCTCATAAATTAAACACACTTTTAAATATATTTAACATCATTATAAATGCTGGATACAAAGCAGGGCTTGGGGTGGAGGCTGACAGCTCGCGAACCCCCCCCCCCCCCCACGTAATAACCTCACAACCCCCTGAAGGGTCCCGACCCCCCCAGTTTGAGAACCCCTGGCCTAAGTGCTGTATTATATTGTGGCAAATTAGTATGTGTTTGGAGAGCATTAGTGAACAGAAATTACAACATTCATCTAGTCTGCTCATTCGTAAACTGACATATTCATGGTACAATCCCAACTAACGAACAGGCATGTCATCCCCTTCCCTCTACGCTGGGATGCCCTTTACAAGGCTTCGCGGCTGGAGCCTCCAGTCTGGACTCTTCACAAACAGCCTCCTACATGCAAGTCACTCCCAGCTGTGTGAGCGCACGGGTGTGCGTGGTGCAGCCAGTCACACCTGGGCCCTTACCAACCTTGGTTATATTACAGGGTGTCCCCAACACATCCCTAGTCCTAGATTTCCCCCAGAAATGTATTTTCTATACTGCTCATCCCTTTCCTGGACAATTACAAGCTCTTATAAAGCAAATGGAGTTTCCCAGACATCATGATTTAAACACAATGGATCAGATAAGACAATAAAACAAGTTTATTAACTATATAGAGATTAAATTTTAAGCAGGTACAAGTAATGAGGCATAAAAGTCAGAAATGGGTACAAAAAAGTTAAAATGCTATGGGTGCCTAAAACTATATCAGACTCCAGCAAAGTTTTTCTCACCACATGCTCTCAGCAATCTTACTGACCAAACTTCTTAGGCCAGGACCTCTACCCCAATGTAATGGCTGCTTCCTTTGTTCCTTCTGGTGAAGTAAATTGATTTGGGGGGGGGGGGGGGGTCTGATGCTTTTTATAGCCCTGTCCCTCCTTTGGGCAGCACTTCTGGCTGGGAGCAAGGTAACAGGCAGTCTTGTATGGAAGGGAACTTCATGTTATTTCTTTGCCAAGATGCAGATTTTTTGCCCTGTTCCTTTTCCTGTCAAAAATGGCCACTGAGAAGATAATGGTCCATCAGCCTCGTTTACACCTGGCTGAGGTGCCAGTTTGCCCTTTGTTTCTGAAGAACTGGTTTGGCACGCCCCAGCCTTATCTGGAAAACATGCTTTTAGTCATGAGTTCAGCGTGTGTTTATAACTTCACACAGAACATTGTTACGTGCATTTTGCCATGATATCACTCATCAGCAAATTATGAATGTTCAGATGATACCTCAAGGCATATTTTGTACAACGATGGTTACAATAGTTCACAGAGTGTGGACACAGAGTGCACAGGGCTCGGTCACATAAGCTTCCCCCTGTTGGAGTTACTACATAAAGAGCTGACTTCAAAGGTTTCTCCAGCATAACAATATCATCTGGTAATGATGCGAATGGTTAGAGGTTTGTCTAGAGACATTGTGAGAATTTCTAGGTCTGGGCCCCAATTTCCCCTTTTATTCTTAACTTGTACTGTACAAAGATTTAACAGGATTGTAAAAAATAGTGTCCAAGCTGAATGTATGATGTGCTAAGAGAATACATTTGCAAAAAGAATTTGCCATAAGGAAATTATGGGGGGGGGGGGAATCCATCCTCCCCCCCATTGCCATTTGAATGACTGGGTTCTCTCTCTGCTGAGTCTGAGTTAGTCAGGGACTCTGGGAATAACCCTAGCGAGAGCCAATCACTTAAGCTACCACCATTGCACTAAGCCCACGATAAACCAATTAGCTCTGCCTCTGAACAGCATCTGCACCATGTGCTGTACCTAGACTAATGATGAGGTCTGCATGTGGCTATGGGCTATCACAGCACATGCAAAACTATTACAGTCTAGTAAGACATCCTCGTAATACAGCTGCTAAACAAGTTGTTCACAAAAACTAATACCACGAGCACCTGGAATACACAATCAACCTTTTCAGATTTTACTAACCGATCATTTCTTTTCTAGATGTATTCTGTTGATCCTGAATTTAGCAATACCACCAAAGTCCATCTTAAATCCAAAAATGTACATCTAGAGACTTGAACTGCTGATTTCAATAGACTTTGGATAAAGACAATAATATAATTGCTAATACTACTGATAAAATACACTTGACCAGATTTTTATCTCTGAATATATTACACTAGGAGAAATGGAGGGTTATTTTGGATTTCAGCTGATGTGAATGAGATCAGAATCCGGCCCACAAACAATAGCTGACTGCCATGGAAACATCCCACATGTGCTACAATACATGTTAGGCAAAGGAGAATGATACAGAAAACACTATAAGCCCACAAAATAAAAGCATAATTTGGCCATACAGACATCTATCCCTGGTGCTCCATAACACCACAATGGGTACTCAGATGCCTTATAATCTGCAGCATTTGGGCACAACAGATTGAATTAAGGCTAGAAGAAAATAATGCCTAGATCTGAAGTTCTTCTGGGAAAGGAGCTTTTGTCCCTAACTCTGAATGTTCTTACTTTAGTAGGTTTAAGTCAGGCCATTAATGTAGCTCTTCTAAAACTTAATTTCCTCAGTCAAGTTCCCAATGTTCTTTGCTAATGCAATAAAGAAAAATACAGACTGTGACAAACAATACAACTCTTACTGGTTTTAAAAAAGAAAAAAGAAGAAAAAACAGTATGAAATAACTACCTTGTTAAAATTAATGATCACAACTAGATTAACTATTGTTGCTTTTGTAATAGCTATTTGGAATTTCTGGTATCAGTGAGTTAACTACTCTAAAATTTTGTAAGTATAGAGAATGTTGCCTAACAAACAAACTTGTCTCTTCTTTGTTTTGTCTTCTTGATTCACTGGCTCAAGAGACAGAATGTTTTCTTAATACTAAATGTTGCAAGTGTATTCAGAAAAAAGGAAGATAAATAAATTCAATTATATGTTAAAAATTCTTTGGGACAAATTTAGTCTTGGAATAGGTGAGCCAAACTTCAGTTGAATTGGGCAGGACAATTACTCAAATTACTAATTACTCAAAATCTGAATTTGGCCTTTTAGTTTTGTTTGCATTCCAATTAAAAATAGCAGACACTTGGGCTGGTCAGATGGAAATTCATCTTGATACATGCTAACTAGAAACAAACAGGAAAATGACACAAATTTCCCACTTTCTCCCACCTTTTTCTGCCAAGCTCTATTTGGCATTTAAATACTGATTTTCTTCTTCAGGATACTTTAAAACCAGTAACTCAATCCTCATAATACTCCTGTGAGGAATCTAAGTATTATCCTAATTATAAACTGGGAAAACGGAGGCAGAAAGGTTAAATAACTTGCCATAATATAAGAGAAAATGTAAGAGCAGTCTTTAGAATTCAGAAATTTTTAGCTCCGGCACCAGCAGTCACAATCTCTCTTACTCAACAAAATGGGAGTTGAGACTATTTTGAATTTTCCAGGGAGCGCTATATAAAAAGTCCCCCTTTTCTCTTTTCTCTGGAAAAGCTAGCACTTGTGAGAAAATATTTTTTTTAAAAAAAAATAACTAACACACTTTCTAGTACATTTGCCCCTTTCGAGATCATTAGCATCCTGATTGACAACTTTTCCTCATTTGTAAAATGGCTCCTGGCGAAACAGTACATCTAATTGCTTAGCATTAGATGATGGATATCTTGTTTCAACACTGCCCAACAGACTATTCGTGCATAACGATAATTCTCCCAAATGTGTAAAGATACATGCCATGTCTAAAACTAACCTACTGCATACCCAACAGATACACCACATCAGGGTAAACACCTGGGACTACAAGCCACCTAAAACTCTGATTTCAGTATTGCAGCTAAGTGTGCTTGCCTTGTTTTTCTTTGAGGCAAAAATCTTATCAGAAAGTTCCACAATAAGACCTTTTTGTAAACCAAGAGTCTCCAGTTGGTCATCCTCAAAAACTCCTGTACATGTCCCTTTTCTCAATACATGTAAAACCTGGTTATCAGAATTTTTCAGGTGATATTTGAAATGCTTAATACAAACAAAGGTTGTTCTAATACAAGGTGAGGGACATACACTGGGTTCAGACAAGGTCGTTTTTTTGTAATCCCACAACACTCTGAGGGACTGAAAGGAAACAAGGATGGTGGTGTAGGTAAGACACTGGACTGGGGCTCCCAAGATATGATTCAATTCCCAGCTCTACCATATTCTTCCCATGTGACCTTCAGCAAGTCATCTACTCTATCTGTGCTTCAGACATCCACTGTAAAATGGAGATAATCCTTCCTTTCCCCTATCCTTTGTGTTGTGTATTTGGATTATAAACTCTTAGGGGTAGGGAGTATTCCAGGTGTACATCTTTAACAGTGTATCAGTATAGTGCTTAGCACAATGATAGCAAGATGCTCCAACTAAGATCAGACTACTACTACTAATGAAACGTTGCCTAAATTTACTTGGCTTCTGTGTCATCTGAGAACTAGTTGAGGGAAAAACAAATCACTACCATGCCACTATCCATTTCCCAAAGGAACCTGACTGCTTTAAATTAAATTATTGTTAATATACATACATGACCAGAATCATTCCTCAGATATGCACCTAACTCCCTCCACCCACCCCATTCCAATCAATCATTAAAATATTTGCTCATTAAATCAATCTGATTTTCAGTTCATTTGCCCCCATCTTTAGCACAAAAAACTCTAAAAACTGCACGATTCAATTTTCTCCAATGTCTTTGTTAGATCATTTCAAAGTTGTTCATATCTTAGTATGCAACATATATGATGAACCTTCCACATTTTTTGGACAGTTCACATTTAAAACAGTTTCTATTAATATTTATGAAAATGTAATCATGTCTATTGGAAACAGAATCTGCACTGTGCTTTAATAATTGATAACTTGAAGCAAAGAACAACATTGTAATGAATAGCATGATGATTAAGAATAAGACCAAGAAATTTAGGTCACAGAGTTATCAAACTGACTCTGATCCATCTTCTATTTAACAATAAGGAATAAAGCAATGTTGATTTACTAACCATCATGAAGTAAAGAAGGTCTCAAAGTGAAACCACTGGAGATTACTAAACTATAGGGAAACATTAATGGCCCAATAAGAGCAAATTGATGCAGTCATGTACGATGCTTTATATTGGTACTGTACACTTGTATTTTTTGAGCTTGAATATTACATATTGGAAATTAGTATTTTCATTATATATTTTACTATATAATTAACACTGACATTTTAAAAATAAGTTTAGCTTTCAATTTTGTGTACTACTGCATAATTTGAATAAAACATATTTTACACTGAACCAGTATCTATTCTTCTTCTTCTTCTCAGGGTCCAGCATTGTTTGTATACAGGGTTAAATGGCAAAAAGCAAGGTAAAGAAATATTGAGACTAATTTTAAACAAGAACATAAAAAGGCAGGAAACACAAAACTGAAGGTATTTGTCAACTTCAAATCTAGTCATTGAAATAAAAAAAATTATTAAAGCAGTTTGTTAATAAACTTGCCCCCAAATCCTCCTTGCTAGTTTTTGTGACTTTACAATCACATTTTCCCCTGCCTTCTAAGAAAACCTTCTTCTTTCCCACTATTGCTGTATAAAAGACCCACACAAACCAATAAGAGAAAAACAGAGTATGGATCTATTCCTGCAAGCTGATCTGTGTTGGTGGCCCCCTTGGGATTAGGGTCTAACAGACTGCACAGAAGTCCTGTGAAACACAAATAAAATTAACTGAAAATAAGATGGACACCCTCCCCCCACACACTTAATTTCTTTCAGTTACAGTAAAATTAGAGTGTTACTTGTTAAAATTGTAGGTAAAAAATAATCAGGACAAATGTTCTATTTTTAAGTTCATGATGTCTCCAGAGTACCAATAGCAATTTGGACACTGGGTATTTTATAGTTTATCTTGTCCCGAATTTTTATTTGAAACTTTTTTAAAGTGAAAAATGGCCTTTTAATAAAAATTTAGTTTTTCCAAAACTGAATTACCCAGCCCAAAACTGAAAAAAAAAAAATATTCCCTGCCCCACTCCCCCAGTTTTCCCTTCTTTCTTTCCTATCCTCTTTCCCTTTTTCATTAGCAATGTGGGAAAAGGGGAAAAATAGGAGTGTGGGGAAAAGAATAGGAAGGAAGAGAAAAAAACCTTTAGGATTTTGATGAAAAATGGACAGATGAGAAAAATTTTCAACATTTGTGAGAAACATATTTATGGTTTTTCTACCAACTATAAATATATATATATAAATATGCTTAACTAGGAAAAATAGCAACTGGAAATGCTAATATGCAGAAAGCAGCTAAATTATCATAGCAATTGAAACAGTAATGGGATGTCTAATTTAACATTACACTTCTACCTGAAATTTGTTATCTACTGTTTCACACAACAGCTAAGATTAAAAGAGCTAAAAGATTGAATATTAAAAACCATAGGTGTAGTCCTTGAAACTATTTTTAACTTATTTTGAAATTAGTAAATTTTTAAAGTGGGTGTTTAACTTTTGTATTTCCAAATTTGTTGTTGAGCCTTCAATGTACATTAAAGCTGATGGAATAGAGTTTGCCATAAGAGAAGGGAAAGGTGTATAGACTGTACAATAGGATACCACAAAGGAAGCACATTAGTCTCTGCTAAAATTCCTAGCAGATGCCTAAGAACTCTGAAGCATGTGCCTTAACTAATTTATATATATTTTAATAAATATTTCCCCCAAACTACACAAGTGAGAACATCCTCCGTGTGGGTGGGCCCATGAGGCCACGTAGGAGCCCCATTACAGTCAAGTGGACTCCATGTGGGCAGAAGGGTTCATCCACACCGATATAGTTGCAGGATTTGGGCCTTACTCTTTAAGGTCTTGGCCCTGCTGTTCAGTAGACCAGACAGAGAACAATGTCTGAAATCTGGCACACTTCATTAGCTTTTATTTGCCGAAGTTTTAACTCTGGGGTTTCTATGAGGTTTCAGAATTTCTGTCAAGTATAATATTTGTTTTAGGACATTCGCTGATCACTCCTGAAACACAACTTTTAACCCCCCGTGCCCGCCTTTTTTAATAACTGTTTGCTTAGGAATAAGCTTGTGAATTGTGCCTGGAATAGAATCAGTGTCTACACAGTTTGAGAGCACACCCTGCTGGGTACGTACACTGCTTCAGGGTTTACACTGCTGAGGGCTCTCAGCACTCCTTTTTCTGCCTGAATGTTTATACTCTAATGAAAAAGCAGTGGCTCAGGAACCGTTTATAAATGTGGGAAATTGACACTGGTTTAGTAATGACTTGATTATACAAGACCTAATGGAAAAAAGGGTACCCAGTACAATAACTGGCAGAAGGACAAAAGAAAATGCCTGCATACATCCACATTCTGTTGTGGGGAGCGGTTTCAGTATTGCCAACTCTTCCAACTTTATTGGGAATCTCATATTTGGTTTTGAGCTCATCGAATACTGTGATTACGTGAGAATCTCAGCTTTCATTTAAAAATAAACTCAAAAGTTTCTAGACGTCATGATTGCAAAGAGCAGTTTGAAAATGTGACTCAGGTGAACTCCAAAGGTTCAAAAGCCAGATAGTAAATATAGTAAAAGTGGTTTTATCTGGCACTTCACCAGCCGGAAAGCTCTATAAACCGACATTTCTGATCTTCATTGAAATGCTGGTTTATAAGCTGGTTGGCAAGGGGCCAGCATGGGGTTGGGTTGCTGGAGGGTGCTAGCAATGCAGCTCCCATTGCCTGGAAATCCCAGCCAATGGGAGCTCCCAGGGCAGTACCTGCACGCAGAGGCAGAGCGCAGAGCTGCCTGCCACGCCTCCACCTAGGAGCAGCTGGGACAGGTGGCTGCTTGTGGGGAGCTACTCAAGATGAGCAGCTCCTGGATCCGGCAGCCCGAACTCCCAAACCCCAACCTGCTGCCCAAGCTTCCTTCCACACCCAAACTCCCTTCCAGAGCCCATGCGCCACACCCCCACCCAAACCCCAATCCCCACACTCTTCGTTAACTGGAATTTTTCCACTTACCAGCATCCCCTAGCTCCCCCACATGCCATATACAACAGCTTTTACTGTAAAAATATATAAATTATTTCATAAAATCCTCACAGTTATTAAACTGATCTCATTATTTTTGAACACTTGTGGTTGGAAATACTATCGTTTCCTAAAAATCACTGCTATGAAGCGCAGAGTTTTTCCTTCCCCAAAATAAAACTGTCTCAGTTCCGATTCTAGGGCAGGAACCTATACAAGAACAAACGTATGAATAGTTGAGCAAATGGTTACTAGACAGCAGTATGCATCCTACCAGATGACAACAGGGTATTTCACGGTCTGGTGACTGGTATTCTAGTCCCCCTTAACCAACCTATTCACGTCCTTCACCAGGATCCCACTGAAATTAATGGGAATTTTGATTAAATCCTCAATTAAACTTTCCTTTGGTTTCACCTGCAAATTTCAGATTCTAATCTGAATTCAACTCAGATTCAAATTTAAAGTAATGATTGCTTGAAATAGCAGAGTTTCACTTGATTCTATGCAAACAAAGTGATTCATTAATTGTGAAAATAAACAGATGCACAGAGCTGCTCTCCTCCCCTGTGACATACATTAGGCAAAAACTGGCTCTAGATACAACTTAATTTTAATAGAGCTTGACAAATTTTAAAGTCTGATGTTACATCATTTGCTACTGTAACCCTAGCATTCTATATTCCCTCAACTTTATATATAATATGCTGCACATGTTATTTAATGGAAAACAGATATTGTAATAAGCAATCACAATAAATGGAAGCAGGGTTTTCTGAAGCTGGGGGTGTGTTTACCTGAGGGGGAGCATCACAAAAACAAACCAGCAAAAAAACCCTAGCTGGGATGAGATGGTGAAAGTGGGAGCAGACAGACCTCTCAGTTGTCTTCTAGAGAGTCTCAGATTTGTTTTTTTAAAATGTAACTCCCTACCTCCTATAATTGTGAAAGTAATCTTTGAAAATGTGAGTCACATGGAACTGACACCTGAATATCTGCCTGAGTTTGCAGATAGCCTGAAACAATCATTCTGAAGTGTGAATAGCTCCAACTCCTCAATGAGTTTAACCCAGATGTTAATGATAATACATGAAAACGGAAACTATGTTACTATTCCACTGTTTATCAAACCATGCAGAAAGGGAGATGAATGATGATTCTGAAAGTTTCTGTTTATGTAATCTATTCTAAATGATTGTTCACACTGGGTAGGGCTCTAACATCACATGGGCAGGACGACTGTAGAGGTAGCAGTTGGTTTCATTTTTCTGAAGGGCAGGCTCATCTTTCAAAAGAACTACTATCAGACAGCACCACAATCTGCATTTCAGTCCTCCTTGTTAACCTTCATGTTCATGAATACATTTTATTTTTGGTTTGGGGTAAAAAAAAAAAAAAAATCAACAGACATTGTGGGCTCATAAGATGATGTACAAAATATAAAATCCATAATCTTAGGGCTTATCTTCACTACTATGCTAAATCGGCACCACCGTACTGATGCAGTGGCCTTTATATAATGCGCCTTCACTAGACGCATTATGTCGATGGGAGAGTGCTCTCCCGCTGACATAATTACTTCACCTCAGTGAGAGGTGGAAGCTATGCTGGCGGGAGAGCGTCTCCCACAGACAAACTGGTGTCTACACTGCACTAAGTTAATGCAAGTTACGCCAATCAGGGCTAGTGTTCCCTCTAATTTTTACCACCCAAGTGCAGAATGAATTTTGTTATGTTTGACACATCACTTCCATATTGGTGCACATAAAATTCATGCAGCGGAGGTGAGGCCAAGAGATTCGGAGCGTGGGAGGGAGCTCAGGGCTTGGGTGGAGGGTTAGGGTATTATGGGAAAGGAGGGCTCCAGCCGGGGGTGCAGGCTCTGGAGTAGGGCGATGGATGAGGGGCTTAGGGCTGGAGAAAAAGGGTTTAGGTGTGCAGGCTCTGGGGTAGGGCTGGGGATGAGGAGTTTAGGGTACATGCTGTCCTGGGGCTGTGACAGGGGGAGAGGGAGAGAGAAGAAACACTCCACCCAGTTCTCTTCCCCCACATCAGCATGTGGGCGGGGCTGCAAGAGGAGTGTTTCCTCCGGCCGCGCAGATCCAGGTTAAGGTTGCGAGAGAGGAATCCCCCCGCAGCCTGAGTGCCTGCACAGTGCTTAATAGGCTGCTGTTCAGGGCATGGTTTTTTCACCATGAGCAACGTGATTTACATCAAGTTAAGTGGTGATGGTGTAGACAAGCCCCTAGTATTCGAAGACCTGCTTCTCCATCCTTTATCACAATAAGTCCTAACTCTGCCTTTAAAAACCTCAGGTTATTTTTTTACAGTTAATTTAAGGTGACACTGTGAAAAGTGATGTTTAGCAGTTACCTCTACATAAAATACATGCTGAAAATACATCATGATTTGAAATACAGTTCCAATAAGAAACCCTTTCACATATTATAATCAAACTACTGATTCTTGTTTTTAATTTCATTTTCAGTCTATTTCTGTCTCTTTTAAACAATGTTTACCATTTTCTGCACACCAGATTTTTCGTCTCAAAGCTGTGATTGTGTAATTAACCTTTCTGACAATTGGAGGCAGAAAAAAGCGCCTGAATTTCCAGATGTGACACGCTGGTACATTCTGCATTATTGCTAATGGCAGAAATTCAGAACATGCTCCCTGCAGAAGACTAAAGGAACAGGGCCCTGTTAGAAAAGTGTCTGACAGAGAGCATGCAGCTGACCATTAGATCACCCTGTTTTACTTACAAAGCACAAGCCATTTCGGACACTCATTTATTAAACAAAAGGTAGCATTCATGTTCAACAACAACACTTGACGCACAGCAGCACAAGTGGCAGCACACAAGAAAGTGCTCGGAGGGATTCCCTTTCCAGGCTATGAGCTCATCCCATCCATGCTACTGTTTTCTCATCCAACTGCTAGGACTCCTACAGAATCCAGTTTTCTTCTTCAGCGGACCTCTAAGAGCTGTGGGAATCTCCCCAATTTTCTCTTTTGTGCCCCAGTCTCCCTTTCACAACAACTACCACCCTTATGGCAGGATCCCTCCACTGTCACCTATGCCATTCTCCCAGTTGGATAGAGGGGTTTCCTAAGAGCAAGGACAGACATTCTTGCCCTCCTCTTGAAAAGCCTTGCAGAATGTTCTGCTCCCAACCCTTCCAGCCTCGGACCAGAAGAGACCTCCTGGCTCATCAAGTCCAGTCTTTACTCAAACAGGTGCTCTGTTATATAATCCTGACGGGATTATGCTTTAGAATTAAACCAGAATCTGTTGGGGTTTCATTCGCTTTGTCGACTTATGTTCGCTAATGCACAGATTCATTTAAGAAAGCAACATGCAGCATGGACAAGCCTGCAGATACTTTTCCACATTTGAGAACAGGACAACAATTGTACTTTCTATATCTCAGAGCAATTTAAAAAATCCCAAAGTACAAAACCTCTGGGCTCTAATCCTTTTTTATTATGGTCTTCCAATAGGTATTCATCGCAGAAAGCAGTTTACTGTTACATAGCAACCCATGTCAAATCCCAGCAACTGGAGACAGAACATTTATGCCATTTAAAAAAATAACTGCAGTTGGAATCTGTCTAAAATTAAATTGCATCAGAAGGTTTCACTAGTTTCAATGATTTACAGAGCCAGATTCTGTTCTCTGGTGTAAATCTGGATTAAACAATGTCACCTTAAATATGACATTGAATGTCACTTTAAATATGAACAATTTTTACTTACTCGGCAATCCCTCTGTAGTGTTTTCATCAGTGCACTGTAGGTTTCTGAATCAAAATACAGTCCTTCGTGCATCTCTTGCAAGAAGTCCAAGTCTTTAAACGTGGGGTTGGACTTCTCCCTTTCTTTTCTTGATGCTCTCCGCTTATAAGTAGAACCTTTCAAGTCATATGTGAAATGCATTTTCATTGCCCGAGGCAAAACATTGTTCATCACAACGATTCTGATGTTAATGCCCCCCGACTGAAAACAGTATAGTCCATAAAATTTTGGTAAGAGAGTCCTTGGATTCTGGTTCAAATTCTAAAAAAAAGTTAAAATAGATGTTTATAAACATCCACATATTAGAGGGGTTTTCACACTTAAGCATATTACCATTGATAAAGGGGTGTATTAGTTTAGATTATAAACAATTTCTTTGACCAGTCAATCATTCTCTCCATCCCACTGGGCCCAAACTTGAAAAAACTAGCACAACCCAGGAGAAGAGACTATGTTTAAATTAAATTGAGGGATCTGGGTGACAAAAGTGTCAGGGCCAAAATCAAAGAAAGGCCCAGGACATCCCAAAAGCCAGGCCATATCTCCCTATTCCGGGGAGTAGAAGGAAGAGACATGGCCTTTTTATTTTGGTAAATGCTTGTGTGTATAGTTGTTAACTTTGTGATTGGTTAGTTCACAAAAACAAAGCAGAAAAGTCTTTGTAATGTGTACTTGTATGATGGACAACTCAGACATAAATCAAACAGATTATAAAGAGCAATAACAGACAACCAGCTAGGATATATTTTCTGAGTCTCTGAATGAGTCTCTTTATACAAACATTAAAACTCACAGTTACTTTATATTAACCTAATACCACCACCATCAGATAATTACTGTAAATTTCAAAGAAATATGTCCAAGTGTGAATTATTTTTTTTGAAAGGGGGTTGGAAGGATGGGGACACATCTGTTCACTACAGGCCCCATCCTGCAAGGTGCTGACCATCACCTGAGCGATGTTGAGGGGCTTCTCTTCATGGGAGCTCAGTAGCTGTCAGGAAGAATGCAGCCTCTTGCAGGATTTAGTCCTATTTGTTTCTGATGGTCAGTTTATTCACTTTGCTAACAATTGGCCCATATTAAAGAGACAGTCAATTTAGTTGAAGCCCCAAAATATATATATATATAAAATATTTTTAAAGAAGTTATAAGAATAGATATTTTTTTCAACAAAATGTTGTGCTAATATAGGAAAACCCAAGATTAATGCAGTATAAAAACTGAAGGGAAATTGACCAGTCTACTTTCTTTGGCCCCTTTCAATTAAAGGAAAAGGGCAAATAAACATAAATGAAGACAAATAAATTAGACTTTTAAAAGTTCTTTCCATTTTAATACTAAATTATTGGGAACAAAGTTAAGGATTATATTAAAATGTAACCATCTTGATAGTGTCCCTTTAGCACTTATGTAACAGTGATCTTGACTTTTAGGTTAAATTACTTTTTGCTGGTGAGTGCATGCCCACAAAGATGTTCTTTTTTCAAGTGCAAGATATATAAAAATATTAAGATAAACATTAAATACAAATAAATAAAAATACTGGAAGACAATGAATGCAATTATTCAGAAATAAAAGGAGATGTGAAATATGAAGGATATGGAAAATGTATTGGAGTAGAAAAATTAATGATCCACAGTTACTCACCATGTAGTAACCTGGTAACAGCTTCTGAAGAAACTCAGCCTCTTTGTGTTGAACTGTTTTGATGATGAACTCATCATCACTAGTTACAAAAAATAAAGACCCGCTGGCACCAGGGTTGGATAATTCTATTAAAGGCTCACTGCAGATTGAATACTGAAACAAAGACAAAATGGAGTTTGCACCCAATACAGGTGGTTTTCAACATTTTTTTTTTTAAAAAAAAAAAGAATGGCTGGTACAAAGGGAGTGGGGGCAGTAAGGAAGATGGTTAAAGTTCCTCGATTCTCAAGCTGCCACAGCCCCTGCATAAGTTAGAATAAACAGGTGATCATACAACAGTTAAGAAGTGGAAGAGCATGGACATGTTCCATGACCCCCAACATTATGATGAGGAGGTAGCCTTCTGCCTCAAGAATATATACTGCATTTAGCCTTTTCATTAGATAAAAAGTAAAAGATAGAATACTTTTAACTGATGGGAATCAGATGTCCTATATGGGAAAAATAGAAAGTTTATATAATTCACATTTCATGTCCCCATTCAACCCTCTGAGTATCCATCTCCTATCCAAACCCAATAATTGTGGGATTTTCATTTGTAATAAACTGAAGAATGGGATAAATATGCTAATAAAAAATATCTATGTTAAGAATCTCTTTTCCTCTATTTAAATAAGCAGGCATAGTTAAGATCAATAACTTCATACACATTGAAATTGTAGCACAGTAACATTAATAAGGGAGTGTCCCACAAATAAACTATACTTAAAACAAGATGAGTTTTAAACTCTTTATGTACCAGAGGAATCATTCTTAAAATAGCAGCATGTTTTCTGGTCTTTTTACAACTGCAAAAGTGGCTGTTCCTCAAACTAGTTGCCCTTTCCACCAGGAATATAAAAAAAAAAAATTTTTTTAAAATAATAAGTGCTTGTAAAGGACTGAGTTTCATTATAAGAAATCCTTGTTTTATAAACCAAAACCAGGTACTATTGAATTCAAAAGGAGTTCTGTTATGGATTTCAGTGGGACGAAGATTTGGTCCTACAGACATCAGTAGATGACGCTGTGGAGCAGAGATGCCCAAGAACAAGGGGCAGAAGTAGGGAGAGGAAGGGAAGGGAATAACAAGAAGTATGCTTAGGGGAAAATATAGTTTGAAAAATGAACGCTTGCTCTGAGTTCAAATGTTTCACCGTGTAGTATATATTTTTAAAAAGATAATGCATCAAATTTTCACTTTCATTTTAGTAAACGTTACACTATACACTTTTGAATCAAGAGTGTCTTTACATTGTGTTACTATCCACATTTCTAGCCCATCCTACCAACATATGCAGCCTCAATAGTGAAAAGTATTATTGCTACGAGATTTTGAAGCGTATTTGGAATAATATAATAAATTAATTATTGCAATAAAATAGGGTTGATCTATAATGAAAAAACCACAAATCCAGGATTATGTGTTATGAGACAAGGATCTGATTTTATCCTTGGGTTTGTTTTTTTTGGGGGGGAGGGGAAAAAAAAAAAGCTTATCCCACAAAGTTTTGCTCAACCAAACCTTGAGCCTTTTGCTCAAGACTTAAAAAAGAAAGATAAATAGTTTTTGATCAACACATTGACATGCTGAATACCCATGTTTTGTATATTTTCCAGCCACCATTTATTTATACAAGCTGTTCAAATTTATTTTTCCCCTTCTCCCTGCTTCCTGCAGTGCTTCCATACTGTACCATTTGGAAGAAGGCAAAGCTACAACAGCTGTGCCCCGCCAATGCAAATTAACCGTGTAAACCTACTTAGTGTTGCTGAGATACTTTTCATTCCATTTCTCCCCTCCCCCTCTCTCTTTAACAGGAACCAGTATAAAAGAGCAATCCCACTGTTTTCAATTGCTGTATTGCAGCCTGAAAAGAAACGGTTTAAGACAATAGAATTTTGGATAATGTCCTGTATAGTGGACAGGGGCTGGGGTAATAGATTATGAATGGGAAGACTGATTTTATTCTCAACTGATTTTAATTGAAAAAATCCAATTCCTTTAGAAGCAAATAACGTAGTAGCCAGGAAAAAACCACTGTAGCACTTTCCAAAAATACAGAAGATGGTTCAGGTACTCATTCTGGCTTAACACTGTGCATGTTATAATTAGAGAGAAGATGGTCAAAGTCTGGATTGGTTTAAAACAAATTCAGGGCTGAGTATATGACAGGAGCAAAATCTCAAGAGATATTCTCATTAAATTTCTGTCATTTTTTGTAAAGGATTTCAATCATATCCAAACTGGAAAAACTGGATTTCAGCCTACCACCGGCCAGTAGTTTCTGATTTCAGGATTACAATCCAAAATGCCCTGGAATTCAAGGTTCCACTTATGGTCTCTCTCTCAGAGAGGTGAATAAATCAAAAGGCTATAAAAATGAAATACTGCCAACAGTGGTGATTTGCCCCAGGTACAAGTGTTGGTGGCTAGCCAGAGGGGAAGTTGAACTAGTACAAATCTATAAGCCACAAATTCTACTGGTGTAGTTTACTGCTGCTTGAAACTGGCTTCAGTTGCACTGGTACAAATTGGTTGTGACAGCTTTCCCTGTCTGCACTGAGGTAGTTTCTCTGGTGGCCAGCCACTCCTGGCTGAAATCCACAGTGTAGACAAGACCTAAGAGTATAGTGTCTCCAGAACAATCTTTTAAAAAGAACAGGGCAAGACAGGTTTCCCTTTAGATGAGGGGTGGGCAAACATTTTGGCCCGAGGGCCCCATTGGGGTTCAAACTTGTATGGAGGGTCAGGTAGGGAAGGCTGTGCCTCCTCAAACAGCCTGGCCCCACCCCCTATCTGACCCTTCCCACTTCCTGCCCCAACTGCCCCCCTCAGAACCTCCAACCCATCCACCACCACCCCAGTCCTTGTCCCCTGACTACTCCCTCCAGAGACCACTCTGCCCCTAATCACCCCCCAGGACCCACCACTCTGCCCCAATCATCCCCCAGGACACACTCCTTATCCAACCACCCAGCTCCCTGTCGCCTGACTGTCCCAACCTCTAGTCACACCCTGCCCCCTGACAGACCCCCTGGGACTTCCATGCCCTGTCCACCCCAGTCCACCCCATTCCCTGTCCCCTGACTGCCCCCCTTGACCCTCTGGCCCTTATCCAACCCCCCGTCCCAGCCCCCTTACCATGCCGCTCAGAACAGCGAGTCTGGCCTGGAGCAAAACATGCTGCCGAGCGGATCTGCTGGAGCATGCAGCCCCGCCCCCCCAGAGCGTTGCTTGCGCTGAGGCTTGGGGGGCAGCAGAGGGGGAGCTCGAGGGGCCAGACAGAATTGGCCCATTGGCCATAGTTTGCTCACCCCTGCCTTAGACTTTAAGGTCAGAAGGGACCACCATGATCATCAAATCTGACCTTTTGCACATTGCAAGTAACAAAATCTCACCCAACCACTCCTGAAATAGACCCCTATTTCTGGCTGAGTTACTGAAGTCCTCAAATCATGGTTTAAAGAATGAACAGAGACTTCACCATTTACACCAGTTTAAACCTGCAAGTTACCCATGCCACAGGGGAAGGCAAAATCCTCACCAAGGTCTCCGCCAATCTGACCCATTGGAAAATTCCTTTCCAAACCCAAATATGGCTATTCAGTTGAAGTATTATATACACAAGCCTTTGTGAAACCTAAAGCCCAACAAGTATTTCCATGTAACTAATACAAAACCCAATGGAAAGTTTTACTTTAATTTGAAGGTAGGATCGGTGTAAGGCACCCAAGCACTAGCATAATGCTCCTGTGTTCGGGTTGCCAACACTGCAGAACAATATTTTTATTTTAAAAACTAACTAGGTTAGTTTCACAGTCCAAGATGAGAGAAATATATGAACATAAACTGGATAGAGAAGGCCTAGAAATTGTGATTCTTTTATTAAACTAATTTTGGTGTGTGTTTCACTTAAAATAATTGACAAATAGCTTATTAAAATTCTTTCAGAAGTAAAAGATCTCAGTGGTTAACGCAAGTAAATATATTTGTAAAAAATGCATTATTTTTTTAAATCCTACATTGGACCTGCGAAAAGCTGCTGGGCCTCCATATTGGAGGGACCCATAGCTCTGAAGTGAACTGGCCACTTGAAAAAGGATCTAATCTTGTCCTCTCAATGAACGGGGAAGACATCCTACACAGACCCCCTCACAACCTTGCCAACAGTAGATCTGTAGGGGGAGGAAGATCTTGGACCATCCTCTTTTTGACAGTGTTGGTCCCCACAGGGTAGAAGGTCAGACCTGCCTACCTAACAGCAAGGTTGTTATATTTTCACATTTTAGCATGTGCATGTGACACACGCACAGTATGAGTAGGGCCCTAACAAATTCACGGCCGTGAAATACGCATCATGGACCATGAAATCTGGTCTTTTGTCTGCCTTTACCTTAGACCAGCGGTCGCCAACCGGTGGTCCGCGGACCACTGGTGGTCCGCAAGAAAAATTGGGTGGTCCGCGGAGCCGTAGCCGGAGGAGAGGGGCGGGGTCAGTAAGAGGCGGGGGGGGAGGAGAGCGGAGGCGGAGCCGGCGCAGGAGGCGAGGCGAGGCAAGCCGAGTGGGGGAGGAAAGTGCGGCAGGAGGTGAGCGGGGGAGGAGAGGGCGGGGTGTGTGTGTGTGAGCCGCGCTGCTGGAGCCGGGGGGTGTGGGGGGGAGCCGCGCCGCTGGAGCCGGGGTGTGTGTGTGTGTGAGAGCCGCGCTGCTGGAGCCGGGGGGAGGGAAGCCGCGCCGTTGGAGCCGGGGTGTGTGTGTGTGTGTGTGAGCCACGCTGCTGGAGCGGGGGGGGGGGGGGGGAGGCAAGCCAAGCCGCGCCGCGCCGCTGGAGCCGGGGTGTGTGTGTGTGTGTGAGCCGCGCCGCTGGAGCCGGGGTGTGTGTGTGTGTGTGTGAGCCGCGCCGCTGGAGCCGGGGTGTGTGTGTGTGTGTGAGCCGCGCCGCTGGAGCCGGGGTGTGTGTGTGTGTGTGTGAGCCGCGCCGCTGGAGCCGGGGTGTGTGTGTGTGTGTGTGAGCCGCGCCGCTGGAGCCGGGGTGGGTGTGTGTGTGAGCCGCGCTGCTGGAGCTGGGGGGAGGGAAGCCGCGCCGTTGGAGCCGGGGTGGGTGTGTGTGTGAGCCGCGCTGCTGGAGCCGGGGGGGGGGGGGGGGGAAGCCGCGCCGCTGGAGCCGGGGTGGGTGTGTGTGTGAGCCGCGCCGCTGGAGCGGGGGGGGGAGGGGGAGCTGCGCTGCTGGAGCCGCCCCCCCCCCAGTCGAGCGCGGGGGGGGGGGCAGTCGAGCCGGGGGGGCCGCGGGGCCGCGCCAAGCAACTTTAGTGGTCCGTGAGGACCAAAAGGTTGGCGACCACTGCCTTAGACTATACAGATTTCACAAGGGGAGACCAGCATTTCTCAAACTTGGGGTCCTGACCCAAAAGGGAATTTCAGAGGGGTCACAAGGTTATTTTAGGAGGATTACAGTATTGCCACCCTTACTTCTGTGCTGCTTTCAGATGGGTGGCTGGAGAGCAGTGACTGCTGGCTGGGTGCCCAGCTCTGAAGGTAGCACCACACTAACAGCAGCGCAGAAGTAAAGGTAGCAACACCATACCATGCCACCCTTACTACTTTGCTGCTGCCATCAGAGCTGGGCAGCTGAAGAGTGGCAGACGCTGACTGAGGGCCCAGCTCTGCAGGCAGCAGCGCAGAAGTAAGGGTGGCAATACCTTACCATGCCATGCTTACTTCTGCAGTGGCTCTGCCTTCAAAGCCGGGCTCTCCAGCTGCCCAGCTCTCAAGGTAGTACCACCATCAGCAGCAGTGCAGAAATAAGTGTAGCGGTAACCAAACCCCCTCTATAATAACCTTGCAACCACTCCACAACTCCTATTTGGGTCAGGAACCCTGCAATTCCAAACACTGAAATTTCAGATTTAAATAGCTGAAATCATGAAATTTACTATTTCAAAAATCCTATGACCATGAGATTGGCCATAATGGACTGTGAATTTGGTAGGGCCTTAAGTATGATTAATAAGGGCTTGTCTACACTTTAAATGATACAGCGGCACAGTTCCAGCAGCGTCGCCGTAGCTTTTCAAAGCGGATCCTACCTATGCCTAAGGGAGTGGGGGCTCCTCCCTGAGAGGCAGTAACTAGGTCAAGAGAAGAATTCTGAGTTACTCTGCTGGGCTGACCTAACGTTTTAGTGTAGACCAGGCCTAAGATTGCCAAAAAAAAAAAAAAAAAAAAAAAAGGAACAGAACAGAGAGTAGCCTTTACAAGGGTATCAATGTCTTTATCAGGTCATCTCTTTTTCCATGTCAAGGTTAGAACACATGTATGGTAAACACCATTTTCTTGTGAAGTACATAAATAAGGCAGTTAGCATAGGAGAGCACGCAATTAGAATTCAATTAGCAATATCCACATGAGTTTTTAAATCTAATTATAATATTTGTGTAGAGATAATTACCTGAACTAGCAGCAATACCCTAGGTATTAAACTATCAATTAACATGGCAGGTTTTGTAGGAATCACTTACAAGCTAGAGAATTAAAAAAAGTTTTGCCAAAAGTTAAATTTATACACCAGTTACAAAACCTAAAAACTTCTACTCCTCTTTCAAGCATCATTAACCATCCCACTCCTCTGACATGGAACTAGAATAGTGTTCACATCACAAGTTGGTTTGTTTTTTGTAGTTTATGGAAAAATTACAAATTCTTACCAAATAATCGTCAGGCTTGATACCAAAAAGTTCTCTGAAATAACGGAAAGCTAGAGGAGCGTAGGTCTTAAATCTGAAGTCAGGGTAATGATGAGCAGGGGTCAAATTACTGCCTTCGCTGCATCGAAAAGACAAATAAAGAAAACAGCAAATATTACCAGACTTTAAAAAACAAAACAAACAAACCCTTTCTTTTTGCAGCTAGTTTTCCTTTAATACCTCCCACCATGCCATCCTGAAACAAAAGTCACACAAAGGAGTTTGAAATAATGTAGAATCAAATGTCAATATAAAAGTGGTGCCAGGAAAACAGCAGTCTTGTATCATCTCCTCACCCCCAGGGAAGTAACCATTATCGTCATCAGTCACACCATCCACTGTTTAAGGTAGTTATTTATACCAGCATCTCAGCTTTCCATATCTCTTCAGTGTTACTCTCTTTTGCAAAGTAGGTCCTCTGACTCCCTCAACACGATAACTTTTTAGTTTACAATCAATTACTTGCATGATTGGCTCTATACCTGGTTTTGGATGTGCAGGACAGGCAGTAAAAAAAATCCTCTGTTAATTACTATGCTCAGCTAAAAATGTTATCCCCCTACTACAAGTGCAGGCTGGCACATGACTGTGCACTGAACTGGTTAAAAGAAAAAAAATTTCAGTGTGAACAGAGTACCCTAAACATGACCATGTTATTGGATTGGCTGTTCCATGGCCCCCGCCTTCCCTCCAGCCACAAAAAAACAAAGAAAACCCCACCTTTCTTGGGCAGGACATCCAGAGTGCATTGCCCCATGTATTATGATTCGTCTCTAGATGCATGTCCTGTGGGAATTCTATCCCATGCTAAGTGACTGTGGGATAGCTGCCCAGATGCACTGATACAAGATGTGTTTCAGCAGCATAGGAGGATGTGTACCCAGACAGTGATGGCTGACAGCTGCTGTGTTAACACAAACTGAACTGTGTAACTTGTAACCAGATACAAAATAGCAGATAAAAGTTGTAATGCAGAAGGGTCTAGGACACAATTCTCTAATTTGATCATTTCAATCATACATCATGTATCCAAAGTTCACTTACCTCTGCATAAATTTGTTTACAGTAGAAATATCTAACATAAAAAAAAGTATTAAAAGCTAGTAATAAATGTACAGGTATGGCACATTTAACATACACGATTTCTGCTTTACACGGTTGGCAAAAAAAAAACCCCAAAACTGAAAAATAAAAATGTTAAAACTTTCTGTAGGGTGGGTGATTTCGCCCACCATTGAACTCAATGGGTTTCGGCTATACGCAGTTCCCACTTTACGCAGTAACTGCAGAACGGAACCCTCGCGCAAGATGAGACATGCGTGTAAGTATGTGAACATCTGATTTTTTATATTTCTATACCAGAAATGAAATAGATGACCTCAAATATATTCCGAATATATGCACTGAAACATATTCATAACATATTGTGATAGAAGAAATTTATCCAGCTCATCTACATCTATCTTTTATTATCAGGCAAAAATAGAAAACTGAAGTTAACTTAATTGTGTGAGCTGGAAAAAAAGTTCTGAGCTTCCATAAAACTGGCCTCAAACTATCCAGCATATCAAGGGATAAAAGAACTGATGAAACTACAGGCTAAAATTACTGCATTAGAGAAGGTAACAGAGTCCTGTGGCACCTTAAAGACTAACTATAAAGTATAGAAACATAAGCTTTCATGGGCTAATACCCACTTCATCGGATGCAAGCAGAAAACTCTCTATCTACCTATTCTCTACCCCTGATTGCTAGCTACTAATAAAAATTGCTTTTCTCCAAATGAACTATACTGTAGATTTTATGGGATGTGCACCATAAACTGTCAGATACAAAATCAATTCCATTAATCTGTTCGTTGCTCCTAAAATGGCATCGCAAAGGGAAATCAAGAGATAAAGGTGGAACTGGTAGCACTGCTTATAGTTAGGATTGCCTGAGACCAGCAATTATATGGCCCTATTTTCCAATAGCTATAACTTTGCCAAACTAACTGTTTGGGTTGAAACTGTCCAAGCTCCGTGTATGCCTATACCTAATCTTTTGGGGGAAATGTTTAATCAAAAAATGGTTCCCAATTATAAGATTAGGGAAAAACTAAAGTGTTTTGCCCAGGTTAAAAACTTTTACCACAATTTCATAAGGAAGCTCCAGTGCCTCTATGCTTTGGGCAGAAATTTGAAATAAGGCAGGGGCATTGCCCTGATATTGGGGATGGGCTTTTTGCTGTTCTTATGTGAGACTTCCCAAATTTGGCCAGGTGTAAGCCTTTGAAAAAGTCAGACATGGGCAGCAGAGACACATTAGAGTCTAGCAGCTACATTTTCCAAAGATTCCATCTGCATTGAGCACGGTCCAGCCCAGGCCTAGAGGGGCTGAGCAGGACAACTCAGGTACGTCAGGTACTTGAATGGAGAGCTGGGAGACTGTCTAAGGCAGACACAAAAAGGGGCAAAAGCTGGACTGGTGGTGGTGATGGTAAGTAGCAGCAGAAGAGGAAGTTGATTGGAACAAGACCAAGTCAGTGAGGGGATTCTAGTTGTAGGGGGTCTGCATGGGAGAAAGCACACAGACAAGAGAGCTTTCTAATATCCAGTGTGTTCTATATGCCAAGGTTAGTCATGCAGCACTGGTAAGTGAAAAGTGATTAACTGAGTCTCAGTAATCAGGGTGGTAGCCGTGTTAGTCTGGAATAGCAGAGTTAACAAAGTCCTGTGGCACCTTAAAGACTAACTATAAAGTTTTGAAGCATGAGCTTTCGTGGGCTAATACCCACTTCGTCGGATGCAAGCAGTAGAAGTGTTCACAAACAGGCAGTTATAGAAAAGTAGGTAAGAGCCAGGTGGGAGGTGAAAAGGTTAGTCCAATTAAGCTGAGCCAGCTTGTTATCTCCGATCAGGGAGTGTGGATTATTCGTCTAGCATTTGAATGGGGTCTGTGGACATGGAGAGATGAGAAACAATGCCTGTAATGAGCCAACCATTGTAGATCCCGGTTCAATCCCAAAGTGTGTGTGCCGAATTTGCAAATGAATTGAAGCTCTGCAGTCTCTCTTTGCAGTCTGGATCTGAAGTTCCCTTTCTGCAGAATGGTGAGTCTCAGTAGTGGCCACAGTTTTTATTTCACTTCCTCAAATGACAAAAGAAATTTTAACATCTTAGAGTGTCCCTGCTGATCCATTTTCCTCTTCAGAGAGCTGTGTATAGGATTCTGTTTGTGAAATGTGTCTTCACTTTCAAACTGAGAGGCTTCTTTTTAGGTTATGCACATGGGTTACTTGATCACTAATAGAGAGATATCTCTTTAAGAGCTCTATTGGGCAAGGGGGGAGGGGGGAAGCAGAAGAGAGAAGGAACGAGTTCTGTCTTGGTCATTGTGCATTTGTCTAGCAATAAACCACCCTGCCCCAGCATCAGGGCAGGGCTGTGCAGCCATGGCTGGCCTGTGAAGGGCTGTGGGCTGTGATGATTCACTGGGCCCCTTGGATCTAGCTACCCTCTGAGTGAGTAGCAGCTGTACCCTGTCACCAACCTTCTCCCTGGCCTGTTCTCTGTGACCCAACACATTCTGCCTGGCCAGCAGATGGGGTGCGAGTAAGCAGCACGTGCACCAATAAATGTGATCAGCGTGGTTTTATATTTTAAAAAATCTGTATTCGGTTTAGACTTGCGTGTTTTATTTTATTTTTCTTGGTAATTCCCTTTGTTCTATCCGTTAGACCTTACAACCACTTAAATTCTACTTTTTGTATTTAATAAAATCACTTTTTACTTATTAATTAAAAATACAATTAGCTCTCCATGCTCGGCAGTTTCTGGAATCGGTGTGATAGTTTTGGGAACGATTACTCGACTCGGATTCCCTGAAGGCGTGCACCGTATGGGCTGGGAGAAGGTGAGCCTCAGGAGCAGAAAGCAAGTTGTTTTTCCTAACTCAAACATTTCGCAGCAGGGTTTTAAAAAAAAAAATCTATATACTTAACTGAGTGGTTGGTTAATTGGTTAGCTGACTAGCTAATGAGAGATTTCAGCAAGAGGAGGAGGAAGAGTGTGTATGGATTCCAGCTGAAAATGGAGGAAAGATGTTGCTTTTGACTCACCTGACTGCATAGATTTGATGATCAAAAACTCAGACTCAGGTGAACTCAACCAAAGCCTTTAGGAAATTAGAGTTTCTTCTCACTGTATTTCTGTGGGGACTGACGTGTTTAGATTTAATTTGGTTTATTTATTTAATTTGTTTATGTGCAACTATGAAGAAACTGTATGTGGCTTATAAAGTAGCCATGTTATGCTGTAGACATTAAATTGTAGTTATTTATTATGTTCCTTTATCATAAGATTTTATAAACTTAAGAATTAAAGTTCATTCCTTTTGGACCTGAATATGGCAAGGCTGACCCTGTGTAATCTTTGCTGAAAATATTCAGTGACTGTATTCTGGGTCTCCATGTGTTTTTCTATGGGAGTTGGGGGGGAGGAGAGTTAGCTACTGGAGAAGGGCAATGAAGTAAACACTAGCCCACTCCAAAGGTTCCAACAATGCAACTTTATGAAGTTGTCAATAATTTAAAAATACAATATACCCCCCCCTGCAAGAGAGCATCTACACCAGAAAATTTGGGCCAGATTTGTGACGGTATGCAATACTAGTTAGATGACAAAGTGCTTTTGAAAACCTCACAAATGCATCTGTCTGCATCTTTAAATAAGTTTGAAAAATCTGGCTTTGTGGCCATTTTTCAGCATCTGCAGGGTCTGATGGTATGGTGATAAATAAAGCTTATGCCCTCTCTACAGCAGAGCTCACACCAGCACTGATACAGCTTTATCCGTGTTGGAAAATTCCTGCTCATTTTTCTAAGATAGATGAAACCCAAGAGCATGAGCTACTTCAGACACAAATTAAGGGCTTGTCTGCACAGGGAAATTGACCAGCACAGATATTCCAGAATAACTCTCTCTGAACCTGTATTTTGGACTAAAAGTGACTAATTTCAGAATATTACAAAGTGAAGTAATTATTCCATAATTAAGTCAGTTTTAATCCAGAATAGGGTCCACAAAGGGACCCTATCCTGAAAAAAACCGACAAAGGGACCCTATCCTGAAAAAACCGACAAAGGGACCCTATCCTGAAAAAACCGACAAAGGGACCCTATCCTGAAAAAAACAGTTTATTTTGCTATAGCTCTGCCGGTCAATTTCCCTGTAGACAAGCTCTAGCATTCTGCAAAAGATTACACTGTTTTTTAAAAATTCTCCCTGGTTACTGGGGGTATGCAGGACTGCTCACCATTCCCCACTGTTTACATTCATTACACTGATTTTTTTCAGCTTCATTGCCTCCGAGGACTGCTCAAAGGACAGCAGTGGCAAGTTCAACTGCAATGCAGGAGAACATAATTTGACAAGAGTTCGAGGTTTTCTTGCCATGGCACACAAGGCATCTATGGTCGACAAAGGACTGCAACACATCCTGCTAGCTGACTTAAAAGCAGTAGTACTGGGATAAAGAAAGCCCTTCCAAAGCTTTTGCAGCTAGAGATAAGATGCTGAAAAAACTGCTGTAAAGGAAAGGAAGTAAGAGGGAAAAGATAGTGCTCTAACACACACCAGTGGGCTAGGAAAGATGTTTTCAAACTCAAAATCCAAAGGCTTTTATTCCCCTCTCCCACAACCTTGCCAAAGTAATGGCCACGAGGAACGTCACTTTCGAGGAGAGGTGAAGCAGAGCGCAAGAGGCGAGGGGCTCACACAGAGGGCTTATGAGCCTAGAGAGGACCAGGTTTAAATTCCAGGGTGGAACCGGAGGTCGAAAGCAAAGGAACACCCTGTGCAGACCTTTGAGGAAACGCCCCACCCGGGGGCTGGAAAATACAGAGCGGCTGGAAACCCCCAAGTGGAATGCCAAGATGGCCACCAGGTGCACCTTGCTCGAGGAAGGAGAGAGACCGTGTTGCTTTAGGTGCAGGTGGTATTCCAGGATGAGCAGGTTGGAGGCCTGCAGCAGCTGTACCTGCTTGGGCTCGGACCAGGAGAACCTTTTCCAGTTAGTTAAGTAGGCTGCCCTGGCTCCCTACTGCCAAGGAGAATCTGTTTCACTAGAAGAGAGCACTGGCGCTGCATAGGATTCAGCCACAGGGCTTCCACGCCATGAGATGCAGGGACTGCAGGTCTGGGTGGAGTACGCGCCCACAGTCCTGTGTGATCAGATTTCAGTGAAGCGGCAGTGTGATCGGGGCGGTCACCGACCCGTCCAACAGGATCATAAACAAATGCTACCCAGGCCAAGCTGGTGAGACTACGATCACTGTGGCCTTGTCCCTGTGTATCTTGAGGAGGACCCCGTGGACGAGTGGGATTGGCGGAAAGGCGTATTTCACACTCCCACCCCACGGGATCAAGAACGCGTCGGTGACTAAGCCTGGACTGTGGTTCTGAAAGGAGCAAAACTGGGGGCACTAACTGTTACTCCTGGTGCTGAAAAGGTCATTTGGGGATACCTCCACATCGGAAAGATCGACTGAATGACATCCGACCTGATCAACCGCCCATGCATGCGGTTCGACCTGCTGAGGTGGTCCGCGAGCTCATTCAGGACCCCCAGGAGGTAGGATACTTCTGAGATGGATGGAGCAGGCTATGCAGAAGTCCCAGAGAAGAGCCTCGCGGCAGAGAGGCGACAAGCGGGCTCTGCCCTGCTTCTTTATGTAAAACATGGCGGTAGTATTGTCTGTCAGAACTGTCACACTGTGACCTTGTAAAGGGGTGTGAAAGGTTTGGCAGGCCAGATGAACCGCTCTGAGCTCCTTTATGTGGATATGAAGCTGCATTTCATCCTTCAACCACAAGGCCTGGATCCTCAGATCCCCTAAATGAGCACCCCAGCTGAGATCCAACGCATCTGTCACTAGCATATTGTGAACTACTAACTCATGTTTCAGTAACAAGATTGCAAGAGAAAATGTCCCATACCTTAACTAAATCATTGTAGAAACAGCCTTGCCTGCAATACAACATGTATAGATGACAGCCAGCTAATGTAAGCCTCCCAGTTGGAATGCGGAGGAACATGACTAGGCATGCTGGTCAACGTTTAGAAGCTGAAATACGGTACATGGTAGAGGAGGAAGTGAGAGACCCATAAATGGACTTGTGTGAAGACTGAATACTTGATAATAGAAGGATTTCTAAGATCCAGACTTTTGCCAAATATTGACAGGTCTGAGAAAACAAAAAGGCAGAGTCTGGTGTACGTTTCCTAGTGCCCAATGCCTGCAATACAGTTTGACAACTTTTTAAGGTTAGATACATGGATCTTCTACAAATGGGCAGAAATGAGTCCTGGTGCTGTCAAAAAAAAGCTCTGGATATCTTGCATTTAACTGGTAAAATATCTATATCTATCTATCTATCTATATCATGACAAAGTGCCATATCGTACTAAAGTTGTGTGTACTAGTGTCTCCCTGTGACATGGTCTTTAGCACCAAGACACCAGAAGTCATGACATCACACTGGATCTAAGAGGACCAGTGGCACAGAGCATGCAGCATCCCCCCAAGATTCCAAGGTAGAGCGGAGAAACCATTAAAGTTGAGTGACAGCAAGGGAGAGAAAGATTAGGCTATATAAAATCTCTCTACCTGACAGCTTGGCTGTTCCTGCCAGTATTGCTACAATAACTCCACTGGCCCTAGTAGTGGGAAGAGAGGCTATGGATTTGCCTAGGAGTGTGTATGAGGGACAGGAGACTATTTGCATGAGTTCCCAGAGCAGCTTCACACTACCCAAATATACAGCAGCCAAAGGTTCCCTCGTTATATGCCAGGCAGGCCAATTGCTCTCAGAATCAACTGGCTCAGCCAATTTGTGTTCTGTAAAATGAGCACTCATGCTCACTGCCATTTAAACTGCATCCAGAAACTACTCCTAAAAATGAATTACTGTAATGTAACCCTCTGTGACACATCACAGTCGGCTCCTAAAAGCAACTTGCGGTAAACTTCCTTCTGGCTAGTCCAATATGAACAACAAGAGCTCTGCAGGTCATATACCCCATCCCAAAAATAAGCATGGAAAGGCGTGGAAGCTGGGGAGGTATCTTCTCACCCCTGCACATTTGCCAGCGAAAGAAAACGTTTCAAGCAGTTTAAAGGCACAGTGTAAAGACACAGCAACTTACTGAAACGGAGTCAAACATTCAATACACCCAAGCACTGGGCCCAATTCTACTCTTATATACACCGATGTAAATATTAAGTAATTGCACTGAAATCAGTGGAGTTATTTCTGCTTTGCAGCCTTATGATCCAGCAGAATTTGGCCCAGAATATGTCTAAACTAACCAACCATTTTCCTCCTTTTTCCTCTTGGTGTTTTGATCACATGAATCTCTGACTGTTCGTATCCTGAAATAATATTATGTTTTGCTATGGTTACTAAACTATCATTCAGATGACGGAGTTTGCTTGAGGGGTGGAGAACTACTCAGAGGTTATTTCTTTTCTGTTATTGATTAATCAGAAAGCAATTGTTGGCTAACTTTCTTTTATATAGTACTGTAATTGTCATATGATTTTGCTTACTGGAATGCAAGAAGTGTTATTTCACTGCACATCAAGTAGTCTAGATCTACAGTGTCTCACTCCCCATCAGTACCCAGCCTGGACCATGGAAACTAATGATCCAACCAGCAAACTAAATTTGGTGATGACTCCTGGTCACGTACTGCCTCAGGCACACTGCACATACACTAAACACACCGCTGCTGTAGCAATGCTCCCACTACTATAACAATGTGGCATCAGGAGTGCACAGAACTCTAAGAAATAAGTGACGTCACTTCATCGCCTGTATCACTCCATCATGCCTGGGTGCAGACGAGGGACCAGTCAAAGGGGAGATGAAATGATCAGGACAGTCCGTAAAGATAAAGTGGTGCTGCAAATGGACATGTACATTATATAGCAATGTGGGAGTTAAATTAACACTCTGGATGGGGCTATAGCTGAATCACATTGGAAACCTGAAGCTAGTGCAAAATGTGGCTGCTTGCTTTTTAAGCCTATTTTCTAATCATGATCATGTACACCTCTTACATAGCTCGAATTTACCAATGATGCCCTAATCACAGGGAGGCAGTAATTCAAATAACTATCAAACTCACCTTAGCCTCATCTTTCTCCCTCAATTACTGTTTCTAGGGCTTGTCTCCGTCACTCCTCCCTTTGCCTTGAGAAAGAGACACTCCTACTACTTTTATATCGTGGTTGATGCTAACAATCTGCTACTGTGACTCAGGAATAATTTGCATTGTACTTTCAAATGGGACTCAACAATGGAGCTCCCTACGTTACTATAAAGGGTTCTACTCTTGCAATTCAAACTAACTAATACCTTATTATTCCTGTTCAATATCATTTTAGACAGGCAGATAGATATGCAATTCACAAATTTACAAAGAGACAAGGCTCAGACTTTCCATCTCCTATACACCCTAATACACAGAAATTGTAGATTCAATATTTGGTCTTAAAAAACAAATGGATTGTTACTCATGAATCTAATGGAGGAAGAATATTATCAATAAGTACCCTGTATAGAAAGATCCATTGTTTCAGTCAAGCAGACTGACTATATAGAACTCTCTCTTGCTTACTGACTAGTAAAACCATACAGCAAGTCAAATTATTTGTTGCATCTGGCTATAACTTAAATTGATAACTTTCTGGGGGTTATCTTTGGATGACTGGAGAGGAGGATGCTACTAAAAAAAATTCTTTTACACAAACTCTGTCAATACAGGCATGCCACGTTGTTCCTCATGCCCCTATTCCATTTTTAAAACAGAAGAAACCCATCTTATTGTTGCCCTTATCACAAGAACCACAGGCATTTGGAAACTGCATTTGTAAGTGTGTATGCAGGAATGTCATATCCAGTAACTAACATGTTATGGCTTTCACAACATTGAGATTTATTTTAAAAAAATCAAACTGGGGGAAAAAAGGAAATGGAATGGATTCTTCCACTTCTGTGCTATTAATTCAAAAACAAGCACTTACAGAAGTTTTTGTGAATGCAAGTTTCACTTGATATTTAAAAGAAAAACTTGGGCTCTGAAGTCTTCACAGATAGTTATGCAGACTCCTATTGGGTACACACACCATCTTTGTAATAGCAACACCTTCATCCAAGTAGGGCTGCTATTTTGTTTTTTGAAACAGTGAAGAGTTTGGTTACAGAACAACACAGAAGTGGTAATTTTCTTTGTGATCTGAAAAATTCTTGGTGAAGTTTTAAACATATTTCTTTGGTTGGCATCTACATATTTTCCCCAGAATATATCACACAGAAAAAGCGTATACGAAAATCAATTATAGACATTCACAAACCACAAGCATGAAACATGAATAATTATCACTGGCACAACTATAGCATGTGGGGGAAAGACTGGATATTATCCAGGCAATATATTTCAAAGTTTGAGATTCTCTAAGAAAATGCTTTGGATTAACTTAGTCCTAAGTCTTCTTCCACATAAATAATGGCTTTAATTATTAGATCAGATCAATTTTTTGAAAAAAA
Source organism: Sternotherus odoratus (assembly GCA_032164245.1). Classification (NCBI taxonomy): domain Eukaryota; kingdom Metazoa; phylum Chordata; order Testudines; family Kinosternidae; genus Sternotherus; species Sternotherus odoratus. The sequence continues at coordinate 27,847,190 of JAVMKO010000007.1, read as the reverse complement.
TATGGCTGTCAGAACCATAGAAATGTAGGGTTGGAAGGGACCTCAAGCAGTCATCAAGTCTGGCCCCCCTACAATGAAATAAGACTAAGTCAACGAAGACTATCCCTGACAGATGTTTGTCTAACCTGTTCTTTAAAAAAATCTCCAATGGAGATTCCACAATCTCCATTGGAAAATTATTCCAAAATTTAATTACCCTTTAGGTTAGATTTTAGAAAACTTTTCTAATTATAATCTCCCTTGCTACAGATTAGGCCCATTACTTCTTGTCCTACTCTCAGCTGACATGGAGAACAACTAATCACCATCTTCTTTATAACAGCTCTTAACATATTGGAAGATGGTGTCTCCTCTGTCATCTTTTTTCAAAATCAAACACTGCCTATTAACAAATACATACATTTTTTTAGTGATGTGATTTCTAATGTCAGTTCTGAGGACTATATTTTATATTAAAGAGGACATGTGGGTTTATGTTCAGATTCAAGTTTAGTCCACATGCAAATGGCAACACATACTCAACTAAGGGCTTGTCTACATAAATACTTAGTTCGCAGCAAGCTGGGGTGTAAAACTACCCCACACTAGCCCACTGCACACTAAATGTCCATGTGGACCCTGCTGCCACGTACTAGAAGCTCCCTAGTGCACCTGAATCTACCCTGCTTTAAATCAGGAGATCAAAGTGCACTAAAGAACTTTTAGTGGCAGTGGCAAATAGTTCATATTTTAGTGGCAGTGGCAAATAGTTCATATTCATTTATTTTTAATTATTATAAAAATATCCACTCTTAGAACCACTGAACTTCTCTTACATTAAAAAGTTACTATGATCCCATTTGTTTCAGGATAATTCTCTTTTCAAAATAATCCTTATAGTTAGCACATCTAGTAAATGAAGGCATGCTGTTAATTTTTTTGTTAGAAAAAGCCTTACGTTAGATAGGATTGTCCTTACCTGGGTAGAAATACACTTTCCACTACATAGAAGTCTTGCATAAGTACATCTCTGTCTGGCTTAGAGGTGAGGTTACCTACTGTGTATCCTATTCCCAGCTGAATAGTTCCTTTAATAGCAGAGGATGCTGTCTGCAAAAGAAAATAAGTTTTAGAATGTCAGTTTACTATATCTGGATTCCTGCTCTTTATCATGAGCACTCTTTGAACAAAGCATTGTATTTTAATTAAATCTTTCTTTGGGGTCAACTATTTTTTCGGGTTGGAAAGCAGCCAAGACTCACCTCTAACTGGTGTTAACCACTACTCAGGGAAAAAAAGATTTTAAGAGATATTGGGATGTAGCTGAGGCCTCAAATCTAAGCACATCTTATCAAATTGGCATAGGCTGCGATTTTCAAAAATGCCTTTGGGATTTGGACAAGGGAACTGTCCTAATTCCTATGGGAACTGGGCATCCAAATCCCTTCAAGAATTTTGAAATACCCCCTATAATCTTATGGGGAATACCCTCCCAAATTCTAACGGCCAAACTCTGTATGTAGAGCTACTACTGATTCTATATTTTGAAGCTCAAATATAAGTTTCTAGTGAACTATAATTATTATTTTATTATATACTGGTGAGATTAACAGCAGCAGCAAAAAGGTCAACAGTTTAACACTGGTGATCAAGAACGGAATTCAGTTCCAGTTCTATAGTACACACATCATAACTGCTAGCAAAAGAATATCAGAATCAACATCATGTTGCTAATTTTAACTATCCAGGTAAGAAAGCATTTCACTTTACACTTAGTAAGCTACTTAGCCTTTCTATTATGGCAGTCACCGCCAGAGGCCCCAGTCAGGACTGGGCCCTCTGATACTAGGTACAGCACATACACAAGACACACAGGGCCCAATTCTGCCATCCTTACATTGGATAACCTGCGAGTTTTGCCATTTACTTACATGGGAGCCGGTAATGGCCTTCACACAGTAGTGGGCAGTCCTCATTGTGAAGTAAGGGTGGTAGAATTGGGGTGAGAGTGAGAGTCCCTGCCCTGCATAGCTTCTCAGTAAAAGTGGGACAGGTGAGTAACAAGACAAAAAATGGGGACAGGAACACAATGTTACACAGACTCCAGCTATGTGCATAATTTGCAGGTTTTAAGGTTTTTTTTTGTTTTGTTTTAATCAAGATGATCATGACAGTGAAAGACAGCTGAGTAAAATTCCAAATTCTCATTACAGATGAAAGCATCTGAACCAGCAAAATTTAACTGAACTACCTGGGAATTAAAATAGAAAAGGCTCCATTATCAGATATTAGATCTTACTTTAGTTCTCAGAAGTGCATGTGCTATTGTGTTTATTTTTAAATGTGAAATGAGGTAGTGATGTGTACTTATTTTAAATAATTAACACTACATGCCAGGCAGACCTGGCACTTGCATAACCATTCATAATAGGTCATTTGGTGGAACAAAACAGAGTCCTTCTTACAGTGCTACTTCTACTGTAAAAAAGATTTGGCTTGCGTGTGGGTAAGAAGATTCCCATTTATCTCTCTCTGGAAAGCCTTGATTCATGAATGATTAATGCCCTGCATAAACACTAATTATGTCACTTCGTTTAAGTTGGTATTCATGCAGACAGATTCTTGGTACACAACTGGACACCCACCTAATACATGGCTGGAAAGAGGGATGGAGACTGAAAATATGGCAGATGAGGAACTGCAACTTATTATTCACCGAGGATTAGTTGACCACGTGTCCTGATTTTATAGGGATGTCCTGATATTTGGGGCTGTGTCTTATATAGGTGCCTATTACCCCCAACCCCTGTCCTGTTTTTCACACTTGCTGTCTGGTCACCCTAACAGAGGATTAGAGACAAGTCAGGTGGAAAAGCAACAGGGAACCTAAAAGGACATTAACCTTGTCAGCACAATTGGACAGGAACATGAGCTGTTCTTGAAAGTTTCTCCAAGTGGGTACAAGTTATCACATATAGCCTCGTAGTGCAGAAGTCCTTAAGCTTTTTTCATACCATGGACCACATCTTAACACAAAGATTGTTTTCTAGATCTCCTTCGCTTCCATTCATGATTGCCATTAGGAGAGGAGCTGGTCAGTGTAAGCAATCACCACCCCTGTAGCAACCACAGCAATTTTTTACATAGAGGAGTAATATTGAGAAAGTATTTATTGGGTTTTTGGTTTATTTTAATACAATTTATTGCAGCTGGGAGCAAAGAGGAGAGCCAGCACCATGGTCCCAGCCAGCATTCCCTGGACCACTGGTGGCTCACAGACCGTATTGCTATTGGTAAATTCTACCCCAATTTCCTAAATCATGGTGGCCCAAGCATGCCCTTAACTGAGAGTCAATACAGTATTTAGAGTTGCATCAGATGACAAGATTATAATTGTTGGAGTCTTTCGCTACAGGAAAACACGTTCCAGTTTCAAATATTTTATTTTGTTTCAGGATAGATAAAAATCAATGATTTTTCTTTTAAATTTTAATTTAAATTGGATTTTTTTGATAAAATGCTTTTTATTATTTTTTTTAATTAAGATCCATTATAGCCCAAAGATATTTCATCATGGAATAGGGATTATAAATTCTAATTCTATATTATGGGACAATACATTCATGTAAAGTTTAAGAAAAGTTTTGTAAATGAGTTCCAATAGTTCATGGATTAGGGACCCAATCTTATGGGGCTTATCATGAAAAAATAGTTGGCACTGTCACGGTCAAAGTTCTCAATACTGGGTTTAAGAGAAAAAGTGCTGAGTACCCTGAAGCTTATTTCTGTAGCCTTGAACAAAATGCAGGGAAAATAGCTGTTTTATTGTTGACGCCATTGAAATTTGGAAGGAATTGAGTGATATCTTAAAGAGAAATATACAACTCATTCATTTTCTGATATAGCTGTAAAACATCTGAAAAGTTTTCAAAATAAATCACTTTAAAAATGTATAGTATGTACCTTTTAAAAAATCTACCTCCAAGTTGTGAAGAATATGTATTAAGGTTATAACAACCAACAAGAATGCACTTTTATGTAGAAATCCGTGATTAAATCGAGTCTGGTGATCGAGTCTAGTGACTAGTGATTTAAATCAAATCCGCCCTGTTTTGTTATTAAGAGTGCAATAGGGGGAGGAGGCGGGAGGGAACGTAAGGGAAGACAACAAACTTAGGCCATTTTACAACTGGTTCCTGAGCCTTAAGGGAAGCATTTCTCTTAGGCTACATCTACACTACAGAACTTACAGGAGCACAGCTGCTGCGGTACAAGGTCTCCTGTGTAGCTGGTCTATGCCAGTGGGAGAGTTCTCTCCCGCCAGCATAATTAAGCCACCACCAATTAATGGAGGTAGTTGTGTGGGTTTTTTTCCACACCCTGACTGACAAAAGTTTTGCCGACAAAAGTGCTAGTGTAGACAAGTTAGTTACCCTATCTTACTATTGAAACAATATACCGTATTTTCCGGCGTATAAGACGACTGGGCGTATAAGACGACCCCCAACTTTTCCAGTTAAAAATATAGAGTTTGGGATATACTCGCTGTATAAGACAACCCCTCTTCCAACGCACACCAAATAAAAATTAAAAAAACATCAGATTTGAAGGGGGTCAGGATGGTCTCAGGGTGTCTCACCCTTTTCAGCAAAGAAACCCTCACATACCCAGTGAACAGACTCAAAACCAGTTACAGGCAATGCCCCTGGGGGAAAGCCACCCCACTCCCAAATCAACCCCCACCAACCCCCAACTCACTCCAGCCTCCACTTCCTAAATCACCCCACCTCAAATCTCCACCCACCCCACCCCCTAACTCACTCCAGTCCACGGCCCCAAATCCACGGCCCCACCGCACCTCCAGTCTCCACCCCCCGCAACCCTCTAACTCACCCCACATCTCAAATCCCCTGCCCCAACCCCACTCACTCCACTCAAACCTCCCCCCAACTCACCCCAAGGGAGGTCGCACCTACACTAACCACCCTCACCCGCTTACCTGCTGAGCAGGGAGCTGGCCCTGCGGCTTGCAGTACTCCGCCCTGCCCCCCGGCTGGGAGTGCGGGGCCCCGCAGTCTGCCACAGTCAGCCCAGCACCCCGGGCCCGGAGGGCGTGGCGCGGTGCTCTCTGCGGACCCCATCCCGGGCTCCAGCCGGCTGCGGGCCCCCTGTCCCGGGCAGTGCGCCGGCCCCGCTCTCAGTGCGGCGTGCCCCGTCCGCCGCAGGACTGCTGTCCCGGGCTCTGGGCGGTAAGCACGGCCGGCCGCGGGTCACTCTGGGGGTGCCCTTCCCCTAACTCACCCCCCGGCCGCGGCCGCCTCCCACCAGATCCAGCACCCCAAAGTCGAGCGTCCCCAGCTCCCCGCTCTCACCCCAGCGCCCTGCTGCCCTGCCCGGCTCTGGCTCAGCGCCGGCGGGCTCCGCACCCCGCTGCCATCCCCACTCCCCCCGCTCCCCGCCCGGACTCGCTTCCCCCTCCTCACACAGGAGCAGCCGCCGCCATTTTGAACCCGTCAGACTCTCACATGCACACATAGGATCGGCCCGGCCACCACAATACACCTGCGCGACCGCAGATTCTCCAGTCCGGCTCGGCACCTGCCCTATAAGACGACACCCGGCGTATAAGACGACCCCCGACTTTTGAGAAGATTTTCCTGGGTTAAAAAGTCGTCTTATACGCCGGAAAATACGGTATTTATTGGTGAGTAAAATCCCTTCCTGTCAGTAGGAAAATTCCACTCCTCACTTGCATTTTCACTATACTCATGGTTCCCTTTTATAGTATTCCACGGCAGCAATACAGTACAAAGTCAAGTTTCAAACCATGTCCGATATATTTTTAAATTCCATTTCAAGACTCCAGTGCAATACAGTTGGCAATAAAATTCAGGGACCTTCAGTATGAGAAGTTCTCTTTTAGAAACTGAAATCTATTTTTCTTCATTTTAGCCTCATATAACCGGGAATCACCGTATTTTAGAGTTCTAGAAAAACCAGCATGAGAACAATCAGCATGATCAACACTGATACGTATGTTTCATTAACCTTATGCTATGAAATCAATTGGCTTCTTATGTCATAATGTGAAACATGAGAAGTTTTGTGTCTGTTATTAAAATGGTTGTAGAGCCTACCATAGTACTCAACTCACTTTCCTTCTGTTTCCTCTGCACATATCTAAATCACACTTACATGAACTGTTGGCCACTCCCACTCAGACTCATGCATGATCATATTTCTGAACATTGTGTTGCTACACACTGTCCAACCCTTCCTTCTGCCTAGTTGCATAATTAAAATGTTGTTAAATAGCACCATCTGGGCCAAAATCTGCTCTCAGCTATGCACATACATCTCCTATGACTTCAGTTGGATTGCACATCATGCCCCTGCACAAAAAGCAGAAACAAAGTGATCTGATCAACAGAAATTGAAAATATTTTTTTGCAATAAAAAGGAAAAAGATTGCTCTGAACCTCAAGGAAGGCAATGTACTTTAGAAATGTACATTTTTTTTATTATACACACACACCCACACACACACCCCAACCTTATTTGTCTCCATGTTTACAAGTAAAATATATTACAGGTAAAACTGAGTTTAACTTTTCTAGATGAAATATAAAATGTACAAATGTACTTAAAATTCAAGTGCTTTTTCTACATTAATTAATTTGAAGATAGTCACCACATACAAGGCCTTGCTAGACTAATGGCAAAATACTTCTATAGAGTGACACAGCTCAAAGGGTTCTATGATTTTTTTTTCTGGTAGTGAAGATACTACTAGCTTGAGGCATACACTAGACTTGCAATAGCAAATAGTACTAGATTTGGGAGCTAGTAAAAAGGTAAGAGAATCTTTTTTTTTAATGGCACCTACTGTATTGTACAGGAGGAAAATCACAATGCCAAGTGCCCCTCCTCTTTCAAACTATGGTACTGTCACTGCAAATGAGAAGAGCAACTCTGGAATTTTTGAAGTTGTTTCAGTTGAGACTTTTGCAAAGAAAAATAAATAAATGACAGATGTTTCCCTTCCCTGCTGCAGTACAAAGAGGAGAAAAGGGCCAGAAAAAGGCTTAAAGCTAGCAGAAGGAGCAGAACAGAACTAAAGTGGCATGCCTCTTTCCCAACATTCAGAGGCAGAGCCGGTCTGATGTGAAGCCAGGAACCAGATACACACTATGCTTTTTTTTAAAAACTGGGGCATGGGGAAGATAGCATCCAACTATTCAGGAAAGTGACAGAGGTTAATGCTGATTGAAACATTAACTCCCTCACTAGGGCCTGAATAAAGCATTCCCTTTAAGTGCTTACTGAAAGTTAAGCACATGCATAATTCCTATTGACTTCAATGGGACTTACAAACAGCTTCAAACACATACTTAAATGATTTGTTAATCAGGGCCTAAGATTTTAACTGTGTGTTAAGGAGGTATAAATGCACAGCAGTAGTGAGGATGTGTTCAGTTAGTAGATTAGCTAATTGTGAAAATAAAAATATTAGAGGATGCTACTCTGAAATCTTTTTTTTTTTTTAGTTTTAGCATTGCAAGCTGTGATCCACCTAGATATCTGACTGGAATCAACGAGTTATGAAGTTTAAGGTCAGCCCTAGCGTCCACAAGCACAAATTTGAAACGAAACTCCCCTTCCTTCTCCAGCGCCCACTAACGCCCCCATGTAAATAATCAGGGTTTCTGTTTTTCAGGGTTTATTATAATTTCATTTGGGGGGGGGGGAGGTTATTTTTAGCAATTTGAGTTTTAGGTAGATGTCCAAAAAAAATGAAGGTTCTTTTTGTATATATTTTATTTTACAATATCTTTCTGAAGTCCTCTACTACGTTTCACTACGTTAAAGCACTCTAGGGAACCCCAATGCACACTAAAAGGACCAATTCATGTGCAACACATTAGTGTTCTTTAGAAATCACACCCCTATAAATCCTTATTATTGTTCCATGTAGACAAAGTATCCATTGAGCGTGCTTTTCCAGTGTTTTGTGGATAACACCTAAATGATTTCTTCTTTCTTTTTTTTTTTTGTATCAGGTTTTTTGTTTGGCTAACACCTGAAATCAGAAGCCCTCATTTTGGGACATATTTATATCTTCTTTTTTTTTGGTACATATATTGATTTTATTTTTTAAAGTATGCAGTCTTTTTAAATGCTTACATTGAAAGGTTTATGTAGGAGAAATGTTACTTGGATACTAAAAAAGTAGCAGGCCCGGACAAAAGACTATAGAATAAAGCCACAATATCATACAGGTATTCAAAATCAGTTTTGTACCTATGGTTACTTTCTCCCTAGTGAAAATGTTCTCAAACTTGATATATTGCGAGGTGTATTACTACCTCAACACATAGAAAACAGACTTCTGTCTTCACTACCTCCTCCTGAGCTGAAATCCTGTAACTAGCTGACATGCAAGCAGTTTCTGAATAATACAATAAACAAGACCTCAAATCCTTTCAAATGGGGTATTAAGTCACCACATGATCCTGTGAATGTAATAACTAAGATTTTAATGATATTATGCTGGCTACAGACACAGGGTTTTCTATTTTAAGCTGGATTTGTGCAACTCACCACTATATATTTATGCTGCTTAACCTTTTATAGAGAAGAAATTATTAAATGGTTTCATTTCAACAAGTTTTGTTAGTGACCTTGTGAGCTGGCTACAAGGTTACAGAAAACACTGTCTTCATAAAAAGAGAAAAAATTATGGTTGACATAAATGTATATTCTATAGTTACTGGAGAAGGCATTGCTTGTTGCTAAATTATTTCCATGAGAGTGTGAAGGCTGTTACCAGCTCTCCCATGTAAGTTAATGGAAAAACTCCATTGATATAATGGTGAAAGGTTGGCCCTGGGCACAAGACACTATAAAATATTTCAGATAACTATGAAGATAAATAATTTAAAATAGTAAAAGACCCAGTCTGGACAGAAGGCATGTCAAAAGGCCACATGCTCCCCTTGCTATGTGAAGGGGACATTGACATAGCAGAAGTTCTGCATAAAGACTGAAGGGAGAACTGAAGGAAAAGAGATGAGTAGGGCATTGGGAATAGGCTCAATTTCATTTTATTGGATTGCCTATAGACAATCTGTTTTGCTCAACAGTTATACATGTTAACAGGATATCACCATAAGCAAATAAGTGAGATAGAACAGGGGTGGGCAAACTACAGCCCACATCCGGCCCATGGGACCGTCCTGCCCGGCCCCTGAGCTCCTGGCCAGGGAGGCTACTCCCTGTCCGTCTCTTGCTGTCCCCTGCAGCCTCAGTGCGCCGCACCACCCAGCGCTCTGGCCTGCTGCTCCTGGGCAGCGCAGCAGCGGCATAGCCGCTCTGAGGGGCATGGTAAGGGGGCGGGGCTGAGAGCTCCTGCGGGTGTCAGGGGTGGGGCTGGGGCCTTGGATACAAGGCAGGGAGTCCGGAGGGTGTGTCAAGGAGTGGGGGTGTGGATGGGGTCAGGGCAGTCAAGGGATAGGGAACAGGAGGGTTGTAAGGGGTGGGGTCCTGGGAGGGGCAGGTCTGGGACAAGGAGCAGGGGGAGGGCTTAGATGAGAGGTTGGGTCCCTGGAGATGGTAAGGGCAGGAAGTCCCAGAGGAGGCGGTCAGGGGACAAGGAGCAGTGGGGTTCTGAGGAGGGTGGGAAGAGGGAAGGATTAGGATAGGGGATGGGGCCAGGCTTTTTGGGGAGGCACAGCCTTTTCTACCTAGCCCTCCATACAATTTTGCAACCTTGAAGTGGTCCTCCGGCCAAAACGTTTGCCCACGCCTGGGATAGAAGCATCATATAAGATGCTGAATTCCATCTTTTTTTAAAAGTATGAGTTCAATAGCTTAAATAAGCCCCAAGTTCCAACCTAATATCTTAGTGGGTTGTTCGACTCCTTCTACGCCCTGACAGTGACAACAGCTTTTCTAATCCATTCAGCCATTTCTGCCCATGAATGGTCACAAATGAATGAAATTTCCTCCCTACTCTGGTCCACTGTGGATATGGCTACACTGCAAAGAAAAACCTGCAGCACCAAGCTTCAGAGTCCAGCTCAACTGACTGGGGCTTATCTGTCTTGGGCTGCAGGGCTAAAAATAGCAGTGTAGACATTCAGGCTCAGGCTGTAGTCCAGGCATGGAGACCCTCCCCACTCCTTGCTGGGTTTCAAAGGCGGCTCCAGCCCAAGCCAGAACATCTACACTGCTGTTTTTAAGCCTCACAGCCCGAGCCCTGCAAGCCTGCATCAATTGATCCGGGCTCTGTGACTTGGTGCCACACGATTTTCTTTGCAGTGTAGACCTTCCCTAAGTCACTATTCTTTCTTCATTGTATTTGTATGCACAGGCTCAGAATTTTTTGCAATGCCCCAAGCAAGAAAACGATGGTACCCACTGTTATATTATATATATTCAATAAAGATTGGGGACCTTAAGTGAACCACCAAGAGGAGCCTGAACAGACTAACTGCACAACCATGTTGATGGATCACCCTCATTCACCCAGTCCCCTTGTTTTTGTGTCACTCTGTTTTAGACATGACAAAATGAGGGAGATCATAAACTGTCTGGGGAGAGGACATGTCTGCCTGTTCACCTGTGTAGCACCTAGCATGCTAGTGTGTGATACACAATAACTACTCTCTCTGTGCCTCGGTTTCTCATATACAGAAGAGAGAGGATACTAGCTTTTTTCCACCCCGTGTCTATTTAGACTGTAAACTCTTCAGGACAAGGACTTACTATGTCGATACACAGCACGTAGCATAGTGGGGTCAAAATCTTGGTTAGGACCTTTAAGGACTAATATTATTATTAAATACTAATAACCATCTTGCCCTTTATTAGTGCAATATGGAATGGTAGAGATAGTTAAGTGCCCAAAGTTGGGCCTTTCCACCATTCACTATTTCTTGCCCAAGGGCAAGAATATTTATAGGTCTTATTTGCGGATACAGACTAACACGGCTGCTAATCTTAAACCTAATATTTATAGGGAAATTGTCAGTGACTTGTTCTGTCCTGCAGCCATGGTTCCTGTCAGGAGACTTCCAGTGGCCCACTTCCTTCTACCACTGCCTGTGCAGAAAGCTACTGTTGCCCCACTCCCCTATCTTGCTGCTTGTGGGGATTTAGCCAAATGGACTGATTCTGTTAACCCATAACACCTCTGTCCTGAATGTCACAAGCAACCCATCCTTCTCTCCTGGTCCCTGCCTGCTTGGTGCTAAGTAGCCTGCTTCCCCTGGCTGTTGTATTACTGTTTTGTTTACATTTGCTACTCTTATCTCCACAATTCAAGTCCTAGAGTTCCAACAGGTTTATAATAATTCTTATCTTCCTTTAGAAACCCTTGTGTTTATTACATTACACTCCCCACTGCAGTTTCACACTGGAGGACAGTTTCTGTTAAATTACTTCCCTATCTGGGGCTCGCATGATACAGGTACAACTCCTAAATGAGAGAAGTCTCTAATTGAATTACATGAAGATACATGGTATATAATTTTTAATTGTCAGTGTAATTAACTTAAATTATATCACCACTCCACAATGATAAATATGAAAAAGGGACTAAAGGTAAAAGGCAGCCATTTTGCAGGCAGGACTCCCACTAATTTTAATGAAATACTAGACATTTCCTTAATTTTTAAACTCAAAATGATTCAAGTCAGCTTTGAGGCATGTTCATGCTCTAGGAATTTTTGACTACAAGGAAGCATTTGTTCTTCAGTCATTCATACTTATCATAAGTAACAACAATCTACACACAAAGGCCTTTTCCAATCCCATGCACTTTCCCATTTTCATGGGCCTTGACAGATTTCTATGAATCTCAAGACAAGCCACCTAATCTTAGAGCATGTTGCATAGTGATATTTTCTCTCCTAGTCACATTTTAAAAGAGATGTTAGAATAGGGATACTTTTATTCCCTGACTTTGCTGGTTGTTTTTGAGGCAGACATTTGACATTTTTTATCTCGTCTCACTGTTGTAACATAACTACTCAAAAATAAAGGTCTCTCCCTCATTATTCTTAAAAGGCCTGAGCTACATAATCCTACTGTTTCACCAACATTTTAAACTCTCAGTTGCTGCATTCTAATATCCCCAGTTTCAGAATGTGCTCCCACTACCAAGGACACCCACCTGTTGTTTGTGGAACTCTTAGATCTGGGACTGCAGTCCCTCATAAACACCTTTCTCTCACCTTGGTACTGCTGAGTAGATGGACACTAGTACTTGGCATTTCCTCTCCAGAGAACAAGATCACCTTTGTTGTTATTACTGCACATCTGCTGTGTTGGCAGCAAATGTGACTTCCAGCCCTACAGGCCAAACTTAATTCTAACTGCAATAAAATAATCTATCGCTTAAGAGCAGGAAGAAAACAAACATTTACTTTTATCTTACAGATGCAGTTATGGGAAGCTGCAGGGAGTGGTGGGTCAGGAAAGATACAAAAGTTTAGTAGTAAAGATACGAGGGCGGCTAAAAAGGTTAAAGGTCAGCAGTAGTGCGAGTCTATGTCTGCCCTCTCCTCATCTCAGAAAGCCATGTTACACCCTTCTATTCCCTGTTCTTGATCCATCCCTTTTCGCTGCCCCTTAGAACCACATCTCAACAGAACTCAATGAAACGATGGTGGTTACTCTTTACAACAACTAATATTTTTATATTGAACATGTAATTGCACTGCAACTTCTTTTCATTGTAATTCTTAAGGCAAAACAATTGCAACATTGTTCTCCTTTTCATATCAATTTCACTTTCCGATATGCTGTGCTGTTCAAAAGGGGGTTTTATGAATGGCTGTGATCACTGCTGGGCAACTCGGCAGGAAATTCAATTAAAATCCCTATGTTTTTCTAGCTTAAAAGTTACTAAAATTATTTTCCAGACCAGTTTTAATCAGAGCATCCGGATTCCTGCTAAGCTAGGTAAAAAAGCATTTTGAAGAGTGTTTGTTGATTCTGGGTGCCGATTTGAGGAAACGTGGGCCTCACTTTTGGAAATGCTGAGCACCCATAATGCCAAGCGATGTCCTTGAGAGCTGAGAGTGGTCAATATCCTTAAAGAAAGAAAGCACTCAAAGTCAGAGGTTACTAGTGAAAATGTTGACCTTAACTTTAATATTCTGGCCCAGGTTTATTTACATAACCCAGTGTTCCACATAACAGAGATGGCCAGGTTCACTTGGGCTTCTATACCAGCTTCCACCTGTGTACCCCCTTTCTTCCCCACTAGGGGCCTGCAGATGACTAGCACAGCCCAAGAAGTGGTGGGTGATAGCAGGGGAGAGGGGACATGGTAACTAAAGGATGGGGTAATTTTGTGCATTAACAGTGCAGGATCCCTCAGCAGGTTTTGTATAGTATCCCATGGTGGAAATTAAAGCCCTCACTCATCACCTTCCTTCACCTGGGTGCATTCCCCATGCTGGCAAAGGGAGACAAATTACAGACACAATGAACCTGACCCACTCTGTTTAAGTGAATTGAATTAAATTGAATGTGTTATGTAAACCATTTGTTATAAAATGCAAAGTAGAAGGAACTGAAGACAGATAAAGCTGAAGTGCAAAGTCTGATTTTAGGGTAAAGGTTGTCAGTAAATACATTATCTAGGTCAGGGGTTCTCAACCCATGGGTCGCGGCCCCTCGGGGGGGTTGCCGGCCGCCTCCCGAGGGGTCGTGAGCTGCTTGTGCCACCGAAAAGCCGCCGCCGCGATCACTTCCGCATCCGGCGGCCCGAAAAGAGTCGCTGAATGCGAAGTTAATTTATTTGGCGGCCTTTCAGCGGACATACCGAGCGCTTTCGGGAGTGCTCGGCATGTCCGCTGAAAATAGCCGCCGAATAAGGAGTTAATTTATTCGGCGGCTTTTCAGCGGACATACAAGGGTCCGCCGCGCCGAGGGAGAAACTAAAAAGGGGTCGCGGTTCTCAATAGTTGGAGAACCGCTGATCTAGGTATTAGTAAACTCACTGCAACTTCCAGAACACAGGCAATAAATGCTTTCCATGTTTGCTTTGACTTCAGCCTTGCCTTTATTATTATACATACCCCAACATGGGCCAGCGGATTCGGCATCATATTGGCAAGTGATAGGAGACTCCTGAAATCCAGTTTACCCTTCACTGGGGAGAAGATCTGGGAGCTGCTTTGTGGCTGGGAACATGCAGAAGTTCCACGTCCTAATCAGGGCCTGAGGCCTCCTCTATTGCCCGTTGTAACTTGCATAAGAACTACAGAATCTTTGGAGGCAATCAGCAGAGACTGTAAACTCCAATGGATAATTCATGCAAATGACTTCCTCCACAGGCACCCCGAAGATTGCATGAGGTACACAGCAGAAGTTTGAGGGCTTGTCTACACTATCCACCAGATCAAAGGGCAGTGATTGATACAGCAAGGGTCAATTTATTGTATCTAGTATAGACACGATAAATCGACTGCTGAGCTCTCTTCTGTTAACTCCAGTACTCCACCAGAGCAAGGAGCACAAGCTTTTAGTTTCTTTAAAATCATACCATCTGGTTTCCAGAGCGTACAGAATCCATTGGCCATATCTGCATAGTTTGGGATCCTAAATGAAAGTTATTCAATTTCTTCAGTTTAAAAACTGTGTTGGGCGTATTTGTGAAATTTCATTTCTGTATTTCTTTAGTCAAATAATTTGATAAGATTACTAACCCCTCAGGTTATACCTAGAATATTTATAAACTCAGCAAAACAAATCAAGAAGTTTATAAATTCAGCCAAAACTTAAAATAGGTCCCAGAGATTCAGATGTATGTGGTGAATAACTCCAAAATGAACTAAAAACTAGGGCTGTCGAACAAAAAAAAAAATTTGTGATTAAATCAGGAAGTAAAAAATGGTCACGATTAATAACAGTTTTAATCAAACTTAAACAGAATGGCAATTTAAATTATAAATATTTTTGGATGTTCTACATTTTCAAATATATTGATTTCAATTACAACACAGAATACAAAGTGTACAGTGCTCACTATTATTTATTACAAATATTTTCACTAACTGTGGGAAAGAATCACAAAATAAACCTAGAAACTAAAGTACATAGTAACTAGTGTTTTGTGATTAATTTTACTTTAAGTGGGCAGCATTATCTCCTGTAAATGTAAACAAACTTGTTTGTCTTAGCAATTGGCTGAACAAGTAGTAAGACTGAGTGCAGTTATGTAAAAAATATTCTACATTTGTAAGCTGCACCTTCCTGATAGAGGTTGCACTACAGAACTTGTATGAGGTGAATTGAAAAATACTATTTCTTTTTACAGTGAAAATACTTGTAATAAATAATGAAGTGAGCACTGTACACTTATGGGTCACTGGATTTTACATCATAAGTAGAAATTTTCCATGCATATTTCTTTTTCTGTATGTATTTTATAAATAGGACTAAACCTCTGCAAACATTATAGTCACTGCCTATTACTCAGAGATGAATAAACGCAGGAAATAATTAAGAACAAAATACACTATTCTAAGAGACAAGCCTCATTTGTGTGTCTTATAAATAATTTTGCTTTTTAAATATTAGGTGCCAAACTCAGCTCTTGTGTAAAGCAGGTGCAACTCTAATGACTTCAGTAGAGTTGCACCATAACTGAATGTGGCCGTAATGGTTTGGTTTTATTTTTGTCATCTAAACATTACTAAATCTTTATACATTATGGTATGCATCTGCAAGGAGTTTGTTTGCTGAGGTAGATTCCTACAATGCCATTTCAGGTCCAGATTCAGCAAAGCACTTACGCACATGCTTATGTATTTTACTTAATCAGCGCTTTAGTCAAGTACTATAAATTGTTAGTACTGGGACAGAGGAATCCCAGTTAGAGAGAGAGAGTTGTGTTGCTGGGGGTAAGGGTGTCACTCTGGGAGAGAACAGCTTTACAATCCTGATGAGGCTCTACAGGAGCCCAGCCAAACATTGCCAGCTGGGAGAGCCATTGAATTAGCACATCTCTGGGCCAGGACTGCCCACTTTTGAAGTTGTGCCACGAGCTCTGGGCCTGCGATGGAAGAAGGGTTGCAAGTAGCTTGCACTTCTGCACCCTAGCTCTAGGCCAGGGGACGGCAACCTTTCAGAAGTGGTGTGCCAAGTCTTCATTTATTCACTCCAATTTAAGGTTCCACGTTCCAGTAACACATTTTAACATTTTTAAGAAGGTCTCTTTCTAAAAGCCTATAATATAACACAGATCTGTTGCTGTATGTAAAGTAAATAAGGTTTTTAAAATGTTTAAGAAGCTTCATTTAAAATTAAATTAAAATGCAGAGCCCCCAAACCGGTGGCCAGGACCCAGGCAGTGTGGGTGCCACTGAAAATCAGCTCGCGTGCCACCTTTGGCATGTGCCCCATAGATTGCCTACCCCTGCTCTAGGCAGACTTATTCCTGTGAACCTTCATCACCCTGGAGCAAATCTGGCCTGTTAAAAATAGTAAGGGGAAAAAGCATAAAATCTTACCGGTCCAAAAACAGAAGATTCTGACCCCCAAATCCCAGGAACTTATGCAACTACAACCTCAAGTACCCTTTGACAATGCATTCCTTAAATTAATATGAAGAATTTACCGCAGAATAACTAGTGTGTTAAGTAGTCCATGTAAAGATTCTAAATCACAAAAATACTAGGTCATCTCTCTACTTTTCCTAGCTAAGAACATATTGACAGCAACAACTTAAGCCACTCTCAGTAAGTAAATAAATCAATAAAATAAAAATAAGCCTGCTGATGTCCCAATGCCTCCTTTTACCTCTACTGGTCCACTGGAGATTTTCCAATCATGACCGCTGTCATTTTGCACTAGGATGACATCCGTGAGTTGCCAACAAAACTAGATCAATACTTCTTTAATAAAATAGTTCTAGAATATACACCTGTCAATCTCTGGGCACTTTTCCCATCATTACAAATTAGCTGCAAAGAACTGCAAGGGGCAGCCACAAAGCATTGTGGGACTGGGGTTGTGGCAAGAAACTGTGGCAGGTTTTGGGATTGGGGGGATGGGGAAAGACTGGGAACCTCTGGGCTAAGGGCATGAGTCCAGACAGAATAGGTACAGCAAAAGAAATACAAGTGAGTTGTGGCCACTAGAGCTTAAACTCCTCATGAAGTACTATATTCTCTTCGTTATTGGAGCAGTGAACCCAGTCTTCTTCTGTATCCCTGCCTCATACACCCATCAGTATTCAATCCTTGAAGGATGCTGACACACAACAACAAAAGGCACATCTATAAACCCAGCACAAAAATATAACTGCCTGTTGCTTCTGAGGAAAGAAAGGGGGATGGAATTTTAAAGTCACCCACATACTGTGAGTGTGGCTGCCAAGGAAAGGAAGAACTAAAATGGAATGTTTAAAAATCCTCCTGGACTTTACCAACAGTGTGATGATAAAACTGCAAATGTGGAAAAATTATTGGTATTGCAGGGACTCTTACAGGCCAGAGCTCAGTTGTACTATGCGCTGTACAATCACATAAAGGGAGGGACTGTCCCTGCTGTATAGAACAGTGTTAGTAATCAAAAGGAGAGAACTGAATCCAAGAATTTGTTCACTTTAAAGATATTGATTTTTTCTCCATTAATTTTAAAAAGCATCATTGCTAATAAGACTCTCGCTTAATGTCACCCACACAGAAAATCAAGGAAAGGAAGCAGCAAGAAAGATACCATATGTTAATATAGCATCTAAACAACAGTCTCTGTTGCACTGTGCTACAAATACTTTGTTAATCTCTATAGCTGTTATTGTAAGAAAGAATTAAAGGCATTAAGTAATCTATTAAACAAAAGTTACCTAAAAACACCTATGCAAAACAAAAACTGACACCCTTGGCAAAATAGTAAGGAGGGTTAATTTGTAGTCAAGAGACATAGTACAAACATTTGAAGCATTTGAGAACTTACTGTACTAGATTCTTGGACAATAGTGTTTTTAGCAACAGAGATATCTCTGTTGCTAGGAGCCAAGAATTTCCCATGCTATAGCAAGGTGTATTTGAAAAGAGACGTTACTATTGAGTAGTCACACTGACTGAATATAGGAACTTGGTATTCTCTTACAAAAGAGAAGGACTCAGAAGTGAACAATGGCATTTCTTTTATTTGTTTTGCTTCTTTGGCCTTTGCTGATGAATGTTTGACTTACAGCAAGTACCAAGTTGAGGGAGAGGGAGATTTGTTTTCTATTTGAAGGCTCGAGTATTAAACTTTCATGCACACAGAGAAATGTCAAAGAAAATACATTATAGACACAAAAATCACAGAACTATAGACTTGATATACTGTATTAAACTGGTGTAAAAGAAAACAATCTTACAAAAGGAAGGTTACAGGTCCCATTTACCTTTTTATATGTTTTCTCCTCACTTTGTTTCCCAGCAGGGGCATCTCCATTTTCAGTAACAGATGACATCTAAGAGATAGAAAACAAGTATTTTTTAAACCATAAATACTAAATTTGTTATCCCCTACTTGCTAAATTCTAATTTTTAGAGTGGACAGTAGTAAGTTAATAAATTGTGTAAAGATTCGCCTCAAAAATTATTAGTTTAGGGTTTCTTTTGGCCTCTCACTTAAATCAGTGTTCAAAGGAGCTTGTGTTAATTATATTTTTTATTAAATCACATCCTTCCCTCTGTGTGCAGGTGGCCCAAGATTGCACTGAACTTACCTGTTGACATCCTGCACTAACTCATGCCTAATTTGCCATCCAGTCTCACCCATGTGTTATTTTTTTTGTAACTTTCATCCAGGTTTCTAATCTTTCTAGGTCATTCTGTATTATTTCTTTCCTTACTAATATCTGTAAGTCTTTCCTAGTTAGTATAATCGGTGGATATTCATTAACATTCTGTTTACTGCCTCTTCCAGATTATTAAAGAAATGTTAATGTTAAATGAACCCAGACCTAGCAGCATGACCAAGTCAAGTATAGTATAGACTCTCGATTATCCAGGATTGGGTTAACCAGGATGTGGATTAACCAGGATGTCAGAAAAAAAATTAGAAGTAACTCACAGGGCCGGCTCTGGCTTTGTTGCCGCCCCAAGCACACAAAAAACCCCACACCAGGGCGCAGGGCAGCCAGTGAACCAACACCCCCTCCCCCAACACGTGGTAGCTGGTGAACCAACCCCCTCTCTCCATATTTCCTATGGGGATTTTATTAACCAGAATTAATTTTTCCCTATCACTCTGGATAATCGAGAGTCTACTGTATTGCTTATCTAGATACGATCACTTGTCACCACCCTTTGGTTATGGACCTCCAGCAACTTTCAAACCCACCTGTCAGTTTTTATATACAAGCTAACTTGAATACATTTTTCTTGGTGTCTACGTTTAGGTAGATTATAAGCTCTTTGGGGCAGGGACTGTCTTTCTGTTCTGGTTTTGTACAGCACCAAGCAGTGCGGGGCAGGGGTGGGGGGTCCCCAAGCTGGACCATAATACAAATAAATAGCAAACAAGATTTGGAGAACAAGACTGCCTGGACATATCAGATTTTTACTAGAATCCAAATAAATGACATCTTCTGCATCCCCTTCTTCCCTCCTTTAGTCCTTCAACAGAGTCATCTGAAAGATGGATTCTTTTTATCCTCCAACACAAATACATGCAGCTCCATTTGTTTCTTGTAGTTAACTCATTTTATACATTCAATGTCACCATTTCAGAATAGCACATTCTCAGACCTAGCAGTATTTAAGAGCTAGACTCTCCCTCATTCTCCAAGATTATACTCCAAGCCTGTCTGTATAAGACTACAGATGTAGAAGTCAACGTTTAACTTCACAACAGATTCTGTAGGACAAGCTTCATGTATGCAATATCTGGTGTAAACCATGAGAATTGTGCTTGGGATCTAGATTTATGATGGCACATCCTGCATGCCGAAGAGACCCAAGACCTGTGGCTAAGTTGACACACTGGTCCCCAAAGTTGCTAGGTGATGTTTGACATCGTACCTGCTAACTACAGTAACACCAATTCAAGCAATAGTTCAAGCAACACCAGTTCAAGAATAAATCAGATTCCCCTACTGGCCAAATTAAAGAATTAAAATGGCAAGTTTTAAATCCTGCTACCCTTTACCAGTGTCACATACTAGTGTTATAATGCAGACATACATACCTTTCTGAACTAAACTGCAAGTCATCTGGAGCTGAGCGTGACCGTCAACCCATTCATTGATGCTGTCAATTTTTCAAGGTCCCTGTTAACACAGAAATCATTAAGCATTATATAATCTGAGTGCAACATGTTAGATATTGTTTAAAAATTCCTTTCCACATGAAACAGTCTGAGTAGATGAGAACTTTGCAAGAAGCAGGGCAATAGAAGATCTTTCTCAAATGGTCTGATTATTAATATCACTTAAACGAACTAGCTTTTGCTATACTGAATAAAATCAATATGGTCATCCTTTCTGGGTTCTAACTTGCTTTTGCCCTAGATACAATGCTACTGTGTCCCTGACGTCCTTATTGTAAAACATTTATGTAGGGCCATACATTTTCATGACATTGTACAGAACACAATTTAGACATGTTCTGTTCCCTGAAGAGTTTGTAAAGCGAACACCCAATCCTGCAACCTTTACTCACTTGAGTAATCCATACCCATACAAGTAGTCCCACTGAAGTCAGCAAGACTACTTGCAGGAGTGAGAGTTTGCAGGACTGGGCACGGAATAGTAAAATAATAAGCTTCAGAAGGAATTCATTCAGCACTTACTATACAAAGCATTCTAGCCGTATATAATTAAGCTACTGTAATTATGTAATTAATATATTATAGATAGGCTTGGAAAAATATTTTTATTGGTAAATGTCAATTTCATCCTACACACAGAAACCCCTGAAAATATTTCAACTAATAATTACTGAAATTTACAGATAGGTAAAGACAGACAAATGCTTCTTGAAAACTACTGAACTGATTTAAGGATACAGTAGACTCTCGATTATCCAGGATGATCTGGAAAACCTTAATCCCGGTTAATAAAATCCCGGATAATCAAGCGTCTACTGGGGGGAGGGGAGGTTCACCGGCCGCCCTGGGGTGGAGGGGGGGGGGGGATGGTGGTGGTCCCACCACCTGCCCCAGTCAGCTCCCGCTGCCAGCCTGGGTGTAGGGAACCCAGGCTGGCAGCAGGAGCTCAGACCCCCGCTGACAGGAGCCTGCGGGGAAAGTCTAAAGCGGCAGAGAGCTGAGAAGCGGCGGCAGCGGCCAAGCTCTCAACCCACTGCTACTTTAGAGTTTCCCCGCAGGCTCCTGCTAGCCGGGGTCTCAGCTCCCGCTGCCAGCCTGGGCTTCCTACACCCAGGCTGGCTGCAAGCTGAGACCCCAGCTGGCAAGGGGCCAGCGGGGGAAACCCCAAAGCAGCGGCAGGCTTAGCGCTCAGACCGCCACCACTTTGGGGTTCCTTCCGCTGGCCCCTTGCCAGCCGGGGTCCTGCCTCCTGCCCCAGTCTGCTCCCGCTGTCAGCCTGGGTTCCCTGCACCCAGGCTGTCAGCGGGAGCTGAGTGGGGCAGGTGGCAGGAGCCTGGGGAGAGAGCCCAAAGCGGCGGGATGTCTAAACGGGTCGGTAGAAGAAGCCCCAAAGCGGCGGCGGGCTCAGCCTTAGCCTGCTGCTGCTTTGGGCTTTCCCCCCAGGCTCCTGCCAGCCAGGGTCTCAGCCCGCTGCCAGCCTGGGTTTCCTACACCCAGACTGGAAGCAGGCTGAGACCCCAGCTCGTAAGGGGCCAGTGGGAGAAGCCCTAAAGCAGCAGCAGGCTAAGGCTGAGCCCGCCGCCGCTTTGGGGCTTCTTCTACCGACCCGTTTAGACATCCCAGTTAATCCGCAGCCCGGTTAACCTGCGCCCGGATAATCAGGAGTCTACTGTATTTACTTTTTATATTTTGACATGTGACATAATTTGTGTAATTTTTGAATTTGTGTCTAGAGTCATTAAGTGTCTGACCTTATCCATAATTTCCTACAACTATGAAAATTTAGATAAAATTTAAAAAGCTTAAAATAAAAACCAATATGTCAAAATTATATTGGGGGGAAAAAGATAAATATTGAGTTCTTCCAAGCTTAATTATAGAATAAGTCCTGCTTGCTTTCTTCACATGAGTAGCCCATTGACTTCAAGCAGAATTACTTTCTTGAATAAATAAGGCATATGGGTACCATTTGGTACCTCTTCGGAAATGTTCCTCTCTCCAGTCTTGTCCTCTTTGTTGGTAAAGTTATACCCACAAGATGATAGTTTAATTTTGTCTGTCCCCCCCTTGCAAATCAATTAATCTAAACACATCCTATACATAGGTACACACTCAGCAGTATATTTTTTAATTCATCTAACGTGAAAGTAACTTTTCCTGGAAGGAAAGCTTATCCTTAACTTTTTAAGAAGTTTTCATACAGTAGCAAACTTTTTCACTGGAAATGGCTAAAGAACTGTAGCACCCACAGATCAAATATGGCTTATGTCAAATCTACATATTTGGAAAACTAGTTTCTCTATTAAGAGCTAAAAAAATGTATTACTCAAATCCTCTGAGAAGGATAACCCTCCCAATATCACAAACCAGCATTTTATCATGCATCACAAGTTTCATTTTGCCTTTTAAGTCCTCATAAGCAATTAATATCTTAATAATTAATAGGTTATTACTTGGCCATATCCTGCCATCATCCTACATGCAGAACTCCCACTGAAGTCCAGAAGACAGAACCATTTAAAGTAGGTTTCATTTATTCAGAAATGTATTTTACATTTTACATGTCAAGTATTTTATAACACTATCAGCAGGCTTCATCTGCACTTACATTTGTAACCACAGTGGTACTAGAATCTAGACTTGTTTCTCTAGAAAAATGTTTCAAATTCCACCAGAAAGACAGTCTAGCTGCTACTGGTTACTTTAAGATAGAAGCTTTGACGAAAGCTCCCAGAACACAAACAAACAAGAGCAAGATCCTATGCTACTCCCATCTTTAACCTGAGATAGGATCAGACCAACTCAAAGAAAGTCAAACATCAATACAGCATAGGAATTTCCTCCCAATGAATGTTAGCTGAAGAAAAGATTCATGCCGGATGTGGAAGAGAAGCCTGTTTGTGCCCAATATAGCCAGATAGAGTAGACTCTCGATTATCCAGGATGATAGGGAAAAAATTAATCCTGGTTAATAAAATCCTGGATAATCACCATCCATAGGAAATATGGGGAGTGGGGATTGATTCACCAGCCATCCTGCACTGGAGGGAGGGGGTGTTGGTTCACTGGCTGCCCTGCGCCCTGGTAGGGGTTGTGTGTGTGTGTGTGCTTGGGGCGGCAGCAAAGCCAGAGCCGGCCCCGTGAGTTGCGCATATTTTTTTTGACATCCTGGTTAATCCAATCCTGGATAAATCGAGAGTCTACTGTAATTTATTCAAGAACATTTCATCCACGTGACACATTCTCCTGTAATGTTGCCAAGGTTAGGGACACAGATGGCGATCTCCTGACTACAGTAACACTTGAACATGCTACTTAAATTTCTATGAAGAAAGTAGAACTTGCCTATTTGTGCTAGTTCCTTCCACTTTCTAAAACTGGTTGGCTCAGAGAGAATCATTACTATTCCTGGTCCCAGGCTTGTTGGGAGACAAGCACTCCTCAACTCTTTTGAATTTAATGGGAATTTACAGTGCTCAGCATCTTGAAGAATCA
This sequence comes from Sternotherus odoratus, assembly GCA_032164245.1. Taxonomy (NCBI): domain Eukaryota; kingdom Metazoa; phylum Chordata; order Testudines; family Kinosternidae; genus Sternotherus; species Sternotherus odoratus. The sequence continues at coordinate 27,823,433 of JAVMKO010000007.1, read as the reverse complement.
GGCCCCTATTAGCTGTAAAGAATAGGATTAGGATAATTCACTGAACTGATTTGTTATGCAAAACATCCTTATCTCTTTATTCTGCAGAGACCTGTGGTGCCATTTTGGTACTGAGGTGATTTGCATAATATGTATTTTACTGTTAATTGTTTCATTTCTACGAAAATACACAGTACATTTATAATGCAGGGACATTGTATCCCCAAAGTGTTTGGAACGTATTCACAGGCTACACTACCTCTCTGATTTTTAAAATCCTCCCATTTGAAACAGAAGGAAGTTCCTGGAGAACTACAGTATTTGATCTTAGCATGGGCCAGGTAGTTCTAGGTACAAGCAGCTCACTGCTGAGATAAAAGTTTCCTAAAACTTCTTTTAAAAAACCAGAATTATTCACGACTCAGTAGAAGATCAGGCTATTTATAAAGTTCTTCATTATGGCTCCTCAGACACAGTTCCACTTGAGAGCATAGGGGAGGCACCTTATTCCCCAATAGTAATTTTAGGAAGCATTTTTCCAGACCTCTACAGAGTACTGTCTTTTGACTTTGGTCCCCGACCCACAAACCCAAAACTGAAGGAAAAGGTTCAGCTCCCAGAATTTAAATCCTTCACTACAGATGGCCTTTGGGTTTAAAGTTTAAGGTCAGGCACATCTATTAAAAATTGTTTAAAATTCTGATTTTAAAAAAATCACAATTTTTAAAACAGATGTTATTAACAGCCAACAGAAGCATTTTTAGTCAGCGTAGCTTATCTACACTGGGGGTTTTGTTGGCATAGGTATGCTGGCTAGCCTAGGGGGTTTCTTCCACAGGCTTGACTGACATAGCTATGCTGACAAAACTTTTGTAGTGTAGACTTGCCTAAGCCTGAGATCAAAAGGAGACCTAAAACCTCAAAAGAGGACAGAAAAGGGTTTGTGGGGGGGGAAAGAGGTAGGGGAAGAGTGTCAGATGAGGTAAAAGAGGCTGGCCAGATTGTGTCAATGAACCGTTTAACAGAGATAGACTGGGAGCGTGCTGCTGCATTATACAGTTTCTTTCTGCAAGCATGGAGTTAGCTGGGCTGAGAGGAGTTATGTGAAAGAGACCCACATGAGACCCTTGTGTTTTACCCTGTGTTCCACCTCTTTTATACCTTTGAGTAAAGAATAAACAACACTTGGTTTTTTGAGGAAGCTGTTGTATCACTGCAAATGTGTGCTGTCACAGGCCCCTAAAGCAGGGGCGGGCAAACTTTTTGCCTGAGGACCGCATCAAGTTTCAGAAATTGTATGGAGGGCCAGTCCCTGTGCCCTCCCCCACTTCTCTCCCCTTGATGCCCCCCCCCCGGACACCTGCCCTATCTAACCCCCCTGTTCCCTAACCCCCCCCGCCCCCCCCCCCCGGATCCCACCCACACATGCCCTGTCCCCTGACCGCTCCCAGAACCTCCAACCCGACTGTCCCATCCAACCCCCCCCACTGACTCCCCCCCCCACTCAACCCCCCGTTCCCCACCCTCTGACTGCCCCAACCCCTATCCACACCCTCATCCCCTGACCAACACTCCTAAACTCTCCTGTCCTCTATCCAACACCCCCCCCCCCGCCCCCACCCACCCACCACCACCCTCTGCCCCTTTACTATGCTGCCTGGAGCAGCAGTGGCTGGCAGCACTACAGCCACACCATGGGCTGGAGCCAGCCACGCTGCCGGGATCTGCAGCTGTGCTGCCCCAGGAGCTCACAGCACTGCTGCCCAGAGCATTGCGCGAGCAGCGCAGCAACATGAGGCTGCACAGAGGGGGGAAAGTGGGGGAGGGGCCAGGGGCTCGCCTCCCAGGCCAGGGGCTCAGGGGCCCAGAAGGAGGGGCCCGCGGGCTGGATATGGCCCGTAGTTTGTCCACCCCTGCCCTAGAGCATAAAGCTTGTAAGTGCCAAACACCATGGCTGATACCCAACAGGCTGTAGCCCAGGTCCTGGACTAAGGGTATGTCTTCACTACCCACCGATCCGGCGGATAGTGATCGATCTTCTGGCGATCGATTTCTCGCATCTTATGAAGACGCGAGAAATTGATCACTCGCGGCGCCCCCATCGACTCCAGAACTCCAGCTTGCCGGGAGGCGCAAGCTGGAGTCGACGGGGGAGCACGCCGCCGACTGCCGCCACTAAGGACGGACGGTAAGTCAGCTGCAGATGCGCAAACTTCGAAGTTGCGTATCTGCATTCGATTAGAGTGGGTGAACTGCAGAACTCCTCCCCAGGACAGGTAGACTTGAGGCCTGCCACAGGGGGGCAGGGCACTCGGTAAGGCACAAGAAGGGACAACAGTGCAGCTAGCCTAGTAACTGCAAGAGTACATACACTTGAATACGTACAGTCCAAGCTCTGAGCTAAATGACTATTTATATACATACTTACATTTCCCAGCCTGGCTCAAGAAAAAAAAAAAAAAGTACCATTACTTTAATCCATTTCACCTCAGATTTAAAATCAACAAAACTCCCACCGACTGCAACCCTATAACAAAACAATATTTTTTTTAAATTGGTTCTTGCTGGTTGCCTTTGTTACACTCAACTAATAATTAGTTCTGTTTTGCCACTGCCAAATGTGACAAAAAGAAAATATTTCTCAGAATCTTCAGTTCATTAACTTCCTATGAGAACAGAGAGAAGAACCTGGTTTCTATTTAATTTATAAATAAAAAGTGCATTTTTTAATTGGCATATTCCATATATAAGCAATGTTGCCTCACACAGCTATTGTAGCATGGGTTGGTACTAACCAACTTTTCTGGGGGAGAGGGGACTGTCAGCTGTTTGCACATGACTTGCACTTTTCCCCTAATGAGTACCAAATCTAGGAAGAACACATTAAAATGAAAGCGTACCACTATTTTTCATCAATGATGATAATTGTAGGTAAGTTAAGTGAGAGCAATATCCACTTGTGTTTTTTTTTAATCTAACTGAAAATAAAAAGATACAAGCAGATGTCCATTTTTGTTTTTAACACTAGATGTCAATGTCCAGACAGCATGGTGATTGGTTTCTTATAAATGCCATGGCATAGACAACTATATACAGACAGAACTAAGTATCTCTGAGACAGAATTTGAAACAGGTAACAGATCTCATGAAACACTGGAGGGGACTGAACAATTTCACCATTATACAGTACTTCAGAATGAATCTAGAAATCCTGTTCGCATAGTTTTGTGCATTTCAAGTAAACTTATTTACTAGCGGCAGCTACTTCCTAATCACTTCTAATCCTTTCATAAATACTTCCCCCCCAGGGGGATTCAAGATCCTGAAACTGGCCTGTTGCCTGTCTGGAATAAAACACAAGAATTCACACTAAAAGAATTTAATACTAGTCACAAGACAAACTTAGATTATATTAATTAGCTAGCACGAATAACAAAAGAGTTTCAACATGCAAGATTTGTGCTTCTCATTTCTTGAGTGTGACCATTTGCCAAACCAGACTGCAAAGATTCTACCAGCAACGTTTAAAAGTGAAAACTTCAGCCTTCCTGCTTACTGTTATATACTGTATTTATTGGTTCTATTTGAAGGAACTATTGTCAGGTTAAGACTGCCTGTTACACAAACACTTTTTTTGGTCAGTCACAGTAATTTCAAAGTCACAAAAATGTCAGATTTAGAACTCTATGAAACTTCACTTATTGAACTTTGGCAAAAAACATTTTCAACTTTAATATTTTCAGCTCAGTCCTACTTTTAGATATGCTGCCAGTCATCATGTAGCTTTGTCAAGTCAGTCACTGGATTGTCCAGATGATTTTTTAGATCTACATGGCAATATACATCCATTATCGGACAGCAAGATGAAGCCCTAGACTTCCAGGTTTCATATCTAAATGTCATTATCTCAAATCAGAATTCTTTGTGTGTGGGTGTATGGGGTAATAAAAATGGTTTATGAATAAATGAAAAGTATCCATAATCATCCATTCATTAGCCAAACGGACATTATGTATGCCCTTGCAAACACTTCAGCTCAGTGGAATTCTGCTTCCTTACCTGATAACATTAATGGGATTAAAATATATATAGAATATTATATATAGATAAATATCTATCTACATATATATCTATAGATAAGAACAGCTATCATATTGGGCTACTATACTCTTATGACACGTTTTTCCTTCAAATTTGTACACCCTCACTTTTCCTTTTGTATACAGAAGGTTTCTGATGCACGTTAATTGTATATTCGCTGAATTTTGGCATGGGTAACTGTACATACAGTATGACTACCCACAGCTTTTTCATTTCTCTGCATCTCTGTTCAGTGGTTCAAAGGCTGCTTATTAGAAATGTTGTCAAAGCTTGGAAGGACTAAAATGTAACTAATTCTTGAACTATAAAGGTTATGCTTTTCTCAAAAATAAGTAACTAGAACTCAACACTATAAGCCATCACACAGTAGAAAACAAATCAGTGTACTTCTAGATGTCCCTGGGAATGGGAACAGGAACTGAGACTTTTGTGTTTTTTTGTTTATAGTCTACACATTACACTAATTTTTGAACTTCCTGACAGTAGCTCAACTTTCTAATACTAAAATGGTTCACCTGCTCTAAATTTTCAGTGCTTTTTAAAATCAACAGTATTTATAGAAAGAAATGAAATTTTAACTTCCTCATTTAGTTCCTCTCTTTTTTTTATGGTTACTATACTTTCTAAAGTTGTTATTAACAGTCCATGTTCTGATTTAGTGGGTCAAACTCACTGGTGATGTGTAACCATGTAGAAGTTATATGCCAGTAAGCAGATGTAAGTGGGTGAAAAGGAATTTAAATTTGTTTAACTTACACACCTGGGGCCCAAAGAGGGTGGAAGGGGTAGCAAGAAAACCAAAAGAATCAAGCTTATAAGTAACAGTATTACAAATATAGTGTAATATGGTTTTCTGGTTTCTTGTGTCCTGCACTCCTGACCTCTCTCATGTATGTATTTCAAATTCCCCTGCCTTGCCTCACACCTTCCTGTCCCCATTGTCTTTCACAAAGGTAAGAGCCATAACGTCTGCATTTCCTGCCATTAAAAACCTCAGACAGGTAAAGGGAATAGATTAATTTGAGACAATGGTTATAACAAGCCCATAAGCTTTTTCCATTTGCCTAGATGTTTTGGAAACCGCCTCCCTTATCCACACTGGAGTATAAGGAGGCCTGAACCATGTATAGAGTTGAGCCATTTGTTTTTGGGTGTTAACCCTGTGGCTCCTTTTTGCTACGCAATAAACTTGTTTTCATAAACCTACTGAGTTTTGCCTGTCCTTTGAGGGTAAATTGGGACACAGCTCCAAAGGAACAAAGCAGTTTTTGCAACAGGACAATATACGTTAGAGTAGACCACACACACCACCTTCTAGCACCTCAGCATGCAACACCTGTGGGCCCTGATCCTACAGTGAGTTCTGCATGCCTGAACTCCTGTGCAGGGGCCCACTAGGGTCAATAGGGCTGTACCAGGACACAATGGGTCCACAGAGAGCTCAGGATCAGGGCTTTAGACTCCCTCACGAGAATGTAATACACCCACTCAGTACTGGTCCCTGTGCATAATATTTATAAGTCTTCAATTTCAATATTTATCTTTCACTATAACCAACATGGATAAACAGGGATAGGCTCACAAAAGCCCCTTGTTCAAGTTCTGCCACAAAACTGAAGAGGTTCACAGTAACTTCTGCCTCTGAAGGAACCGTCCCACCCTTGGACACTTCTGAATCCTCTCTGCCAGGAATACCTTAACCTTTGGGTGCATAAACAATTCTGAAGAGACAATTATTTATCTTTGGAATGGACCAGCTTCAGGACAGAGCATAGATAGTTCCAGCGAGTGCACTCAATATAGTATCATTGGTTGGCATATGGTATTGCTACCCTCCTGGGGAGTGGTTATTAGAAACAGATTTGTTTCAATGGAAAAACAATAGGCTTCCCTCAACCCCTCTCTCTTCCTCTTTGCATCACCTCTGCTCTCTCTAGTGCTTGGGGTCTAACACAAGTTAAGTGGGAATATTTGTAGGGGAATCTCTTGTTGAAATATTAGCAGCATATCACTTTGGAGCGGAAAGCAAAGTAAAGTGGGACCACAGGAGGGGGAAAGACCTGTACAAAGCACTTGAGCCCTTTACACAACAGTGCTCAAAGGGACCTGCTTCCCCCTGGTATGCAGCAGGCAGTCTGGGTCTCCTCCTTCAGGGCGCTGGGACACTGCACCCCAGTCTTCCGTGATATTAGTAATATAATTATGATGTATTTTATGCAAGATAAGGCATGTAAGGTGTCATTGGAAAGGTTATGATTTTCCACATATGAGTATCCTATTTGTTTGCATGCATCGTTTTCCTATCCAAAGTTATGAACACTGACAATGTATCTATTTCGCATGAAGCTATTCCTGGGCAACGCCCACTAGGCAAAATGCTCTCACTATGGATTGCTGGCTGGGAAGGGTCCATTCAGGTTAACGACCCATTAGGAAAAAACAATAGGCTGTAGGAGAAGCTTATCTCCCACCTGTTGAGCCTTCCTGTAAATGCTCCAAACAGCCAGGGGGGATGGTTGCTGTGATTCTACAGGGAACATGTGACCTGATCCTCTGGTGCTGGGGTACATCTTGGGATGTCAGTGTTTTTCCACTGGGAAACAAGCTTTGAAACAAAGGGTTCCCGGGGACACATGCAAAAGCTAGCTTCAAATCGTTTGTAGTTAATAAATATTTTTTGCTCTATCTAAACGGGTGTGTGGGAAGCATAACTCAGGGGCAGAAAGCGGTTACATATTCTCTCCACAGTCGGGGGGGTGGGGCAGAGGCAAATTTCATGAGCTGCTGCTGTACAGTTCCCAGTGCAGCACAAGACGGTGTAATTTTGAGTTTACATTTCGGAGAGGGGGTGCATGCCTAAGGAACTGGAAGGTGCCCTAGTGCAGACGAAGGCTCTACAACAAAGGGTCTGTGTCCCCCTCCCAGGGGGGCCACAAGCCTAAGATCCAGCACCTCCCCCGGGGCTGATGCCTGGAACCGTGTAGTTGACACCCTGATCCCTGGTACTCCCGTGGGACAGAGGCCCTGAGACCAGGAGCAAAGGGGGAGGGGGGGCATGAGGGGCATTGCCAGGCACCAAACTGCAGTGCAAGAGCAGGGTAGTCTCAGGACAGCTCCACACCCCCTTCTCTCCTCACCCTTGGCCAGGTCGGAGGTGGGAAGCCGGGGCCAGGGAGTTGGGTGGCCAGTGCAGACAGCCACTGAACTGAGTTCCCTCATCTCCTGCTGCTGTGGGGGCTTGGAAGCTGCTCCTCAGCTCCCAGACCCCTTTGCCGGTAAGAGCTGCCTGGGTGGGGAACAGGGACCACAGGGGAGCCTTCTCAGTAAACGGCCCTTAACTACCCCTCTCTCTGCACCCCAAGCTGTTTCCAAACTTTTTTAAGATGAGCCCCTCACCCCCACAAAACCCAGACAGGTGGGTGGTCTGCTGAGGTGAGTCATGAGGTATAGGCTCCCATCCTGGACTCCACCATGAGGAGCTGGCTTGAGCCCTACCTACCCAAAATAGAAGTTAAATAAAAGTAATCTATGCCATTACTTATTGTACTGACACCAATGCACAGGCCAAAAACAATTTTAAAAAGTTATTACTTATTTGTACTTATGTTCAAATGTACCTTAGAATAATGTTATGACTGGGTAGATTCTTTGTGTAAAGATGGGGTTTGTTTTTAATGAGACACTTAGATTCCATGTAATTCAAGTCAATTTCTCTTATCTTTCCATTATAAATCTATATTTCTGATCTAAAACACAGAGATCACACCTTGCTTAATAGGAATTTCAATCTTGATAACAAAAAAATCTACATGCAATCATTTAGCAACATTCACATGTTAAAAGAGGAATTTAAGACTAAATACTGTGCCTGTCTCACTTTGGGAATATGGGATCACAAAGTCAGAGGGTGCAACATAGGCAGCCAGGTAGCTAATTACATGTTGACAAATGATTCAAAACCTACAAGGCAAGCCCATTTGGCAAAATCCATTTAGACCTGAGAGATCAGATCTTATGAGACTAGGTGGCCTTTGAAGTCTTTCACACATTAGGAAGCAGTTACACAGATCATGACAGGAATGGGCATGGTGTAAAAGGAAGCAGAGAACAGCAGGAATATTTTAATCCTTGTATCTGGGAGTGGGCCATTAGTTGTCATGCCTGCCGAATTCCACTTATAATGTCTTGAGTTCAAGAATGCATGCTGTTACACTTGAAAACCAGCACTAAAAGTGATGGAAGTCCTGTAACCCAAATCACTTCTAAGGAACGAAGTTACAGCAGATGGGAAAGAAAAGTTATGGAAACATTTCTACTCCCCCAGGACCCAGAGGAGACAATGGAGTAAAGGGAGAGATTTAGTGTAATCCCTACTGCATTTAATCTATGCTTTCATGAAACTTTTTTCAAATTAGTTTTTCCATTCATCTGAATTTTCTCAGCTGTAATACACGTGCCATTTAAATTTTTCTTAAACATTTGTCCCAAAATTCCTCTCTCTATAGTGTTAAAATAATGAAACTTAGAAGCAACTGTATTATGAATGTTGTGTAGTATGATTTTAAAAACAGTCTTAGACCATATTCTCACTCCTTGTATATGCACTCCTGACCCCTGCCCTGTATGTATCAAACTCATTTTCACCCTGCCCCAGCTATGCTTTTCACAAGGCAGGAAACACAGTGTCTAAGTACCCTGAACCTCCTGTCTTTAAAGAGTTCCAGACAGGTAAATGAAATAGATTAATACCAAACAAAGGGTGTGATAGCTATTAAGTGTTCTCACTCATATAAGTGTATTGAAAGCCCCCCTCCCTTATCCACACTGGACTATAAGAAGGCCTCAACCATGTATAAAGTTGAGCCAGTTGTTTTTGGGTGTTAACCCCTTTTGGCTCCTTTTTGCTAAGCAATAAACCTGTTTTCCAGAAGCCTACTGAGTCATGCCTGTCCTTTGAGGGTAATATTGGGATAAGCCTCCAAAGGGACGAAGCAGTTTTTGCAACAATAGGACCTATGAAAATGTTATGTTTGCCTAATCATATGCACAGAAAATGGTGCAATGCCCAGCTTCCCCAAACGAGCAATATTCTGAGAAATCCAGAGTTCTGTTAACTGTCTTCAAAGGGTCATGAGAATAAAGATCATCTCTTAGGGTATGTCTTCACTACCCGCCGGATCAGCGAGTAGTGATCGATCGATCGATCGCGGCGCCCCCCGTCTACTCCAGAACTTCAGCTTGCCGGGAGGCGCAAGCTGGAGTCGATGAGGGAGCACGCCTCCGACTGCCGCCGCCGTGAGGACGGACGGTAAGTCGGCTGCAGATACGCAAACTTCAGCTATGTGATTCACGTAGCTGAAGTTGCGTATCTGCAGTCGATCTCGCCCCCCCCACCCCCCCCGTAGTGGGGACCAGCCCTTGGTTATAATGTTAAGAAAGGCCGGTGTTTATGTTTGATAGGGCTGCATTTCTCACACTTCAAGAAGCATCCACCACACCATAGGTTCCTTCAGAAATTATGATTTCACAGAAAGCAGCACAGGAAGGGACTCTGGAACTAAGAACTAAAATAAAGCTAAAACCAAACCCAAAATGAGATATCACTATCAACTACAACAGGATGGGGACCTAACAGTTTTTCCAGTGGTTTGCCTCTTACCTAAACATCATGGTATCACTAATGATACCTGTTCTTTATATGCAAGAGTCAGTTTTAGAATTGGCTGGCAGTCTCTTTTGGGGGAGATTTCAGCTGACTCAGCACTAATACACAGGAGAGGGTGTCTGTATGTGCATGGGTTAGCCACAATGTGGCTGTAGAGTATAGGCATTGCACAGCTCACACCATCAAGCCTCATCAAAGGGGATGAGATGAGTGTGGGGCCATGGTCCTCTCCACCCCTCCCCTGCTGGCTTGAGGAGGGGGTCTGGAATGGGAGGAATATGTGCTGAAACAGAGGTTGTTGTGTCAGTTACACACACACACACACACAATCCCAGTAGAAATTCTGGCTGAGTCAAGAAATCTTTCTGCAACCCCTGCTGCAAAGCAAACCCTTTCACATTCTTTTCCCCAAAGCCACACAGGTCTATGCCTTGATAGCCCAGCTGAAACCTGATGTAATATGAATACATTTTACATGAAGGTATAGTTCACTTATTGCAGGCCTGCACAACTCAGAAAGCGGCAAAGGCTATGCTACTCCAAAGAAAACAGCTGTGAGCCAAAAAGGTAGGTTGGGGGTGAAGGGTGATACTTTATTAAGCATCGCAAGGTTTGCAGTAGTGGTATTAGAGTTGACAACACACTGAGTTGTTGCACTTAAAGGTGCTTGCCTCAATAATGACAACCTGGGAAATTTCACACCCTTTCAAATTAATTTCCCCACAAATCACAGTCTTTTTTTAAAGCCACAGGCAGTCCAAGTTCTCTCTCTGCTTCAACCCAATGGAAGGAGGTTGCCATTTAATTTCAACAAACCATAAAGTCAATCCCCCCCAGAGTTATGATATTTAACCTACAGACTGTAGATTGAGGAGAATTATGTTTTGAGTTTCTTTGGCTGGTTTCTGTTTCTTTGTTTTTAAAAGGACAGGATAATGTAAAAGCTTGCCTTTCAAACAGGGGGTGGGGAAATAAAGATTTTAGATCTATCCAGGATCTAAAGCCACTTTAAACTTTAAACCAGTTATATTAAACAAAGATTACATGAAAATAGACAACAATTGACTGTGTTTGTTGCCTTTGTTTATAGACTTTGCATGCCATAAACTCAAAAAGGGCATACCTGACACAAGTCATGGATTCTTAGTAAACTAATTCTCTCAAGTTGTCCTCATTAAGCACTTAATGAGTACAGTAAAACCTCCATTTAACAGACTAATTCGGGCGAGGGGGTGTCCACTAAATCAAAAAGTCCGTTATTTAATAATTTTAAAAAATGAGCTGTCGGAGCAGCAGCCCGCCTGCCACAAGGTCGGGGCGACAGCTCCGCAGCCCGCCCGCTGCAAGGACCCGGGCGGCAGCCGGGAGCCGTCAGCCAGCCCGCCTGGGTCCCAGCTGGTGGGACCCGGGCGGCAGCCGGGAGCCGGCAGCCAGCCCACCTGCTGCCTGGACCCGGGCGGCAGCCGGGAGCCGGCAGCCAGCCCGCCTGCTGCCTGGACCCGGGCGGCAGCCGGGAGCCGGCAGCCAGCCCGCCAGAAATGGATCAGGAATGCATCAGACTTGCTCAGAAATTTTGTCCGTTGCATCCGAAGTCCGTTAAATCGAGGTCCGTTAAATCGAGGGTTTACTGTATTTCTGAAACATGCATTTCTGGCTAGTTCTCAAGTAACTGCTTAATTGGGACTGTTGATCCTGGCCCTATTGCTACAATGTAAAGAATTCCAGTGTTTTGCTTCAGTTTCCACTGTGTTATTATACTAAGCGGGGTGAGTAGGGGGAGGAAACATGAATACTGAAAATTGCCAAGGTCAAAAAAATTTAAATAGTATACATCATATACTAAATATTGCTGTTAAAGAAAGGCAATAAGACTTTATATACAAAAACAGTAACAAAACTTTCACCCAGCGCCCAAAAAATCCCCTCAGTCTGCACAATAATCCCACCCCCTTTTAACTTCAATGAATATTCCACATGGAGAACAGTGGCAGGATGCACACCCCCACCCCTTTCCCCCATAGTTAGAGGAGTTGGAATCTTACATGCCCAGACTAGAAGTCATTCTTTTGGTGACAGACATTTTACTAAACAGTTTATATATCTTTTTTGATCCTAACATCTCGATTCTCCTCAGAATAGTGCGTAGAATGGACTCTTCTCTTGACAACAGAGGCCATCTAAGATCCAATAAAACTATCCATCCTCACACCTGAACTATCCAAAGGGGTGAAAAAACATTTATATTTTTCTACTGATAGATCTCAAGGATAAAATCTCTCATGACTTTATTCTATCCCAAAGCATACAACTAGGAAAAAACTCATGATTTTTTTCTTTAGCACCAAAATTGTAGTATCTTCAGGTAAGTATTTATAGCTCATCTATACACCTCTGTTAGTGTCTTGTTAAATCTGGTTTAAAGAGGTGGCAGACTTTTGACTGCAAAGTCAGATCCTTATGGTTTTTCTTGTTAAAAATAGAGTAAAAAGAGAAGGGAACAGCAACAGGTGACAAGAATTCTTTGGTGAATTGACAAAACAAAGGAAAACATGTCTATTTTTGTTAAATTAGAAAGCTAACTTTCATTTCTAAAAAATGTTGGTTGTAAAAGTTGAAAAACTTGTTGAAAGGCAAATTTTCAAGTCAGTTCTGAAAATGCCAGAAAAGTATTTGAACTCTCAGCTGTTCTCTTATCAAGTCCAACTCTTCTCTTTTTTCATCAATGAATATTAGGATAATATTTTTTCAGAGTTAGCAGCCACTCTGGGTAAAAAGAGTGCAAAAGCAGTTAGACTGCTGGATCATGCAGAAAGTTAACCATTTTAAAAGCAACAGAGAGTCTTGTAGCACCTTATAGACTTGTAGTCTATAAGGTGCTACAAGACTCTGTCGCTTTTGCAGATCCAGACTAACATGGCTACCCCTCTGATACTAGAAACCATTTTAAAGACATCCACATAACCAGCCCAATTCATCAGTTTAACGCACCACTTATCCTATTGATATTTCTTACTTCTGACATTCATAGCTCTCTCTTGCTCTTGAGACACACATGTATGGCACAATTAGTATGTCTAAGTTGATGGAATTCATGTTATGAGGAGAGAGAGAGAGAATTTAGGTTACCTCTTAAAAATCTTTTCTTGGCCATATTGATTAGAAGGCATTAAGACTGAGAAGTTTTGAACCACACAGATTAAGATATATGCAAAGTCAACTCCAAGCTGCCATTCAAATTGCTCAGTCTTGCCCAAATATAACAGATATCACTTTCACTTCTTCAGTTTCGATAACTTCCATTAATTTTTATGCCCTGTCAGATCTTTCCAAGCCTAAAAGAAGTTACACAAGAACAATCTGAAGATTCCTATTCTGTTTAATGTTTTTTGCCATATTGCTCTAGTCTAGGGGTGGGAAAACTTTTTGGCCCGAGGGCCACATTGAGATTCAAAATTGCGCGGAAGGCTGTGCAGGGAAGGCTGTGCCTCCCCAAACAGCCCAGCCCAGCCCCACCCCCTATCTGACCCCCACCCACTTTCTGCCCCCTGACTGCCCCCCTCAGAACCTCCAACCCATCCAAACCCCTGCCCCGCTGCTCCTTATATCTTGATCGAGACCCCCACACAAACACACACTTTAACTGCTCCCCCCCACAGGAACCCAAACCCAGTCTAGGCCCCACTCTTTCTTACCTGCCTGCCTCCTCCCAAGATCCCCCCACCCTAACCACCCACCTCGAGGACCCCACCCCCATCTAAGACCCCCTGCTTTGTTCCCTGACTACCCACTCCTGAGATCTCCCACCCTAACCACCACCACCACCCCCAGAACCCTCCACCCTAACCACACACCGCTGGGACCCAACCCCCACACTTACCATAGCCAGCCAGGCGCTTCTCGACCCAACCTGGCCGGCCAGGAAGCGCGGGACCCCGTGGGCTCCCTGCGCTCGACCCAGCCCGCAGCCAGGGAGGATGGGGCCCAGCGACTCTCCGCGCGTGGCCTGGTCCTCGGCCAGGAAGAGCGGGGCCCAGCCGCACGCCATGCTGGGCCTGGCCAGGGAGGGCGGTCCCCCGCAAATCCCCGCCCTGACCAGGGAGCGCGGGGCGGGCCAGGCCCGGGAGCACGGGGACCCGCAGCAGGCTGGCCCGGCCCTTGGCCCAGGAGCGGGGGCCTCTGGGCCCACGCCCCTGACCCAAGCTCGCGGGCCAGATGAAAATGGCTGCCGGGCCACATGTGGGCCGTGGGCCATAGTTTTCCCACCCTTGCTCTAGTCTCAGGAATACAGCACAGCTTTTGAATGGCAATACAATAGCAACCCTAGGAACTAAAGTTTCACCCATTAATTCCCAGATTCTTCTTAACACTGAACTTCAGCATGCAAAATCTACTTTTGAATATCAGATAAGTTTTGCAAGCCTACCTTTCTATGCTTTAATGCAAATCCATCATTTCAATGCAGGCAATTCTTATTAACTAAACTAAAATTTATTTAAAAAGAAAAGATTATTGGTTAAAAGATCAGTGTACATACAGACATGAGTACACTTCTGAGATCAGATTCATGGTAGAGATGGTGAGCTTTGTAGTTGCAAAGAGTATTTAGAATTAGTTCATAGATTCAGTTCAATATTCATATTTAGGGTGATCCAAGTGGGACTGGAGATCTCAGTCTTAAAATGTAAACTTTCCCTGCATAAAGCATATCTGAGATCAAAAGGATCAGAACCAAGAGACCTTTATACAGTTTTAGGCCTTCTCTTGACAGCACAGAGTCCTCTTAGGTGAACAATAGGCAATCATTGAGACTTTGAAGTAGACCCATTTCCAAGCACCACTGGTAATTAGCAACACTGATTAACATAAGGCAATTGCCTGTTTTCCTCACTTCGCAGATGACTTGCTACATACTTCAAAGATAGATAAATATAGTGATATCACTATATTTACAGTTAACATTTAAATGTTATGATCTCCTTTTGATCTCTGAATTAGCAGACTATAGCATCGACTGGAACTGTTTGATTACATATATATTGTTAGAGGTTAAAAATGTACACACACAAATTATCTACCAAAATGCCCATAAAGATTGAATTTGGGTCATTTATTCTGCAAGATGCTTAACCCTTTCTGGCCATGAGTCACAACTGGGCAAGAACACTGACAAGGAAAATAAAAATTAGGGCAAGATGTTAAAAAATGAATGCCTAAGGTTAGGCTCTTAAATTCATATTTAGGCACCTACGATTGTTACCTGTTTTTCAGAAATGCCAAACACCCAGAATCTATCATTCATTTTAATATGTTCTCAGCACATCAGGTCACTTACTCAGGCACCTAAACATGGATTTAGAAGTCTGACTTTGAGACCATAATTTTCACACTTGAGTGCCTAATGGCTATTTTCAGATGAGAGATAACGGATTTTATTGTCCAGTACACTAATTACAAAAGCTCTCTTTCCTGAGGGAAAAGACAGACATTAGCAGAAGTTGTCCAAGAATCCCATCAGTGTATTTTTAACAGTCTTGATAAACTAGTTTTAGGAAAATGGTAACAAGCTCTTTTGCCACTATCAGAGTGGAACATTGCATGGTAAGACTAATTTTACTACTAAAATGCCTTACCTCAGGTCAATGGTTTTCAGATTCTCTGGTCTGTGGAACAAAGAAGGGTTCACAGCCCTTTCTGGTACATGCACAAGTCATTGGGAGGGGAAGAAGAGTGCCCTTTATCAAGTTGTCTATAAACTAATGAAGTTGGAGAACCATTAGTTTTTAGATGATCTCGCTACATTTCTCTCTCTCTCTCTCTCTTAAAAAAAAAAGAGAGAGAGAGAGAGAGAGAGAGAGAGAGAGAGACAGAGACAGAGACAGAGAGACACACAGACCCCAAGGGAATAAAACCTCAGTAGTTTAAGGAAATTAAATTTTAAATTTTTATTCTGTAAAACAAAAAAGTTTAAAAAATAAATGGTTAAATTAAATCAGGTAAGGGAAGATATACACACATTTTCAACAAACAGAGAAAAGGCCTCTGCACTTAGTTTTTTGTGACTGCTTTCTCTAATCACTATCAAACTGACATCAGTTTTTCAAACAACTGCGGTAAGCATGCTTCAGGGATTCGCTTCAGGGGCAGTCACTATAATCATTAAGGCTATGAGCCTCTCTCCCTGAACCACATTGAGTATTCTGGCAGAACAGACTACAGGGCTACTTTTTCTTGAGGTGAGACAACAGGTTGATATGCGAGCCAAATTCAATGTACAACTTACAAAAGAATACACTGCTAAACAACAAAAAACTTCCTTTCCCGCCCTCCCCAAATACAGTGACCAGATAGCAAGTGTGAAAAATTGGGACAGGGAGTGAGGGATAATAGAGCTCATATAAAAAAAAAAAAAAAAAAAGTCTCAAATATCAGGACTGTTCCTATAAAATTGGGGCATCTGGTCACCCTATCCCCCAAAACCCTATAAACCAAACCAAACCCACTTTCTAATGCACATGTAATTCCCATGGACATTCATGGAAGTGAGGTATACACAGAAAGAGGAAAACATACCCCACCTGCTTTTTTAAGCTTTAGAAATCCAGCCACAGATTTTACCATGTTCCTCCCCCCATGGTGATAAAAAATGTCTAAAATCAAAATTTAGATAATGGGTTGTTTTCTACAAGCCCTCAAAGACATTGCTTGCAGAGTCCCACTGACTAGCAAGAAACCATCCCTAAATACTGTTGGCAACAAGTATGGTAAAATGAGGTCAGTGCTACTCATTTCTGCCAGTGCCTGATCAGTCCATTAATTTCTAAATGGTAGTTCATGGATTACATCATGCCCCAATTTTCAAAATAAAAAGTCCTGAGAGTCAGTAAAGGATTTGCATTCACAAATACACCCCTATGCTTCATCTCCCATCTATTTCCCTAACATTCAGTATTGGCAAAACTTGAGCAAGTGGTAGTAATCATTAGACAAGAACATCTCACCTTGCCAGCTTGTGCCATTGGCCAGCAATAGTTACAGGAAATTCTGCAAAAACCCCATATTGTCACTGTTACCGGGCAGTACATCTGCACATTACTGTATTTCTATCAAGTGAGGAACTTTTAAAAAAAGTAACAAAATAAAAGAAGGCAGCTCTCTAATAGCTCTATGTACAAGAGGTGAGTGAAGATTTTCTAGTACTACTGTATGCGGCCTGACACTTGCAGATCTTAAAAAGAACAGGTCAGTTATCCAAAGGAAACTCAGCCTGAGTTTCCCCCAAATGAAAGCAGCTTCTGATTAGCTTCGGCGCGAGGTCTGAACAAGAATCTGTCTAATGTACATAGAAGCCCTCAGAGATTGGTTGCATCTCTCTCTCTATGAACAGAGTACAAAACACACTCTGAACTACATAAATACTCTGTTAATGCATCCTATTACACTTTTAAAAGTTAAAATTCAGCTTTCAGCATCTGGTGGATTTTTTCCTCCTAATCACACTGTATGAAAGTTAAAACCTTTTTTTGCTCCATGTGTATACTTGTGAATCATTAGCTTTAAAAAAATAGGTAAAGTATAGTCTTAGTCACTGCCTATATTTTCCATAAACCTAACTAAAGAAAAAAGATAGACTGAATAGGACCTTCTCTTTTAATAAGAACAAGATATTCGGATTAAGGCACATCATGTGAAACTGGTGTTTCTGATAGGCTTCACCACACAATGATCAGCATCAGGAATGTCAAAGGCTTAAGAGTTATAACTTTTTCAGCCTTGATTTTGCAGGTAATTTGATTTTTATTAAATTCATGTGGGTGCAGTGAATAAGATGAAAAGCATGTGTGTGTATTAGTTTTATTTATTTATATTAAATTTGTCCCACAACAGTGATTAGCTCTGTTGTACATTCAAAGAGAGAGGATATTTACAAAATAGGAAGTGAATCTTTGGAAAGCTATTGAGGGCAAAATAAAATACTGAAAAGGATATTTGTTATTGTTTGGGAGGGAAGCTTAACCAGACAGGGCCTCTCTGCTGAAGAATGAAATAATGATTTTGTTAATTAGCAATAGTATCATAGCTGTAGTCATCACAGAGCTGTAGCATCAGCCTCTAGCAAATAAATAGAAAACACAATAGGAAGAAAAACAGCACACGGTGCTTCAGATTCTTTCCCATGTTGTGTGCCCCTTTCCACCACACTGGCAGCACAAAGGAGCTACAAAGGAGGCAAACACAGCCCTGGCAGACTCCCCCGTGAGCGTGGGGAGAAGGCTGTTTTCCTGAATGGATCTATACTGTACCACCCCCCTCCCAACACACACGCCCCTTTACAGCCCCTGCCATATTGGGGAGGCAGATATTTCAGGGTGGGTCAGGAGCAGAGCTGCAGCACATTGCACTCTGGTGATGGCATAAAGGCCCATAGAGGAGGTGTTACAAATTCAGAGGAGTTCAGGGATGCTTTAAGTTGCCTCTAGAGCAAGCACCAGAACTAGGAAGATGCAAATGTGCCTTAAAGCTGCCTTCCATTAGCCACGACCAACCTGGCCTGCACTCAGCACAGAACTGGACAAACAGAGAATCTTGGCACAATCTTTTCAATGCACCCGACTTTCAGCACAAAGCACTTCTCTGGCCAGCTTACAGAAAAGTGGTTCCAAAAGAAAATGCTCATGTCAGCCATGGGGTATTACAATAAAGGGCAAAGATACACAGTCTTAACTTAGGAGTGGCTAAAGCAGTCAGTTCTTCATGTGTTTTTGTTTGGGGCTTGGTCTGGAAGTGCTGCCAACTCTTTTTTACTTCCAGCCCCCTTTGAGCATTTCAATCCAGGGGAACCCTGATTGGCTGCCTTCTTCACTGTTCACCTCCTGAAAAAGAGCAACTAAGGACTACTGAGCACTGCTGGAGAGCAGGCAGAGCTCTCTCTCTCCTCACCTGACACCATTCTTACAGAAGGGGAAGGGGGACCAGAAAGAGCCCAGCAGCTCAGGGTTGCCTTGCTCCCTCCTGTGAGCAACGTGTCCATTAGTCTATTCTTCTTCCTCCCTGCAATAGCAGGCCTAGGAATGGGGAGAGGGTGGTGAAGGACCCCTGAACTACAGGAAAAGCAGGGGGCAAGGCTGGAAAGGGTCAGAAATGATGGGAGGAGACAGAATTGATGAGGGGGGCAGATGTGGGGGCAAGAATTCCTGCAGCAGGGGCCAAAATAAAGCTATTCTGTACATTGGGGGCAGTTGGCAACACATTGTCTCACACTATGGGGTAGGCCGTGCCCAGGAGTTCAAAAATTAAGTCAGACCAATAGAGCCTTTTAAATATATATATATTTTCCAAGATCTGCTTTATGATTTTTGAACCTCTGGGGTTGGAAATGCTGCTTCTAGGATTAGGATACCCTCGTCCTCAAGATGGCCTTCCCTGTTAATATACCTGCCTCAATAAGCATAGGTGGGAACCTGCTTTTTTCAGCCAGCAGAGTGAGCAGTGGGTGGGGCAGGCCATTTAGCTAGTACTCTTTTGAAGGAAGCCAACTCTTTACTGCCTGACTGAGCATGGGTATATATACTCACATCAGCAATACACTTAATGGCTCTTGCAGCTTTCATCATGTATCTGGAGTGTACTATGGGAAAAGTCTGCTAGTTACTAGGGTTCACAAACATATAGTCCATGGGCTAAAGGTGGCCCTATAATCAGCACTCTTCTGTGCTCACTGAGCAATGGAAGTTGAACTATCATCATCTCTGGTAACTTTCACTTTAATCTACTCTGCTCATGTCTCTTGTTGTGTGAGTGTATGTACATACATGCACAACAGGATACAAAGTAAAACTAGCTAAAATCTAAGTTTCACTTTGAAGTCCTCCCAGCAGTACACCAGACAGGAAAGGTGTCAGACGAAGTGGGTATTAGCCCATGAAAGCTTATGCTTCAAAACTTTATAGTTAGTCTTTAAGGTGCCACAGGGCTTTGTTACCAGAGACTAGACAGTGCAACATTTTTTTTTGGGGGGGGGGGGAACGAAAAGTGGAAACAGGATAGGAAGTGGGGGATGGACAAGACTAGCTAAGAGACCCTGGAGTGTGGAATCAAAGGAGAGGAGGAAAAATTAGACCAGAAAGTAAATGGATGTGGAAAGGAGAAGAAACAAGTCAGGAGGAGGACTGCTCTCTCCTGATAAAAACAAAGACTATTAGTTTTGAACATACACAAAGGACATGACAAATCAGTAAATATTTGTGAGGAAAATGTTTTGTTGTGGAAAAGGAGGCAGTGGAACCTATCGAAATGTAATTTGATCCTTATCCCCAAATGATTTAGCTACTCCTGCACTAGCAGTCAGACTGAACTGATTCCTGTAAGCTATGGTGAATTAGCTGAAAGAAAGAGCCTCGCATGTACCATGAATTTTGCCTACTCCTCTGTAATCAGGAAGGCCCTGCCTCTAGAACTGGTGCAGTTCTGTATGGAAACAGGAGGCAGGAATACATATCTCTGTGATGATGTGCCATAGAGCTAAGTTCCAGGGGAATGGAGTCCCTGTGTCAGCATGTTATACACTTTGCTGCTCGCAAGCAGCAACTACTGTACTAGGTGCACTAGAGATAAAATGAGAATAAATTTCTCTCTGTGGCAACGAACAACAAGCAGATTTTTCTATATACTACTCTTTCAGCCTGCAGTCAGGGGTGAGAGTAACTTGAAGGACTTATCAGTAAGCAGGGCAGGCCCAGGACCCTTGGAAGGTGCAGGGCCTCAGGTGGAAGGGGTGGGGCTGGGACCAGACCCCTGCCTGTTTTCCCCTCCCTCCCCCCAGGCTCTGGCAGTGATTAAAGGACCAGAGCCATGGGCCCTTTTAAAATCACCGGGCCCCAGGCCAGCTGCCACCCCACCCATCAGCGGCCCCGCTGGTATAGATAGTGCTTAAAACACTGCTGTGGGGGTGCTTTATCGTCAGCTGTGAACTGGCCCGTACCAGCGGTCACTGGCACACCGTACCAGCTTACTATCATCTCTGAGGCAGCTGATGCACTTGTGTGACATACTGGATCTCTGCCCCTCAACTGAGCCAGCTTTAAGGAGCTAAAAAGCTAAAGGAACAATTAAGTTCACAGCACAATTCCCTTTAAAAATTTTAGACTCCTTACAGGAGAGAAAAATCCAGTTAAGAAAATAACCATGACCTTATGCAATTTTCTATCTGTAATTGTCAAGTATCACTTGCCTAAAGTCAACCGCTATTTATTTTTGTGCTCACCTTTCTTAAGAAATTTCAATATGAGCATCAAAGGAGATCAGTGGAGTTCTTATCCAGAGTGCATTTTCAGAGCACAAATAATGAGATCAATATGAGCAATCTTCCAAAAATGGAGTTTTGGCTGAGGGCTGTCTACACCACAATCACTGTATTGATCTACCTGTGCCACTGTAGCGCTGCTAGTGCAGGTGCTCTGTGCCGATGGGAGAAAAAGTTCTCCTGTTAGCATTTATTACTCCGTCTCCCTGAGCAGAGGTGTCAGCGGAAGAGCGCCTCCCGACCACAAAGCTTTGTCCACACCAGCACTCAGGTTTCTGTAATTTAAATTGTGTAAGAGTGTGGAAATGCCATCCACCTGAGCAATGCCAGTTATATCGAAGTAAATGCTAGTCTAGAACTGCCCGTAGATATAACAATATAAAAAACCCAATCTAGGACACCAAAAAAAATAATCAGGAAATAAGATCCAGTGAAGGTCTACAGACAAAAACCTACAGCCTATGCAGGAGTAAATGAATGTAATGAACAATTCAATAAAATGTTTAGCACTTATTTTTAAAATGGTTTTGTGGCGCACTATAAAAATAATGCTAAGTGTGCATTTTAGGCCACCACATTTCAGTCAGTGTGAAAGTACGTTGTGATTAAAAAAAATTCCATCCTCTTACATAGTTGCATAGTTTTGCAAGGGAGACTCTCAATTTCTATAAAATGCTCATATTTGATAACATTATTGCCATGCATTTAGATTAAGAGAGAGTTTACCTTAGAACAGAACATGCTGAAAATGGTGTATTAAAAACTACCAGTGAACACAAGAGATCTAGGGTTGTCCAAACTTTCAGTAAGCCTCCAACAGAGCATTCACCACTTCAAATGGGCACATTCCAATTGGTACTTAGGTGGCCCTGTGATGCTGTATGAAAGCTTATGCCCAAATAAATTTGTTAGTTTCTAAAGTGACACAAGGACTCCTCCTTGTTTTTACGTCTATCATTGTTTCCACCATAATTATACAATTGCAACAAATCTTGTACCAAGTACAAGTAGGATTATCATGTTTATATGCATGTACCCTCTCTATATGTGAAGTGTCTGTCTCAAACAAGTTGTTCCTTTGTAAATCCCAACAGACAAATTTACATTCATATTAGCCATCTCCGGTTGATGGGCCATCCATGTGGTGATGGGCCATTGAGGGCAATCAGATCTTCAGTGAGCCCTCCCTCAGACAGCATGGA
This sequence comes from Sternotherus odoratus, assembly GCA_032164245.1. Lineage (NCBI taxonomy): Eukaryota > Metazoa > Chordata > Testudines > Kinosternidae > Sternotherus > Sternotherus odoratus. The sequence continues at coordinate 27,801,187 of JAVMKO010000007.1, read as the reverse complement.
GCCAATGATTCAGCACAGCATGTAAGGACATGTGATCCAAGACTCCATCTTTTGCCTGTACATTTCCATGCACATGAGCTGAGGTATAAAAGTGGAAGCTGTGACATCACTTGTTTTCATGTCTGCTTCTCATTTCTGGGCTGTGGTTTTCTAATGAAGCTTGGGGGAAGGGTGGGGGAAAGAATGTCATTTAGTCCTTTATTCAATCTGTTTGGGTGAACCAGAGAGACTTCTTACAAGCTAGCAGATTTAACATCACTGCTATTCTGATCTGCAAACTCTGAAATCCATTGTAAAGTATAAGATTTATTTTAATGTATAACTCTATTCTTTTTTATTATTAAACCTTTAGTTTAATTATACTAAAGGAATTGGCTACAATGTGCTATTTGGTAAGATCTAAGTATACATACTGAGCTGGGATCCTTTGGGATCAGAAGAACCTTATATATAAAGAAACTGGTTTTTAGTAAGCTCTCATCATAAAGACCAAACGTCTGGGTGATGACAGGGGCTGGACTGAGTAAGGAGGAAACGCTTTTTGGCTTATTGTTAACCAGTGGGGGATACAGGAGCTCACTTTGTTACTGGCTTGATGAACTCTAACGTTAGAATAACCACCAGTTTGGGGATGTGACTGCCCTGTTTTTTAATCAGTCTGCCCTGAGTCTGGCATTCTCAGTTGCAACACACACTAGACATGGTCCACAGGCCCAACTATCATGATCTGTGCGAAAATTCTTTATTTCCATACATAAGATATTGTGTTTATACCTGCAAGTTTGTATGTGCACTAATTGAAGGCATGGTGAAAATTCAGGCTGAATGCTCACCATCAAAGTTGGGAAACACAAACCTGCCCTGCCCACTCCCCTCTATATTTGTTTTGCAAAGTCCTTATGTGTTATTCTGTATGTTTTTCAAAACAAAAGCAAGCGTTTCAGTACTTCCCTCACCTCTATCACGGTAAACCCCAAACCTCTCTGCAACCAGTCCTGTATGGATGAACAACCTTACCACAATAAAACCCATAGGTGCCAACTCCTTGGGTACACCCACAGAAAAAAATTAGTGGGTGCTAGCACTCACTGGCAACCAAGCTTCCCCTGCCTCCCAGTGCCTCCTGCCTGCATCTCTACCAATCAACCCCTCCCCCTCACACCTGGTGATCAGCTGTTCTGCAGTGTGCAGGGCGTGTTGGGAGGGGGAGGAGTGGGGATGGGGCGCTCGGAGGAGGGGACAGAAAGAGGTGGGGCAGAGATGGGAGCTGAGCACCCCTTGGGCGGAAGAGACAGAAGCCACTTCTGTAACAGGTTTTAATAACAAAGCCTTTATCATGAACATCTGAATGTTTCACACCCTTCCCTTCCCCCCACCTGTGTGTTCATACATAAAATACAGCTAAAAAACAAAAAAAGAGAAGAGAAGAGATGAACGTTTGTCTACATTTTTCTTCTTTCTCCTAGCACTTGTGCACATTTAGCCTTCCACTTTAATAACAGAATTATGACTTACTTTGCAGAGTTAACTTCTGATACCCCAGGTCATCAGCACTTGCAACTACAGATAAGGATACAGACCTATTACTTGTAGGACAAGATAGCCTTAGGTGAGCCAAGTTGTAACTTTTCTACCTCGTCTGTAAGATTGAAATTATTCCAACAGAGGTGCTGCAAGGAAGAGCTAATTACTGTTTGGAAAATGTTTCAAAAAATAAAGAAGTGCAATCAGCCATTATCATCACTGCCTGTTCTAACTTTCCTTTTAGAGAAGTCAAAGGTCTTGTCAGAAATATATTTACATATTCCAAACAATTTGAAAACATTAAATTCACTCATGGCAATTCTGGACTGACACTTAGAATTATATTACATTTGCTGAATACTCTTGAAAGTGTTTATGTATAAAGAGTAAGGCCCAGAAAGAATCAGTGAAGTGACACACGCGCGTGTGTGTGTGTGTGTGTATGTGTGTTTTAACCTGACAGCTTTCCCCTTTACAGATTTGCAAACATTTCTGCTCAGTCTCTTGTATTTCTTATACAGCTTTAGCCAACTTGACTCCTTTTATTTGCTTTTTGTGTGGTGCACGCACATCAAAGAAGAGCAATGCTCAAGTAATGGAATGTATCTGTTAAGCACCTCAAAGGAGCAGAAGAGTTTTTAATTGTTGTTCATCCAAGAAAAACTTGCGGCTATTATTTTATTACTTATTTTCTTAAAATATTATTGGTATTTATCATATACAGAACATTTTGTATCCAATTGTTACAATTTAAAGGAATGTCGTTTTGGGGTCCGAATTTACTTTACGGTATCCCAGGATGGGAGGGAGGCCTGTAGAGGGAAGTAACCTACATTGTTTAGGAGTAATTGCATTGTTTCTAGAGTCTATTTTATTTAACACCAATATCACTGGCAAAGATTTTAGGAGATAAAATAGTTTTCTCCATCCTCCAAAGAGAGATCCCCTTAGTTTTTAGCAAAATATATTTTAAAACTTAAGGACAAACTCTGACCTTATGCAAGCCTATTGAAGGTCATTGAAACAACAAAGGTTTGAATCAGGACAATATTTAGACTTCAATTAAAACCATATTTTAAGACATTTATGCACTATATTCTAATCATTCAGATGAATAAATCCATCCTGCTTAAGATCAGTTCCTCCTGGAGAGAAGAGTATAGCTAACTATAATTCATAACATTAAGAGCTTATGTTTATAAAAAGATCAGTTTATTAAATAGTTTGGTAATTAGCAGCTTCTCTGAGAATCAGGCCCTAAGTTCTAAACATACAGAAAACGATGAACAGTTGCTGAATTCATGTTGGTAGCAAAAGTCCTGTAATAACGACCCTTTCAGCAGCTAATTACAGGCAGCCTGCAAAGGAAACACCAGTTTGAGCATTTCATCAAAATGCTCATTTAAAAAAAAATTAGTGCAAAGATACACAGCTGCAGCTTTAGCGTGATTATTGATAATGAATGTGATTAAATCAGATCAGAGTATTTTTAGTTTTACGACAAAAATATTCTTTTAAAAAATCACTAATTTTTACCCATACCTAAAAGTTATTAGCATATTGAGTAACCTGGCTCAGAGAAATACATAAGCTATAATACACACACAAACCACTTTTTCCCTGCTAATATATTTTGCTTTTTCTTCTGAATTTAGGGTGAAATCCTGCAAACCCACACAGCCCTCCAGACAGGCTCATGAGTCCCAAAATGCACGAAAAACATTGAATTTCTTGCACAGGAGCCAGGTTACAGAGAGGCTACGGAAATGACAAGATCCCCGCATACTGTGAAAGCATTTTTAGTGGTGATTCTCTGGACTGAACTACAGGAAAGAGGATGTGGGGTACAACATTTTGAATCCACCATTCCAGAAGTCCGCTCGGGAGGCAGGGTGGAGAGAGAAGTAAAAAGGCCTGTACTGATACACCAGTCAAGATATAGGAATGGTGGCCATGGAATACCGCACACAACCTGATATACTATCTCTGATTTGGACTAAGATGAGGGAGGACATTTCCCCATCCCTGCTAGATTCCCCATGCAATTATAGTTAACTAAGATTTCTATGAAGGACCAAAATATCATCCTTAGTTACAATATGTACTTGATCATGTACAAATTAGCAAGTACTGCTATAAAGTAGAACTGGCAGGGATGAAATATTTTGGAATTTGTTTTTAAAAGGTTCCTCATGTTTAACTCTATGAACCACAGAAGAGTGTTGTACAGATTTCATTGTTATTTGATAGTAAAGTGATTAATCTTCAGTTTCAAAAGCTGTTTACAGTGTCTTCCCACAACTCACAATAAACTACTAACTATAAAGAGGAAAATATATACATGTTCTAATAATGTTGTCTTATGGTGAAGTAACAATCCACTGTTACTTTTGTTTGGTGAAAGATTCTGCACTTCATCGTGACTCATAGATTATACTAGCTTAAATACCCGGCGTTGCTTGGGGTATTTGTAGTCTTTTTACATCCCAGTTTCCAATGACAATGTTTTTTATTAATACAAATTTTGTTCAGCATTCTCTTGCATTTAGATGTGGTTTCGCCGATACATTTTCGCTTTTTACGCAGCATAACGAATAGGGTCCTTTTTAAGAAAAAAACAGTATTTAATTATGTTTGCGCTACATAACACTAAGCTCTCTGGTTATCTGTATTATTACATCATAACTATGTCACAGACAACAGCATATGTTAACCTTCTGCCCAGATGTTATGTGAGCTGTGTAGTTGATGTTACTGAGCTTTAAAGAATTTCACCCCTGGGGGTGTAAGAGGTGAGATTTTAAAAATTTTCGATTCTTACCCTGATTAGGACCCTAAAGCCTATAACTGTACCGAATTTCAAGTATCTAGCTGAAACGGTGTGGAAGTAGTAAGGGAACATACATACATACATACACCATTTGACTTTTATATATATATATAGATTGTAAGTCCAGATAACATTATAACTTGCATCACGTCTATCAAATTCAAAGAATATAGTAGTAAATCTACAGTAGAGAACCATCCCACACTGGCAGAAAAATAGACTAAAGAAATTAGGGATGGAACATGCCTGTGATTCTATAAAAAGTATTTATTTGGACAACTTTAACAATGTTTATTCCAGTGGTTTCTGAGGTTAAGTACTCATGCTGAAGTCCTTAGCATTACAAAAGAACAAAGATCATTTTCTTTTATTAGTGCACACCCATAAAGTAAAAGATAACTAGTTTGGTTTGGAGCTTCCACTAGGGCTTGGAGAGGAAAAGAGAAGATGACTGATATGAAGGCTGGCTTCACAGAAAAACCATCTTGTCATTCTAGGTCACTGCTTTACTCCTTCTGTTTCAAAGTGCTCCAGCAGGTTTCCATTAAACTGGTATATCATCTAACCTCAGCATGGAGATGGCACAAGGAGAAATGGACAGCTTTCTCCAACACTGCGGTCAACAATACTATTCTGCAGATCAGCCGGATGACACTTCCGGGTACTATAACAAGTGCGACTAAGAACAAGCACACCATAGCTCCAATTCCAGTGGCCCATGCAGAAGGGCAGTGCCCATGTTTTACTTCAGGAATTGAGTATACACCACTTCAGGAAAGCTGTAACTACTGAGGGGGAAATGTGCTTTAATGTGGGCCTTAAAAGGTTTACCAGACACCTATTAGTCAAGGCTGAGACCAAAGAGAGGACCTCCCACAAATCAGAATTGCAGGACACCACCAAGGTGGGAAGCCCACCTTCCCCCTCTCCCGACTGGCAGGAGGAAGGGGAATTGCAGAGTTCCCATCAGCCTTCATTGAGACACTTCTTTGGTACTGACCTTCACCTCCACCCTTCCAGTAACCTACTAGCGGAGGGAAGCTTTATTCTACCCATTTTTGGGTGCTGGAATAGAGAGTGATACTTTTTCTCCACACTCCACTTCTGGTTACTGGGAAGAGAAGGCAGTGCTTCCCAATTTATTTCAGCACCACCCCTTTCCCAGGCTTGAGTCCTGGTACCCCCCCCCCCCCCCCGCAATCTCTTCCCCCACCATAAAGGAGAATTATTCAGAGTTGAGTGCTCCATTTTCTTCATTCTGGGTGAGCAGAGCACACAGTGCAGTGCCTATCACAGGAGAACTACCAGTTCAGTCTCCTGCAATTTATTCTCCATCCCAGCCCACGTGCTTCTGGAAGAGTGATGGGAGGAGGGAAGTGCCTATTAATGAACTCTACCAGCACAAGAGCCAAGTAGCTCCAGGCTACATTCAATAGTTCACTATCTGGATTTCACTTTCTCAAGCAAGTATATTTTTCAAGACTGGCTCAGATGTTGGATTTCATCACCTCAGTCATCAGATTCACCAACAGCACTTAAAAGTTAGAATAGAACAGTGCGCTCCTCAGATAAATGAATTCTAATTGGCTAATGGGTGAAGGGAAGTTCTTCTTGGGTTGTGGCTCTATTAAGATCCCACATACCATACAAAACATCTAAAAGTGCCACTGGACCCAACTGACAGAAGTCTTGGGGTAGCTCTCAGATCAATTAGACATCTAATTGTCTCTGTCTGTGCAACCAAATGAGCTGCTTCTTTATTTTCATCTTTAAAACTCAGCCAGGAAAGTGGTATCCAAATTCTCAGAGGGTCAAAAAGGTTGAACAAAAAGCTTCATCATCCTCACATTTCAGAAGAGTGGTTCTGAGTGACTCATTTCATTTTCTAATGACCCTATTTGTCCTTCACAAGTATAAAAAATAGCAAGATTTAACAGGCAGAATATAAACATCTCTAGACTTGCTTTCGTCACCTCAGAATCATAAGCAGCACTCTTGACTGTCAATCCTTTCTGAATGTGACAGTGTATACAAAATAAACATTTTCCTCAGACATTTTCAAAAGTCAGCACTGTGCCACTTCCCACAGCCCCCATTGGACCGGAGTGGTGAACCGCAGCCAGTGGAAGCGGAGATCGGCTGAACCTGGGGACGCGGCAGGTAAACAAACCAGCTAGGCCCGCCAAAAGCACTGACCCTGGGGGGCCGCATGCCATGGTTGCCGATCCCTGTCCTAGACTCTACAGTAATTCAGCATGGGAGTAGCTGAAACCTGGCTATTCAAGGCTCTGATTAAAAGATCAAATTATTACTATTACACATTTTTGTCACTGTACTTAATGCAACACGAAAAATAAATTTGTTCTGTATTTGTACAGCACTTTGCACAACAAGCTTCTAGTTGCTACTTCTGCCTTCCTTTACCTGGGTGCAGAGGGCCCTACCTGCGGGGGAACCATCATGGTTCTTTCTACTGGGAGAAAAGGATCTATAAAGCTTGAATAATAGGAGATGCATGCTCAGCTGCACAAGCTTTTAGGTGGGAATTTAGTGGCATTAGCTCAAATGACCATTGCCCTGAACAGGGAGGGGACACAAACTGCTGTGGCTATTGAAGCTGTGCAGTGGTATTGTTTCCATTCTCTGGGCTGATCAGGAAGGCAGGAGTACATTTCCCTGTGGCACCCCATAGTGAACAGCCAGCTTAGTTGGACAATGCTTTGGATATGTAATTTATAGAGCACCAGTATATTTATCACCAATCAAGCAAACTGTGTAAGCAGAAAATGAGGGCTTCTTTAAAACACGAAAGGAAATCTAAGCTAAGCTTCAGAGTCCTATGGTTTTAAGTTCAAGTTTAACTTGCATAAATTCTTATAAAAAAGAGCTGGAGACTCAGACACGTGGGAATTCCTGTGGGCAGAAACCAATGAGTTACATAACACTCAATATTAGCAGCACAAACAACCTTTTTATGAAACTTAAGACTGTGTAAACTTACCGTGTCCTCTGACAATTCAAAACTCAGGACTAGATTTCAGCCTCCTGCCCACAGCCCCCTGTCCCTCAAAAAAGCTCTCAAATCACTCCACACACTACATCACTCCCAGGTTACTCTCTCTTCTCTTTAGCAAACTTTTGGTGTGTGAGGGGGCTTTTTATTCACCCTTTTCTCAATACCTTTGGCTGGCCAACCTGCTTCCCACACCTGCCTTTTGAATCAGCAAGCCTTTCTCAATCCATGTGAGGTATTTTTAGTAGGAGGGCAAGCTACCAGCTCACTCCAGTGTCCTCCGCAAAAGCTGAGGAAAAACCTCCTCCCAGTCCTGCTGCAATTGAGCTATTAAAGCACTGGACAGAGGCACATCATTAGTGCCCTGGCACGTGCACAAGTAGGTGCATTTCAAGCTGGGAGGTCTGATTCACAGCTCGAGGAGAAATACTGACACTATTTCTCATTGCGCTAGTGCACTAAAATGAGAATCTAGCCAGAGCAACAACATGAGCTGTGGCATGGACCGGACATCCTAAGAGCGTGCTGATCCTAGACACATACTCAGAGCCCTTAGCTTCTGCTGCTGCTCATGCTGCCATGGTTATGCTATTTTTAGCACACTAGCTCAAAGACAGCTAGCATGGGTATGTCATCTCAGGCTGAGAATCACACCCCCAGCTCAAAGTGTAGATGTACCCACAGTGCTACGGCATGGCAGTCAAGTGAACGGTACCAGTCCCTCCTAGAAAATGGTTTATGGCAAGCAGGCACTTCTCCCCTAAAAAGACACTTAATCCAAAAGGAGCAGAAAGGAGAAGGGGCTGGTTAGCTACCCTTAAAAATCCAAAACAGGAGGAAATGCTGGTAAGACATCTCCTAAAAACATCTCCTAAAGACATAAGAAAAGCGGGTAAAAAGGTACTATATTTACAAGCAAAACATAGTAAGAGGACAGTAGTACAAGTCACACAGCAAGGTGGTGGGACGTGTCCAAGATCACACAGGAATGGTCTGATCTTGCATCCTTTTATGTCAGTGACAACACTGCAGCCTTCATTAATGCAGGATCAAGTTGCCAAATCCAGGTCTAGAACCAGTCTCCTGACCCCAGTACTCCAGGCTTTGCTGACTCCCACTGTAATAGTCCATTATCTCCAATGGACTATTCACAGAAATGTGAGGATTTGAAGACTAGCACCCCAGAAGACCCCAGCACTTGCCTACAGACCATAAGGAGATGGATTGCTGTTGTGTCACAGGCTTCATCCTGCTAGTTACTAAACTGCCCTTGTAAATGTTTCCCTAACCATGTTACTAAGACCACATACGTTTTTAATAAACTGAAGAAATCTAGCTTATTTTGCATCATTTGTGCTGTTTACTTTTGCCATTTCATTCAGTGAAAAGATCAACAGTTCACTTTTCTTTATAGTTTTTACTAAGTTTCAACTTTCTGGTTATGATTCATTAGCACAATGCTACTATGTTTGAGTTACAAACACTGGGTGCAAATATTTCCCCTGCAAACAAGACACTGTGCTGACAGATTCATTTAAGTATTAAAAACAAGGGTTTTTTTTAAAAAAAAAATCCATTTAGCTTCTGTTTTCACTTTGAAAATTAGCATTGTGTGAAAGCCAATAAAGAACTCAAAAGGAAAGGAGCATATTTAAACATCCTATTAACAAAACAATTATTTCCCTTCTATTTTATCTGAAATACTGACAAGAACAACTCTGCTACTAGAGAAACTTTATTTTATGTTCCAGTCATTAACCAAGAAACCTAGGTTGCATTCCTTTTGTTATGATGTCTTATATGAGCAATCCTCTGATTCTCAGTCAGAATTCAACAAAAAATATCCAAAGGCATCTTTTGTTTGTGACTCAGTCTATGAGCTGCAATCCTTTGAGACCTTGGAAAGAAGTAAATATAGCTGTCTTTTATTGTACCAGTATCTGGAAATATAATAAAAACAAAGCTAATCCTGTTCTGCAAAAGTCACCCTGTTATAAAAGAGAGTTTATATTATAAAGGCCCTCATGCTACAGTCCTTACACATACTTAACTGTCGGAGAAGTGAACTGAAGTTTTGTGATCATGAGGATGGCAGGATCAGGTGGTTAAATCCCAGAGGCCAATGTACACCAGTGTTCCAACAATTCCAACCACCAGTAGCTCTGCACTAGCGGTAGCAACAATGGTACATTTAGGAAAACAGGCAAGTGCACAAAAGGTCAGAAATTTGGGAGACAATTTCAGATGGTATATGTAGCAACTACTTGCTGCATGAGAGTTTAAGTTATTCATATACTACACTCAACTAGTAAAAGTAAAGAGGGCTCACAGCAAACTTAGGTCTGAAAACTCCAAGCCTCTCATAATTTAATATCTGTACGCAAGATCTGACTTGGGTCCACCTCCAGTAACAAACAAAAACAGGGCCTTAATCCTTCAAAATCTTATGCACGTGTGCAACTTCACCTAGCTTGAGTAGGTCCATTGATTTCAAGAGAGCTACCCACAGAGCCAGATTTCTTGTTGGCACAATTCCATTAGTGTTAAGAGTTAGATGAGCAGAGAACTGGATGAAGTGCAGAGTGCATACAAATACACGTGTTTAGGATGGGAGCCCCAACTGTTACTTATCCAAAACATAATAAAGAGCCCGTGTAACGGCTGCAGAATTTGGCCCCAAGTGACAATCAAAAGTTTTAGAGTTTGTTTCATTGTAATTACTACTATTTAGCATAGGAATAAACTCCATGAGTTTTCCAGTAATTAGTCTTGAAAACACTTGCTATAATACCCTTCTCTTTCAAAGACATAAAAAGAAGTGCAATGCGAGAATATGGTAAGGGAATCTATTGTATTCACTAAAATAATGAAAATAAGCAATCACTGACTTAGATTTATGCACACAATAACACCAAGGCTCAGCTTTAATTACTGTTTCCTCTAAATACCTTAAAAGAAAACACTGTGTTAATGTTCTTTAATAATATGAATTATATGCTGTCTGAAGCAGTGGCGATTAAACACAGTAGACAAACACACACAAAGGATGAAATCTGCCAGGCTGTGTGCATACTGCAAGTCTCACTCACTATACCAAACTAAATCGTAGAAAATTATATTTGAACAACAGCAATGACTGTCAAACCCATATTATATTATATTTTCACTAGGTACATCAGACTTCTCTTGTTCAGCTCTTAACAAGTTTCACACGAATGGGATAGCATTATTATTTTCATTTAACATAGAAGCAACCAGCGCTGAAGCTAGGCTCTGATCTCATGCCCATTGATTTCAGTGCAAAAAAAGTCAAAGCCTAAAGAACTTGCCTAAACTCATCAAAACATAGGAATGGTTAAAGTCCACAATTTCTGCATCCCCAGCCTTTTCGCCATTATTTTTCTTCCTATTTTCCACCACGGCATTATCACTGATGTAGCTCCACTAGCGTTAGCTACAACAGGAGAAGTGCTGCAGACAGGCTGCTAGCAGTCACCAACAGTTTAACTTCTTGACAGTGTAATTGCAGAACATGGCTAGATAACATGCTGGTTAGAACACCAGCAGTAGACTTGGGCAGCAATTCTCAAACTGCGGGTCGCAACCTCCTGGAGGGTCACAGGTCGATTCCTGGGGGAATGTGAGCTCCCTGTGCTGCAGAAGTGCTGCAGGAGAGATCGCTTTGGCTGGCATTTCAGCGGACATGCCGTGCGCTTTAGAGAGTCCTCCGGAAAGCTGTGAAGTGAATGTTTCTGGTTTCAGCAGCTTTTCGGCGGACATTCTGAAGCGCAAAGCATATCCTCCGAAATGCCACCAAAGCGGAACCAATCACTTCGGCTGCATTTTGGCAGACACACACATGGGTCACAGCAGCCTAAGGGGAGCAGAAAAGAGGACACCACAACAATTTTGAGAACCGCCAGTCGTGGGTTTCCACCACCACCATCAGTGGTGGCCACACTGACAAAAGACTCCCTAAGCGAGGTTAGGTTCAGTGCCGGCCAAAGCACTTTCACCTTCAGAGAGAATCTGGCCTTGAGTATATAGATAAAATAATCACAAATTGTGAGAGTTAAGGCAGTATTAGTGTAAATCAAGTCTGACTGTAAAGTATCTTCCCTTATTCTTAGAGATAAAATCAATTCCCACAAACGCAGCCCACTACCTGCTCACCCTAAGTAACTGATGTGGTCACATTCCCTCTGCTCCCTTCTCCCCTACCCACTGACTCGGGGTGTTTGAGATACTGGTCGTTTTGGGGCTGACACTCAGATCCCACCTGCAATACATCGGATGGAACACTTTTGCCCTCCTGTCAAGTTCCAGGAGAGTTTGTGTGAAGTCTGTCTGGGACCTCCATGCTTAGATTAATTTTACATATTAGAGACACACATCTAAGCAAATTGTAGATTTTGTGCTGTCATTTTCTTTTTGGTGAAACATCATGTACAGATTACTCCTGCAGGAATTCTGCGCGACTGCGAAATGCAGAATTTTGCAGAATTCCCTGTTTCCCCCACAGAATTTCTGGCTGCCACCAGGGGCTGCTGGACTCCGCAAAACCCAGATTGCATTGAACAGAGCACCAAGCCTGGCAGGGCTGGAGGTTGCATTCTCTTTGATCCTCATTCTCCAAGGGACAGGAGAGGACCTGGCAAAGAGAGAGGAAGGGCAACGCCACACCACACCATGTCCCCCAGGGGGACAGTAAAGAAGCTGGGAGAGTAAGTCTCTGGGGGTGCTGGTGTCTGGGCTGGGGAGTGCTACACGGCTGGGCTCTGTGAAGAGGGGGGTGCTGGTGTCTGTGGTCTGGGAGCCCCACACAGCCCCCTCCAACACCCTCCCAACTGGAACTGGGCTGTTGTAGGGGTTTCTTTAACCCTCTAGTCCTGAAGGAATCTTTTTTGCTGTTGTCTGTATTGACAACATATTTGTCGACAGGTATTCTGAAATAAATTACCAAAATAATTGAAAACTGGAATGATTACATTGCATTATTTTGACACATGAAGTATGTAGAAATGTTAATGTTCTGGTGCAGAATTCCCCCAGGAGTAACAATGTACAGTCGGACCCCGCAATACCGCCACGATCGGGATCCAAAAATAACCCGATTGTGATAAGTGTGGGGTTATGGTATTGTGGGGTTCCGCTGCATCAAAGCAGAGTCTGCCGCCAACATTGGGAGCCAGCCGCGAACCGCACTATAAACGGATTCGTGCTATTGCGGGGCACGGTATTCTGGGGTCCGACTGTATATAAGCCTGTCGCTATCACTTACCTAGTGGGATGTTGGTACAGTATACAACCACCTCCGTTCTCCATTAGCTCTCCCATGCAGTACATTTTCCCAGAGCACTACAGAGCAGAACTCATGTTTACTTGAAGAGTGATGTCCATGTTACTGATACTGTTGACAAGACTGTCTGACCACCTCTTCCCCCACAATGTATATATAACTGAGAGAAAAAATTGTTACATTAGAAGAATTGAAAAGCAAGCAAGGAAACCTTCCCATTGATTGATGTGGCGAAAAAAACTGTTTTAGGTCTCTGTGTTCTAGCATTATGGTTTACCATGTGCTTTGTAACTTTTTTTTTTTTTTTTAAGACCATGATTGAAGTGATACAGGATGTAAAAAGCAATGCCGAATTACATGCACTCTTTGTAACTAACTTGTAAGTTGGAGGAGCTAGGAAGGATTCCACAGACTTGTGATAAAGGTGACCACAGTTAATGATAATGATGTAGGGGCTCTGACATCCCCTCCTTTACTCACTGCTGGGGAAGCAGGAGTATACAGGGTCTTGGTAGTGAACAGGAGCATGACAGACATCCATCCAAAGATCTACACGGTGCATATGTTTTCAGCCCTGTGGAGCTGTTACAGCCTGGTGTCAGTTAAAGCAAATGGAGCAGAAGAAAGTTTGGTACATTGAAATGTTACACAGGCTTTCCTAAGTCAACGGAAAGCCCCAGGGAACGTGTAAGATGTGCTCAGTTCCAACATTACTGTGACAGAATTCAGATTTCAAAGATATCCAACATAATTTAGTACCCACAGATCTTTGTCAGGAGAGGCTGGAAATCATCTTGATTTCTAGAAAAGATATTCCCCAATCACATCTCAGATCACCGTCGTGGTTAAGAATATCCCATTACTGTACATTACCACCAAGCCTGTAGCTAAGATAAGGACTTCTCTTCTCAGCGCTACAAGCTTAATTATCCACCATACAGAAAGGAAATGTACCAGTCTTCCCAGTGTGAATATATAAAATGCCCCCTATAATCAGAGCTGCTAAACTAGGTGTCAGACTGTCAGACACAAGCTAGAGCTGAAAAAATAATGGAAACAGTATAAATGTATTTTATTTGAAAAATACTAAGTTAATCAAATTGATTATTCTATAAGTAGTTTGGATTGTTATTGTAAATGTATTAGTCTATAAAAACAGTATTTGACAAGTTCAGCTGCTAACAGCTAAGGAAGCTTCCACTTGAATTCAAGTGGTAGTGACCTGTGTTTCTGCGGCACTAGGGTCTGAGCTCTAGCCCTACTTTCACCATGAAGCCCTGATAACTCATGGTTGGCAAAATAACCATGAAAACCTCTGTGGGCATGCATTTGTACAGCAGGTTTTATTGAAGACACTTTATTCCCAGGTGTTTCACTTACCAAAAGAAGGTGGCTGCTTTAAACACTGAACACTTGCACAACATCACAAAATCTTACCAAATATTAATCTAGCTTGTAGGATTCCCTTCAGTGCAGCATGTAAGCACGTTAAAAGTACATCAGACACTAAATAGATTGGACAGTATTTCTCTACGGACAGGTCAAAACAATTACTATTTGTCCATGCTTGTTTCCAATATCCTATGAATTAACTACAGTGCACAACAAAGACGACAACATACCAAAAGAATAACCAGTAATTCATTAAATCCTTTTTGGCTAACAATAGAAGAGTTCCTCACATTGCTCTGTTTAAGTAGAAAACTAAAAGAATGTGAATTCTGAACGCAAACACAACCTTCAAAAGGCATTTTAGTTCTGTAAAAGTTACATGAGCTATCTCAACCTAATTATTTATAGCTCTGAGCTATTTGTCTTTTGATTGCCAGCTTGGAAAAGCCAGATCTTAAGCAAAAAGAAAGGAATGCAAATGTAATAATAATATTTTTTTAAAAAAAGTAATGTACACCTACATGAGCAGCATGGATAAAATGTAACACTTGGACTCTGTTAAAAATATCCCTCAGAATTAAGTGGAACCACAACTGCTTTTTTATATAGCCCTAAAAGCACTAAAATAATGTTGCCTTCTCTCTGAATATGTAATATAAATGAAGTTTCTGCTAAATTTATGGCATCATCTAAAACTAAATATAGTCAAGTCCAAAAATCTATATTTTCTTTCAAACTATACAAAACTTCAGCCTTTAAAAAACTTGTAGCATTTTTCCTGTTTTTTATTCCACTATTTGCACTTCAATCCCAAAAGAAAAATGAAGGAGCCTATTTCAAGGCACCTGTTCAACAGAGTGAGCTCCCTCTAGTTTTCTACTGTAGGTTTAGAAATTTACAAGCTATCATCAGAATTGTCAAACTGGATCAGACCCAGGGTTCATCTAGTCCAGTATCCCGTCTCTGACAGTGGTCAACACCAGAGGCTTCAGTGAAAGCTGGAAAACCTTGTAGTATGCAGATGTGGGATAATCTGCCCCCCTCATTAGGTCCCATCCTGGTCTCCAATAGTCAAACTAGCTTGAGTCCTGAAACATGAAACAAAATCCAAGTCTGGTTTTCCGTGGCTCCTGAGAAATACCCACTAATCTTTGCGATTTTCTTTTTCACCATTAAAGGGATTGTTAGATTCAGTTTCCCAGTGCAATGAAACTAAAAATAGTCAATAAAAATCTGGCAACAGATAAAACACACATACCCTTAGTCATAAAATAATTTATTTGTTGCATTATCATGTTTCTATTAAAAACAAAACAAAATCAGAAGCTGAGGTCTTCCATGAAATGGTTTCCTGTTTCATAACCAAAACATCTTCTGGAATAGTTCTTTTCTTTCTGTTTTGAATAAACTGATTTAATTTGGTTGACTGCTCTTTTCCCCCATGCTTTTGTCAGGGGGAGAACAAAAAACAAAAACAAAACATTCTGGGGATTTCTTTTTGTGAAATAGCATGTGTGTTTGTGTGTGTGTATGTACTGTATGCCAGGAAAAAAAAAATCTGAATTAGTACATACTTAATAAGCAAAAAACTAATAAAGCTCCAATCCTGCAGAGAGACATATGCTTATCTTTATTCACTGAGTAGCTGCGTTTGCTTCTCTGCGACTATTTACCGTGCGTAAAGTTAAGCACATGCATGAGTCTTTGCAGAACTGGGGAATGAGGTCCAGATCCTGTAAAGTTTTACATACAAGAGAGTTTCACTTCAATGGAATTGCTTATGTATGTAAAGCTAACCACATACCTAAGTCTTTGCAAGATCAGAGCCTAAGGGCTTGTCTCCACTACCCTGGGGAGGGGTCAATCTTTTGGCGATCGATTTATCGCCTCTCCTCAAGACGTGAGAAATCGATCGCCAACGGCTCCCCTGTCGACTCCGGAACTCCAGCTTGCCAAAAGGTGCAAGCTGGAGTCAACAGGGGAGTGCACCGCCGACCACTGTCGCCATGAGGACAGCAGGTAAGTCGGCTGTAGATACGTCGATTTCAGCTACGTTATTAATGTAGCTGAAATGGCGTATCTAAAGACGATCTCCCCCCCTAGTGAAGACCAGCCCTAAGTTACTTCAACCAAGTGAAAGCCAGTTTACCACAGGTGAGTGTGAGAAAGATTCTCGGAAGCATAGAAATACTGCTTTATTCTTACATAGCATGGCGGGAGGGAGCTTACAGGCTGAGTGGCTGCACAAGAGAGAACCTTCACTCCTGCCTGCAAATCAGAGAGCAGACCCTATTCCACCCCTGAATAGGCTGGCAAAGAAGGGGCCATAGGCAGAAGCAGCGAGATTCTAATCAGCATGCACCAAGGTTGATCCACTGACTATGAACTACCAATCGTAAGTCCAGAAGGGCAGTCATCTTTATTCTGACCCAGAGGCTGAGATCAGTTACCATTGCAGCCTGTCCCAAGGGTGAGAAGTTGAATTCCTTCAAGCCATCCAACCCGTTAGCCATCTGGCAAAAGCCAAAGCAATCAGCCACACCGTCCATTTTCAAAACTCTATGTAACAGGTGAACTGTGCAAAATTCCTACATTTACACAAATGAAACCACATTTGTGCACACATACCAAATAACTGCTTATGCAACCAAGCTTGTGCAAACAAATACAAGAATTTGCACATGCAGGTAATGAACA
Source organism: Sternotherus odoratus (assembly GCA_032164245.1). NCBI lineage: Eukaryota > Metazoa > Chordata > Testudines > Kinosternidae > Sternotherus > Sternotherus odoratus. The sequence goes on along the minus strand of JAVMKO010000007.1, from coordinate 27,784,432 downwards.
TTACATGCAAATGAAGAATTTTAAAACTTATAAAATGAGTGCATTCACCTTTTGCACAATTTCTGTATTCCGTCTCTTTTTGAAAGTATGACCTATGATGTGTACTTGCTGACAACACAGTTGCTTTACAGAAATGGAGATTTGTTCAGTTCAGATTAATCTTGGAGTTAGGGAATAAGATAGAGGGTACTTTTTTTTAAAAGCATCCAAGTCCCATGGAACTTAGTAGCTTTTTGAAAATTTTACCCATATCTTTGATTTTTATAGATTTGTCATTCTGAATTATGAAGACCTATACTGAACTGTTACTACTGAAATGTGCTTTTAAAATTTTTGTGTTATTTAAAATTTAACCAGACAACTATCAAAAATAAAGCTCACTATTATTGGCTTATGTCCACTTAAGATGGTTTTGATGTTCTTTCAGGAGCTCTAATGCTATTAAACCATTTGTTTATATGGCTACTGTACTACACTACTACATTGTTTTTATGCCAGATCTTTGACAGGACTTACACCAAAGGAAATACATATCACCATGTCTAAGGGGAAACATCAACAAGCCTTACTCTAGGGCTAACAAACTATTCCATACGGACATTGGATAAACTTTTTCATTTTATTCACTCTTGGACATGGAAAATCTTGACAAGAGAGACAAAAACCTGAAGGTTGGACTGTGCATGAATAAATTAATAGCTATACCTCCTTTCACTGCTAGATAGTTACTACCTTAAAGGCCTGACCCAAAGCACATTGTTTGCTCTTTTTACGGTCTGATCTAAACCTGTTGAAACCAACAGGAGTCTTTCCATTGAAATCAGACAGATTTTTGGGATAAATTTTTAGTCTCCTTGCAACTTTGGCTAGGAAAATTGGTTTGGAATGAAAATGGCCAGATTTATTCTGAAGGAAAATTATTTGTTTCCTGTTCTCTCTAACATTACTTTTAAAAGGCACCCCACTTAAAACTGATGATTGTCCAAATTTTCTTTGGGTCCCTGATAAGTTATTACTGTCCCTTTAAACTTTCTAAAAATAAATCTCTTTTTAAAAAGTAGCGTGTCAGCTACATTTTGGGAGGAGGGGGAAGAGGGGAGCTTGAAGTTAAGCAAAGTTACTAACAACTCTTGTACCTAATGATGGGGGGGAGGCGTGTACACAAGTATAACAAAATATCAGGACAGTGTGGCATTTTGTGGACTCATTAAACCCAACTCAGCAAGAGATAAAAACTGGAGTGGCTCTCTGGTACCAGACGTATAGGGAGTGACAGAAAGTACTGGGGCTAAACCAGATTGAAGGGAAACTGGCAGGGGGTTCTCATAAGAATTGTGAATACAATCCTGCCCCAGAGATCTGTTACAAAATAAAAAGGTGCAACATTCATTAAGAACCATCCAGCTCATATGCTGAGAAAGGGAGGTTTATATACACAATAGGGCAGAGTTAAGGGTGTGCTGATAACTCCTACTCTGACATTTCTTGAATCCTTAACTTTGCAGATGTAATGTTCTTGTGATACAGGTTTTTTGGGGGAGGGGCTGGTATGGAAATATCTCACACTGCACATTTAAAAAAAAACAACAACCCTGATGATGGTAAGTGAGTAATGGCGGACAAAGAGGAACTCTTATGACTCCAACATTACCATTTTTCCACAGCATTTAGTGAAAATTAAAACAATACTCAGCACATATGCTGTTCTGTCCCTTTCTTAGTATTAAATTAATAACATAAGACTGGTTTGATGAATAAACTACACTGCCTGGGGCATACATGTAAAGCAGATTGGGACTGGGACATGTGCGGCCTGCAGACGGATGGTATGATTCTTTGACTCATGTTGGAAGGATGAATAGGGGAGGTAGAATGGAATTTCCAGTTCATAGAGGGAAGGCAGATGGGGTATATCTAGCTTTCTTCCTCAGAGGGAATGGGGGAAGACTGCTGCTTCTGGATTATAAAGTACACGATGAAGAAGATGAGATGTGTAGTCTCTTGACGATAGACAGAAACTGGAATGGGGGAAAAGGGCCAAGTCTGTATATGGCGGATAAGAATTGAATTGTTAGTACCCCAGACCAAAATGAGCAGATACAACAGAAGACAGCCTGTGAGTGAGTCTACGGGCTACACAGTGGTGATTTGAGAAGCTATCCTGCTCATGTTCAAAATGTATACAACCCAGTGTGAGCAGGTATAAGAGACTTTCTCTGTTTCATAGGTTGGTGCTGGGCAAGGATTGAAGGGCAGAGTTAAAGTTGGTTTTGAAACATAATACAATATTTCATAAGTGCAGATTTAAGTGATGGAATTATGGTTATATTTGAATATACCTTCCCTGAACTACTTATTTCTATACTTCTAAATGCTGTTACTGAATATTTTTTAGTTAAACTTTAGCTTCTTTGGCCGACATATGTTTAAACTTTGGTTCCAACTAGCCACTAAGAGTAACAAAGGTTTACACAGCTCCTTCTGTACTCAAAATATCTTAAAGCACTTTACAAAGTCATAAGTTAAACACTGGTAGTATAGTGACTGCAGTAGGCAAATAAAACAGTTGTTATGCACTGTATGCAATCCTGCAACATGCTCAGCACTTTGTGGGAGCTGTGCAGCAGTCCTATCTCCCACTAAAACAAAAAAGTTGAAGGACTCAGTGCCTCAAAGGAGCTGATCAAGCACTAAAAGATGGAATGTTGCCTAACGCACAGGTTCTTCCCTGAATTCTTTGAGAAGTTCCGAGAGATTTACCATCCATTGCTTTTTGTATGATGCATAACCAAAGAGTGGATATTAGTGTAATGGAGCTGCACTGAGATAATGAGCTATTAATACTATAGAAACAAACTCTAAGCAAGCCACCAAAAATGAACTTTTAGAACTTCTGGTCAATTCTGCTGGTGTCAAAAATCAGATACGTTGGTTAATTTATTTGGATATTAGATATGAGAAAAACAATTCATACATTTCACACAATTTTAAGCACATGCTTAAGTCCCATTTACTTCAATGAGACTTAAGCACAGGCTTAAATGCTTTACTATAACAAAGTCACAAACATAATCCTGCATCAACAAGAAACCAATGGCAAAAATCCCATTGGCTTCAACAGATGAAGGACCATTTCCCAAACGTATTGATTCTCCACTGTATTCTGCACTTACTGAAAGGGGGGCATGGGAGAAAAATGTGGGATGGGAGGGTTAGGAATCAAAATTAGAGTAAAGAAAAATGTTCCTAAATGCTTTATGCTTAGTAACTACTTGACAGGTATGAGCTTTTTCTGGGGATTTTTAATTGGAAAACAATGTTTCTCTATTCAGATCTTTTTCATTAGCTGTATATAGTTCTTTCTGAATGTGTCATGGGCACCTGAAAAAAAAAAAAAAGATACATGAAGCCAAAACCCCATGAAAATTGAACGTATTGAAGAAAAATATGTTTGAAAAGTGCTGAAAATGCCAAAGCAGACACTATGGCTTCTAAGTCAGCTCTGAAAATTTCTGTCTAGGTCACAAACTAAAGTTCTTGTATATATTTATTCAGAATTCTTTTACCATCATGTTAAACTCAAATTATCTTAACTTCCAATGCTCTTTAAATTAAGAGACAAAACCCTGAAATTCTGCTTTGAATTGAGTCCTTCCTGCATTATTGAAGACCAGCATAAAACATTTACAGAAACATGTTGTTTTTGTTTTGTCGTTTGGTTTCTGAAAAGGAGAACTCAATTTCTTCACCTCAAGCAACATCCTTTTAAAAGTGTCATGAGCCAACTGCTACTGACATTTTCTTTAGGAGACCTGTGACATATTTATAGATTTTTCTGAAGCAGTAATAAGCAGAGCAAATACACGTAGGTTTGTTTTTCATATGGTGAAAAGGAAAAAAATCCCTAAGCATACTCCAGATTGATATTGACTACCAAACAGTGCATCAGCTGGTTCCAGGAAGTACTGCTTTTTTAGTAGGTAAACCACCCTGTGATACTCCAAGATACGTCTGCTATATTTTTGAGACAGTTTCCTATTTCAGGACACTATTCAGCAAATTTAAAGTCTTAAATCCATCTATCGCAATCTCCTCAGTCCTTCTCAACTCTTCCAAACACTGAAATAACCAATCAACACAGATTCACACCATAACCCCTATCCTGCCGTATAATATAAAGACTTGTGCATATGCTTAATTTTAAGCATGGGAGTAGTCTCACTGAGTTTCAGTTTACGTTTAGTCTCCAGGATCAGTACCTAATTCAGATAAAAGCCTTGATTTCTCCAACCCTGAAATTTAACAATTTTTATAGATTTATAGAAAGTTTGTAAAGCTCTGAAATATACATAGATAAGAAAATAAAACAAGGAAGATTTTGTAGCACCTTAGAGACTAACCAGTTTATTTCAGCATAAGCTTTTGTGGGCTATAGCGGACTTCATCAGATTAGACTATCTTGTGGCATTATTTTCAAAGGGACAAGATATTTTAGGATCCGATCTCCATTCATATATCAAATCTTACTGCAATTATCATCAGGCTACTAACTTTATAATCTGTGCATGCATTAATTAATGTATGGGTATATAATTAGTATACATTCTCTTGTTCACTAGAGTATTTTCTCAGCACACTAACTAAAATTATTTCAGATTTATATTATACCAAATAAATCAGTATTACCTCACTTGTGATTCTCCTACCCAGAAAATCTCTGTTAAACAATCTCCTATATAGAGTTACATTTTAATGAAGACTTTTGGTCTTTTACCCGACTGCTACAGCAAAGGTTGAGATTAGGAAGAATAATTTTCTGCTGTGATTACAAAACTGTGAAGTAAAGAGTCAAATTGTTGCTCTCTCCATGTTAGTATGTTTCAATTACCAGAAAGCAAAATTCTGGAAAACACAAATCCTTATACACCCAGAGGTTTACAATGTGTGTCTATGAGGCACCCAGGGCCTCAACATGAAAAGGTTAGTGTGCTTGTTTTGTTGGAAGTAGGACTACAAATTATAACTTGTGTCAGAGTGTTAATGGAGTATTATTCTTGTTCCAGAGCATTGATTTTACTGTCTGACACGGAACAAGGTAGCTAACCATCTAAACAACTTCCTAGAACCAGGTTACAATCCACCCTGTCAACCACAAGGCAACAGAATACGGATTAGCACCTGCAAGGATGTCAAATAAACAACCCAGCTTTTGTAACCGAAACAGCGGAACAATTTGTACATTTTCCATCTCTCTTCCCCCGGTTAAGCAGCGCAGGGTTTAGTATCAGTTTGCAAGGCGTGGGGTGGGGAAACTAAGGCTTTGCAGCATTTGATGTAATTACACCATCACCACCCCACCTGTTCAATCCGGATCCACAGCTAGCAATAAAAGGAGTAGCACGGAGCCTCCCCGGCGACATGCAGGGGCCCAGGCAACCCCGCTGTTGTACGCCCTCCTCCCCCCCACTAGCAGCCACCCCAGCCCCCTCCCACTGACACCATCCCTCTCCTCCGCCCCGCTGCCCGGACAGCCCCTTGCTGCCCAACCCTCGGGGGCCGCGGTGCCCGCACAGCTCTCCCAGTGCCACCCGCCCCTGGCCAGGGGCTGCCCAGCGCCCACGAGCCCCTGCAGGACCCGGCCCCGGGTGCCCGAAGGACCCGCGCACCGCACGGCCCCGGGGCGAGCCGCCAGGCCGGTCCGCAGGGGGGAGCCGCGCGCACTTGCCTCTGGCCCGGGGGCTCCGCGCTCCAGCCCAGCTGCACCCCGCGGTGAGTTCCGGGGCTGCCGGAGCGCCCAGCCGGGGCAGGCTGCAGCCTCCGGCTTGGCTCTGCCGCCCGCTCTCTGCGGGCTTCGCTTTCCCCGCCGGCCCGGCGCGGAGAGGCCGGTCCCGTCCCTGGGCAGCGGCTAGACCCCGCCGTCCTCCTGCTCCCGGCAGGCTGGGTGAAGTTACGCGCCGAGCCGGCCCGGCCTCCCTCCCCTCCAGCCCTACCACTCTGCGCGCCTCCCAGACACGGGGCTGCGCCGCCGGCCGAGGCCCCGCCCGCCAGCAGCCCAGGCTCTTCCCCTTCCTCCTCCCCCGTCTCGCACAGAGCGGCGGGCTCCATCTCCCGCCTCCCCCGCACTTACCCTTCGCCAGCCCGCAGGGGGAGCGGGGCTGCCTGCGCGGAGAGGGGCGGGGATCCCTGCCCAGCGCCAGCCGGGCTGCACGGCCACAGCTGCTCCCAGAGCGGGGGAGGTGCCGCGAGGTTCCCGCACCTGTGGCCTGGAAGGAATGTTGGGGGGGGGGGGGGATTCACGCAGCAGGTGCGTAACTTCACAGCGCCAAGATCAAGGCTGCAGGGGCAGGTGTTTAACACAAAACCCCCTTCCTGCAGCACGCAGCGGTGTAGACTATGGCACCTCCTCCAGGCTCTTGATTGTTTCTCCCCCTCTTGTCTTATGCTTAGATTGGAAGTTCTTTGGGGGCAGGGGATTGTCTTTTCCTTCTGTGTTTGCACAGCTGCTAGCACCAATACAGGACTCTTAGGTGTTCCAGTCCTACAAATGTTAATAATAAATATAATTGAAAATGCAATAGGATATTTCATGTACAGTATATTAGGCCCATGTGGTCTGTTAATATTACAGTACAGTAGACTCTTGATTATCCGGGATGATGGAGAAAAACTTAATCCCGGTTAATAAAATCCCAGATAATCAAGAGTCTACTGTGAGGGTGGTGCCCCGGCCCTGCGGGGGAGGGACTTGCACCAGTCGCCCTCCACCTAGGGGGGGGTACCGCCAGCCCCAGTCAGCTCCCGCTGCTAGCCTGGGTTCCCTACACCCTGGCTGGCAGCAGGTGCTGACTGGGGCAGGCAGCAGGACCCCAGCTGGCAGGGGGCCAGCGGGGAAACCCCAAAGCAGCGGCAGGCTGAGCGCTCAGCCCCCCACTGCTTTGGGGCTTCCCCTACCAACCCGTTTTAGACATCCCGGTTAACCCGAGCCTGGATAATCAGGAGTCTACTGTATGATGTAGTGCAGTGGTTCGCAAAGTCACACTCCCACCTCCCTTGGGGCCCATTGCCATCCTTATAGCTGCGCTGCTGCTGGTGATGGTGCTACCTTCAGAACTGGGCAGCTAGAGAGCAGCAGCTGCTGGGTGGGACGTTCGTGATGCTTGAGGCACGACAGAACTATTTTTTTTAATTCTCTCCTCCTGCCCTGCAATACTCAATCTATTTTTATTCTGCTCCTGCTGTTCTGGCAGTGGGTCCCATGGGACCCACAGGATCCCAGTTTCTTTATGCGCCGCCCCCCCCCCCCCCAGAAGCTCTTATGTTCCCCCCTCAATTTGTGCACTACTGATTTAGTGGATTGACCATGGGCCCCTGAGACAATGACTTGTATGAATGGCTTTGGGGAAGCCATTTAACCTTTCTGTTCACCCCTTAGAGCTAGTAATGCAAAGAATTGAGGATTAAGTAATGTTTGTGCAACATTAATTAATGTTGGTGTGCAAGCCATTATAAAAGTGCAACATTATAAAAATACATACAGTAATACAAATAGTAAATCATTATTAGTTTATTTTCAGAAGGAAGAACTATACTTCTGCCCATGATTTCATGACCTGTCTGTAAAACCAGATTAAAACTCTAAGCTTGTGTGAATGTTTGCTATATGAGCTATGTTCCCACACTCAGAGAAGTTCAGGAACCATTCTAGATTTCTTTCATTCCCAAAGCAACTGAATGTTCCTCAAAACTAAAAGCATACATATATTCTGAGGTGATACCTTCAAAGAAAGCTACTTTTTTGTGGGGGAAGGTATTCACCAAAGAGGTATACCCTGAAGCATAACTAGCTCAAGCAAAGCTGGGGCTCACAGCAAAGTCATTCGGTGAGCCCTATCCACTCTTACAAGGCCCAGATTCCATCCACGAACTTCACCACATCCTTCACCTATCTCAAATGATTTTGCCATACCACATAGGGGTATCCATTTGGGGGACAGAGAAGGCACTGGAGGAGGCAAAAAGGCAATGAGACGTTAAAGAAACCATGTATGAAGATTTCCTATTAAAGAGGATGGGTGGGATGGGAAGAGCACCAACCAGTGCTGCGATTCCTTAGGGGGCTTATCACTACAAAATGAGCTATTGTGTCATGTCACTGTAACATGAACAATGAATGCTACATTACCCTTTGAGCCTGTCTCTGATGGGGTAAGCAACCATAATTCAAGAACCTAGGTAGAAGATCCCTCTTGGGAGGTTTGGGTCCATTTTTATTCCTTGTTGAATGGACCCATACTCAGACTGCACCAACTAGACAATATTATCTGAGTATTTACTACTGTAAAGTAGTGACATCAGATTTGCTGACTCATCCTTGTGAAATTACAGAAAGTGCAAAGGGAACTATACAAAGTATGTTTGTGTTGAGGACCTTGTATCATTTCAAAGTCCTTTCATTTCTGTTTGTTCCTTTCATTTGGAGTCTTTATCTTCAGTAATACTCACAGTGACAGGCAAGAGAGAGAAGATGCAGCATAGGTTTATCCATTGGACTACTTATCCAGTTCAATGACTATTATCTCCTTAGGTCAGTCTAGGAAGATAGATGGCAGGGACAGCTATTGGCAGTAGCTTCTGGGCCTCTCATCTCCCCTTGTTTCCTGTAGAGGCACGGAGGTCTACCCTGCTCCTCCTGTTAGTAATACTGTACCACTCTCCTCAAAATATCATGGTCAGGAAAAAGAGCTGCCAGCTGCTTGCCCTGCATCTTTCCTTTTGACATCCCCTCAGAGTGGTGAATTTGTTTCATATTCCACCAGAAGTCTGCAGTATTGCCAATACCAAGCATTTGAAAACCAGGAGCCAAATCACTAAAACATGAGACTGGGTTAAAAAAATAATTTTACATAAGTTATTTTCTTTGTGAGCCACTAGGATGCACTCACTCCACATTTACAAGGTTTACATCCCAACAGAAGTCTAGGAAGTTACTTTGTTTAAATAAAGCGGAGATGAATGCAAACTTTTTATCCCAATAACTGGTGCTGTAAAAAAACAACCACCACTCATGATCAAAAGAACTCTTGATAACATTGTAGGAGACGGGGACAGTGGAAGTAGGGCAGACAACTCTTCCTGCTTGTGGCACTCCAGAGAATCATTCTGTAGTAGGAGGAAGAAGCCTACAGACGGCTAACCTGATTTGCTGTCAGTCCAGAGCTTTGCAATTCTGGATGGCCTGAATGGAAAATATGCTTATAACAGCGGACAATATGATCAAGGTGCAGATGCCAGTCTCTTCATGGCTGAGAGCAATGGCACTGTATCCAGCAGTGTCTGCAGGTTCTGTAGAATATTGAATTCTGTTTGCGTCCAATTGTGCGTCAACTGAATTCAATTTTGAAATTCTCTCCGACTCCAGTGGGAGCAATTTCAGGCTCTTTGTGCTGGACAGAAGACATATTCAAGGTAATACAGTATCAAGAGCTACTATATCAAGGTGAACTATGGAAAGTCAGACAAATCTATGTTTAAAGCAAGGAAACCTAAGTCCATCAGGATCCATTCCACTAGTACAGTAAAAATGTCCTAAGATAAAGGAACAGAATCTTCTGTAGCTGTATAGAGTGAGATATTAAACAGTACTTCTCACCTTTGCCAAATATTATGCTGTGTAACTACTGTATAGGTAATGGAAACTTTTTTGTCTAGTGAAGTGGTTGTCAGATAGCTAGTGGCCATTAATTCCTTGCTAGCTTTTGTGCTATTGCTTTGGAAAGGTTCCAAACACCAATAAAGGATAATACCAAGAGAAGAATATTTTCCTTTTTATTTTTCTGAGTTCTCACGTACTAGACAGTGATACCCTACTTGACTTATGTTACTGGTTGCGAATACTTAATTTTGTTTCTGTTATGATTAGTTTATTATATTTATGGAGTTACTCTTTCTAGATGTGAACAAAGAATTCATAAATAATAATTTAATCAATGAAGTTCATCTCATAGATATACTGCCAGCAAAAAAGCACAGTGTGTAGTTCTCAAATATATCCAAACTTTTTCAAGGAAGACAAGGTGGGTGGAAGTAATATCTTTTACGGGACCAACTTTTGTCCTTAATTGAACTTCTTCTATAAAGTTTGAAATACAAAATTATACAAACAAAAAATACGAGACAGGATAGCACCTATATTTTCCCATAACGCTCAGTACTGGCTTTCAGCCATACAATGCAATCTTTGTCCTTCTGAAAGTCTCACCTTCTTTTTAAGAGGCAGAATCTAAACAATCTCAGCTGCAACCAATTAGCTCCATTATGATAGGGTCTCTCTGAGTTGTCTGTGAATCCTGGCTTGGAATTAACCCCTGTGAAACCCACACACTATTTTTTGGCTTGGTGAAGCTTCCCTTTAGAGGTATAACCGGGGCAGAGGGCATCCCCTCCATGGGCATGTGAGGACCTTGTATACCCTTTCACACTGACACCGGGTAAGACATTTTACCCAGTGAGAAAATAACCAATTTTGTTTTGAAACCCTTCTGTTTAGACCTTTGTTCTCTTCCTCTTAAAAAAATAATCTAAACTTACCTGAGTCAAGGATGTTGTATTCAGTGACAGAGGTCAGGAAATCTAACCATGAAAGCAGTGAGTGTTCAGTGATTTCCTGCATCTTACAATGTGATATATGGGGGTGTGGAGTTTTGCCAATGTGCATCACAATGCAGGCTAAGGGCCTCTGGTTTTCACAACCTTGATTTTGTGAGTTTCTAATGGTACTTAAAGTTACATTGCTATTGTAATTGTGTGATCTCTTCCTGTATTATTTATGATGGAAATTTTCATCTGGCTTTTGCATGTACAAACAGTTATATGTAAGTTTTATATGCACAGAGGCCCTTGGAAAAAGTGGTGTGACACATATGACAATTTTCCTCAATAGCCTTGAAAAATGTTATTGAATTAAGTTTACCTGTCTTTGGGGGTCTATTGTACTAAATATAAAGTTTATGTATTACTGTGGGCTGGGATTGTATGTAACCTCTCTTGGGGTGCATTGGGGTCCCCAGGGCTATGGTGGGGAGAGAGAACTCCCCGCAGCTCTCTTTCTCCCCGCTGGGCTAGGGGGAAGAGGCACTTCTCCCCCCAGCCACAGAAGATGCAGGCTGGGTCGGATTGGGTTAGGGGAGGGGCTCCTGCACTACTTGTGAAGTCAAAGTGTGTTTTGTCAATGAATTGAATGAGAGCAAGATCAGACGGTAAGGTCCTGATCCTGCAAAGCCTTAGGGCTTGTCTTCAAGGTGTGTTAGTGCACACCAGCTGGGATGTAAGTTCCAGTGTGTGCCAGCACGTCACACACTAACTGTTCCTGTGGGCCCTGCTCGCATGCACTAAAATCTTTGTAGTGCGCCATGCTATAGTCCTGTTTTGAACAGGACTGTGTCAGTACTCACTAAAGAATTTTTAGTGCATGTCATCAAGGTCTCCATGAATAGCACATAACACACTGTCACGCACTAGAATTTACTCCCAGCTGGTGCACACTAATGCACTGTGGAGGCAAGCCTGCATACACCCATTTAACTGAACACAGGTGAATTGTTCCATTGATGTCAGGCTCCCTAGGGAGTGGTTCCGCAAGCCTCAGAAAATGAACCACTGATTTATCTGCATAAACAGTAATTAAAATGCTGCATACATGCAATGGGGCTAAACTAAGGTCAAAATATTAAACTTTGAACTTCCTGTCTCCCGGCCATATCAATTCTTCACCTTTCACTTGTAAAATGTAACCAGGATTTGCACAAAACATAAAATAATGAGATGAATCCATCTTTGTGGTTGCCGCAGGTGAATGACAAGTCTTTGCGACAAAACCATATAAACACCCATCCACACAAAAACTTTCACAGCGAGGGCTATTTAATTCACAGTAGGTATAAGTCTAAAGACACACCACAAACCCTTGAAAGTTCAGATGGGTTTTATTGTTTATTTCCTCTGTGCGTCACTAATGTTTTACATGTTTCAGATCACTTCCACGTCTCACTCATTTTTCTATTCTTTGCTTTCCTTGCCTTTTAGTGGACACATTTACATTCTTATTGATTTTAGTTTTGTTTCCATTTTTATCTCCAAATATTTATCTGACTTTCTATGACCTATTTTGATTTGATTTGTACCAATAAAATCTCACCAAAAAGTGGGGATTTTTTGTTTGTTTCCATTCATCTGTTGCTGAATCTTGTGACATCACGGACACGCACAGTCTCTTTCTCTTCTTTGTTTAACATGTGTCAGAGCATTTGTTTGCTTTGGAATCCCAATAATCAAATATGCTTTATGGGTGGAGCCATATTCAACAGCAAAAATAAATAATGACCAGGAATTCTCTTATGCTAGTTCCCTTGTTTGAACATCTTTGTTCTCGGCAGCATTTCCTCCTAATATTTTAATCTCCCCTCTTAAAGGGACATTGTCAACCATAAACCACATTAGTATTATTTCATACTTTTACTAGAAACAGTATCGCCAACTCTTACAACATTTGATATTTTGCTTAAAATCCCCAGCTCCTAGACACAAGCAATTACGTGAGAAGCTGAGCTTTCATAAAAGAATGAAGTTTCTAGCCCTTAATGGCTGACAAAGTGATCCCAGTGCATCCTGAATATTCAAAAGCCAGAAGGCAAATAAAAGAACCCAAAGTGTATTTTTTTAAAAATCTCATGATTTTTAAGCCTTCCATCAAGTATGATTTCATAATAATCCTTTGGCACAGGAAGTTAATAAAAACTCCCACCAGTAATTGGGCTAAGGAAAAACCCATTTTTTAGAGATAAAGGATTATCATGGGAGTACTATAATTTTATTATGAATATCCTTTGTTTAAACAAGTGTTGCTTTGAAATAAGCCTGGATTTGAGATTGTTGTTGTGCCTTAGTCAAAAACTTCTCAGTTTCACAGCCAAAATATTATTGGTAAAGTGTTCTCATCTGTGGTGTATTTTATGCACAGTTATTAAATATAACTGGATTTAAAAAAAAAAAAAAAAAAAAAGAGGCTTAGATGAGTTCCTAGAGGATAGGTCCATCAATGACGGTTAGGAAAGATGGTCAGGGATGCAACTCCATGCTCCAGGTGACACTAAACCTCCGATGGCCAGGAACTGGGACTGGATGATGGGATGGATCACTCAAAATAGCCCTGTTTTGTTAATTCCCTCTGAAGCACCTGGCATTGGCAATGGTCAGAAGACAGTATACTAGGCTGGATGGACCTTTGGTCTGACCTAGTACAGACATTCTTGTGTTTTTATGTTAATTATAAAGGACAAATTCTCTTCTCATATGCACATTGAAGTTCTGTGATATTTGGGGGACATTATTCATTAAAGGGATAGAAGTAAGACTCTGCACCAAACCTGCTGGCATCCTGCTTTCTCCTTGAAAGTATGGATTTTCAGATCTCCGTGTCTTCTGTGTTCTGATGGCAAGTCTGTAAAAGGAGGTGTGGTCTGAGTAATAAAATAGGCATTCATTGCAGAACAGGTAAGTTATTTCCATGCTACCAGCTAAGTAAGAAAGATCTGGAAACTACAAAAAGGAGTTCTTCTCTTGATATACAATGTGTAACTCATATTAAGGGCTAGATCTTGCTGCAATTAAAGTCAGTGGCAGAACTGTCACTGATTTGAGTGGAAGTAGATCAAACCCAAAGTCAGTGGGCGCTCCCTGCATATACCTGGTCCTAGAGGAAAATATAGGCTTTAGTGAGTGTGAATTACAATTGAGTTTTCCTGGAACAATTTGTACTCATAAGCCTCATCTGCTGTATAGGTGGTCAATAACCTTCTGTGTACCTGAGATTTAGCACACTTTTCAACTGCAGCATTTAGTTACATTTCACAGATTTATGACATTGCTGGAAAGTTTTGGATCCAAAAATAAAGGAGTTGATTACATTTATAGATTAGAAGATTTCCCCTCCCCACCCCCATCTGTGAAAGATATATTATTTAGTCGGCAGTTAAATCTTTGCAGGCTTTGTAAACTTAGCTTTCATTTTAAGTGCTCAGGAAGTTTCAGTTTCATTCATAAATAAATGGAAACAACTTCACAGGAGCAATAGAGCAATAGTTGTTACCATGTGATGGTTGTTTGGTCACCTCACCTGCATAGAATGAGCTGGTGTCCTCAGTCCTGGAGGCTGAAGTCTTCTATTTATCCACAGAAAAGTTAAAGCACAGGCATAGTAAAAGCTTAAACACCACATTCTCCACCAGTGTGCCTAAAACCTAGAGGGAATTTGTGGTAGTTCAACTTCCATGCCCTTTCATCCTTGGCCTCTCTGCTATGATTAACAGTCAACACCAGCTGTGGTAATGGTTTTTATTATATGAACATTTCTGTTCCGATCTGGGTTTTAGATTACCAGCATCCTTTTACATAGGTTCCAAATAGCCCTCAGAAGATAACAGTTTGAACTGGTGACCTAAAGAGGAAAGACTATATAATACTACCAAGCCCACAATCTACTTTGTTCCTATACATTTCTGGTCAATAGAATTAAAAGGGAGGAAGTCTAAGGAGTCCTTGTGTATGTGCGCGAGCGAGTGAAATTGTTTACTGGATTCAAGTACATAATAGGTTGTGTGCAGAAACATCAGGGGTAAACGCAAGGATTTTATGCTGGGAAATCTGTGAAAAAGAAGCCTTGTTTTGTGGGGAAAAGTAATTTAAAGGAATGCTGAGAAAACCATAGTGTAGCCTAAGAGTCTTCTTTTTCATCTTTCCTCTTCCTCTCTCTCATTTATTTCTTCAGGGAGAAAAAAATAGTCAAAGTAGAAATGTTTTGCATGAAATTGCATTTAAATATAGAATTAAAACTATCTTTTGTTTTTGTTTCAATCTTCTCCTGCGGGTGTTTGTAGCCAAAATATAGCAGCACTGGACTAGTGCATGAGATCTGTATAGGACCACGACATAATCAAAAATGAGATTGACAAGAGAAGATGAGAGCATAATTAAGAAAACAAACGGCAGTTGCTAGAATAAAAATGGGAGTAGAAGTAGAGAAAGAGAAGGAGAGAAATGTGATTAGGGGAAAAATAAATATAGAGGAGCAAAGCATCCTGCTTAGTGAATTGTTCTTTAGTCTGGCTTCTAGTTGGTCCATAGCTCTGTAGGTAGAGAGAAACTGTGATAGCGATGGGGATTGAAGTCTATGGCTTTGTACAACTGGTGTTGTTCAGATGCTAAACAGGCACATAAACTTACTTTCTTAATGTCAACCCTTCTCTGAGGACAGATAAGGTAATTTCACATTAATGTAAATAATTCATAAAGAATTAAAAGGCTAATTTGATTGCTAACACCAATCTGATTAAGGGCTTGATCCCTCAGTGCTTGTACATGCAACACTCCTATTTATTTCAATGGGATTTCCCTGCATTTATGAGCTATAGGACCAGGTAGTTAGCCAAGGGATTAAGGGATGTATAAGACTTGTGCTGGCCTTCTGCACAAGGTGAATTTCATCCCGTGGGTGCTTCTTTTGGCAGTATAGCCTAGAATCCCGAACTCAGGTCTTTACAGGTAAAAAGCCCTTCATTCACTTTAACTTTGTCCAAATGTGAAAAGAAAATACAAATAGTAAAAATTATTTTAAAAATATCAAACCTGGCTCTCAGATGATCGATCTGAATATTAGAGAGCATATTGCAAACAATCCTAATAAATTATACATTATTATTACTGACACCCGCAAGTACATTAAATAAAGTTAGACAGGTAATTAGATTACTAAATCCTGTTGTGAATGCACATATATATACTGGAAGTGACTGCACCTTCATATCTAATTTCTTAATTAAGTATTTACTAGTTTATTTGATGCTAAGCAGCACTTGTTAATAATTGTAAAGCACTTGCAAGTCTAAGTGTGGTTGCACACATGCAATACAAGGATTTTTAATGCAGTTTTTTAGACTCTTTACAGTATGAAACAAATACAGATTAAAACAAAGTTTGACATTGTGGTTTGTCTCCCTTATTTTGTAGTTAAACCCTTCTAGTTTTTTTAATATTAAGAGTAAATTCTGCCCTTTGATACAGGGATACAGCTCCCATTTACATCTCTGGGAGCAGCATGTACTTATTGGAGATCAGAATTTGGACCCTTGTTACTATACTTTTTTGCAGGATCAGTATCATATTCCCTGCCCTCCCCCCCCCCCCCATCTACCTATCCCAATAAAAAAAGTTCTAAAACTCACCTAATATCAATGTCCATAACCTGTAAACAAAAAGTGTCATATCTTATGAAAAATAGAGTTCTCTTTTCATGTACTATCACCAAGCACATTCTTTGGAGGAGGCTGTGGATACGAGATAGAGAGATTAAAGTCAACATTATTTCAGTGATTCAGGTTGTCTTGATGAGCTGCAGTACTTTGGCATCCCAGATGCCAACTGAAAGCATGGATTATAGGGACACTGCACAGAGCACATGGGCACAACTTTTCTTTGGTGGAATCCTTTACACCTGTACAAAGTGGATATGAAATGCAACCATACTGATGAGTAGTGTCGTACAGCTACTTTGCACAGGTTTATAAGAACAAGTTCAACAAACACTAGTCAGTGACGGTGTAGATATACTTAATCCTGTTTTAGCACAGAGGGCTGGAATAGATCTACTACTAGATGACCTCTTGAGGGCTCTTCCAGCCCTACATTTCTAGTATTCTATAAGTGCAAGTGACTAAACACGCGGCATGATGGTGGAGAATCAGGACCAATATGAATTATAGATTTAGCTGCCAAGGAGGAGCAGTCATTAATTATGAAAATAAGTACATATCTAGAGCAGTTTGCCAATTTGTAATCTAGGGTAAAATTTCCCAAAGCTGCGAGGAAGCCTAAGCTTCACTTTCAAAATTAACCAAAAGTGCAATTGTCCTCCAGTACATTTACCACTTGATAAGGTAGACAATGCACATGATGATTTTCCAGTGAGCCTCACTATTACGAAGCAGTATGCTGAAAGTATACAAATTACAGTAATGGCATCCCTGCTGGGACACCTGTTTTGTGGGAAAGAAAAGGAGTGTTTTCCTAAAGCAAATACATTTTGGGGGGAGGGAGGAGGAAGAGGCAGATGCACAATCTAAATGGAAAAGTATCATTCTCTTGAACTCTTTCCTCAGTCCTACCAAACACGCACACTGAGCATAAAATGAACACAGCTATAAAATGAGTGGGGAAAAACACGATTCACTCCTTGCTGAGCTAATGTTTCTTTTACGGATGTCTAGAAAGGCAATAAATCTGATGTAAATTAGACATTGTTTCCTGGTAATCTGAGCATTAAGGAAAACATGCTGACAGAGTTGATGTCACTGGTGTTATTAGCATAGTGCTGTGACTAGGGAAGTTTTGAAATTTTTCATTTATCTGGAAGCGAACTTTTTAGATTATTACATGCCAATCTGATTACTTCAAAGGAAGAGATATATCTGATAAGGGCAGTCAGTTGAAAGGGAAGAATTTTTAAGGGTAAGGTTAGACTACAAGATTATAGCGCATTTGTTTGTAGCGCATCCCATTTAGTGCAATAGGTTTTGCACTAGAGCCTGTGTACATTTAAACCCTGCAGCGCTAAAGAATGGATACATTTGCGGCGCTTCTGGCGGCAGTGAGAGTAGCGCAATAGGGCAGGTATCCCAGCATTCAGATGGGTGCAATGTGCTTTGCAAAGGAGAGGGTGAGGGGGAACTGGGAAGTTGTTCGCAGGGAGAGAAGATCAGGCTGTCAGTGACTTTACCGTAGAGGAAACTGACAGGCTCTGCATTGAAATCACACAGCTCGGTCCATCAGCATTTCCAGCAGTTATTTCCTGTGAGTTGTAACAGGCAAACTGAAAAGGTACTTCCGCATTCTTCCTCCCGTTTTCCAAACAACACTTATACGTCATTTGCCTTAAATGGCTCATTGATTGCCTTACATTGCTCGGAGGCGTGCTAGAGATCCCTTACATCGTAATGAGTGATTCATGGGTGGTCACATTCGCACCGTTGCGCTATAGCGCTAGCGCAACAAGCCTTATTACCCTCAGAAAGGAGGTTTTATAGTTGCGCTTTAAACGGTGAGTTATTGCGCAAAATGTGACTTAAAAGTGTGTAGGGTTAGATAATTATAGCACTTCTGGAGGGTTTTAGCGCTACAAAGCGCCAGTCTAACCATACCCTTAAAGATGGTCAAAAAAAATCTAATTTAGTTACTTAAAAACTTAAAATGGTTACAAAGAGATGTGATATGCCTCCCTCTGTTAACAAAAGTGTGATCTGGTTATCTTAGATTTTACCATATGTATCTTACTAGTTTCTCTCAATATCTTTATTGTTATTGCTTTACTGAGTTGAAAGGGGCTCACACAGGGCCTCTGCAATGGGGCTGGAAATAAGAATTTGAGAGTCTCATTCACAGAAGGCAGAAGTGCTGGTGCTAATACATATGCCAATGACTGGGAGCTACTGATAAAGTGAATTTCACCCCTTATCATCTAGTAAGGAAGATAACACAATAATTCATCCCTAAAGTATGTATTACTTACGGTAATCATATTTACTGTACATATACCAAAACACATAGCTTTCATGAATAGCTTTTCACCTGTAGATCTCAAAACATTTTACAGGGGTGAGTAAGCATTATTAATTTACAGGGGAAGAAATGAAGGCCCAGAGAGTCTAAGTGAAATTACTTAGGCCATTCATAAGGTTACACAGCAAGTCAGTTGGAGACCCAGGAATCTGACCAAAGTCTCCTAACTCAAAGTCTGGTGCCCCATCCACTGGCCCATGCTGCCTATGAAACAGACACCTGAACTACAAAGAATCAGAGAGGTAGCCGTGTTAGTCTGGAATAGCAGAGGTAACAAAGTCCTGTGGCACCTTAAAGACTAACTATAAAGTTTTGAAGCATGAGCTTTCGTGGGCTAATACCCACTTCGTCGGATGCAAGCAGTGGACTTCCACCCGACGAAGTGGGTATTAGCCCACGAAAGCTCATGCTTCAAAACTTTATAGTTAGTCTTTAAGGTGCCACAGGACTTTGTTACCTCTGAACTACAAAGTGACAACTGCCTTGAGTGATTCTGGTGACACAGTGATCCTCCCAAGAACAAAGCCCAAGGCACCACAAACATGAAATAAAGTAAGCACCATGGAATTAAGATTAGATTTTGAAAAAGATGTTACATAATAGATGGATGCAAGCCTCTGAGCTGTGCTCTGCAGAGATTCTAGTGCCTCTGTCCCTTTGCTATAGTGATTGTTGCGTCTCCAACAGTAATACTCCTGATTTTGCTCTGGTGGGCAGCTCTTTTTTTCCAGTTTCCCTCGAGCAGTTCTCCCTGTGGATATGAGTAAATCACCTATGAGAGCTGCAGGAGCCTCAGTTTAAAGATGGAAAGAGCAAGCGAACTTTTAGCTTTGATTTGTTTTGCCTTATAATTCATGTGTGTGCTAGGTGATTTATTTCCCATTGATTATTGCAATGGGTTTAACAATAAGCCATGAAGTAAATTACAGAAGTTATAAAGGGGACTCTATGCAATGGGGGCCGAAGCTAGAGGAGAATAACACTGATATACACCTTCATTCTGCGGAAGTTCTCTCATGGTGCAGATAACCTGTGCACGGTCTCCATTCCATTTATGTCTCACATGGGGCCATGAAAAAGGGCTGTGCTGGGAGGCCTTCATAGCCCTTCTATAAAGTAGGTAGTGCTGGGCCAAGCTCAAACAAGTTGGATGTAGGAAAAACTGAACCTTGCTTATACAGATACAGTATGCCTAGCACACCACATAGGGGGATGTGGAGTGCAGACGATGGGCAGGAACACAAGCTGCAAATGGACTGCACAGCCTCTTCTGCACCTGACACAAAGGCAGATTACTTGGGCTTTATGTGGTAGAGATGAATGTCACACCAGACATTGCATTGTTTATTGAAAGTGAACTTCATAGATCAAGTTCTGACCTTGTTTATACCTGTGCACACCCCAACGGCTAATTAAATACAGCAGTTAGAAAAGTGTGGGCGTGAGATATGGCCATGAAGATAAGAACACATGATTGTTCTGCTCCCTCACAGCATGATATCCACAGTAAATCACATACTCAGCATTCCAAAGGGTGAAGAAATCAATTGGGGCCTTATACTGCCCTCAACAGGTTCACAGAGTAAGTAGTTCTGACTATTTCTGTAGTGTGTCAATAGGATGGTATATTTCACAGTACATTTAGTTATCAGTAACACTGTTCTAATCTAATTTATAGTTTATCATAGAGATTACTGAGGGGGGTTCTTTGGCCTGTGGTATGAAGAAGATCAGACTAGATGATCATAATAGTCCCTTTTGGCTTTAAAAATCTATTCATTTTACTGGATTTCAAGTAACACAAAACATGGAAAAAATAAGGGGTCACATCAAACAGTTGTGTTAAAGCTACAGTCATCAGAGCTTCTACTGTGCAAGTGAACACTCCTGTCTTTGAACAAATTGTGTTTGTTATATAGACTACGATTTTACAGTTTGGCTGCTTAAAATTAAGCTCCTAAATCCTTGTTTAGGTACCTCTGTGAGTAGCTTGATTTTCAAAATGACACTAATGTTAACTGGAGTAACAATGGTGGTTCAGGCCTGTGGAACTCACTCTCCCCATGTCTTCCATACTCAGAGCTACGGAGGTGGCATTCCAGGGAGGAGAAAGGGCTTATGGACAGCAAATGTTAGTGCATACTCTCCTCACTGCCCCTATGTCTTACTCTTGCCTTTGGAAATAATTATCTGAGTGAAGGCACTGAACCATTGTTAGATTAGAATCTGAGCCTACACCAATGATACTTATGTAGTGGTGGTGTATCTCCAAGTCAGTCACAAAAACAAGTATGGCAGTCTCTGAATAGTCTTTTCACATAAGAGGCTGCATCTCTTATGGAAATTGTCCATTTTGGAAAGTCTCAGATTTCCAGTGCCCTGACATTATCCCATAGGTATCATTAAACCCACAACCCTTGAGATTCTTTTACTATGAAGTTTCTCCTAGCTCAATAATGTCATTTAGAACAACTTCCATTGATATAGAAATAGAATGGGCTGGAGCTTAAATTTTGTAATGTCACTGCTGACACTTCTCAGTCTATTTAATGTACACTGTAAATTTTCACCTTAGAATTTGCTGTCTTTTTCAGTTGACTGTACCTGTGTTTAATTACAGAGTATATATTTAAATATGTTCCTTATGAACTTCAGTACATAATATGTATTTCTTTCACTATAACATATAGCAGACTGTTGCAGACGTACATGAAATGTTTCATTTAAGTAGTTTAATCCAAATATGACTTTTGTCCTTCAAGATTACTAGTACCCTATATGCCTTTTGACGCCTCAAGCTGGTTATTCCTTTCTTCTGTTTATTATAAGCAATGAGACAAAGCATCACTGAATAACGGACCATCTAAAACAAAGTAATTGAAAAATGTGTCCAAATTATAAAAATAAAGGAAGCAATCTTTTTTTATAATTAAATCAGTTATCAGAAGTGTAGCAAAGTCTTGAGAGTGCCTCCACCTCTCTTAGGTCTTGGTTACACTTACAGCTTTATAGATAGCTGTCCTCGTATACAGCAATAGGGATAGCGCTATAGCATGTCCACACTGAGACCCGCCAGCAGTATAGCGTGGCCACATTTGCAGCACTTACAGTGGCACAGGGAGTAGTGCATTATGGGCAGCTATTCCAGCATTCAGCTGGGTGCAATGTGCTTTTCAAATGAGAGAGGTGAGGGGGAATGTGTTGTGTGTATGCGGACGGAGGGAGTGAGTGGATTTTCCGCTGCTGAGACGGATTTCCTTTGAAATTCAGAGCCTGCTAGTTTTCTCTTTCACACAGGCTCACTTTGTAAATATTTGCATTGCTAATTAGATGAGTTTAGAGATAAACTCTGAAAATGTACTTCCGCATTCCTCCAGCCGAGTTCAAAACAAACGGAAGAGTAAATTGCCTTAAATGGCTCGGGGCGTCTCCAGAGATCACTCAAAAGTGCTTGTAGTGTTAATACCCTTTCACACTGGACATAATATGGAGCAGTGAGTACGCATTAGCTGTTAATCCTCCCGGAAGGGAGGATTACCAGAGCGCTCTACGTGCCTCACCAGTCTGGACTGGTAGTGAGTTATAGAGCTCCTGGAGGCTTTATAGCGCTATAAAGTGCCAGTGTAACCAAGCCCTTAGTATTACTGCGTGGTTACTGAAAATGGTTCTTTGGTGCAACAAAAGCATAAGGTATAAATGAAAAGCAGATTGTTTCACACCCCGTGAACTAATTCAGTTCAGAGCAATAAATGAGGCAAGGTGGCCTTCATCCTGCTCCATTAAAGTTACTAGGTTTTTTCCTCTGAGTTGAGCAGGGGCAGGATCAAACCCTGTATGAGGAACTGAGTTTTGCTATTCAAGACTATTTCCTCCTGTGTTGAGAAAACAAAATACAGGCACCCTGCCGCAGTGAGTTGTGGGGACAGAACTTGCTGCACTTGAAAGAATGCCAGTTAACTGGCGGTGCTTACTGCTACAAAGGGAAATGTTGGATACTGTAATTAGCATCACCTCACCAGCCTTGAGTAAAACCTACCAACAGATTCAGCCTCATGAAGACCCCCGTCTTTTGACTGGAGAAAAACTGGAAGAGATAGGAATGTAGAAAGACATGATTTCTGGGAAATAAATAGAGCAGCTCAAGAGGATATTTGCCAAGGTAGGGCATTTTACTGTCTTCAGTGCGAGAAAGCAAAAGATATTATTAATAGCACCATAAGTGTGTACACAGCACTTTCCAATAAAGAAACCGTGAAAAGCACTTAACAAAACCCCCGCCCCAAAGAGCTTTCACTGTACAGATGAACAAGCAAGTAGAAAAACCAAAATGCAGCAAGGCATCTGATCACAAGTGGAAGTGTTCCCAGAGCAGATGGGAACAAAAAAATAAATTGACATAAGTTTTACTCATTGGTAAAGTGCAGTTTTTTTGTTGGCACTGCAGTGTTATCATGAAAGAGGGGAATACTACAAGTGCAAATTTACCAACTCTCACTAAACTCCAAGGGAAAGCTTTGACTGACGTATTGATACAGAAGAGATTAATAAAGCAAGCAAGCCAATGCCTGTAAGCAAGTTGCCAGGGCCCTGACAGATTCTTGTGTGAATATTATCAAATTTTAGCAGAGGATCTGGCTCCCACACTTGCCAATGTGTCTAACAGTTTCCTAGAATCCTCTCAAATTCCAAAATTGATGGTAGAAGTTCACTGACTTAGAAACCCGACAGAAACAAAATCATTTGTGCCTCTTCTAGGCGTGTTACCCTAATAACATTGATGCAAAGATATTGGCCAAGATTAATAGGCAAATATCTCTAATGCCACTATTCATTGAGAGACCAGAGGGTTTTTTCCAAGTCTGACAGAGAATGAATAATTCACAGAGTTGTGGGAATAATCCATGCGGCCCAGGCAAAAGATACACCTGTTATGTGACTGTGACCAGAAGGAGAGAAAGCCGAGAATCAGGTGGAACAGAGCAGCTTAAGAAGACTGCTGGATAGGGTAGGGGTAGGGTATTGTATAAGATGGATGGAATTTCTTTATAAAACCCACAAGGGGCAAAGTTTTGAACAGCTACTTGGAACCTATTAGCTGTCAGCTAAGCACCCAGCAGGAATGCCGTCATCACCATTTTTATTTGTAATGGCCTTAGAGATGTTTGTAAACACACTCAAAAATAAATCCAGAATAAATACAGGAGGCTTAGAGAACAACAGTGCCCTTTATGTGGACTATGTTTTAGCAGCTACTCCTGATCCCCTTACTTCAATGCCTCATGGTATTAAAATAGTTTTGGGCATTCTAAGAACTCCCAGACTTGAGTCAATTAAACCAAATCCCAGTTGCTAGCATTTAGAAACAAAACAAAATATCCACAGATCAATAAAGGAAAGTCAATTTGACTCCAGTAGGCAA
The DNA here is from genome assembly GCA_032164245.1 of Sternotherus odoratus. NCBI lineage: Eukaryota > Metazoa > Chordata > Testudines > Kinosternidae > Sternotherus > Sternotherus odoratus. Next base: position 27,760,350 of record JAVMKO010000007.1, on the reverse strand, counting down.
AAAACTTGATAAATACTTAGTTTATTACCTGGCATCCAGAAAAGTTACATGGTGCAAATTAAGTATCTCTGTTGCTGAATTTAAGATTTATTAAAATGGCACAAGCTAATAATATCATGGACTGATAGAATCACAATGGTACACATGACCCTTCTCCTGAAGATTAAGTTATTTTAAACAGTGTGTGACCTGGAGTGCCTGCGGTAACCCTCAGTGGAAATGTCAAGGTCAGAGCAGGCTGCAAAAGGGAGAGCAGATACTCCCAAGACTGGTGTATCTGGTGTAACACTGAAGTTAAACTCTCCACAGTCACAAAATGTGCTTCTGATCCCCACTCTAGTTATCAAGAAGCAAAAAATAAAATAAAATAAAATAAAAAAAATCACATAGCCCCCTTTATTGTATTCCAGTTCTCTGGCTCCCAATCAGCACGTAGATCAAGTACAGTGAGAAGTTATTTTAAAAACTCTGTTCACATATACAAAATGTTCTTCTGACACCAAAGGGTCAGCCATGTTACCAGGTCAGTATTAGTCTGGATCTTACCCAAAATGCCACACTGCCAGCCAATCCTTTAGTGTCTAAAACTAAAGATTTATTATAAAGAAAAAAAGAAAGATCAAGAAGAGCGTTGTTAAATGGTAAAACAGTCACATACATACAAAGACTTCAAAGTCCATATATCAGTAACCTAGCAGTACTGGTGAGTTTTCTGCTTGAAAGTCTCTCTGGAACACATCCTCAGCTTGGGTGGGTCATTCAGTCCTTTGTTCAGAGCTTCATTTGTAGAAAAGTTACTTCAGAGGTAAAAAGTAGGAATGAAGACAAGAAACAAGCAGGACTGAAGACCAAAATGGAGAAGATGCAGCTGCCTTTTATAGTTTTTTGTGATGTGGCTTTTACTTCTATGACTTGGAAGCCTTAGAGTTCTGTCCATAGGCCTGCCTCAGCATGCGTTGCTGAGTAATAAGGTGTATCTCTTGCCTTCTCTCAATGGATCAGTTGTATAGTAGATGGTCCTGAATGGGCCATCAAGAAGGCTAGGCAGTGCTAATGTCAATCTGTCTGAGGGTGTCACCCAGAAGCATAGCACAAGTTTTGAAATACAGATATACCCTACACATCTATAACTCATAATATAAAGGTGATACAAACATATAAACACAATTATTATACTTGGCAAATCATAGCATGTCCACAGATATCTTATATGGCATATCTGGCACAGCTCTTTGCAATTTTACAATATTGGTGTTCATAATATCCTAAAGCATTCCCCAGATTCCATGCAGTGTCACACACTGCCAATAGAAATACCTGCTAAGGTGTCAGAATTGCAGTCCTTTAACATTTTATTTGGAGCAGCAAGATAGCCAGGGTTAATACATTAATATATATCTAGACAAGTACTGGAGGGGGGGCTTTAGCACCCGAACCTTAGGGAATATTATTCAAGTAGCAGAACCAGGGGCTTGGATAACATGATTGTTAAAGTAACAAAGTCCTGTGGCACCTTAAAGACTAACTATAAAGTTTTGAAGCATAAGCTTTCGTGGGCTAATACCCACTTCGTCGGATGCTTGCATTGTATTAGCCCACGAAAGCTTATGCTTCAAAACTTTATAGTTAGTCTTTAAGGTGCCACAGGACTTTGTTACCTCTGCTATTCCAGACTAACACGGCTACCTCTCTGATTCATGATTGTTAAAGGGGTACTCAATGATAGAGCACCTCCTTGTGGCTGGGCATGGCAGTTCTCCCTCCATCTGAAGGCCACTGCTGATAGTTGCTTGGGCACTGCAATGGTCTGGTCTTTTGCCATAACTTTAGTTCTCCAGCCAGGTCACAATGTAGGCCATTACTTCTGAGGTAACAAGTCTAACAAAGCGCCATCCAATATCTTGTCTTAGGTCTTCAGTCCCTTGGTCCTTACTCCTCAGGCTCAGGGCTCTCCAATGGCTTCTCTATCCTCATGCCACCATATTAGTAAATGGAAGGGGAACCCAAGCCCTCCCATGAAGAGCAGCCAACGACTTGTTCATTCAACTTTTTGCTACTACTTCCCTGAGCTTCTTCCTGCTCAGCCTCTCTCAGCCTTTTTCCTCACAGACTCTAAGTTCCTGCCTTCTCTGGGGACCCTTCCCTGGAATCCCCTTATCAAGCCCAAATCAAATGTATAAACTCAAACCAATTCTCACCCTCCTTAGGCTTTGTGTTTCATACCCTTCAGCTACTGGGTTTCCCCTGCTTTGTCCCGTAACTGAACATCCCCCAAGGCTCTCTGCCTGGAAGTCTAGATCCTGCTCTTTTTATCAGGTTTTGCCTTTGGTGTCTGCTTTGTCTATTCCTTAGCCTTTTTTCAGACTTTCTGTTTAGGAGCAGATCCCACTCCCAACTCCTTCTCAGACTCCACTCTCTAATTGCTCCCTTTACAGACAGCCCCTTTCTCTGTCTTTGTTTTTTGGCACTGCAGATTCATCATGCAAGGCTACAACCACAACTTCTTTCCTTCCTTCATTGGCAAGTTTTTATTTTTTGTCTATTTATTCTTTCATTTGGTCTAGTATCTTTACAGAAACAAAATGAGGCTTCTCCTGCACTATTCCATTCTTATTAGTTCCTTTAGGGAAAAATCTTTGGTTCCAAGCTCACAATTTTTCATAAAGAAACTTACCGGTACCTTCCATAGAATATTACTCTAGAATGCCATAGAACACAACCGTTTCTTTAGTTTTGCACACTTTACATCTTTAAGGCTTTTTAATAAGTTTAACTTATCATTTAAAGTATAGTGTTACCACTCTAATAATGTCTACTTCACTTTTTTGTCATGATGAGGAAGTATAGTATTATCTCTGGTTTTTGAGCATACATCCTAGAACCTTTGCTCTTTTGTTTCTTTATTCCATAGCTCTTGCTATTCCCTTGCAAACTCATTCATGTCCCCACTTTTAAATTCTTGTCTGCTTACAGGTATCTTAATGTCCACCTCCTCATTTTAAGAACACGTTTTGCTGCTTTGTCAGCCATCTCATTTCCAGGTATTCTGATATGTGCCAAAATCCATGCTATTGTTATACAGATACCTGCTTGCATTATTTCCATAGTTAGGAACATTATTTCAATTATGTCATTTCTGCTTTTCAGATTCCCTGTTCTGATTGTCATAATGCTTGACAAGGACTCAGATAAAATTACAGCTGCAGCCAGTCACACATCTCTTATCCAGGTTAGTGTCAACATTATCCCATTAGTTCAGCTGTCAGAATGGTCATATAATTTGGTTGTATTTTTAATTTTGGGATTCTAAGATTAGGAACATACAAAGCTTCACCCAGTCTACCTGTGCAGTCATATTTTGATCCATCTTTTGACAAAGGTGGCTCAATTTTTCATTAATAAATTCAGAAATGTCTTTGGTCATAATGTGTTTTTCCCTCTTCCCTCGTTTTTTCATACAATCCCAAATTCACCGAATGGGGAATAACTGTCCCGCTGTAATTTGATTTCCCATGATGACAAATTTTTAGTTCTCTCAATTTTTCTTTTTCCCCTACCTCCTTTACCCATTTTTGGAGGAAATCTGTAGCAATCCATAACATTTTGTTTACTAACCTCTCAGTCGTCCTCATAAATCTGTTTAAATACATCTATTTGTGTGATTCCCTTTTTTTTACTTTTGCCCAAAAGATTCGATCTAACAATTTCATCCTTCATTTTATAGGTGTTTCTCCGGTGGCTATTTGCAGTATACACGTTGATGTTCTCCTCATTGCGCCAAATGCCAATTGCAGGCCCGCTTTTATATAATGGACTCAGTGTCTCCTGGAAGGAAGTCTGGACTGTATTTAATTGTTATGAGGAGCAGAGATAGCTCTGTCTTGTTTTAGATTGTTAAGATAAGGAAAACTGCTGGCATAGAATCTTTTTAAGTTGACTTTAGATGATTTGGTAAGAAATCCTTCTGCTAATGTTTATGATGAGTCCCATTTTATATCAGTGTGATGGGTGTATATCCCACACAGTACCCGAATGGCTACACCTGGACAGTGAGGCTTAACTGATCATGGAGTCCAGCTGGGGAGGAGCACTGGGGAGGAGCAGACTGCATAGAAAGAGGAAGCTGGTAGCAGAAAGGTGCTATGATGGGGCTGGAGAAGTGAGTGAGCTGGCAAGCTGGAGCTGGTGTCTGGCTGAAGATGGTGCGACTGGACTGTAGGATTAGGCTTGGTCCAGGGCTGCAGCTGGCCACCAGTTGATAGGAAGTTGAACATTGAAACTGACAATGGAGATGAGGCTGGGGGGAGAGAAAATTACCTTGGACTATGAAGGAGAAGAAGCAGGGGATGAGGAATGATCTCAGATCAGTAAAAGGTGAGGGTTAGATAAATAAGTATTTGAAGAAATGGAAAAACAAGATAAAAGTCAACATTTTACAACTGTCAAATCAGTGAAAGTAGATGTGAAAATAACAGACGTTAACTCCCTGAAAATGGTGAAAAGCAATGTTGGTGAGATAAGACAAAGAGATAAAAGAATGGGGGTTGAGCTCTACTGGTAGAACATAGACATAAGGAGCAAGCTAAAAACTTCTTAAAACAGTAACTTTAGAGAAAATGAAAGTTGTTTGTCAGCGGCCTAAATTCCTGATGAAAGCAAGGGGTGGAGAGGTTATATATGGAATGCTGCTAGGAATGTCTGAGGAATGGATGATATCACAAAGAGTATCAGTGAAGTAATGTTTGTTACGGAGTGGGAGTAAATGTCTAGCAGTAATCTCTGAAGAAAAGTGCCCAGGCTCCTTGCTTCTCAGGGAAATGATGGAGGAAGTGACTCCCTCAGGCCTATTAGTATGAGGGGGCCATATCCACATGCATTCCATCTGGCTGAGTAACTCTAGAGACAGAGAAGGGTTAAGGTATGTGGGAAACTACCTGACATATGGGTTGCTGCAATAAGAGGAGAGGCTCTACTACAGGCTCAGAAAAGATGATCTAAAAGGAGCTACCTGGTCCTCCCCCATCTTTAGGGCAGCAGCCTGACCAGCAGCTCCCAGAAGAGGCAGGCTATCAGTGGCAGAACCTGGAGGATCGCTTCTCATTTCCCGCCTCTGCTTCCTCACTGTTAGCACTGTCCATCTCCAGCACCCTCAGTCTTTTTTATTGGGGAAGAAGTAAGAGGAGCAGAGAAAAAGTGGGTGTCTTCACTAATTTGGGGCACCCAGTTCAAGACTTTAAAAATGTGGGCTTATGTGACTCGGGGGAGGAGAGAACAGTTATTGTGGAGACAGGCTGCAATGTTGCAGGACTTGCTCCAGAAACAGCAGAACAGATGCAAGAGCAGAAGTAGAAGAGCTTAGAGGAGAGGAGAAGGTTGGGTTTAGGGGGGTAGATAGGGCATCAGGAGCTATTGGCTAAGCTGCCTTTCCTCACCCAAGAGACCAAAGATGTTGCAGAGGGACAGTGAGAAGCCATGAAGGAGGGGAGTAGGCAAAGTGATCGTGCTCGTTCTACCACCAATAGCCTGCCTCTTTGAAGAGCTCATGGCTGGACTGATGTCCCAGAAATGGAGGAGACCTTTAAAATGATCCTTTCTGCTTTTGTAGTTCAGCCTGCCAGCAGCATTGGGAGCAACCTATATGTGGTCAGCCACCCATTTGCTCTTCTTCATTTCCTGGAGCAGCCAGTGAGAGCCGGGCATGTGGGGGCTCACCAACTATGAAAACTAGCCCCTAAGTGTCTCAAGTTGGGTATTCAAAATTAATCTACACTTATAAATATTTTGCAACTTAATGATCTCAGCATCTTCCTTGACTGTAAGATGCATGCAATGACACTCATCCATGTTCAGAAAGCACACTGAGATCTCTGGATGAAAAGAACCATGCAGGAGCTACATGGATGGATGATTATTAGGTGTTATTAACCTCAGGAGAAAAATATTATATTGTATAAGTGCAAAGTGTCATTTATAAAATGCCACCCAGGAATAACCAGTACCTGCTTATTTCAAACCTAGCATTTTCCTGCTGCATGACTCTTGTAGCTGCACTCCCTACCTTATGAACAGGAAAGGTCCCAATGGAAGTTTTTAATTACTTGCTTAACATGATGTTGTTTCAACATTTAACTTGTAGCCCGAAGGCTCCCAGCTAGACATGCATCACTGCATGCTGAATGAGATTTTTTTCACTGCCAAAAAGATGTCTGATTCAATTTATGGAATCAAAGTAGGTTTTAAGTGAATTACCTTCAGATCTAGCATGACTCAGGTAGAAACAGAAAGATAAATTGAATTGCTTCTCACTGGGTTTCTTTGGGGAGGGGGAAAGGAGGGAAGGGGGAATTGTATGTGGGTGTGGCAGGGCTGGGGTAAAAACACCAGGATCGCCCTGCCACTGCAGGGCTAAAGCCTGCTTGTAAGAGGCAAGGCTAAGGGCAGAGGCTAGTACAGCCCAGCTGGGAGCCCTAACGAGGGCTACCCGGCAGTACCTAGCTGGAGCATGTGGCTACAGCTGGGGCTGGGAGCTGTGAGGGCTTGAAAAGCCTCAAGCTCCAGTTAGCAAGGAGGCAGGCTAGGAAGGAGGCAGGGAAGTGCTCTGTCCCCAAACAGAGGGCCAGAAAGCCTCAAGGGCTAAAGGCTGTGAGCCAGGGGGGTGAAAGTAACCAAGGTGGGGGTTTTGGGGAGCACTTTCTGGACATGGTAAAGCTGCACTGTGAATAAAGGACACTTGAAAAGCACCGGAAAAGGTGTGGTCAGCAACTTTGTTGGGGGCACCAGGCCGTGAGACACAGGAGGACCCAAGGCACAGGAGGGGACCCTGTGACAGTGGGTTATGTTTTGTTTCTGTGCGGGGTTTTTGCTATATTAATTATTTGAAAGACAATATTACATATTCTCCTCATCAGAAATAGTCTGACTGTGGCTACGTCTACACAGCTAAAAAAGACCCCTAGCAGCGAGTCTCAGTGTTTGGGACAATTGTGGTCTGCACTGCAAGGCTAAAAATAGCAGTTTAGATGTGCAGGCTGGGGCTGGAGCCTGAGCTCTGTCACCTGGCAAGGGGGAAGGGTCTCGGAGCCCAGGCTCCTGCCCAGTGCCGAACGTCTACAGCCTGTTTTTAGTCCTGCAGTGTAACCTCTGCTAGCCAGAGTCCGGTGACCTGGGCTTTGAGACTTGCTGCCATGGGGTTTTTTTTTTTTTGCTTTGTTGGCGTACCTGTAGAGATGACGTGAAGATTTTAGAATGAGTCCTTTATTTAATGTTACCCCTTCCTCAAAGGACAGGTTTAGAACACTCAAGACTCTAGCTTTACAGAAAAACCAACAGGTCACCTGCTAACCAAGACATATCTCCCTGCATATGGAGTTGTACAAAGAGTAGTACAGTTGGCTATGCAGATGCTCAGCTAAAGACTAATCCAAAGCCCACTGAAGTGAATGGGAGTCCTCCCAATTAATTTCATAGCTTTTTGTTCAACCCCCTAATCATCTAACTGCAGCAGCCACTTATATCCAACCTTAATGTTCTGCAACAGACAGTCTGCCATTCATTGCATGGTATCCGTTGTACTGATTTCATCTTTGAGACAAATCTTCCAGGCTGCCAAATAGAATCACAATCTATATTTTTCTTATGATTCCATTTGCTCCAAGTGACATGCATTAGTCATATGTTTGCTATTGCACAGGTACAATGCTAAATATTTACCATTGACCTAGTGGGGACAGAGTTAGGTCAAACCTAAGTGATTTTGAAAACCCCATTCTCATTTTTAGAGGACTAACAAAATGTCTTATGAACTGGTATCGCCTTTTTTAAACTGAAAAATGAATTTGTAAAATCTAGTGGAATTACCGATATAACAGTACAGTACATTCAAAATTCCCTGGAGTATTTTTTTTTCCTTCTTAAATTCCATGATGGCTAGTTCTGGCTCCGAGCTCTGTGCTGCTTCTGCAGGCCTGCGAGTAGTAAGAGATTTCACAAGCAAGCAGATATCCCCAGTATTACACTGAGGGAGCAAAGCTGGCCAGTAAGAAGGTGCCATATCAGTGTCACTTTCATGCACAGGAATCACATAGTACTCTACACAAGATCAACCAGAGTCCTCACTGAACCATTAACTAGCAGTGAGGCATGAGTTAAGGATGGAACTCCAGTGTCTGCTTCTCCTCCACTCAGTTCTACCAACTTTAGATTGGTGTAACTTACTATGATGGAATTACTTCTGATTTACCCCAGAAGATAAAGGTCCTGAGTCTTAATTCTGAACTTCTTGGTTATTACTGTATTCAGGAGAAGTTTTTATTTTTTTAATTTATGACTGGATCCTGAATCTGCATCACACTGGCCAACATAAAGTGAAGTTACAGTGAAGTCACTTAATCCAGTATAGACCTGCAGAAAAGTCTTATTGTTACAGTATTGATACATCTAACATAGGAAGGTATTATAGAAATGTATTGTGCTCTCAAGATAGCTTTAATAAGCAAATGCATAAATTAGGTCAAAAACTGTACATGAAAAAAATTGCAGGTACAAAAAGGTGTACATGTGAGGTAAGGAAGGCTATTTATTTTTTCTTCAGATACATTTCTACAGCAAAAGTTAGGCATCTGTATAAACTGCTTTTTCTTTGAAAACCCTGCCTTCGTATTCTAAAGTCATCAGTATTTCTGCTAAAAAATGTTATTAAAATTTATAATGGTTATCAACTTAGTGTATGCAATCCTCCTGTTATAGCAATCCTTGTTAGCTGAATGATATCACTTGGTATTTTGTTTTATTCTATGGAATTAATTTTAAAAAGCTGTCTGATGTTATGCAAACATTATGACAGAATAAGGAATAATGGACTCAAGTTACAGAGGGGGAGGTTTAGGTTAGATATTAGGAATAACTTTTTCACTAGGAGGATGGTGAAGCACTGGAATGGGTTACCTAGAGAGGTAGTGGAATCTTCGTCCTTGGAGGTTTTTAAGGTCAGGCAAAGACAAAGCCCTGGCTGGTAGGATTTAGTTGGAGATTGGTCCTGCTTTGAGCAGGGGATTGGACTGGATGACCTACAGAGGTCCCCTCCAACCAGGGCCGGCGACAGGGGGGTACTACGGGTAGAGATGTACCGGGCCCTGGACTTTAGGGGGGCCCCGGTACACAGCAGTACCCGTAGTCATCCCCCCTTGTCGCCGGGCCTGGAGAGCGGGGAAGGGGCGAGGAGGCGGCGCGGCTCTCCTCCGGAGCGGACGAGCGCGCGTGTCCCCGGCAGGAGCAGTGAGCCTGGCCGGCGGCAGCGGTGCAGTCCGGGGGAGTAAGTGCGCGGGGGGGGGGAGAGGGGAGCAGCAAGGGCAGCTCGCGCCGCTCCCGGGCTCGCGCTCCTGCAGGACCCCGCACTGCCGCCAGCCGCTGTAAGCTGGGGGGGTGGGTGAAGTGCCAGCTGGGCTGGGGGGCCCCCCAAACGATCAGAGTAGGGGGCCCCCAAATTTCTGTCGCCAGCCCTGCCTCCAACCCTGCTATTCTATGATGCTATTAAATGCAAACTAGGTCTTTGATTTTGAAACATTACTGTATCACCCACAAAGAACTATGCACTATTTCATCAGCCCCTCCTTTCTGCACAGTACAAGAAACATGCATGATCTTTGGAGGGTTCTGGACTAGGGAAGGCTGATTAAATACAAACTGCTGAATATTTTCACTCAAACCATGATTCAGATCTTTATTGATCTGATAGCAGTTTCATTTGTTTGCATTTTTAATGTCAATGGTGTGGCTGTACTTTCTGGTTTTAGCTAGGAAGCAGAAGTGCCAAAAGAGCATGAGAAAGGGTCTTGCTGCCTTTCCTATGCTTGACAGGAAGTACTTGTAGTCTCACAAAAGAGCCTAATCTCATCTGGATTCCCTAGTCAAAGCAATGTAGATAAGAAAAACATTCAAACTTCTGGATTCAATTTGGGTTGAATGTGTCCAAAGTGAGATTTCAAACACTTTTGGCCATCCAACATCTTGACAGATGAAAGGAGACATGACAAAGTCAGTCCATCAGTGGTGCTTCGGTATGAGAAATGAGCCGGATGAGTGAGCGACAGACCTTCCCACAGTGGCTACAGGTCCACTCACCAGATCGAGGTTGGAGCATATTCTGCTTTCCCGGCTTGCCTGCAGGCCTCAGCCTGGACTCTCTGATGACTTTTCATAGTGACTACACCAGCTTAACCTGGCTTCTCCAAACCAAGCAGCTGGGGACAGGATCTTCCAAGATGTCAGTGGGAATGCTGAATTTCTTGAGGCCTTGCTTCACCTTGTTGCTGATTAGGAGGTTTGGCCTTCCTCTGAGTCATGGGCTGTTCTTAAGCTAGCCATAGAGCACAGCCTTCAGCAGACGCTCTTGAGGCATGTGCTCCACATGTCCCAACCAACGAAGTCTGCAAACGTCCAGCATTGACAGTAGGCCGATTCTCTCAAAGATCTTATGGTCCCAAGTAACTCCAAGGATTTTTCTAAGACAGCGGAGATGGAAACTGTTCAATATCCACTCCCACTTAGAGTATGTAACCCAGCTTTCACAGCCATAAAGGAGGGTACTCAGGACACAAGCCTGATGGATGGACAGCTTTGTGTTCAGGGTTAGCAAATTTTTCCAAACATGGGAGGTATGTTTTTTTCCAAAAGTGACAGAAGTTTTGTCGATTCTAGCAACATGACCCAGAGCTTCATTATTGACATAGATTTTAGGTGGAACATTGGTACCTTGTGACAGAACTGTTTTCTTGATACTGATAACCATACCAAACTTGGTGCATGTGTCAGAGGACTTATTCCTCATGCCAATTACCAACTCTTGAAGATGTAGAGAAGGCTATCAAAGCCTGGGAAAGGATCAGGCAATGATCAGATACCCCCAGAGCTCCTAACAAGGTGGGGAGGAAACTTGCAAGTGACATTTATACACTTCTCTACACTTGTTGGGAAGAAAGCCACATACCCCAGGATCTGAAAGAGGCAAAGATAATTACTCTATATAAAAATAAAGGGGACAGAGCAGATTGCAACAACTACCGAGGGATATCTTTGCTCAGCTTGGTTGGCAAGGTGCTTGCAAGGATCCTACTGAAAAGGGTCCAAGTCCTTGCTGAAAGAGTCTACCCTGAGACCCAGTGCACATTCAGAGCTGGATGGTCTATGACTGAAATGTCCTTCACATCACGCTTATTGCAAGAAAAAAGGCATGAAGTACCAGAGACGAGTATTAAAATGGACAATAATAGAATACACTCCCTGTAAAAGAAGGATTTTTTCTTAATTCACTTCAGTTAGTGGTTGATATGTCCCCTGAAGCATGAAGGTTTATATCTATTATATTTTCATTCTAGCTGATCACATTATTCATGCAAATGTATAATGGTCTTAAAAATCCTGTTAAGCATTTGAAGTCTATGGTATCTTGTGGCAAAGAGTTCAACCGGTTAATTATGCATAGTGTTAAAAAAAAATCCTTCTATTGGTTTGAAAGTTGTTGACTTTCAATTTCCTTGAAAGTCCCCTGGCTTTTTATTATTAATTATCATTCTACCTCTGAGATAGGGTAAACAAGAGCACCCAGTTTACCCATTTTATTCCTATCAGTGTTTTGTGATACATCAGTTGTGTATTCTTTCTACACTAAATAGTCCCAAACTTTTCCAGCTGTCCTTAAACTGAAGTCTCTCCAAGCTTCTGATCATTTCACACTCATCTCTGACCCCTTCCACTTTTGCTATATCCTTCTGGAGATGAAGTGACCAAAACTGAGAACAATATTCCAGGGGAGGGTATACTGCTGATTGTAATAATCACATTGTAACAGTTTCAGCATTATTTTCTATTCCATTCCTTATCCATCCTGCTGTCTCCAATGGGCGTTTTAGGTCAGAGACTGTCTGGTATAGAGCCCAGCCCTCTTGGTCCATAAAATAAGTATTCTGAACGAGAAGCTGGATATGTTGTCAAAGAACTTGACACAACCCATTGCTTACAGCCTATCAAATAGCTATTGCATAAGGTAGAACAATGTTGAGTCCCCAAAATCTTTCACTTATTGCAATGATATCTGTGAGACCCTGCTCTGCACAATGTGCTACACTGCTCTCAGTGTAGCACATATTGTGCCACTGCTTGCATCTGACGAAGTGGGTATTAGCCCACGAAAGCTTATGCTTCAATACTTTAGTCTTTAAGGTGCCACAGGACTCTGTTACCTCTGCTATTCCAGACTAACATGGCTACCTCTCTGATTCTTGACTGCTCTCAGAGAACATGCAATAGTGTGCCCCTCAATCTTTCCAAAACAAAGTCAAATAACGAGTTCTAATTAGAAACCTTGAGGCAGGGAAACACGCTCATGTTAACCACATTCAAAACATGCAGTCTTACCTCTGAGATCTGCAGTCTTGCTAACACTGGAAACTATAAAAAGGAACATTCTGGGAGGAACATTTTACCCCAAAAAAGAAAAATCCAAAAAATGTCAATGATACATTTTAAGTCCATGAAAATACACCAGCCTGTGCTGGAGGAAATAGTCTATGGAATTACAAACTGCCTTGGAGGTACTGAGTAGGAAAATGCTAGGTCAGGGGTCTCAAACATGCGGCCCGGGGGCCACATGCGGCCCGCAAAGCCCTTCCCTGCGGCCCGCCAAGCTTCCTGGCGCCCCCCCTCCCCTCCGCCCCCCCCCCATAGCAGTTTGCAGGATGGAGGGGCCAGAAGTGGAGGCTTCTCTGCTGCCTGACTGGGCCGCGCGTGTTTCTAGCTCTGGACTTCCTAGATTGCTCTTGCTTTGTTTGCCAAACAGCTGTTGGTGGTGCCTAGCGCTTTCCAGGAGGGAATGGGGAGCTGCGTGCTCAGAGGAGGAGGTGGGGCAGAGGTGGGACCTCTTGGAAGGGGTGGAGTGGGGGGCAGAGCCAGGGCAGCGAGGGTATGTGTGTGTGTCAGTGGTGCGGCCCTCGGGCCAGTGCACTAGTCCTCATGGAAGGGGTGGAGTGGGGGGCAGAGCCAGGGCAGCGAGGGTATGTGTGTGTGTCAGTGGTGCGGCCCTCGGGCCAGTGCACTAGTCCTCATGCGGCCCTCATGGTCATTTGAGTTTGAGACCCCTGTGCTAGGTACTTTGCAAAATAAATTGGGATTGGCTATCCTACATAGGTACAATTAGCATGCATCAGGAAAACATTTTAGTTTTAGACCAAATAATTGTTAATCTGTCACTGAACGTAAATATATACATATGATCAAAAGAATGTGAAGAACAGTGCTGGACTATGTTAGTAGAAATATTTCTGTGCATGAATATTGTATTAATGGAAAATGGCCTTTAGATGGTGCTATTGCTATACTTTTATTTATCATTGTATAGTTACCCATTCAAGGTACTTAAGTCTCCAGACTGTGGTATCCCAAGAGGAAAAGAGTCACTTCAGCTTTGTTCATATCCTTGTGACTCCCCATCATATTTTAACTTGCTTCTTAGAGAAGTACCAGTACTCCTGTGAATGCAGCTGCTCATTTTTCAATGCACATACCTCAGCAGTTGCCAAGGTTCTCTAGAGACCCACTTGGTATTTCTTGTGTTTTGTTCTTATTGTAGTGGGCGTCCCCTCTCCAACTAGCTGGATTGCAGGTGGGTGTGGACAGAGAGAGGCAGTAAATGCCTCCGTCCACACTCACCTGCAATCCAGCTATCGGGAGAGCGGGACAGGAAGAAACCTGCCTCTCTCTCTTTCAGAATCTGCCGCTGCCTGTGGCCTCTCTAGGAGAAGCTGGTAGAAGCTGGTCTGGCCCCTGTATGCTCTCTCGCTCCAGGGATCTGTGACCAGCACTGGTTAAAGCAACTCAAAAACTAGGTCTTCATAATAAAGCATTATTTATTCATTCACCCAAATGTATGTAGCACACATAGCAAAGCGTAGAAACAATAAAGGTCTACATGCATCTTTCCCTTTACCTAGCCCATAATCTTTCTTTGCAAGCTTTTGTAGCTTCAGCTATCTCTGGCTTCTGAGAAGCTGACTGCCCCAACTGCAATTTCTGCCTCTCTTTCTCTGTGTGTCTCCTTGCTAGCCTGTCAGCTTTCGCTGACATTCTGGGCAGCTTCTCTTAGCTCACCTAAACCTAACTTTCCTTTTCTGTGCCTGGGCTCCTGTAACAGTTTACTGTTCCCTTTGATCTGTCTCTTAGCCTTGGCAAAACAGCGTTGTCATCAGCACTGGGGTTGCCACGTCATTTCTTTGTACCCATAAACCTATTTGTTGAGATGTCCTTTATCTAGCCCATAATTTTACCTTTCCTGATTGGTTCCTCTAACAAGCTCTCTTGATCATACCCCAGAGCAAGTAACTTAACATAAAGACACAGGGGAACATGCCTGTATTCATAAAAAATAACACAGATATTTCCCAGTTTTCCATAGGCTCATGTTAGGTGTCCAAATCCAGTTACTTTTTCAAATTTTGGCCAACAAGTATGGCTATAATTAGGAACTGTTATTCTTATCTGTGTAATGGCTTTGGGACAGAATAGGTAGGCTCTCATTGACACAAAGGTCTCTGTATTGTAACAGACCGCCTTTCTCACCCCCCTCAGGAACACGCAGGAAACCCCTTTTTGCTCCAAACAGTGCTCTTTAATCTACAGTGCAGGCCCCACCACCAATATATACAGCTTAAAACAGTGCAGTCCTTTTAGTTACAGCTCTACAGCTCCAGCTCTGAATCAGGGCCGGCGACAGAAATTTGGGGGCCCCCTACTCGAATAGTTTGGGGGCCCCCCCAACCCAGCCGGGGCCCCCCAGCCCAGACGACATCGGCTGGGCCCCCCCCCCCGCCCAGCCAACAGCGGCTGGGGGGCCCCCAGCCCAGCCGGCGCTCCCCCCCCAGCTGACAGCGGCTGGGGGGGTCCCCAGCCCAGCCGCCCCCCCTCCCCAGCCCAGCCGGCGCTCCCCCCACCAGCTGGCAGCAGCGAGACCCGAGAGCCGGGGAGCAGCGAGAGCCTCCCTTGCTGCTCCCTCCCTCCCTCCCCCGGACTGAGCCGCTGCCGCCGGCTGGGCTCTCTGCTCCGGCCGGGGACAGGCGCTCCTCCGGGGGAGAGCCACGCTGGATGACTACGGGTAGAGCTGTACCGGGACCCCCCTAAAGTCGGGGGGCCCAGTACAGCTCTACCCGTAGTACCCCCCTGTTGCCGGCCCTGCTCTGAATAGCTCATTAACATACAGCTCTCAATAGCTCATTAACATATAGCTCTAAGTAGCTCAATAACATACAGCTCTAAGTAGCTCAATAACATACAGCTCTAAGTAGCTCTTCATATACAGCTCTGAACAGCTACAAGGGGAGGCTGAGTCCACTACCCCCGGTTGGGACCTCCTCCCCAACTGCACCCGCAGAATGAGTATAAAACAGCTCTAGCATACAGCTCTTGATAGCTCAACAAACACACACAGCTCTGGATAGCTCATGCCACCAACACACTCTGGGCTTCGTTCCTGGCAGGACTTATATCCCCCAGAGGAGGCTGCCAGGTGCAACCCATCCAATTGATTGCCCTGCAAGCCAGGTGGCTGATTGGGCTTGCTGCACCCGGGGTTTGCAGAGGGCTTTTCTCCCTCTTAAAGGGGCGGCAGGCTGGGTCAAGCCCACCCTGCCACAGTATTTTTTCCAGCACAATAATATTTAGCACCAAGAGCAATCTCTGTGTAAACTAAAATCTAAGGTAATTAAACTTGAATGACCTTTTTTGGGTGTCCCACCTTTGCTTCACAGAGTAACATCAAACCGGAAACATATCAGGAGGTCCGAGTTAACCAAGCTATAATATTTAACTTTATTATTTCAAATCTAATTGGAAACAGTGCTTTAATATTAAACCTTTTTGTGTAGCCAGACAATTAGCTGAGAACCTTTTAGTTTATGTCAGCATAAGATCTTCCAGCAGTTCTCAAAGGACACACTTTAATCCACTTCAGATAGTATGGGCCAAATCCTTTGGCCAGGCTCTGCTGCCATTGAGGTCAATGCTCTCATAGATTTCAATGGAAACAGGATCAGGCATTTTGTGGTCTTACTCAGCAAAAAAAATCTCATTAAAGGCAGTGGGAGTTTTGCCCCAATGAAAACTGGATAAGAACATAAAGTGCATGTCCCCCTACCCTAAGAACAGCAGCATGAAGCCTACACACCACATATAAGTCCTATTTTGGAGGACTTAAGTAATGCTTTGTGCTGATCCCCTGGGACAAATTTCACTCTAAAATCTTAGTTTAAAAGGAAAAGAAGCCTAATGTGCGTGGACAAAGATTTTCAGTGGAAACTAAGCAATGGGATTTTGAAAAGACAGGGTTTTTTTAAGTTGACATATGAACTTCAAAACAAAAAAAGCTATTGTTTATACACGGCTCTTCCCCCCCTCCCCCAAGGTTTTTTATAATGTCGTTAGACAATGTAATCGCCTAATTGTACACGATAACACATTCTAACAGTTAGGTGATTACATATCATTACACGATTAGAAGAAATTGCACAAAATGCTTTAGGTGCACAATGATGGACTACAAAGATATTTTCAAATGAACATTTACAAGTTACACATACATAATATATATATATATATTACTGTATTTGAAAATCAGACTCAGAGAAAGTTTCCTGGTACCTGTCACACAGTGGATGCCGTAAAAGTATTTACATTTGCCAAACAATATTTGGCAAATAGGGCAATGCTTCTGCCACTATCCATCCTTTTATGTCCTACTGCCTGTAAGTAACGTGGATTTCCTTTCTTTCTGGGAAAGCCTGAACTGGGTGAGGTTTTGGGTACTAAAGATTTGGGCTCTCATTAAACAAACTTTTTTTTACATTTTGTTCAGTGTTTTTACATTAATTCAGACCAGTGTCTTTCAGACACTGAGAAATGTAGTTGGTGTATTTTTTATAAGCTGCTTCCCTCCAATGTACTGGAAGCATGTGCAGTAGAAACCATCATGATTCTTAGATTCTTGTTTGAAAGTAGTTCTAGTCCTATTTCTAAGAACCCCCAGGATTTCAATATCATAATCATAGGTGTGATATTCAGAAGCAAGCAAACAGAGAAAGAACTATCAGGCCACAAACTATTAGGTTAGATTCCCCACTTTTACTCACATTGAGAAGTACCTTATTCTGCAACTTGTTTCACTGAAATTAGTTGAACTACTCAGTGTAAGGCATTACTTAATAGGAGAGTGGATGGCAAAAATATGGCTTTATATATATATTTTTAATGTGGTAACCTAGAACTTGTGTTTTGATGGAGAGAAATGCAAATCAGATCTCCCTATTGTGTCTGAAACACCCTCATTTTCTTTCAAATTCTTCTTTATTAACCTATTCTGCAAAGTGCATTAACGACCTGCCAAAGAAAGAATGGTGCTACCTACATTATTTTAAAAACTGCATTGCTTTGTCATAAAGCCACTTTCTGGATCCCCACCACACAATATATGAACCGTATTGCTTGTCCTGTGTTGCCGATTCTTCCGATTTAACCACAAGTCTTGTGATATTTGGTGTTTTTAAAGCCTCATTTTTCAGAGATATGTAATAATGTAAAAATCACAGCTTTCATGTTTTGTTTAAAAAGGAAGTTTCTGGCCTTCATGTTTGTGGAGAAAAGTTAGAAAACATGAACTTAAAGGCATAAAAACAAGAAGGCAAATGAAAAAGATCCAGAATGTATTATCTTTTAAAGTCTCATGAGGCTTGGAACCTGACTCCTGTTTTTTAAAAAATTTCCATAAACTTTGAGGGATGGGGACAAAATCTTTTTCACCTGTCTATTTTGTAAATTTCTTAATAAATAACATGAGTAGTGCATTATTTTCAAGTGAGTTCTTCCACTCTCTACTCCTTTCACATCCTGGCAGCACAACCTTAATACAGTTTGCTTTGTGCAGTTCCCAAACATTAGCTAGGCCTTGTAATGTCATCATATCTTAATGGATATGAAATAGTCTTCTTTCAGTTTACAGCACTTAGCTTACTGAACATTGCACATTAAGTAGGTTTCACTAAATTCACTAAGTGGGACCCAACTTACTTGTGAAACATGTACCTGGCCTTAATATTGTTTGCATATAAAAGACCCCAAATCTGCTACAACGGTGCACAAAAGGACCAGGCATTGCTTCATGCTCTTACTTTGTTACTACTAAACTAAATCCATAGAGGAGAAGGAAGCAATACACACAATGAACTTTTAAATAAGCCACAGATTGCACAATAATTGCAACTGTCAAATTATCCAGTAGAACATCCTGTTAAATGCTACACTGCCAACTTCTTAAAGAGCAGTGCTTTTTGAGCTTTTGTCAGCCTGCCATTTGACCTTGGCCCTGGGCCACTGCCACTCTGTAATACAGTATTAGCTTTTCTATTTCCCACCTGAGCCTCATTAGGACTAACTTTCTTCCTGTTTTGTAGCACAGAAAAGTAGCCTGACCATCCAGCATGGAAAGTCAAGCTTCACTGTACAGCTTGAGGCTTTGCCAGTGAGATGGTTAACTGAAAAAAGGAGAGGGAGGGAAGGAGGGAAAGTGGAAGTTAGCAAACATCCGAAAGCAAGAAATATCAGATCCTCATGGAAACAACTTTCAATCCCATAGCTATACCAGTCTCCCATCTTTTCTTTTTTGTTCTCTTCACACCTACGTTGTAAGATGCACTATTTTTGAACCAAGAGCTTTTTTCCAAGACCTCGAGTAAGTCTCTATCCATAAGTTGTAGTGACCTTAACCTGGAGAAGACACAGAACTTCCACGGTTCACAGGAATGTGAAGGTCTGCAAATCTGAACCAGTGGAAAAGGAAGTTCACAGGAGCAATGTGCCTTTCCGAAGGTCCTTAGGAGATTCCCGGGAATGGGGCTCCCAGCCTGTTGGCTTTCTGCTGCACCACCATGTAATTTGCTAGTCACAGCTGCACTCCTGAGAGGCCATCTACTATTCTGCAGGAAGGGACCCCTGGCACTGTGTGCCACCTAAGGTCTGGGCTCTCCTCCTCCTTAAGACAACAGGAGCATATGAAGAAACTGAGGGTGACTTCTACTCGTCCTGGTTTTTCAGAGGAGACCCGGGGAGGGTAGAAAGCAGGTGTAATGTGCCTCGAATAGCTCACAACCATGAGTGTCTATACTTCAGAACAGGCTGTCAAAAGCAGGGCAGATACCCCTGAACTGGTGGTATGTTCTAGAATTAGATTTCATCAACCCAGTTCCAAATGTGAACTCCCACAGTACAACAATAGTCTTATAATGGAGTCAGATACAGTCCCCTTACACATCCAGTCTACCTTGTCACTCAGGCAAGCTGGGCTGTGTGATAAATGGTCACTTATACCAAAAATCACAAAACATTTAGTCCCAAGAGACCAGTCACTCTAGCCAATTATATAATAAACTAATGGTTTGTAGCCAAGAAAAAGGAATGAGAGTTATTGAAATGTTTAAGCACATAAAGACATATGCACAGGTGAGTTCCAGTCTATAATTTCAAAGGTAGCAGAGATGCAGTAATCTGCCAGTTTCCCCCAAAGTCTTTTAGGGCTACCCAGAGTAACTCTGCAGAGTTGTGTCTTCTTGTTTGGTTATTCTGCCCTATTAGAATCCGAACAGGCTAGAGATAATTTTTTTCCCCTTGTGACCATACTTATGTCTTCAACTCCCAGAAAAACAAATTGACAGTATGGCTGCCCACCTGGGCTCTTACTTTGATGAGAGAGGGGAATGCGTTTAGAGTCTTTGATCTTTGATCATCACACACACTGTCCACTTGCTTTAAAATGCACAGGAATTAGCACCTTCCTGTCACAGTCCTTCATTTGCATTATACCAGGCTTATTTCTGTTTGATGAGTCACTTAGATATAGGAATCAGAGAGGTAGCCGTGTTAGTCTGGAATTTCAGAAGTGACAAAGAGTCCTGTGGCACCTTAAAGACTAATAGGTTAGATATAGGGTATATACAATGAAAATGTTTGTTACTACAATGCATGCAACCTCTCATTAGTTTTCCTGGGGTTTAAACACCAAACACATTCTAACACATTTCACAGCCACTTTGATCTATACTAATACACAAATTAATTGGCCTGGCTTCCTGCTGTGAGTTTGTTAGTTTTTAGCTGATGCTTATGGCCTTGGCCAGATGTGGCACCAGCGTTACCCATGGCCCCTGCTTTGCACTGCATTAAGGAGTCCTAGGAGTGGTGCCTCAACCTGGTGTTGACACTCCTCTGTGACAAACCCATGCATGCTCCACCTTTCTGATGAGCTTTCTAAAGCTCCGGAGCATACCAGTTTGTTCTGCATGGCCGATGGGAACCCTAATCATGCTGACTGACATTTCAATTGCAGCATCTAGTAACTTTGTGAATTGGACTGTGAGCTTCTCAGATTTGGGTGTGTGCACTCCTACTCAACAAGATGAATCTATTCTGCCTCATTTTAGTTCTCTCAGTCAGCCCCAAGGATGTTATAAACAAACAAATAAATATTAGAAGAATTCTCTTACCTTGATAGCTCACTTTTCAGAGGGGCTGAGCATTCAATCTTCCCGTCTGTTCCCCCTTCCCTTGCTTTTGGATTTCAGAGAGAGCTGTAAGTGATCAGCAATTCTGAAAAATAGGAAATCAGGCCATTATTTTACATGTCATTTTTAAATGGCTGATGCAATTCCCTGCTATTCTGGTGAAACAGTTCTCTTCTGGCCAGAGACCCTTTACTGAAAGCTGAAGTGGGAAGGACACTTTTAAATGATTTGGGAGGGTAAGGGGCAGAGTAAAATCATTCAGATGGAAAGTGAGAATCCCTTCATACTGCCCTCCCTCACTCTACAGCATCAATTTTCTTAAGCAACGTTGGTTGCTTTCAACAAACAAAATATGACCAATCATTTTTACTGGTAGCATCAAAGAAACCACAGCAATTTTATAATAATTAACTTATGATATATCCACAGAGGCATAATTTCTGTTTAGTCTTATCACCTGCACATAAAACAAACAGGTCAATACGTGCAAGGTGTTGTCACCATCAAAATTATTGCAGCATATATTGTATGTGATCGGAAGGACAACCAGTTCTGTAGATGATCTGAATTACAGTCATTATCTTAGCAACAGATAGAGGTCATAGAGTATTCAATGGGTGTATTTACCTGTGTACATTATCTGAAAGATCTGCACTGTGAACACCCAAGAGGAGGAAGAATTATTTAGCAAAGTAAAAATGAGATACAATAAAAGGAATAGGATGCAAATTAGAAAAAGGAAAGTTTGGGCTGAATATCAGGAAAAGCTTCATATAGTATCTATTAAACCCATTAGCTTCTGGGATGGAGGGGCGGGGAGAGGGGAAGCGTCCCATGGGACTTGGGGGAAGCACCAATACTGGGATATTTAAACTGGATAAAACATTAGGTAAATGTACAACAAAGAACTATCCTACACTAGCGGGGAACTGAACAAGTTGATCGTTACATACAAGCTAGTCATCTATTCAATGTAGGTTAATAGGACAGTAGTAGATTTTCCAGTTCTGAATGTCACATGGTTACTGTCCCAGGTGCACCTACAGTTATACCATTTAGGACAGTCCCATTAGGGTTTTTTGAAGCTCCAAATTGTCTCACTGATCTCCACTCTTCTCCTCAGAGTGTCAGCTACTCTGCTGACTGTATCTGCAGCTATACTACATGGTGGCACATTCCCTTGATGGACAGAGCACCATTTGTCCTGTGTTAGAGTTGGTCTAACCAGCCTAGTCATGCTCAACGTTTGGTATACCAAAGACCAAGTTAACAACCTTCCAGGATCCCAGAAGCCACAGCAAATACGCATTTACATACAGCTTAAAATACAAAGTAGATTTGTGCAAACCTCACCTTTGCTCTTCCTTGCATATTCCTCCATGGTGAGGAAATTTTTGTTGCTTGTGTTTGTCAGCAATAAAATGGTGGAGGTTTTTCAACATGAGCCTCATCAAGCAGTCAGAGAGAGAAGGAGACACATTTTGCATTGGAGCACAAACAAGACACCTCGTTTGTGCCCCAATGCAGCCGAAATTATGAGGCCCAAGAGATGCCCAATGGAGCTATGGGGGCTAGATTCAAAGGGGGACTCAGACACCTGAAGGCACCAACATTTCTGTATGTGGGCATGCACAAAAACCTCTAAACCCTGATACTGCAGAGCTGTTCCATGCACTGGTACACACCTATGCCCCAGTGGGATTCATGAACTCCCCATCTTTTCTGATCTAGTAGGTATGCTCTGAAAATACTTCCCCTGCCCTACCAGCAACCTATTGGTGGGAACATTTACCTGGCGGGGGCGGGGGGTAGAGAAACTATCCTTTTACTGGATATCTGTACAGTGCCAAGTACAAAGGGATCCTATTCCTTGACTGGTGCTCTCAGGTGGTATTGCCACACAAATCCTAACTAATAATACATTCAAGAGAGAGTCTCCTCTCTATACCACTAACAGGGTATTGAGAAACAAGGCAGAACATTCCACCACAGTGTTTCTTGCTAGCGTAGCATGGCCTGATGCCAGGACGCGAAGGCCCAGGTTTTGTAAAGTATTTCCGTGTTGCATTGCTTGGTCTTGCAAGGTGAAAGTGACGTAGACGGCAAAGGCCCATTTTCGAAAGTGCCTTAGGCACGTAGGAGCCAAAGTCCCATTGAAAATTTAAAAATCTGGGCCATAATACCCGGACACCACTCAAGGCTGATTGAAACCAGGACACTTACTACCTAGAACTGATTAATACCACATCTAATCAGAGCAATGAATTCAATTTTACTGCACACGATAAGGGATGCAGGAGATGACTTATGCTATTTTTGTGATATTATTTATATTACCCCTTAGGTACAGTGAAAACCTCCATTAATGAGCTTGGCTTTGCCTCATCTGTTATAAACAGACTTTCACTAGGGCAGGAAACCGTAATAAGAGACCACTCCTCTATGGGAGGCTAGGTGACCTCATCAGCAGTAGCAAGACTGTTTCCTTTTCCCATTCGGCTGGGTGCAAGTGCAGGAACACAAGGATTCCGGGTTCCTTCTGCCATGGTATAGCCACAACTTCTCTTCATCTCCTCCTTTGCTCAGCTGAAGGGAAGGTGATAGTCTATTTAGAAGAATCATTTAACACCTTTCTGATAGGTGATAATTGCACCAATCCAAGGGTATTAACTGGAACCTGATTATAGCAAAATGAATTTTCAAGCAGACTGAATCTTCACTATAAGCCAATGCAAGGATATTGACATACACATTCAGGAAATTCACTCCACTTCCTTGCAGGCAGCATTTCACGGCAACTGAGTTCACTATGAGCAAGTTCCACTATAAACCTTTCAACTACACTAAGGCAAATACCTAACTGAACACTACAAGAAACATGTAAGTGGTGACCATTGATGCAGTTTTTAGTGAGTGATGAAGCCCCCCCCTTATAACGACTGGCAGTTCTGGAGCAGGACCACAAGCACAGAATAGTGGAAATGCATTGTCATGCAGACCTTGGAGGACTGGCAGGAGACCCAGAACTTCTGTGCAAGCAAGACCAAATTCCTGGAGAAGTGTCAGGCTCTTCAGCATCAGGTGAGAGGGGGTCATGACACTTCCAAAGCAGGTTGCTATTGCTATCTGGAATCTGACCACCCAGATTGCTACAGATCAGGTTGGTTTTGACAAGCCAATTGTTGGGTCTGTGATGGAGGAGGTTTGCTGTACAATTATGACTGTTTCATCTATGGGCAGTGAAGGTGACGTCCAGACTAGATGGATGGAATAGGAAGAGAGCAAGAAACTATGACTATGGAGAACTGGGGGAAGGCATTGGAGGACTGGCTGCACTCCAGTGACACTAGCTTGCATTCACAATACTGAGTGGTCGTGTTGGTAGGCCAACTGTGCCAACCAACTTGAATTAATAGCACCACTGCACTTGAGTGTGGGGTTTCTGTGTGTGGATGGGGTTTGAATTAACAGGAAGATTCACGTTATAATATGAGTTAACTTTGCAGTAAAAACTGGCCCCAGCAACTCTTTATATGAATACTTTGCTCTGTTCAGAAAGGCTTTGCCAATTTTTGTTGTATGGTCCCTTTGGTATCACAGAAAATGAAAAGATGACCAACCTCAAAACACCTTCTCACAGTTGGTAGAAAAATCTGCTGCACTGACTTGTTTTGGAGCTGGTTCCATTGAATAGATGAAGGCTGAAAAGTACATTTTTCCACAGAATGTATGGCAGCTTTTTGATAAGATAAACAAATAAGCATGTTATTTATCAAGAACCCCTGGCAAAGTGTTTGGGGTCGTGCCCACACAGGCAAAATACAATGCTAACTATCATAATTAAACCATCAAACAATACACAAATAGAGTCAGAGGGTAAGATTGTGCTGTGCCTTGGAGAAGGGGTGAAGCAAAGATGACCTTTGTGCCTAAGCTTTCGTGGGTGAATACCCACTTCTTCAGATGCATGCCATCCAATGAAGTGGGTATTCACCCATGAAAGCTTATGCTTCAATACGTCTGTTAGTCTATAAGGTGCCACAGGACTCTCTGTCGCTTTTGCAGATCCAGACTAACATGGCTCTCTCTTTGATACTTTGTGCCTTTGGGATCCTGGGCTGGTCAGACATCAAAACAACCCAGAGTAATTTAGGAAGCCACAGGAGCTACTGTAATTTGTCACCCCACTTGGGCAGCCTGTTGGCAGCTCCAGTCTCTGGAGGTGTGGAGAATGGCCACAGTGGCATGCGCTATGGCCCCTCCTCTATCCAATATGTCCCTTTCTCCCCATGGGGCATGGCCCCCGTGCCAGGACTTGTGAGGCTTTTATGACCCCTCTCCACCATGGCAGCGGCATACAGCAGCTGTAGTGGAAGAAAGAATTATTCTCAGATTCTTAAGGCCAGAAGGGATCCATATGATCATCTAGGGTGACAGGCCATAGAAGTACACCCACTAATTCCTGCATTGATCCCAACGGCGACTGAACTAAAGCCTATCTTTTAGAATAACATCTACTTTTGATTAAAGACGCTAAGCGAGAAGGAGTTGACTACATTTCTTGATACGGTATGGTTAATTCTCCTCCCCTCTGAAAGACAAAGTGGCATTATTAAACAAATGGAGTTCTGATTATAGAGTTTGTTTTTCCATGTTAAATATTAGCCTGTATGCTTGTCGGGACAGGGACAATGAGCCACATTTTCAACAGCTTTGGGGACCTAAATATGCAGATCGGTGCCCACTGACATTTTCTAAAGCAGCTGGATGGATTTCAGTGGGTGTTAGGGGCCTACGAGCTTTTCAAAATCCCACAAGGTGCCTATCTACATCTTTACACACCTAAATACCTTGAAAAATAGGGGGCCTAAGTCGATAGCTAGTGCTGGGAGAAAGACAGAGTAAAGAACAAATAATCAATATGGAGCTGAAGAAGAGAAGAACCAAACTTACATCACCCTTAGACTGTTTTGTTGAATTTGTGCAATTTTTATTGACCATTGATGTTCCTGGTGTGGAAACTAGAAAGCAAGCTACAAGAAATGCCACAGTCATTTAACATTCAGCTGGGAAGAGTGAAAGAAAGAATTTATAATCAGTAGACACACATTTTTTCTTCAAGCTTTTAACAGAATTAGGAATAAGAGATTGGTTGTTTTTTTTCTAAAGAAACCGTCAGTGCTAGAAAGCATTGCACCAAAGCCGGTGAGGTTGGTGGTTTCTATTCAACCCCCCACCCTAATGTTTAACTCATTGAGAAGCACAGTCTGCAACAATGGCTTTCAAAGCTTACATTGGCAAAGAAATGACACAAAGAATGTTTTCCTCCTCTTAAAGCAGCCTTATAATTATAAATTAATCCCTAAAGATATTATGGCAACTTCGATGAGTTAATGAGTATCGTATAACTGCCTGTTTCTCTTAATTGTCCAAAGGCCAGTTGATCCTGGAGTGCATAAAACCTTGACGAATGCAGATAGGAAGCATAGTGGAGAGAGAAAGTGTGAGCGTGAGAGAGAAGGAACTAGATGCTGTGTTTAACCATGAAGATACCAAAAAAGTTTTTCTCTCTCTTTCGTATCTTTGTGCTCTTAGCTGGCTTCTCTATTATTTGCATGGGAGCCTTTTGCATTTCCACAGGCTCCTCTTTGTGCAGATGTGGGAACAATATGCTCATTGCTTATTCTCTGTTACCTTTGGGGTTCTTACTCCTTGTGACTGGGATTTTCTGGAGCACGTACCATGAAGTCAGAAAAAACAAAAACCTGTTCTATATTTTCCAGAGAAATTCCAGCCATAGAGAAACGCACATCAACACCATAGACAGGTACGTACTGCAATGTATGCCTGGGCAAATTGGGTGCTGCATTTTGTAAATGTATCCTGAACGGAAATAAATCACATAGCATTATATCAAAGAAAAGTAACCTGCAGTTAGTACAAGACTTCTTATTCCATTTGTATGGGCACAGAACAGGAGCCTGGACGTTCCATATGCAATGGATTGCAGTTAGGACAGACACAGCAGCAGTTTAGGTGATATATCCTGTACATTGATTGTATTCCTGAAAAACTGTACTTAGTGATTACACACCCTGGGACAAATTCCTGGGGAAAGCAGGCATAACTCTATAGGCTTCAGTGCAATTACTCCAGGAGCAAAGCTGGCCCAGTTGTATCACTGTAATAGACAACAACAGTGGTTGTGCCAGTGTTTTGGTATTGCTTTCCAGCAGTCTTTCCAGGGAGGCCAGAGGACTGGGATGATTCACAATTCCCTATATGGCCTATGCTTGAGGTTTCTGTGTAAATATCCCTGCTATTTCTGAGTGAAGTCTCATGCTTTCCGGTAGACAGTTTCTTAAACTGGTTTGCTTTAGGCTTGGCAAAGTTTGTAACAGGGTCTTTGGATACAAATGACTCTTGCTGTCTTGTTGTGGTAACCCCACCATAAACACTGACAATAGGTGCTGTAACAGCTCTATAAATACATCGCATCACAAACCCTGGTTAGATAACCAGGACAATAAGGATAGCACTTAAAAATTTGTGGAGAGCAGAAAATAATCACCATGCAATCAACTTTGGCAGGAAATATAGTCCCTTCTTAAATCCAAGTGCCCTTCACGGCAGCTGCTGCACTACAGACAATGGGTGGGTGATATTTGCATGACAGTCAGGAAACCTCAATTAAATTCACTTTTGCGGTTGAGGCACACTAGAGAAAGTCACAGGATGCTGGATCAGCAAATCTGTTTCATGTGTTTTCAGCTGATCTGTTCCTTTTTAGTCAGATTTTATGATTTCAGTTTATATTTTAAACCTCAGATAAACTGTGACAAACTGACAAAAGCAAACATCTCTAACCAGGCCCACCTCATAGAAATCTCTTCTAACTAGTGAATCTTTTTGGTGTGATTATTTTTCAGGCCTGATTTCTACCCTCCATGCTATGACGATAGCACTGCTCCGGGAAAGCCGACTTTCCCAATGCCACTCGCCCTTTCAGCAAGAGAGGAAGAGATCTACAACATCCCTCCGCCGCTGTATACTGAAAGCAGCATGGAATTCATAGATGAAACCAGCCTTCAGGAGGAACAACCACCATCCTACGAAATGTCTGTGCAGCGGCCGCAGCCGAGAGCCGGGCATGACTCAAATACAGGAGTCGTCTCAGGCACTTGGCATGCACCCATGCCAGGAGTCAGTTGCTAATAATACAAACTGTGGAGGGACTTTAGAAGAACCAAAGATGTCAGTTATTCTGAGACAAAGTCGGTGCAAAGAGGTGTTGGAAGAGACATAGGACAGGGCTATATGACTGTATTACAATATGACTGTATAAGACATAGGACAGGGCTAATATGACTGCATTATACTACCGGGTGCAACAGTTGCCTGGGGACAGCATTGATCACCGTCCATTCATGTGGCATGAGAGGGGTTATCTGAGGAGGTTCCCAGTACTTTAAAACAAGACCAGCATTTTCTGGCCTTTAAAGAGTTTGCTAATGATATTAAGTAGAACCCATAATTGTTGGCTCAAGTCAACAACAGAGCAGCTTGTTTTCATGTTTCAATATTTCCCTATCCCACAGAAAAAAGCCAGTACCAAATACATTCATTGTACTTTGTTCAATATCTCTAGCTGATCTGTTTATGAAAGATTTTTGCATACTAAATATCCAACTGGCTAATTTCCTTTTCAGAGCCAGGATTTCATTTTCTGCTCACGTCAGCCCATCACGATGTTGAGCGAAAACGCCCTTGAGATACAAATGACTGTACTGTACCTTGATACACTGCCTACCAGCGTATAGAAGCCATTATTTTTTACACCGGAAGGAAAATGTTAGTGCTGCTACCTAATGTAATGTATTCCAGACTAACACGGCTACCTCTCTGATTCCTGCTACCTAATGTTCCTCTATTTATTAATTTAAATCTCTTGCTCGCATCTCATCTTTTGGTGCAATTCCCCATCTGTTTTTCCATTAATATTTGCTGATCTGGAAGACCTATTAATTCGTTAGCTAATAGTTGGGGCTTTGTGTTCTGTTGTTTGTAACAGTTGAGTATTTTTCTACCATGAGCGTTTGGAGATAACTGCTTTTCTTTGTGTTAACAGCCAATACTTTAATATTGTATTGAATTCGTCTGTTTATTTCAATAAATTTTTTCAAACCAAGAAATGAGGTTTTCATACTTCCAGATGGATATAAAACACCAATCTAAGCTTAGTCGTTGCCGCACACTGAGGGGACCGCAGTTTCATAGCTCAGCTCCTGAAAGAATAACACAGATTCTTTTGCAGAAAAAAGCCTTCTGCAGCCATTTCTTCAGGCATTGTCTTCATTGCTAGAAGGCTAGCTGCTTCCATTGCACTGTTCACAAACTCAGTGCCAAAGAAGCAAGACTCTATTTGGGCCTGATCCTGCACCACTGAGTTCAACTGGAGTTTTGCCCTTTCCAATAACAACAACATGAAACGGATGAGGTGCTTTCTCAATCTTTCTTTACACTCACGCATCGGAAGAGGCAAGAGTAGCCTGGCTATAAATCATTGTAGAAACTCAAGAAAATCAACTGCAAAATAAATCAGTTCTTCCTCCTTGAGGATTATATTTGGATTTGAAATATAGCCTTTCCCTTGTGGGAGAAGAAGGGAAATAGAGGATGCAACTGAGGGGAATGACAAAGAAATGTGAGGTGAGACACGTTTTCCTTGGGGAGTAGAAGTAGTAAGGAGGAGTAGACGGTTTGCCCAGAAAAAGGGGAGAGGGAAGAGGAGAATATAATGAAATAATTATACAGGAAATGACACATTAAGAGAAGTAGAGTTAAAGGACAGAAAAAAGGAAAAACAATGGAGAGAAAGAAAACAAACACATTCAAAAGAAAACAATGACAGGATAAAAACTATAATTGGAGAGATGGAGATAGACAAACAGGATCCATGTAAAAAGATTTTTTAAATGATTAAAAAGCTGCACATTCTAAAGTGCGGGAGAATAAAAACCAGGAGAAATGGGAACCTTTACATGTTACTGTATTTCAAAAGCAGTTAAAGAGAGAGTTTTCTCTGAAAACTGACAGTGGTAAATGACACCTTTTTACTCAAGTAACAAAGAGTCCTGTGGCACCTTAAAGACTAACTAAAGTATTGAAGCATAAGCTTTCGTGGGCTAATACCCACTTCACTTATGCTTCAATAGTTTAGTTAGTCTTTAAGGTGCCACAGGACTCTTTGTTACTTCTGCTATTCCAGACTAACACGGCTACCTCTTGGATTCTTTTTACTCAAGAGATCTGCTTCCTGAATATTATCAGAATCAGAACAGCTGGCTCTAGTGACAAAGATATGTTTTTACGGCTTTTTAGTCATATTCATGCTGCAGGACGCTGACAACAATGAGGTTTTATATGTGTTGCTGAGGAAAGACATTCATTAAATGTGAGGCAAGATTCAAGCTTGATTCTCAGCCGTAGGTTAAACATGCAGGGCTGGCAGTTACAAAAATTGCTGGAGTAAAATCCTGGTTCCGTTGAAGTCAAGAGGAGTATTGCTATTGACTTCAATAGGTCAGGATTTGAAACCTCCCCCCTTTTAAAAAACACTTTTGAATGGAGACCATTTTAAATGGAAATCAGTGAACAACAAACATGGAAGCCCAGAATGCCATTTTCAGTGTCACTTTTCAGAATGGCACACTTGAATCTAAGGATTGACTCACATCTGATGTAGCGCATGAAAAATTGCACCATTTTTATGTACAGATTCTCCCCTGCCCCTCCACACACACTGGATTATAAAGTGGCTGGTTAGAATGCTAGAAGGTACATATTTATGGATATGTTCCTGGTTCAAAGTGCCCTACTAACACAGGTCTGACTTCTAAGTTCTCCTTTATCTGACTACAGCAATAACCCCTTTATCTAGGACAGTGGTTTTCAACCTTTTTTTTCCCATTTGCAAACCCTAAAAAAAATTTCAAATGGGGGTGTGGACCCCTTTGGAAATTTTAGACATAGTTTGTGGACTCCCAGGGGTCTGCATACTACAGGTTGAAAACCACTGACCTAGGTTTTGATAGGCAGATGAAACTCCATGTGAACAAGACTTCAGATAAATGTTGGCTTCTTTGAAAGAGCCATAGTTAGGGTCCATGGCCCCCTGGTGTGGGGAGGACATACCAGCTGGACACCAGTTCTGACTGACCCACAGAGCAGACAGGTAATGAGGCAGAGGACATTTTCCTTGCATTTGCTTTATGGCCCTGTTTTTCTTGGGCAGTTTTGGGCAAGAACTAAGACTCTGAATTCTTCCCCAACATTTCAGGGGAAATCCAAAAAGGCCTTAAGAATTTTGGCAGCCTTTCTGTGGCCCCACCAACCCCAGTCCATTGCAAGTATTGCGTGCAGGGGACTGGACTAGAGAAGAGCAACAAAAATGATCAATGATATAGAAAACATGATCTGTGAGGGAAGACTGAAAAAACTGGAGTTCTTTAGTCCATAGAAAAGACAGAGGGGACATGATAATTTTCAAGTACATAAAAGGTTGTTACAGGGAGAAGGGAGAAAAATTATTCTTAACCGCTGAGGATAGGACAAGAAGCAATGAACTTAAAGTGCAGCAAGGGAGGTTTAGGTTGGACATTAGGAAAAGCTTCCTAACTGTTAGGGTGGTTAAGCACTGGAATAAATTGCCTAGGGAATCTCTATCATTGGGGATTTTAAGAGCAGGTTAGACAAACACTTCTCAGGGATGGTCTAGATCAGGCCTGCACAACTCACAAAGCAGTGAGGGCCGTATTACTGCAAAAAACACACCTGTGGGCTGAAAAGCCCCGCCCTCACCCCGCCCCCATCCACCTCCGCTGCCCCACTTGGCTTGCCCCACCCCTACTCACCTCCCCGTGGGCTGCACAGTGAGCCTGTGCGGGCCACATGTGGCCCCCCGGGCAGCATGTTGTGCAGGCCTGCTCTAGATAATACTTAATCCTGCCAGGAGTGCCGGGGAGCGCACTAGATGACTTTTTGAGCTCCCTTCCAGTTCTATGATTATATTGTAAGCTCTTAAGGGCTCCAAAGTCTTTCAAGGATAAATGGACTGCTCACTGTGTCTTCAAACAGCAAAAGGGGGTAAGGTGTGGGGGGAAGAAGGGCTCACCGGGATGTAAAACAAGTTCAGGTTAAGAGGGACTATTTTGCTTGCCTCAATCTGTCTTTTATGTATATACTTCCAGTGCTTATTTAGGAGCTGAATGGAAATGATTTGGGTGACTGCATGAGTGAATACATGTCAACAATCCTCTTAAAAGCAGAAAGGTTTTAAATCGCTGAATTAATTTTGCTCAAACTTTTCAAAACAAATTCATCTTTGGCATAACCAGCAATGAGAAGTTTTGGATTAAAAGGGATTTTCTTTATTCATAAAAATATGAACAATTCAAAACAAGGGTTCAGAATAGAATAGGCTTTTTCTGCCCTAGCCTCTTGAACAATAATGCTATAATTACTCCCCATCCTATTGCTATCCTCACTGGTGAGATGCTAATTCCTACACATGAAGCCAAGTGTTTTTCTTTGATGGTAACTTATTCATGCTGAAAGGGAAATATTTTGACAGTTCAGTGCAGTGATGTTCGATGCATGGGACAGATGGGGACAGCTCCCCACCCATGGCTGAAGAATAAAAGTTGGGGAAATGAGGGGGTATTCCTCACCCTGCACTCTCAAGCCTGGGACTGCTCCATGCAGGGCTAATCTGCCACCACCATGTTAGCCCTGAGTATTCTTTAAGATGAAACATCTTTGCCAGCTTTTGTGCCATATGTACATTGTTATATACTTTATACCATAAGCCACTGGTTCACGATTATTAAAAAAAAAGTTTCAGCTTATTATTTATCTCCAATAAGTGAAGGGAGGTACTAATATGTGATGTCAACAAATGGATGGCACTTTAATATAATAATACACAGTTTGATATAATTGAACACGACAAGTTTTTGCTAGTTAGTCTTTTCCCTGCTATTGCACACAAGTTAATAGTTCTTGTTCTCTCTACCCTTGCACGTTTTTGCTCCTTTCTGTCTTTCCTCTTCCATTGCCCATACTATTTTTGCATGGTCTTCTTGCTAGATGTTTTAGTTTCCACTTCTTGTTTGTCTCTTCCTCATCTACCCTCCCTTCCTTGAACTTTCCCTCTCTCTTTCCAGCTGGGTCCACAAACTCTTTTCTTCCCCAAGTCTCCCCCATTCCTTTTCCTCTGGCCTCCATCTCTCTGTTTCTGGGATCCCATCCCTCTGTCCTGGTCACTCCTCTGCAAAGACCCCTTGGTACTTTGCTGCCCACTCCCCCTTAGGAGTTTCTCTTCCACAGTAGCTCCTCTCCCCTCACCCCGCCTTTTCACCCTTGCAGACTGGGAGTGTGTTCTTACAAACAACATGTAGTTTATAACAAACCCAACTCTTCGGGAAACAGAAAGATTGTCCAAATAGATACCAGTACAATTATTTCCAAACAAACTACAGTGTAGAGGCTGCAAGCCATGGATCAGCCAACCGCTTAAGCCAACAGCAGAAGTAGAGTGGAGAACAGGATTCTAGCAGTCCTGCAAAGAGTCACACCATCCTTGCAAGAGGTGGTGGACATGTTGCCATTTCCCCTGACATTAGCTTCTAACCCTTTCTCAACTATTTGCAAGTAAAACATCTCTGTACATTAAGCACATGATTAATGAGACTGTGGTCACAGTCCTTCCCTGAACAAATCAGATACAGAGATATATACATCGTGAGTCACCCTTACAAAGTTGTACTCGTCGTCTTGCACATGACAAGTAATTTTTTGGGTGGACAATATCAATCGTATTAGTAATCAGTTTGATCATTATCAATCAATATTACAAAGGACTAGGGAGTAGGTTTTGTGTTCAGGATGGTAACAGTTTTACAACAGTTTTTCAAGATTACTGTTCAAAATCATACACAGAGATCATCCTATTCTCAAATGCATTACCCCAATTTTACATCAGTGCAACTCCATTACTAGTATAACACAATGCAAAATTAGACCCCATATTTACCCTTTGAGAACTTTCCAATTCTGTTTCATTGTTTTCTAAATCCTGACTGCCGCCTACTGCGACTAATGCTGTCATGCCTTTCCTTGAACAGAGAAGCCTGGCTGGTGTATTTTCTAGATATGGTCACTGGCAGTTTAGCATGAGGCTTTCCCTTGTCTCCTTCATAGTGGGTGGGTACTGTACACCATGTTTTCAGCAATCCCAGAGGCTAAGACAATGGGAAACCTAAACTGGTATTCAAACTCACCTCTGTCAGGTGATCAGGTTAAAGATTATTTAATCATCTAAGGTCTTATAACAATAACAACTTTTCAAATTCTTGACTAGCCCATTTTCAGTAGGATTTGCCAAAATATGATGAGCTGAGTGGTTCAGCATTTTGAAGAGAAATTTCTCTCACAGTCTAGGCCAAATCTGCACCAGTGCACAAGTCTGAATGATCTCAAACAACAGTGGAGGAGTTTGCCCTATATGAAGCACTGTAGGTTAGCTCTAAATAAATATGCCCTCTTTAAAGAAGAGTACATTTAAATTTGGACACCCAAATTATGGTCAAAATTTGACTTCTGATGCCTTCCACAATCCTTTATAAAATGAATTCAAATAATCGAATCTCTTGACTTATACAAATAATAAATAATACTGTAGTAAAATATTGTGTGGAAACATCAGTGTCTTATTTATTTAGAATCAATTAAGTAGATAATGTAATTCTATTAAAGGCAGTTTTATTAGAATGGATAAAAGTGCAGTGTGTTTTGTCAACAATTAGGTATTAAGACAGAAATACAGCAATCCACTTTATTAGATATGAAATGTCATAGCAGTTTTTGACAGAAGTGTCAAAAGAAACCACAGCAATTTCCTTCACTGCAATATTATCTAAATGGCACTAAAATCTTGATGGGTTGCAATATGAACTGTACATGCTGCAAAGTGTCAAATTGCACAAAGCTAACTCGACAAATGATATGACAAGTGACCACACGCTGTTCCCAGGGAAGCAAAACATTCAAACAAGTCACATGCACAAAGTGTTTGTGTTCTTGTTCAGTACAAAGCAATGAACCATAGCTAGAGCTGCAGTAGCATTTCACAAGCAAAAAAACCACACGTCTACATATACTTCTTTGATTCATGTCAAGTCCTTTCTACTCCCGCCCTAACTCTTTATCCTATGATCTCTATTGTAAAGAATCTAATAAACTCTGAGCTCAACTAGTGAATCAGCCAAGTATTTCATTTAATTCATTCCCTCTTCTGTATTACATCCATTCCTGACAAGAGGAACTTTGGCATGTATCTGAAGAGAGAGATTTTAAAATCCTTAAAATGTTTCTATGATAATGCATTTATGGAAAATATGCTAAAATTGCAACAATGCCCTCCCAAGCCCAGGAAGCACCAGAAGGACATGCTTATGAACATGAGGGATATTGCAAAAGACGACTGATGCCCCGGTGACTAAAACAATAATCATATTCTGGCTTCAATAAAAATAATTACTGTCTTTTTAAAAAAAGGAAGAGTCACTTTCAGGGAAACCTAGAGAGAGACATGAGTCACACGGCTATACTTCTAAACTGAAAAAAAGGAAGCATTGACATATTTCATTGGGAGAGTGTGCAAATGTGTGCACAGTTCTACTGCTCGTGTGGATCTGCAAGCTGGCTAAGGGTGCAGATGGGAAAGGAACAAATGGGGTAAGCAAATGCACCCTTTGCAAAAACTAATATACTGCCCCTGTACCTCAGACACTCTGATGATTTCTTCCTAAACCAATGAGAAGCTGACAAGAACCATAAACTGTATTCACCAAAACACATGGTTGCATTGTAGTCCATTTCCCCCTTCTTCGCAAGTTCAAAATTCTTCATACTTTATCATCACACTCAAAGGGTAAAGAAAATACAAAGGTCAGCCCTTCCTGTCACACTGGCATTTTGCAACATTCGAGGGTCGAGGGCTTTTTCTTTGGTTATTTTTTTTGGACAAAAAGATATTTTCGGTATAACATAAAAGTCAGTAAACTATTGTCTTTGGCAATTAATACAACTGAATATGATCAATATTATACTGAATTTTTCTTCCCACCCCTACCCCCAAAAAACTTGTAAAGTCGTACAAGGCACAAACAGCTAGCATGTTTTAGCAAGGTCATCTCTCTTCCTTGCCCTCTCTCTTTTGGCCCTGGGTTAATGATCCTTTGTAGATTCAGGTGATGACAGTGGGTCCCTTCCGCCCTGTCCTCTCATGGATCTGAGATATTTTCAGTGCAACGGCTATGAGAGGACTCAGCACAGCCTAGAAGAAAAGGAATACAGTGAGCTACATTAAGAAGAAAAGTCAATGAACACATTTTTAAAATCTGTTATTGATTTTTTCCCTTGTTGAACATGGTGTTAACCAATAATATGAAATGTTATACTGGGTCTAAAGTAGCTGAGTTATGTAGAAAGAGCAAACCCCAGATGTTGTAATCACAACCTCACCACACACCAAGAGTAATGTAGAGCTCTGTGTGAAATATTCAATATAAACCCATATGGAAGTTTCAAACCTGGACTTATTTATGGAGATGAGTTGAAACCATAAACAAATGGTATTTTCATAACACTGCATTGTTAACCTGAAAAACTCAATGACACAGATACTGAGGCAGATATCTTAATAGGAGTCATAAAAATATTTATATGACTAAAACAGTATCACCTGCAGTTGTACTCCATAGTTTAAGAAGGTATTCCCCATGCAGTTTCAGTTTATAGACATCAATCTACAACTTTAACAACCTTACAGTTTGTGTCTAAGTGGGAGTGTTTTTTGTCCAGATGCCTAAACAAAAGGAATAAAATGAAAATCTTATCAGGAAAGAGTGATGAAATAACATCTCTGTTTATGCTGCCACTGATTTCAACAGAGTGTATGGCCATGGTCATTTATTCAGAAACTTGGCCAGTGATCAGTGGATTCACTATTCCTTTCCTGTCTGTGGATCCACTTCTAATCACACAATGATTACACACAACACCACACAGGGTTCATACATTTTATACAATACATTAATATGAAGAGCATGAGCGTTAACATTTTTTGGAAAATGCTGCAAAATGAAAAAAACAAATGAGCCAGGTCCTACGCTCTGTAACTAGGGACAGCTCATTCCTCTAAAGAGCTATCCCTGCATCAGAGAAGAATCATCACAAATGTACTTGGGTAGAGGGGTATTGTTCCACCGTGGAAGAAACAGAGATGCCCACAGAGCCCCAAGCTCTTGGATACCTTCATGGGGCACAGAAGCATCTATGCCCTCTTATTGGCTCTGGGCACCCTCTGACTGTGCCCCAGGCCCTGGAAGTGGCTTTCCTACAGCCTCCATCTCCCAGATAAAAAGGGAGAATTTTTCAATCTGGAAAGGACTGGAAGATAAAAACACATCACCTGACCCTATCTAGTTTATCAGCCCATCACCTTCATGAGCAATAAAACGACAAATTTAAACAAGAAAGCAAACAAGCAAAACAACCCACGCATTGCTTTGGCTGAAATCCTTATGTTAGACAGGATTGCCACATTTAAAATGTTTTTCAAATTTTATTTCTACTTTTAAAAAGTGTAAAGCTTTATTATTAAAAGTTGAACTCAAATTGACATTAAAAGTGTGCCTGGATACACCACACATGTAAACTACTTAATGAAAACTGGTTGAAATGCATTGTTATCCATAGAACAGTATGCAACAGCAAAGTCCTACAGTCTGTGAATCAGGCAAAGCTTCTATTAACTTCAGTGAGAGTTTGGCTCAATTAAGAACCACTGGAGAATATATCCCTAAATCCGGGATTGCCAGGGAAAAAAAATCACACCTCTCACAAACTAGACATACCAATAGATGTCTCAAACATTCATGTATCTGACAAGTGATGATGCCTGCTGCCCTTTTGCTTTTGGGTGATTTGTACTTGAGAGATGTGTCATCTATGGCAGAAGCTGCCTGGCTCACTGCATTTTTATTCTGCCCTGTCTTGCAGAACTCCCTTCCAACTGCCTTTCTCCATCCCCACGTTCTCAATTATGTTTTTCCCCGAAAACTGCAAACCATTTGCAAAGGATCAGGGCTTCCCAGCATTCAAAACTGCACCTGGGGGCTTGTTAAAATCTTGTCAGATTCAGCGGTTCAGCAATAGTCTAAAAAGCTAACAATGTTAGGAACCATTAGGAAAGTGATTGGTAACAACACAGTAAATATCATAATGCCATTATATAAATACATGGTATACCCACCCCTTGACAACTGCATGCAATTCTGGTCACCCAGTCTCCAAAAAGAAATATTAGAATTGGAAGAGGTAGCAAGAAGGCCAACAAAAATGATTAGTGTATGGAACTGCTTCCATATGAGGTGAGATTAAAAAGACTGGGACTGTTCATCTTGGACAAGGGACAACCAAGGAAGGATATGAGAGAGGTCTATAAAATCATGACAGTTGTGGAGAAAGTGAATATGGAAGAGTTATTTACTCCTTCTCATAACACAAGAGCCAGAGGTCATCAAATGAAATTAATAGGCAGCAGGGTTAAAACAAGCAAAAGGAAGTACTTCTTCATGCAACGTACACCCAGGGCTGGCTCACAACATTTTGGCACTGGAGGCAGGGAGCTCAAATGACACCCCATGCCCCCTGCTTTGAAAGGTCTCTTGTGCCCTCCTTCCTCTAGCACAGCACTCCACCATCTCTATGCATTTAGAGGAGAGAGAATACGTATGTACTAGCAGCAGACAATTTTCTATGCTCTGGGTCCTAGTGCCCCCACTCCCACAGTCTGCCTCATGGTAAGGCCAGCCTGCACACACCAGTGGAATTCATTGATGAGATGTTATGAAGGCTAATACTACAGCTGGGTTCAAAAAAGAATTAGACAAGTTCATGGAGACTAGGTCCATCAATGGCCATTAGCCAAGATAGTCAGGGACACAACCCCATGCTCTAGATCAGAAGTTCTCACATTTTACTTCATGACCCAGGAGGGAGGACTGAAGCCCGAGCCCCAACGTCCAAGGGATTCAGCCCCAGGCAGGGGGCCCGTAATCTGAGCCCTGCCGTCCAGGGCTGAATCCCTTGGGCTTTGGCCCCAGGTCCCAACAAGTTTAAGCCAACCCTGGTGACCCCATTAAATGGGATTGTGATCCACTTTGGGTCTGCAATATACTGGGACTGGGCAATATGGGATGGATCACTCAGTAATTGCCCTGTTCTGTTCATTCCCTATGACACTGGCCACATTAGGAAGACAAGATACTGGGCTAGATGGACCACTGGTCTAACCTAGTGTGGCCATTTTTCTATTCTTATGAGAAAATGCCCATCACTACTTGACTTACTATTAGACAAAATGACCCTTCAGAGATTTTCATAATGTTAAGACAGTTACACAAATCCCGCTGCTGACTTCTAACCAGAGCTACAGCAGCAAGAACTAGTAGAACTCACTTTTCTGGAACAACTACTGATTTTTCTAAGAAGAGATAGGTAAGTGGTTCAAATACAAAAAGACTAGCCCTCATAGGATGATTGAGGTTTGATATATGGAGCTACATGAAGATGGCCAATCTACCAGGTGCTTTTTCCCATTCCTAGCTCTGGAACACCTCCAGAACTCTCTCCTCACTCTGAACTCTCTTACCCCTCATCTGCCCCCTCCCCAGATTTTTTATTAGTGGGGGTATAATACTTCACCAATCATAGGGATATTGTGAGGATTAATTATTGTTTGGATAGTGCTTTGAAAGTATAAAGATAATACAATACTAATAATATACTAAGTATTATTTTTTATACTATAGTCGGCCTACTAGCTACAGAGCAGCACCCCATTCTTCTTCTTGTATTTTAAAACTATTCCCAGTCAAGCTCTTCTCTATCTGTTAGATATGCTCCTAACATGACGTTAGTGCAGGAGCAAGTTCCCCTTGTGACGCACACTATGCTAGAAGCCAGATCGACACACAAATGACAGAAGAATTAAGGAATGGACTAAATAAACTAAATAAACAATTAGAAAATAAACATAATACTAATACTAATTAAACTGTAATACCAGGCATGGTATATACTATACACTGTACATTACGCTGTAATACTGTACAGGTACTAACATTACATGTATACAGCCTGCCTGGTGCGGTGTTTCTTGCAGTGTTTGTCTCATGATGCTAAATATGCATGAGGATGCATCTACAAGCAGATTCTGACTTGATCTTGCAGATCAAGTGCCAAAAAAGCAGAAGTTGTTTGGCAGTTTAATTCACAGTGCACTAGAAGCCCTAAGCAACCTGACTGACCCTGGTTACTCTGCAGCACTAGGTGGTCTTAACCTACAAGAGGTCAGACTCCTCAGAGCTGGTGAAGGCATCGAGTTGACTTCAATGAGTTGATGAACTCAGTGACTGAGCACAGGGAGTTGACATCACTGATGTCTGCATGTTCTGCCTGCTGACGCAAGGACAGTGTTAATAATGGTGATCTCAAAGGTCAGAGGACTACCCATGCTTTCCTTAGCTGGAAGTAAGAGATGTGTATGTGGGGTGAGAAGGGCAGTGCTAGAATGTAAATTGAGTTCTACTTGGAACCATGTGACTTTGTAACAAATTATTCCTGTTTCGTATTTCCAAAGAGCTAGGACTCAAGGTCTAGGATTAACAAGTTCATATCCATGAGTCATGAGCTCTTCTATAATCACTGTCACCAGATAGATTTCTAAAATGTGTCTGGAAAAGAAAATAGTCTAGAAATACTTTTTTTGTGTTGTTTCAAACTGTCCTCAATGTGGCACACTAAGGTGACCTAGTGTGGCATCAGAAGCTACATTATTTGAATGCCATGGAAAATGCTGAGTTATATAAGATCATGAGCAGACAGATGAACATGCCCTACCTCTCACTAATCCTTTTGAAAAGTCCCATTATATTTAATAGTAAGTGAAAAACTTTGTATGGACTTTTTCAACCATCCTATACATTTCAATATTAATATTGTATACTGTATACCTACTATACCACTTTATAGTTTACTTCAAAACACTTACAGAAAGGGCATAATTCCCTATTAAATTCTATATTTCTTAGAATTATTGCTCTTTCTTATTAAATATATAGAAACCTGTTGTTTCACCCCTATTAAATTCTATGGAACTTTTCCCAATAGGGTTCTTATTTGAAAGAATTCTCTTTCATGAGAAAAACACACAAGCAAATTCGGTGGTTGCATGCTGCTATCGGATTCTTCTGTAGCTAGTTAGTATAGCGAAGGATTTAATTCAAGTATGTCCCTGGAAAATCCATTTATATTTGTGATCCACATTGTTCTATATTTGTACAACACCTGGCACAATGTGCTCCAGGTCTACAACTGCGGCTCCTAGGTACAACTTCAATACACAACGTATTGTGAGTGAAAACTGGCAGATATTTGAAGCAATCCAACCTTTTTGCTGCACTGTTTCCTGTACATGCTCTGTACAATACCAGCATGACACTGGTGTTTGAAATATGGACTGTAATTTTTTCTCCTTTACATTTAAAACCTTATCCAACTTCCATGATTGTACTCAGGTAGCGAGGTAAAGGACAGGTAAATATTAGACTTCTGTCTTGATTTATTAATAGGCAATAAATAGGAGGTGAGTCAGAAACTGAAGTTACTTGTGAACATACGGGTCACCAAACTTTATTTTGAGTACGTTACACCCACTCAATTGATCTGTTATCCTTTTCACCTCAGTTAAATTTAGCATAACCAACTGCTTGGTAAACAGAAGAAAAAGAATGTGCCAATACATAAGAGTCCAAGGTTCTAGATAAAAGCAAGTATACACTGCTTATAGCTATTGAATGATAAGGAATAATTTGGCAGAGGCTGCTTCCTGGCTGGCTAATAAGAGCCAAAGAATTGGTCTGCAGGGTCCAGATCCTCACAGGTACTTAGGAACCAAATTCCCATTCGACAGAAGTTAGGAGCCTAAATACCTTTGAGTCTGGGCCTTTGCCTTTAACATCTTCTTCCTAACTAGCCAGAAAGCAGCCTTAGAGAGAGAAAGACAGTATATTTTATTGGACTACCTTCTGTTGAGAGAGAGAGAGAGAGAGAGAGAGAGAGAGAGAGAGAGAGGCTTTAGGTCTCTTCTTCAGGTTTTCTTTAGTGTTGTGAATTACAAAATGTTAAACAGCAAGGAAATATTCTCTAATTTATTTTGGTCACTCACTGAGAATTAGTTTTTTTTAAATTAGTGCCTCTGCTTCTAAATCTTATGCACCATTACAAAGGTTACCTCCTGGCTAACTAGTAGGAGAGGGTGAATGGTCATAGAAGATGGGGTCCCCTCCTTAGCTCCTGATAG
Organism: Sternotherus odoratus; assembly: GCA_032164245.1. NCBI lineage: Eukaryota > Metazoa > Chordata > Testudines > Kinosternidae > Sternotherus > Sternotherus odoratus. Next base: position 27,718,272 of record JAVMKO010000007.1, on the reverse strand, counting down.
TAAGCAAAGAAGCAATCTTGGGCAATTTATTTCATGGGGACTGAATACTCACTTTTATCTAGAACCTTGGACTTTTAGGTATCAGCACATTTCATTATTCTTGTTTTATCCCTTGGACTTATGTGTTTTGGCATGTTTTGTTTTTTTCTGTTTATCAAACATTTGGTTATGATAAATTCAACCTTGGTGAAAAGTATAACAGATTAATTGAGTGGGAACACTGTACTAAAAATAAAATTTTAATGACCCTTAATTTCATTGATAGCTCTGTTTATCAATTGCACCATTTTTATGGCCTATTTATTAACTGGAGCAAAAGAGAGTTTTATTAACCGTTCTTTTACCTAGCTACAAGGGTACAATCATTGAAGCTGTAACCGTTGAGAAGGAAGCTATAAATGTAAAAGGCTAAGAGGCTGGAAAGACAACAGCTCTCCCTGACTGGCAAACAGCTGGCATACTAGAGGCATAGCCAGAGCCCTCTTGTGGTCTAGTTAGTCCAAGCTGAAGAAATGATTCATTGGGACCATATCCAGTTTGGATAATTTAGAGCAGTCCCAAGACTGCTTTAAACAATGCCAGGGCTTGTGTAGAACACGATGCCAAAGCAATGAGCCACCAGGTACTTTCCAATTCATTCCTGATAGCTGCACCTCGAGAATACTGAGCACAGCTAAGAGTTTTCTTCCAAATGTACCATTGACAAAGTTTCATGCTCTTGAAGTGGAAGAGAAAAACACTGATGACTTCTGTTGAACTTGCAGTGAAAGACTGAAGGTGTCATTGTCATAGTCAAACATAGCTATGCTTATATTATAAATCCAAAGTTCCTGGGAGCTCTTCAACATCAGCTTAATTCAGGAGCTGTATCTGTTTGTCTTCAACAATCCAAAGAGTAGCAAAGATCAATTGATAAATATGCTGCAAAAACATCTGAAAGGCAAAGACTGGAATCTGATTTGAAAGTTGCAATCTTCTTTTATGATGACATCATTATTTTCAATGTAGCACAAAATCAGAAATGTAAAGAAGTGGTTGAAGCACTTAACTATTGATATATTTTTCCAGACAGTTATTGTGTTCTTGTCTTACTTGAAAGCTTCCAATTCTGTGCATCTGCTTTTCTGTGTTTGAAGAATAAGTATGTTTGCAGAGTGAATCACATAGCTTGTTTTGAGTTTCATTTTAACAAACCTTCTGGGACATTTTAGTGAGTCCCCACACCCTCTGAAAATACCAATTGATTTTTGTGGTCTACGGGGCTAATTGCAACCACTCTAACCATAGGTGTACCATTTTTCAGAAGTCTGGGTATAAAACTGTTAATTTTCCTAGATAATAGGAAAGAAACACTTGGTATTTGTAGCTGCCATTTTAAGCTGGTCTATGTCAGATGTTTGCTAATAACAGTGGCCAAGATGTTCAAAAAAATTGAAAATCTGGACTACCATGTATATGTACTGATTTAAGGGGATGATTAAGTGGTGCAGAGGGTTGCATTGGAGTGGATTTCATCCTGAGTGAGACTCAGGAATTATTATTTCCTGTAGAAGTATAACAGAACATAAGAATGGCCATATTGGGTCAGACCAAAGGTCCATCCACCTCAGTATCCTGTCTACCGACAGTGGCCAATACTAGGTGCCCCAGAGTGAGTGAACCTAACAGGTAATGATCAAGTGATCTCTTTCCTGCCATTCATCGTCCCCCCTCTGACAAACAGAGGAACAGATTACATTGAATTCTGGACAAGTAAAAACTCGTTTTAAAAAAAGTTGAGCATTTTCAATTGTCAGAATAAATAAAAAAATAAATAAAAGGTTTGATTAGGGGATATCGGAGGAATGTGATCCTTTTGTCTGAGGTAGTTCAATCAATCATCTCTTATACCTGGGAAGCGAAGCAGCAGAAAGTCAATAAATACTGTGATTTGGTTTGCAATGGATAAAAGTATGACACAAACAACAGGGTGAATTCTGATTGGCTGTGTCAGCTAGAGTGAATTGACACAAAAGATTCATATGAAAATCAGGCTAAGTAAGAAAGGCAATTAAACTAAAAGATTAACATTGTCCAAAGTTTTGTTTTCCCTTTGAATTCCTGCTGATTGCTCCACTTTAACGGGAAATAGATAGGAAATCTTGGTTAAACAAAAGGAAGCTGCAGAACTGAAATTCTGTCACATCTCCTCTTGATGCATGCATATAACTCCTATTCCCCTTAACAGGAACAAAGTACACCGGTAACATAATATCCTACCCATGGCTGCACAACAATATTGTCTTTCTGAGAGGGGATTTCCTTATTTATTAACTATTTATTGTTGTATGAATGTTTCCACCTATGGTCACTGATGTTCTGCTGTACAATTATTAAGCATTCATTTGCTAAGATGGGTATTACTTGAAAGTAGAATGATTTACTCTCTTTCAATGGAATTCATTGCCCAGTTGAAGGTAAGGATCAGTGACCCTCTGAGTCGATACTGTCTTACTGTAGTTGGTGAAGCATCTGGCTCTGGGAAGGCTCAGCACTGGAAAGTGTACTCCAACAGGGGATGAGAAGAAAGAGGGAGTACTTATCTATACCGATGAGGTGGAAATTCTATTTGCTCCTACATATGTGGGGCGGGGATGGGAGAAGAGGAGGTCACACAGCGATCCTCTTTCTGCTCTCCTTCATGAATCTGCACAGAAGCTGGCACAATAATGCTCCTTTGAGTGCTGGGCTTCAGACAGGCTAGCCTAACGGTGGTGCTCCGTGACCCCCAGAGGACATGTGAGGTTGGTGGCGGTTGAAAACGTTCTACTTGCATTCACTATGCATATGCAAAACGCTTTAGAACGCCTCTGATTCAATAGCTCCACAGTGTCGTTAGTGCGCCAAAGAGGAGTGAGACCACTATTTACAAAGGTAAAACACCTGTTCTGTTTTGATATTTTACTGGATATTCACAAATACTGCAAATGCATTACCTAGTCACCAAAAAAGGAGCTCTAGGTTAAATGCCTTCTTCTACCATTAGATGGCACTCTAACCTATCCTATAGTAACTCATATTGACATTAACTAGCTTTGTGAAGGCAAGACGAAAGTACTCTGTATATATACACAGCAGCTCATTCTACTGCAGCTGTTGCAAAATGAGATGAAACTCCTTTAAAAGCAGAAGGGTTTTCTTTTTCTGCCCAGCACCAAAGAGCATATATTACAACTATCAATGAGTACTGAGGGGCACTGGATGACCAGAGAGGAGATTACTACTTTTTTCACCTCTAGGGTTGCCTTTCAAATTCAACCTGAATTATTAGTGAAAATATTTGCTATAATCTAACAAGTTCAGTGGTCTGTGTAAAATCAGATGGTAGCCCCAGTTCAGGTTTTAATGGCGAGGTGTCCATGTCACCCTATTTGGCACCACCAGTGGCAGTCTCCAGATTGGACTGAGTATGCATGAAAAAGGACTTACCCCCACCTCCAGAGTTAACTTCTAGAACAGAGATAATACACATGGGCAGGGTAGTCCTGTTCCCCATGCTGGCACATGTCCAGTGAACTGTCAGGATGACGTTCATCTCCAGTTCTCTCAATCCAGTGTTTTCACAAACATGAACTTCACTTAGAACATTTGTGACATTTTCCATTCCATTAAGTGTTGAACATTAAACATTCACTTTAGAACATTTTTTAAAGGACACAAAACTTAAATCCAGCTCAGTGTCTCTCTCCTTTCTCCTCTTACTTGCCTTAAAACAGTTAGTATTGAACAATTCATTGTTACAGAAGCTATTCCATTATAAGAAGCACTTTCTCCTTTTATAATTAAGAGGGTCAGAAAGTTTAATTAATTCAGCACCGAAGACTGGCAGAACATTCCTTATTGTTTTCCAGTGTACTTTATAAAGCACTAGAGAACAAATCATTTTTTGGGAGTGAGTGGAGGTGGAATCATTCTTTTTGCCAGGATGTGTTACACAGGAAATATAGTCAGACACTTGTGTTTGTTTCATAAACTGCAAAGTTGCTAAATGTACATTGCAGATCTCTCAGATATGTCCGGAGTGGAAATCAACATTCAGCTTTGTCCCCTCCACTGACGTATTTTCACGTGATTTAGGCTCTGCCTACAAAGGGCAACCAACGTTGTTTAATACCTATGCATAAACATAGTTTAATTACAATTGTTACCAATCTGTGTTATAACCAAGTTTGGTTGGGCAGTGTGGAAAGGGTCAAAATGGTGTTTTACCCTAGGTCTCTTCCCCAGTTAAAACACATTTATTAACCCATATACACAGGCTGGCTAAATCATGTCATGACCTGTGATGGCCACAAGCATATAGTGATGTATTTTCAGAAATTAAAAAACAAAACAAAAACAAAATAAAAAAACCCTGTGGAGTGAGAAAACTGTTTATGATTTTAAAACAAATGTTTTGTAGAAATAAAACGGCATTAAAGGCAGCTTTAATTTTATTGTTTAAACTGGAAACTTTTATAGATTAAAAACATGATGCACTTGTGGGCTTTTTTCTTAGGACTTTTGATAATGTGCATTCTCTGTAATGATTATGGAGGCATAGAAGCCATGCTGTAGTTAAGACTAAAGCTTCTCCCTCATTATAAATCAAGTTTTCAACACCTTTTCAATTAACAAAATGAGAGATCTTCCCAAAAATTCACATGTTGCACCTCATCATATGGTAGAGTTTTCTTGGAAAGTTTTGTAAATATTCTGAGCAATGTAAACAAAGTTTATTATTGAGGTTTTTTTCGGTATCAGCTGAACTCCAACGAAACCCTCGCAACCTTAATTCCTCTTTAGAAAACTTTTTTGATTATGATTATGAGAGGACTCTCAGGCCATTACAAATTTCTCCCTTATAAGGAATCCAGAAGTTGCTTGGACTTGATACTATTCCCAACTGTACTTTTATTGTGAGGAATCACTGTGAAGCATTAGCTAAGTGATCCCCAGACAATCTGCTTGACAAGGATTTTTTTTTTAAATATTCACTTATGACTCATCTGAGAGTGCTAACAAGAACTCAGCAGAAGCTCAAAGATACCTGGAGTTCTCTTTAAAGACTAAAGTTCATTTCTGCCTCTCATGCCTTCCCCTGCAGTGCAATAAATAAATAATAATAATTAAAAATAGCACTTAGAGGCCTCAACCAGGTTGTGTCTCATTGCATTAGACACTGCACAAACATATAGTAAGTGACAGTCCCTACCTCAAAGAGCTTATCATGCAAATTTAAGTTTCAAAATGATTTATAAATAGGGCTCTGTGTCTATCACCGAGGTCGTGGAGGTCATGGATTCTGTAACTTTCCACAACCTCCGTGACTCCTGCAGCGGCCGGCGTGGCAGGCCCCAGGGGGCCAGCTGTTCAGGGGGCCCCGCAGCCAGCCATGGCAGCTGCTGCTGGAGCAGCCCTGGGGCCAGCAGCACTGGCTGCTGCTCGGGCAGCCCCAGGGAGTGGCCTCAGAGGACTGCCTGAGCAGAGGTCCTGGGGGCGGCTGAAGCAGCAGCGGGTAGGCAGCCCCAGGGGCAGCGGGAGCAGTTGCTGCTTGGTGCCCCCAGCAGCTGGTGCCACTGGACCCCACTCCAAACCCAACAGCAGCGGTCTCCTTCCTCCCCTCCTTCCCCCCCCCCCCCCCCCGAGCAGCAGTCTCCCAACCCCAGAGCAGCACTTCCACACACATACATACACTCCCCTCCCCCCAGCTAAGATTTCATCACGGATCTATAATACAAGTCATGGACAGGTCACAGGCCCCGACTTTTTATTTATTTATTGCCAGTGACCTTTTCATGACTTTTACTAAAAATACCCATGACTAAACCATAGTCTTATTTATAAGCACAACAAAAGGAGCATCACTAGTGTCCAATTTGGGGGAGGAGGGGGAAAAAGGCAGAAGACCTCCAGTCTGAAATGTATCTGCTGCTGTCACAGGGGAAGTATGTTATCTAATTATTTATTTTACATTTATTAAATAGCGGGAACCTTCTGCTGGTCTGCTATACGTGAGTTTTAAGCCCGTATTTTCTTCCCCGCCCCATGAGTAACAGGCAGTGTGAATTCCAGACTAGCTTTTTGATCTCTCCTGGAATAAGCCATAGTAATGCTCCTGTTCAACGACTTGATTTATCATACGACAGCCAGTCTCCTTTAGAACGGAATTCACTCAGCAATGAAACTGGTAATAAAGTGCCACCTTCCTTACCCCTCTCAGCAGAGGGGTCAAGGATTCAGTCTCCATGGAGACTGAACAAGGATGGTCTCTCCAGATCAAAACTGAAGCACACTGGGGAGTGATTAGTGTAGGGAAGCCCTCTCTATTGCCGCCCAGGACTCTGTTTTGTGGATAAACAGGACTTAATTCTCCAGGGCCAGTCCCTGTTTTCATATATTTTACATTCATTAAAAAAAAAAAAAGGTTAAGAGGTCAGATACGTTGAAGAAGAACAGAAGCTGCTCTCTCTCTCTCTCTCTCTCTCTTTCTCGCTCTCCCCCTCCGAGAACAGATATGGCTCTCCCTGGACAAAGTCAATCTAACCCCACTCAACCCTACATAAGATTGTAAGGAGGCCTGCAGGGGCAAGGAAGGACAAAATATTTCTTAGACATTTTAGATAAAACCTCAACAGTTGCTTTTGGATAGTATAGGTGGAGCTGGTAGCGCAATCTATAGTTAAGGGTGCCTGATGCTTTCCAGTATAAGACCCTGTTTTCAGTTGCTTATAATTTTGGCAAACTGACATTTTCTATGCAAAGTGTCTGTCTCAGGCTGATTTATTTTATTTTATTTTAGTTGCCAAGTTTCAGCTAAAACAGCTGTTTCGGAAAACAAGATTAGGGAACAATACATGGTTTGGTTGTGTTAAAAAAAACAACCACAGCTGTTTTGTTGAGAAGTTCTAGAACCTTGAAAAATATCGGTAGAGATTTGTTAGAGTTCAGCAACTAAATTCTTTGTCATGCTAGGCATGCTCTGGCCCATGGCTGCGGGGGCTGCGAGAACTTTCTCTGGAACTGCTGCTCCTTGCAGCCAAGGGCTTCTGGAACTGAGAGTAGGGAAGTGGTCTCTCCTGTGCTCTGAATGCCCCTAGTGCCTAGGCTGCATGGAGGAGGAGGAAGCAGCCAGATGCAAATGCAGAGGGAAAAGAGGAAGAACATAGGCAATAGACTGGGTTAAGGATCCTGGAGTAAGAAAACCGGGAATGGCAGCTGAGAGAGTCAGAGAGGCACCTGAAGCCAGGAATGGGTGGAGGAGCTTGTAACAAGATGGGCAAGGAGCCTGGGACAAGAAATTTGCAGAGAAAGAGTGGGATGGTAACTCATGGGAAGGGCAGAAACTGGGATTTACTTGAGGAGCCCTAAAGGAGAGACTGGAACTGGCTGGAAAAGGAGATTGGAATTAACATGAGTGGCCTGGGGGGAAGAGGAGCCAGGGTTGAGGTCGGGGGTGTGTCTGGGGATGAGGAGTTGTTGCGGGAGAGGCAGCACTGGCACAGGATAATTCAAGACAGTATCATAATGCATATGCACAAGTTGCCAAATGAAGGTTGCAAAGGCAGCCCTTAATCCTGGGATTTCCTAACTTGCAAGTGCTTGGACTCTGCAACCATAATGTTCTTTTAATGTAGATTTTGGTGTGTAATTTTCAATAGGTTGCCTAATTTAAAAGATTAATAATTCACAGAAGTATCCTACTACTACTACCTTCCCCTTTGCCCTCTCCACTTGGTTGGCCTGCCCTGATCTGGGGGCATACGCCTGCCTTCTGCAGGCTGCAGAATGTTCTTCTTAGCTTACATAATTAATCTGTACCACTGTCACCACTGTAACTCTCCTGGTTCTACTGTCACCTCTGGAGCTGTTCTCTTAAAAGTTTAAGAACAGGCTTTCCAAATCAAAACCCAGCCTCCTCAACACTTCCTGGAACAGCACCAAGCTTATGTATCTGCTCAGACACAACATTTAGTATGCTTTGCTTTTAATTGGGAAAAAACCCTTCCATTTCATTCAACACCTTTTGAGAGCACCTGCCATTGGCCTATACAGGGGCCTTACCACAGCAAGAAAGGACACTTGGTTGTTTTTCCAAAGCTTAAAGTGGTGCTCATTGATTTACCTGTGACTCCTTGTCATGTTTGCTGGGATCCTTTTCATAGATTTCTGCATAGATCCTGAGGGTAGCTCGCACACTGCTAGAAGCACTAAGCCTGAAGATGAGCCTCGAAGCATCTGAGAAAATAATTCGTAGTCCCTGCAAAAAGAAAGACGAATATATGGGTGGCAGCACTGACTTTGCAAAATTACAATCCAAAATCAAGAGGAAGGATTATCTTGGTTAAGGTCTTGGCTCCTCCTCTGTTACTTCAGGCAATTCACTTAATCACTCTCAGCCTCAGTGCCTCATCTGTAAAATGTGTATAATAATACTTCCTTTCTCCCACCCTTCCTACTGTCTGTTTAGACTGCAAGCTCTACAGGGCAAGGATTCTCTAAATAATGAATGTACTGTGGTGGGCACAATGGAAGCCCGATATCTAGGGAAGCATCCAATTGCTACAATCATAACAGCAGCAGCAGTTGCAATAATACAGTGATAAAGTTTAACTGTATCAGCAGCTTTCTGCTGCTGCTGCTTTGCTGAAGCTGTGTTTCTCTTATGTGCCAACATTACACTGATATCCCAATGGAACATCATGTAGAAACACTACAGGTGACATGTCAGGCAGAAGCAAAGTGCATATGAGAAAACTAGGGGACCATGGAACCACAGGAGTCAGCAGAGTACACAACAGATAACATACTTTCATATCCCTCAGGGAATATGCATGAAGATGTAGTTATGAGTGTCTCAGGGCATGTTTACCAGGGGATACTCAAGACACTTAAGCCTCTTTAACTAAAGGTGTGACTATAAAGTGCATTAGTTAAAGCTCATCAAACCTCTGTGTGGATGCTCACATTCTGATTAATTTGCTTTAGCTGCAAATGTTATCCCTCTCTGCTTTCTCCGTACTGTTCCTGATTTGTATAACGCGGATCTCTGATTCAACGTTCAACTTTCTAATTCAACGGGAATCGCAAATTCAAGGTCAAGGGTGTGATAGACACTAAAAATGGCAACATATTCCTCAGTTTCATCCTGATAGTTGGGTTTTGTGCAATAAATGGAAAAGATTGGGATTGCCTCATTCCATTAGTTCTCATGGAGATTTAAGTGACTCTCTTGTGCAACAAATCACTCTCGCTTTGAAGTACAGATGGGAAGAGAATGCGGATGCCAGAGCGCTTTCTGTGGGAAACTATCAGTACGCACACTGAAGTAGTAAAAATTACATGAGTGTAACAATGTGCTGAGTCAGTCAGGATCGAGCTCAACAGTCTGTCACTCAAAGCCTCACCAATATAGGTTAATTGGGACCTAACTGGAAGATCAATTAATTAGGTTGAGCTACAGCTGAGGGGCTAATTTGAGGGGGAGGCAACCCTAGCAGCTAGGAGCATTCAAATTGAGAGGAAGGCAGTGCTGAGCAGAGAGCCGAGAGCCTGAAGGAAGGCAGAGGTAGGTAGGCCTGGGTCCTGCTAGTTCTGCTCCTTTCCCCAGAAGCAAGCAGGGGATACTCGCTGGTGGACTATAAATATATGTAAATAGCCCTACAGGCGGTATCTGGTTGGAACAACACAATCAGACCAAATGGTGTGGTGAAGGAGACCTGAAGTGGTGTAGTCTGTGATGGAGACCTGAAAGGACTCACCCAGACGACAATTTGAAATAGGTACATCTGTATGGTGAAAAAAGAATTGGGAAAAACAAAACACAAGGCAAATGTTGCATTTTGACAAAGATATTAGAGACAATGATTGGCAAATAGGAGATCAAGTCGTGCCTTTGTCATCTGCTGTTCCAGTCCAGAACTTATGTCACAGGTGGCTAACCTGGCAAAATGCTGTAAATAGTAAGATGCTGGTCAACAATGACAAAAGAGCTCTGGCATCATTTATAAGAAAATATGCTATTGACCATGGAGCATAAATTGCACAGGACATCATCCTCAAACCCAATCCATGGGATGAAGTGTGTTCATCGTTTGTATGAGGGGTTGAAAACAAAGTTGAGGATAAAAAGTCAAAAGAACAAGGCCACTCTATAACACACTACCTAAAATAATACCTAACCACTCAGAAGACGTCGGAATACTGAGGGAATTAGTGTCTGAGAGCTTGTCTACACTTACAGCACTGTAGCTACACCACTGTAGTGCTTAGTGAACATGCTACCTATGCTGATTGCTGACAGAAGCAGGTCTCCTGTTGGCATAGTTACTCCACCTCCCCAAGAGATGGTAGGTGTCAACAGGAGAAGCCCTTCTGTTGATATAGCACTGTGTACACCAGGAATTAAGTCAGTGTCTCTCAGACGATTTTCCACACCCCTGAGCAATGCAGTTATACCAACATAAGCCTGAGCCAATTACTATTTTCACATCAAATGGAAATACAGGAAGTGTGCAAGTCCTCCTTCACAAGCACTCTTCCCTCCACAAGAAAATGCCTCTCACAGCTATCGATTCTGTGGCAGCCTGTTTCTAAACTATTTCCAGCTACTGCACCTCCTTATTTTAAGCAATGACCCCTTCTCTCAGCTATATCTGCCAAGACTTTGTGAAGTTAAACATTAAAGTAGCTGTATTTAAAAGCAAATCTTTACTTTAACTACTGGTGGCACTCACTGCAGGGTACTGTAGTCTAGTAAACAAAACCTTGAGGGTTTAATCAAACATCATTCAGATGATACTGAACATAGTACCATTAGACTGTAAGCTCTTGGGGAAGGGACTGTCTTTTTGTTCTGTATTTGTAGAGCACTTAGCACAATGAGGTCTTGGTCTGTGACTATGGTAATACATCGATGATGATGACAATGACGACAAAAATTTGACCAATCTACAAAGTCATTGTCTTCATCAAGTAGCTAACTCAATTTTTCACAAGCCCTCTGGGTGCATCACCAGACTGTTTAGCCTCTCCATTAGTGGGAGTGATTGTTCAGAGTAACCTGAGGAAAGGCAAGACCAGGATATGGATATGAACTAGATAAATTATTTTTCCCCTCTGGAATAAACCTTGCTCATGTCAGATTCCAGGCAAGAATAGTTGCAGATGGTTCCAATTTTTAGTTTTGAGTCAGGATGGGTTTCTTTTCCTATACTCATCCAGAAGTGCTTTTACTATTATTATTATTATTCCTGTTGTGCACCATTGTGCTCTTTGAGTGTGGTACTCACAGAGACTCCTTCCTTTTCACAACCATTTTAACGGATATAATTCCATTGAATTATCCTGAAGTATTCCAGATTTACAGAAGCATGAGGAGACAAGCTGAAAATCCAGTTGAAAAGAAAAAACAAATAAAAACAGACCCCCCCACCCCCATTTTCTTCTGCTTATTGTGAAGGCTCAAAGAAAGGGCAGATGCAGATGTGGCCTCAGAAGACAACTTTTCAGAAGTAGGAATAAAAGTGAAAAGACAATGGTGTTCTCCAGCTATGGTGGAAGCTGTCCGGCCAGAATGGGCTCTCTTAGGCCATGTCTACACTACTGTACAAAGTTAAGTTGACTTTATGTAAGTTGACATTGAGTCTCTGATTTAAGCAAGTCGATCTTGCATGTTCACACTATGCTCATTGTGTTGGCGAAGTGCATCCTCACTAGCAGGCCTTACATTGATGCACGGAGCACTGCACTGTGGGTAGTGATCCCACAGTGCATACAGCTGAGTGGAATTTTGGGTTGGGCTTGCAGTATCTTATGGGACCAATACATTGGCATGGGTGATTATGGGAACATGGTGTTAGCCTCCCATGGTGCACTTACTTCCCTCCCTCCCTCCGTCCTTCCCTCCCTACAGCAAACAAAGACTTTTTTTGCACTTCTTTTGTAAGTCTGGGTTTCTTGCACAGACACTATAGCATGATAAACATGGACCCCATTCAGCTGTACACCACTGTTGAGAGCATGACACCTTGAGTCTTATCCTGCAGTATTTACACAGCCAATACAGGAGTCCCCACGCGAAACAATGTGATGCCACGCAAGCAGCCCTGCTGGAAGACTTAGAACAGAGCAATTTGCAGTTGCTGGTGACAGTCACGCATCACCTTGATGTGGTTGAGTGCCATTTATGGGCCCAGGAAACAAGGACTAACTGGTGGGACTGCATCGTTATGCAGCTATGGGATGACAAGCAGTGGCTGCAGAACTTTCAAATAGGCAAGACCACTTTCCAGGAACTGTGTGAAGCGCTTTCTCCAGACCTGAAGCACATCGATAATAAAATGAGAGCTGCTCTGAGAGTGGAGAAGCGAGTAGCAAATATTCTGTGGAAGCTTGCAATGCCAGATTATGAACATAAGAATGGCCATACTGGTCTGATCCGGTCAGCAAGGCATCAATTTGGAGTGGATAAATCTACTGTGGAATCTGTTGTGATCCAACTTTGCAGGGCCATTAACAGACTTCTGCTAAGAAGGGTAGTGATTCTGGGCAACGTGGACACAGGGAACCCTCTTGATGTGAAACCATCCACTAACAGCAGTGGGTTGATGGATGGAATGCATATCCCTATCTTGGCACCATAGCACCTTGCCAAAGAGTCCATAAACTGAAAGGGGCACTTCTCAATGGTGTTCCAAGCGCTGGTGGATCACAGGGGCCATTTCACCAACATTAACGTGGGATGGTTAGGAAAGGTGAATGACACGTGCATTTTCAGGGACACAGGTCTGTTCAGAAAGCTGCAAGCAGGAACTTCCTTTCCAGACTACAAAATAACGGCTGGGGATGTTGAAATGCCAATTGTGATCCTGGGAGACCCAGCCTACCCCTTGCTCCCATGGCTCCATGAAGCCATACACCGGCAGCCTGGACAGCAGTAAGGACAGGTTCAACCATAGGTGGAGCAAGTGCAGAAAGTGTGGATTGTGTCTTTGAATGTTTAAAAGGTCGCTGATGTTTGCTTACTAGGTTAGACCTAAGTGAAAGCAATATCCCCATTCTTGTTGCTGCCTGCTGTGTGCTCCATAATATCTGAGAAACAAAGGGTGAAAAGTTTCTGCTGGGGAGGTGAGGGAGGGGGAGGGTTAGGATTAGGGTCACCTGGGGTTCCTGGGAGGCACACAAAACATTTTGGTGTAGCGGTGGGATCGCCACAGAGAATCGCATGCTGCTCCTCATAAAAGCAGCATGTCTGTGGGGCAGAACCAGAGTGACTGTTCACTTCCCTTGTCTTCTGGTATGCCTGCTAAAACTCCTTTATTGTCACGCAGCACTGCTGTGTGTCCCCGGTGTAGCCCTTCTCTCCCATGCCCTGCGCAATCTTGGCATAGATGGAGCTCTGCCTGAAAAGACTCTTCTCCCCACACAGCAATAAGATCCACCACCTCCTGCAGTGTTTGAAGCACTATTTAGAGGTACAATATGTATGGAGGTACCCTAGCAAAGCATGTGGCCCAATAACAAAGTATATATATACCCCCCCACGTCAGACACACATAAAATGGTTGTATTACTTTCAAGTATTATGTCCTAATGTGGTTTTATTTGCTCCTCAGCTGACATGTAAATGTCCCAAATGCAGAGCAGACTGCATTCAATATTTTGACGGGAAAAGCCTTATCTCTGAGGAAGCACTGAAATCTCATATTGAGCAAAGAAGAATTTTGGTCTTTTCTGCGGGCATGTGAATGAAAGAACTTTTTCCAACTTTTTTAATGTCTGCTTCCTGACTACACACTCAAAAACAAAAATCTCAGACTACAGGGATAACCTTTTCCATTCTGAAACAAAGACAGGAGTAGGAAAACATTCAGAGTCAGTTCACAGATCTCTAATTAAAAGGCTCAGGAGTTTTCACTAACTGGTTAGGATACATTTGACCCTCTCATCAATGTGGATAATTTGGATTTTGTCAAAATGTTGCCTCTGTATTTCTCAGCAATGATTTAATACCAGAGCACAAATGGCAATAAGGTCTTATTCCAGGACTTCATTATCTGGGACAGATTGTGCAGCACCCAGCACAATGGAGCCCCAATAAGAGGATGATGCCTTTAATCACAACCAGAATACAAATGTTTCCTGCTACCAATTATTTCTACAAAACATACTACAGTTAATTTACCAGTACATTATAGTGAATTATGATATGATACAATTCTTATCATAATTTTGAATCAATTTGAATTGGAATAAGTGAAAACAGCAACAGGAACGATTTTCATTTCTTCTTGACACCATGTTTTGTTCTTAGGCAACTTGCTATTAGCTCAGCTCCACTGTGTTGGTAAAATTCTCCCTTGCTTACATCCTACGCGCCTTCACTGATTTTAGTGGTGTGCATTGAGTGTAAGTTTACTGTTTTCTCCACTTTCGGGTATTCTTAAATGGAGGAAAATACTGCTATGTACCAACAAGTATGTTACACTAACCACAGGAAATTATGATTCTACAAGCAAAAAGTGGGATTTTTCTGTCCTTGAGTTAATAACTATAAAAGTAGTGTGTATCGTTGTAAAACATTATGGTTCCCCTTACCCACATATATACCTCCCCATTGTCTTTTGAAGAGATTATTTTTGTTGCTTTCATACCTGTCTTTTGGTCACAGTGCCATCTACAGGATCCACATATTCAAAGCTGTCTGTTTTTTCCACACGGTAGACATTGTTCCCAACAGCAAACTGCTGATTACTGAATGATTTGTCAATGATCAAAGCCTCCAGGTCTCTCATTATGAAATATGCTGTTCTGGGTTCCAATGCTTCATAATCAAATCTTTCATGTGGGAATAAAATGGAAAGTAGTGTGAAGAAATACATAAGCTCCACCCAGCAGAAAGATTCTGTTTACACAGAACATGAGATGCTCACAATTAGTAATTTACTGCAGACATGGAAAACCAGGCATGCAGCTGAAGTGTCTAGGGCAAATGAAAACCGCTCTTCCGTTTACTTATACACTTTTGTGCTCCTAAATCCTCCATTCCATGAAATGTGCAAATCTGTCAATTAAGTTTAAGAGAAAACTGTGTTCCCTGGGTGCTTAAAACACAGGTTCACCCTCGACCTCTGTCCCCCTTGACACATCTGTGCTCTCTTATTGGACCACTACCACAAAGTCTGCAAACCATGTAGAGTTAAAAAGTCATCTCCTGCTGGGAGTCTGGCGTTAGCAGCAAAGAAATTAACAATAAGAGAACAAGGTTATCCACTGTGGCCTTCTCCCCAGTCTTGGCTGCCCTTCGAGTTTCTATCTCAGGCCTGATCAAACCACACACTGAATATTTTCCCTTCAGAAAGCCACTCCCGCCTCTTTTATTTTCAGCTGGAATAATCAACCACCTGCCTCAGTGCATTAGCAGAACCCACTTAGGAAATATAGGATATACTTTTACATTTTGAGATGTTATTAGCAACAACAACAAGTTGCTTTCAAACAACACTGTTTACACAGAGAGATCCGTTACATGCCATATTAATACTGTACCATTGATATGCAGCCAACTCTGGGCTGCAGGGCAGCAACCAACTGGCACACCGCATAGTTAATAGTCAAGGGGTAGAAAAAGAACTTTGCTAAGGAACAAAACATTTTACGGATTCCTTAATCTCCATAGGGTAAAAATTCACCCTGAACAAAGGGCCAGCACAAAGCCTATGCACCATATCAGCCCCACTTAAACCCTTTTTTGAGCTCTTATCTAGGAGTTTAAAAATGAATAGACCTTGGGCAGGACCATGAATTTCACCCTTATAGAGAGCAGGCAGGATGCTGGTCCTGTCAAAAAGGCCCACACACAAAAGAGTGCCTGGCACTCAATTTATCTATCTTTGAAAGATGAAGAGCTGAGTAAACCTCGCTGGATTTGTAATTTATGCTTAAAGGCAGTCTGGTTCAAGTTAAAGCAGAGACTTAGATCACTAAAATCCCTAGGAACAGTGTTCAATCTATGGTAGGTTTGAATTCTGTGCACACACCTGAAGTGCTGTTAAATGCATTTCACTATTAATAGCAACAACGCCAATCAAGCCAAACTTGCCCCAGAATTGTCCTAGGAATCTGCTAACCTACTGTGTTTTGTACTGTAATAATAATATGCACCTGCAATAGTAGTGGCGACCAAATTTTGTCCAGTGATCTCTGACAATCTCTTCCACACTCTGTTTTCGAGCTGCTATGATTGAAAGCCAGACTAGCACAGCCCAGAGCCCATCCTTCTCTCGGATGTGGTCAGACCCTAAAAAGAAATAAGTAATGCACATTTATTAGCAGATATACCAATAAAAATGAAACAATAGTTCCAGATGAGAAGCATCGACCAGTTCATGTCAGTTTGTTTTTTTTAAATACAGTAAAATAATAACAGACATTTTCCAGACTGACAGCCAAAATAATTGTTTAAAAGATAGTATGGCAGAGGGAGAGAGAGGGACGTCAGAATCCACATTATTTAAATTCAGCAAAAAATTGGAAATTACTTGGCTCCCAAGAGTGTAAACGTTGTTACATTCTTAACCATTGTGATTCCTGCTCATCATTGTGAAGGATGATATACATACTTGGGACTGTTTCCCAGAACTGGGCCAGATCAGATGAGCTAACTCCTAGTACTCCAACAGAGTACTCCAGATTACAAAAGTTCAGCTGCAACTGCATCTCTTTGTCTGCTCAGATGTTCTTAATTGCCCTGATATCTGCCTTGGGCCAACCTGCAACATGCTTCTTCTGAGATACATATCCAAAGCAGTTAGGTTATGCAGAAATTGCAAGGGAGTAGATACTGGTGAGAATGAGAATGCAATGAGGTCTAAGAAGCATGCTACTCAGTTTATACAGATGAGGGCTTCCAGAAAACTTGACTTTATGTTACTAGACTACAGAAACTTGAGCAGAAAGACAAAGCCAAGCAGTACCCGGGGAAGGTGGTGCTAGGACTAATTGCAGCATAGCAGCAGTTATGTCACCACTTGCTGTCTACACTGGCACTGCACCAACTGAGACATTTAATGGCACAGTGGCTAGGCTTGCTCAGAGTAGGCACCATCCACATGAGGCTCTGCCTCCTTTATGAAATCACTACATAGTCTATCTGCCTACCCTGAGTAGACAGCCATAAGGGCAGCTGATTGGACAATTTTCCAGAGGGATATTCCGTGTCACTGAAAAACATTCAGCAAAATCCTCTAGCCCCAAACCAAAGAAATAGAGAAGCTGGATATGAGTCAATGGAGTGTCCCTGCTGCCAAGAAAGCTAACGGCATTTTGGGTTGTATAACTAGGGGCATTGCCAACAGACCAAGGGACATGATCATTCTCCTCTATTCAGCATTGGTGAGGCCTCTTCTGGAGTACTGTGACCAGCTTTGGGGCCCACACTACAAAAAGGATGTGGAAAAATGTGAGAATCCAGCAGACAGCAACAAAAATGATTAGGAGGCTGGAACACATGACTTATGAGGAGAGGCTGAGAGAACTGGGATTGGTTAGTCTGCAGAAGAGAAGAATGAGGGGGCATTTGATAGCTGCTTTCAACTATCTGAAAAAGGATAAATGGACACAAATCAGATATCAAGAATGGCAAGATACAAAAACCTGTAGGAGAATACTTCAATCTCCCTGCACACACAATTACAGATTAAAAGGTCACTATCTTGCAGCAAAAAAACTTCAAGACCAGACTGCAAAGAGAAACTGTAGAGCTGCAATTCATTTGCAAATTTGATACTATCAATTTAGGATTGAACAAAGACTTTGAATGGCTTGCTAGTTACAAAAGCAGCTTCTCTTCTCTTGGTGTTCACACCTCCAGTTCAGCTGCTAGAGGAATACCTCATCCTCCCTGATTAGAGATAACAAGCTGGTTCAGCCTGATTGGACTAACCTTATTATCTCCAGCCTGGTTCCTGCCTACCTATTTATACCTGCCCCTGGATACTTCCACTGCATGCATCCGACAAAGTGGGTATTAGCTCATGAAAGCTTATGCTTCAATACTTTGGTTAGTCTTTAAGGTGCCACAGGACTCTTTGGAACCCCCTTTCAGATAGTGACAAAGAGGATGGATCTAGACTGTTCTCAGTAGTACCAGATGACCGAACAAGGAGCAATGGTCTCAAGTTGCAGTGGGGAAGGTTTAGGTTGGATATTAGGGAAAACCTTTTCACTAGGAGGAAGCACTGGAATGGGTTACCTAGGGAGGTGGTGGAATCTCCTTGACAAAGCCCTGGCTGGGGTGATTTAGTTGGGGACTGGTCCCGCTTTGAGCAGGGGGTTGGACTAGATGACCTCCTGAAGTCCCTCCCAACCCTGATATTCTGTGATTCTATGGCCATGAATCTGATAGGGCCCTAGGAATAAGCTTTTCACCAGAAGATCAGAGAGGAGCCTCACCTTCCAGCCCATGTATGTTGTTATGGGCTACACATGACTGCTGGGCCTAGGTACTGAAACATCAAGTATTAGGCTTTCACATATTAAAATTATGGGGGGAGAGGAATGTACAAATACTTATATGATATTAGCAACAAACAGAGGCAGAATATACAACTAAATGCACCAATGATCTGATCGGGTGTGACAAATCATACATTTCTTTGTTACATAATCTTCCATACAGCATGCTTTGTTAGACACACATAGTAAAATGTGTACATTATTCATTCAGCAAAATGCCCTGTATATCATCCTGTCTGCATGAAATCTGAACTAGATATCAAAGATGAGTTGCATTTTGATTTACCAAATACTTCATGTGCATTTTATTGAACAAAAATGGTCCTGTGAAACATGGACAGAGGAATTTTTGGAATGGCCTCTGTATGTTCCAAGCCTTATGTTGGCATGGCCCTGAGCTCATAAATTTCCATGAAGAGGGGTGACTGTATACACGTATCATTCTTCTGATCCCCCTAGCAGCTTTGGCATGTTCTGTGACCTTTGCACGTCCTTCAGGAGGACAAACAGCATGGAGCCACTACGAAAAAAGGGAATGGGGGAAAGAAAAGTGGTGGCAAAAGCATGAATGGAAAAACTGAACACAAAGCAGATTCTCCAGAGTCCAAAATGACCAATAAAAATGCCAGCCTGTTCTGAGTACAAAAAGAATTCTGTGTGTACAGCAGGAGTCATTTTCTTTTACAATAAAAACAAACCCTACTATACCGTTGGCACCTCTCAAAGCCTGTTGGCCATTCTCTCTCATCTTTTAACACTGCTTTCCCTTCCTCAGCATTTCTGTCAGCTTCATATTGGCTTATTATTTCCATGATAGTTTGTTTTATTTTTAATTTTATATTTACTTTTAATTTTGTAATGCCAATGTCGCTGGGTGAATTGTTGGCACCGATCAAAGCTGGGACCTCTAGATGTTAATACATGAGCCCCTACTGCCTGAGCTAATAATCCAAACTTCTTAGCGAAGGTGGTAGCCCACCCACCACTGAGAGGACAGAGTGCCATACTGAGCAAACATGGCTTACATTTCGGTTCACACATTCTACATCATGCTAATCGGTTGTCCAGTAGCCATAGATCAGTATGTGGGTAAGAAGGAATATGAGATATGCACTATTTTTGTAACCTAATCAAATTAAAGATGCACAACAACAGTGTATATCCTCTATTTCAAGGGCTGTAACACCAGTACTGATGTGCCCATCTTGTTGTGTTCAACGTACTATACCTCTAGGTTTAATTCTGTATAATTTTTTCCTTGAAAAACCCTGAAACATTAGTGAATTCTGGCATGTGTGTCAATGAAGAGACTGGCTGAAAGGCAGGAAGGGCTGCTTTATAGCAAATTTGTGTTGGTCTATTCTCTTATACTTAACTAACCTTTGGCATGCTTAATTAAAGCAATAATAACTACTCAATTTAGATAGTCCAAATACCATGCAGTCTTACACTGAAGTGTCATCCCACATACAGAATGAGCTTGCAAAGAGTGTCAACTGGTGAAAAAATTGTCCTGTTCTAATAGATCTGCTATTGTAATCTGTCTAGGACAGAGATTGTGCCTCTTAATATGTGTTTGTACACTGCCTACCACAATAGGGCCTGAACACCAAGTAAAAGCTCAGAACACTATTTTAATTCATAATACTAATATGCAATAAAATAAATATCCTCTTGTTTTCTCCCAAATTACACTAGTCAATGCTATCGGGGACATTATTTCTCCAAATGCGATTTTTAAAAACAAAATCAAACTGAAAAAAATGTTTAGCCTGAATGGGAAATTATTTTGTTTGCACTTCCCTTGTTTCTTAAAAATTCTTCCTCTTCCAGTGGTCCATAGCTTGTGGATATTTAAAGGAAATGTAAGATTTTTCAGGGCCATCTTTGTATCTCTGTTACACCATTTAAGCTAATGGAATCACTCTAGTTTTATATTAGTAAAATTGAGATCTGCATACAGCTGTTTAAGCCTTTTTTATAGCAATAGAACATCTACTCCACCTCTCATAAGGTGACCAGATGTCCCAATTTTATAGGAACCTTCCTGATATTTGGGGCTTTTTCGAATATAAAGCACTAATTACACCCCCATCTCCTGTCCCAATTTTTCACACTTGCAATCTAGTCATCCTAACCTCTCTGAGCTTTGCTTTGCTATTTCTATTAAGCTTGTGGCAGAAAGCCTCTGAAGTTGCTGACATATGGAAGTTTAGAGCTTAAGTATGAAAACATGTGAAAATGAGATGCAGCATTTGCCAAGGTGGATATAAGCAAGATAAATTAAGTACATAGATTTCCTAATTCTGATTAATAGTTTGCTGATGAAACTTAGATAAGAATTGCTGCTGCCTTTCTCTGAACTGTGCCTTGGGTATTACTCATAATATCATTAAATTACTAACCTCATCTGACAAACTCCCCACAGTACTACAAAAATGGAAGAAGTTTTGAATGCATTGGTTCAACTCCAAGATTAGCTGCCAGAAAACAAGTCTGGGAAACACAGCCCTATGGGATATTTTCAAAATCTTTTCTCCTTTTATAGCAGAAAATTTGCTTTTATTTACTGGCCAGTGCAAAATCTCTTTTTGTTATAACACCAGGGGATTGCATTATTTGGGAACTACAGCTGGGTTGTATTGCCTGAACACTGAACCATTCACTACAGTAGTTCTGCAATTTCACATGTGAGTTCCTTCCTCCTATCCAGTCTTGGTGATTTATTATGGTTTAGTTTATTACAGTTCATCAATTTATTCCAAAACCTCCTCAAAAGGCTCAATGGGGGGGGGGGGGCATTGGTTTGTCACTATAATTTGTTCAAATACTTTTCAACTTAAGTAAGGGCATAAGATGTTGGTAATCAGTAAGGGCTCAGATCTGTCCGCAGCATGGAACCACCAATATACTAACTCCAGAAACTGATTTGCGTATGGCAGGGAAAATGTTTCCTGTCAATTCAGGGGCTTATGAGGTTATTTTGCTGGATCAATGGGCAGGAGGGCACCAAAGTCCAATGGGAAGGCTGCAGAAGTGTGACAGACCTCGGATGGAAGAGGGAACCTATGATGTTTAGAAACAGAGAAAGGAGTACTAGATGACTGGTATAAGACAGCCACCTGGTTTAAAAATCCCAGATGAAGCCTCAGCATCCAGAGAACTTGGGTAGAGACAAATGAGAGTCTATTCTGAATGGACATAAACTTCCCAGTCTCCTTTACAATGCCCTCTCTTTCCCAAGTCCTCTAAGGTCCGAGGACTATGTAGACTGCTCTTGAAAAATAGCCAAATGAGTGCCCAGTGTTTTCTTTTCTGTCAAAATCTATAACAGAGAAATCATTCCAAGCATCAAAGAACTTCCTAGAATTCTTACCAATATACAAAATAATTAACTTACAGACTAACAGACTAGCTATTCAGATATACTTCTATGCTAAAACTGTTATCCAGAGTCAAGATTTTTTTTTTTTTTTTTTAAGAACTGCAATGAGATGCACTCCTCAACACATTTAGGAATATGGAGACAAACACACAGTGGAATTTATTCAGTTATTTCCATACCCCCCCAAATACCTTTATCTGTGCAATCTGTAAGATTTGCATTTAGATGTTTCACATATTTGCAGAATGTGCTGGAGCTAGCAATTATATGTTCCTGATGGGCTATTCATATTTGCTTTTCATTCTGTATGCCACTGACTGGCTTCATTAACTAATGAGGCAGAGGAGGGACAATTTATTTGGACAAATGTGGCTACTGACTGGATGACATTAAAGTAGTTTTATTAGAGAGTTATTTCTGTCACTAGAACTATTGGAAAACCAGACAATGTCCTATACAGAGACACCCCCAACAGATTTAATGTAATGCAGATACTCAGAATTAATACACATAATGACCATATGGACATGCACAAAGTCCATCAAGTTGCTGGCACAGCCAGTGGAAAAAAAATTGTTTTTGCAGTAGGACCAGGAGAAATTTTTCTGGGTCCTGTTCCATTCTAGGATGAAATGGCAAGTAGCTTAACAATCCCCTCAGAACGAGTTTGGCCTACTGTTTTTGCTACTGAAACTCTGCTATTTCATACCACACGTTATGTGGCACCCAGAGCTTAAAGGTCACCTGTCCAAATTTGAACTTTTGAGAGTCCACTGGTCAATCATGCCAGGGAATTAATTTGCAAAGTCTTCCTACCACTGAATCAACAGTTTGGTATCCAATATCCCACAAGAGAATAAGCAGAGTTAAGACTCTATGGAAAACATTGTTGCTGGATTTCTTACCAGTGCCAAAGCTTTCTTCTCCACAAAGTGAGCATCGTCCAGAATCCATCAGATTTGAGAAAAATCTCCAGCCTGTTGGTGTTTCATACACGGGGACTTTCAGTGACTTTGCCACCCTAAAAAAAAAAAAAAAAAAGACAACAAAACATCATGATTAAGACTGTGCATTCACTTAGATGCGGCTGCAAGATTTCACAACAATTGCTGCTGGGGCGTGATGTTCTGGGTCTTATCATACCTCAAACACATGTAGAAATGGACTTTGACATAAACAAAAGGGAATGACTGCAAGCGCATCATGCACAAAGGACCCTTGAGTGGAATTTATTTCACACAGGGCTTGGTTGTGCTAACCCTCTGCGATTTATTGTATGATCTTATGTAAACATTTTGTAGAGATGCCTGGAGCATGGGATGGGCACTTGTTATTTTTATAAGTCATACCGAATAAATAAATGCTCAAGCTGCCAGAAATAAAAAAAATAGTGTTTGTTTTTTAATTTAGCTTTCTCAAATGAAATGTAATATATATTCTCCTCCGAGGACCCAACAGAGGACTTATGAGAATTTAACGTTGCTTCTCTCTTTATTGCTAACTTTGTCTGCTTGTTTTCATTTTGGATCTGGGATTTTCTAGGTCTACTAATTTTTAATAAGAATGGGATTTGAGAGACAGTCAAGCAATGTGACTTGCTCAATACATGGCATTCTCTCTCTAGAAACACCCTCAACATACAAAGTTAGGTGCTAGTCTTTGAGACACTTAATCATAGGCATACCTACTCATGTCAGTAAAGTTATGTGCATTGTGAGTGTTTGTAGGATTGGTGCATTAAATTGTATATTCCTTTAAAAAAAACTACATCTTTTTATTGCTCATTTTATTAAAGTAATAAACACAGTTAATTTTGTGCATTATCATCTGCGTTTAGGTCCCAATCCCACAGAAGAAATGGTCAAGATGAGACAATTCATCCTTTCTTCAAATGTAGTCATATCTAGGTGAAAAAGATCATTAAGGATCTGAACTTGCAAATACCAACATGAGTGCTTAGCTTGTAGTCAGGAGTAGTGAAATCAGTAGGAATGCTCA
The DNA here is from genome assembly GCA_032164245.1 of Sternotherus odoratus. NCBI lineage: Eukaryota > Metazoa > Chordata > Testudines > Kinosternidae > Sternotherus > Sternotherus odoratus. The sequence continues at coordinate 27,694,355 of JAVMKO010000007.1, read as the reverse complement.
TGACAGTCAAGTGAAGCATGTGTGTAAAGGCCTTGATGATCGGCTTCACCTAGGTTTAGCTGCATATACAAAAAGAGGCTTCTCTTATCTAGAACAATTAAAAGAAACCCAATCTATCCAGTGCTTTGGAGTTTAATCTTCAGCCCCAAACTAAGGCAATAGTTTGCCAGGTCTTCCATGCTCTCTGGCCACCCTGTCACCTAAGCTCTGTGCAGTCCTCCAGATCACAGTCTTCGTTATTAAAATATTTATATTCTAGTAGCACTCAAAGGTACCCATTGGGATGGGCACTCCGTTGTGGTGGGTGAAGTACAAACACAGAAAGAGACAGTCCCTGTTCCTGAGGGAGGACCCTGGAGTTCAGATAGTTTTCTACTGGCACAACTACTGGATCCTCTCCAGGAAGCAGAGACAAAGATCCCTTAGACAGGCTGAACAAAAAGAAAGAAATATAGTCTTCAAATCCCTTCTTGCTCCAAAGGAAGAATCTGTAAATCTCTCTTGCTCCAGGAGACAGGCAAAGCAGTGAGGTAGGAGGGAAGCAGAAAACCAAAAAGACAAAAACTGAAAGCATGGCTCCATTTTTCATTTTACAATTTTGTCATAAAAAAAATGAAAAGTTTAAAAAAATATTTTTCCATGTCAATTTCTGGCTTTTAAAAAGGGTCTTTTTTATTAAATATTTTTCATCTGAAAAACTGCAAGCAGCTTTAGCTCTGATCTTGTAAGTGACTCCACATGAGCACCTACACAGAGACCCATAGATATCAATGGGGCTCCATGCAGGCATGGGGGCCTGGCCACATTGAGTCACTTGCACCAGGCATCCCAGCCCATGGCTCCTCCAAACAGGAAACAAGACAAGACAGCAAAAATGCACCAAGAGAGCCATTTCCCCTGAAAAAAATGTGTCCTTTCTAGAAGATAGAAACCATGTAGCATTGAAATACACCAAATATTCTAATCAACAAGCCTTCTCTTGACATGCTTTACAATACATTGTGATGATCACTCTAATCCTAAACTGGAATGGTGTATTGATTAGTGTGGGTGATTAAAGCTTCTGACATATTTCTTCCAGCAGTCACCACCAGATCTCTAGAGTGTCACTGGCAAAGACTAGATATGAAAGTCAAAAATCAATTCTTTTGGAGACATAACTGCTCCCACAAGTGACAGACTCACTAAATCTCATCATATTTAAGTAGCACACCTGTAGTAGACAAAACATAAATGAATAACTATGCTTTAATGTTTCTCAGGCATGAAAGCAACTAAACCATCACGCCTCATTGGGAAAATACATTTTATCTGAAGTAAAAAAGCAACAGTAAGAATTACCCACCATGGAGAGGGGGACTTGAACAGAAAAGGCACCAGTAGGAGGCTAGATCCTCAACTTGTTTACCCTGTGTTTGATTTAGACACAGTTTCCTGGAGCAGAACTAGGTCTTCCTTTGTGCAGCACCTCCCACACGGATGGCCTTTAAAATATACCATCATATGAAGCAAATTATGTCATACAGAACCGAACAGGTGGCCATTTAGGTCAGCAGAAGATCAGGAACAGAAAAATATTTAAACTCTGTTTACTGTGACAATAACTATGGGCTGGGAAGGGCAGATGTTCCCGATTTGCTAAGAGCAGTACAATATTTTGAGGCAGCCCTAACAATATCCCAAGGCACTACTGTGCTTGCAAATATTTCCAAGGTCTTGTGTCCCCACAGCTGACAGTGTTTTGGGGATGGGAAATTCTTTCACTCGTGCTATTCCAAATTCCCTGGCCCTGGGATGATCATGTAAGTCCTTCACAAAGGCCAGCATTGCAAATAAAGATGCTGATTTTATTGGCCTTACTTTTATTTTAAACCAGGCCTCTAAAACAAAAAAAACCCCTTAAGTATAAAAATAAGTTTATGGTGAAAAGTGGCAGATTTATTTCTTAAAACTTTTCTCCTCTCCTGGTCTTGACTGGCTGGAAAGGAGAAAAAAGAGGTATAAATAAAAATCTCTCTCAGGTTTTGTTTTTTCTGTTCCACTGTACTAAAGAATAAACAGTTAGACAGTGTTCAATTAACGAGGCAACATGGGCTAGTGGATAAGGAAATAGCCTGGGAGCCAGCAGCCCTGGGTCCTAATCCCAGCCATTCTATGTGACTTGGGGCAAGTCACTCCACCTTTCTGTCTCTCTTTTTTTCCTCCCACCTGTTGTCTATCTAATCTATATAGACTCTAAACTCTTCAAAACAGAGACAGTCACATTATGTTTCTTAGCACAATAGGGCCTTTGTTCCAAATGGGCATTTAGGGGTTACTGTAGTACAAATAATAATGTTCAAAATAAACACTCTTAGAGCTACAAAAGCTTCCATGTTAAGTATGGCTGCACTAGCTTTGGAAGACCATGACACAGCTAATAATGCGTGGCTATAGCTTCATCACAGGATTGGGAACATGTAGCTCCCAACATCCGTGGGAGTTAGATCCCTGTGCACTGTGATGAGAATATGCCTTTTGGATAGCACAGCTTTGAGGAAACTGGTGGACCTCAACTTATTAAAAAAAATTAAAGTTCTGATGATTCTGAAGGTCCTTCAAAAACATTTTTGAATACCACTTTTGCAGCGACCACAGATTCCTCCAGAAAAGTACAAAGCTCTTCAATGTGGTCTTTTATCTTTTGAAGTTCACCTCAGAAACAAACACATCTCTGGCATCCAATATCTATTGTCAGAGTTGCTGTGTAGCTTCAAATCTGCCATAAAACGGTCCCATTTTCCACATCCTTGTGTGCTGTCCCCTAAGGACTGATGTTCAGAATTATGAAAGGCATAGTGAAACCCAAGTAGCCTCTCCTTTTTCCTCTGTCACTTCATGGAGTTAAAGGGCAGTGAAGTGAGAGCCCATAAAATAAGAAACATCTCTTTATGCAACATATAGCCAGCTGATGGAAATGACTGCTCTAAAAGCCACATATTAAATTCCTAGAAGCCACACACAAGTTTCTTAACTGCAGTAAAGAGAGCATCAAAATCCCCATCAAAAGGGAAATAACATGTTCAACAGATTTAGCAAATAAGAATGCAAAACAGGAAAATATTTAGAGAGGAAGGAAAGAAATATTTTCTATTCAGGAAGTTATTGAACATTCAGAGCCAGAGAACACAATGATTAGAGGAGAAAATTTCCATTGCTTCCACCCCTGCAAATTAATCACCATGACTATGATCAAGACAAGAACTGCGGCTGGTTCTGCTACAGAGCAGAATTAGAACATTAATTTTGATATACCAAAAAAAAAATTTCCCCTGAGTTACAAGGTATACACATCTGCTAACCAACCCTGGATAGTTAGGGTTAGGGGAGATGAGGGGGTGATGGGAAAAGGTGTAGGGAGCTTACTGGCCACCTCTGGGAGACAGCATCTGTGCCTATTACCCTTGGGTCCTTCTATAGGGAGAAAAAGGAGGGGACCTTGCAGTCATGTGTGATGCAAATAGGTCAATCAGTGGGTCCCTGAATTTCCTCACTAGGAATTGAAACAGGGAAGGGACATTCATGGCTAAAAATTTTATTTTTTGAAAATATTTTGCTGTGCAGCAGGACCTCTACTAAACCTTTCTGCAGCTAGGGAGGTAGAACAAAAAAACCTATCACACTCTTTGATTCGGTTGGCCACTCCCTCTCTTACTAGTCACTGAAAGAAAGGATGGCCCAGTGGTTAGAACACTACCTTGGAAGACATGGTTACAATTGCTTTCTCCAGCAAAGACTTCCTGTGGGGTCTTAGACAAGTCATTTAGTTTCTGTGTGACTCAGTTCTCCAGCTGTATAATGGGGATAACAGCACTGCCCTACCTAACAGGGATGTTGTGAGGAGAAATACATTAAGGACTGTGAAACCTCATATAATACAGTGACAGGGGGAGAAGGGCTAGATAAGTCTTTTAGATTGGTAGGTAGGCAGGTTTGGTTTTGCCTCTATAGCTGCATATGGACTGTGATCCCATTGGTTAATGGATATATGGATCTTGTAGATGAAAGAGAAAATTTTATAACCATTAATAACACATGTAACCATGCAATCTAATGACACTGTTAATAAAGGTATGGACTAGTTCAGACAAGCTGTCAAACGTGCAGACCCAGCAGACCCACATCAGGAGGGTTCTATCTCATCTCAGAGAGGTTGCCTTGCTAGTGCAATGTTTACTTCTATATGCTACAGTGCTGGGTTTCATTCTGAGAGTTCGTCAGAGATAAGTTGGGTGTCCTGGAGAATCAGACTGTCTCCCCCTTTTCCACAGCCCCCTTGATCACAGGGCATATATGGCAAACATTATTTATTGGAAAAAACTTCATCCACTGCTTCCCCAGCATCCTGCCCAAAATACCGATTCTAGACACATTTTCTGTCACTCTTCCCAACTGTGGAAGACCAACCTCCCCAAATCCCCTCAAGCAATTTAAGGCAGAGGGGTGTGGGGATAAATTTGCAGGCTGAATCTTGGGGCCTGTCTTTGGATGGATTCAGTTGAATGGTTTCATAGGGGGCCCAAATTTGCTTGAAATGGCCCTAAAGCTGATGTTTCTGGGCACATACAATGACCACCTACCGGACAATCAGGAAGCAATTCCCCACATTTATATCCCCGTACTTAAGTAGGGTGGATATATTTAGCTGTTAGGTGTTGCTGCCTTCAAGTCCCAAATGTTGTCCATTGTATTATCCAAACCACAGTTCGTGCTCTTTGGTCTACTCTAGCGCTTATCAGCTCATGTGTCACAAGCAGAGAGCTGATGGGAGTGAAGTAAGCTTGTGGCAAGGCAGACCAAGGAAGAAATATGAATACAGACATATGAGAGGGGAAGAAAGTAAGGAAAACAGGCAACAAAAGAGGGAAGTTGAAAGGTACAAATAAAAAGAGTGGAAGAAGAGGAGAGAACATTCAGACCAAAAAGTGGGAGAGGTAAAAGGGACACACAGAAGAAAGAAGATAGAAACAGGAGGGGGAAAATATCCTGCATCACATCCATAAGTCAAAGTGTCTGTGTGCCATACAGCAGCACTAGGCGCTTGAGAGATATGTCCTGAATCACAGTTTTGATCCTACTGGAGAGGATTTTCACAAATGCAGACGGAGAGCCAAAGTAAAAGGCAATGTAAGTTACACATCAGCATGAGTTTAGCTTGATGTAGCTTACATACTGAGTGGGTAGAAGAGTGGGGCATTACATCAGGAAAAGCAACTGATAAGACAGCAAAAGAAGGTTATTTTCCTTGTTCCAACTCTACCCTTCTGTTGCCGGGATGTGTAAATTGCACTAACTTACTGATGTGTAACACACACAATCATTTATGCCACATGCTGCATATGACCCTAAAAGCCTGAACTGTGGCAAAATGCTACAAACCAGGCCCTCTTCTGTCAGTGAAAGCAGGGATCATAAAGATAATTTGTTTTTACGGTGAAACTACTCTCTTGCTGTGAGTATCTAGAGGGGCTTGAGTCCCAATATCCCATTTTAAACAAAAAGTATCAAATATTGATACATTACTCTGTAAAATAATCAGAAATAGCATTTTGATAGGTCCCAATTCAGCACCGTTCTTTAGCATGACATTAGTCCCACTGAAGTCAATGGGACTACTCACATGTTTAAAGTTAGGCATGTATTTCATCACTTTGCTGAAGTGAGGCCATAATTGGGCCCATTCCAACCCCACGGTCCAAAAGTTAGCTCTGAATTTGGAAGTTCAAGCACAAGTATTTAGATTTGTTTTTATACCCAAGGTTAATTTTCCTTGTCCGCTTGAGCTGAAGCCACTCTCTTCATGACTAGCAGAACTCTTGATTTACCTTGTATATGTGCTCTGTGGGTATGAACTGTTTAAAAAGAATACAACAAACTTGGGAGTATTCTGGTTAATGTCTTATCAGACACTTAACGGGATAAACGGCTCAAACGAGCATTCTCGCTTGTCTTGTTTCTACCTAAATGTTCACTATACCACTATAACGCTTTCCTTAGACATCTGCATGAAGTATTTGTTAGCTCTTGCTGAACAGGGGGAGAGGGCCTTTACATACTGGATCTAAATTGTATGAAGACCATCACCCTAATTCTAGTGTACATTTAAGAATCAAGGCAATTTTACATTAACCTAAATCTACACCCAGAATGCTGCAATAATAATCACAGAAGAAAAATATTCTGAAACAAAAGTGACATTTACATTTGACAGTTACATATATTCTTTACAGCTCCATTTTTTGCAAGAAATGAACCCTAAACAAGCTGCTTTTTCATAAGGAAGATTATAAAAGTTGATTAAAATATGAATAAAACCTACTGTAAAATTGTACAGTAGAAGGGCTAGTATTGTCTCAACCTCAAGGTACAAGTCTCCAAATGTTTTATTAAATTAAATACAAACAGCCATATCAGGCAGATGGGAGAAGAGGCTCAAGATATTTATTCATTAGAAGGAGGCATCCCTGGAAATTTGAATGCCAAGACAGCTGTAAGCCCAAATTCTGACTTCCATTACACTGAGGTAAGGCCACTGAATCCAGATGAAGTTACCCAGGCATAATGAAGATCAGAATCTAGTCTGGAAAATTTGATACTGGAGGATGATTTTTAATGGCAAATTCTGACTGCTACTAAAAGGAGAAAAGGCTGGTGTGGAAACATTGCTTGTCCTCTTTCATCAGCAATTAGTAAAGTACCTTTATTTTACAATCACCCATCCACTTATGCCAAGCATTCTTCTTCTTTGGGCTTCATGGCCATACACAAGGCATGCAACTGGCATGATACGGGGTGGGTGGGAGAGGGAGGGTTGGAAGTGCGAAATACATATTCAACGTTATTTTGTTCTGATGTAAGAAATACAAATACAATCCCGCTTAAACTGAGAAACCAGATCAACTTCCATTGAACGAATTTCCATTTTATTTACATGGGCTAATGAAAACGGACATCTTTCTCTCTCACTTTGCTGCCCATTGGAGCCAACAGATCATATTTCATGGAAAGAACTACAAAAAGCCTATGCACAAAATGGGCCGGAGCAGGCTCTCATTTACATTGGGTTTGCACTGACATAATTTTGCAAACTTCAGACTCCTGATTTTTTTGGGTGACCATCCAAGGAGAATCTGGTCCAATGTATTCTTTATGCAGCCATAAAAAAAAAAAAGCATAGAGAACACATAACTCACCCATCACAAATGACAGGCACTAAACTAACATTCTTGGAGCCCCATTAAAATTTGACAACTTCTCAAAATAAACCACTCAATTTTTATCAGTCAGCTGGGATCCCTGGCAAAGTCTCTGTATCAGTTTATTTTAAAGATAGGAGTCAAAGCCTGGGGAGGACATTTCCTTGATAAAATTCTCTAAATCTGGTAAATCTGAAGACTGATTTTTTCACTGTAGGTGAAGTACTGAATCGAATCAAACAAACTCAATTTTGATCCCAGTTCAGAAATCATTAATGAATTGGGGAAAGAAAGAAGGATTAATAAAAGAATAATTTTAGAAGTATTTACCGCATGTCTCTCTCTCTCTTGACTTTTTCACCCTGCAGGTGTCAGCTGCACATTAAAAATATCCTGACAGGCACATGGGAGAGAAGGCTTGAAAATGCTCCTGGCAAATGTACACATGCACCTCATCAACACATTTTTCGGTGCTCTTCAACTCCAGGGAGCCATGAGGTGGTGTGTACAATACGACTGTTTTCATGGTCTGGGTACAGCTTCAAGCCTGATGCTGTTTGCCCTCAGCTCCCAGCAAAGTCAACGGTAGTTGAAGGTACTTAACATTTTAGAGGCCAGCCTTGGTGTTCAATTTAATGTCAGGTAATAAAACCCTCATTTAGTCAAAAAGGTTTATGAGGACAAATGCCTTCTCTACTATAAACTAAAGATTGATACACATGCATTAGTTTTTCTTTACCTTCTTCAGTCTTTCTCCTAACTACAGATTCTCAAAACACACTTTTAGATTAGGGAAATTACTTCTTTAGGGAAAAGGATCTATATTATACATATGTTGGCAAACCCCTACCTCTTTTCTTCCTCTAGACAAATCCTAAAAGTTTGTAGGCTTCAAGGTAAAGTAAAGCATGTCCAAAAATATTCCCAAAGCCAAACATTGTCATTTGCTTCACAAAGAGTAATTAGAATTTGGATGGAATTCCAAAATAGGAGTAACATGTGGTGTGAAGTTAGACTTAGTTTTCTGTCCTCCCCATTTGCCCCATGTTAAAATCTATGCTCCAGTCACACAGCATTTTTCCAGGGGTTAGTATATGGCCTCCCATGAGGATGGCAGTTTCTAGAATCCTGCATTGGGTCGCAGGGCTCCTTTACTGAGTCAGCCTGCTGTGCTGTCATGATCTTAAACCCAGCATAGACACGAAAGGTTATTTTTGCTGACTCACTCTGAGGTCTAATCAGGCAGGTCCTTCCCCAGGTTTAAGGTGTAGAGGCTTTGTCTACATGCAAAACTCAAAAAAATTAATCTAAATGAATGAAAAGTGGGAATTTAAAATTGATTAGTTAAATTGCATTAAAATCCTATGTGAACGCCCTCATTCAGAATTAAAGTGGGCTTAATTTAGGACTGGTCTTCACTACCTGCCAGATCGGCGGGTAGCGATCGATCTGTTAGCGATCGATTTCTCGCATCTCGTGAAAACGTGAGAAGTGGATCGCCTGCGGTGCCCCCGTTGACTCGGGAACTCCAGCTCGCTGAGAGGCGCAAGCTGAAGTCGACGGGGGGAGCGCATCGCCGACCGCCGCCGTGAGGACGGCAGGTAAGTCGGCTGAAGATATGCCACTTCAGCTATGTGATTCGTGTAGCTGAAGTTGCGTATCTTCAGTCGATTCCACCCCCCCCCCCCCCGTAAAGACCAGCCCTAAATTTATCTTAATCCACTTCTAAAGTGAATTAAACTAAACCAAATTAAGGACACTTTAATTCTGAATGAGGGTGTCCACACAAAGATTTAATGTGGTTTAATTAATTTGACTAAGGGCTGGTCTTCACTGAGGGGGGGGGGTAATCAATTGAAGATACACAACTTCAGCTATGTGAATAATGTAGCTGAAGTCGGTGTATCTTCAGCCGACTTACCTGCCGTCCTCATGGTGGCGGCAGTCGGCGGCGTGCTCCCGTCGACTCCAGCTTGCGCCTTGGGTCAAGCTGGAGTTACAGGAGTTGACGGGGGCGCCCCGGGCGATCGATTTCTCGCATCTTAACGAGACGCGAGAAATCAATCACTAAAAGAGTGATTGCTACCCGTTGATGCGGTGGGTAGTGAAGACCTACCCTAACTCACACTTTTAGTTAATTTGGATTAATTTTTCTGAGTCTCCCCTGTACACAAGCTTTTAGTCTCTCCTTAACATGGAGGGATAGCAGGACAGGGACAGAAGATCCTTGCAGAATAATGTCCAAGGAACAACTAAACTCAGAAATATATTTAGTTTTTACTTAAATTAACAATAAAAGCAGCATTCCAGGAAAGAGGTAAGTTTGGAACATATCCATGTGTGCATACATGTGCACATGCACAAACTGTTCAAAGCAGGCTGGGAATTTATGAGTGCTTAATGATGTACAAGGAAAAGATTGGTTTCCGCTCAGAAAATTCCCTGAATCTACTGAATGTATTTCTATTCAATCCCAACAGCAAATAAAATGACATCTATTGCAAGTATGCACTAATTTCCAATGAGAAGAAAAAATGGAAAGATTCAATAACACCCTGTTATATTTGCAGTGTACTTACAGAAACAGAGAAATGTAGGGCTGGACAGAATCTCAAGAGGCCATCTATTCCATCCCCCCACATTGAGGCAGGATGAAGTATACCTAGCACCCACACTAGAGAAGCCTACCTGATACTTTTGAAGGGTAAAACCTCTTGGGCTCAGAATTCTAACAACATTTTAGTTTCTGGTCACTCCACAACCAAAAACATGAAAAACATTAGCATTAATACTTAAAATATAGATTCAAATACTAGGCTCCAGACACACGCACTCATCCCTGGACCGCAAAACAGCTGCAATTCATCCCCTTCTGAGCAAGCTAACAGCTGTGGCTAGATTCAAACTCAGATACCCCACATGGCAATGCAATCCACTACTGTTAATCACGACCACCAGGCTAGCCCTTCCTGACATGTTTGCTAAGACTATGTGCAATATGACCACTTCAAATCATCTCTTTCATGAGTGCTTTACAGTCCTTAGAATCCCTTGGAGCATGGAACAAGAATTGCAAAATTGAGCCCCATGATGAAGGGTACAGCACTAAGCATAAAAATGCAGACAGTAGATCCTTTTAAAATTCTGGGAAGTATGTTCCCAGAACTATGCAGCTAGTTTCTTTTTCTTTTCTTTTGGTCTCATTTCAGAATCTTGCCCTCTGACTCATCTTTATTTTCATTTAATTATGAAACACTAATGGTTTATTAGAAATTAACAACCGTAGCAACACAGAAGCAGCAGAAGCAATCATGAGAAATGGATGTTCTACTTCTGGATATTCTCACTCCGCTCGGAGCATGTTCCCTTAAAAGGCCGCAAGCGTATATACTGAAAGGAGAAGAACTAAACAAAGTCTGACCCTCCATATATGGTCAAGTTTTACAGTCATACTCCCCCCTGCCTCTAATTTATTAAGCAAAAAGTGATGGAATGCTGAGTCCTAACACAGAGAACAGATAACCAGGACATTTCACTGAGATAAGATGCAAAGAGCTATCACTGGCAGGACTTCCAAGAGCACTGGACAGAATGAAATATTTGGTAGACAGTGAGTTCTCTTTCCTCTTGTTTTCTGCCATTTTATATTTCATACAAAAATATGGTTACAATTGCATACAAGATAGAAATCTAGACTTTAAATAAAAAGCAAATGGTAGCACTTTGTTCAGTTACAACGAGTTTAGAAAAATTTTGTTGCACCTTGTCTGCACTTTTTTCTTCAAAGTTTCAATTCTAAAATGTTTCCTCCAAGCAGCACAGATATACAGAAATAAGCTATAGGGCTAGGATTTGTTACTGACTTGAGAATTAGGAGCTTTGAGGTGTTTTTTAAAAGACAGTTTCTAGGATTTAATAGCTATTAACAAAGCTTAAATCATATCACTTTGTTAAATTATTTAATGGACCATTTTTATTCATTTTCTTTCAGTGAGAACCCTGAAGTCATGGAAAAATTAGTGCTGTGCCAAAATATCATTTGAACATTTTCTCCTGCCTATCACTTACAAGTTGGGCTTTTCCTTTGTGTTAAAGCTTTCAATAGTATAAACCAAAAATAAGCCCCAGGAGAAAAGCAAAGCCATATAAGCATTACCAATCTGTCTCAAACAATGCATGCCCTATTAATGCACAGAACATACACAAGACACATATTAGAGCTACAAGGAGCATATTCATTCCAAACGCAACCAGCACTAAGCAATATTTGTTTGTGTAGACTTCAAGGGATACGTGCTTTTGTATGAAAGTTTGACCCTTGGCTTTAAATTTCCTAAACAAATTAATTAAATACAAATCTTCCCCTTTGGGCCTTTCAGGTTTATTGAATTTCTTTTGTGTTCTGTAATGACAGATTTGAAAAACTTCTCGTCATCATAACGATCATTTAAAAACTTTGGTGAATACACTCTCACTAATCTATACAGGCATGACTGGGAGTTACTTATATTCATTGCTGCTGTCTAGAGCTTATTTTGTGAATATATAGTTCTATATCTAGCACTGGCCACCTCCACATTTTCTTACGTGTGAATACTGTACACCCATATTCAGTCCTATGTACAAACATCTCCCAGTACAACACATGTAAGACTGTAGGCTTTACTGTTCACGCACACCTTGTAAAGGGATGGAAAACTAGTGTGCATCATAATCCCCAGGACCTGGCACTTCAACATTTCAGTCCCTTAGGGCAAAAATCAATTCACCTGCATAAAGCCCAAGTAAATTCAGCTCTGCAGTCACATAACACTGGGGACTTGATTCCATAGTGCTAGGGACTTGATTCCACCCAACCCAGGGCCAGTGCTACAGACACACACAGGCATGCCTCTAGCCCATGTATGCCTACACCTTGAGCTGGGGCATAATTCCCAGCTTGAGGAGGCATACTTACTTTAGCACTGATCAAGCTAGTCCACTAAAAAGAGAGCGCAGCAACCATGGTGCAATTGTGGGAGGGGCTAGCCACCCTGAATACAGTCCCATCCTAGATGAAAGGCATGCACTTGGGGCAGCTAGCCACTCGCATGCGACTTACTGCTTCAAGGAGCTAGCATGGACATGTCCCCTTGAGCTGGACTTTACCCCTTTGGCTCAAAATGTAAAAAATACCTTGTGAGGATGGAGCTACAGGTGCAATCTCTTTGTGCAATTTCCCTCGTATCCCTGGAACAAGAGATTCATATAGAAGTGGACCCCCTCCTCCGCCCAGCTCCTCCCTTAGCCTGCCACTACTGCCACCCACAATGCAGGGCTGGTAGGAAGGTCCTTTCCACAGTGAGCAGGAGGCACAGAGGTATCTTGTGTGAGCACTGAACCCCAGTCCAATTTGCATGAGTAGTTTCAAAACAGGACCCAAGGGTATGTCTACACTACAAGTACTACAGCAGCATAGCTGTAGTGTAGACACCTGCTCCAGTGCTGAAGATTTTTCCATCGCTAAAGTAAAAAATCTGCCCATTTGGGAGGCGGTAGCTAGGTCAATGGTAGAATTCTTCCATTGATCTAGCTGCATCCACAGTGGGGTTAGGTCGACCTACTTATTCCACACAGGGAATGAAATTTTTCACAGCCCTGAGTGATGTAGCTAGATCAACCTAGTTTTAGGTGTAAACCATGCTTAGAGTGATGCAGAGGCCTTAAACAGCCCCTGAGCCTGAGAGAGCTGGCATGGGCCAGCCACAGGTTTTTAATTGAAGTGTAGACTCTTGATACTTCAGTTTAGGTTTTTGGAAGAGGGAGTTGTCTGCATGCAGTTGGTGACCATCTCTGTTCAAGTAAACAGGTCAGTGTACACTTCGTAAATAAACACATCACGCTAAGAAAACACATGACTCTGTACCCTTAAACTTTGCTCTAAACAGGAAATTGACCTACCAGGCTATAATGTCTGGCACTGACAAATGGCAAACAGAATGGAGAAAGCTATTCTCTTGAAAGTGTTGTGGCCACAGTACAAATTGAAGGATTCTGGCAAAGGAAACACAAAATTTCAGCTGTGGTCTTAACAAAAAGTCTCAGAGCTTGAAACCTTTTTATGGGTTTTATCCCGGAGCAAATGCTCAGAATGGAGTTGGGAATGGGAACAACTAACAGAGTTTAGGGGGCTTGTGACCATAATAGAAATATAATTTAAAAAATGATGACTGACTTGTGTTTAAGAATTTTTGGAAATTACTTCTAGCATTTGAATTACCTCAGCATAGTAATAAATACATTTGTCATTCAACTGAAATTAATTAGTTCATTTTAATTTATCATACTTTTTAAATTATATATTTTAAATTACAGACAAATCCCTTTACATTAATATTACACATTGATCAGGAAGGCCCAGATTCTGCCACCCTTAGTCATACTGAGCAACCTTGACACCCTAGGTATCTCCATCCATTTCAGTGGAATTATTTGCTATGTATGCACTATTCAAGAGAATCAGACATGATAGAACAAGGAATGAGAAAAGAGACCAGGGATGAGATTCTGTGTTGTGCCTAGGAGGCACAGCACAGATCTCCCAGTCCAGACTAGGTATGTATGCTCAGGCAGTGCTAAACTGCCCCCAGCATAATTTAGACATTCCTGGGGGGCTCTCTCTAAATTATGGAAGCCTCCCTGGCTTGCACTATGGGCTGCATCACTTCCAGAATCTCCACAGGTGCTGCACACAGCATTCCTTCTCCTAGGACCCCCCCACCCCACCCCATCCCTGCCTAATTCCCTATGCTGGGGTTTACAAACAGGTTCTCCTGCAGTAGCCTTACAGCTGGTTTCTGTAGTGCCTATACCAGAGGAATCCTCCTCTGGCTCCACCTGAAATTTTTAGGACTTCTTTTCAGCCCTAGAAATCTTTTATGTAGGGCACAGGGGGTAGTATGCGCATGAGGATGCCACCTAATAAAATGGGAAAAAAGAAAAGAAGAAAGGAAGGGGTGGAAGAACTATTGCAATGTACTCACAACTTGTGTAAAATTTAATTTCTTCCTACATCTTACAATTTTCTAACTGAAAATAGGGCCAATGGCAAAAGAAACAGACAGGGCCCTATTCAGCAAAGTATGTAAGCAAGTTCAAACAATGGAACTTCTCATATGCCTAATGCTAGACATATACTTTAATACCTTGCTGAATTGAGGCCACCATGAATAAAAATCAGCCATTTGATTACACACAAAAACCAAACACATTTTAAAAAAAATCAAGAAAAATAATTCTGTTGTGCTAAAGACGTACTTCCAAAGAATTAATCACCCAATCTGGCATCTCATAGACACAAGCTCTATTGCTTATTGAGGGAGAAAAAAAAATCTGATGCCAAGTCAGATCTGTATAAATAATGATAAGATGAAAAGCTTTGCTTTTTTTAGGGGAGGGAAAACATTTCTGATGTATAGAAATGGATTTGAAGGAAACTTGAACAATGTGAAAGTTTATACAGAAAAACAGCCTGCTATGAACTCACCCAGAAAAGAACAGTTATTTACCTTATAAAAACTGTGGTTCCTCAAGATATTTGTCCAGGTGGATTCTACTCTAGGTGCGCATGCACCTCATCAACATGAGATCAGAATCTTTTGACCAATAGCGTCCATGCCCTGAACAGCCCTGTACCTGCCCCATAGCTGAGGGCATACAGGGCAGTGACCCAACTGCTTTCCAGTTCCTTCACTAACTCAGGATCTGAGCAGAGACTCTGAAGGAGCATGGATGGAGAGTAGGTGAGGGATCCACATAGACAAAGCATCTTGGAGAACCAGTTACTGTAAGCCAAGGTAACTAGCTGTTCTCTCCTTCAAGTCTTTGTCTGTCTAAATAAGAAAGAAGAGTTCTGGAAACATCCAAAGTACGGGGATGGTTTTTTTCCACATCTGAGTGTAGTTTGTTGTGCTCACCCAGCTAACTTCCAAATAATCAGATGTAAAGACATGGGGTATGGGTGGAGAATTTGTCCCTGATTTTTGGAGAGTAAATCTGACAGATTGGAGAGTTAGACTGACAACTGTGTGGATAGGTGCAGTGGCCTGTGAGCTAATAAAGGGCTATAGGTATTGCTGTGTCTGCATCCTGCCTGATCCTCCTTACAATCTTGGGCATTGGGGGAGAAGAGGAAAGAAAACCTTGCATGAGGAAAGCATGTTGGTACCCTGGGATGGTACCTGGCCTGGAGCAGAAGAGACAGCATTTTTTTTCACTGTTGGCAAACAAGTCTATCACAGGGAAGCCCCATCTGTAGAATATAAGCTTGACAACTGAGTCCTTCAGCAACTACTCCTGACTGGCGGAGTACAATCTGCTGAGGTGATCTGCCAGCTTATTGTTTCCTGTCTCATTGCCAACTTGAAATCTAGACATTGCTTTCTCTCCTACCCAGCTCTAGAAACTATAAGGGCTTGAGTTCCTGTAATTCGTTCTCAGTTCTAGAGAGTGAACCAGTTTGAGGACTGTGCATGGGCTGCAGGACGCTTTCTGTGGGATTTCCCTCTGGAAAACCAATCATCCGGATATTGGTAGATGCATAAGCCTTACCATCTCAGATGGTCCGTTACTACTACTAGAACTGTAAGTAGGCCAAATGTAGTAGTACCCTATACTGATAGCTTTTGTTTCTCTGGAGTAGTGAGTTCTATGAGAAGAATCAGCATATGGAGTTATGGTCCAGAACATGGGTCTCACACAAACAGAAAATATATTGACTGCACCTATCAACTAAGGAATAAGTCTGTCACACAACAGGCATGGGTTGAAGCTGGAGGATTTGGGCTGAGCTATTAGGCAGGAAGGTGCCTGAGCACAGAGTAGTAGTCAGAAGAAGAAAAAAAAATTAATAAATTGGAAGAAAAACAAAGAAGAGACTGCCAACTGGGCAGAAACAGTTCCTAAACTAAACTAAATGTGTCAATTAATCAGAGGTGTAGTCGTGTTAGTCTGGATCTGCAAAAGCAACAAAGAGTCTTGTAGCACCTTATAGGCTAACAGATCTTAGGGATCATAAGCTTTCCTTGGCTAAGACCCACTTAATCAGAACAATTAATGATATTTACAAACTGATTTTGATGAAAGGGTATGATGGAGTAGCATGTGGGCACTGCTGAGTTCTGTCTCGCTGCCACAGGAGGGAAGAGAGCACTGAAAGGTGGTTGGGCCACTCTGCCTTATAGGCTTTCTGGTAGAGAGCCACAAGCTCAAGCAGGCAACAGGCATCAGTCCCAGCAGATTGCCTTTTTCCTGCTATTCCAAGAACCTGGGGAAATGAACCACTAGTACTTGGCTTCTCATGAAAATAAGATAACTAGTTCCTTTCCCATTCCCACCTTTGTGCTTCTGAAAAGTGCTTTTCCGGGCAAACATTTTGTGAACCTCCAGTTTTGAATACGATCACTTGTTGTGCCTGTGTGTGTACTGTAGTCCTATTAAGAGAGCTGGGCATAGGGTGTCTTATTTTCTCAAGGAGGGACATACATAGGCCCCTAAAGCATTCATGGGAATCTTGCAGAGACATCAAGAGGTTGGAGCATAATAACCAATTCTGCAAACACCATCATGCATAATTGCTGCTGGCTAGACTGTGACAAGCAGTTGTGCAGGGGAGTAGGAAGGGGGAAGTCTCCTCTGTGTGGTAATGCAGGATTGTCACAATTGCAGCCCACAGCATTCAAGGGAGCACAAGAGCTGCAGGCCAGATGCAGCCTTCGGAGGAGCAATTGGGTGTGGAGTAGGTAAAGCCAGAGAGAGAGTTGGCTGGCCAGGCCAGGAGGGCGAGTGTGTACACTAAATCCCTAAATCAGGGGTCTCAAACTCAAATGACCACGAGGGCCGCATGAGGACTAGTGGACTGGCCCGAGGGCCACACCACTGACACACACACATACCCTCGCTGCCCTGGCTCTGCCCCCCACTCCACCCCTTCCATGAAGACTAGTGCACTGGCCCAAGGGCCGCACCACTGACACACATCCCGCCCTTGCTGCCCCAGCTCTGCCCCCACTCCACCCCTTCCATGAGGACTAGTGCACTGGCCCGAGGGCCACACCACTGACACACACCCTGCCCTCGCTGCCCCGGCTCCGCACCCACTCCACCCCTTCCAAGAGGTCCCACCCCTGCCTCACCTCCTCCTCTGAGCACGCAGCTCCCCATTCCCTCCTGGAAAGCGCTAGGCACCACCAACAGCTGTTTGGCAAACAAAGCAAGAGCAATATAGGAAGTCCAGAGCTAGAAACACGCGCGGCCCAGCCAGGCAGCAGAGAAGCCTCCACTTCTGGCCCCTCCGTCCTGCAAACTGCTATGGGGGGACCGGGGAGGAGGGGGAGCAACAGGAAGCATGGTGGGCCGCAGGGAAGGGCTTTGCGGGCCGCATGTGGCCCCCGGGCCTCATGTTTGAGACCCCTGCCCTAAATGGATGTAGTAAATTACTCCCCATCCCGCCAATGCAATTAAGCCTCCCTGGGGCACAACGTGAAAATAAATGAAAATACCACAGAGAGCTCCTCCCTAACACTATATTTCCAGGGTTCACATTTATCAATTAGTTTTTCTTCTGGGTTTTCCATTTTGTTAGCTAGCTGCATTTTAATCTGTTTCTCTCGGTTATGAATGTATTGGAAAGTTTTGCACAAGGTGCAGGATTTAGCTCTCTCTCCTTGGAGGTTTGTTTTGTTAAGTGTGGGGGATCCCAAACAGGCGAAGTCATTGGGATGTGCCATGCCAAGCACTAGTCTCATACTGCGTTAGCCACCAGTTCAGGATTCAATTCTATAATGAATGCTGTGCTTTCTTTCATAAATCTTGTTAGAAGCGACTCCCCAAGGGAGTATTTCCTTCAGAACAGAGATCCTGTGCCCCTCTGCTTGTAAAATCTGAATCATTCCCTACACAAAAGCTCTTACAGAATCACTGTAAGCAGCTGCTGACATATACACTAACACGCACATGGCGATTTCAAAAGGAAGGACACAGATGGAGACAAAGTACAGAATATGTTGATTTGGTAAAAACAAATAGAAAATGCAAACATTGATAAGAATACACAAAGACAGAGAGAGGTGTTTTGGCAGAAACATCCTCCAATAGCATTTGTGGCTTTCAGACAATAAAACCACTTGGCTCAGAGCTCACAGTTCCTATTATGCAAAATTGCACACACAAGCATCATAGATCAACAATGGCTCTGATGTCTGACTGCACAGAGTTCATAGCACAAATGAAGCAAAATTTGACTGTTTGGCAGGGATGCAACTGGGTACAATACCACCTGTTCAGCAGTAATTCTTAAGGCAATTTTATGCTATTCATGGACCATTCATTTGAATCACTTTTCAATAGCATTCACTCCTATTTCTGCCCTTAGTTGCATTCTTTTAACCCCTTACTGGCAGGAAGGGAAAGGATTACGAGAAGAGGTGATGGTTGTGATTCATACATTCTAGTGCATGAGAACGTAAATCCTTCAAGAGCTCTGGCCCATTCCAACCTCTGCAGATCGCCTCAGTTGCACAGCACAAAGGCCAGTCCCTGCTCTAAGAGAGAAGTGGCCTATCTTTTCAGCAGCTGTGACCAGCTAGATTAGGTATTCCATAACTGCCCTATTCCCAAGAGTAGAGTCTGTGACTCTGCCTCAGCTCTATGGCCCATACACCTAGAAAATGGCTGTCTTTGCTAATCTACAGCACACAGCTAGACTACCATCCTTATCAGACTCCTTTCTCCCATGGCGGACTCCTGTGTCAGGTGCAATATAGGAGTTGATCCAGTGCACTTTCCTCTTTTATCTACCTGCTAAAGTAGACTGAACACAGGAGGGGAGCTCTCACTGTTCTGGCAATGGAAAACATGGAGATATGAGGTTATCCAAACCATGGCGTTTGGCGTGCAGCAGGTTTAAAACAAATAAAAGGAAGTTCTTCTTCACACAGCGCACAGTCAACCTGTGGAACTCCTTACCTGAGGAGGCTGTGAAGGCTAGGACTATAACAGGGTTTAAAAGAGAGCTGGATAAATTCATGGAGGCTAAGTCCATAAATGGCTATTAGCCGGGATGGGTAATGAATGGTGTCCCTAGCCTCTGTCTGTCAGAGGGGGGTGATGGATGGCAGGAGAGAGATCGCTCGATCATACCTGTTAGGTTCACTCACTCCGGGGCACCTGGCACTGGCCACTGTCGGTAGACAGGATGCTGGGCTAGATGGACCTTTGGTCTGACCCAGTATGGCCGTTCTTATGTTCTTATGGAGAAGTGGGAGTGTTCGCCCTTCCTTTTAGCAGAGGAGTGAGTTGTTTTCCCTCCTTTCCACCCTCACCCCACTTCTCTTTACTTTAACCTCTGCTTTTAACTCCAGATCAGTTTTTCAGAGACGGCCAATGGTGCTTTATTTAAAAATGTGCAAGTCTTAACTAGAGGAAGAGATCACAGGGAAAAGACCCTACACTGGAAATGGATGTATGACCAACAAGTATTAGCTTGTATAGACATACCATGACAAAGATGTAGAATAAGTCTGCACAGATCCTACCAAATCCACAATACATGGCCCAAAACACAGTAGGAAAAGTGCTGTAAGCTGAAGTATATTTTATGGTAGAATACTTTACAAATAAAAATCTATATATTTCATACACTTGAAAGTTGGTTCCACAGTATCTGCCCCACTGCTTCTCAAATTATATGGAATTTTTGCTTGTCCATCCTGTGATTCAGAGAGAACAAGGGCTGCTCGGATAAAGAACAGGAGAACACACTGCAGCTTCTCAAACCTGGGAGGTCTGTCAGCCTTAGACAAACACATGAGGAGGAGAGAAGAGGAGAGGGTAGAAAAACATGGACACCATTTGAACAAACAACTTCATGCTTTTGTATAAACTAGCCTGTCATAAATCACAGTGACAACAAGAGCACTGGCAGGATCAGCAGTGTTGGCAAGACCATACCGTACTACTTGATGTTCCACCTGGATATGTGCCTTTAAATCAAACTAGCTCGTTTATTCCTTTACGAAAATGTCTGGAGGATTTTAGAGAGATATTAAACAGACAGTTTTCTGTGAGAATTGAACAAAATCCTTGTGGTGGGTCGCAGTTTGGACAGGAGGAAAATGATCTACAGTTTGTTTAATAAAGTTTGAGATGATTTTAATTGTAACTTTTTACAAATGAAGAAGTTGAAACTATAGAATGAATCAGCTTTTTTCAGGCTTGCATAAAAACAGTGTAATGGGTAGTTCATATTCATCCTCCACTATAAGGGGTCTCTCGCCAGCAACTTCTCAGTACAGAACTTTGACTACAACTCCCTTAACTCCTTTCATAACCCCATCCCTACCAGGACGGCTGTTTGGCCTCCTCAGATTTAGCCCATAAAGGATGCAGCAGACAACTTCTTCCTCCTAAGGAATGAGTCTCAAATGTGCAGGGACAGAGGCTTCCCTTGGGGTAAACTGGCCATAAAGCAAGATTTTGGCAACTCTCAAAACCTCTTCAAATATTATTGTTTATCCACAGTGGGAGACCCTCTAAGCTGCCATCTGTTATGTTCATTGGAGAACACCCTACTGCTTGTGACAGCAAGCTGTCTGTAGTAAGAATTAATAAGCCTTTGAAGGAGAAGGGCCCTTTGTTTTAACCTCTGTTTTACTCTCAAACACAGGGTGGGCTTGCATTTCAATTTGCTTTTCTGTTACATTCCTTAATTTGTGTCTTTTTTAATTAAAATTACTATTGCCCTTTTTGGCAACAGATCCATAGGAACAAGCGCAGCACATTCATGGTAATACAAATCTATTGAAAGGTAATAAGACAGGTACAGCATTAGGAATTTTATAGATCTTCTATTAACTATCTATCTGTCCACTGCCATATGCAGTCTCATCAGAATACATAGTGAAAGGCTGGTTTTCCAGGTGCAGCCCATTACAGCCAGTGGAAAAGGTATGTGGGAAGCTCAAAGGGGAATGTTTCTTAATACAGGCACATTTAATAGTGCAATATGCTAACGGTTTAGAAAATGCATTTAGAGAAAGACCACACTGCTTACACAGTTTTAAAAGCAGCTTTTTTGTATTTCCTGTCCCAGGGAGGGCCCAGTCTTGCTCCCACGGGAATTTAAAGTGTGTAAGCAGACCCTATCCAAATTCAAAATCTAACCTTGAGGCAGATCAAGTCCATGTTGTCTCACACATTTAGTTTGTCTCAACCCTTTCCTTGCCTCTTAACTCAGGAGATTTTTGAGCACACGCCATGATCTAATGTCTGATGTTGAAAGCTGAGAGTGCCCAACCATAGTACATCACCATTCTGGGCTAGACTGAGCTTTCAGGCTGAGCTCTGAGTAATGGACATTGGATGGCTGCACCACACTGGTTGCAGCTCAGGAAAGAATTGTGCCTCAGAGTAGCAATTCCTCCTCTGTTCCCGCACTGTTTGCAGCATGGTAGAGACAAAGTAATTTACTGATGTCCCTGGAAAGGCCCAGCTTACTTCCCCCTCACACCCAGCCAGCTATTCTGGCCAGCAAGTAGGGAGCAGAGCTAAGCCTCTGCCATCGCCGGCCCTGTTGCTTATAATGCAGTCTGTTTTTCACCAAACTCAGACTCAAATAGGAAGGTTAGCGGGAGGGGAGGGACTTACTCTTCCTTATTCTGCTTGCTGCTCAGAAATAAAAGGAAAACTTACCCCTAGTAACACACATGATCCAAAATTATACACTCCTGCAGTATGCTCTCTCAGTCTCTTTGATTCAGCCCCTTTCTTCCTAGGAGCTGCATCTGTGTAGTGCAGCCATTGCAGAACCCAAGATGCACAGTTGATCACAATCCACACCTTGTGGAAATTTCCAAGATGTTCAAATACTCTCATTCTCACCTCTAAGAATACATTTGATGGCATTCCTACAGCTGTCCTGGAACACGTTCTGAATAAATCCTCATCCCTGGCACAGCTTAAATTGCACAAGCACAATGACAGCTCCCCCTCGATCCATTGTGGTGTTGGAGATAGCAGTGCTAGGAGGATTTTTGTGAATGGTTAGATGGTAACAACTAATATAAAGGGGAAAAATCATCCTATTTTTTCATACCAATCACTACTGTGGAGTTGGCTCTCCTTTTTCATTTTTTTCATTTATCAGAAAATAACTAAACCCAGAGCTCACCATAAAACAGACTAATTGTGACTTCAGGCTGTTCCGCTCTCTTTTAATGTATGATTTGTGACTATACATTTAGAAAAAAAATATGATGAAATGCAAAAGAACTTGAACAAATTCTGCCTGCTCTGAGTTTTATGAGGTTTGAGTGAGTGTACAATGGAACTGTCAATAGTTTCCTAGGGAATCCCCACAGATGCTTTGAATTAACATTCAAACCAACATTACAAATAAATCAAAACATCTTTCTATGAAGCAGGGCAGGAAGACCTGTTTCCATGTGGAATCTCACACTGCAGATATGTTTCTTCAGTTCTGACAGGCTATTAATTTGCAGTTGAAACCTAAGGAGTGTCCTTGACTGAAAGGGCATGGTCATTAATATATTTGCCTGAAAACTGATCTCTTAAGGAAGCGGAAAACCCCCCACATATATCTGAAATGTGCACTGCCATGACCATGGCATAAAGGAATGTGTTCATCAGTACAAGCTAGGATAATAAGGCTATGGACAGACAGGCAAACATCTAACTAGATGTAACACACTGCACCAAGTCATATCACGTCCCTCATTGAAAGCGACAAAGAGGAGTTGGATTTGCTCCCTTGGAGACATTTAGAACGTATAGATCATTAACACTCTATTTGCATATTTAACAAACATCCACTGATGAAACAATAATTGGATACACTGCCAGCATATTATATCACATCCAAAGGCAGATACCCCCAAGCAAAACCAAAATTCTCTCTCTCCTTAACAGGTTATTTTTGTGTAACCAAAACAATTAGCTCCTTAATGTGAATGACAGCTGGTGCAATGAAATTTTACGTTTGTTTATAAGGTATATAGGAGTATATAGGACCTACACGATGTAGATAATTTTAATTTAATGCTTTAGTGCCCTTTAAAAAAAATAATAGCAGCACCTAGTTCGCATCAGTAGTACATTTGCTAACATAAAAGTTTGATACACCAAGTTTTATGGGCCCCAGTTTTTATACATTATTCCCTGAATATGCTGAACTGAAGGCTTTTTGAAGGCTTACTGCAGTTGTCCTTTTGATTAACCAACTTTCTGACAGTAATATTTTCACTATTGCTTCTGCTCAGTCTAATTTAAAACCAGTATACAATTGACTTAGCTGGAGACAGGCATCTTAAAAAATGTACAGCAAGTCTACTGCAGATAAGAGAGCGAGCATGAGACTGACTTGTCTTTCTTTAGTAGTGTGAGCACAAACAAGGTCCTGACTTGCATATATACTCAAATCACACTCACATCCCTACTGGGATGTCATGCACATGGGATTTTAACCTACTTGCGGTAATTTGGGAAGGGCCCACTCATTCAACACAAAGGATATTTTAAAATCAAATGCCATTGAGGGAAGGATGCTAGAGTTTAGCATGGTCAGTCTCAAAAGTGTCCTTTATGTCTGGTAGCTTTTCACCTTAATTAAAGCTAGATAATTATTAAAATATACAGGAAATAATACAGAAAAAGGGAATCATGAAGAAACTATAAGTTGTAGAAAGACAAAAGGACAGCAAAAATCCATATAGTAGGTATAATTAAGAACTCCTGGATATATTTTTGCCAAAGCTATTACTAAATAGTGGGTAAGAACATTGTGGGACTGTATTAGGAGGCTTTGCTGCACCATTGCAATGGCACATTGGTGCTTGCTGTCTACAGTGGCACTACATCACCTACAGAGGCACGCAGTGCTTAGCTTTGCTCAGAGCAAATGCAGTCACAGTGCTAAGTGAACCTCTGTGCATCATTGCAAACACTTGTGTACAGACATGGCATTTTATAGATGTGCTAGAGGGTTGTAATGGTGCTTTTAACACTATAATTCCCCGTTCTTTGTTGTTCCGCTTTAACTACTAGACTATTCTTCCTTTTAAACCTATCCAACTTTCTCTTTAATATAGAAACCACTTTCATTTCAGAGAGCATTAGCTAAATGTCAGTGTTCTGGTTGCTTTGGATTTGCCAGTTGTGCAGAAATTAGACACTGAAGTATACTTTGTTATGCTAAAGCAGGGGTCTCAAACTCAAATGACCATGAGGGCCGCATGAGGACTAGTGCACTGGCCCGAGGGCCGCACCACTGACACACACCCTGCCCTCGCTGCCCCGGCTCTGCCCCCACTCCACCCTTCCAAGAGGTCCCACCCCTGCCCCACCTCCTCCTCTGAGCACGCAGCTCCCCATTCCCTCCTGGAAAGCGCTAGGCACCACCAACAGCTGTTTGGCAAACAAAGCAAGAGCAATATAGGAAGTCCAGAGCTAGAAACACGCGCGGCCCAGCCAGGCAGCAGAGAAGCCTCCACTTCTGGCCCCTCCGTCCTGCAAACTGCTATGGGGGGACCAGGGGGGAGGGGGGGCGCCAAGAAGCTTGGCGGGCCGCAGGGAAGGGCTTTGCGGGCCGCATGTGGCCCCCGGGCCGCATGTTTGAGACCCCTGTGCTAAAGGTTTGGTAAACAGAGTGTACCTTCATTTTATACACAACACACACCAAAATCATGACAAGTGCTGCCTGAGAAATGGAGCCCGATGTATGGAGTCTCAGGAAGTAGACAGTGCCACAATACAGTTGATGTTGGATCACAATAAAGCAGATGTTTCCTGTCACTGCTGCACTTTCCCCAAAGTACATATTAGTATACTGTATTCAAACAATCACTTCAACCAAACATGTGTCAAGGGCCTCTATTTAAACATCTTAACTGAATTCTCTTGTAATCCAGTGTTTCATTTGTTAGTACCATATTCCTAAGAAACATTAAATCCTCTGGATTACTGCTTCCTTCTGTTTAAGTTTAATAATGCACAGTGAAAAACTATTAAACAACACAGCCTCACATACAGAAGAGAACACATTGACATGGCTGCATCTAACTTTGAAACATTCCAAAGGATTTAGACATACCATATTGGGTCTTCATAAAATGAAAGAAATGGTTCAAGGGTAAGTATTTATGCTAAACTGTGGCTGGTCTTCATGTGGCTGCACCATAAGGACAGCCGTGATTACAGAAAGGAACTATGGACTCCCTACCACCATCCATTAGCACTGCCTCCATAAAAGCGGTCAAGAATCACAGTCCCCATGTTCTAGACGTGCAGGGGTACTATTGAGTTGATCCTCTCCCTGTATGAGGAGACATCACCATGGCTCCACCCCTCACATAAACAGAGCAGTAGAGATGGTTGGCCTATTGAAGGCATACACACACCCTCAGTGCAACTGGGTAGCTCTGCAAGGCCTCCTGGTGCTTTTCCTTAGCCAATGTAACAAGCATTTTGTTACTTCATTATTCAGCTGCATTCTATACATAATCACGCTAGCTGATACCAGGAAGAGGAGATACTATTTATTACTATAGATAAGCAAACCATTTATGATTAAAAAAAAAAAGAATTAGTCCAAATTGTCTTTCATCCCCTCAACAAAATCCATACTACAAAAAAAAGTGTGGATCAGTTTAGAAAGTTCCTTTCTTAGGATTTGAGTCCACTGAAGTCATTGGGAGCATTGCCACAAACTTCAGTAGATATCGAATCATACCCTTATTCCCAAGTTCTCTTTCTTACCTTGACGTTTTCCCCACTACTGATTTTGCTGCTCTCACCAGACCCAGCTACAAACCCTGGCTGACATCTTTTTGACTCCACATTCTCTCGACATGTATATTGAGACTGTGATCAAACCTTGCAACTTCTTTCCGCATAACATTTCCAAGATCCAGACCTTTCTCTCTTCCCATCCCATAAAAACTGGTGGAGAGAGACTATCATTTTAAGAGGTGATGCAGTTCTGTCTTTTGCTTATGATGGTAGGATAACGAATATATAATTACAGTCACAGTGCAGAACATTAGGGAATACATTTGTTATGCTCCAGTTTTATTCATTGTTTTGATTATAGGGATAGGAGATGACAATGTTGGGTTATCAGTCTAGCAACATTTTCATGTAATAGAATATTTTAAAAATATTAAAAAGTGTGCTCAATCCTGTCTCTCTATTCCATCAAGTTTCAACCCAGAGACATTTTTCTCAGAAATTTCTAAATGCCTGAATAAAGGAAACATGGAGACCACCTTAACTATAGTGGTCCTTCCAGGCACTGCGGTAATAAAATAATGAAATATACCACTCAAAACCTGGCAAGCCAATTTAAATACGAAATGGCTAGTAGTATGGCTAGCATCCCTTTGC
Organism: Sternotherus odoratus; assembly: GCA_032164245.1. Classification (NCBI taxonomy): domain Eukaryota; kingdom Metazoa; phylum Chordata; order Testudines; family Kinosternidae; genus Sternotherus; species Sternotherus odoratus. The sequence continues at coordinate 27,667,686 of JAVMKO010000007.1, read as the reverse complement.
CAAACCTCAACCATCTTCTCCCAATGCAAGATGATGCTTCAACTGAAGAGTGAATTGAGGAGGGGAGAGAATTGAAAAAAATCCCAGAGTATTATAATTATAATGGTAAGCATTTCATAAACAAACTCTCCAAAGTCAAAATCTGATTAGGACTTTCAGGTTGGACTCTTGCTCTTCGTTGCCATGCAGCCATGTGTTTAACATGACAGGGAAACTTGAGTTTACTGCAGAATCACCAGTTAAAAGGATGTTATCCAGAAATGTATGCTTTTTGTTCACTCATGATTCCACGATAAATGAAATTATCTGACAAAAATTTTCACACTATAGTTACACTGGTTGGAAAACACTAGCCTTTAAAAAGGCTTTTGCTGCTCTTCAGGAAGGCCCTAATAAGTGTAAAACCTTCTGACTTAAATGTTTTGTAAGTGGTCTAAATCTTTTGGATTTAGGCTGGAATAAATCTCTTTGCAACCTTATTTGGCACTGTACTGGACATTTCACTCAGCTAATTCCAAGGGGAAATTGAAAAAAATCTTAACCTGTAACTCAATCTCTATTATTATTAAATCCCAGCTTCACATGTTTGAACTTAATGTTACTAACTTGTTCAAGAACAGGTAGATCTGTTTGTTAGCCTATAACAATCCTTCTCCTCTCCAAAGTGCTGTTTCTGTCCTTTTAATGAATACAACAGATGCAGTCAAGAAAGATTAGCAACCACTGTTAATGTGTTACAAATGTGTCCATTTTCCTAGCCACTTCTGAGCATGCTTTATTTCAAAATTATTTCTGAGCTTCCAATGCTAAAGCTTAAAAGTACAACACACACACAAAATAAAAAGACTGTTGATTGACATAAGAGAGTAGAAATTCTTTGATTTCTTGTTTTTGAAAGTGTTCTTCCCTGTTGCTAACAATGTCCTATTGCAATTCTCCCTCTGACAACAAACTTGTTAACCTCAGGACATTTTCAGGCACTGGCTGTTGTCCATACTCAGAAAGCATATGGCTCTGAGTTAGTCTTGAGCATCCTTTCCTCTCAGTTATGTCTTATGTCCCCAATCAATCATACTAATGACTGAAACTGCAAAACCATAAGGTATTACACACATATTAAAGGATCAGATTCAAAACCCATTTACACCAAATTAAATCTGGAATAAATCCACTGGTGTCAATGGAGTCACATGAATTTACAATGGTTTACAACTTAGTGGCCATGAGAATGCCTGTTCTCACTTTCAGGTGACATTGTAAACAAGCAGGCAGCATTATTGCCTGAAAATGTAAACAAACTTGTTTATCTGACCAATTGGCTGAACAAGAAGCAGGACTGAGTGGACTTGCAGGCTCTAAAATGTTACATAGTTTTATTTATGAATACAGTTATTTTTTGTACCTAATTCTACATTTGTAAGTTCAGCTTTCATGATAAAGAGATTGCACTACAGTACTTGGAGTTGAATTGAAAAATGATGCTACTTTTGATTTTTTACATTGCAAATACTTGTAATAAAAATATATAAAGTGAGCACTGTGCACTTTGTATTGTGTTGTAATTGAAATTAATATATTTGAAAATGTAGAAAATATCCAAAAATATTTAAATAAATGGTATTCTATTATTGTTTAATCGCTTGGCAGCCCTAATTACAACTAGCGCAGGGTGAATAATTTATAACAATTTCTTCAACAAAGTTTGCTATTGCTTCTGTTAAAATCAGTGTCCAAAAATTATTCATGATTTATTACAGCAAATAATATTAGTTTCCAGATTGTTCCAGTTTAAAAATTTGCTTTTTATTAGTATTCACACCAAATTTATTTTCTACATTATGTAAAAGTGAACATAAAAGGGGTACAAAGATTACTTTAAAAAACTTGAATGAATATTCACCGAAAATGTATTATGCTGTCACATTTTTAGCACAGCAGATTCTCTATGGTGGGCCTCTGATCTCAAACAATATAGATGAAAAGTGTATGTTAATTACAAAATGCAAGATTCGCTCCATGGACGCTGAATTCTGATCTTGCTGGATCAAGGAAGTTTCAGGAGAGATGTGGAAGCCTATTTTAACCAAGACATATGAGGCCATCTTGGAGCTTTACTATTAAGCCATAACCATTCATATTTCTTACATTAACTAGCAGCATATGACACAGGTGTCCTCTTCACACAGGAGTCATCTTCTAAGGACAGGCATGAGATCATTTCCTCATCTTCTGCCAGCACTAATGTTCATGGTATATACTTTAATTACCCCAGGTTTCCTCTCCAGTGCATGAGCTCACAAACAGTTTTATGAGTGAATACACAACATGATTCTATCAGAGTTGTTCCCCCGAGCACAGCAGGCCAGCCCACCAGAAAGGCATAAAAAGGACCAACAAAAGATATATTTGTTCATTCTGCAGTCTATCTTCCACAACAGACAAAAAGTTACATCTTTTAAAATATTAATTTGCCATTCTTAAGAATTTCTCTTCTATTTACATACGGAGATAATAAAGATTAATATTAAACACCATATTTTTTTGCTACTCCTATGTAGAACTGCACTTTGATTTTTAGGTTCTCTCTTGTGACTGTACAGGGAATGCACTTTGCCTTCTAAAGGGCAACAGCTTTCCCAGTTCTATGATCATGCATAGACTACACAATAGGTGAGTTTCTATAGTTCTTCTTTCAAGTTAGCCATTTAATCCACAATGGAAGTAAACATGATGTAAACATATAGGGCTTGAGTCTCTACTTTCTTCCACCCATTTTACATTGGTATAATTCCACTGACGTCAACAGAATTGTTCCTAACTTACACAGTTATAAATTAAATCAGAATCTGGCCGACAGTTAAATCTACATTGAAAAAACACTTCCTTAAGCAACCCTGCTCCTAAAAACCACTTCAAACTATGCACAAAGATTAGAGATACAAGTTTTCTAAAACATTATAAAGATTGCCTCTTCTATAAAACCAATTTTTGCTGTAACTTGGGTGGTCATTTAAGGCAAGTTTCACTGTAAAACTTGGAATCAGTGATGGCTTGGCCATTCCTTCAGGGAACTCTTCTTTGGAAAAGGCATTTGTGATATTGCTTGAAGTGTTTCAATACATGTACTTAGCACACACATGGAAAAAGTGATTTGCAGTAGATAAAAGGTACTGACCATTTATTATTAAACCTCAGTTCAATTTTAAAAGTCTAGCTTGGAGTTCTAAAGAAATGGTTTCAACATATGCCCTCACTAAAGTTGCCCTTTAAAACACACACACACATTAGTCAGGACTTGGGAATCAAAGGAATTGAACCACAAGATCTCAGAGCTCTAGCAAGTCAGTAAGAGAAATCAAGCAATTCAGGCAGTCTTAAGACACAGTGGAAAGTGGAGAACTAGAGGACTCCAGCTTCTAGCACTAGTATACTTTTGATCTTCAAGGAGAACAAACAAAAACAACCCTGAAGCAAAAGCCAACAAACAATAAAGAAACAAAAATCACATGCACCATGTATGCAGTAATTAGACCTAATGTTAATAAACATTTGTAGGAAAGGCTGGGAAAATATGTACATCCTTAACTAACTTCCATCATTATTAACCACTCTGTTTTATTTTATAAATAAGCCGTAGCCCCATAAAAATAACACTGGTAATGTTGAAACAAATTAAGCAATAACTCACTTGAGACCATCTGGAAACCAACACATCAAGTAAACATGGTCAAAATCTATGCCAACTGTTGAAAGAGTTACTGAGGTGGACTTCAGTACATTCAAAGCCTCTAATACATTTAGCTACTAAGGCGGGGGGGGGGGGGGGAGCGGCAGCAAATGTGTTTTAAATGTCCTAGATATCCTGAACTGTAGGTCCAACATGACTCTTCTCTACTGTATTTCCTTTACTGGAGCCACATTATATCATGAAAAAGATAGATTCCATTTTAGCAATGGGAATTTTCAGAGACATATATGGATTGTGTGTTTGGGGTGATGGGGGGGGGGAAGAACCTGAGAATAATTTCCTGAAAACCTTAACATTTAAGTACAGTAGGGAAAACTTCTCTGAAAAATCCATCAACTACCAAGGGCATGTGAATTGTCAACTTTAAAAGCCGTTGTCAGTTTCAGAAGTCCCATAGGACCCACAGTAGGGACCACAGTGTATTACTATCCTTGGTTTTTGGATGAGCATTAAGTGTTTCATGCTATTAATATTCATTTTTAAAACAACTGTTTCCTGACTAGACACCATTTGGTATAGACAACCGCTTATTTGTTTATCAGTCCTAGGATAATATATGTTTGGACACCACCTGTTCAGATTTCAGCTGGTCGGAATAATAAATGCTATATCTCAACTGATTATACATAACCTTTTAAAATGTTCACTTAGGGCTGCATCAGGCCTTCATCTCTCTCTCTCTAACTTTTATAAATATTATAAGCAGGGCTGTTAGGTTTAGCCTTAAACCAGTATTTATTAGGAAATGGACTAAAGTCATTAGTGTCAGGAATTACTGGTAAATGCTTGTTGATCCAGAAAGAGGTCAAATGGTTGTTTCCTGTTTCCTGTCTGTTTTGCCTCAGGTTTTGTGCTGTTTCCATTCTAATGAAGGACAGGCAAACTAGACTATTATTTTATCCAATGTAACAGATCGCCTTCTCGCCTCCCGTCACAAACAGGCAAGAGACTCTCTTCTGTGGCTCCCAACAGTGCTCTTTATTCACAGTGCAGCTTATGCAACCCCACCACCTACTATATGCAGCTCTATACACAGCTCTACAGTTTAGCTCCTTCACAGCTCTACAGTTCAGCTCCTCTACACACCACCATACCACCACCCTGGACTTCCTGCCTGGCAGGCTTTTATCCCCCCTGGGGAGGCTGCCAGGTGCAACCCATAAGGCTGATTACTCTGCAGCCCAGGTGGCTGATTAGGCTCCTCTGCAAGGGAGGTTTGCAGGCTTCTGCTCCCTCTTAAAGAGCCCACAGGGCTGGCTCAGGCACTCCTGGCCAGCACCCTGCCACACACCTCCCCCCTTAGCCTAGCCCCATCAGGCTGGCTAGGACCCTTCAATATTTTCCAATTAGGTTTAACAGGGCCCTTGAACCTTTGTTCCTTATTTCCTTTACCATAGCGGCATGGGCCCTAAGCTTCTGGGTGTCATGCCCGGCCATGGCGGAGAGCCCTGCTGCCTTTTTAGGGCTAGGGCCAGCCTCCTCTGCCTCGGCTTCCAGTGCGGCCGCGGCAGAGAGTCCCACTTCCAGCCTCGCGCAATAAAGGCAGGGTACCGGCCATCCCTGTGCCCTTCGGCGCTCACACCACTCGCATGGTGGCAGCAGCTCCAATCCCTGCCCAGATTGTGCCTCGAAACTAGGGGCAACTTCCCCTGACTCAATTTCCCCCTGGCTCTCACACGAGCTCGGGGCTTCTTCCGTGGAGCTCACCTCCTGCCCTGGTCTCAGTCGTTCCTGGCTACCTAGGTCTTCCTTAGGATCATTGGGTTGAAACCCGCCCCTTTTCTCGGCCGAACCCCCCGTACGGGTTCCCACGCTCGGCCTTGGGGCAGCCCGGGGCCTCGTACCTCCCACTGGGCCCCAGTCCCACCCAATGATCACGGGGCAAGGTAACCCCTCTGGCACCCCCACCTGCTTCCAGCGGAATCGGATGCTGATTTCCAGGGGGACCCGGGCCACCCGACAGGACTTCCTGTCCCCATGGACACACCGCAGGTCCATGGTAGCCCCTGGAATTAGCCACTCAGGGTGAACCAATGCTCTCTGAACGAGCGTGTAGGGGGAGGCAGAATCCACCACCCCTTGATGGGATTTCCTTCCCACCTGCACCCACAGGGTGGGTATTCCCTTCCGCGGCTTCTGCCCCCAAACCTCAGTCCACCCACACCAGACAGTGTAGCCACACTCCATGGCTGGGCAGTCCCACTTAATGTGTCCTGGCTTCCCGCACTGCCAGCAGGTAAGCCGGGCAGTTCTCTCGGGCGCCCCTCTGGGCTCCCCGTTAGTCCCTTTGCCTTTGGCCGGGGGGGGAGTCCATGGGCCAATGCCCCAAATCCCGGACCCGTCGCGGCCGGTCCTCTCCCCGAGGTCCCTCTGCCTCCACATACTCCTCGGTCAGGCGCACCGCAGACTCAGTCGTCTCTGGCTGGTGCCTCCTGACCCAGGTGCGCACGGTCTCGGGGAACTGCTCCAAGTTCAGGGAGTCCATGATTTCCTCCCCTGACCAGGCCTCCGGCCTCAGCCAGTGCGTCGCCCAGTCTCTCAGCCTCTGGGCAAACGCCCGGGGCTGCACCGCCTGCGTCCAGCGGGCCACCCGAAACTTCTGCCGGTATTTTTCCGGAGACAAGCCGACCCGGTCCAAGATGGCCGCTCTGACAACTTCCAAGTCCCGGGTCTCAACCGCCCCCAGGGCCATATAGGCTGCCTGGGCTTCGCCCACCAGGTACGGAGCAAGGCGGAGGGCCCAGGTGTCCACTCCCACCCGGCTGCGGTGGCCACCCTCTCAAAAGTCTCCAGGAAGGCATCCGGGTCATCCGCCGGGCTCATTTTACAAAGTCCCCAGCCCGGCGGCCGCATGCCCTCTCCTGCCCCTTGACTCACTGGCTGTTGCAGGAGAGTTGCCTGGGTCTTTGCTTGCTCCTGGATGAAGTCTCGCAGCATCTTCTGCATGGCCAGCACGGCCTGCTGGGTTCGCTCCTGGTGCTCGGCCTGGGCCTGCTGCATGGCCAACATGGCCTGCTGCGACTGTCTCTGCTGGTCCATGAGCCACTGTAGGGTCCCCTCCATCACTGGGCCACCAGTTGGGTTGCTGGTGTAGCGATCCCACCTCTGACACCACATGTGACAGATCGCCTTCTCACCCCCACGTCACAAACAGGCAGGAGACTCTTCTGTGGCTCCCAACAGTGCTCTTTATTCACAGTGCAGCTTATGCAACCCCACCACCTACTATACGCAGCTCTATACACAGCTCTACAGTTTAGCTCCTTCACAGCTCTACAGTTCAGCACCTCTACATACCACCACACTCCCACCCTGGGCTTTCTGCCTGGCAGGCTTTTATCCCCCCTGGGGAGGCTGCCAGGTGCAACCCATAAGGCGGATTACTCTGCAGCCCAGGTGGCTGATTAGGCTCCTCTGCAAGGGAGGTTTGCAGGCTTCTGCTCCCTCTTAAAGGGCCTGCAGGGCTGGCTCAGGCACTCCTGGCCAGCACCCTGCCACACCAAACTACTTGGAAGTTGAAGCAAAATTTTGAGATATGTGAAGGTTTATAACTTATTTTTAAAGTTTTCCTTTTTGCATACTCTTGATTTCCTTTTGGAAATGGAACCACTAAAACCACATAAAGTTGCTGGGTTTCACTGTATTTCCAGTCCAACCAGAAGCACGAGGAATCAGGAATATCCGGAGATAGTCTGTTCTTGGATAATTCCCAATCCAGTTTGACAGAGGCAAGAGATTGTGTAATTCAGCTATGATTAGGCTACAAATCTGAATTTTTAGTTGTTTATTCAAACGGAAAACTTGTAATGAGCCTCAATTCACTGATACTGATCAAAAGAAGGGACGGCTGACCACAGGGAACATGCATAATGTTAAAAAAAAGAAAAGAAAAAAAAGAAGATGCCATAAAATTGCTTTTCCCAGTTAAGCAATTATTTACCAATAAGTTCATCCTAAAAACTTAAATAAAAAGTGGTCAACAATTTTTGAAGGCACAAGATTTCATAGTTTTGTAGGCTGCCATATGAGCTTGGTGAAATTTGTTATGGGTTGCGTTAAATCCTCATTCAAACTGATGCACTTCATTTAAGATAGTTATAAAAAAAGAGACAGTTAAGTGGCTGCACCTAAAACAAGATCTAACAAAGTTTGCCCAGAAAGTAGCACCTTGTGGGCATGGTTTCCACTTGGTATTGTGAGCAAGTGTGTGGGTAGGTGGGGGAGAGAGAACACATGAACAAATAGAGAGGCAGAGGCTAAAAAGCACAAAAGGCAAGCAGTAACCTATGAGCACACAGTGACCCTGGGAAAAACTAGAGAGTTTTTGGCCAAGGTGTGTTGGCTAAAGAGACTTGGGGCTATAAACTAAAATACTGCTCCTTTTGTTATTAGTTCCTCCCATGTTCAGAGAAGCAGAATTTTGCACATTCTTTGTAAATAAACAAGATGGCATCAAAGAAAATACCAGACTCCATCAATTTTTACTTCCAACTGGAAAATCCCCAGAGCTCCAAAATTTGACTAGCTGCTTGCCTTGAAAAGGGGCAACAATTTCAAAGATGGAAGAAGTCACAACTAATGTCAAGACCACGGTGATAAAAATAAAACTTTCTCCCTTACCTGTCCAGTGCTGTACTGGTAGGCATGCTTCTACCGAACCCTCGAATACCCATCTGACAGAAATACGGAATGCAAGAAAGATTGGCAGCAATAATTGCCAGTGAATCAGAAGGGTTCACAAAGAAACCATTTTGACCTAGGATCATATAGCGGTCCTGAAGAGACAAAAAAAAAGAGAAAAAGGGTCAGCAAGAAATCAGGTTGAGGAGCTCATCCCCATGATCACTCAAGCTTACATCTCCCTATTGAACCACATCTCCATCCAGCCCAATGAATGAAAATTCCAAGATGGTCCCTGGTTCCGGTCTCCTACATGGCATTTTGATAGACTTGTGGCTACACTAGTGTGATAATCTTTTTGCTGATGATATGTACTAGCCAAAGACAGGCAGTTCATTTGTATCAACTGAATACTGACAACAGTGAATGGCTTTTGTACCTCAACAGCCTCTTTGTCCTTCCCCCTGCCTTTCACCACACATACATACATCTTAAGAAGACATCCAGTTATTGCTATAATACTTTGCTGTTTATATTGTTTGTAGCAAGAACAAAAGATTTAAAAAATACAGAGCTTGTGATTCAGTGCCTAAAATTCACTTAGCTGAAGCACAAAAGGAATTTTAGAATCTCAGCCAAAATTAACTTAATTCATTTGCAAGTTACTAAGACAGTCTCCCTCATTTACATATGCATTTCTATCTGTGAAGTTATGCAAACACTAAGACAAATAGGGCTAAATATTTAGAGAGTACTCAGCCTTGCCTCCAAATTTGCAGGTGCAATCAACTGAGGACACAAATATTATTTGGACCTGATTTGTGAGTATAACTGCTATAATCTGTGCATGCAAATAACTGCATCCTCAAAATTAGGGACATTAAAAATTGGGCCTATTGTGCTTTAATGTCTAATAGATGCACTAGTAAAGATGACATCTTTGACCCAAAACCCAGATTGGCTGAAATACTTACTCCATCAGCATCAAAAGCAGCTCCAAATCCATATTCTCCTCCTTTCATAGCCTCCAGCAGGGTAGTTGCATATGTTAAGTTTGGGTCAGGAAGTTGCCCACCGAAATCCTCCAGAGGAATACAATTTATTGCAGAATTTGCAGGAGCTCCTAACTCGTCACACAGGACTCTCCTTACATAGGGTCCCATAACTGTAAAAGGAATTTGCCATACATTTTCAAGAGCATACACACTTCAAATTCCAATATCGACAACAGAATGGAAACTTAACAGACGACTTAATTAGTGCATTTGCATTACACACACATCCCTGTCATACCAACTTAACGAAAAACAAAATATTTTACTGAACATTGTGTAATTCCCTCTCCTCCCTCCAGGCTTATCAGTGAGAACTCTGTTAGCTCTGATGGTAGACATCCATTCTTTTGCTACTGAATAACTGTTAGCTGGTAATAGTCGTAGGCTCTTATCCCCTATGTGGGTCAACCACATGCAGTTATCATACATCCATGTCTTCACTAGGAAAAAAATAGTGTTAGCTAATACATAGTAATCAACTCATGGTAAAATCCTGGACAAAGCAGTTGTAGCTTTAACATGTGTTTTCAGGTCGAAGTAAATATTAAGGAAATCAACACATTGGAAGTGTTTACCTTGACCTGATAACACAATAAAGTTACAATTGCCTTGTCCACACCATTTTATCATGTTAGTTACCACATGCTAGCGAACGTGATGAAAAACCACCTTTTCCTAGCATGAATGCACTTTTATTGTACACAGTTTGACCATTTTTACCAGTAACTCAAATTTTGTGTGTCAAAAGTGACAGTCATATAATCCTCCATTCCTCAACCACAGAATTTGTATTAAAAAAAAATCTTGAGTATTATTAAATATTAATGCCAAATCCCCTACCATTAAATCCCAGAAAAAAATCTTAAATGAAAATGGAGCTGTTAAAAATACAAACTGCATTTATTAGCTAGTGATGGTGATGCAGAGCCACTTGTCAATCTGCTCCTCTCCACCATTCTCTTCTAAATAAAAACAAAATCTTTTAAGCTTAATGCTCATCAAAGGAGTCGTATTGAAAACCCTGGTATTTATTTATCCATAGAACAACATCAGTGTAAACTTTCCTGCACCTTGACCTGAAGACGGTCATTCAATCACCATATCCAGCCTTCTGCCTCTGTTGAGACGACCAAGGAGTACAATTTACACTAATTTATAATGGTATGTTCATAATGTTTATTACACCTGGTCATAAAAAAACCTTGAGACCACTAACTTGTTTTACATAAATCACCTATTATCAGATGGCGATGAATTCACTAAAATCCTACAAGTTAGTCACCTGAAGATGAAAAAGGCATTCTTTCTCTCACACAGACAGACACAGTGTCTTCCTTATTCATAGCCTTCAATTACATATCTTGTCATTTTAAACACAATATGCAATGATTTATAAACCATATTACAATTTATATGTAGCATATTTGTTCAGAAAATACAATGAACAATTACTATCAAGAGAGTACATTCCTTTAATAAGGTCTCTCTTTTTTAATATGCACTGTGACACTTTTATTCCACAAGCTGTTTTTGCTACAATGATCAATCAAATCCCACACTCCTTGCTCAGGGAAAACCCCCATCAAAACCAACAGAGCAAATTCTGAATAGGAATATACACGGTCAGTGAATGCTAGCACTACATCAGAATAATATACCCTGAAATAGTTTACAGTATTGGGTATGTTTTAACTTTTCTTGCCAACAGAGACTCGCGGTCATACCTCCATTCATGGCATCAATTCTTATCTTAAGCTGATTGGGTCCAGTCAGCAAGCTTCTAATCATGTTAAAGTCAAAGATAGTTCGAAGCAGATTGAGGTAGATATCCACTGAATCCACTATTTCAACTGGGGAAATAAATCAAAAGAAATTACTAGAGTTGATCTCATAGACAGATGGAAAAACTGAGCACTAACCTCTCTCCAAAGACACCTAAACAATTCATTGCACACTAAACAAGACCAGATCATGCAACACTTAGGAATCAAAAGCTTGACCTAAATTCCACTTAAGTCCATTGAAAGACTCCCATTGATTTCAATGGGGTTTGGATCATGCCTCATGTCCTGTGTAAATCAATGGAGCATGGACTGCTTTTAAGAATTGCAGGACCAGACTATATTAAGGGTCTGTATTACTCAATAAAATACAATACATAGAAATTATAACTTCATTTTACATTCAAAATATCTTTTGGCAACTTTTTCAGTTGGCATCAACATCTAAAAATGGATCAAACTAAACAGGACTGGTTTTAGAGCTGTGAAGATATTGATTCCTAGAGAAGAACTACATAAAGAAAAAGGCAACCCACAAACTGCAATTTGTCTTTTTAGGTCACTTCCCAAAGTCCAAATTCGGGGGAGGAATTAGGCAGGATGCTGGCCTACTTCTCCTCCACTGCTGCCTCCTCCTCAGCCTGCCAAGGGGGCACTGACCATCTGAAGGCAGCACCCTCTGCCCTGGCACCACAAACCTAATCCCAGCCCAGTGTAGAGAAGGGGCACATTTGAAATCAAGCCTGACCTCCATTCACTCTGCAGTGGCAAGCGCAGGGCAATGCAGAGGTGGGGGGTAGGGAGCTGCATCATGGGATTGCAGGGGGGGGGGGGAGACAGAGCTTGTGCTGCCACCAGTGCGTCAAATATGCCCTGTCGATACACTCCTGCCCGTTACAATAGTAACTCCCTCCCGGAGATGAGGAGGAAGCAGGGGGAGCAGGGCTGGCTGTGCAGCAGAAGGTTTTTTTTCCCTTTTATGCGCTTTCCTTTGCTCAAAACAAAAATTGAAAATAAGAAACCCATAACCTTTTTCTTTGTTTCCAAACTTTGCACAAGTGAATCTCTCAGTATTTGTACTATCTGGTATATTAAGTGCCTGGAGCATGATCTTTAGCTAACCAGCAAAAAGAGTGTAGATGCCACTATGGTGCTTCCCAGGGTTGTGAGGCACTTCCCTAACACCTCCCCTTATGGTGAAGAGGCCTTGTGGGTCTATTCCCAACATCACAAGCCTTTGGTAACGCAAGCATTGCTTCCAGGCCTCTGCAGGCCTTGGTCTCTGTACAGGTTAGCAAGAGGAACACACCAATCCTCTAGTCCTCCGAGCATCTCGCTGGAGTGCCCACCCCGATCCACTGGACCACTCACAGCATTCCCAGATCAGCTCCCAAGGGAACAAAACACCCAGCTTACCAGTTACAACTCAGATATGTATACAGCAAAAACAAGTCTATTTAATAAAGAACAGAGATTTAAGACATAGAAAGTAGAATTAACGGTAACAAAATGGTTACATATAAAATAAAACCATATCTGCTTTTGAGAGTGAAACTTAACTAGTAAGACATTCCCCTATCTCATAAAGGGTAGCTCACTCCAAGTCTCTCTCCCAGCATCAAACAGCCAGATCAGCTGTGATCCTCCATTCAGAAGACAAGGCCTGTCTGTCTCCTCAATGAAGGATGCAGTGAGTCATGGTACCTACAGTTATAGTCCAAAAATCTATACAGTAAACCCTCGATTTAACGGACCTCGATTTAACGGACTTCGGATGCAACGGACAAAATTTCTGAGCAAGTCTGATGCATCCAAAATCCATTTCTCGCGGGCTGGCTGCCGGCTCACGGCTGCCGCCCGGCTCACAGCAGCAGGCGGGCTGGCTGCCGGCTCCCGGCTGCCGCCCGGGTCACAGCTGCCGCCCGGGTCCAGGCAGCAGGTGGGCTGGCTGCCGGCCCCCGGCTGCCGCCCGGGTCACAGCTGCCGCCCAGGTCCAGGCAGCAGGTGGGCTGGCCGCCGGCTCCAGGGTCCCGCCCGAGTCCTGGGCCGTCTCCCGTCTCCCGCTGGAGTCCCGCCTGCGGGCTGCGGGCGGGCTGCCGTCTCCCGCCTGCGGGCTGCGGGCGGGCTGCCGTCTCCCGCCTGCGGGCTGCGGGCGGGCTGCCGGCTGGCTGCCGGCTGGCTGCCGTCTCCCGCCTGCGGGCGGGCTGGCTGGAGGTTCCCGGCTGCCGCCCGGGTCCCAGCAGCCGGGACCTGGGCGGGCTGGCTGACGGCTCCCGCCCTGGTCCCAGCAGCCCGGACCGGGGCAGGCTGGCTGACGGTTCCCGGCTGCCGCCCGGGTCCCAGCAGCCGGGGCCCCAGGTGGGCTGGCTGACGGCTCCCGGCTGCCGCCCGGGTCCCAGCAACGGGCGGGCTGCGGAGCTGCCGCCCCGACCCTATGGCGGGCGGGCTGCTGCTCCGACAGCTCGTTTTTGTTTTTTTTTATTAAATAACGGACTTTTTGATTTAACGGACACCCCCTCGCCCGAATTAGTCCGTTAAATGGAGGTTTTACTGTACTCCCTCCCACTGGTTTATTTCTTTCTGTAACTCTCCCTCTTGAAGATTTCACAATCCCCTCATTAGCATTTAGCTCAGACTGCATATGAGTATCCATTGCGAACCATACTGTATGCAGTTTCTATATAGCCAGACAGACAAACATCTCTCTTTCCTGAAAGAAAACTTGACTAATCACCTTTTGGTGACCAGCCCCTTTCACTATATATACACACAACTCTTTACATATTATCCCTACATACATATTTTCCAAGGATTATAATGATCAGTCTGACACTAGCTTTCAGTGGAGACTTTGTAACACTCTTTGGTGAAGTAGTATGTAGATACCCAGACTCCGGGGATCCCAGTAAGGCTTATGGGGGGGGAGGGGGAAGGGAATCAGGGTTCTGGAGAGTGTATAGTAAGGGGGCTCCCAACAAGGGATGAGCATAGGGGCTTGTGGGTGGAACAGCAAGTGCTCCTCTGTGGTTTCTAATGCTCTGTGGTTTTTAACTGTAAATCTCTGAAAAGCTAACTGGTTTGAAGAACTGTGTAGAAGTAATCAAAAACTGCTCATCAAGTTGTTTTTATTGTATATTTAACTTCCAATCTGAAAATTTGCTCCCCTTTCCCTCAAGAAATATCTGCATTGGCACCACTGGCACTGCGACCCTGTGCGCCAAGCAGCAATGTCCAGACGGCAGAGTCGGCCCCAGGGGACAAGACCTGTTGTTGCACTGTGAGTGCTAGCAGTCTCCCTCTGAAACACACCCACACAGGGGGCCTTCCCGGTGCACTAGGCCTATAGCCCACCTAAAACCTTCCCATGACCCACTGGGAAATGCTGCTGTATGTGACACACCAAGACCCATCTAGGGAAGGGGACTTATCTAACACATCAGGCTGAGCTGTACAGGTATATACAAGCCAAATGTCTAATTCCTTCATAAATTACAGAATGGTTTAACAACAGGACATCCTACCCAACATGGCCATTGGGACTACTCTCATGCTTAAAAGGTAAGCAAATGCTGAATAAATGCCTTAGATATTAACTAGTTACACTTAGACCTGATCTCCTGTGGTGCTGAACGACCTCCATGTTCGGAGTCTGAGAGTGAAGGGCATGCCACAGCTCTCAGGCATGGACCTTTTCAAAGGAGTAGTCAAACAACACTCTAGCTGGGGCTACAAGAGTGTCCCTCTGGCACTTAAGAATTGTTGAATTGGGGCAATTCTAGCAAATTGCTTTATGCATGTGTTTGACTAATAGAATGGATGCTCACACTTAAAGTTAACACTGAAGCACATGCTTTTGCTGGATTGGGGCTTTAATACACAAACTCTTAGCCTCAGTTTCCCCATCTGTAAAATAGAGAGAAGATTTACTTACCTGCTCTGCAGGGTGTTGTGAGGATTAATGTTTTTAAGGCAGTATGAAGAATAATCTAAGTACTGTTTAAATACTTACATCACTGTCATTCTGTGGCAACTCTTTTTATAAACAGAATCTATGATTTTAGCATACAGCTTGGATAAAAACACAAATTGGTACCTCGGAAAGGTTTGAATTTGTTCTCCAGATCAAATTCTTGTCTTCCCAGCCGAGATAAGTCAACTCTGAGATCAGGACAAATGGCATATTCCTCAAGGGTTTTGCTGATCTGATAGATTTTGTCTGAAACAGCATCTGGGGCAGGTCCTGGAATACAAACATTAAGAAGCTTTTTTCTGACAATGGCTCACTTTCCAAATACAAAAATAATCTGTTCTCTATTGTAATCAACTGCAAACAGCTCTAAGGTACTCGAAACAAAGAATCCCAGAAAAAATGGCTAGAGTAAAATACAGACTTTTCCCACTTAAAACAAAACAGAGTTAATCTGTTTCTGTAAGAAATCTAACACTGAAACCAGAAAACATTTTTCTGATTTTTTTTTACTAATAAAAAACAGCATACAAATAAATCATTTTCGGGGAGGAAGCCATGATCATTTGGATGTATTGCTAAAGAAATCTGCCATTGATACTCTTCCGTAAATTTCAATGTGCGGGTTGAAATAAAAATGGTATTTCATGAGTTGCTTATCCAATTTTGCAAATGCTGCAAAGATGTGTTTAAAAAGTCAAAAGTAAATTCAGGTTCATGGTAGCAGAGTGCAATGTACTTCTATCTAACCAAGTTCAATTTTGACGCATGTATGAAGCTCAAATATCTGAGAGCTTTAACTAACATTATTGCCCTTTGGCCAAAATTTAAAAAATGCATTTGGTTCACCTGTTTTATAGAAATGTTTACCTGCAGAACATCTGACTGTTTAACAAAACACATTTGTGGTAGAAGTTCAAAATTCCTTAATTTGTTAACATACAGATTGATCTGAAGTCAACATGTTCATCAAAGAATATAATTCATATCTCAATTGTATATTAACTGATTTGCTAGTTTTAAAAACTGGGTATATTTTGTGGTAAACCCAGGGCTAGAGACTGCCAAAGAAGGTTGTGGAGAGAGGGGAACTGCAGGCTAAATTAGGTCCAGCTGAGCAAGGCTGCCACAGTCAGAAGCAGGGCCAGCTGAGACCGGTTAAAGAGGCTGCCAGAGCCCTTTAAAGAGAATCGTCCCCAGAGAAGGGTGTGGGAGTTGAGGAGTGCGGTTGGAGACAGGAGGAGTTGGAAGAGCGAGTTTTGTGGAAGCAGAAGAGAGTGAGGGTCAAACCCAGAAAGGCTGCCAGCAGACAGAGCAGCCGGAAGGAGCCCCTTCCCAGGAGGGAGTTCGCCCTCCCTAGCCAGGCGAGGAGCCAAACTTAGCCAGAGAGAGCTGCTCGAGAACCTGAATCTGGGGTGCCCGGGGGGCCACCTTGCCACAATTTGAAAAGATATGCTACAGCTCAAACAGAAGTCATGGGTTTAAAGCAAAAATCGCTAGGTGACGTTCTGTAAGTTTCTTATGCAGGAGGTCAGTTTTTATTATCACAGTCTATGAATCACAAATCTATGAATCTACAATAATAAAGCATAGTTCTGCTCTGAAAAATGACTTTCTGTTCCCTTACAGACATTGCTTCAGCACCTTCATACACCTCTTTTACTTTTAATTGCACACCATTACCAGTAATCTTGTTGAATTCAGTCCAGTTTTGCCATATAAATTAGGGCATGAATCATGCCACATAAGCTAGGTGTAATGCACAATATTGGACAAGGGATTGTGGTAGCAGTACAGACAATGATTGCTTAACTTCTTGTTATAATACAATCATTTAGCTAGGAAGAGACCTCTGTTCATTTCATTCCAACCCCTCCGAAGAGTCAGGACAGATTTCATTAGTCCTAAATCACTCTTGATAGATGTGTGTCTAGGGTAGTGATAATATTTCCAGCTAACGTGATCCCATAGCCTCCCTTGGCAGCTTGCTCTACTGCCTAACTGTTCTCATAGTTAGAAAGTTTTTCTTAATACTTAACCTATATTTTCCCAGCTGCAACTAAAGCCTATTACTTTTCATTATGCCCTTGTTGACTAATGAGAATAACTGGCTCCAGGCACCAGCCGAGGAAGCATGTGCTTGTGGCGGCACATTTTCAGGGGCGGTATTCGGGCCAATCTTTTTCTGCTTCGGCGGCACTCCAGCCACCTTTCTCCCTCACTCCCTTCGGCAGCGCTCCAGCCGCTGTTTTATGCTTCCATACTAAAAAAGTAATAATATGATCTTTACAGGGTGAATTTTCATGCTTAAGAAAATGAGGGACTAGACTGACAGTACTAGCTAAAGTCTCATCTCTTGTCTACACACAAATTATGTCACTTTAACTGTACCAGCGTATTTAAAGCAGTACAACCCTTTGCATGGGTGCAGTTATACTGGTTTAAATGTGCTTATATCCATACAGAAAGACAAGGGCACAGTCCCTTAGGTACTCTTGAAACTGCCAACCTTAAAGCAAATGCCAAGATACATATAATGGAAACGTGAGTATAATAGGACTCCATAATGTTAAGTTCCATAAAGTGGCTGATAGCTCGCCTGGAGCAAGGTGTCTCAGGCTGCAAGTTTTCACTAGTCTTCTAATAAGAAAATTAAAGTTAAACTCAAAGAATTGGCCACATGGCCCTTTAAATTTCAAAACAAAATACCCAGTCTGTTGCACCCATCACTAGGGCCCTACCAAATTAACAGTCCATTTTGGTCAGTTTCAAGGTCATAGGATTTAAAAATCATAAATTTCATGATTTCAGCTATTTAAATCTGAAGTTTCATGGTGTTGTAATTGTACAGGTCCTGATCCAAAAAGGAGTTGCGGGGTGGGGTCACAAGGTTACAGGGGTGTGTGTGTCATGGTATTGCTACCCTTACTTCTGCATTGCTGCTGGTGCCGGCACTGCCTTCAGAGCTGGGCAGCTGGAGAGTGATGGCTGCTGGCCAGGAGCCCAGCTCTGAAGGCAGAACTGCCGCCAGCAGCAGCAGCACAGAAGTAAGGAGGGCATGGTATTGTTTTGCCACCCTGACTTTTGTGCTGCTGCTGCTGCCTGAAAATCTGGGCCCTCAGTCAACAGCTGCCACCTTCTGGATGCTCAGCTCTGAAGGCAACAGTGTAGAAGTAAGGGTGGCATGGTATGGTATTGCCATCCTTACTTCTGCACTGCTACTGGCAGGGCACTGCCTTCAGAGCGGGGTGCCTGACCAACAGCTGCTGCTCTCCAGCTGCCCAGCTCTGAAGACAGTGCAGAAGTAATAGTAGCAATATTGTGACCCCCACCCCACTAAAATAACCTTGTGACCTCCTGCAACCCCCTTGGGGTCAGGACCCCAAGTTTGAGAAACACTGGTCTCCCCTGTGAAATCTGTATAATATATGGTAAAAGCACACAAAAGACCAGATTTCACTTGAGGATACCAGATTTCACAGTCCATGACTACGGTAGGACCCTACCTATCACACATCCACTGATAGACTAAATACAGTCTAAAAAACAGGATGACAAATCCAGCAGCCCTTCTATACCTAGAATACCTACTGACTTCAGAGGGAGCTGAACTAACTGAGAGGTGTAGGTTCAGGTTATATTAGATTTTCTTTTCATATAAAAATATATATAACAAAACCTCTCCTAATATTGAAAACAATTTAGCATTCTAACATAGAAAAATCCACATAACAGGAAAACATAATAGTTATAACAGTCTGACTATCCTTATCAACCTATTTCTACCTTTCTGAGATACAGTGATGTAATGTGTTATAAAAACACTCACCTCCATTGGAAACATTAAACTTGACTCCAAATTCTCCTCCAGGTCCTCCAGGACTGTGACTAGCTGTTAGAATAATTCCGCCAGCTGCTTTGATCTTCCGGATAATACATGAAACAGCAGGTGTGGATAAGATGCCATTCTGGCCAATAACCAATCTTCCAATCTAAATGAACCAGAAAAATATGCTGTCATTTTACCTCTGAATGATAGCAATTTGCTAAATAATTATACCTATATATGTATATATAAATATATAGCAACATGGCTCAATTCCCAATGTGGCTGGAAGACCTATAATGCCGTATTTAAGATAGCTCTGGAACAACTACGATATGACTAAGAATTCTGGAAGTTAATCTGTTAGTCCTCTGGCTGATGACAGACAATGTTTTGAATTCTACAGTGTGAAGTTGCCATATGTGGTCAAACTGGCTACTCCTTGTAAACAAAGATACAACTTAAATTAATTGTAATTGCTTACAAAGATACAACTTAAATTAATATATGGTAGGACTGAATTTGACCTACTCCTTAAAAAAAATAATAATGTAACCCTCAGTAAAAATTCATTAACGTCACCTGTGCAATTTGCAGAAAAACTTAATTAACTTACACAAAGGGTAAAGCATTTTTGCACCAACTATTTCATTATTTAGAGATCATACTTATACCTAAACATACACAAATTAGACTTTTTAGATACTATTGGCCAAATTCTGCTTTCAGTTACACAGCTGGGAAGCTAGCATAACTCCACTAAAATCAATGAGCAGGATTTGGTTTTAAATAGACAGTAAAGCAGGGGCACCCAAACTTTTAAAGGGTCACACTGGCCATTTGCCAAGAATGATATTTAGGTCCCAGTTCCTGCTATTGGATTCACATAGGCAGAACTATACACCTACACAGAGCCTCATAGAAATCAGTGGGGCCTCACACAAGTGCAATCATCAACATGGATCCAATTGCAGGGATGGGGCTTTAATTAGCATAATCGAGAGCAGATAGCAACTGCCTTTCACAGAGTGGCCTTTCAGATGGATCAAGGAGATCACTGCATGCTAGGGCCTACAGTCTCTGTGAGTCATCTCTCTATGTCTAAGGCCCCGTCTTCACTACAGCACTAAGTCGATTTTCCTTAAGTCGATTTTCTGAAGTCGACTTTAGAAAATGGACTTAGTGCATCCCCACATAGGACAGCAACTTCGTGTCTGTCCTTAAAACTTTTGCAGGGGTCGACAGAGGGAGTGTTGCACTGTGGGTAAGTATCCCACAGTGTGGGGAGTCCCCAGCTGTCACCGCCTTTCGGGGCAGCCAGGCATGCTCCCCAGGGGACCAGCCCCAGTCCGAGCAGCCCTGCGAACCCCCCCGCCCGCCTGAACAGCCCCGCACCAGACCCCCGCCTGCCCCAGCAGCCCAGCGAACCCCCCCGCCTGCCCCAGCAGCCCCGCGAACCCCCCCCGCCCAATCAGCCACGCGCCGGATCCCCCGCCCGCCCCAGCAGCCCCGCGAACCCCCCCCCCCCCGCCCGCCCCAGCAGCCCCGCGCCGGACCCCCCGCCCACCCGAGCAGCCCCGCGCCAGACCCGCCGCCCGCCTGAGCAGCCCGGCGCCCCCCCTGCCCCCACCCGCCCGAGCAGGGGGGGGGGAGCCGGCGCGTGGCTGCTCCGCCGGGCGGGGGGTTCGCGGGGCTGCTGGGGCAGGCGGGGGTCCGGCGCGGGGCTGCTGGGGCGGGCGGGGGTCCAGCGCGGGGCTGATCGGGTGGGCGGGGGGGTTCGCGGGGCTGCTGGGGCGGCCGGGGGGGTTCGCGTGGCTGCTGGGGCGGGCGGGGGGGTCCGGCGCAGGGCTGTTCAGGCGGGCGGGGGGTTCGCGGGGCTGCTGGGGCAGGCGGGGGGGGTTCACGTGGCTGCTCGGGCGGGCGGGGGGGTCCGGCGCCGGGCTGTTCAGGCGGGCGGGGGGTTCGCGGAGCTGCTGGGTAGGTCGGAGGCTTAACGTCACCTGCAGCCTCACTAGCTGAAAATGGACCTAGAGAGAGGTCGACTTCAGCTACGCCTCTGGTAAAGGAGGAGTTTTAAAGTCGATTTTAAGGTCCCTTAAAATCGACTTTAAGGGCATGCAGGTGAGGACGGGTACAGGCTTAAATCGACTTTAGCTTGCACCAATGCCCTCGCTGAAGAACACTGTGACCTGCATCTGGCCTGCGGGGTCACTCTTTGGCTAGTCCTGCTGAAGAGTGTGAACCCCAAGCTATATTTGAACACAAGAAGTTCCTGCCCATTGTTAAAATGCAGCAACTTTTCAGGGAGCAGTTATTAAACATGGACTCAACGCAGTCAGTGTTAAGTAAAAATCCACCCCAATGTTACAATTTCAAAAACCTTATTCTCATCCCTAAACAGACACTAAGTTTTCAGCTCAATAGAAATATAATCCAGGAATCAGTCAAATATATGTGCAGAAATTTTATAAAAGAGTTCTGTTTAATGGGAAACAGGCAGAAGATAAAACCAGTGGGAGAGGTTAATGTCACAGATGAATAATGAAGCATTTGCATGCAGAACATTAAAGGAACGTTGCCGCTTGATGATTTTTTAAACTGACTCGTTTTAAAAATGCCAGTCAGTGTCTCTTTAAAAGAAGAGGTAGTACAGCAGAGTACAGCTCGGGCCCACTCTGCTGCTAAAAACAGAAGAGCTCTGTCTCCCGTCCCCTTCTCTGGCTTGGGGAAAGTATAGGTAACCCATCCTCACTAGCTGCTGAAATAGGGACTCACCAGGCAGGAGACTGAAGTGGGAAAAACTGAAGTTCCTGGGGCTCCCATCTTTCCTGCCAGCTTGGGAAGCTGCAGCAGCAGCATATAGTGAAACAGAGAGATCCCTTATCTTGTCTCCTCTATATTAAGATCTGTTCCCTCACCTGCCTCCCCCCATCCTCTCCCACTCTAAATGCAGAGAAGGACAGAAGAGGAGACATGCTTCCCTTAGCTTGCCCACCACTCCACGCGGAAAGAACAATCATGGCCCTGTCAGCTCCCTCTCCCCGCATGGCAATCCACAGTGTGCACGTGGAAACCTGAGTTTTGGACAAAGGGGAGAATGTGAGATACAGTAGGAGGTGGTTGAGGAAGGAAGGAGAGTACAGGAAGGAAGGAGAGAGAGTACAGAAGTAGAGCTGCGCTGGAAACAGTTCCCCCATCTCATGAAACATGTTCAGAATTTTGGAAGTGTTTCCCATTCTGAATTAGGATGAAAAGTCAACATTTCAAAAATGTTCATGAACCAAAAATCCAGGGGGGAAAACTGGTTCAGGTCAATTGAAAGATTTCATTTAATTAATTTCAAAATCTTTTTATGTTTGAATTGGAAAACCAAACATTTTGATTCAAAAAATGTTAAAGTGGTACGTTTCAACGCTTCTGTAACTTTTTTTTAAAATCGTGTTGAGAAATTTGTCAAAACTGGCCTTTCCTACAAAAAAACCCTATAAAGGTTGCTAGTACTAATGAGACTTTTCCTTCTGAACAAACCCTGATTTTAGGTAATGAACCTCAGAAGGTTGTGAGAAAAGTATATGAAGGAATGTCTCTATCTTGCCTCTTAAAGGAAAGTTCATGATGAAATGTGAAATGAAGCTGTCACATCTTTTCAAATCAAAGTTGTAAGCACCACTATGTCTTTTCCAATAGCATTAATTAGAGCTGCAATGGGGAATAGTAACACATGGTAGGGTATCAGACACCAGTAAAGTGAGCAGGATGGCAAGTCACTTCTATTGCAGATGTTGGATACACTGCATTCCATAGGGAACCTTGCTTCCTGTACTCTAGCCCTGCCTGAAATTCTTTCAACAGAGATCCTTGGTTATACATCCCATTGGAAAAAAGTTTCCCAGCTTTTCAGTGTCAAGCACTCTGGAATTTTGTATCTTGGAGTATTTGAACTCTCGGAGGAATGTGACAGAGATAATTGGACGCTAATTCAACTTCTGCTACTGGCTGCTAGCTCAGTTATTTGTAGAAGGTGGAAAAACCCTCACTCTCCATTCATTTTGGACACAGTTCAACAGACAAGAACCTTTCAACTCTATAGAATCTGTGCAACTGCACTTCGATAAGGCTTAGAAATTCACTCACCTATTGTCTGCTTCTGTGGACTATTTTAGCAAAAAACAGATTATGTAAATTGGAATGTTTGACAGCTAAACTAAGCACAAGATACTTTTAAAAAAAACTCTTACAAGTGGTTTGACAGTCCTTTTTCACTGTCCACCACAGCTTTGTGCTTTTAAACTATTCAGAACATTACATTTGATTAACTAATCTTTCTATCTTGAGATTTCATTTGGCTATTAACCTCGCATTCGCCCCACAATTTTATGCTGATGATATTCATGGCGACTGTACATGTTTTTGTGGGGGGAGAGGGAGGTAGGGGAAGAAAAAAGTTTTCAAAGGTGTGACTACTAACTATAGAAAGTCTTCAAGGAGTGTTTTATTCCTTAACAAAATACATATCTACCCTACTAGAACTGGATGGGGGGGAAATCCTGCAGAAAATATTGATGAAAAAAAACAACAAACAAATACTTTTGTCCCCAAGCAAACATAACAAAACACACACACATTTGGGGATTTTCATTTTTTTCAATGTAAAGTCAAAAGTTTCCATGGAAAGCAGACACTATCTGTGAAAATGTTCATTTAGTTAAAATCTCAATTTTCTGTTGAAAAACAGTTTTTCATAAAAAATTGTTTTTAACCAGCCATACTGGAGACAGTATATGTGATTTAATATGAATATTTGTGCAAAACATCTATTAAGCAGATACAAAATTTAGTATCAATGTGCTTTCTATTCCAGCTTCATGAGATCAGTCCTTCCATACAGGATCCTAAAACTGAATAATTAAAATCAGCCTCCACAAATGTGGAACTTAGTGCAAGTACTACATATAAACACAGCTAGTCATTTGTGCTATCAGCAAGAGAGTGGGAGAACAGAACTTTGCAGTGAGTGTCATTTGTGCATGTTGTTGGAGTTGCATGAATCAATTTGTTTTTGTGGGATTTTCTCAGATTCTATCAGCCTTTGAATAACTGATTAACTGCATCACTGCTGGACTCCCCTGCAACCTCTTTCAGATGGCAGAATAAAGCAGTGTTCTTCCAAGTGCCAACATTTGAAATGCTGTCACTTCACTGCTGATTAACAA
Source organism: Sternotherus odoratus (assembly GCA_032164245.1). Lineage (NCBI taxonomy): Eukaryota > Metazoa > Chordata > Testudines > Kinosternidae > Sternotherus > Sternotherus odoratus. Next base: position 27,643,476 of record JAVMKO010000007.1, on the reverse strand, counting down.
ACTATAGGGGGGCAGAATTAAAAGTCCATTTCTTCCAGGATGGACATTTTAGTTCGCTCGGTGTGAAACAAAACCGATGTTTCACTAACTGACAAAAGCTAACTTATGGCCATATAGTGCTTTTCCCACCTTTTAAGGCATTCTGTGATCCTAGAGTGAAAGGTGCTATATCATCGTTTCCTTCAAATTTCAAACTGTAGGGATTTCAAACTGCTTCACGAACACTTTCCACTTTCCCTATGCATAACTGCTGAAATACAATCCCTCTGGGACAGAACAAGGAAGCCATTTTGCCCTGAAAATTGCTTCCACTTATTTGTGACCTCATTTTTGACAGACACTTTTCTTCCCCCTAGAAAATGGACAGGTTAAAAAAAAAAAAAAAAAAAAAACCTTTATCCACCAGTAGACGAAACCACCAGAATCTAAATAAACATTTCTGACCAGTTTTAAACCCAGGTTTGCAAGAGGAAAGGCCAGCATTTTTACTGCTATACCACCAACTGCTCTAATCCACCCCGTACCGTGCAACTAATTATAACAGAAATAGAGAAATATTCTGTGTTGTTTTGAATTAGATTCTGCCCTTTTATGGCTTCTTTTCTGTCTGTGAGGCTGCTTTTAGAAAGCATGCCATTTCTATCAAGATCCTTATATTGGTGTTGTCACTTAACCATAACTGCCAAACAACACTGAGGGTTTTGAGAAAATACACAGAATTGCTTGACAGATTGAAACAAACCTTCGGCTATCCTCCACAACTCTTTATGTATGAATATTTCTTTAAGGAACACAAAGGCATGTGGAAAACACATATTAAAAATGTCTGTTTTGCATCTCAGCTCCCCCCCCCCCCCCCACACACTTAATTTTAAAAACTAATGAAGCATGTAGAAAGGTTTGCCATCTATGGCAATGACTCAATATTCCAACTACAGCTGTCAGAGCTGTGTGCCAGCTTTTAAACAGAGTTGCATATATACAAGCCAAAAGGAGTTGACAGGAATTATACTTCGCAAAAAATGCATGAGAACAAGGCTGAATCTATGGAAGTGTTCAACATATCTACTGCAGATCAGGGTAGATACATCAACATACATGTCCAGTTCTATATTCCTGAAGAAGTTTTGTGTTTTGAGGTTTTTGTACACAAAAATAAGTTATTTAACACTGCAGATTCTATTCTCCCATTGAAGTGAATGCTTTAATTCCCATTATTAACATTAATCTGAGTAAATTCCTTCCTCTCAGAAAGTAATACAGGCTTGGGTGCTGGAACTATGGGTGGTAGACCCCCTAGCTTGAAGTGGGTTTCTGTCACATATGGATGTGGCTTACAGTTAGGTTCATTGGCTCTCAGCACCACTAGTATACAAATCTCATTTCTACACTAATGATGTTGAAGTAAATATACGAGTTCTGATAGCTAAATATTTGTGCTGTGTATCAATAATGATCCCTACTGCAAAGAACTCATCTCTTGAATTCTTGTGTGAAGCTCTTAAGTGATCCTATGAAAAGGCCTGAAGGCTGCGAAGAACTAAGCAGCACTCAACATACTAGTCATCCCCATTGCACCTCTTCACCCAGGTATTTCACACACACACACACACACACACACACACACCCCTTGTCACAGATGCTGCATGTTTTATGTCTGGAGCACACATTAAACAGAAATTTAATTCTCTTTAAATAATCGATTCTCAGATTTATTGACCTGACATTTAATAATCTGGTTTGGAAAAGTCAAACCAGTGCTCATTTACCCATTTCTAATTAAAGCACAGATAATACACCCCTCATATCACTTGATACTGCGCTGGCATGAAAAGCGTAACCCCTGGCACTCAAAGATTTCAACTGCTGCAAGACTACAATCATTTAAAATTCTTTATACTACTACACTCTGTATTGTATCCCATATTAGTTTCTGTCATTTTGTATCTAGCATCTGTAGCAGGACAAAGAACAGACTTTTAGCAAACTTAAGGCTGAAAGAATGGCTACCCGAACAAATATTTTGCCAGATTACTTTTAAGCATTGCTGCCACATGCAGCTGTGCATTTTCAGACGATACAGTAGATTAACATGGAGTCACTTAATGTTTTTTTTATTCTCCCAGTAATCTCTCACATGCTTCAGTCAATTAAGCTTGAAAACACATGAAGCAAATAGATTATGTCCTGAACACTGGGGATCTCTGCTTTCATATTCTTTACTACAGTCTCCCCTCTTTTTGTATGGCTGAGCAGCATGCTACAAGAAGGGACAGAGATAGTATTAATTATTTATACCATATCAACAGGGTGCTAGGTTTACATGGAAGATAATGGAAAATATAAACAATGTTGTATTAAAAAGTCAACTGGAAAATACCCAAGGCAGCCAGGCAAGTTAAAGTGCTAAACTCAATGCAAGTTAAACTGCATTACTAACTGTGGCAGTACATCCCTCTCTGTGAAACACTGCTATGCAATACGGAGGTCCGGGGGGGGGGGGGGGGGGACAGGGAGGAAAGGGCGGGCGGGCAGATTGAGAACTCCATTTCAGGGTTCCTATCTGCCCATTGAGACCCCAGGGATCTCATTTGTAAACTTAAACTTACCATATATTCTGAATCAGGAATCGGCCAACCATCAGCTGCTCACATCACATCACAATAGAAATAGGTGGGGGCCTTTCACCCTGGTTCCTTCTGACTTTAGGACGCTAGCACAAAATCATTGCAGTGCTGAGAGGAAAGCAAGATCATGTCTAAGGTGGTTCTCCTACCACATATCACGGCAAAGACTACTTCTGTGACATGGCTATTGAAGCAGTAAGTAGGTGCAGAATGCAGGACAGGAGTCTCTCTGCTCCTGCAATCGCTTTTAAGGCCAAATCACAGCATCCTGGCTCTGCTGGGTCTCTTTCCCCCCAATCCAGCCCATCAGACAAGTATCTTTGCTGGATGCGATTACTAGCCAGTCCCAGATGGGCCTTCCACATGCAGCTCAAGAACACAACCAGCAGCTAGTCACTGCTGGCTAACCCATCCCTACTCTGGTCGCACATAATAAGAATCAACATCAGTATACACTGGCTACAACGCTGAGTGAGCCAGATTGTGGCTGCTCTGTAGTGGGACCCACAGATGGAACACTGGGTGACTCACAAAAGAAGAAAAAGGGAGGCATCCAGGGCACTGAATGACAACACATTTAAAGCTGATAAAAGAAAATCTTTTACTATTTTTACATGATTTACCATAGGATTGGCTGTGCTCCTCCATGGTAGAGATGCAAGCTGAGTCTGACAGCACAATTTGGCCATCGCCCTCCTGGAACTCTGGTCTGAGTAAAGGCTCTGAATACAATTACATCAACCTGTCCCTAGGTTTCCTTTCATCCGTCTCGGGGCAGCTCACTTCTCTCCCTGCAACACCAGTGCCCTTCCTTTGAATGAGTTTCTTTTCTCCACTCTTCTGCCTTCAGGAGTGATCCCTTTCTCTCCCATACTTTCAGGGCTAATAACATGAGGAGCTATCCAAGCTGATATTATCATAAATTAGATATGTCCTCAGGAAGGTTAAGATATTTTACCAGCAGACATATTTTCACTGTTAAAGTATACAGTGTATTGTTAGTATTAGCTCAAAAATCTAAAGTAATAATAAAGCTTTCTGTGATATTAGAGGAAGTGGATGTGTAAGTTTGCTGTGGAGGTGAAGAGTCATTGTGTGTGGAGGCAGGAAGGTCTTTGAATGTCAGTGTAGCCTTACCTGCTGGCCTCCTTGAGTTGTAATGACTGCTTTTGTCAGGGAACGTATCAGAGTAAACTTAAATTGATGTTTTTGTGTGGGAATAGTGAGACGACATTTGCCCCCTGACAAGCACAACTTTGAGTGACAGTAACAGAGCAAACTCTGTGTCTGACAAAACTTCACATAATTCAGCATGGGGAGCTCTGCTCCAACAAAGCACAGAAAGTTTGTCAAATTGGGTCTCCACTGGCCATTCTTACCAGGTCAAAGAGTGCTGGTGTGGAAAAGGGAGGGGAGAATGGGGAATGTGACAGGGAGATTGAAGGGATGGGAGAGAAATAGGCAAGGACACAGGCATCTGGCCAACAGGGAAGCTTACCCCCTGGTGCTATCTGGACCACTGGCTCACCAATCTCTGATCCTCCAGCTCCTCTGCTTCCTGGTGCCCACCCTCCTAGTTCCTTAGCCCCTGAGGCCTCATGGCCACCACATCCTCTGCACTCCCTGGTTCCCCAAAGGGAAGGTGCTAGCTGGCTCACACAAGTGTTTATGGAGCCAGACCAAGATCTACAAAGTCTCCTAATATGTACTGACTTCAACAAAAGTTAGGTGACCTTCGTGGATCTGAGATGTAGGGGGCAGATAGGTCACACAGGAGGACAGCTCCTGCTGAAGCATCCTGCTCCTGGCTCAGAACACCAGGACTCCCTTGTTTGGTGAGCCCTAACAGGTCCTCTGGTCAGCAATGGTAGAGAGAGCTACTTTCTGCTGTCTTCCCCTCCAACAGTCATCCTAAATGCCTACCCCTAGCTTCCTCCAGCCTGCCTCTGTGGCTCTTCACACTCCTCTCCGGCTAATCACCATAAATGTTTTCATCCTCATGGCTCCCAAGAGTTCTGCTCATGCCCTATACTTCCTGTGCCACTGCCCAGAGCTTCATGCCCTTCTCCACTAAGCTCTTCAGATGTAATACTTGTCTGTTTCAAAATCTCTCATGTCTATCAGCTCATGATTGCTAATCTCATTTCCAAAATATGTTTTCACCAAAATAACTTTTAAATGGTAATGTCACATCAGAGATATTGTAAAGATGAATTACTGGGTACAATTTGCAATGTGTACAACGTTTACTTTCAAAGTTAAAAGAATCCAAAGAAAAGACTGAAAAACAGGTTAAAATTTTTCATAAAGGGTTTTCTCTGACAAAATTAGTAAATTATTACTAAAGATTACATAGAAAATTAAACTCTCGAAAAGTTATTGTGACAAATTAGGAGAGTCAAATAAATCAATATAAAATTGAGGGATTTTAGTGCCTGCTTTAAGTGGAAATGTCAACATTAACTATGGCTACATAACCAATATCTCCAGAATAAATATATGTACCCATTTGTACATTTGAAAGAACTCATCAGAAAAATTGATTTTACACTTCTCTGAGATTTTTGACAGCAGAGCAGAATGTATTGCAAGCAACTGCAGCACTAGTCAATATACATAATTTGTTTGCCACTCTTGTCTTTTCCCATGCATTTAGGACTAAAAACAATAGAGAAGAAATTATTTTCATAGTGATATACACACAGCACAAGGTCAATACATGTAAGTGCTCTCATTGTGAAAAATAATATACTTTATGTGCGCATTCTTGAAAAATAGCCATCCTGCAATACATACAAACTTGATACACACCTACTGAATCTTCAGTCATTCCACAGGGTTCAATTTTCTCATGCAGAGTCAAAAAGCATTTCTCATCTTCCCTACCAACTTCAGTCTAGAATAGGGAGTCAATGGGCATGATAACATTGCTTCTGTGGTTTTTTAGGATCACCCTGGTTATACATCAAAAAATCTCTACCCCGCTGAAGTCTCATGACACACACATATACATCCTAAAGGGCATATCAGACAGCATTAGACATACAGCTCAGGCATTAGATATGCCTATGAAAAGGTCAAATTAAAAGTAACAATCCTTTACATTGTTAGTTTCTATTCAATACCACCCACATCTAAAAGCATTTCCCCCTTTCTTACATGATGTCTCTAATTCTGACTTTTTCTCATTACTACTTGGCTGTGGTAACAGTTCTTTGAGGCACAGTACACCTTTTCATCATATGGATTACAGCAGTGGTTCTCAAACTTTTTGTAGTGGGGATCCCTTTCCCACACCGGGCCTCTAAGCGCAACACCACCACCCCCCCCAGGGGTCAGGCGCAGGCGGGGGAGGAGGGGGGAAATGGGCCTGCAGCCCACTGCGGCAGGGGCTGGGATGGGGGGTGAGGGGGAGTTCCAGCAGCCCCCTGAGGACAATGAGGGGGGGTTCCAGCAGCTCAACGGAGGCGCTTACAGCCCATCACGGCTGGGGCTGGGCTCACGGGGGCACAGGAAACCCACCTCTGCCGGGGCCGGGTCGGGCACGTGGCAGTGCCAACAGCCCACCACAGCAGGAGCCAGGGCCGGGACTGGGCTCGCGGGGCCGTCAGCAGCCCGCTGCGGCGGGAGCTGGGACCGGGCTCACGGGGCCACAAAACAGCCCACCATGGCAGGAGCCACGTCCAGGACCAGCCTTATGGGGACGCCGGCAGCCCGCCACGGCAGGAGCACGGGCTGCCTGCAGCAACAGGGGCTGGATGCCAGCAGCCCGCGGCAGCAGCATTGTTTGGGGCCGACTACTGGCAGCAGGGGCTTGCGATCCCCACAGAACTGGCTCGCGACCCCCAGAGGGGTCCCGACCCCCACTTTGAGAACCAATGGATTACAGTATCTAGCACATTGGGGCCTTGATCCCTGAGTGGGACAACTGAGTGCTACTGCAATACAATTACAACAACAATAAAATAATAATAAATACAAATTCCTTCTGGATTGGGATGATGAAAAGCCAAATACAACTGAAATGTTTTCTTCTCGGTTTTAAAACATCTATTTTATCTCCAGCACATAAAATATTAAAATCCACAACAAAATTAAACAAAACATTTAGAGACAAAGAAAGCAATACATGCTCATCAGACCATCTATGGTAAACCCAGAGGAAATTACTGCCTTTGAAAAGTGGGTTTCTGGGCATGTCTCTGCTTCTTTGTTACTAGAGTAGTAAATTACAATTAAACTAAAATTATTCCCGTAAAGTCATCACACTCCATTTTGTCATTTTGAGAAAAAAAATCTAAGAGAAATAATGGGGAGATGTGCAGAAAGGGGGCTTTTAGACATGAAAGAGGGGGATGAGAAATATGGCTTGGATCTTTGACAAGAATGAGAGGAACGTGGGTGTAACATGTGAAGGGTGTGGGAGAAGGGTGACCAGGGATGGGCAAAGGATCGTGTAGGGGGAAACAAGTGTTGATGCAATGGGTGCAGTAGTGGGGAGAAGAGTGTAGTGGTGTGCGGGTGCTAAAGAGGGAAAAGTGGGTTCAAAAAAAGGGTGCAATAGGTGGCAGGCCAGACAAGGGAGGGAATGGGCAGATGCAGCATGTGGAGCAGGAAGACTGGAGGGTTCGAGTAGGGAGGTGAGGATGAAAAGTGAGAGGAGGAAATCATGGATGAGTGCAGACAGGGAGGGGAAAAGTAGAAGGAGATTCCAACAGGCTGACGGATGAAAGTGGGGGATAAGGGCCTGTAACGTGTGAAAGAGCAAAAGAAGGTGCACTATGTGGATGGGCATAGGGATGATAGTGGAAAGGGTACAGCTGGGGAATGTTCTTGGTGGATGGGCATAGAGAAAACGGGGGTGCAGTAAGTAGGGTTTGCCAATTTTGGTTAGACGTCTTCCTGGAGATTTAATCACATGATATTATCTTTAATTAATCTTTAATTCCTGGAGACTCCAGGCCAATTCTGGAGGGTTGGTAACCCCAGTAGTAAATGGAGGGATAAGGTAGATTGGTGGCAGTGTGTGCATGACAGAGCACACTGCCACCATAGGTGCTGGAAGTAGGGGTCCTGGGGATGCTGCTGCACCCCCCAGCTTGAAGCAGTTTCCATCATATACACTGTTTACAGTTTGGTTCAATGGCTCTCAGCACCCCCACTATGTGAGTTGTTCCAGTCCCCTGACTACCACAAGGATGAGTGGGTGCAGTGAATGGGTGAGGGGAGCAGTGGGCACAAGAGTATGCAGTTAGGGAGTGGAAGCCACAGAGTTGCAGTGGGCTGGTGGGGGAGCAGAGGAAGGAGCAGATAGCACAGGATTGTGGATGGTGGGGAAGTGGAGTACCCAGGGCTGCACAGGTTGGCTGGGGGAAACAGAGGACATGGGGATGCAAAAGGGGGAGGGAGCAGAGGGCAAGCAGGTGCAGTGGGTACAAGAGGGACAGAGGTCACGAGGCTGCAATGTGGGGCTGAGGTGAGGGCAAGGGACTGCAGCGGGTAGTGACATGGGGAAATGGAGGGCATAAGAGTGCAGTGGATTGATAGGAGAACAAAGAACATGGATTTGCTTTTGGTGGATGAGTGGAGGAGAGGCCACAGAAGGGAATGGAGGGAGGACAGATGCTGCAGGGGATGCAGAGGCCATGGATCTCCAATGGCAGGACCAGGGAACAGAGGACTTGAGGACTCAATGGATGGGTGGATGGTGGGGAGTAGAGGGTACAGGACTGCAATGGGTGAGTGCCTAGTGGAGAGCAGAACGCATAGGGGTGCTGTGTGTGGATCAGGGATTGATTGGTGGTGCAAACGACACAGGGAAGAAGTGGGAAAAGGAGAGGCCACAGGGCTGTAGTGAGTAGGTGGAAAGCTGAGGACCCAAAGACTCAGTGGGAAGATTGGAAAGCACTGGGGGAGGGGGGGTGCAGAGAGCAAGTGGATCGGTGGGAACAGGAGAGCAGTGGGTGGGTGCACAGGATGCAGAGGGCACAGAGGACATGTGGTAATGGGGTGCTGAGGGCAGGGAGAGCCAAGGGCACAGGGGGCAATGAGGGGATGTGGGCGGGGTGCTGAGGGCCCAGGGGAGAAGATGGCACAGAAGAGCAAATAGTGGGGGATGCTGAGGACCCAGGGGGCACTGAGGAGATGTGGGTGGGGGATGCTGAGGGACCAAGGAAGCAGATGACACATAGTGGCAATGGAGGGGGGGTACTGAGGATCCAGGGGGCAGTGAGGAGATTGGGGGGGCTGCTGAGGGCTTGGGGAAGCAGAGGGGAAATGGATGGGGGGTGCTGAGGACCCAGGGGCAGGGAGGGGATGCAGGGAGGGGATGCTGAGGGCCCAGGGAAGGAGAGGGCTGGGGAAGGCAATGGATGAGGGGTGCTGAGGTCCCAGGTGGAGCAGAGGGGGGGCTGAAGGCCCAGGGTTTAAGAAGGTACAGAGGGGCAATACTGAGGACCCAGGAGTGAAGGGATGCGGTGGGGGGGGGGGGGGGGTGCTGAGGGCCTGAGGAAACAGAGGGGCAATGGGTGGGGGAGGGGGGTGCTGAGGACCCAGGGGGAGCAGAAGGGCAATGGGGGGTGAGGGGTGCTGGGGGCCAGCAGCAGTGAGGGGCGATGGGTGGTGGGTGCAGGGGAGCAGAAGGGCAATGGGGGGTGAGGGGTGCTGGGGGCCAGCAGCAGTGAGGGGCGATGGGTGGTGGGTGCAGGGGAGCAGAGGGGCAATGGGGGGTGAGGGGTGCTGGGGGCCAGCAGCAGTGAGGGGCGATGGGTGGTGGGTGCAGGGGAGCAGAGGGGCAATGGGGGGTGCTGGGAGTCTCGGGGGCCCAGAAGGGCGATGGGTGGCGGGTGCCGAGCGCACGGGGGGGCGGTGAGGGCGGGGGCGCCGGGGGCTGCAGCTGGGGCTGGCTCACCCCGTTGGCCGCGGCCATCTGCACGACGATCTCGGTGGCCGTGCGGCTGAAGTACCGGCCGTCGCTCCCCACCACCATGGTGCAGCCCTGGCGGTCGCGCAGGTCGACGGAGGAGAGCAGGCTCTGCACGAAGTTGGGCAGGTAGTGGCGCTGCCCCTCGAAGAGCCCCGTGGGCCGCCGCAGCCCCCCGCCGCCCGTCGGCTTCTGGTCCTGGAAGGGGGCGGTCTGCACCGTGAGCACCGGGATGGGGCTCCCGTCCATCGCCGCACGGCCCCGGCCGCCGCGGGTCAGCCGGCCCCCGCCGCCGCCTGCCTCCGGAGCGGGGCTCGCCTCGCTTCAGCTCCAGCGCATCCAGCGCCGCCCCTGCCCCGGGCCGAGCTTGGCGGGCTCTCGCCTCCCAGACCCCTCCGGAGACGCGGCCGGGCGCAGAGCAGACGCCGGGGCTCCGCGCCGCCCGCTCGCCTCGCTGCACTGCGCGCGGGGCGGCCCCCGCCTCCTCTTTTGAGCGAGGACAGCGGGGGGCTTGGCAGAGCCTGGCCGCGGCCCAAAATAACCCTGGAGAGGGAGGCCGGGGATTGTTTTCCGCGGCCAGAGCTGTAACTGGAGGCGGCGGGGGAGGGGCTGCGCGTCACGCATTTGTTCCCGGGGATCACGGACTGTCAGCCCGGCTGGAGCTCTCCGCCCTGCCCGGAGCCACCCCGGCCCGCTTGGCGCAGGAACCAGGCGGGCGGGCGGGCTGCGGCGGGTTTCCAAGTCCTGGGAGAACTGGCGCTTCCCAGCCGAGACTCTCAACGGGCCCCACACACAGTCAGGAGGGAGCCCTGGGAGCTCGGGAAGACGCAGATAGGGGAACTGGGGAAGGAGAGAGGGTCTCCCAGGCAGCCCAGGGGAGATTCAAGACTGTAAGAGCTGCATGAAAGCCAACGCTGGGCAGTGGCCCCTGTTTAATGGGGGATGAAATAGGGGATGGGGCTCAAGCAATCCCCTCCCCCCCCCCATGCATCCAGCCCAGAGGGGTGATGCAAGGAGAGGTGCCGGGGATGAACGGCCAAGCCCAAAGGAGACAGGACACAAATTAAGCGCTGCCTGTGCCTACAATGCCATCCTTGCGCCCAGACCTTCTTCAAAGGGGGCAACGATCTAGGCTCCTAAGCACGTTGTCCGTTTCATGGATTTCTAATCTAATCATTCCACTGCTGAGGAATAGTTTGAGCAACAGCTCTCGGGGTTATTTTCCAGCTCAGGAGCTGAATGTCTACTCGTCTGAACATGTGGCTGCCTTGTTTCCCAGCCAAGCTTTTCCCCCTTCTTTAGCACAGGGACAACCACGCGATCTCCCTGGCTGAGGTTTCCCATTTAGAAAATAGAAAACATTTTGTCATGGGGATGGTGTGAGTATTGGTGAATTCATAGCCATAGAGTACTTTGAAGAGTAAAACCCTTCTGTGTTTTCATTTGCATTGTTTGAACAGTAGGCCGAGCTGGTACCCTACAGTTAAAATTGACAAACTTTCAGTTGTAAGATCTACTTGCAGTTGCCATGACGGTGTCCAACTTCAACTATTTGGGCAAAAATGATAAATATTTACTTTCTTACTTTTAAGTTTCAAATAAAATGATTCAGCCATTTCTGAGAGTGAGATAGGCAAAACAACAGTGTCCCTTATGTTAAAATGTTCTTACAACATGTGTTTAGGAAGCTCTAGGCCCCCCCCCCCCACCCCCACCATACTTTGGAGCCGGGACTTGAAAATTTGCAGGGTTGTCATGCTGGTGTCAGGATGTGTCTTTTGAGGTCCCCATTAAAATCTGACCAAAGTGAGACAAGTTATGAGCCTTTGAAAAACCTTCATGTACACAATGTCGATAGACACTTGTTAGAGTTTAGCAACTAGCTCTAAGGATCATATTATAGCTTGGGATTGTGGAGGCTGAGCAGGATTTACTCTGTTATTACTGCTCCTGTCTGCTTTGCCCTGCTCGGATACTGCAGGGAGGACCTATTGCCTCCTCTCCCCAGCAACAGAACTGTAGGGATCCCTCTGCTGGCAGCCCTCTGCATCCGTAGGGGGAGACAGCAGGATTTGCCCCTTCAGTTGTATTTTTGAAGAATATAAATCAGGGCTGGTTGATATGTGAATTTTAAACTGGAGCAGATTTTTACAATTGTTTCATGCAAAGTGTTTGCAATGGGAAAAATGGACAGACCCTTCCCTAACACAACGCTAACTAGCTAATCCTTATTGTGACATGTTTGTGGTCACAATCTCACTTCACCCCAGAACTGGGTTTTCCAGTTACTTCAGTGGTACATTTCTCTTTTTAATTTAATGGTGGAATTAAGTAATAAGAAAAAGGGGTTATTGATTGGAGCTGGTCAAGACTTTTTTTTAACAAAATGTTTTCCCATTAGAAAGTAGCAATTAATACAACAGTTTGGGTTTCAATTAACTAATTTCTTGTTTTAAAAGTTGATTTTTGTTATGAAAAAGGAATGTTTCAACAATATTTTTGATACAGATCAAATTACTTTTGTTTTGAAATTTATGTTAATTTACATTTTCAACCTTTAAAATACAAAAAGGTAAAAATCAAAATGAAATTAAAAACAAACACCATTTTGATTGATCCGATCACAATTTTGTGTGTCAGATATTCAGTTTGTGGAAATTTTCAAGGGTTCAACTTTTCCGCCCAGTTCATGATGTGAAAAAATTTCAAAAAATCTTGCAAATTCTCATGGGACAGGAAAGCCATTTTCTTCCAACTCTATTTTTAACTGAATAGGAAAAAAGCAGTTTAAACATTGTTTTGTCTGAGAGTAGGGATTAGAACACTGGCAACAAAACTTTATTAAGAGCATCTATTTGTGATCTGCTGAGAATTATAACCCTGTGGATTCATTTTCTCACAATTATACCTCCAGAAAAAGAACCATTTACCACAGCTGTGAGTTTCTAATTATTGAAACACAGCCATTACACTATATTAAGGAATACTTTCACACAGACCTGAATCCAAATTGACTCATAAAAGACAGGCTACAGATTGGAACAATAATTCCTTAAGAACGCAATTGTCATATTGGCAACTGATCTATTAAAGCTTCAGCCACCATTAGTAATGTATCATTTCAAAGACAGGTTAAAGATACCTGCCACAGTATGTTAAATTACAGCCACCACAAAAATCCAGAGTATTAAACAAATCAGAGAAACATGTGAAAATAATATTCATCCCTAAATATTCAGAGATGCACAGCATTAAACTACACGATCTCCTGTAAAACTTTGAAAGTTTAGGGATAAATGTCTAATTCAAACCCCTAAAAACAAGGAGAGGCAAATTAAGACATACTCTGTGGGCAACTTAGAACTAATGTTTTACTTACAGCTTTTCATTTTTGGGTTTATTTACTGGTTTAAAATAACCAATTCTGACACTCTTATTTGCATTGTGTCATTCCATAGGACAACTCAGGAATGCTCATGGAGTAAGGGACTACTCAATGAATAAGGGTGCCAGAATCAGGCCCTGTATGAGCAATAACATCATTGAGCATCTCCTGCCCGTGTGGGGAGGAAGCAGAATTCAGCATAGGCACAATCAACTACTTTCACTCTGACCCTAGTCCTGGGTCAATTCAACAACTCACTTGCTGGCTCAAACTGCCTTGCCAGCAGTATGACCAGCAGGAGAAGCAGATCAGTCACTTTCCATTTCTCCTACTTTCTCAAGAGGAGCTTGGAATTTTGCTCATACGAAGGCCAACAGTTGTGAAGAAACAAAATATAGCCACAGTAAGCTCTCATACAATCCTGCCTGGGGATATACAAGGTTGCTTTGTGGAGTCTCTCCCCTGGAACGGGAACACTTCCCATGTGCAAACAAGCTATCAAGTGGATCACTAGCTACTCCACATGTTCCACTAAGTTTCTTTGATCTGGTTCACCTATTACTCACTGCTTATGTAGCAGGAAAAGGAAGTACATTGGGAATGAGAACGGATGTGTGAATGCTCAAACCCACTTATTCCACATGCTGGATTTGCAAAATGGCAATGTAGACAGGAGAAAGGATCAGTACATAATGACTTCTGATGGAGGTCTGAAATCAGATAAGATAATGCACATGCACACATACATATTTGCACACATTATAGCTGCAGATTCGTCAGTCTGCCTACATTGGTCCTGTTGTGTTAGGGTTGGAGTAAATATTACTTGGGTTTATTGTTTTAGCTCTTATAGGATACAGGTTTTCTTTCTGCTGTTTGATAAATCTTTCTTACCACATGTTAGGAAAAAACCTTGCAGATAATAGTTAAAATAACCTGTAAGATGTATACAAAATTTTAGGCATGTACAAGTTACCAGTCTCAGAGTTGTAAAATGTACTACGTGCAAGGGAAGCATGCCCTTCCCTGCCACTGGAAAATCCTTTCACAGGTATAAAGTAAATAACAAAAAACAAACAAAGAAAACCACAACAGTCCAGGTTGGGCTTTACTTCTCTATACAAGATTTTCCCTGTGCATGGAAGTTATTCCAAGCACTTCTGGAAAGTGCAGGATGAGAAATAGACCCTTCATTAATTGTACCTGGTACAACTGGTAAGTCAGAGGGAATGTGGACTGGTGGGAAGGTGCTAGAATAATTATGTGGCTAAGGCTTAAAGTGGATGAGGTGCAGATAAAATTTTAAAAAACCATCTGAGATCCACTTTGGACATCTCTGTTAAGTTGTTCACCAGGAGGGGGGGATTATAACTATATTTATCTGTTCAAAGTAATGAACTAATTAAATTCCATGGCTGAACCATGACAGGTGGCCTGAGTGCACTCTAGGTCTTCCTCGTAGGTATTTTTTGTTGGTACTTGTGTTTTCTTCTTGTGTGACAGGACATGATCCTGAGAGAGGCACAACACCCACATTTCCCACCGAAGTCAAGCAGTTTACACCCAGGTTTTTAATTGCAAATGTATAGTACATCCAATGCTATCCTGCATGAAATTGTGTGTGCACTCTCCCCCCCCCCTCTCCCCCCTGTGCAGCGGAGACACATTCTGAGAGCCTCTTCATGCTGCCAAGAATCGACGTGTTGCCAAATGGTGATTTACCAAGAGATTTCCCCATATAATCTAGAAGTTATACACTGCCAGTTATGGCTACTCTGTCTCATGCATTAAAGGAATATTGGAAAGCTTGATTCATTTGACTGAAATTCAGACACTATATTTTTGGGGAAAAAAATCTTATGCTGAAGCAGCCACAGATCAAAGGTTTGATTTTGAGAGGTGCAAGAAAAAGAACAGCTCCAGCTGAAGTCAGGGGGAGCAGCAGATGCTCAGCACCTCTGAAAAATCGGGCCCTCCAAGCTATTATGCTCAGCTATCATGCTCTATAGCCACGACAAACTATGCCTTACGGATTGTGCCAACTGAAAATGGCCTTCTCCAAATGGTCTCCTATTGGTATGCTTCAGACGCTTGGCAGAGAGTGGTCTAAATTTCACTCCTTCTACCTGGCATTAAACTACCAGTTCACTACATAGCTTAATCCTTTTAAACTATTTTTTTACCCTGTATAAAATAAAACTGGAAAGAAATATTCTCAGCTGTAGCTTGATAACTGGACACTTTGGGCTGTACAGTGGTAATATTGTTGTGAAACATAAGTCCTTAAGAATACCCTGGTGGTTGTTGTTCTTTAGCTGCCAGCTCCAGGGAAGCTTGTTAATTATGCCCACCTAAAAAAATGCTATATTTCTAGCTATTATAACTGGTGACCGCATAAGGCAGCGGTTGAGATTGTAGTACACAACTACTGTATATCCAATAGTAGGCTCTCTATTATTGATGAAATCAAAGGAAATATTAAGTTTTAAAATGCACAAATGGAAACACTGGCCTCTTGAAATTAACACACTAGAAAATAAGGCAAATTTTCATGTTTAGTTGTCTAGTCCAGTGATTCTCATTTTTTTTCCGTACTAGAATCCTCCTCCCATTGAACCAGATGGAAAGGGCCAGGTCTCAGCCCCCTGACACCCATTCGTAACCCGCCACTCCCTGCACCAGCATTAATGACCTCCAGGTTTTTCCAGCCACAGACACAAGCAGCAGCATAGCATGGTGCTGTGGATAAGGAAGAAGAGCGGGACTTGGAAAACCTAGGATCTAACCCAGCTCTTCCACCAATCTGCTCCGTGGCCTTGAGCAACTCATAGTGCCTCATTTTCCCCCATCTGTAAAAATGGTGGTAATTATATTTACTGTCCTTGGCAAAACAATATGAGATGTTACCTGTGGATTAAAAATGCTATGTCAGTGCTGTCCTAAACAAAAAATTGGGATGGGACTCCAAGCAAAAGCCCAGTATACCCCAAAATTATACAAACACTAGACTACCCTCTTAAGTATCTGGCATGATTGGATTTAAATGTATGCTGCTTTTGGTCTAGATGTTTATACAATAATCCCCAACACACACACACACACTCTAACTACCTATCCTCGACTTCCTGTTCCTGGATTGGCACCTCTCCTCACCCCACCCCCAACCTACTTCTTGGTGATTTTCCCCACCTCCCCACTTTTCTCCTTACCCCAATTCCTCGTTGTTTGCCTCTTTCACCTTTCCTCACTCCCATGATCCCAGTGGTTCTGCTCTTCTCCTTATTGAGACCACTAATAATTTATTCTGCATTCTGCTAGTCCCCTGGCACTGCTGCACTTTGGGCAGCTGCTGATTCTTTCCTCTATGGGAGCAGTGGCTTTTCACAGCCCCTATATCCATAGGGTTGCAAGCAACCCAGGGTAGGATTTACAGACTGAATCCATAAAAAGAGAAGATAAGAATATTTAATGTATGTGATACTAACATGTCATTCACATACAATAAAGGTAATTTATCATGGCATTTGTTTATGGTATGTTGGCAGGCAACACATTCAGGATTTTTCTTGTTTAGTGTGGGTTTCCCTCCCTCCCTTTCATCAGGGATGAAATAACCTTTCATCAACTAATCAAAATATCTACCTAACAAATATTTAATAACTTCCTTCTTTAGTCTGCAAGTTTATTTTATGGTTCTATTACAATTCATACCCTAACAGCAATAAAACCCATTTATCAAAATAAACCATGGTATCTGCTAATGATTGTCTCAATCTTTTAAGTGCCTTTGATTTCTTCTTTGGCTATTAATAGAAACATATGATCTAAGGGCAATTATTGCTTCATTCTTATTGTTTGAATATTTAAGTTATACAGCCAAAGGAATTTAAATATTGCAATAACACTAAGGCTATGTTGCATACAGCTCAGGCCTATGACAAAAACAGTATTAAATGAATCAGAAGGAAATTATTCTGTTAATCAAAAGGAATGGTTTCAAATGGCACCAGAAATTCAAAACAGACTAATCCTCGGAGTTCTATATTATCATTGTAAACATTAACCATTAACTCTAGAAGCAATGTTCTCGGCCTTTTGGCTAAGAAAGCATTATCTAAAAATTAATCTAACAGCACCACCTGCAGTGAGAATATTTAGCACAGCCTATGTCAATGTCTGCACTAGTCTTCTCTCCCTGTGAAAAACAGGTTTCATTTGGGGTATGTCCCCACTATGGGGGGCCGGGGGGGTCGACTGCAGATACGCAACTTCAGCTACGTGATTCACGTAGCTGAAGTTTGCGTATCTGCAGCCGACTTACTGCTCGTCCACACGGCGGTGGCGGTCGGCAGCGCACTCCCCCGTCGACTCCAGCTTGCAGCTCCCGGCAAGCTGGAGTTCCGGAGTCGACGGGGGCGCCACGAGCAATCGATTTCTCGCGTCTTCACAAGACGCGAGAAATCAATCGCCAGAAGATCGATTGCTACCCGCCGATCCGGCGGGTAGTGAAGACATACCCTTGGTCTCGACTCCACTACATTATCTTGCTTCTTCTGGTGTGCAGAGTGTACCGTAGGTGGTGACTTCTGGGTACTGCAGGACAGGCCCAACAAAGAAAGTAACAGAACACCACTAGCTATCACCTTCAGCCCACAACTAAAACCTCTCCAGCACATCAAAGATCTACAACCTATCCTGAAAGATGATCCCTCACTCTCACAGATCTTGGGAGACAGACCAGTCCTCGCTTACAGACAGCCCCCCAAGCTGAAGCAAATACTCACCAGCAACCACACAACAGAAACACTAACCCAAGAATCTATCCTTGCAACAAAACCCGGTGCCAACTCTGTCCACATATGTATTCAATAGCAGAAGGGTAGCTGTGTTAGTCTGGATCTGCAAAAGCAACAAAGAGTCCTGTGGTACCTTATAGACTAACAGATGTAGAGCATAAGCTTTTGTAGGTGCACTTTTGTAGGTGCACAAAGGTCCCACTTTGTCAGATGCAAGCAATGGAAATAACCAGAGGAAGGTATAAATATGTAGGCAACAATCAGGCTAGAGATAACGAGGTTAGTTCAATCAGTGAGGATGAGGGTGTCTTCTAACAGTTGATCTGGAGGTGTGAACACCAATGGAGAAGAAACTTATTTTGTAGTTGGCTAGCCATTCAGTCTTTGTTTAATCCTGAGCTGATGGTGTCCAATTTGCAAGCGAACTGAAGCTCAGCAGTTTCTCTGTAGTCTGGTCCTGAAGTCCCTAGCTAAAACCTCTCTAACGCATCAGTGATCTACAACCCATCCTGGACAACAATCCCTCACTTTCACAGGCCTTGGGAGGCAGGCCAGTCCTCACCCACAGGCAACCTGAAGCATATTCTCACCAACAACTACACACCACACCGTAACAACTCTAATTCAGGAACCAATTCATGCAAACGACCTTGATGCCAACTCTGACCACATGTCTACACCAGCGACACCATCACAGGACCTAACCAGATCAGCCATACCATCACCGGTTCATTCACCTGCATGTCCACCAATGTAATATATGCCATCATGTGCCAGTAATGCCCCTCTGCTATGTACATCAGCCAAACTGGACAGTCCCTACACAAAAGGATAAATGGACACTAATCAGTTATTAGGAATGGCAATATACAAAAACTTGTAGGAGAACACTTTAATCTCCCTGGACACACTACAGCAGATTTAAAGGTAGCCATCCTGCAGCAAAAAAACTTCAGTACCAGACTGCAAAGAGAAACTGCTGAGCTTCAGTTCATTTGCAAATTTAACACCATCAGCTCAGGATTAAATCACATCACCCACCCCATCAGGGGCTCGTTCACCAGCACATCTACCAATGTGATATATGCCATCATGTGCCAGCAATGCCCCTCTGCCATGTACATTGGCCAATCTGGCCAGTCTACGCAAAAGAATAAATGGACACAAATCTGATATCAGGAATCATGACATTCAAAAACCAGTAGGAAAACACTTCAATCTCTCTGGTCGCTCAGTAACAGACCTAAAATTGGCAATTCTTCAACAAAACAAAAAAACCTTAAAAAACAGACTCCAACAATAAACTGTTGAACTGGAATTAATTTTCAAACTGGATACCATTAAATTAGGCTTGAATAACGACAGAGTAGCTGGGTCATTACACAAATTGAACTCTGTTTCTCCATGCTAATTTTCAACTACTGTTACTCACATCTTCTTGTCAAGTGTTTGAAATGGGCCATCCTGATGATCACTACAAAAAGTTTTTTTCTCCTGCTGATAATAGCTCACCTTAATTAATCAGTCTTCAAGTTGGCATGGCAACCCCACCTTTTCATGTTCTCTGTATACATCTTCCTACTGTATGTTCCACTCTATACATTTGATGAAGTGGGATTTAGCCCATGAAAGCTTATGCCCAAATAAACTGGTTAGTTGCTACGGTGCTACAAGTACTTCTCGCTCTTTTTGCGGCTACAGGCTAACACGGCTACCACTCAGAAACAAATGAAAGTACACCATCTGCTGGAAGGCCTTTGTAGGAGCTGCATGGGGAAGGAAGTAGATGGAGCAGTCCCATAGAGCTGCTTGAGCATCCCCTAAATTAAGTTGTGGATAGAGGTCTGTCTCCACACTTACCTTGCATATGCAGATGTGGAAGGCTGCAATAATCCCGGACTATGAGACTGGTGTGAAGGCAAATCAAGTGGTCCCAACTTCATGCACAAATGGCACAAAGAAAAAGTGGCTTTTGTTCCAACACAGACAAGATTTCCACTCAGTGCAGCAGCTTGGCCACACTGTCTCTTTCTCCTTGTGCAGCTGGAAGAAGGAGGGGTGGTGAAGTGTACATGGAACAATTTCCATGCACTCCTAGTGGCACTGTAGGAATTTTGGGGCCCCGTATGCTGATCGTTTGTGCCCCCCCCCACCCGGTGTCCCGCCACCCAAGGCCCCCCCCTCCAGCCGGTCTCCCGCCGCCCGCGGGGCCTCTCCCACCGCCCGCGGCCCCCAGCCGGTCTCTCCACCATGGGGCCCCCCCCGGCGGTCTCCCCCACCGCCGCCCCCCCCGGCGGTCTCCCCCACCGCCATCCCCCCCGGCCAGTCTCCTGCTGCCCGCACCCCCCCGGCCCTGTTCTGACCCCGCGGCGCGCAAGGGGCACGGTGCCCCCCGCCCCACGGCAGCGTGGCCGGCTTGCTCCCTGCTCCACGCGGGACAGCGGACCCGCCCCAGGCCGAGGCAGGACACGCACCGCTCCAGTCATGCCCTCCTCCCCCCGCATGCGCTCTCCCCCTCTGGGAGCACAGAGCTGCCGTGCGCTGGGGCTCCGCGTGGCCCGGCCGGGAGAAGCAAAGGGGGGCGGGGGGAGGCTGCTGGGAGCCGGGGGAGGGGGCTGTGGGGAGAGAGACAGAGGGCCACAGCTCTCCCACCTTTTGAATGAGGACGGGCCTGACCCACTTTTCACCAGGGCGGACCTTGTCCCTTTCCACATGAGGCCCCACCAGCCCGCCTCCCAGCATGGATCTCAGCTGGGGAGCCTGGGCAGCTGTGGGGAGCCATGGCAGACTCTCCACCTGTCCAGGGTGCAGGGGGGCTGAGAGCACCTCCGACCCATGTTCCCAAATGGTAGGAGAAGTAGTTTGTACTTGATCGCCCCAAGTGCTAAAATGCCTTGTTATAAAACTGGATAAACTCATCAGTATCGCCCTTTCTTCAAGGCCACATCCCCTTTATTATTGTGGTATATCTCAACCACAGGTATGCTGTAGCCCCATTTCCCTCCCTCATTGTCCTTTTTAAGAAGAGTGATATGCATCGGTTCCACTCCATGCTGAGTAATGGAAGGGTGAGTATGGTCCATCTTCTATAAAGATTAGCTGTATTCTGAGAGATTACAACATGTTAGTCTTTAAATTAAGTTTAAGATCTGCTTTTCTTTCTGCGCTGTTGAAACCCTCTTACTATATAGCACAGGGGCGGGCAAACGTTTTGGCCTGAGGGCCACATCGGGTTTCCAAAATGGTATGGAGGGCTGGTTAGCAGAGGCTGTGCCTCCCCAAACAGCCAGGCGTGACCTGCCCCCGGCAACCCCCCCCCCTTCTTGCCCACTGACTTCCCCCCTGGACTTCTGTCCCATCCCTCCCTGACCCCCACCACCCCATCCAACCCCTCCTCTCCTTTCTGTCTGCACCCCCAGGGACCCCTGCTCCCACTCCCCACCCTCTGACCACCCCAACACCTATCCACACTCCCACCCCAAACTCCCCTACTCTCTATTCAGCCTCCCTCCCCCTTACTGCGCTGCCTGGAGCACTGGTGGCTGGCAGCGCTACAGCCACGCCACCCAGAGCGCCAGGACAGGCAGCCACAACACCTGGCCGGAGCCAGTCACACCACTGCACAGCACAGAGCACCCGGTAAGGTCATGGCTCTGAAGCTGCACTGCCCAGCAACAGCTCGCAACCCCAACCGCCGGTGCGAGGGGCTGGGGGCTAGCTGCCCAGGCCAGGAGCTGGGCAGGAGGGTCCCACAGGCCAGATGTAGCCCAGGGGCCATAGTCTGCCCACCTCTGATATAGCATGTGGCTTGACAATTTAAGATTTTGACAGAGTAAATATTTTTATACCAATGCAGGGTAAGGATTGCTGTAAGCCGATGAATTCAAGTGAACTAGTTCCCCCACCGGTATAAATCGATGTAGTTCCATTAATGTCCACAGAGCTACACTGATTTACAGCAACTGGGAATCCGGCCCCTTTGTGTATTGCAGCCATTGGATAGGAACGTTACATGAAGATTTTATTTACACGCAGCCTCTGACCAGGTAGTGATTTGTTAGCAAGTGTATTTATTGCCTGGGGAACTCCTGGAAGGACTATTGTATTTTGAAATATTTTTAAATTTGTATGCAGTAGGGTATAGACCAATGTTTCTACATATTTTCTACCATTTAGAAGTGAAACGCCGTGCATACATATGGTTCTGCATAAAAATGATGTCTGCCTGTCTATAAAAAAAACAATACTCTGGTTATTTATTGCTTTTCTAAAATGATCTATACAAATGTCCTCACTTGTTGATTAGGGGTTGAGAGACCTAAAGCCTAGTTTTTCAGCCTTGTCTGATGTCATTGTACAGTCCTGAAGTAACTGATTTTGGTAAAATTCTCCAGCCAAAAGATGGAAGCAAAATACTCCTGTGACTGATGTAAGAAAAAACAAGTAAACATCAAAATTAAAAAAAAATCCAAATGGAATTTCCCCCCCTCATTGTTTTTTATCTGGGAAGGAGCCAGCTAATAAAGTGATAATATTTCCTATGAGAAAACACTAAAACAAGTAATGGATTTAATTTTTATTAATGCTATCATTTTGAAGAGAACATTATTTTGATATTTTATGTATAGTTTCTATGCTGTCTTATTTATTTTCTTACTCTAAAGTTGTGAATGTCATTAACAGATACAAATGCAGTGTTTAGAAACAGAAGATTAGAAACAGAAGATTCCACAGTGCACACATTTAAAATTGTAGTTCTCTGGGTCTTTCCTAATGTACCATTCCTTTTTAGGTAGAACTCATCAGTGATTTCTGTATAAAGATCTCAGTTCAGCAAAGCACTTAGGTTTGATCCAAAACCCACTGAAGTCAGTGGGAAGATTAAAGTTAAACAGGTGCTTAAATCCTTTGCTGGATCAGGACATAAAAGACTTGTGTACCAACATTACTGACAATTATAAGAACCATGTTGAGCAGGTCATCAAATTAACTTTACCACTAGAGGGTAGCAAATACCTGTTTGCTTTGAGGATTTCTACCACAATCAGGAGAACTGAATAGGAAACAAATCTCAAGCCAATGTAGAGGTGGAATAAATGCTCATTTGGGGCCAGATATGCTCCCATTGAAGAGAACAGGAAAACTCCCACTAAGCAAGAGCAGACCTATTGTGTTTTGAGAACCCTTTTCTATTTTGGTCTCTACAAACACACTATTGTGATGGACATTATTAACAAGTTGTATTAATCCAACCCTGCTCTGAAGGAAGAACTTTGAGCTGTACAAACTGCTTTCAAATTAGATAACCTCTGTCTTGTGTTTTTATTACTAAATTTTGCACAATAAATTATTTTCATAGGCTTACAATCATCTTGGATTTAATTGAAAAACATCCATATCTTACATTTTATAAAAGATACAGTAAATTAGCATTTCTTGCTCAGTGAGCTCACAAGAAGTCACCAAAAATAGTGCTGGGTTTGCACAAGTAGATATCTAGGCAAGGATTCAATGTTCAACTAGTAGGGTCTCCAGTTTTCTTGAGTTAAGACAACAGAATTTGGCCCCCAAGGAAATTTTTCTGACGTTTTCCCTTTGCAAAACAATAGATGGTGTTTTAAAGCAACTGAAATATATATTCTCATTACATTGCTTAAAATATTTATACAGGACAATATTAATTATTGCTGCTCTACTGTGACAGATACAGAGTCCAGACCACTGACTTTCATACAGCTGTAAGTACAGGCCCAAGCCTCTTCCCAGAGAATGTCCAGTGAATTCACTGGGAGCAGGCCTCTCTTCATACTTCTTGAGCGCTCTACCAGAAACCATGCCTCTGATCCGGAGGTAGGAATTTGTGAACAGAGTTGGACTTTTTCTCAGTTTCATTTGTATGTAGATACCTAACTAGAAGCAACTAAAGGACTTTATATAAGAAATAGGCAAAAAATAGAAGCAAATGTAACAGTTTACATATACTGGATGGTGAGAAGAGAAGTAAGTGTGAATGGCTACTCAGATGAAGCATAAATCATACATCAAACAGCCTGCCAGAAACTGAGCAAAGAGGAAGAGACTCACCAATCCACTGTCATCTTGAAGGGGCTGAAACTTGGGAGTAAACTGTTGCAAACTGCAACAGCAGCCTCTTGCAGAGAAATAAACACCCAGGGCTTCATTGAGTCTGATCTCACTCTTATTTATACCCATGTAGCTGCAATGACTTCAGGAGTGGTTCCTGATTAAGGCGGCACTCTTGCAATCAGATATACTAACATGACCAGCTGCACTCATAGAATCTCATTGACTCCAATGGCCCGTGGGGAGAGTTCCATGTGGGCATTCCCTATACAGATCTGAGTGCATGACTGAGGTTTAATAGCGAGCTAAGTGAGAGTAGAATCTTGCCTCCACAATATATTAAATAGTAAACAATACATGAAGCAATCATTAGCGCCTATCCAAAATGAGAGCTGATGCCTATGAATTAGAGTTCTCAGCCTCTTTCCTGCTGTGAGTCCATGTTACAAAAGGAAAATGTTCAGGTCTCCTCCAGCATATGCCACAAGAATGAAAGGAGGATCACAGCCCTCAGTTTGAGACCTGGTTGAAGGATAGGGGTGAAATCTTGGCTCCACTGAACTCGAGGAAAAACAAAATGGCTGGAAGCCCTTCAAATAACACACAAGCCTCAGACTGTCTTTACTATATAGCAGTGGTTCTCAAACTTGTTGAGACCGCGACCCCTTTTTGTGCTCTGGCGAGGGGGCGCGATCCCTCCGCCGAAAAGCCGCCGAATTTTTTTTTAAAAAAAAACCTGCCGTGGACCCCCCCCTGCGCCCCGGCCCCAGTCCCCGCCGCGGGCGGGCTGCCAGGTGCGCCCTCGCCCCAGTCCCCGCTGCGGGTGGGCTGCCAGCTGCGCCCCGGCCCCAGTCCCCGCTGGCGGCCGGGGCTCGGGGCTCCAGCCGCCACCGGGGGAGCGCGGCTCCAGCTGCCGCCAGGGGAGCGCGGCTTGATCCGCGTTCCTCGGGGCTCCAGCCACCGCGCTCCCCAGGGCTCGGGGTTCCAGCCTCCGCCCGGGGAACGTGGCTCAATCTGCGTTCCCCAGGGCTTGCTCCCCTGGGCTTGGGGCTCCAGCCGCCGCGCTCCCCAGGGCTCGGGGCTCCAGACGCCGCCTGTGGAGCGCGATTCCAGGTGCCGCCCGGGGAGCACGGCTCGATCCGCGTTCCCCGGGACTCCAGCCGCCGCCCAGGGAGCGTGGCTCCAGCCGCGCTCCCGCAGCAGGGAGTTGCTGCGGTAGGGGCTGGCGACCCCCACAAAAGTGGCCCGCGACCCCTCGGGGGGTCGCGACCCCCACTTTGAGAACCCCTGCTATATAGGATGTAGTGATTTAAATAGAGATGGGTGTATTTTTCATAGTCGTTTTCACCCAATTGAGTGCAATAGCAATATACTGACACAAAACAAAGTTGTTTTCTTTTTTGGTGTGAAGGGGCCTAGATTTTCTCATTAATGTTAAGAGGTGGAAGAAAGACATGTTTGTTTTATAGTCGGGTTTTATGGATTTTGTAAAAAAAAAATCTGCAGTTTTTTCCTTCTGAAACTCAAGCTGGCCACATCTTTTGGAGGAGGCGCTCTCTTTATTTTCCCATTTAAGCAGTTTTGCTCTAGGTTTATTAATTTCTGGGTGCTTTGGGAAGCGTAAGAAGGGAATTGTCTATATTCTTCAAGGCGAAATATGTTGGTGGATAAAGAACCTCTTACCTTTAAGTCGGGTCGGAAATGTACATGGACAGGCGCTCAATGTGCGAAGTTCCATTGTCACCTCTCTAGCTGGGTAATTAGGAGTTGGCCTTAGACATCACTCGTTGTGCGTTTGAACATTTAAAGCAGATGGCCCGAGTTAAAAAGACCGGACCTGATCAGTGAGCAAATTTGGCCTTGTTTCTCTGAGAACGCAGTCATTTAGGCTGCCAGCCTACGTGGTAAGGGCCGGATCCATCCCCTTTGAATTGATGTCAATGAGAATCTTTCCATTCACTTCACTGAGCGTTGGCTATCCCATCATATTGACCGCAGAGAAAGATTTGAGGTAGGAAGCGGGGATGTTTTTGTGTAATGCGGGATGGAGGGTTGGGAAAATCTGAATCACCCTCAAGATAGCCTTGAGACGCTTCTTAAAACTATCTTCACTACCTTGCCATTTCAGGGCCCGATCCTGCCGTCCAAAGAGTTAGGACTGCAGGGTCCGGCTCAAACACCACTGATAACTACTTTGGCTTTTTATATTTTAAAAAGACGAAACAAATGTTAATGAGGAAGTATTGCGGCTTTCAAAAACAGCAACTTCCCCAGACGGAGGTTTTGTCACGATTCACATCCTCATACATTAGAGGAATACTGCACACGTGCAATTCCAGTGTGCCCCGTCTTTATAATGTGACAATATGCTCTGAATGAGACAATAACAGAACGTGCCGGGATTAAAGAGAATAAGAAAACCATGGTTTCTTTTGATTGGGTTCATCCAACGTGAAAACCCTTAAGTATTAGAGTTTTCCCATTGATTTGTTTAAACAGAAATGTTTATCTGAAGTCAAGGAAAAGTATTATGAGCAATAACACAGACCTCTCTGTATGAACCCAATTACAGTAAAACCTCGATTTCACGGACCTCGATTTAACAGACTTCGGATGCAACGGACAAAATTTCTGATCCATATCAGACCACAATCCCTCCCTGCTGCGGCCCCGGTCCCCTTCCCTGGCGGCCGTCTGCTGGCTCCTGGCTGCCGCCCCGGTCCCGGCAGCAGGCGGGCTGGCTCCTGGCTCCTGCCCGGGTCCCAGCTACTGGCGGGCTGGCTGCCGGCTCCCGCCAGGTCCCACCAGCGGGCGTGCTGGCTGCCGGCTCCCGCCCGGGTCCCGCCAGCAGGCGGGCTGGCTGCCGGCTCCCGGCAGCTGGGACCCGGGCGGGCTGGCTGCTGGCTCTCGGCTGCCGCCTGGGTCCCGGCAGCGGGCGGGCTGCTGCTCCGAGAGCTCGTTTGGGTTTTTTTTTATTAAATAACGGACTTTTTGATTTAACGGACACCCCCTCGCCTGAATTAGTCCGTTAAATCGAGGTTTTACTGTAGTCAGATAATAAAAGCAATACACTAATAGTTCGTTTCTGTTTCACCTGAGGAGATACCACACGTATCAAGTTAACAGTGTGACAAGTTTTCCAGTGCCTGCAGACCGTCCCCTGCGAGGCACTTATTTTTACATTTATAGGTGGCCTCCTCTCCGGGCCCCTGCGGAATTTAAGCACAAGGCGGCGGGTTGTAGATGAAGTTTCAAGGGAGGTCAGAATGTACGCTGCCTTTTGGATGTAGGTCATTAGCCCCCCGCGTGACTTAATAGGAGGCTTCGGAGGAGGGGGATATTTGATTTTAAAAAGGAAGAAAAGATGTATTTAGGTGAAACTTCAAATGTGTACAGGCTGAGGGAGACGGTCCATCTTTTAACTGTCAAAAACCGGACGGGTCAAAGCCATTCACTGACTCTTCATTTACTAGTCACCGGACAGAAAGGCGCAGGAGAAGAGCCTGGTTCGGGACTAGGCTGAGCGAGCCAAAAGCGCTCACTGCCGATGGTTTCTAATGAATCTCTTGTCAATTCTCAGTGCCCCACCACTTCAGTGGGAACAACTTTCCTAACGCGGCTACCACTGAAACCTGTTTCCTTTGCCATTTGCCCTCATCCACAGCCCACTGCAGTCACCGGAAAGAAAGACCCCCACTCGCTCGATGGGTTTTGGGTCAGACCTGGAGACCCGCTGTTTAAGCTACAGATAACCGAGCGCAGAAATGTGGAATTGTTCAGATTTCATGGTGCATTTGGCTGATTGCGAGGAAATAGCATTGTTATTGTTTTAAATAAAGATGAAGCTTCCTCGGCGTTTATATACATTGTCTACATTTTTAATTCATGGATTACAGTAAAAATGACCAGGAGAAAGCGCGGTGTTTATGCAATTATTGCCGATTGGCTAAACTGGTTTGAGGTTTGTTATTTTATTTTATTTTTTTAAAAAAAAGATTCCTCTCTCCCCCCCCCCAAAAAAAAATGGAAGAAGGAAAAACACATATCAATGCTCTGATTAGGACAAGGAGTTACCTGCTGGAAGAGTATGTTCCTATTGACTTCAGAGGGAGAAGGAGGCAGCCCTATTTCAGAGAGGAATAAACTTTCCTTTCCTTAGGCAGTTAGAAATGATCTGAACTAGGACAGACCACTAACTAGGTTTGTTACACACTGCGGGGCCGATCCTGCATCTAGTACAAAGGCAAAATTCAAATGTTCAAATAAGATTCAAGGATCAGTCTCGTACAGGGAACAGAGCCTAAATATCAACCTAAACCTACTTCCACACAAAGTCGATCCTTGCGGACCCAGGCCCTGATCCAGGTCTCGCTATACGGAATGGGCGCAGAATTGGGTCCTTGGCAGTTTACTGCTTATTTGCTTCCTTTAAATCGTCTTGCTCCGTGCAGCCCGCCGCTGGGGAAGAAGTATATTAAGCATGAAGCAAAGGGAAGGCTGCACTGCCTGGGTCCAGGTTTAATAGTCAGATAAATGCAGCGTGGAAAGAGTCAAAAGGAGCTGGCGTGAACAGGCTCAGGAATTTTTAACTTCGCTGTGGTGAGCACGCGTTACAACGCGAATACAATACCCGGGCCGCTCAGAGATGATCACACCATTGCAGACATAAGAACCTTCATTTTTGGCGAGTCTCGTGGAATCTTGTGACACCCCCCCCCCCTCCACCTTTAAATGGTAACTCCGCTAAGCAAACACCGCAGGTTGAGTGGGACGGGAAAGCTCCGTTCATTTCTGAGGATGAGAAGCCCCATCCTCTCTGAGCTCAATTCTATCCCGGCTCTTCTGTGGCCGGCCAGCAGCCTGGACCCTAGCCGGCGGAGCACACTGGTTCTCAGAAGCAACGGGGAAGTTTTGTTGAAAAAAATCAAACCCATGTGAGGCAGATGTCAGTACACTGTGCAGACGGCAATGTGATGGGCTCATAGGGTGTTTTATCTCCTCACCCCCCGGGTAACTAAACAATCGGAAGCCTCAACGCATACGAAGTGTCGGCTCTAAGGAGTGAAAGAGAACAAGGGGTTTGCAATACTCCAGGGTGGGTACATTCTCTGGCTACTGTCATTAATAATACATGTGTAGATATTGGCTTATCGGGACCTGGTAAACCCTACCCACGATCTTGGCTTCTGCACTCTTCCCTCCTTTTATATGGCAACTTCTTCAAGCCATTGCTATTGGTTAGACACCTAACCATTCGGGAGCCTCGCAAGAATGTTCTTCCTGATGGGATCGCTCCTTGCGGACTGAGATGTGGGAATTAAAGGCAGATTTAAAACACATACAATGAACACATTCACCTACCGCTAAGAATGAGAGAAACGAGTGTCATTTCTTTTCCATCTCCTAGCGTGTTTTCATTGCCCATTGTGGGAGGAAGGGAACACCTGTTATCCCAATGTACGGGTTCGATTCTGTTCCTAGTGAAGCTACTGGCAGTTCGGATCTCAATTTAAATCAGCTTCTACCAGGACTTGAGAAAAACGCCTCCGATTTTATGCTCGCAGTCAAATAGCATAGCAATAAACCCTGAATCTAAATACCCGAAACACTCGGAACTACCCTAAATACTTCCCGGAGAGGACTTCGAAATTACCCGTTCGCCCCCATTAAAACATAAACGCGAAAAGGTCTCTTTAGTTTGGAAAGTTGGTCAGCTGGATTTTATATATATTATGATGAGCATATGCTTAATTGTGCTATCCTGGGTAACTGACTTCAGAAAAAGGAAAGACAAGCACTATCTTTTTATTTTTATTTCGGCTATACACAAATGTTTATGTTAACATTTTCCCACGGAAGCTGCAAACACAGATCACAGGCAATAAATATTCAGCTTCAATGTCTATTTATATTGCAAACCCGTTACGAGAGGAAACACAGGATACATAAGTATTGTACGCTTGGCATTTTGAGAAGTTTGTCGTTCAAAGGAGGAGAAAAGGAAACGTATTAGAGTGGAAGTTGTCCGGTGTTTGAAGTTTTTGTTTGAATCCCACAAGTCACCCAAGTTCATTTCTCACTCAGATAATGCGGCCCGGATGCGCTTTTGACGTTGCACAGGGAGAAAAACAGCCACACTCACTACAGTGCGCGGTGACCTGGTCCTGAAAACACCAACGATCCTCATGTAAAGTCTTTCGCTTTGTAAACAGTTTACAGACAACTCACATCCGTGAGGGGATTATTTGCTGCATACGCGGGAAGAGGGTGACGAACTCTCTGTCCCCCCAGGGCCGGGGCTGCTGCAAGCTTCGCAGGATCGCTCCGTTTCAGTTCGCAGCACAAAGTCAGGCGCTGCAGGGCAATCGCCCTCCAGAGACGGATGGGGGGGAAGGTGGGTGCAGAAGTCGCCCGACCCCGGCGGCAAACGCGGGGCAGTGCCCGGCCCGGCCCCTTCCCGATCGGAGCATGAAGTTGTTGGAGGCACTAACGCCAGGGTGTCCGCGCAATGTCCCCGGCGGGGGTGGCCGGAGGCTGGGACCAGGGTGGCGCTGCCGGGCGGGTCCCCTTGGGCGCTAGAAGGCGGCCGGCGATCCCCCCGCAGCCGCCCCAAGGGGCAGCAGTCTGGCGGGGCCCGGCCCGGGCTGGCAGCCCAGTAACGCCGCCGCCGTACCAGGGCCGGGCCGGAGGAAGCGGGTGCCCTTCCCGGCCCCCGGGGCGCAGCAGTCGGCGTCCTGCGGCGAGGCCAGGCCGAGCAGCGCCGCGGGCAGCAGGCAGGGGCCGCGGGGCAGGAGCTGGGGCCCGCAAGCCCAGGCGGCGGGCGGCGGCAGCGGGCTGGGGGCCGGCTCGCTGCCGCTCAGGATGCGCTCGATGCTGAAGGAGCCGCCGCGGCCGGGGGGAGCGGCCGCCTCGTGCTCCCGCAGCAGCAGCACCCCCAGGTGCAGGGCGCAGCCGGCCGCCCTCCGGCGCGGCAGGGGGCAGGCGGGGTGCGGCGGGAGCCCGGCCTCGGGCGGCAGGTAGCGCAGGGGGCCGGGGGGCAGCAGGGCGCAGGGCGGGCAGAGCAGGGGCGGCCGGGCCGGGGCCGGGGCCGGGGCGGGCGGCGGCGGGGGGCGCTTGAAGCGCTTCCTGCGGCGGAGGAAGCTGCCGTTGTCGAACATGCCCTGCGAGGCCGGGTCCAGCCCCCAGTCGCTGCCCTTGCCCGGGCGGCCCGGCTCGCGGGGGATCTTGACGAAGCAGTCGTTGAGCGAGAGGTTGTGGCGGATGCTGTTCTGCCAGGCGGGGAAGCGCCGGCGGTAGTAGGGGAAGCGGCCGCGGATGAAGGCGCAGATGCCGCTCAGCGGCAGCTTCTGCCGCGGGCTCTGCAGGATGGCCATGGTGATGAGCGCGATGTAGGAGTAGGGCGGCTTCCCCTCGGGCTGCCCCGGCCCGGCCCCCGCGATGTCGACCTCCTCCTCCTCCTCGTCCTCCCCGTCCGAGCCCCGCGCGCCCCGCTGCCGGCTCATGGGGCCGCTGGTGCCGCCCTGGCCGCCGCCTCGCCGTGTGGCTGCGGAAGCCGCGGCCGAGCCCTTCTTATACCCCGCCCCGCGACAGGTCCCTGCGACAGCCCAATGGGGACCCCGCTGCCGTGAGGTGCCTGGGGCTCGGGCCTGCCCACCGAGGGGGGGGGGATGCGGAGTCCTCGGGATGCGTTTGCCATTGATCGGGCAGCGGGGCAGAGCAGGAGCCCCCGGGAAGCAGCTCGGGGAGGGGGTGGCCCGCGGGGCTCTTCAGCCAGCTGCTTGCACCGCAGGGACACACGGCGGGATGGGCACCGCTCGGAGATCAACATCCCCAGGAGTCGGGGATTTCCACAGGGATGGCGTTTGAAATCCGCGCGTGCGGTTTCCCTCCTGGTACAAACCAAACGCGCGGAGACTCCAAACACGAAACCTCACCGCTGCTACTAACGCCAGAAAACTTCTGCTATGGACTAGTTACAATAATTATATACCCACCCCGGCCCCGTTCAAAGTCGCCCAACAGCGCTACTAGCAGATCCCCAAGGCCCAGGGTTTGAACACGGGCACATAACGCAAAAGGTCACATTTTCAAATGAGGAGAGAAAACGCGGTATCGGAAATACTTGAAACTCCCCCCCGTTAAATTGTACCTGCAAAGCAATGAGGCGCTGTCGGGTCGGGCGCGGTAACAACTCACAGCACTCGATGACTTTGTTTTAAGAGCTGAACTAATGAAGGGCAGTTTGGAGAATAAAGCAAACAGATTGCAGCGCAGCGTTCACCCCGGGTAAAGGCGTTTTGATGAAGTTTGGATGCTGGGGGTTTAGGAAGGGATTTCCTATTGCAATTAACGAATTCCCACTCTGTTTAGAGTGGCGAAGGCTAGACGCGACCTTCTGCTAATGGGCTACACACACCGGGCACTGAGCAGCTAGGGCAAAAGGTCCAGCCCCAGGCCCCGAGCTGGTTAGCTTGGCTTTTGTAAACTGCAGGTGGATTGGGCCAGGAAAATAGCAAGTGACACCACACATGGGAACTGTAGAGGTTCCTATTTACCTCCCAGATCTGCACCTGGAAATAGCAGGAAACAGCACCGCGGCAGTGGGGTTAGAGAAGAAAACTCAGTAAGAGTTGTACAAGTCTCCTCCTGGGTACTTGTCTACCGCTCTGCCCCCTGTTGCAGGCTCATCCTACTTTTTGAGAGAGAATTCGGGAAAAGGACATTTTCATTTCACCCTCTTCTCACACATCAGGAGAACCCTGGGCAAACTGAAGCTGACTTGGGGACACAGAAGCCAGCCTACATTTCAGTGCTTTCTTCGTGCCAGCATTTCCATGAGAAAACACACACACACACACACACACACACACACACACACTCTCTCTCTCTCTCTCTCTCTCTCTCTCTCTCTCTCTCTCTCTCTCTCTCTCTCTCTCTCTCTCTCTCTCCCTCCCCCCCCCCCAATCCGCCCCAGGATACCCAACCAAGTGTTTACTTTCCTCCTTCAGAGCTGCTACATTTTCGTTACACGTACACAGCTTTATCTCTGTGGGTTGTTTGCAAGAACCGTGGCGCTTTTACACGGTACCTGAAGCAATGTCCGTAGTATACAAAGGCAATTCTGGGAAATATTTAAAGCACAAAACGAAAATAACTTCAGCCCGCTAAGAGATTTATGATATGAACAGAGCAATTTCTCTTCGGAGAAAATATAGACATGTAAAGAGGAACAATAGAGTGAATTTACTCTTAGGCTGGTGAGGCATACCAGAGTTTTTTTGATGTTAGCACGCACAATAACATTACTTATAAGAAATTAAAACAATATGGGGGAGCAATTTCCACTTGCTCATTAGATCGTTATAAAAGATCTTCAGAAATGTACATCACTACGCAATGGCTGTTTTACCGGTAATCCTTTTAAAGAAAGGGAAGTTAAATCAAACCGATTTTTCTTGAGAAAAGCTACCGTTTAGGTTTCTTCTTTCTGGTTACGTTTCGATTGCTGGCTCGGATGTTTAAACCACCACGGTCTCCACTAATAAAATGTGATTTGTTTGTTTTTTTCAGCCAGGCAGTTTCTGAAAATAAAGCTGTAATTCAAGCTGAAAGGGTAGCTCTCCCCAGTTTCCCCCTAACTTCGCAAAACAAAAGTAAGCCCCACATAAGCAGCTCTTACATCTATTTCTGAGGTGGAAAATAGCAGCGCTTAGCAGCGAAGCCGAGGCGTGGAAGCGGCCACTTCAGCCTGGAGTTTTCTAGCTTTAAACAGTTTCGTCCTTATCTTTTTAGGATAACGTAGCAAACAAACGAAGTAGGGTCTGAGAGCAGGCTGCGCCTTGCTTTCCCTCTGGCGGGTATAATTAACCACCCCTCTTCTCGGATCATCTTCAGATGAATTGGACCCTGGAAGGAGAGCCCCTCTGAACAGGGGATGCTGCTAATCCATGCGGAGTGTCTAGGGGTGAGAATCTTCATCGCAGGTGGGATCTGGGCACGAATTGATTCTAAGGCAGGGGCAGGCAAACTTTTTAGCCTGAGGGCCACATCGGGTTTCCCAAACAGCCAAGCGAAGTGTGACCCGGAACCCACCCCCTCAGATCCCCTTGCTTCTTGCCCCCGATGGCCCCCCAGACTCCTGCTCTATCTACCCCCCCTGTCCCTTAGATCAGGCTGCACAAGCAACTTTACTCACTCTGGTAATCCCTGCTGAAAAGTGCCTTTTGTGCCACTATTTTTGTGGAGGGAGGGGTGCATAAGGAGATATGTGGGCAGCCAACAGACAGATGGCATACAGGGTGGGCTGATTGGTGAGATAGAGACAAGGGATGACGAGAGTCCCAATAGCAGAGAACTAAACACAAGCAAGGTTAGGGGAGAACAGAGAGCAGAAGCACAGGCTGCAGCTCCTGGCTGTGGAGGTAGTAGGAGATGGGGGAAGATTGCACCTGAAAAATCTGGTGCTATGCATACAATCAAGATTCTGCTTAGCCCTGACTGTTCAGCTTCAGTGGGCCACCAGCATCCAGGACTGACAAATGGACACATTTAGGAACTGGAGTAATTGTCAGGGTTCATCCCATTATCTTCCCAGTAATCAGACTCAATTAAGCTGAAGTTGGATATGTTACTGGGCCCTATGAAAAGCCTATATGGGTTCAAACAAAAAGCACTTATAATATTGATTTAAACAGCAGTCCCTAAGGAACAGGTCAGCTGTTGAGCTCCTTGTCTATTCTCTGTTCTACAGTCATACTTTTCCTCCTTCCAGAAGGGAAGGAGGAATCCAAGTGCTCTCTCTCTCTCTCTATATATATATATAGTGTATAAAATACATTTATATATATATATATATATATATATATATATTAGTGTGTGTGTGTGTGTTTTCAAACTCCATGCAATTCTTTTTATCTGATTCCCTCCCAAAGTATTTGTAATGAGATATGGAAGTGTTGGTGGCTGACAGTTGTTCAGTAGTATAATGGAACAAATTGGTGATCTCAGTCCACTTCCTAATGGACAGTTTTTAATATATAAATATATATATATAAATGGCAAGAATGGTAATATTTTAGACTTGCCAAAAGTCATAATGCTCACGGCTAGGAAATTTAATGACATTTTTCTCTACTGATAAAAAGAAGTATATTGTTTTTGGAGCATGAAAGCTTCAATTTCATTACTCTGTGAAAATCCCAGCAGCTTTAATCTTCATCTAAGTATCAATGATGCACAAGCGCCTCAATTCTACAGACTAGTTACTGGATGAGAAATAATTTTTTTTTGTTAATTTTCAAAAGGTTAGCACCCTCTCATTTGCATGTATTTTCTTTTGCATATTTATCTGCCTAATTAAATTTTTATATATATATATATATATGTATGTATGTATGTATGTATGAAACTAAGTATAGTTCTTCTTAGGAGTCATACAAAGCTGGAGGAAGAATTTAATTTTGTGAAGATCACAGATTCAAACTTCATTGTAAGTTCCTTCGCAGCAACAATATGACAAAGTCATACAATGTCACAAAAAAAAGGGAAAAGACTGCATTGGGAATGTTGGATAATTGAACAGAAAATGCCCTATATAGAAGAATCCAATACTGACAGGGTCATAGCCTTAAAGATCCAAGAGATCATTTACAGATCTGAATTCTATGAAAATGTGATTGAGGGTGTAGTTATATATATGTTGATATTGTCCTTTACCTAACTTTGTACATCTGTCATTAAGGTATTTTTAGTTTTACTTACACAATCATTTTAAAGCTATTTGAAAAGGTGACTGATCATCTTTACTTTAGAGGACCTGAAAAGTATGGGGAAGAGAAAGGTAATATGGAGCTAAACAACACAATTACCCGACTCTCTTTTTACTATGATTGACTCACTAGGAATAATCAGTGATGGTTTTTAATTATTTTTTATTAAAAGAACCAACATGATGGAACATTAGCCTCAGAATGGTTTTGGGAAGCTCTAAAATTCTCTACTGTGTGTGCACCAGATATCCTCAATCATAATACAACATGACCCATTCACAAACATGAGAGGAAAACCTTATTCTTATATTTCTGAGAATACATATGATTATTACTATTGCATCATTTAAACACATGCCAATATTTTAGAAACACTAATTTACTAATTTACTATTTTATTCTGCAACATAAATGAGAATATTTAAACAATAGATGATTTGGAATTCATAACAGGAGTAATGTCAAATTCAGTGTTTAATATTGTACAAATTACAAGAGCAAAATGAAGCTACTGTACTGCATGTCATCCATTATTATAAAAGTCTGCAATGTTAAGGACAGATTTATGTTCTTCTTTGTGGTGTGATGTCAACTGTTTTCCTGTTTCTCTGTCATGGTAGCTATAAATACTTGTTTAAGGATATCCTTATCCAAGTTCCTGCCTGTAAACAGACAAAAATTTATATTTTCCAGCAGATCATAAAATAATCCATACATAAATGAAAACCGACAAGTATACAAACACCTATTACATACTAATGAGTTAAAACACAGGCTTATTATAATGATCTTAAATTGAACTTTAAGCTATAGCTTTCCAAACAGGTTACAATAAAGAATAAAATAAGAGAAATGGGGAAGAAATACTGGATTAATCTTCATTAAAACTTCAGAGTCAAATTGCAGCTTAGATTAAAAAACAACTAAAAATCATAAGAGGTGTGTGGTTTAAACATTAATTATGAACATTTCTGAAAGAAACCACGAGATCAGCCTTTAAGATTACATATACCTAAAAGATAACAGCACTTTTTCCTTATGGAGATTTATCAAATCTTTGATTATAATCATTCCCACAAGCTTGTTTTTAATTCTAGATTTTTTTTAAAGTTACATTTTTATATCTAGGCTTGGAAGGATTAGATTTTTTTAAAATCGGTAAATGGTCAGTAAACGTCGATGTCACTGTACACACAAACCAACAAAATATTTCCATCAATAATCACAATTCACAGTAGGCAAAGATAAAGAGTGCCACTTGAGAACTTAAGAGTTTGATTTAAGGATATTTATTTGGCTATATTTTGACAAGTGATGTTGATAATTTCCGTTTTAACTGCTATGAAGCTAACTTTTTGAATATCAGTGTCTTCTACTGCCATTAAATATTGTCTGACCCTCTTGTCCCCATAGTGTCCCACAATAGTGAAAATATAAAATTGATAAAAACTGAAAAAGCCTTAAAACCCATAATTTTGTACCAATATAGACATATAAATTATTAAAAACTAGTGTAAAAGCCCGTGGACATGGGCCAACAGTAATGCCCCCCCCCCGCCCCGCTCAGCCCCCTCACTCCAAGCGCGCCCCCCCTGCTCGTTCAGCCTCCCCTCCTCCCCACGGCCACCCTCACTCATTCAGCCTCCCCTCCTCCCCCCACAGCCCTCCCCCCCGCTCGTTCAGCCTCCCCTCCCCCCCACGGCCCCTCCCCCGCTTGTTCAGCCCCCCTTCCACCCATTCCAAGGCCCCAGCTAGGCTTGGCGCAGCTGGCCAGGCTGTGCCCGGGCGCCTCCACCCCGCCGGCCCAGCGCCCCCTTCCCGCGCCCCGCCCGGCCAGAGCCCCCTGCCTGCACCTATTGCGCCCAGCCACCCTCCTGCCCTAGGCCCCTGATCCAGACCCTGCTTCCCTCTCAGCGGCGTAAGCGCGGCGGCCATGTTGTGCTGCCGAACTACACCTCCCAGCATGCCGTTCGTCTAGGGCCGTCTCTACTGCGCATGACTGCTTCACACACACTTTTCTAGTCTTTTATAATATAGGATGATTACAAATAAACTAATATTATTCAT
Source organism: Sternotherus odoratus (assembly GCA_032164245.1). Taxonomy (NCBI): domain Eukaryota; kingdom Metazoa; phylum Chordata; order Testudines; family Kinosternidae; genus Sternotherus; species Sternotherus odoratus. The sequence goes on along the minus strand of JAVMKO010000007.1, from coordinate 27,605,827 downwards.
CAAAATTAAAAACTGAATTCTGCTAATCCTACATACATCCTACATAAAACATACATAGACATTTTAATTAGACACACTCCATATAGGCAAACAATTTAGGGATAATTGTATTTTATTTACTTTGTTTTACCCATTGAAGAATTATAGTCAGCTGTTTTTCACAACAGACAAAACTAAGAAATGTGTAGTTTTCTCTTACCTATTAAAACCAATCTGTTTGTTCGGTCATCATCCTCTTTCCAGCATACTGTGGTCTCTTCTAGATCATACAGTTCATGGACACCTTGGACAATCACCTGGTGAGATTTGTCTTTAATAGACACCAATCCCTGATCAGGAGGACAGTTATTGTTATTATCACAATAGAGCCTGCTATCTGAGTAGGAACCAAATTGTGCTAAGCACAAACTGAATAAGAGGAGGAAGGACAGATAAGGGTAATGCTGGTCAGATTATATTACATAGTCTAGCTAGTGCAATTTATGTTTTCTGATTCAACTGGGAAGTTGCCAGGATTTTTAAATTTTAACTTTTAGTCTACATATTTCAATTTTTTAAAAAAGCCAGTTTATTTAATATAATGTATGTGTGAATGAGAACAGCACGCCATTGCCTATCACAATAGGTAGACAGTACAACACACAGTTTCCCGGTTATGGATAATTATGATCAAGCTGTTGATGCTCTCAGATTTTTTACTATTCTAAAACAAAGATATATGAATTTGTATGACTGTCAAAATTTTAAAAAGGCTCAGCAGCACAATGAAGTGATTACAATGAGACCAGCAACTGAGTGCCAAAAACTCCCGTTGGAAAGATCCATTAACATTTCATATAAAACCTTGTAAAACTTTATAGTTACACAAATTTTTGATTATCTAATATAGTCTATATCTCTTCAGTAGGATGGGAGAGAGTTTAGTTTTATACACACACACACAGTTATTTGCATTAAAGTAGGATCTTGTCAGTCAGTTCCTTTCTACTTATTCCTCATCTGAAATCCTGAAGTCCTAATCCTTTATTTGACAAATTAACAGATATTAAGATGACTGTAGTGTCAAACAGGATTATAACTTCAGGTGGAACATAAGAAAAAGAGAAACTGTGGCACCCATTGTACAACTGACTGCATGGAGCCCCATTCATTTCAGAGAGGCTTAGTGCACAGACAGTTGCAGGACAGAGGCCTACCTTATAATTTTTTGCTTTGATTCAAGTGCTCAGTATAGTAAAATGTGGGGAAAATGCAGAACATATATTGATACATAGCAACATTATTTCTCTCCAGACTATATTTTCTAAGTAGTATCGGTGGGTTTTTAGATTTTAGGGAGGAGGAGGATTGAAGACAAAAGTGCCTTGATTTGCCTGTAGCAAGACCACACACACAACCACTACTGAAAGTTCAAGTAAAAATAATTATATTGTCACTCAACTGTGCACCAATACAAATGCTGTTCTCATTAAGCAATAAGAAAATAAACCTGAGCATATTTTTTCTCTTTACTGTACTCTATTAAAGCACTGACAGAGTTATGAATGGGCATATTTTCTGTATGACCTTTTTAACCAGCTGTTTGTTTGTAGGGGAGTAGGTAATACACACTAAAATAGAAGCTATTTCTAAACTCCTTGCAAATACAGGATGATATTTTCCTGAGAAATTTCACTTATTGTTTTCATATCCATTGATTGCTTCTTTAAAAATATCATCTCAGGTTTGTAGAGAATGTTAATGGTTGACTTTGATATGTCTCCCCTTCGTGAATTTTATGGTGCATTTCAATTTCTGCAAGTCATGTCAAGAAGTAGAATTACAACCCGAGGCAGATTTTCCAAGTGAAGTGACCCTTTTGGGTGTGGGTGGGATGGGATCTTTCAGAGGAATGACAATACACAGAAGGAAGATTTCAAGGACTATATAACATTAAAGAACTGGTAACAAGGATTTCTGCAAACAAAACTCAACATTAATACCACTGATCATTATGGAGTGGCTTGTGACTAGCCCTACAGTAGCAATACAGGGGCGGGCTGACCACAGTTCCAACCTTGGCGCTTGGGGGAGTACCCGAACTGTGCTTTCTCCCACTAAATCCAGAACAATGTATGAGGAACAATCTATGGGTCTCCTCCCCCTATGTGCTGGCCGGCAGAGCTCACTAGCCATGTGGAAGGAGTGAAGCGGTTGGAAAGAACTGCATCCTCAAAAGCATGTTATTACCTCCTTTCCCCAAGCTCAAATCAAGTGATCCAGGGATGGGGCAACCATGAACATTCAAGGTGTGGCTGGACTGTTTTATCCTTCAATGGAAGTAAGGGAGTTAAAAAACAAGTTGTTATAAAAAGTTAGGTAAATTTAAAAGCTGAACCTTGAGTCTTATGACCTCCATGGGATGACCAGCCTTGTCTTTCACACTCCTCTCCCACAGAAGATTCTACAAATAGGAATATGTTTTTAAAAACAGAAGTTTTACACAAGTGATAATTTTCTCAAGTAGTGCAGTACACGTTTTTCAGGTAACAGTTATGCAGCACTCACCTGAATAAATTCATTTAGCCTTTCTTCAGTTGTGTTTCCTATTATTTCAAACGTAACTGTAACAATACTCTGCAAAGAGGAAGATCTAAGTATTAATATTCAGTTATTCTAAATTAGAGTTGAATAAACTAAACAGTTCAATACCTTATTTAAAACAAATGTTTGTACACTTAACAGAAACAGTAACTTAACAGTTACAATCAGGAATTGTAACAAAAAAAAAAAAAACCAAAGGAAAAAAATATCCACACTACTGGTTCTACTCTAATATAGTGTATTACTCTGGTCATTTCAGATGTTTTTATAATGTTAGTTTGAGAAATATCATTCCCTAGAGCAGTGATGGCGAACCCGTGGCACGCGTGCCACTGCCGGCACGCCGAGCCGTCTCTGTGGGCACGCCGCTCGCGAGCCAGATGTGGCTCTTTTGAGCCTGTCATCTGGCTCGCGCGGCGCTCTCTGTCCGCGAGGCTGGGGGGCGGGGGAGGCGGTGTGGCACGGCACTCTCTGTCCGCGAGGCTGGGGGGCGGGGGAGGCGGTGTGGCGCGGCGCTGCTGTGACCGCGAGGCTGGGGGGCGGGGGAGGCGGTGTGGCGCGGCGCTGCTGTGACCGCGAGGCTGGGGGGCGTGTCGCTCCTCTCCTTCCCTCGCTGGAGTCGGGTCACAGCAGCGTGACCCAGCGAACAAGTAAGCGCCGGGGGGGGGGGTGTAAGCGGTGTGCAAGGGGGCGTTGGGGAAAGGCTGGGCTGGGAGCGGGAGTAAGCGGTGTGGGGGAGAGACCGGGCTGGGTGAGACTGGGCTACAAAAAATGTAACGTATTTTATGCATCTCTGCTCACAAAATATTTAGGATTTGTCAGTGCATTAGTGTTAAAGTGGCATTAAAAAACTTCTGCTATTATAACAGATGCAGAATATTTTGGAAATGCATACCATCTACATTTGTTATGGTCTTTGTAAATATTTAATTGGCATAGGCACCATTATAGTCACACCAGTGTTAAGAATTCTTGGTGGAAACAGCCATTCCACTGAATTTCCTATCAGTTCACACGCAGCTATTCTTGACTGCTTGTCTCAATTTTGATTTCAACAAATGCTTTTTAAAATTCAAAAATATACCCTATGAATATTAAAAGAACTATATTCAGTCAGTTGAGGGGTTGGAGGAAAGGAGGTTTGGGGGGGAGAGACCGGGCTGAGTGGGTCAGTTGGGGGGGGTGTAGAGTTGTTTTTTTTTGTTTTGTTTTTTTCAATAAAAAAAAAATGTTTAATGGAAAGCTCTGTTATTGTGTTTTTCTTTTTAAACAAAAGCTGTTAATTAGTTTGAAAAACTGTACGAATTGTTTTTTCTAAACTAAAACCTCGTTATTCAGGTTTAATTGCAGTGTTGGCACTTTGAAAAAAACAAGTCGTTATGGTTTGCAGTTTGGGCACTCGGGCTCAAAAAGGTTTGCCATCACTGACCTAGAGTCAATACTTTTGGGTATTTTGATGCTATAACATCTCATATTGTAGAACTCTTTGCACTACTTAATATTTCATTCTTATAAACAATTGTTAATATGGCTAGGCTGTTAATACTGGTATCTTTCAAAGGCGTTTAATAAAGTTACTTCCCTTAGCTATTTTTTTGTATTTTCACAGTTGTTCCCATTCACCAGCACAGTTTCACTGCACTGATTCATGTGTGTCACAATAAGGGGGTTCTCTTTTAATGCACCAGACGTTATCCCATCATTGCTGTACACTTTTTATGCTATAAAAATATGAAGATTTATAAATAGATCTCTAAATAAAAAAAACAAAATGCTGTATTTTACCCAAAAGTGAACAGCGGATTACTGCTTACAGCCTGATCATAGACAAGAAAAAAAATCAATGTGCCAATGTCCTGTTTAGAACTGCTGAAATTAATTATTTCAAAATACATTAAGAACCATGTTTTACTTAAAGCTCAACATACAAAATTACCCTCTCAGTGGGATGAGATAAAGGGGGGGTGAGGTGATATCTTGTATTGGACCAACTTCTGTTGGTGAGAGAGACAAGGTTTCAAGCTTGCACAGAGCTTACTTGAAAGCTTGTCTTTCTCACCAACAGAAGTTGGTCCAATACAAGATATTACCTCATTCCCCTTTTCTCGTCAAGTGGTTATAAAATGTGGAAAAAAATAAAATATGATGAAAGCAGCAATTCTGTGAGTTTACTCAATGACAGAGTAATTCACAAAATAAAATAAAATAAAAAAATAAACCAACCCACACCCCAAACAAGTGCTAACATTTTGTTCATGGGTAACTTCAAAAGAGGGACCAAGCCACATCTCTTACGCTTCACACATATTGCAGCTATACTTCTATTGACTCTCCACATCAAGTCAATAAACACCTTTTATCCTCCAAAGAGCTTGTAGCCAACTGAGAGAAAACTCCCTGCTCTCATTTACACCTCATACATCTCAACAGCTTTTTAAAAATCGTTGAGTGTTAAACTAAATAGGGATAACAACAATGAACTCATACTGTTTCCTAGTGGGAAATGGCTGCTGTTTAAACAGTACCACACTACATAAACAATAATCATTTCCTTAATATCAAGTTGCTACCTCCCACATAAAATTCAGTAAGTACACTGGACCCTTGCTAGAACGCGTGTTGGTAGAACGCGTGTTTGGCTATAACATGGGCGTGGCCATGGATCCCAAAATAGAACACGGTCATTTTATTTCATTTTGTTTTAACGTGGTCCCCTCTATAATGCAGTACTTGGCATGGATCCCAAATCCTGCATTCTAGCAAGCGTCTGGTGTATTACACTTTCTCTCTTTTTCCACTAGGTATTCATTTAGGTTTTTATGCTATTGTATTTTAAGAGCGATCTAGCACATAGATGAGTGTGAACAAAAATCTGAATTATGAGGAAAAAAGAACGAGGCGCACTCGTGGCACCTTAGAGACTAACACATTTATTTGGGCATAAGCTTTCATGGGCTAAAATCCACTTCATCAGATGCATAGAGTGGAAGATACAGTAGGATATACAGAGAACATGAAAAGATAGGGATTGCCATACCAACTCTAAGAGACTAATCAATTAAGGTGAGCTATGATCATCATGAGGAAATAAAAACTTCTGTAGTGATTATCAGGATGGCTCATTTCAAACAGTTGACAAGAAGGTGTGAGTAAAAGTAGGGGAAAACTTAACATGGGGAAATAGATTTCAGTTTGTGTAATGACCCAGCCACTCTCACTCTTTATTCAAGCCTAATTTAATGGTAACCAGCTTGCATTAATTCCAGTTCAACAGTTTCTAAATGTATACATGCTCAACTTGGTGCCCTACTAACCAATTTATACACACAAATACTGCCTGGGTGCACAAAGTATCCCTGTGAAAAATGAGGACTAAAATCTAGGGCCCAGTCCTGCACATGAGTAATTTTATTCATCAGAGTCATTAATTTCAAGGAGGCTACTCATATGAATAAAGTTATTTACACGATTGTTTGCAAGCCACTTTTGAAAATATGGCCCACTGTATATATATTTAGTTCAACATAATAAAGCACATCCATGCAGAACAATGCATGTATTCAAATTATTTCTTAATACAGTATCACTTAGTTAATACCCACTATAGATCATATGATTAGTATGCAATGCCTAACATGCAGAAATTACCCTGATGGATTTTGTTATCAGAAGGTTTAATGCAGCAGGTTTAGTAGTTACCTTATCTAGGTGTGGGTGTGTTGTCTGTACATGCTGCAGCTTTTTCTGCAAACTGAAAACAAGAATACTTGAACCTTGCATTGTATTAGAGTACCAGAGTCAAATACTTTGTGTTACTAAAATATCAAAAGGACTACAAGGAATATATAAACATAAATGAAGCGTTATCTAGTACAGATTGAATTTTACACTGACAAGTAGGACAAAATAGTAAAAATTAGTCTATTTAAAATATTTTCACACTTAGTTTTACTTTGTATGCACCTATAAAACTTATCTCAAAGTGTGTTTTCATCACCTATACATATACATAAATCCACACACACATTTTATATTTTATAATACACAGCAGCAGGCATGGAAATTACTTTAATTACAGCACACTGAACAGATGTGATGAGAGTCATGTGAAAATCAGGGAGACCAGAGAAGAAAAGGTAGACGTTATCTATGCAAAAGATGGCCAGAGTATGGTCAAGCATGCTAGAGCATCAACAATTGAATGAAAGACAATTTTTTGAGATATGGCATAGAAAAAGCGCGAGAGATAAAAAGTAATAGTCTTGCCATCACTATTCTGATTGAGAATTGGATCAGTGATCACTAATACACACCATGTAAACAATGGTTTGAGGACATATACAGAATTTTTAATAGGAAAAAAATACTTCCTCGATCGAGTGCCTTCTTTATAAATCTTGGGTTTCCTAAATCTTAAAGAAAAATATTACCTATATATTTATATCTACCTACACTTTCAGAAAGTTTCACGTTTGATCATATGCAAGGGGTGGAGGAAAATTGTAAAAAGCACTGCTGTATTATGCTGTGAGACAGCACAGAGATAAAGATCTTTCAGCAGATTATGTCTTCAACAACTGTAGCATGTATTCAACTACAGGGAGCCCAAGGACTTCAAAACAAAACATCTGCAAGGTTTTAAGAACAGTAAGGGGTAAATAGGTAAGAGTGGGCTTAAAAGAGAGGAAGGGGACAGTTGGTGTGTAGACAAGCTGTTGGAGTGAATTAGTCACCCCAGGGGTCATGATAAGGAGGGTGTCCAGTTTAATCCTTCACAGCTGGTTAATCTTTGAAGGATTTTCTCTGTTTTGCAATTATATAATACAGCTAACATAAAACACAAGTTCCAATAATTTAATTTTAGTTGTTTGTTTAATCACTGCCAAACATTTCATAGCTGTATCGTCATTTCCATAACCCGAACACAGTGAAAGGAAAGGACCTTTTGATTACGTGAGTGACATTTGCTACTGTATCAAAAACAAAAAGGACAAAGGCTACAAAAAGGGACTCATTCTTAAAATACAAAGCATTAAACTACTATACAAGTTAAATTTATGCTCAAATGGCAAAATACATTGAGAGTTTGCATGCATTAGTTCTAACATATGCACAGACAGCTATCAAAAATACAGTTTTGAAATAAGTGTTCACTTTAATATTCTAAAAATGCAAGAAATCCATTCTCAGCCAACTTGTGTGTCAAACAAAGAAAAAACTGAGCCATTTGAACAGTATCACTAAGAACACAAGGCAAAGAAAAAAAATCAATGTAGTCCTTCCTTTCCCTACTTTAAATAATGTTTTTAAAGTTATTAGGGAGCGGGGCAGGAAAAAGGACACGAAGCATTTACTAAAAAAAAATATACTATGTGCCAGCTCCCTTCCAGCTCTGCTAATGAAATTAATTCCTAACATGAGACACCCCTATTACTTCAGTCCTAGTCCTCTCAAACACAAATAATCAAATTGTATGTTTTGTGGTGCAGGATAATCCAATAAGGACTAATGTGAGGCCACAACATAAAATTTAACTATGGCTCTACATTTGAACCTAGGTTCCTAGAGACGGGTCAGAACCACCCCAAATTTTGGGGGGTTCCAAATTTGAATTGGGAATTTTGTGGCTGAAACTCAATTCTAACCTAATAGAGAAAAGGCTTGTGCAGTAATTTACTGTGCTTAGAGCCCTCAACGGTCTCTCACTTCAGATTTAAATTTACCTGTAAAGTCTATCCTCACTTAATATATTATTTAAAGGAGAAGTGCTGAATGGGGCAAAAAAGGCATAAGAAAACTATGTTAAATAAATAAAACATTTTTACACATCTCACACTTTCTTTTCTTGTGTCATTTTTTGGTCTTCATCTATATTGTGTATCGCAGAGGAAAGAGGTACAACTGTATTGCTTATCAATTCAGTGTATGAAAACAACAACAAATGCTGATCACTCAGATGCATTTCCAAATAGCATGGCATGTTAGAATTGTGACTTAAGTGTCACAATTTTAATTGTAGAAGAAATATTCAAAATGAAGTATAGTATGATTTTAACTCAAAGGCTACTTCAGGTGCAGGTTTATGTCAATAGTTTGAATACACATTTTACTTTTCAAGAATGTTAGAGTAAAAAAAAAATATCTTTCAAAGATTAGAAAACTCAGAAAATTCAGGACTAATGTCCCAAATAAAGTAATCCATGCTACCTCAACTCCGTCCCTGTACAACTGTCAGTTTACCATCACTTTACTTTGCATGTAGCTTACCTAAAACTCACTCCACAGAAACTGGTTCTATAGTTTCAATGCATAAGTCTTCAATATAAAGTGTGGTAATATGTCACTGTATCCTTTTGTACTTTGTGTGCAAGTGTTCTAATGTTCCAATTACAGATTTTATTTATTTATTTATTTATTTTGGCAAAGCACAATGTAAGAACACAAAGAAAGCTGTAACGCAGGGTAGCTTCCAAAGATCTCTATGACTTCAGACCTGGCCACTAGGAGCTGCAGGATCTTGCCACCTCCTGCAGTGGGAGGAACCCCCACTGCCTGGGGTAGCAGCCACTAAGCTCTCAGCTGATATGGGGACCAGGGGTACTCTGCAGCTCCCAGCTGCTCTCTGCTGCACTGGGGTGGAGGTGGAGACCCTGGCTGACCCTTGTCGCTGCCACATGGGGGACCCCTGTAGCTCCCCACTGTGGCAGTTGCAGGGGGTTTCCTGAGGCAAGGGAACTCTGCATCTTCCCTCCGTCGCTGGTGACCGGGGGGGGGGGGGAGGAGGGGGGTCCCTGGAGCCCAGAACCCACAGCAACCCTGCAGCTGCCCAGTCCCATTTTATTATGGATGTTTTTAGTAAAACTAAGGGACAGGTCACAGGCTTCTCAATTTTTCTTTATTGCCCGTGATCTGTCTGTGACTTTTTCTAAAAATATCCATGACAAAATCTTAGCCTTAATTATGATTCAGAGAACCCAGCAAGCACTCTAGGTATTATTATATGGGGGCAGAGTTAAGATAGTTTGGGAGCCTTATTTGAGAAGTGCAACCTTAACTGGATACACCCCACAGAGAATCTCTAAAAGGGGTCTGGGTGAGAACTTGACTGAAGGAAGAGGGAGACACTTAACCTACCCTTTTCTGTGGGCATTATCAGGTCTTCAATCCCCAGTGAACCTCCGGGAGGGGTTTTCTTGACCACCCTCACAAACTTTTTAGTAGGAAAAAAATCTGGTTTTCCACTGTCAAGTGATCAAGCTGCAGAGAGAGGCAGCTTAAAATGTAAGAAAGGGGACTAAAGGTTTTTCTTCTTCTTTAAAATGAGTGCTTAGGTCTTCAGCAGACAGCTGACAGCCTATACATCAAGAATGCCAAAGCTGATGTTGCCTAGTGACGTGATTAAAGGAAATGTTAATAACTTTTGTAATTACATGGAATTTGTGTCTTGGGCAAAAGAGGTAAACCAGTAAAGTGAGATTTTTCTCTTTGCTACAAAATGGCCATAAATATTAGTCTTGGCTCTGCAACTTTTAGGTTCTCTAAATACAACATCTTTTTGTTCAGTTCACTTCAAAAAATTTTTAAATGTACCTCACTCCTAGGTTATTAAAGTGAAAATCAACTAAGAATTTTAGACAAGAGGCCAAAATTCAGTTTATAAGGGAAACTCAGCTGCAACCTTAAAGAGTCAGTGTCTATTTTAGTGCAACCATTTCTTATGATTTCCTGTGTAATCAACTGCTAAAATAAAGTTTAGAAATTATACTGTACCTTATCCCAGATAAGCTGTCAAAAGCATGCAGGTCTAAAACTTCACAGAGATCAACTCTAAAAGAAAAAAAAAACAGAGCACAATCTTTATACTTTTTTCAACTTAAATATTTTATTGTTGTAAACAATAATGCAAAAAGTTCAGCTACAACACAGGCTTGTGATGTTTGACGAACACAAAGCTATTTGAATGACTTCATTCACCAGATGTAAAGGTATTAGATAACATCTCTTAAAGCAGGCTATTGCTATGATTCTTTTGTTGCATTTTAAAATATGTTTCCAGTGGGGAAAAAAAAAGTATTTAATCGTGTAATTAAAGACTTATATAAATGCACCAAGGGCCTCACTTGACTTTTCAGCCATAACATGATTTTCATTTTATTTTTTGCATGTTATTTCCCAGATTTTTTAAAACACACAGTGAAAACTAAATACAAAACACAATTTGCATTATGTGGAAACATACTCCCACATGGGTCAGCTTCTGGGCTGGAACCTTTAGATCTTCTAAGTGCTCCACTCACTGAAGCGAGATGAGGCAAACATTTTAACAATGAGTTGCACAGCTGTTTGCTGACAGCGGAGGAATGCTGAAAGTCAGGAATCCTGAGTTCTATTCTAGGTTCTGAGGGAAGTTTATCTAGTGATTTCAAACCATTCAGCTTCTATTTTCCTCCACCCTCAAGCCTGACAGGCCCGTTCTGCCTCACACTCCTCCAGCCTGTTCTTACCCCAACCCATTTTCCCCTCACACTTCAACTCCATGTCCCAGAACCTCAGGTCTTAGTTCCTGTGACTAGCACATCAAGCCCCGGTGTGGAGCCAGGAGGAACAATTGTAGGGAAAGTCCTACTCAGACTCTGCAGCTATGGCCTAGAACATACTCACTAGAGTTGGAATCTGAAGAATTTATCTGCCAAACAAACAAATCTGTCCTGAGCATGTGAAAACAGATTTTCAGAGCTTCATAGCTTGGCCAAATTTGGGTGGAATTTCATGAGGACAGCAGAAGGCACATCCCGAAGCCAAGGCAACCCCTCTTCCAAATTTGAAGTTCTGTCTTGAAAGTGTGGTGCTAGAGCTTCTCAACTACACATCTGCAAAAGTGGGTTTTGTTTTGTTTTATTTTTTGTTTGATAAAAATAGGAGCAAATCAATGTATTATCCCCAACTTCGTTCTGAGAAATAGCTGAACAATTTCTGCTGATATTCTTGATCTTCACCCTCCCTTCCCCCTAAATTCAGCCGGAGACAGACACCCAGCATGGACAATTTCAGCCCAAATAGTTAAAATCTGGAAAAGTAACAACAACTGAATACAGGGTCTTATAACAGATATTGTTGGACAACCTGAACTAGAATAGCTTCTACCTAGGTCTCCTGTAATACACATTCCAAAACTTGAAATAGTTAAACAGTTAGATTAACAGTAAAATTATCTCATTATCATGGTACTTGAGAGTGCACATACTTCAAGTAAGATTTTTTTCTGTCCACTGTCAGTCAATATTATGCAAGAGGTAGGAGCATTTACAATCTGCCTGAGTGTTTCTATGACCTTAATATGAGTTTATGGAGTACTGCTGAGAACAGACAATTCAGACACAGCTGGTCATAAATTAAAGAAGAGGTTTATTTATGCTATGCATGGTACGTTAAAAATCTTTCATCCTAGAAACAGCTTTGTATACTTGTTGGTGGGTGCATGTTTAATTATGATAATTGGCCAAGATCCATGGGCTTGTGGATTTTTTCTTTTAACCAGATCTTTGGTTTCATATTTTCAATAACAAAATAACCTGGTCTGTAAAGCCAATCATTTTATCCTAGCAATGACACCTGAACTGGAATGTAAGGAAATGTATATTATACTTTTCTGAAAATCACATATGCAAAGACACACACCCACACCATTACCAGGGTTACAGTCTCTAGAGTCATAGTACTAGCAATAGCTAATGGAATCTATAGTTTTTCTGCAGAAGTCTAAAGAATATTGAAGAAACTGTAAAACCAAAGCTGCATAAGAACCAAGGAGCTACTGTTAAAGGTCAGATATATAAAAGCACGCAGCATCCATAAAGGGGGATGGTTTTCAGAGAGGCACAGCTCCCATTTAGACAAGTAAATGAAGTGGCCAGATTTTCAAGAGTGCTCAGCATCCAGCAACTCCCTTTGTTGCCAGTGGTAGCTGCTGGATGCAGAAGAGTTTTGAAATTGTTAAAAAAATGTTAAAAAACCCACTATAGTTATTAACTGTTTTTTTGTTAAAAAAGAGACATGCTGATTTAACAAAAATGTACTTAAGATCACCAGAAAAGCCAATAAATGAACCATGGGAAACACTCCATAATAACTGAGTTTATGATTAAAGGGCCCTCTGTAGTACTGTTTATTCTTGTTCCAAGTATTCTTTACAGAATTTAAAAGTTAATAAGAAAGGGGTGTGACGTTATAGAAGCTTCTTAGACACATTTCACCTTCCTACTTGAACAAAGCAACAAAAATAATATAAGGGTAATCCGTATAAACTAACATGACAGTCACTGCAGAGAAGACTTTTCACAATGCAACAGTTTAGCAGCAGGACAGAAAACTTCCAGCAAGGAGCAGCTTGAAAGCAGAATTTCAAATAAGATAAATCAATGGACATATTAACAAGATTAACATTAATGGAAATGTAAAGCATCCAAACCCTGATCATCAGATACTCAGACATGCTACCATCTGAAAATTTCTTTAATAAAATTCCATGGTGCTATCAAAAAAAGCAAGCCTTTCTATGTATGTTCGTATACTGGCACAGTCTTATCTGAGTACCTCCCATGAGTAAAAATGGCAATAACCTCTCTTCCTCTTCCCTGTTAGTAAGAAGCAAGCTTAGGAGTCTTTGTGGGTGTGTTTGTTTTGCAGGGCTGTGAAAAACAGTACATTGATGTTGAACTGGACTCTGTGTTCAATAGGTAGTCACTGTAGAATGGGATGATGTATTGCTAGGAACCTATGCTGAGGAGCAGGCAGGCTGCGGTAGCCTGAACTAGCTCTTTTAAAGCATAGAACTTCATTTGTAGATACAGAGAATTTCAACAGTTGAGCTTAGGTCTGCCTATGGCCAGATATTAGTCTGGCAAGATCAGGTGATATCTTTTGGATTCCTGCAGATGAAAGTGCATGTTTTTTGCCACTATTGAGAGTCCAAATGTAGTGCAGAATGAAAGAGGATCCTAGAGCTTCAGCCCAATGAGAGATGTCTTTAGTAGAGGAGGTAGTTATGGAGATTTCTTCAAAACACTTCCTCCTTCTTACCAGCATCATCTCAATTTTGTCTGGGTTCAGCTTCAAGTGCCTCTTCATACAAGCACTGATCTCAACCAGGCAAGTTATAGCATCCTTTACATTAAACTGACTAAAGGGATGCACAGCTGAGTATGATCTGTCCACTGCTGGCATGTTGGCCTGCACTTTCTCACTAGCTCTCCCACCTATTTCATATAGATAACAGAATGAGAGAGAGGACAGACTTGTGAGACCAAGTGAGTCATGAAGGCACTGGAAACTGACAATATATTTTCAATTTCTAAGATGAAAAAATATAAAGAGAAAGTAAACAGCACAAGACTTTTTTTTTAGAAAAAAGGGTTAGTTTTAATCTAAAGTGCTGATAGTAAAATAGGCAAGAAGTTATTTAAATAGTTTTCCTTTAAAATGAATAGAACTAAAAAATATACAGCAATTTGTCACAACAGAAATAGGAAGTTGCAGCAAGTGATACTGCCCAACACTAAACATTACCTTGATCTTTGAGTTTCTAAAATTTTGACAAGCCCATTTATTGACCTGAAAAATGGTGGGGAAAAAAAAGGAGAAATTAGATGTGAATAAAAACTGAATTCCATAATGTAGTGAACTAAGCAGGCAAGTGAGAACCAGGAACTCCTGAGTAATAATCCAACTCTTATTAAATTGTTGTGCAACCCTATAGGAAGCTCCATTTTTATTTCTCTTTCATCTTGTCAGAAGGAGACAGATTTTATTCAAGCAAAATTCCCCCCCCCCCTTTAGTAAATGTTGCTAGGCCTAAACATTTTTACTTTTATTTAGGACATTTTGTTAGTTAAAGCTGTGAAATGGGAAAAGACTTTTTCAAACTCAGTTTTTGGTGTGTGTTTTTTCGTTCCTCTCACTGGATGTGGGGGTATTGTGGTGGCAGCAGAAGGCATTTTTGCCTACACCTTTAACCACTAATCTTGTCCAGATTATTTGTTCATTTACTCACAAATGATAATTATTCTGCATCCTCCTTGTCTCCCCCGATAGCTATTAATTATTTTTATAATTAATAAATCTAAAGGTATCTTTAGAAATATTTAAGTATTTATACAAAAAATGAACTCTGAAAAGTTAAAAAGGGGTTATACAGTTCCTAGAGAAGGATGGTGCACAGCAATCACCACATGCAAAAATACCAAGATTTATCTAAGTACATAATTCTCTCTCCTTTGAGCAAATAATTTGTGTCATGGTAATCATGCAATCTCAAATCCCCGTGCCAGTCATAAGTAGAAGTCTATATATATATACAAAAAACTGTCAGTAGCTATAACGGATTGATGCTATCAGTTTCATACCTGACAACTGTTCTTATTTTATTCAGTTCTTCTTGTGAAATCAAATCTGTTTTATTAATGATGATTAGATCAGCTAGTGCAACCTGCCTACACAGGAAGACAAAATAAAAGAGAAGACTAAAATATATACATTCCTTTTCCACAATGCAAAGTTATCACACTTCCCATGCGCCCCCCCCCCCCAAAACCTGCATATTATGAACACAGCAAGAAGGGCTGCATTGAATTAGGAGACAAAACAATATAACAGTCAGACCTTGTAACACTTTCTGATATACTGCATTGTTGATAGGATTAGGGAGTGTTCTGCTACTAAAAACATTTATTGCAACTTTTTTGTAAAATTATGCATGAAAACAATTTAATTTAAATTATAGTGTTAAGGACAAAGTTTTTTTCATTAACACTGTATTCAGTAAGTTCTGTATATCTTACTGTTCATAAACTATATTGCATATTTCATTTTTTTCTCAAATTTCCTACTGATGAGATCACCAAAGTCAGATCATCAGCATTTTAATCACCATGTTGTCTGACCCTGTGTAAAGCAGGTCAAGATTAGATAGTGATTAAAATACCAGTGGCCTGTCTACACTAGTGATCCCACTGTTGCCACCACTACTGGAGCTGCACTGATATGTTACATTACAAGAAAAAAGTAATGGCAGATGAGGCTATGGAGAGTAATGCTTACTTCAGTGTAGAGGATTAAACTGAGATCTTTTAGATCCCTAGTACTTAGGGACAGGCAATCTATGAATCACTTAGTCCCTCTTATAGTCTGAATTCAAGATATTAAGCGACACTAAAAAAATTCTAAAGCTTTTTTAAAAGTAAACCTTCTATTGGTGCTATCAATTCTTTTAACTGAAAATAAAGAATATTTCTCCACTTTTCAGTTTACTTTGGGCATCCGACAAAACTTTGTACATAGCTTATATAACTATATAGGCCGTGTATCCCCCTGGAACTTAAAAAAATAAGAAAAAAGAAAAAAAGAAGACGACAGGATTGTAAAATCCAGATGCTGGAAGGGGGACTAAAGTACAGGTGGCAGCACTTAAACTACTTTTGGAGGGAGGGGGGAATGGAGTGTGGGTTTTTAAAACAAACCAACTAGATCAGAGGTGGGCAAACTATGGCCTGCAGGCCACATCCAGCCTGTGGGACCGTCCTGCCTGGCCTTTGAGCTCCTGGCCAGGGAAGCTAGCCCCTCCACCTCTCCCCTGCTGTTCCCCCTCCCTCACAAGCATGCTGCTGCATGGGCTGCGCGGCTGCTCTGGTGGGGTGGCGCGACTTCCAGTCCTTCCGCTCTGAGTGGTATGGTAAGGGGCCGTGGAGTGGGAGATTGCATAAGGGACGGGAGTCCCAGGGGCAGAGGACAGGGAACGGGGGCAGTTGCATGGAATAGAGGTTTGGGGGCAGTCAGGGGACAGGGAGCAGGGGGGTTGGATAGGGTGTAGGGTCCCGGGGGTTAGGGGCGGGGGGTCCTGGGAGGGCTGGTCAGGGGACAAGGAGCGAGGGTGAAATGGGTATAGGTTTCCGAGGGGGACAGTCAGGGAGAGAGGGGCCAGGATGTTTGGGGAGGCACAGCCTTCCCTACCCGGCTCTCCATACAGTTTTGCAACCCCGATGTGGCTCTCGGGCCAAAATATTTGCCCACCCATGGACTAGATCTTAAGCTGTATGCAGTATTTTTGTAGCCATGTTGTTTCCAGTATATTAGAGAGAGAAGGTGGATGAGGTAGATCTTTCACTGGACCAATTTCCATTGGCGAGACACAAGCTTTTGATCTTACAGAGCCCTTCAACAGCTGGGAAACACTTGTAAGCTTGAAAGCTTCGTCTCTCACCATCAGAAGCTAGCCCAATAAAAGATATTGCCTCACCCACCTTGTCTCTAGACCTGAAGTTGACAGTGAACAAACGACCTTGAACATCATCCCAGTGGGCCAGTGCATTTCCTATGAACATCTGAACACTTACGTTGCTAACTTTTACCAATTTTACATTAATAGTTCTTATACTGATACCTAGTTGCTTCATTGATAAGGCCATCGGGTTTTTCCTCTGTCAAATGCTGAACAAAGATTAAAAACAATTATTACATCAAGAGTATTCATGTAACAAATACCCATTGAAACATACATCAAAATCAAGGTAAAAATCAGTTTGAGATACATTATTCAAGAAATTAAGAAGGTGATACCTAGAGTATTTGTATGCCCCGACTCATCCTTATTATTTATATAAACAAAGTGATAGTAAAAAAGAGACATCCACTCTTTCTGGAAGTTCACAGCTATTTCTTTATCAACATTTTCCCTTTGTTTATCATCATAGGATTGCTATTGAATGCTAAACTGTCAACAGATCTTATTTAAATATTTGTTTATTGTGAGGTAAATAAAGCATTAGAATCCATGTTGTGTTAGCTTGCAGAGAAAAAAAATCGGAATTTTAAGATCAAAAGCTAAACAAAAAGAGTAAAGTATATTTCAAACAAACAGTAAGTTAATTATCAAGGTAACTGCAAGACGTCTAAGGGTTATTAAACTAGTTTGGGGGAATCGTGTGTTAGCATCTACCACTTTGCTTTTTTGTTTTAATCAAATTTTTCTTATCAGTTGACAAGTTATATTGTTAACTTTTGCCCCAGGTCTGCATGGGTCGGTCACCATCACCCAGGAAACCAGTCATAACTTCTGTTTCAAAGGATCAGGATGCACAAGAGTTCATGTCTGATGAGCCTGTGATAGTTACACAGGATTGTGATTATCCCATTATCTGTGCTCTCAGCTGATCCAACAATCAACTATAGTATTTTAAAACGGATTTGGCTTTCAAATACTGCTGATTTAAGGCATGCACATTAATTAAAAAAAAAAAAAAGAGAGAAAAAACACTTTCAAATAGATTGGTTAGACATCTAAAATGCCTTGGTCCTAAAAAAAATCCCATTGCATAATGTCAGTCTATTTTTTCCCTAGCTTTTTAAGTCAAAACTGTTTTCTAACTGAATTGTTTAAACAGGTTGTTTAATAACAGGAGGACTAGAATGAAACCTCTCTTCTGACCTTTTTTCTGTAACTCGCTACTCTGATTGTATTGCATTAAATGCTGTCAGTTTGTAGCTCTGAAAAGAACAATGTCAGTGGCCTGAGTGTCAGGTCTTGAGAGTAGAGAACTGTCATTTCAAGTCGTCCAATCGTTTGCCCATGATTGGAAAATGAATATTTCAGATTGCTGGGTGACAATCCCATTAGAGTGATAGCCCATGATATCAATTACCACTTCAGTTTCAATTTGGCTGGCCGGCCACAGAGTACTATTTCTTAGCTCTGTTTGTGATGGGTTGGGTCTGTGAAGCATGACACCCTTAAATTGCTGCCTATTATCCAAGTGTCATTACTTGTATTGCCTTCAGAATTTTTTGAATCACAAGTAGGTGCTGAGGTCAGGCTTGCAACCCAAAGAAATGGACAAGTTAGAAAATTCTTTATACAAAGCAAAAAGTTATTTATCTGGCATATGACTGAGAAAATTTAAAGTTCTATTATCCTGACAGCATGTCAGTTTTGTGCCGGTTTATTGATTTAATAATGTAAGAGGTTTCTAAAGGCTAGCAGAGATATTAAATATTTACTATGTATTATTTCAAAACTTCTTACAGTTGTTAGCACTGTACTCCACAAATGTAAGAACATCCACTAAACCCAGAAATTAAACAATTATAATATTCAGGTATATACATGACCCTACTCTGTGCAACAAAATTAGTTTCACTTCAATACAAAGGAAAACCAAAACTCAGCATTTTGCAAGTAATGAAATGTCCAGCATAATGGATTGAAAACAAGTGTGGGAGTCAAAAGGTACTAATACTTGCTCTGCCACTTCTTGTGCGGCCTTGGGCAAATCACAATCTCTCTGTCTCAGTTTTTTCTTCAGTAAAAAGGCTAAAACTTATCTCATGGTGATGTTATAAAGATTATTCGGGTATTGTGCATAAAGGCTTTTTAAGATGTAGAACATTTATAGTGCTTTACATTATTCTATTTTAATAATAAAACACTTTTGCAATGCGATGCTATCTAAAGATAGTGTCCTGAACACTGTGCCTTACTGAAACAGGATATGATGTCCAAGAACTTCTGGTCATCTAGAATTCTCTATCAGAATTACCAGAGAGATTATAAACTTCCACTCTGGGTACCTCTAACTCCTTTGAGTAAAATGTATCTAATTTTAGGGATGTTTAAAAAAAGTTTCCAACTTCTCTCCTTCTGATGCCTCACTATTCTTGAAGCTATCCAGAAAACAGAACTAATGACAAATGGCATGCTTTAAATAATCTGTCATAGTGTTAAAAGTTTAAGTACTCTAGTTATTTTGCCAATTCTTTGCAATTTAATTTCGATTCCACTGTTCTACATTTCTCCCTCACCAATTGTATTTTGAAAGCAATGAAAAAAACTTCCATATAATTTTGAATTTTAGAATTTCCAGAGAAGTGCTGTGCAGACAACAGCTTGCGAACTACTATGTAACACTATTTTTGTTCACCTACAAAGCATTACATTAAAAGCAAAGAGGAGGCTTTTTAATACCTTTGTATTATCTGGAAGAAACAATGCTGCAATTTGTTTTGAAACTGCAATTGCAACATAGCTTCATGCACCTTCAAGAATTAGAAGTTAATATTAGAAATTTAATCCATACACAAAACATGTAAAAGACCATCACTTCTATCTACTGTTTTAGTTTACAGTGTTTTTAAAAATATTACTATCTTACCTGAAGTCCATACTTGGCATCAACAACAGATACAATACCTGGGGGGGGAGGGGGAGGAAACGTTTGTAAGTGACATCTAGAATGAAGAGTACCGATTAAGAAATAAACTGAAAACTGCTTAGAGTATGTTCGCTTCTTGAATAATTACAGGGGTGGCAGCAACCTCAATGGTTAAGGTTACACAAGAGTTTTTATTCTAATCCCACTTTCAGTTACTTATAACCTCGCAAAACATTCACCAATCTGGCAGAAAATATAATAATTGTTTCCTAATTATCTAGGTTCTTATATGGTGCCCATCACTGTGGTATGTGAGTGCCCAACAAAATGGTGAGGTGTACACATAAGACAGATGCATCTTGTCCCTTGTTCCAGTCCACAGGGGCTGGATGTGGGAAAAGGTGTTGTGGTGATGTTATAGGAGTAGTTCAGGCGAGTCTCATCTTATGCAGGGATTCTGTTCCATGGTTAGCGCGTAAAGCGAAAAACTGCGTATAGTCAAACCTCAATGAATTGAACGGCGGGCGAAATCGCACGCACTACAGATGCAGTTTTAAAATTATTGTTTTTCTTTTTTTTCCTGTTTTTGCCGACCGCGTAAAGCTGAATTCGCGCATGTTAAATGCACCTAAGATGCGACTCGCCTGTATTCTGAAGGAATTGGGGAGCATGATCACTCTGATCACTTCTGGGAGCAACTTCCAGATACACAGCCACTTGCCAAGAGAACCATCTCCTGCTACACACAAGCTTCACTCAAGTTTAGCAGTGGAGCACAGCTAGCAAAGGAAGTAAACAAGAACAGAAGATAGACTCATAGACTTCAAGGTCAGAAGGGACCAGTATGATCATCTAGTCTAACCTCTTGCACAATGCAGGCCACAGAATTTTACCCACCCATTCCTGCAATATACCTCTCACCTATATCTGCATGATGAGGTGGTCCCTCATGTAACTTGGATCAATCCCACAGAGGACGAAAACTATACATTTGAATCAGTATTCAAAGGGGGAGCCAGTTAAGAGAAAAGAGAATGGAAGGTAATATGTTCTTGGTGGCCTATGTTATTGAGCAGACCGGCTCTCTCGGACTGGCCAAAATGATTTTTTTTTTTTTTTTTTTTTAAGAAGAATGTTGAGAAAATAAGCAAAAATGTGAACAAAATAAGCCCGGCTATAATACACAATATATTTTATATAATTCACAATATAATATATTTTTGAGAGGCTTACCATTACAGTAGGCCTCAGGAGACTGCATGGGAACACACCAATTGGTGCAAGAGAAGGGGGGGACAGAGAATGCAAGTGCTAAAGGAAGAGATTGAGAGGAGGTGGAGGAGGGAACCAGCCAAAGATGGGATGTAGAGATAAGTAACAAGGTTCAGAATTTCCTATTCTATCTAGATTCAGAAATTCTCTAAGTGGACAGTACTGTGGAATAGTTTCAATGATGCAACTGATACCTAAGAAAATGAATTCCACCAATTGAACCAGATTTTGTAATTTCAAGAATAAATTCCATAATTTATATTATTAGTGACTGTTTTACATGCTTCTCTATGGTGTTACAAGTATCTGCTCACACACATTGTTTTCAACTTACTGACAAATTTATCATGATGAAAAGTAGTGCCTTTGTAATTAAGAGTCATCGCTACCTCTGACTTCAGAATTTGGCATGTGTGCACAAGTCCAGTAAAAAAAAAATCTAAGATTTAAATATATTTGAGAAAATAATGACCAAGAGATTACCCCTACATAGATACCAGCAAATAAGATTTCACTCATGCCTCTGCAATCAAGCTACTTGCTTACTTCTTGAAAATAAATTGTCCAAATAACTCACACTAAAGAGAGAGGGAAAACCCTCACAAGTATTATAGAAGACAAAACACTTTTTCTTACCATCAAGATATATGTCACTTCCTAGTTCAGCATCAACCCAAAACATGGAGGCCACAGCACCTAACAAGCAAGACATTTAGTTGCAAGATGGATGATGTACCAGAAAACACTCATCTCTAAGCAGTTTTTAAATAACACTTGTTCACAGTTGCTACTCTTCAACTTCCCCCCGATGCCGGAAGAACACAAAATCAAGTATTAAAAATGTTTGTTCTCCAACTATACATTTGGTGCAATGATGATGCTTTAAGTCCTGAAAGCAGTGAGAGCAACACCAAGTTGTGTGAGCTCTAACAGGTATATCATAAAAAGAAAAAAATTCTAAACAAAAGAAACCCCTCAACATGACTCTACCACCATGTCAGCAACCACATTTCTTAATTCCAAATTCTTTATAGTTCTCTTCTTCTGTTTTTTCCCCCTTGCATTCCTGCCATTTCAGTAAAACGGATCCATCCTTTCGCTTGTGGTCGTCATCCTCAACCTCTACACTGTTTTCTACCTAGTCTCACAGTTCTTCCTCTTCTCCGCTCACTCTCCTGACCTACACTTTCATGATTCTGCTCTTACTTCTCTCCGACCATCAATTTAGCATCAGCTTGCCTTGTTGCTCCCTTTCCCTGGCGCTTTATTTACTGAACCCCATTTTCTAGGGATTCTATGTTTCAGGTACCCCTTCTATGTAGTAGCAGAGAGAAAGGAGTGATTTATGGTGAGAGGAAAAAAGGTTGGATCAGGGATTCTAAGAGGAACTAGTTCCTAATACAGTCTGCTAGTAATCTCATTTCCTTACTCCCCACCCCACCCTGTTCTTCACGTGAGAATGCAGCATAGGACACACATGAAAATAACCCAACATAGCACGCTGTGTTTCATACTAGAAAAGTGCAGCAGTTTAATAGAATCAATTTAGAGGCATTAAACCAGTGTAATACTAGTTCATATAAACGTATCTTAAATTGATAACTTAAGCTTAATTGATACAAGCAAGACTAGCTGGTTTAGTGTGTCTACCCTTAGAGGTTTGCACTGGTTTCACTACATCCATTTTTAAACTGATGACACCAGTGCACTTTGCAGGTACAGACAAGGCCTGACCAAGAAAAAATTCTGGAGGCTGATAGCACTTCAGAAAAGCTGCATTCATTTCTTCCTCAACCAACTGTATGCAAGTTAATACAATAAGAATTTTGACAACATTAGTAATTTAAAATATAAATTAAATTTTGTATTATTTCTGAGCATGGTACTAGAGCCAAGCATCTTTCTGAAATGTCATTTGTGAAACTCCTTTGGAAGAGAATGAACTGGTTTCCAAGCTGATTTTATAATGGTTAATTATAAAATCAATATTAAACAAACTGTTCAATAATTAAACATTATAGCTTTCCTTTGACCTAGTAATATTTTGTTGAACAGATACCAAATACTATAGTTTTTCTAAACTCTTCAATTTCAATATTTAATAATGACACATTTTGCTTCATTACTGATTGTTAAACATTGAAATGAAAAAACGCTGTATTAAATGTCTTACTTTTTGAGTAAGAGTAAAGGTGTTAGCACTAGTGGCCTGACTCAGGTTTATATTTATATTAATTTATATTCCCACAGTAGTGTATGTTGGATATGGCATTTTTCATATTTCCTTTCACATGTGTATGTGTGTACACATCATGTCACTGGAACTAATTGGCTGTTGCTATTTCCACCTCAGAAGAGGATGCTCTTCAGAGATAGGTAGAATAATACAACTACAAAAGCTAGATTCTCTACTACCTTGCACCTTTTTCGGTCATTTATACCTATCCAAAGCATACAATGGTGAGAGTGGAGAATTCTGATCTGGTATCATTTCACATTCATATTGGAGAAATAAATGACTACACAAATCAGTGGAGAATCGATCCCTCATTCTGTAAAGCACTATGGGATTCTTGGAAGAAAAAAGTGCTATTTAAATACAAAGTATTTTCATTTCCTTGAAGAAAAAAATAATTGCGGGAGGGTAGGTGTTACATATGCCTTTGAAATAATATGTTCAAACTGTGTGTAAAAAGCAGTCCTGAAAACATGTAGACTAAGATCGGCCAATAAAATTTAACAAGTCAATGCCTTCGCAAAAACATCTGCTCTGAGAGAAAAAGAATATTCACGGTTATTCCTGAAAAGCCCCAGTACAAAAAGGGGACTAGTGTCTTCAGGATAAATGTTATATATTTATAAATAAGACATCATAATTTGTTTTGATGTGAACTGATTTAACATGCAACAGTGCCACAACATGAAGAGCAGAAGCTGACAACAATGAAAGTATTTTATTTTTCAAAGCATCATGGCTCTAGTTAGTGACAGGGCTGTCTAAAATAATGAAACACATAGGGAACAACAATGATAACGGAACTCATTCCAATGTCTAAAGCCATCCAACTGAACTGACAAGATGTGGTCCCCCAAGCATCACTTTGTGTCAACTATGAAATACCTGTCAGCTGTTTACAGTGATTACTCATGCAAGATATAGCAAGGGCCACAAGATCTAATGGTTTCCTGATATCTATTGATTTTTTCTCCTAAAACCTTAATAGTTTTCCAATTTGACTGAAATAGGATTTGTGTGTAACAGGGGCTGAATCAATGTCCTTTCTTTTAAAGAAAATTACTTTACCATGACAATTATTTAGCTTTGAAGTGAAGAGTGTCAGTCTCCTAAATGGGAAATAAGAATTTCCTTCACTTTCTTGGCTAACAACAGGTTTTTAATTAACAGAGGTCAGGGCAGACTTTTTAAATAGCTTTCCTTAATCTTAAAATCAACATATACATGTCATTTTTGTATAGTAAAATATAAACAGCACCCATTGAATCGCTGACAAATTTTATTACTGGACTGGAAAAAATAAAATATTTAACTATATATGTACATACAGCATGAGAGATTATCTACAAATTCCTCAGTATTTAACTCTGTGCTACCAGTTGCGAACTGGAAGTTTCTGTATATTCATCTGAATCACACATTTAGATAATATATTTGCCTGTTTGACAGTATGTTCTGTGCCTTAACAAAATAAAAGTCCATCACTGACAATCCCCATAATACATGTACATAATATACATGATTAAAGCATATTTATAGTCTGAAAAGTGCTACATAAAAATAGCACCTCCTTACTCAGAGACAGCAGTTTTTATACCACACTTTCACTAGCATGTCTGACAGTTGCTGCCTACATATTCTGAGCCACACTGAAAAATATTTAATTATTTTTTACTTCTGTTACCCTTCAGATCCCATGCTGCTGCAGGAGAAAGTGTTGGATCCTATTCTGGCTCATGAAACAAAATTTGTAACTGATCCAATATCATAATCTGTATTCCAGCCAAGCATGTGAACACACACCACAGTATCACATATTCAAAATCAAAATGCATACTATGCAAGCAAATAAAAAATTATTTCTAACATTTTAAAAAAAACCAGGATCTTCACCATGGCTATCATGAATATATATATATTGTCTACCTGGATCTGCCAATCCAGTGGTTTCTAGTAGTATGTAGTCAAACTTTCCCTTCTTCTGCATCAGGTTCTCAATAGCCTTTAAGCCATTGTCCCTGTTTAAAAAAAAAAAAAAAAATTTAAGCTAGAGCAGCCTTTACAGGGGCTACAATAGATATGAATGTTTTATGGTTTTTATTCATATGGAAGTTAATGTGGTTTAATCCTTAAAGAAAGGGAGTGGTAGTTACAATTTGTAGTTTCAACTCAGAACTGCCAACTCACTGTGCAACCTTAGACAAATCACTTAACCTCTCTCTTATTTTAGCTAACTGGGAATAATATATTTTTATTGGACCATCTTCTGTTGGTGAGTCAGATAAGCTCTTCTTCAGGTCTGGGAAACCTACTCAGAGGTATCACTGCTAAATACACATTGTTTAGCATAACTAGGTAATATAGATGTCAAGGGACTTTCAAGGTGAAGTGGTCTATTAACACCCCTCCAGTTACAGGGAAAGGAATGGAGGTAGGGAAGCAGCTAGGGGGAGGGAGAGCTTGTTAGTGGGCTATAAATTGTTGTAAGAAGCATAAATCCAGTGTCTCTATTCCCTCCATAATTTTTTAGTATCTAGCAAAGTTATGAATTTAAGCTCCCAGCTCATCTTTTGAAAGTGTTGTGCAGGTTTCCTTTGAGGATGAAAACTAATGGGCCCAATAGACAGTGATCCCGTTCTGAAAAGTATTCACCCGCAGGTAATGTGGTGTTTTGTCTCTTATTGTTTTCCTGTGCGAGTTCATTTGAGAGCACAATGATTGTCTGATTTCACCCACATAGTTGTTACTGGGGCATCTAGTGCACTGGATGAGATGCACTACACATTGTGATAGGCATGCATATGAACTATGGATCTTGAAAGGTGTGTTGTGGGAAGTGTTGATCATTGAAGCAGTTGAAATACGTCTTCAGGTTTTGAATCTGTTGATGTTGGCAAGTCTGGTGCCGCTCTGAGTTGGTGTGGTATTATTAGTGACTCAACGAAAGCGTTACTGTACATCCCAATTATTGTTATGAAAGGAATCCAACATGTTAATTATATGCATCAGCAGTCACAGTGTGACAGATATTAAAAAAGGAAGACCAAGTCAGTCATCCAGTCTGTGTCCCTGTCAATACAAGATATCACTTACAGTACCTTTTCTACTGCTTTGACCAAGCAAGTTTAAAATGTTCCAAGGGTTAAAGCTTATACAATTTCCACTGGGAAACTACTCTACAGCCTAACAGGTCTCACTGTCAGAAAGTTCTAATTGGGGTCTATATTTCTGACCATAATTTCATCCTTTTATTTAATTATACCCTCTGCCCTGCACCCCAAATACTACCCTTAAATTCTCACCCTTTACTTTTATTCTCATCAAATATTTGTAGTTACGTCTCCATCACAGTCATCTTTGGCAAGTTTATATTTATATATTCTTATCTCTTAAAACTCTCTTCAAATCATTCCCTCTAGCCCCTGATCATTTTGGTTCTCTTAACTCTCTCCGATAGGTTCTTCGTGTTTCTGGACAGGAGATGCCCAAAATGAAACACAGTATTATTAGTACTGTGGTAGTGCCAACAAGCCCCAGTCATGAGCTAGGGCCCCATTGTGCTAGATGCTGTAAACAGAACAAAAAGACGTGAATATTGCAGGTGTGGTCACTACTTCTGCTCCTTGATGTGATGCCTCCATATAAATAGCCAAAACTACATTTGGGATATGTAAACCAAAACACCTCCATGCTGCAAATTCATGTATAATTTGCTGTCCACTATCATCCCTATGTCTTTTTCAGGATTACGGATTTCCAGGTTTCTGCCTATCAAGTATCTGTATTTTGGATTCCCCAACCTATTTCACATAGATTATCTTCTATTCCTCTGACCCACCAATGCTGAATTTCATCATTATGTGTGCTATGTTATGTCCATTTTCAAATTTGAATTTTTCTAGGTCTTTAAGTATTACTTCTTTAACCTCACTGGTGTTTGTACCTTTTCTCAATGTAATACCACTCGCAAAATTAATCAACATACTGTTCATTTCCTTGACAACTCTAAGGCATGTCTTCCCTCGATTTTGAAGCTCCTCCACCACCTTCTTGAGGTTAAGCACGCTTGTTGTCTGAAAGTTATTACAGAACATGTGTGTTCAAGGATGGCTCTACAGCACAGGCAGAACATGAAGGCACATAGGGCAGGAAAATATTAGGGGCAATAAAACCTTCAGTAACTATTTCCATGGGTGACTGCAGACTGGTAGGAATCAACATTTGTAATCTCATCTGGGACAGGAAAAACCCCTGGGGATAGTTCTCTTAATAATAGATTAAAAATAAGAGGCTAAACAAGGGGTGGTAGTCTACAATTCAGCTGGTCCCAGTTTCATCTTAAGCAAAGTCTTTCAAATGAGCTACTTTCCAAAATACAATTTGAATATCTTATGGAAGGCATAATGTACTAATTAGTCATTCATTGACCTCTAATAAACCACTGTGGTCAGTTTCTAATACTAATCATTAGAACATACATTCCTTTTGAGAGTAGTTCTTTATAAGTATTCAACTATTCTTCTACGCCAATAGGTGAGTCAACATTTGATGCAAGTATGTAAAACAAATATGATACAAAGTAATCAAATGTCAAAATTGAAAACACAAGTTAATTCAAAGATTCTGTCATTAGGGGAAAAAAAATAGAACAGCAGAAGTTCAACATCATTTAGCTTTTTTTACCGCTGTAGATGATATACCTAATGCCTATCAAATATCTAGGTATACATGATGGACTGTGAAAAAATTAAGTTTAAAAGAAAAGAGCAAATCCCAAGATGACTCCCAATGTTTATACAAATCACCTCCACAAAATATACCTTACTTTACTGAACAGCACAGGCAACCATTTCTGAGCTCCAGCCATTCTTCATAGAGTTCTCCACCTTGACTTATAGCTAATGATTTTTCCAAGGCACTTCCTAGAAATACAGGAAGGGCATAAATAGCACATTTTAAATCTACAAACATGCAACAATACCTGAAAAATTCAAAAAGGGGGTAGATTTCTGAGATTTGTGTTCCATGTTCTCATCAAACCTTCCTGACAAATTCTTTAGACATTATACCTAGTTTAAGCAATCATTTTTATATTAGGCAAATCTAAGGTTTAAAGGCCAGATCACCTTATGAAAAACAAAAAATGAACTTCAAGAAGTAGAAGTATTCCCCCTTTATTTGAATATGTAGATGGAATGGAGGTGAGACATTCAAAGTGGCGTGATAGTCATTTATGATGCTGACAAATTGAATTTATGTATGAGACAAAGAAAAATGGTTTAATACTTAACTCTTACACAGTTTTAAATCTGCAGACATTAACAAAGGTTGTGTGACTTGCTTAAGCCAATTAACAAGTCACTGGCAATACTAGATTTAGAACTCCATGGTTCTTGACTCCCAATTCATTGCTTTGTCTACTACCCCTGGATATAATCTCCTCTCTACTCCGCTCACAGATTATTAACAGGAAGATGCTTATGTATTCCAATTTTTGTTTCTATACAATATTTCTTTAACATTACACACCTTCTCCAAACTCATTTAGAATAACTGCTATTCTTTTGTTATGTTGTTCTGTCAAAATATAGTTAAGAAGAGTTGTCTTCCCGGCACCTAAAAAACAACACAAATTTCAGTAGATCAAAAATAAAGTATAAGAAGAATTTTCAAATTCAATGTTACCATCATGCTCCTGAACTATAATTTTCAGAAATTAAATACCAATGGAGTGCTAGTACTCATTCTTTAATCTGATACCTTCAGAAGCATTACATTTTATTTTTATATTTGTAATGAATTTTTAAAAAAATATTTTAGTATTTTCCAGGGAACCCAGGGGATTATTGCAGCACGCCACATAAATCTTAGAAGCCCGAGTTCCCTCCAAGCCCTACAAGTCTCAAGGGGCTAACTACTCTCTTCCCAACCATGGCAAATCTTTTAATATAAAATTCTCTCTTTCCCCATTTGATAAGCCTTCTGAACAATGAGGTTAAATTTCTATCCATTTTTGCAATGAACTGAGCTGAAAACTTTTTTTTTTTTTAAATGAAATTTAGGTTCTATATCAATACTGCTGGAGTAGATGTTTCATAGCATTGTTTCTAAAGAAACGTTAATAATTTCATATTAATCAACTAAATTTTAGTCCTAGGCATGAGAACTCAGCTAGGCAAGTTCAGTTTTTTAAGGGAGTGTGGGGGAGACTATAAAGGTGACAAAAATCTTCCATGGACCCATTGTCACTTCAATTTTGCAGAAAATTTTTACCTCAGCTATAGATGTACCGGTAATTTAAGTTTTGAGTCCTGCACGGATTTCTTTGAATCTGAGAATGAGAGGCCAAAATTGGGTTTATAAACAAACTCAGTGGCAACCTTAACTACGGAGCAACCATCACCTCCCCGGAACACTATGTTTTTGGATAACACACAAATGTAGTTATCATATTTGAGGTGGTTGGGTAAGAACCAGAGCAGCAGGAGCTTCTGCAACTGGGATGAAATGTTGTCAGTTTCAGTGAAATATCCTTCCCTAAGAGCTGGGAAATAAAAAAAAAATTCTGTATGGGATCTCGTGAAACAGATTTTTTTTTAAAATGTCCTTTCTGTGATTTTTAAACCAATCTCAGTTTGTGGGGACCTAACTCATGGTATTTTGAATGCTTGGGGTTGGCAAGACTGCATTCATACAATTTTGCAGTGCACTTTTTCAAAGGATGTTAAAAGCATTTGGTCAGTTATACAATCGGTCATACAAGATATCCATTTAAATACCGGCATCACATTTTGAGTGCTTACTCATGTCATCTTAACACTCATCTTTTGATGGAACAAAATGGACTGACTGCTACAGAGGGAAAGCCAGTTTACAGTTTGTCTATCTAGCAAATTACTGCACAGCAAGCCAGATGTGCACCAGCTTGCAGCACAGTAATGTCTCATGTGAACACTCCTACAGCACACTGAACGTCCTATGTGGAAGCTCAGCTGTAGATGTACACTGGAGGCTTGCCATGTAGTGACTTGCTATGTAGACAAGTCCTAACTGTGCAGGTCAGGACTCATGAGCTAGTTTATAAGAGGAACAACAGAAGCTCATTTAACTTTCCAAAATGATTCCTCAAGCGTACTGTGACAGAAGTACTTTCTATAGATAGGGGTGCCATGACACCAAGTTTGTACTGTACATACTGTAAAGTGAAAACATGACCACAGTAGTTTAGAGGAAAATCAGAAGTGATGTTAGATACATAGTTTCACTTATTTTTGTCATGGCATACAAACTCCTAGGAAGATGGGTTTGGAGCAGTGCTCCTCATTCCACAGATTCCTCAACTGCACAAGTCAAACATATCAAATCTAATCAAGGAGAATACGAACAGTCAAATTCCACCCCAGGCACCCAACCTAAGTCACTGTGCAATGCATAAAACAAGGCAAATGTTGGTTTTGTATGAAACGCTGTTAAGAGCACCAGTAAAAGGCACATAATGGGGCAGGTTTGCTTTGTAAAGACCCCAGAGGGGACGCTCAAGGCTTACTGCTGCTAGCGGAGCTGGTTACCTAAATAGCCCGTGATGATAGTGACTGGGATCTTGGTGCTGTGGCTGAGCTCAGCCTCTTCTCCCCCAGCCTCTTGATCCTCTATGGGAATCAGCTCGGGGCACTCCTCCTCCTGCAGGGGAGCCTGGGCCATCGCCAGCCGCTGTCACCACAGAGCAGCCTGAAGAGAAAAACAATGTGAGGCGGGGGAGCCCTGAGAACAAACCCCTCCCCCCCCCTTCACCCCACTCCGCCCCCGCTGCGGCGGCCCGGGCGGGGAGGGGGAGGGGCTCGGCTCCCAGGCTGCGCCGCGCTCTCCCCCCACCCATTAGCGAAGGAGCCGCGGAACCCACCTGCGTTCTCCGCCCCTCTCCCGGCTGCGTCACGCCCACGTGATGGCGGGCCGCAGCCGCAGCGTCAGGACGGGCCACCAGTGGCACTAACCGCCGCCGAGTCAGCACAGGAAGAGTTAAAGAGGAGCCAGTGTCGCTTGTACGCTTCCCCCTCCTCCCCGGGGACTCCAGATGCGCATGCGCAGCTTTCGGCAGTACATGCGCACACCCTACTACGCGGATTCCGGTCACGCGTGCGCAACCTGTCCTTTCGGTTGCCGTCCTCTCTGTCAGTGTCACGGGGTGACTGTCGAATCGGCAGTTGGAGCGGCCGCGTGTGTAAGAAGGGGGGGCGGAGTTAGCCGCGCGCGGCAGCGGCTGGTGCAGGTGCGGCTACGCTGCGTGCCGAGCTGGGCGGTTAGCGCCGTTGCTAGGAGGGGGCCGAGCTGAACGTGCGCCCGGGCAGCGGTCCCGCCCTAGGGCGGGCCTTGCGGCTGTTGCACGCGCCGGTTCGCAGCCAGGGCGGGCCCAAAGCCCCGTCGGCCTGGCGCGAGGTCACTAATGGGGCGGGGGGTTCGTATCAACGGATCCCCGCACAGCTCTCCTGCCCCTGTTTTCAGCCCTAGACCCAAATCAAAAGGTTCATGACGGCCGGAGAACGGCCCATGTTACTCGGGGTGCTGGAAATACCTTGGCCTGGCTAACGGGGTGGGGTGGGGTGGGGGATCATATTTTGGTCCGAGGGAGGGTGACCATTTCAAGGCGCAGTAGATCGAGTGTCAGTGAGGAATATCAACAATGCTGTCTGCACTAGAAGACTGAGCATGGATCCTACTGGTTAGTGGTATGATCATAATAATACCTACCTGTTAGGGGTGCCAGATTTGTTTGCATCGTATTCCTGGAGGGTTCTTCATATGACGACATTAATTCCTGGCGATTCCAGGCCAGTCCTGGAGGGAGAGTATTGCTATATCGCCTTTCATCTCCTTCCCAAAGGAGGACATTATCCCCATTTTGTATGTAGGAAAACTGAGGCACAAACTGGTGAAATGACATGCTTAAGGTCACCTTGTAGGCTAGTGGCAGAGCTGAGACTAGAATCCAGGTCTATTCAGTGCTCTGTCTACTAGACCTCACTTCCTTCATGTAGCCCTTGGGTTTAGATACTGTTTGTAGTCACAGAATGCTAATGATGACTAAAAAAGTTGCTGTCACAGGTCCATTCAGTCCCTTGTTCATGCATTCATTTATATATGTGTATGTGTGTATATATATATGTGTGTATGTGTGTGTGTATAATATCATTTTCTTGAATCCTGTAAGCGATTTAGTTCTACAGATAAACTATGTAACGTTCTGTTCCCAGTACTGTTACAAATATTTTGCAAGAGGAATAAAATGGCCATCTCACCTATTCCATTTTAATTTTATTTAAACTATAAAATGAACTGTCTAGGGCCAGGACTGTCTCGTGTATGTATTGTTACATAGCACCCAACACAGTAATTTGATAAATAAAACTGTTGAAGATCCATCATGCCCTCTCACAGTGCTTCTCCAGTGTTTTTTGTCCTTTGCACGACTTTGTAATCCAAGATCCACACGATTCCACCTCCTCTCGCTACCCCTCCACTTAACACTGTTTGATTTTTAAAATGTTTTGTTATGCTGACGACTAAGATATCCAGAATCACTGTCTTGTTGACTACAAGAAGTCTAAATTAAATTTGGCCTTATAAAAGTGTTCCTTTAATATCAATTATGCTGTTAATTGTTCAGATCAGTTTCTGTCTGCATCCTGTAAACACTTGCCCATCCCGGTATTGCCCTGGCCTCTTCTTTTGTCATTCAGTTTCGCATGCATTCTATAACACTGTGCGTTTTCTCACCTTTTGGGGGCGAAACCAGACTTTGAGGCACCTGCTCCTGCCCTGGCCTCGTCTTTTGTCATTCAGTTTTGTGTGCATTCTATAACAATATGCATTTCCTCCCCTTTTGGGGGCGAAGCCAGACTTTGAGGCACCTGCTCCCCTACTTGGTGTAAACTTTGCTTGTGCCAATCAGAAGCGAACACAAACAAGTTTTGAGCCCCGTCCCCTATGACACTTTTGTGATGTCATAGTTGGTATTTATGTTTCTGCCTGCCATGTGCAGACAGAGAGAGGAAAACGAATCCCGTGTATCCGTATATCCTGTGTACCCCACGTAACCGAGCCTGATCACCTCGAAGCCTCTCTCTCAGCTCACGTGTTTCAAATAGAGCTTATACGTTTACCGGTCGTGTTATGCGTTGGTTTGTATTTGTAAGTATCAATTATTACTAAATGCTGCATCTTTGTTTGTAAATATTGTTAGTAGGTATTTTAGTCATTGTGTGTTTTAAGTTTCATTAAGTCTATTAGCTAATCAAAAACTGCTCCCTTACCCCTTGTAATTATCCCCAGTAAAACTTTAAATTGATTAATTTTACTTGTGTGTGTGCATCTGCAGCTCACGTCCTGACCCACACTCCCCTTGCGTCTCTTACCTATATAGTTTATTGCCACGTGCAACCTGGTAAATAACAGGCCTGCAATTTTTCCTCGCCCCTGCGAGTCCGTGGCAATCCACATTAATCAGTGCTTCTGATTTGATTACAACATTTGTTCAGTTACTACTTTTATTAAGGGGAACATATAGACAAATGTTACTTTGAAAATCCTCAAATACAGTGGGCTCTGTTATGATACTCATAGTTTATCCTAGAACATAACAGTCTGGATTTCAACATAAATATCTAAGATTACATGATTTTATAGGTACAAAGAGAAACTCATTAAGAACTTCAAAGCTAATTATCAAATTCTTTATTTACTAACAGTTTCCTTTTTGGCTTTGGTTACTATTTAACATTGATGAAGTAAAGCACTATCTAATGTCCCATTCCATAAATCTTGTGCTCACTCCTTCTGTGAAAGGCTAGAAGAGTTGCAAAGTGTTTCTTTTTGCTTCTAACTGGGTGCCAGACTCAGAAGTCTTGGATAAACAATCCGTAACAGTAGACAGAAGCCAGTTGTGGACCTGCAGTTCCTTGTGACCACAAAAAGTAGTGAGTCAAGTCCATTTATTGCAAAGTAGAAATGTGCAGTCTGCTATTGAAGGGTTTTAAGGTTGTTTCATGGTAAAATACAACTTTTAACATTCTTGTTTTCAACAGGCAAGACATCATGTTGTGCGATATGGGTGTTGCCTTCATGCTGGTTACTTCTCTGAAGGAACATTTCTGCTTCCAAACTAGAACAGCTGACGTGTCAATAAAATTTGATTATACAAAGTCAGAAGGCGTGGTTGTCCCAAAACTGGTTTCTATGGTAAGTATTAAAAGCTTCAGAAGGACCGATGAGCTGCTCTTTGGTAGCCAGCTCTCACTCTTCAAATTAGGAGGCATTATTCCCTTTCTAAGATCCTGCAACTCTTATTCAGCCAAGTACTGAATGGGACTACTCATGTGAGAAAGGATTGCATAATCAGAAGCTTTGTGGCACACCACTGGGATTCAAATCAGTGTATTTCTCCAAGAAGGAATCAATATGCCTGTTTATTATTATTATTATTATTTATTGTACTCCTTGTATTAATCACAGGCTTAAATGAGTGCCTGATTAAGAATTTTAGATCATTAGAAGAGATTTTTCTCTGCTTGTGCATAGTGAAAAGTGCAGGGATGCTGGAGCAATTTTTATAGTGGTGGTTCTGAGAGCTATTTAATCCTCTTTCAAAAATCAGAATGGATATAAAGCTGAAGTTTCTGCCTTACGCGGACGATAGACACCTTGTATAAACCTTGCCCAGGTTAGATAAGGCAATGGATAGTCTACAGCTATTAGGAAGAAGGTGAAAATCCAATTTATTGGTTGTTTACACTATTCCAGTTTCACATAAATAATAAATTAGAAATATGTCAAACCACACTGTTAATTATTTTTTATTGGGACAAAACTATCCAATCAAAACATTTGGTTTTGGGCTTTCTGCTGGTCTCTAAATTTCATATGCAAACACTAGAGCCTTACTTTGTACTGAAAGTCTTTGACTTGGCTGTTGCAGCTGTTGGTATACCTAACCTGAAAAGTTGACAAGATCGAGGATGAAAAAAAATCCTAATTTTCCTGTGAGTGTTCATTGTGAATATGGCGACTCTATTAAAGTTTCAAATGTATTGCCTTATATTTACCCTAGCAAGCTAGGATGAACATAAATAAAACATGCATGTTTACTAGTGCATATAATTAAAGTATACATAGCAGAACTGAAGTCCTTTCCCCAAACAATACAGCTGGAGTATTTATTTTAGCATACTAGAAGGCCAGATATATGGCACACATTTTTTATTTCAACTCTCAGAAAAGAACAGCAGGGTCGCAGATGCCAGTGTTCATAATAAATGGTTAATTATCTAGATTGTGGTAGCACTCAAACTGTTAGGAACTTTCTAAATGCAGATGGTCCCTGCCCTGAAGGACATACAGTCTGAAAAAGACAAAAATACAGAAAGGATGGAGAAAACAGATACAGTGTACAAGCAAAAAGACTGCGGGGGGAGGGAGAAGTCTAAGCAAAATCAAATACAGTAAAACCTCGATTTAACGGACTAATTCGGGCGACTGGGTGTCCGTTAAAGCCAAAAGTCTGTTATTTAATAATAAAAAAAACCCAGCCTGCCTAATTAGTCCTTAATTTGAGGTTTTACTGTACTTCCCCTCCGCCGAAAAGCCGCCGATTTTTTTTTTAAACAAACAAACAAACAAAAACGTGCCCTGGTCCCCCATGCGCCCCGGCCCCAGTCCCCGCTGGCGGCCAGGGCTCGGGTCGGCCAGGGCTTGATCCGCGCTCCCCGGGGGTAGGGGCTCCAGCTGGCTGCCAGGACCCGGGCGGCAGGCGGGACCCGGGCGGGAGCTGGCAGGCAGCCCACCCGCTGCCGGGACCCGGGCGGCAGCAGGGAGCCGGCAGGCAGCCCGCCCACTGCCTGGACCCGGGCGGCAGCAGGGAGCCCGCAGCCGGACCTCGACAAATGGATTTCGGATGCATCGGACTTTCTTAAAAATTTTGTCCGTTGCATCCGAAGTCCGTTAAATCGAGGTCCGTTAAATCGAGGTTTTACTGTATACAAGTTGTAAAGAGTGGGTACCCCAGTCTCTGTGCTCTTGAGTATAGGGAAAGGGACTCTTTTATGCCAGACCAAATAACTCCAAGCTGGTTCCCAGCTTAAGTTATGTCTTTCTCCCCAATACCCCCACTTTACCAGCTGGGAAATTGGGGTGCCGCTGCCACCACTCAGTATTCACCCCAAGACTATGGGGTAGGGAATCTTGACTCCCCCCGAGAGCAACCCTCCCGACCTCTCCCTTCTGTCTGGGAGATAAAAACCACACCGAGACTTCACTCCAGCGTCCCTTCAACCTAAGAGACACAATCCTCTTCCCCTCCCTCCCTTTCCAACCTGAAAGCAGAGAGAGACTTAGACATAGCCCTCACTCACTCTGAGCTGCCCCATCCAAAGCTAGGATTCCTTTATGAGAAGAACCAAACCTTTTTATAACTAAAAAGGTTTAATAAAAACAAGAGAATACAGCATAATATTAAGACACTACACAGGTACAGAATTCTGTAACCTCACTCTTCTTGCATAACAAACTTCTCACCCTTTCTTTGCTAAATACACAGAAAGAGGCACCAAGGTCAAATGCAAAGCTTTTATGCAGGATACAATTCTTACTTACAGTTTTAGCTAGTTATGAAGACATATTAAGAAAGGACAAGGTGGATGATCCATAGGTGGACCAAAGGGATCTGAGTCAATTCAAAGCCCAAATTGAACTGAGCTTTACTTCCTGCTTTCTCTGTGCCTAGCCAGACTGCTCTGATGACACTGATGTCTCAGGTAACATTAGCCCCACCCAGTCAAGGCAACACTCCACACTTATGACACAAGTTCTTTTTTATCATTCAACTTTTGTGGATCAGCTCAGAGTGGGCAGTGGATGACAGTATGTGGGACTGGGAGAAGTGAACAAATGGGTTGTTGAGACTGGCACCAGAAGTTGGGGAGAAAGGGATAATGGGCAAATAAGGCAGTGGTAGTTCTGAAGAACTTTGAAGGTGATCACAAATGCTTGAATCTGATGTGGAGAATGGAGAGCCAGTGGAGGGATTCAAAAATGAATGGCTGTTAACAACAATGGGAAAAATGAATTTAGCAGCTGAATTTAGTAGCGAAAATGTTACTTCTTGTTAGAGCACAAAATATAATGAAGTTCAAAGTCATCGAGAGAGGAGTCAGACTAAAACCTAGCACTGCTGACAAACTTTTAAAAAGGGAACTTAAAAAAAAATAAATACTGAGGAAGCTGGTTAAAAAAATCCTAAAGTAAAAGAAGGAGGAAATTAAAATTGTTAGGCTCGGTCGGTATAGAAGTTTTTAAAGCATATCATAACAGAATCATATTAGTCAGGCTTATTAAACAAAAACTGGTTAAATGAGTAAGTTAATTATAATTTACATGCCCTGTTTATAAACAGAAAATTCTGACAGTCTTAACAATGGTCTTGCGACTGCAATATATTTATTGCTCCTTTTTTCTGTTCCTGTTGTTTCTTTGTTTACTTAAACATCTCTAGAGTGAAAACTTCTCAGACCAGCAATTGTGTGTATTCTGTATTTGGAAAGTACCCAGCACACATGATGTGGGTGCTATTGGAAATAACAAATACATTGCCAGGTTCAAGAGTTGATTGGAGTGAAGTGATTATCCTTCAGAAAATGTAATTCAACCCTAATGAAACCAAGAGATAGGCAGGTAAATTCTAAGATGGAACTTAGGGTCTAGATCCTGTAAACGCATAAGCATATGCTTAATTTTACCCATCAGTAACCCCACTGAAGTTAAGGGAACTACTGACATGTAAACTTAAGTATGTACATAGTGTTTGCAGCATCAAATAATGGACAACACAAGGCTGAATTGTTTCCATTTTTTACTTCAGTTTTTACTAAAAGATTAACTGTGATTAGGTATTGAATACAATTAATATTAACAACAAAGGGGAAGTATTTTGGACCAGAATAGGGAAAGAACAGATTAAAGAATACTTGGATAAGTTAGATGTATTCAAGTTGCTAGGGGCTGATTAAATTCACCCTAGGGTACTTAAGGAACTAACTGAAGCAATCTGAAGTGGAGAGTACACTTATAAGATTTGTATATGATAAAACACTTCTGAATACAGGATTAGAATTTGATCTTGATAATTTGGAGAATTGGTCTGAAATCAATAAGATGAAATTCAGCGAAGACAAGTGCAAAGTACTACACTCAAGATGGAAGAATCAAATATGCGAATACAACATGGGGAATAACTGGTTAAGCAGCAGTACTGCAGAAAAGAATTTGTGGGTTATAGTGGCTCACAAATTGATGTGAGTCAACAGTGTGATGCTGCTGCAAAAAAAGCAAATGTAATTCTGGGATATATTAGTAGGAATGTTGCAAGTAACAAGAGGCAATACTTCCCCACTATTCAGAACAGATAAAGCCTCAGTTGGAGTATTGTGTCCAGTTCTGACTACAACACTTCAGGAAAGATGTGGACAAATTGGAGAAAGTCCAGAGGACAGCAATAAAAATGATAAAAGGTTTAGAAAATATGATAATTGAAGAAAGATTGAAAGAGTTGGATGTGTTTAGTCTAGAGAAGAGAAGTTTGAGGGGGACACGTTTGCCAAATTGGAGCCTTGAACTCCATGGAACTGCTTGTGAGTAAAGTTCATTGTGCATAAGTGTTGGCCAGGATGAATGTTTATATACTCTAGGGAAGAGGAGCAGACAAAATTAGGTCCTTATTTTGCAAACACGTATGCATAGACTATGACTGCATGTTCATTTTTACCATCTGAGTCAGATGCCAGCAGCAGAAGGTTGATTTTCTTTTTTGGTGGTTCAGGTTCTGTAGTTTCCACATTTGAGTGTTGCTCTTTCAATACTTCTGAAAGCATGCTCCATACTTCATCCCTCTCAGCTTTTGGAAGGCACTTCCGATTCTTAAATCTTGGATTGAGTGTTGTAGCTATTTTTAGAAATCTCACATTGGAATAATCTTTGTGTTTTGTCAAATCTGCTATGAAGTGTTCTTAAAACGAACATGTGCTGGGTCATCATCCCAGACTACTATAACATTAAATTTATGGCAGAATGTGGGTAAAACAGAGCCAAAGGCATACAACTCTCCCCCAAGGAGTTCAGTCACAAATTTAATGCATTATTTTTTAACCAGCATTGAATGGTGGCCGAAGCATGAAGGGGCATATGAATGTTTAGCATACCTTGCATGTAAATACCTTGCAATGCTGGCTACAAAAGTGCCATGTGAACACCTGTTCTCACTTTCAGGTCACATCTGTATATATAAAAGTCAAGTGGTGTATGTATGTATGTATGAGTGCGAACTCCTCCCGCACCGTTTGAGCCAGAGACTTGAAATTTGGTACAGTGAGGGGTCTTGGGGTCTAGATGGTCATAAGGGTCGAAAAATTTTCGGATCTCACCTCTGACGCCCCCCAGGGGTGAAAGTCTTTCAGGGCCAATCACATCGGCTGGGCAGCTGGGTGGTGATGATGTCATAATACCCCCTCCAACAGACACCGCACTCGCTCAGCTCACTGCCCCTCCCTCCTCCAACGGAACCCCGGAAATCCCTCAGTTCTCTGCCCCTCCCCCCTCCCAACGGAACCCCGGAATCCATCAGCCCTGTGGGCCCCCCCCCCCCCACCTGCGAAGGTCCCCGGAATCCCTCGGCCCTGGGCCCCCTCCCCGCCTGCGACGGATCCGAGTTGGGTTTGGTGGGACGGTAAGTGAGGTGGGGGTGTCGGGTTCGGTCGGGGGGTGAGGCGGGGGTGTTGGGTTTGCTTGGGGGGGTCAGGTGGGGGTGTCGGGTTTGGTCGGGGGGGGTAAGTGAGCCGGGTGTTGGGGTTGGTCAGGGGGTGTCAGCTGTCTGCCCCCTCCCCACCTCCGACTGACCCGAGCAGCGCCGGGCACTTATGCTAGTTGTAAATAAGAAACAGTCATCATCCTCTCATGTAAATTTAAACAAACTTGTTTATCTTAGCAATTTTCTGAACAAGAAGTGGGACTGAATGGACTTTTAGGCATTACAGTTTTATATTGTTTTGTTTTTGGGAGCAGTAATGTAACCAAAAAAAATCTACACTTGTAAATTACACTTTCTGGATAGAAAGATTGTACTACAGTACTTGTATGAGGTTAATTGAAAAATACTATTTCTTTTGTTTATCATTTTTACAGTGCAGATATTTGTAATATAATATAAAGTGAGCACTGTACACTTTGTATTCTGTGTTGTAATAGAAATAAGTATATTTGAAAATGTAGAAAAACTTCCAAAAATATTTAATACATTTAAATTGGTATTCTATTGTTTAACAGTGCAATTAATGGTGATTAATTTTTTTAATTGCTATGATTTTTTTTGAGTTAATGGTGTGAGTTAACTGCGAGTAATTGACAGCCCTATTTCCTACTGTTACTGATAAGGACTAGTAAAATACTTTCTGAAGTTCATGGGTAAAATTCTGCTCTGTTAACTTTATGTAAGTCAGGAGCAAATATACTGACTTTCTGGAGTTAATTGGGATTTATATCAATGTAAATTAGAGCAAAACTTGGCACTTTTCTATATTTATATTAAACAAGAGTGTCCAGTTATACTGCCCACTCTATATGTCTCTGTCTTTTTCTTGCAGTAGTGTAATGGGTGAAATATCACCAAATCCCTCAGACACAGGGTTTGCTAGCAGTTGGACTGTTAGAGCAACTGGAAAATGAATCTTCCTATTGACACAAATGCATCTTACAGGCTATCAGGTTATTACTGGAATATGAAATTAAGCACTGTAGTTTATGTACTAAGGGCCCAAACTTTATTTCATTAAAGTTAATGGCAAAACTTCCATTGACTTCAATGAGAGCAGAATTAGGCCCTAATACAGGATGAGATTGGCATGAGAATCCTTTTTTGCCAAAAGACAGAGCCAAAAAAGTCTCCACCCTCCCTTTTTATTCTGAGCAACAAAGGCAAATTTCATGATAAAATATTACACTGTTTTGTCTATCCTACATATACCAATACCGTGCTACTTAGCAATTTGCACATAGTAACTGATTCTCTGTCTCTGCAGGTGTATCACTGGTAATGAAGGAGCGATAATTGCCTGCTTACTGTGAGCTTGTTGAGGGGAAAAAGGGAGTTTGGAAATACCTGTCATTGTGTAAAACACCACCAGATGGCACCTTGAAATACAGATACTGTAATATAGTCTATGGTGAATAGTTTTTTTCAACTGTAGATGTTGCCTGTCTTCTAGTCAGCACTTTGATCCTTGGAATCTCATTGGCATTTTTCAAATTGCTGCCTTAGGGGCAGATCCTGCTTCCATTGACTTTTGTGGGATCACAATTAGGCTCTAAGGCCTTGTGTACACTGGGGACATTTTTCCGAATACTCTAACCAGTTTTAAAACCAGTTGGAACGCTAGGATAGACAAGACTATAGACCAGATTTTAAAATGGGTTCATCAGCATGTGATTTGTCCATACTCTGGTGCTCCTACCAATTTTAAAACTGTTGTGAATTTCCTTGATGCAAACAAAACTTAAGAGTGCAGGGAACGGTAGATGAAAGAAATGTTTAGCAGCTTCTGCTTTTCACGTGTACTTTTGGAGTAAGTTTAGGCTGACCATACGTCCCGTTTTGAACGGGACAGTCCCGTTTTTTTCATGTTTTTGAACCGTCCCGTCTTTTTGTCAAAAATATCAATTTTGTCCCGGTTTTGGGGCAGGTGCAGGACTCCCA
Source organism: Sternotherus odoratus (assembly GCA_032164245.1). Taxonomy (NCBI): domain Eukaryota; kingdom Metazoa; phylum Chordata; order Testudines; family Kinosternidae; genus Sternotherus; species Sternotherus odoratus. The sequence continues at coordinate 27,563,751 of JAVMKO010000007.1, read as the reverse complement.
AGATCTTAGGTGAAGAATCTTGCTACCTAAGGACAAGTATCAGATGTCAAAATCTCCAATGAGCAAACTGCGCTCATCGGAGACTTTGACATCTGATACTAGTCCTTAGGTAGGGAGAGGAGGCAGTGGACGGAGGGAGAGAGCAGGGAGGAAGGGAGGGATGGAGAAGGGGGATGGAGAGAAGGGAGGGATGGAGAGAAGGAGGGAAGGAGGAATAGAGAGGAGGAGGCGGCAGCGGGCTGAATCAGATCTGACGGCGGATCGGCAGCGGGCGGCGGATCGGAGCTGTCCAGAGCCGCAGCCAGGGGCCGAGCGCGCCGGCTGGGGGGGGGCTGCCAGCCGGGTTTTATGAGACATAATCACATAAATTCAGTTATGTGATTATGAGTCATAAAACGTCCGGCGCCGCCCCCCCCTCCCCCTCCCCCCCCGCCGCTGCCGTCGCGCTCGGCCCCCAGCTGCGGCTCCGGACAGCTCCGCTCCACCGCCCGCTGCCGATCCGCCGTCAGATCCGATTCAGCCCGCTGCCGCCTCCTCCTCTCTATTCCTCCTTCCCTCCTTCTCTCCATCCCTCCCTTCTCTCCATCCCTCCCTTCTCCATCCCTCCCTTCTCTCTCTCCCTCTGTCCACTGCCTCTTCTTCCATCTCCCTTCTCTCCATCCCTCCTTCTCGCTGTCCCTTGCCTCCTCCATCCCCCCTGCTCCCTACCCCATCTCTTCTCTCATCCATCCATCCTCTCCCTTCTCACCTTCGTGCCTTCTCTCCCTCCGTCCCCTCCATCATCTTCATCCCTCACCCCCCTTCTCTCTCTCCCTCCATCCTCTTCATCCCCCATCCCTGTTCTGCTTATTCCTCCATCCACCCCCCCGACCCCCCTCTGCCTCCCCCCCGCCCGGGGCTCAGGTGGGGGCCATGCCCCCCCCCCCACACACACACATCCTGTCCCGTTTTTGCCATCCCAATGTCCCGTTTTTGTCTAAAGGAAATATGGTCAGCCTAAGTAAGTTGCTGATCACTCACCTTTTCAAAAAAAAAGAGAGCAGCAATTGCTGAGCTGTAATTATATATGCTGTGTATTTCCTAAATATACTAGTGGTTTGGAGACTTATTTTTATAGGCATTCTTTTCTGCATGTAATCAATAAAATACTTTTAACTTACAAAAACATTTCCCCATGTTTCTCAAGGATCTAGCAATATGCATTTAATTGTTGCAAACGCTAAAACAGACACTTGCAAAATAGACTGCTGGATAGATACAGACATATCTTTAATTATTAATGGTAATGACTCCCTTAGACAACCAAGTACTGTAGAGATCCATGATCCCATCCCACTTGAGCGGTTATGACAAAACACTTGCTGAACTTTGCTCAACAATTGCCCCTACACCCTTTTTGTAAGTAGAACAGTGTTTGAAGCATTTATTCGCCTGCTCTCAAACACTTAGCAATGCTGAAAATATATTTAGAAAAATACATAGCGTACTCAATAAAATGAACTTAATTGAACAGGAATTTTTAAGTGGATTTTCAAAAAGAGCAGCAAGGATCAATTCCCATTGTGGGTCCTGCAGAACAAGAAAAGGAAAAAGTAGAAAACATTTTTATAGTATAAAGTACTACAGCTAACCCAGATGAATTAGGGACTGAATGGGGAATTGCCTGCTGTTCTTTTTGCTCCGTTACATTGTGTTTTCTTCCCTCTCTGGCTTTAGATTGTGAGCTTCTTGGAGTAGGGACTGATCTTTGTGAATGTTTGGAAGTGCCTAGCACATAGTGGATGGTACCATAAACAAATAATGAAATAGAGCATTTCACAATACCCAGTATTACTAGTCTGTACAGTACTTTTTAGGAATATCAAGAATTTGATTTTCCACTGTACCCAAGCTGCATATGGTCACAGTCAAGAGAGTGTGCTGTCAGGGAGCTGATTGTAACTCCCTGATTCAAAGCTGTCTGCCTCTAGCACAAATTAAAGCTGCAAGAAAGCAGCTGTACCTTAAGGACTCTATATCAGGGGGAAAGTGGTACAAAGTGAGCTTGACACATCAGAGAGTCCAACCTTGTGTGTAAGAGAGAATGGTAAAGTAGTGCCAGCTCTTCCCTCGCCTGTAATTGGTGTTTTCACAATCTTGACAACGAAAAAAATAAATCAGTTCTAATTCTATTGCTTTCCATCTTAGGGTGAGCATGGTGTGTGTTGTTTTTTAAAGTTATAATCTTGAAAAGAACATGGTTTTGGAGAGGAAAGTAGACCCTATGTCTCCATCAATTCCATGCAAGAGGGGTGTGTATCAGAGACAGGACCCCCATTTTCAAAAGCATAAATTAATTTGGGATGCCCAATTTTCAGTAATGCTGAGGGCCCACAAATCCTATTAAAATCAATGGGATCTGTAGATGTCCAGTGGTTCTGAAAATCAAGCCTGATATGTATGAACTTAGGTACCCAAAATCAGTAGTTATAACTTATAAAATGAGGGTGAATGAAATTTCTCTCATTTATTTCTATGTTTCTGATTGGAACACATGGCAATTGTCAATCCAAAGCTGAATGTTGTGTTTTAATAAGATTTTTTATTACTACACAGGCTGTAGTTATAATTACACTGTGCATTGGAATAGCTCTACAGGAGAATTACCAGTGCTGATTCTCACACATAATTGATAAAGATAGGAAGGAATGAGGTCCACCAAGGTCCAGTATCCCTGGTCTTCATAAGAGATTAATCATGAGAGAGAGACCCACCTGATTTTAACAGAATATCCCTTGCTCAGTGCTCTAGGAGAAGGGGAGAAAACCCCAATTGCCAACCATTAAGCAACCTCAGTGCCAATGTGTTGTGGGGAAAACGTCTTGTGCATATGCACAAGACTCACATAATAAAACATCCAATTCCATTTATACCTAGTGATGTAACTGGCTTCCAGTTAACATCCATTCTTTCCAATATAACATTCTCTTTCCTCCATTTGTTTTTTTCAGACCCTCCTCTTGAGTCTCCCTGATTCTGTAGATTTCTGATGTGTTTTGTTTACATGTCCAGATTTGTTTCCATACCCAGTGATTCATTTTAATGTTTCTGTTAAATCCCTCAGCTCTCCAGCTGCTCCTTTCTTTCCCCTGAGGCATATAGTAAGAACTCTGTACAACCTTGATCTACTGTGTTAAATGTATGAAACGACCTAATTTTGCTTCATTATCTTAAATGAGCCCTTCATTTAACAATGCTCAACTATAATTAGGGCTGGTCCCCACTATGGCTTAACGTCGACCTTTGCGACATTAAGTCGATATAAACATGTACCCGTTCTCACACGCATGCCATTTGCGTCGATTTAAAGGAACCTCAAGATTGACTTCTGTACTCCTCCCTAACAAGAGGAGTAGCGCTGAAATCGACCTCTCTGGATCGATTGTGGACTAGTGAGGATGCATGGGACATTACTGGCCTCCAGAGGCTGTCCCACAATGCTCCATTCTGACTGCTCTGGACTGCCTCATTGCTCCACTGTGACTGCTCTGGACAGCGCTCTCAACTCGCTGCTCTGGCTAGGTAGACAGGAAAAGACCCGGGAACATTTGAATAGCTTCCTGTTGGGTACCCCAGCCTGCGAAGGATCCTCTGGTGAGTGGTCTTTTTTTTTAAGGGATTACATGACTCATGATTTTTAAAGGAAGCATTTATTAATGGACTTGGCATGAATTCATTGCTGGTCCCTTTTCACTAAAAAAGATTGTTAATATACTCTGGACCAGGACTTTGTAATGATTCCAATAACATGCGTTCCCTAGCTCTCTGAGACATTCTAAGCAGAGTGATGTCAGTCATGGTTGCCTGCTTGAAATACGGACTGCAATTAGTAGGGAAACAGCCAGCGAGACAGCCTGTAGCGAGAGCAGGACGGGGTTTTGAGCCTGCAATCGCACATCCCCCCCCTCCCCACAGCCAGGCTGCACCCCACCCCCCACCCCCATAGCCAGCCCGTGGTGGTTGGGTTTTTTTTGAAGTTCGCGGTTACAGCGTGCCTGGGTTTTCAGCCTGCAATCGCACATCCCCCCCCCTCCCCACAGCCAGGCTGCACCCCCCTTCCCCCGCCAGGCTGAATGCCCCCCCCCCCGTCCCCACAGCCAGTCCGTGGTTTTGTTTTGAAGTTCGCGGCGAGCCCCACGCGGTGTGCGGGAGGAGGGATCCACGTGGCGGGGGGAGGAGGGGAGGTTACTCTGGAATATCCGAGTATGGCTTAAGGTTAACATGGCCCGCTGCATGGTGATTTCAGTATCCGTGTTGTGTTGAGGCTGTATGTGAGATGCTTCTGTGACTTTTGTGTGAGGCATCCAGTAAGTTTTAGGTGCGGAATATGACCTTGTACAGAACTCATATTAGGCCGTTGAATACTGTGGTTCCCCATAGCATAGTACTCCCATTGTGATGTGTAAATGTTTCTGTCTCATAACCTTGTACCTTTCTTTGCCCACAAGAGCTGCACAGTTATCTCAGAATCCGCCCTCCTGCTCCTCTCGCCGGCTATCGCAGATACGGAAGCGGAAAAAGAAAACGCGTGATGATATGTTTAATGAACTACTCCAGAACTCCCACGCTGAGGCCACGCAGCAGACTAAATGGAGGGCAAAATTGCTACAGTCAAGACAGGAATCAAGAGCTGCAGCAGAAAAGCGTGAAGAGTAGTGGGTGCAGCGTGAGGAAAGACGACAGGAATGCGAAGAAAGGCGGATGGATGCTTTGCTCCGGATAATGGAGGACCAAAGCGATATGCTCAGGTGTCTGGTAGAGCTTCAGCAGAACCAAAGATTGCCTCTACAGCCTCTGTCTAACCACTTCTCCCCCTCCCCAAGTCCCATAGCTTCCCCACCCAAACGCGGGGTGAGAACCCGGGGGGGAAAGCTACCCCACAAGCCAGCACAAGCAGCAGCAGGATGAGTTTATCCGAAAACTTTTAAAAGCTGCTGTGTCTTGGCCACCCTAGACCACCCCTAACCCCTTCCCCCCACCCGCTCCTCCACCACTGCGACTGCTGGTTTCCCTCCTCCCCCCCGCCCCCGTATTTGTGATGAACCAATAAAGAAACCATGATTTTTAAAACAGTGTATTTATTTCCTCTGCAAGCATTGGGAGGGGGGAGGGAAAGAGGGTGCAAGGACAGCAGGCTTAGGGCTGAGCAGAGCAAGGGACCGGGTTGTCAAACGTCATCTTGGGCACTCATGAAACTGGTTTTCAAGGCGTCCCTGAGGCGCAGTGCCTCATGGTGCGCTCTTCTACTTTCCCTGCTGTCTGGCTGCTGGTAAGCAGCAGACAGTAAATTTGCCTCTTCCTCCCAGCCCGCCATAAACGTTTCCCCCTTGCTCTCACAGAGATTGTGGAGCACAGAGCAAGCAGCAATAACAATGGGGATATTTCTCTCGCTGATGTCTGAGCGAATCAGTAATGATCTCCATCTCCCCTTGAGTTGGCCAAATGCACACTCTAACTGCCATTCTGCACTTGCTCAGCCTGTAATTGAACAGCTCCTGACCCCTGTCCAGGGCTCCAGTGTAGGGCTTCATAAGCCAGGACATTAAGGGGTAGGCTGGGTCCCCAATGAGAACGATGGGCATTTCCACACACCCCACGGAAATTTTCTGGTCGGGGAAGAAAATCCCTTGCTGCAGCTGTCTAAAAATCCTAGAGTTCCTGAAAACACGAGTGTCATGAACCTTTCCCGGCCACCCCATGTACAGGTCGGTGAAACGTCCCTTGTGGTCAACCACTGCTTGCATGACCATAGAATAATATCCCTTCCGGTTTCTGTACTCTGAGGCCTCATTTTCCGGTGCCAGGATAGGGATATGAGTCCCATTTATAGCCCCACCACAGTTAGGGAATCCCATGGCGGCAAAGCCATCTATTGTAGCTTGCAGGTTTCCAAGTTTTATAACCCTGGGTAGCAGCTGCTCGACGATTGCCCTGCTTACTTGCATCACAGCAGACCCCACTGTAGATTTACCCACCCCAAACTGATTTGCAACTGACCGGTAGCAGTCTGGCATTGCAAGCTTCCAGAGGGCTATCGCCACTCGCTTCTGAACTGTGAGGGCTGCTCTCATTTTGGTATTCTTGCACTGGAGGGCCGGGGAAAGCAAGTCACAAAGTTCCATGAACGTGCCCTTACACATGCGAAAGTTTCTGAGCCACTGGGAGTCATCCCAGACCCGCAGCACTATGCGATCCCACCAGTCAGTGCTTGTTTCCCTGGCCCAGAATCGGCATTCCATGGCATGAGCCTGCCCCATTGCCACCAAATTTGCCAGATTGTCGGTCACCCTACTTCCAAAAACGTCAGTGTCCCTGTCCCTGCTGTGCACGTCCAGGTCTATGTCCTCATTACTGTCATCAGCTTCCGGAAAGCGTAGTTGTCTCTGGATCGCATTCCTCTGTAGACGATTCAGCATAAAATCCACAACTCATGGAGGTCTTCACAACGGCCAGTACTGCAGCGGTGGCATCAGCGGGCTCCATGCTTGCAGTGCTATGGCATTAGCGCAGCGCGGGGGAGGGGCTCAAATAATGGGATGCGTACCCACAGTGAGTGCACCGCTCGAAATGGTGTCGGCGGCGCGAAAAAAGGGCGCGGAATTATGACATGCCTACCCACAATGCAGCACTCGAAATGGTGCCTGCTGGGGACTCCAGGAACTGTGGGATAGGTATCCACAGTGCAATGCTCGCTATGTAGACGCTTGCAAAAGTTGTACGGACAGACACTCTCGACTTGCTGTGCTTTGTGGGGATGCACAAAATCAACTCTATACAGTCTGCTTTAGAAAATCGACTTAAAGGAAATCGAACTAATGCTGTAGTGAAGACATATCCTTAAACAAGAAAGTCAGATTCTGCCACCCTTAGAGCAACTAGCACCTTACTCTGCAAGGAATCCTATTGAAATCTACAGAAGCTGGAGGGGAATGGGTGTAAGATAGGGTATCAGAATCTGGCCCCTAATATGGCAACTTTGTTTCAGCATTCCAGTACATAGTATAGAATTAATGGGAGATTGTCACAGTTTGGAGGCCTAACATTGGACTTATTTTGATTTCCTTGTATCCATCTGTAGCATCCATGTAATTGTATACATTTAAGGAGGAGTTGTTTTTTCATAATAGGTGCACCTGTGTTTATCATCATCCTTACAAGCCAGTAAATCTACAATGACAAACTGATGTGCACAAGCAAAAGAAAAAATATCAGTAAAGAAACAGTTTAAAGAATCATCAATTTATAAAATAATACATTATAACAATCTTTAAAAAGCTGTAAAATGTCCTTTTAAGATAACACTCCCCTCCCCAAGTTAAGGGAAAGGAGGCACAAGAAGTACACTTGTCATTATAATTACACCACTATAGAGAACCAATTTCTGGTTACTGTACAATGGTAACTAATATATATGCCTCTGCCTCTCACCCCTTTGTTACACACAGTACAGCTTGATTCTGTAACATATATGTACAAATTTATACCAGTAAAGATGCATTTTAAGTAAGGATCCAACATCGTTTCATCCAGTGGAAATTGAGACATACTGGGAGGAGAAAAACGTTTCCTCCTCTCTTTCTTGTGTTAAGTTAATCCTGGCTTTAAGCCATAACGAGAGTTCACCTTTCAGCTGGTACACGATTGGAAAGATCATCTTTGAGGATTTAGTTGTACCCACCGCTCACTGGAGCATCACATTTATTTAATACCAGGATCTATTTGATCATCGCGGATTACAGTTTTGAGTATTCACACCCAGAAAGGATTTTATTTGTTGTGTACAAAGAATGGAGGAAACAATTTAGAAAATGGCCATAATTTTTTCTTAAGAGACTGCATGGAAACATTTTGTCCCCAGAAGAAGGATGGGATCAGAACCTAATCGCAGAGATCCTCACCGGAAGAGTCCCTTTAATCAAATGGTTTTCTTGCAAGCCCAGAGTCGCTGAAAGTTGCTTTCAGTCCAAGCAAAAGTGACAGTCAGCCGACTTCAGAGTCTGCAAAGATTCGTTTCTTCCAGTTGTGCAAGAGGAAGCCGAAATATTAGCAAACAAAGTTTCCAAACAGCATGGGAGGCAGACGCTTTGCTCTCTCTCTCTCTGCTTACAGTGGGGGGACGAGTCCGTTCTCGGTGCCTATTGAAATCCCCATCTTCCTGCGCCAACCCCTCTGGCCGAGTCAAAAATACCGACACCGGGTTTCTAACAGGGTGAAGAGCTACATTCCGAGTGAGGGCTGAATTTCCAGCCGCCTATCGAGGGACCATTATAGTCCCAGCTATTAAATTGCAGAGGGACCAGAATTACAAAACCGGAGGGCTCGCTGGGGAAGGATGCCCGGGCAGCTCCGGGGTATTTCGATTTTCAGCGCACGGAGCGCCCCGGAATTGGAGCGCAGGCTTTTCTCCGGAGGGCAAGTCAGTAGCTGAGCCCTCCCCCTTGGCCAATTTCAGTGAGGAAGGTGAAATGCGGAAGTTTCCACCCAGAACTGACAGATGAGACTCACTCCTTAGCCCTTGGTATGAGACACATAATAAGCGCCCTTGGTGGAAATTACCAGCCTCTTCCCTCCTAGGGATCTTCAAATCCGAGGGAGCCTGTCAAGCATGGCCACTTTACCCGCAGCCGACAGAAGGGCATTTGCCCTGAAAATCAACAGGTAGGAGACTTTTTTATTGACCTCTAAACTTCCCGCAGTGGGGGTGGGGAAGGCAGCAGTTCTGCAGGCGCGGAGGTGGTTGATGGGGGTGTGGGTTCCCGGCCCCACCGAGATCATCTGCACGCCCCTGATAACTAAGGAGCTCTGCCAAAGTTTCCCCCCTGGGGAGGGAGGCAGGCTCCCGCCTGGTGGGTGAAGTTTAAAGCATGTCTCTCGCATGGTGAATTGTGCTTTATAAAACAATGAAAACCTCACAGTTTAAAGTCTCTCTCTTGTTCACACTTGGCACAGCAGCATCCTTGGCTAGACTCAACTTGTTTTGTTTTGTTTTTCTCCTAAAGAAGTTGGCTCTAGAGATCCCCTCCACGGAAAAAACTGATCATTTGTGTGTGTGCTGGTTCTTTATTCACTCAGTATACTGGGTTTATTTTTCTGACAGGTAGAAAATGTCAAATTCCTCATGTGATTTGCTACTAAGGTTTAATTGCTTTGTCGGGACAAGCCCTGAGTCTGTTTGAAAACTGCTCCTCACAGAGTGGGCTGAGGTGTGTGAGGGTATTATCACAGCCATAAAAACATTTAAGTGATTACAGCTGGAGGGGGGAAGATCTCATATATATATTGTGTTATGAAATGTTATATGTATGAAACAACCTAATTTTGCTTCATTATCCTAAATAAGCCCTTCATTTAACAATGCTCTACAAAACTTTTAAACAAGAAAGTCAGATTCTGTCACCCTTAGAGCAACTAGCACCTTACTGTGCAAGGAATCCTATTGAAATCTACAGAAGCTGGAGGGGAATGGGTGTGAGTTAGGGTATCAGAATCTGGCCCCTAATATGGCAACTTTGTTTCAGCATTCCAGTACATAGTATAGAATTAATGGGAGATTGTCACAGTTTGGAGGCCTCACATTGGACTTATTTTGATTTCCTTGTATCCATCTGTAGCATCCATGTAATTGTATACATTTAAGGAGGAGTTGTTTTTTCATAATAGGTGCACCTGTGTTTATTATCATCCTTACAAGCCAGTAAATCTACAATGACAAACTGATGTGCACAAGCACAAGAGAATATATATATATATAGAGAGAGAGAGAGAGAGAGATCTCCCCTCCAGCTGTAATCACTTAAATGTTTTTGTGGCTCTGATGATACTTTTGCAACACAAGGTTTTTCTTTATATGGAGTTAGTATTAACATGACACCTAGCATTTTTCTCACATTTTCCTTTTCTGCCTCTTTATATTATGAATCAGGATAGGATTTAAAATGAAAAATGTTATTCTACTTTTTACCCTATCATGACTAACATTAAACTCTACTTTGCCATCCTTTTGCTAATTTTTCATTCCAAGAGAGTTTAAACTGTGGCCTTTTCTCCTAGAAAAGTACTGACTGTTCAGCTGGTGTGTGTGTTATGGTAGCATTGAGAAATCAAGACATTTGTTGTTAGGATAAGAGAAAATACAGGGTGTCTTTTGTACAGCCTAATTATCTCACCACAAAAGCCTAAGTTTCAGGTAGCTGGTTTTAAAAACAAATGAACTGCCTTCCCCACCCCTACTGCGGGAAGTTTAGAGGTCATATATCTAAGAACAAACTGGATAATGATTTGATTACTGACAGGGAGCAAGATCATTTCTGTGCCAGACCCCTCCAAAAATGCATAGAATCCCACTTCCTCAGCAATTTGTTGAAAGAGAAGGAATTTACAATTATTAAGGAAAACAATTACATCATCATACATATTTCTTTCCCATGATAATTTTCCCATCACAAATTGCACATCATTTTACCTTTCCAAACCCTTCAAGAGTTCATTTCAAGTTACTGGCAGAATATATTCTTCACAACGATGTAGGATTATATTGAAAGATTTTCCAAAGGATGACTGAATCCAACACTCTTTTCTTTGGCAAATTTCTCAGACTTCAGCAGAAACTTTGTTTGAGTAAGGAGTGCAGGACTGAGTCGTAATGTAGTTTCTCTACCTTTAGGGCCAGATTCACCAGTTACTCTGACTGCTTTTTGCTGTTCTGGTGATGTTTACAGTTACTTTGCATTGCAAAAGCTGCTAGAGCATACCAGTAAAATTGGTTCTATGCGTTATCTATCCAAGCCTCATTTAAGATTTGCTAAAGAGAAAAAATATGAAATTAGACCAATAATTTTGTTTTCCTTTTAAATTTGTCTTGTGGTTCACAGTGTCAATGCTGAATGTTTGTGTAGTGAAACAGAGTGAAATCTATCATGTTCTGAATCTATGATTATAATTTAACAACAATTAGATTTAGTTTACAAACATTATTCAGGAATGGTTCTGTTCCATAGAGCTGACATATGTGAAAAGGAAAGAGAATAGTAAAAGTTGTGTATTTTACTAGAAGAAATGATGTTTTAGTTCCCTCTTCGAAAGTTACAGATTGCTACTATATGGACCAAATCCTATTTGCTCTGTTCCTGTAAATTATTTCATTGACAGTAGCGCTTGGCTCTATGTCTTCAACAAAAGCAAACTTCATGCACAGCAGCAATATTCACTCCTCCCCCCCCCCCCCCCCCAAGACACTGTCAAAATAAGTCATTGTAAATCAATGGGCTAATTCATCAGCCTATGCACCATAGAACATGCTCCAGTGGTGGACTTCTAATCTCCTTTCTTCAGGCTTTTGGTTTTATTTCTTCAACATAAAACTAATTAAACACAAATTTAATTTACCAGTCATCTCCTTTCCTCTAGGGGAACTTCTGGAGAGGTCTATCTGCTCCCTATTGGATTACTCTCTACAGGCCTTCCGCCTGGGAGTTAGGCAAGCCTTTCCTCTCCCTTCTAATTCCTAGCCTGCTCCCTGCAGGATTATGGTCTGCAGGACATCTGCTTGAGGGTCCTATATAAGCTGGTTCTTTCCCTTGCCCTAGAATCTCCCATAGGAGCCTTCCTATTACTTACATCTCTCCAGCAGAACTGAACTACTTGCTGGTATTTATTATATTATACTTATTTATATCACTGTAGCACCTAGGAGCAGTACTTAAAGTGTGTCTGCTTGCAACAGCTCTCAGATGGGGGAAATAAAATTTATATTTACACCCCACCCCCGATTGGCTGCTCTAGGCCAGGAGGCAGGGAAGTGGCGAAAACAGCCAATCTCCCCTCTGGAGGCAACACCATTCTCAGAGGAGGGACACAACAGAAGAAAAAGCCCAGCAGCTCAAAATGGCTCCACTCTCTCCTCACCTCCCCTTTTGTCCTCTCCTCTGATCAATAAGATGGCTGCTCTACTCCTCCCACCTCGTCTTTCCCTCCCTGCAACACCAGCCCTGGATAAATTCATGCAGGTTAAGTCCATTAATGGCTATTAGCCAGGATGGGTAAGAAATGGTGTCCCTAGGCTCTGTTTATCCCGTGGGGGGTGGGGGTGATGGATGGCAGGAGAAAGATCAGTTGATCATTACCTTTGAGGTTCACCCACTCTAGGGCACCTGGTTGGCCACAATCAGTAGACAGGATGCTGTGCTGGATGGACCTTTGGTTTGATCTAGTACAGCTGTTCTTATGTTCTTAAAGGAAAGAGGGGGCCATACTACAGCCCCCCAGGCCTGAGAGAGGGGACTGGAGAACTCCAAGAGCTCATGAGGAGCAGAGGGGGCAGAATTGATGGGGCTGGGGTAGAGAGGATTGGTGGAGGGCAGGATGACAGACAGATGTGATCTGCCACCATTATTTAAGCACTGCCTAGGAGTCCTATTCAAGAACCAGGATCTAAATATGCTAGATGCTGTACAAACAAAACAAAAAGATGATTCTTGTCCCCAAAGAGTCTGATCCCAGCATCAGTTGTCCCCCAGATGATCAGTAACAGGTGGAGGTACACCCAGTAGCCTTTTCTTTAAAGGGCCAGCCACCTTCTTATTGTCATGTTAAAAGTATTTTTTACCAGTAAATATCACCTTTGATAATTAAAACTGAAAACGTACTAACATTTCATTTCACTTTACACTATTACAATTGTTTGTTAAATATTTCCTTCACTCAGCTTTTCATTTTTGCACTTGGCTCATTTTTTACAGTGAAGATAAATGTGTATTTTTTAGTCAGTTTCACTTGTTGGTTTTCATGCACTAGGACAGTGCAAGGCATTTGGGTTGCAAACACTGCAGGGGAATGGTTATCACATTACAAGCAATGTTAATTTAAAACATGTCTTATTTTTATTCATATCTTAAAATACCTTCAAGCTTTGCATGTAGTCTGTATACATAAGCATGCCTTCCTGTCACTGTTACCCTACTCTTCCCTCCCCCACTCCATTTGTTTGCTTGTTACCAGTCAGTTGCATCCTGTGTGGTCTGATCCTCCAGCGACTTAAGTAAACGTTTAACTATACTCATGCGAGTAGTCTTTGATTTTAATTGGACTACTCACATGCATAAAATTGCTCATGGCGCATGCATGTTGCAGAACCAGGGCCTTTGATTGTAACTTTTCTGGTCAGGGACCATCTCTTACTATGTGTCGGTTCACACATAGTCCTGCAATCACACCTTAATTTGCAGGATAGGCATATCTAACCCCACTTAACCCAATGAACATGAGGTGATCCAGTAACCTTCCCAGTTATACCAACGTAACGTCAAATAGCCAGGTTGACCAGTACATCTTACATCATCTTCCAAGGTTCATCAAGTTTAAATCAAAGGGCAAAGATCTTTCTCTAAGAAATGTCCTCAGTCAGTTAGTTCAGACTAATCAGAAGTTAGGGACGTACTTCAAGAGCATGACAGCTTATCACAAATGCAGAGATGGAGCATGCAGGGTAAGATGGTCTCAGAGACTGAATAGAATGCATCCAATGTGCCTTAGTAGTTGTGCCCGATTTATGGGTTGTTGGTGTTATCAGCAAGTGAAAGAGACATACATGTACTATTCCAGAATTTCCTCTGCCAAGCTATATCTTTTAATGAATTTGTATTTTTGTAATGAGAATTCAGTTAACAGAATTACAAAAAGATTCTTTGCTTTTGGGATGTGTACTAAAAATGTATCCTTCTGATCACATTTTATATTAAGGGTACCTTAATGTGTGTTAAAGAACTAAAAATTAATAGATGTTTTAATAAATTGTTAGGTCAATAGGCTGGTTATATCCATGGCTTATAATGATCTTAATACCATCTACTGATATTCTTATAGCCATCTAGAACACATTCTTCTCATGTATGTAGCATGCCTATAACATCAACTGATCATTTATTAATCCTTCATGAACATAAATGCACTCTTAATATAAAGTGTGACGATTTAGCCATTCTCTCAATAATGATATTGGCATGGCAGTGACAGATTTGATAAACAGTAAAAAAAGGTCATCTAATAAATTAGTTGCATGAACAAGTCAGAGCCAAATTTGACAAAAAGGTTGTGCAGGATTGAGCCTGCATCACATGAGTTTTCTCCAGTGGGAGAAATGTAAGCAAGATTTCTCAAGTGTATAAGGTTTTGCAAGATTAAGCCTCTAGTTAGTTCATTTATAGGCACTCAAATGTTAATAGATTTAAATGCATTTGAAATCCACTCCTTAAATATACAATACACAGTGGCTTAGAAGAGTTTTTAAAACAGATTTTCCATTTTGTGAGCCTTTACTGCTAGAAGTGATGAAAAATATGGTTTAAAGTTGCCTGTTGTTACGGAAACAGACTGCTTTTCACATACTACATCTGTGAGATAAGTGTTTTTGTATTTGGCATGTGCATCATCTACCACTAATAACAGATTAAGAATAAAATAGGATTTATATCAGTTTCATATTTCATATGCCACAGCCTTTCTATTAGTAGTTTTCATTACAAAGGCCAATTTTTATTAGACTTATTTACATAAAATTAAATATTATGGGGCTGATTCTGTAAATTTTCCATGTGAAGTTACTTGGAATTCCTTGTGCAGAGAGGCTATAGAATACACACATATCCTGGTTGTTAAATACGGAGTATGCTGTTATTCTTGTTTTAGATCTTTTTGCCTCAGCCATGGGGGATTCTTGACAATTTATGCTAGGAATAGCAGTTAAAAAGAATTGTATACTACTCTTTATTTTTCATTCATTAAAGAAAAGTAAAAATGATTTCCTTCTTTTTTCACTAGGTATATTGGAACCTTTTCTCAAGAGGGGAAAATATGCATTTCCCTTTGCACATCATTGGTAGAGGTGCTGAACAGATCTTAATAGCGACTCACTTTTTTCCAATTATCTGAGAACTAAATTTTACAAGCCTTATTCATGTGAACATCTTCAAGAAAAGTCATATGTCTCCCCCTTCCTCATGGCAAATCGTTGAAAGGACTTCCCTTTTCTATCGTGGCTTTGTAGTACTGGAATCTTCTGGGCTTGTATTTAAACAGGGACCAGATTATGTCTGACCTTTATGGAGATGTGCAGAAGGGAGAGAGCACAAGACATCAATAGGAGTTGAGTGCCTAAATATTTTTGAGAATCTGGGCCTTTCTCCATCATACAGTATTCAGAAGGGTCAGTTATAATTGCATTTGTGTGTATATTGTGACGGAGTCAGACCAGAAGGGTATAGGAGAGTGCTGGAAGGCAGGTATATCAGTCTCAGGATGTGCACATCTCTGTTCCCTGGATAGCCAAACAAAGGCTACTCCAGGCCAATCAAGACACCTGGGGGCAATTAAGAAGGTTCTAGAAAGCAGCAGAAACAGCTAGCCTGATTGGGACACCTGAAGCCAAGCAGGGGCTGGCTGAAACCATTAAAAAACCCTCCCATTTAGTCAGGTGGGTGTCAGGAGTTTGGGAGGGGTTGGAGCAGAGAGCCTTTTGGAAGGAGGCCCTGAGATAAGGGTGAAGAGAAGTTGGAAGAAGCGGGGGACTGCTGTGGGGAAGTAGCCCAGGGAATTGTATTGTGTTTGGCGCCTAAAAGGTCAGCCATCTTATCTCATACTATTAGGGTCCCTGGGCTAGAGCCCGGAGTAGAGGGTGGGCCCAGGCTCCCCCCTTTTCTACCTCCCCTAACTAATCACAGTGAGCCTCTGAGGCTAGCACAAACCACCTAGAAGTGCAGTACGCACAGGGAGAAGGCCAAAGCTTTGCCACAATATATATCCAGACTTCTCCCTCCTTACCCCCCCCCCCCCGCCCAGGAATCATCACATTGGTGGAGAGGCACTGAGACCACGATTCTCAATTGGAGTGGAGCTTGCTCCAGCGGTTCTATGACATGCCTCTGGATGCCTGCACTTGTTGCTCCCTGAGGTAGACTCAGCCTCTTGGGTACTTCCTGGGGGAGAATGCATCTTTACACCTCTTCCCCCACTCCAGCAGCGGGATATGCCTTTCAGGGACTACTGGGCTTTAAGTAATTTCACCACAGAGGGAGTCAGGAACATTATACTAGGTGAAGTGTTGGATCACATTCAATGTAAATATTTTTATAGATAACATAGCAAGCTTTTCAGCTGTCTGTAAGGTTGTTTCATCAGCCCTCCAGATAATAAATTTACCTTTGCCAGTGTGTTGCTACTGACTAGGGAAATTAATATGAGACCCTAGGGATTTTTAATGTTTTAAAACCCTTCTTAAGCATACTTTACATTTGATTCAGGCACAGTTTGACTGGTCATGGTGGAGGGATTCAAATCAGGTTTTATAAACAGGATTAAAAAAATTGTGTTTTGGTTTGGATCGCTCTCTGCTTGGGCTAAAGCACATTTTAAACTCAAGGCATATCAAACCATGTTATTACCCAGTTCTACTACTAATCCTCTTCACTCCCACTGGAGTATAAGGCACCAACAAATCTCCCCCATGCCTCTCGATCTTCTACCACAACCAAATTAGAACTGTTTGTTTAAACAATGTTGTAAGCCTTATGCCTAAGAGCCTCGCCTACAGGAAAGAACAGTGTTCTAGTTTTCTTTTTTAATCTCCAGTTCGGTTGGGAAAAGACAATTCGGTAACTATGTTAAAGGAACCATCTTTTAGCCTGTGTTTTAGTCTAGCACATGTTTCTTCATGCAGTGTAGATGGACTCCAAGTTAGCCATGGGAGCAAGCTATGGAAGTCAGATGTATTTCTAAATTATGCAAATATTTCAGGATTACTCCATAATCCTAATAGGTTAATTCAAGTGATAATGTTTAAATAAATCTCTATAAGCATCTTTCTTATTGGCACAGATGTGCTTATTTGAGGCAAATTTTTGGCTTTTATCATCAAAAGCATACTAGAGAGGTAACATCACGGGAGGAAATTTGGTTGTATCTGTTTTTGAAGACCAAAGCTCAGATAGGTTTGTAAGCAAACACTGCAGAATGCATATACATCACTGTGACAAGGAATATAGACACTCCTATGGCCCAAAGTACAAGGGGTAAAAGAGGTTCCCTGCCTATCATATGGCTGATCTAAGGTGGGACTATAAAAAGAAAGCAGAAAGATATATCCTCTTCCAGCTTTCTGAAAGCTAAAAAGGTGGTGGTTGTTCCATCTTTGAGTTAATAAAGGGAGCCTTAAGGACTTAAACATTTTACCTTCTCTGGCTGGTGAATCTGCCCATTGGTTTAGAACCATATCCAAACAAGAAGATGTGAGAACCGCTACTGAAGTCAGTCAGTAATTAGGAGTATGTGCCCACCCAGTCCAGTCATGGATCAGTGAAAAATACGAGGAGCAGCAAATGCAGGCCCCATACTGCAGATCCACTGTAGCAGCTGAAGAAACTATTGCAAAAAGAACTGTTTAGAATAAGTAGTAGTCATGGGATGAGAGAGCCACTGAGGTTAATTCAATGACAGTCATTACTAACACATTAAGTAAGCATCAGAATAGTAGTCATCTGCCAGGGAGTCAGATAATTCGAGATAACTATTCTAACAAATGAATGGAAATATTTGTGAATGATATAGTTTAATAGTATTTTGGGTTTGTTTTTTTTAAAATGGTAAGAGTATCATTAGAATCAGTCAAATCCCTGTTGTGTGATAGAAGTATTATTCTTTTCTGTGACCCATGGCAGATGACCAGGGACAGGAAATAAAATGTAGTTTCTGACCCACAAAACTCACTTTGGAAAGTGTCATTATACCTTTTGATGACAGTTTTCACACTTAGTTTAAACATCTCAAGTACTTTAAGATGTTTATGCTGTAATTTATGGAGCAGTTCTTTTGTTTATGACAGAGCAAACATTAATCTTAAAACTCAGCAAAAATGCAATTGTGAAATGAGAAAAATGTTAATCCTATCTGATGCCAGGTGGGAAGGTTTGTATTAATCTTTCTAAACATTTACTTCTGTTTTTCTGTGAAAACAGTTGAGGAAGCAAACTGTACATATTCCACATCCTCTGCCACTTTTAGGTTATATAGTAATCAAACGTGACACTTTATTGGAACAGTTAGAATTATTTGCCATTTTTCCTTCTCAACTAGAAGTTTTCTGGTGTTAAAAAACCAAAACACACTTTAAACTATTATCACTAAAGAAGAAGAATACCTGGGAAAGAGTTTAATTGACAAATGTACCCATCAAAAATGCAACTACAGTATACATGCCCAAATCAAAACTTCAGCTCCAATATCCTCAAACTTTGAAGAAATTCAAATCCAAAACCTGCAGCTTCTTTTCATGGGCCTTTTGCAGAAAACTTAGGGTTGCTAATTTTGGTGGGATGTATTCCTAGAGGTTTCATCATATGGCAATCTTTAATTCCTGAAGACTCCAGGCCAATCCTGGAGTACTGGCGACCCTAAGAAAGATACCAGTCTCATGAGAGCTTTGTTCTTATTTTGGGAGACTGCTTGTACAATGCTTCTCATGAACAAGGAAACTACTCCACAATGCAATCCACAACTGCATGATGTAATGCAAAAGTGTTTCATCATCCCCTTCTGAAGCCCCTGTTGTCTGACTGCTTCTCACATAGCAGGAGAAAGTGCCATGTTGCAGTGAGAGTCAGAGCAAAGGGCCAACTGGAGATACTCTGCATGTTTCTATTCTCAAGCTGGCTATTATGGAATCTTTGGGAATCAGTCTGAGAATGAAGTAAAGGACGATTTGAATGGACTTCAAAATTCATAGCACAGCTCTGCCAGAACTGCCAAGATTTATCTGGTTTGGTATCAAGCCATGTAGAACCACTGAATTTCATATGATTTCCTTGCAAAATAATAAATAAACTTGGCCAGGTTCACTTGAAATTCAGATGGGATTTGCCAGAAGATTAAAATATCTGGTTCAAGTTTTGTGTTCATAAAAAAAAGCCCAGGTAAAGACAGTTTCACCTGTTCTGGGGTTTGTTTCAGGTTTTGTAACAAAGGTTTCTTCTTTAAGTCAAAATCTGCTCTTGTGTAATCATATCTGAGTTCAGTGGACCTTACTTGCCATAGAAGTCCTTAGAATATCAAGCATTGTGTAACTAAGGCTGTAAGTTTAACTTTTCCAACCTCTGTCTTGCAGCCAAGAACTGTTCTCTGGAGGAAATCCTTTTTCTGCTAAAAGATATAACATTAGTAGGCACAGCACCACTTCTTCCTCTGTGGTCTTTTAATCATCAGCTGCCCTGCTGCTTATATGAAGTGTCTGCTTTTTAAATAACTTTTTAAAGAATAGGTTAGAAATTGAGGAACCATTCTTTCCTTCTAACTTCAGTAATCTGTCACACAGCCAAACTGGGTGCTAGTATTTTTACTTAGAGTGCAGGTGAACCTGACTGGATAGAGTATATTTTAGATCAATCAGTTAGCTGTGTTTGGTAATAAACAATGACAACAGCAGCAAAACCCTTACCCATCAGTCCAAACTTTCTCAAAGCTTGAAAGTGTTCACATTGGAGCTTTTGTTTTATCTTTGTGTGGAAATATTCGCTGCTAGTAAAAAAAAAAAGTGCAAACAATTTAATTTTCCATATGCTAATGAAATTATTTCTAGAGTAATCAGACAAAAATATATACATTACAGTCCCATTGTAACAATTTGCTTGTAAACTTCGGGCCAAATTCTGCCTGCTTTCTTACTCACAGGAGCATTTCCAATTACTTCAATGTGTGGATAAATTATAGGTGCTGGTTTGGCTCCTGTAAATGTCAAAGTTAAAATTCACATAAACCAGTGTATGTGTTTGAAAAAAGTTGTGTCTGACACATATGATCTTCAGAAACAACACCCCCCCCCCCCCGAGCAATGTAAGACTTTGTTTATTAATGTTTAATGTTACTCTCTTAGACTGTCTTTGTATATGTATACAGAGCACCTTCAATCCTGACTGGGACCTTTGGAAACTACTGCACCACAACTATTAAATCCGGATCAGTCACCATCATCACAGGGAATACACAACCAAAAGTGACTGTATATTCCTTGTGTATATTCAGATATCATGGTGCTGGGCATGATGCAAATCACATATTTGTCAAATATGACAATCAGGTTTTACTTTATATTAGAGTTGAACACTTGCTTCTCACTCATTTTTAATGAATCAGCAACAGCCTTTTACCCTCCTATCTGATTTTCAAATGACCAAACAATAAATGCAACTGTCCAAATTTGGGGAAAATGATTTTGTTTACAATAGTAGCCAACCCTATTTCAAGGTCACCCTTGGTTTAAAACCACAGGACACAAACATAGTAGCAGTTGTACTTTGTAAACTAGAATTGAGTAATAGCTTTATTACTGCTTCCTTGGCCATCAGTCACAGGAAAACTGTATAAAGACCAAAAATGTGTTAGCAGAAACATCCCAACAGGGATCCAATCTTTCCATTCTGAAACAAAACTCCAAAAAAAATGCCACAACTTTGAATACACAAAATCCTGTCTCTTTGTGGAACAAGGGTCAAAGCACAAATAATGTTTTTTCAACTCCTATTGCTAATCTGTGTAATAGCCGATTTGTTTTAACCTGTCCCTGTGGCTTTTGAAGTGGCCTTGCTGTTATAGCCATTAAGAGGGATCCGTTTAATTCACATGAATGATACTGTGAACTCCTCCAAAGATTCCAGCTGTAAAAGAAACATGATACAGAATGGGAGGAAAGGTCTCTTCCTCTCCAGAGGAAAAATGTCCAGACAGCAGTCTTTAGTTAGTAGCGAAAAAGGACTCAATTCCATTCACCGATATTCATTGCAGGATTTTATGTCTGATTCTTTTATAGTCACTTATACACTTTGGTAGCAGTCTTCCCCCTCATGGGTAAGGTGGGGGGAAAAAAAGAGAGAGAAAAACTTCATACTGTTAAGAAAATTCTAAATTTTACAAAGTTGCTCTTATTGCAGTAGCCTTTTGTTAATGCAGTCCTTGGATTTGCACTGAAAAACATTTTAGTGGTATAGTTTTTGTATCTAGCTTGAAAATAAACATTGAATGGAAATACCTTGTGTTTCTGCCAGATGAAAGATTGAACAACATGAGGAAGAAGTCCAAAACGATATTCTCTGACCCAGTATAGAACTACATTTATTTTGAGCTCAGATCAAGTTTTGAGCTGGAATAAAATGTCCTTGCACTCTCTTTATAGTCATTTTGTTGGAATATGTTTCTGGATTGATAAGAAGCTGTAGTTTCTGGATTGATAGGAAGCTGTAGACCAGTGGTTCTCAAACTTTTTCTATTGGCGACCCCTTTCAGACACCAGGCCTCTAAGCGTGACACCCCTGTGGGGGCGGGGCAGGGGCCGAGCTGGGAGGGTGCCAGCAGGCCCCCAGGGCAGAGGCTGAGCTGGGGGGGGGGGAGGGGAATGTAGGGGTGCCAGCCCCCTGGGGTAGGGGAGGGTGCCAGCAACCCCCTGGGACAGGGGACAGGGCACGGGGTGCTGCTGACAGCCCTCCGTGGCAGGGCCTGGGGCTCGGGTCACTGCCGGCAGCCTGCCGCACCATGGGCCAGGTCGGGGGTGCCACCGGCAGCCCGCCACATCAGGGGCCCAGGCCCAGAGCACCGCCAGCAGTCTGCAGCGGCAAGGGCTGGGTCAGAGGCTCGGGGCACCGCCAGCAGCCCGCCGCAGCCGGGGCTTGGGTAGTGTAACCAGATCACAAGACTGAAATATCAGGACACATTGGGCAAGCGGTGGGAGGGGAAGAGCGGGGTGGGAGGGTGCAAAGATATTTTGCACCCTAGGCAAAAATTTTACCTTGCATCCCCCCCCTCCCCTTAGCATTGCCTATTATAAACTTTTTAAATAATGTAATGTAGCATGGGGCAGAGGGTTGGGGGGAGGGGGGGGAGGGCTCTGGCTAGGGGGTGGAGATGAGGGGTTTGGGGTGTTGGGCTCAGGGCTTGGGTAGAGGGTGAGGTGGGTGGGAAGTTCTGGCTGGGGGTGTGGGCTCTGGGGTGGCGCAGGGCTAGGGATGTGTTTGGATGCAGGCAGGCTGCTCTGGGGCCAGAAAGGAGAACACCCTACAGCCCTTTCCCTGCTGGCAGCAGCAAGCTCTGTGGGAGGGGCCCCCCTTTCCAGCACCCCCAGCAGCAGCATACTCACCCGGTCACAGGCGGGCACTAGGACCCTGCGGCGGCAATTGCTGACTGAGACACAGGGATGCTTTGGCTCCGATCTGCTCCAGGGCCACCTAGGTGCCTGGGGGCAGAGCAGGGTTGCAGGGCGGCTGGGGGCTCTCTGCCCACAAGACCCATCCCTGCTGCATGCAGCAGCGTGGAGACCTCCTCCCCCTCTCTGCCTGCCTGGGGCCGATTTGCAAGCTCCTGCAAGCCGGCAGGGGTTGGGGCCAGATCTGGCCAGCAGGGGCTCGCGACCCCCACATAATTGGGTGGCGACCCCTCGAGGGGTGGCCACCCCCACTTTGAGAACCAATGCTGTAGACAGTACAAGTATCCAACAAATTAAAAGAGCATATTATCATTTGCTTTATGGCATGCTAAATCAAAATATGAGCCTGGGTGTAAATGAAGGCACAAATGTCTTAGAAGCTGTTCTGCTAGAACAGTGGAGGACTCATCCTTTTAATTTGGTTAGACTACGCTGCTGACAATCTAAGATTTTTTAGAGAAAGCAATTTAAACAGCCTAGCAACAAGCAGAGCTGCAAAATTTAGCTTCAGATCCAGCTTTTCTATGGGAGATGCATAGTTAGGGGTTTAGTTCAGAGTCTTATTTATTCAATTTTTTTATTTGATCAGCTTTTTTTTTTTTTTTTTTTTTTAGTAAACCAGCATGAAAACACCCAGAATCAAGCACTGAATAGTAAGACTACTTAAAACTGGATTAATGTATCTGGTACTGGTGACATGAATATAATGTTGTTTACATTTTTAAGTTACATTGGGATAACAGATGAGCTTTATTAATCACAGATCCCATGTTTTTCAAAAATAATAAATTTCCATTCATAATTAATGCTGCGTGAAATCATTCATGAATGATCTAATGTGTCAAATTTCATTTTTACATCCACTTTTCCAAGCTAAATACATAAAATTACAGGCAGTTTGAGAACAGAGGTGCATTAAACTGAATCTTCAAGTTTCATATAGCTCCTTGTTTTCCAGGAAGTGCAAGTGTACTGATCACATGAAAAACTATAGCTGAAAAAGTAAATACAGTAAATGCATACCTTGGCTGTTTTCTCTCTTCTAAACCTAGCAAGTAATGACAAGATTGGGAGACAATTTTTAGTATAGAACACAGAAGCCACTACTGCATGCACAAACAAATCTCCTGTACTACCTGTGGCAACTTGCCAGCAGGGTCCCACGCTTTCTCTTCTTGTGAGGGGTTCAGGGCACCATTTCTTGCCCCTAAACAGGGTATTAACTGCCCCACTAGTATCCTAGGGGAGTGGAGAGGGAGGGACCCAGGCCCACCCTCTACTCCAGGTCTTAGCCCAGGGACCCAGAGGATAGCAATAAACCACTTGAATTAGCTATTCCTTCCCCTGGGCTACTTCCCTCTCCTACCCTTCAGCTTGTGGGGCTTCCTGCCCTCTATCTACACAATCCAGGGGTCTCTTTACCTAGGATCTGGGTCATCTTGGTTCTAAACTGCTCCAATTCCTTTCTTCCTCCTCTGTCTGCCAGAAGCATGGAGTTTTATTAGGTTCCTAACAGGGCCTTAATTGATTGCAGGTGTTCTAATCAACCTGCCACCAGGTTCCTAGTCCACAGGGAGCCACGCCTCAATTAGCTCTGAGCTGACATATCTCCCCTCAAGCACTCTACGGAAGCTCCCTGACCTTCCTTTATCACATACCCCATATCCGTTGTATTGTATTTGATCCACAGAGTATGATTTTAAAAATGCACATGCACCACAGTGACCGAATCCTGAATCTTCAATTTGTTTATGTGGTAGAGAAATGTGGTTGCCCTCCCCCTGCACCGGCCAGAAATGGTTTATTTAAAATTAATTTGTGTGCATGTTATATTCCTCTCCCTGAAGGACAAGCAGCTAAACAGGAGTGCTTAAAAATCCTGAGTGTACTGAATGACTGGCATGACCAGCAATGAAAATGAAAACTGGCCTCCTGCCTGAGTTTCCTACTAACAAACTGACAACATAAAGATGAGGACGATCTCCTGTCCTAGAATTCTGCACAGTCTGCTGCACCCCACACTGACTTTGGGAAGACATTACATGACTGTCCAGCAATTAAAATTCAGTTGTTCAGTCTGGGATTTTTGTTCCCTTCCTAGGTAGGGTATTTTTTAACCTGATTGACCCGAAATAAGGCCAACAGAGTGCAGAGGCCCTACCTGGGCACCAGCAAAAAAAGAGTTAACTGCTATCCCAGATCAACCACACCTGTAAAGAGGGAGGTACCTACAGGGCAGATAAGAAATTTAGAGGAAAACCAGGGAACTCCGTTAAAAGAAAAATACTTCCATTGGTAGTGAGAAGGAAAAAGAATCTCTGAGAGAGGTTTCTATGCTTGGTAGCTAAAGAGCTGAGTTGGAATCTGACCTGTTGTGTTTTTTTTCTGCCCTCCTGTTTACTTCCTTCTCTAGCGGAATCTTTTGTTTATTGCAACCATAGAACTCTCAAACCCAAGAATAAAGCCACAGAAGAATTATTCTAATAGATGATTTGCTTTGTCACTATTAGACCAGCGGGTACATTCCTCAGACTAACAAAGGTTTAACATAAAGTTAAGCATAAGGCAACATGTTTGGTTTTTTTACAGAAAATCAAAAATGGATGCATAATTCTGTTTAATGTTACTTTTCTTACAGAATGTAGGAGAAGCCAAACCTGTCAATTTACTGTATAATAATAAAGTTTTTTTTCTGCTGTATTTTCTGACCCCCCCTCCTCTATGTAAATGCATGTGTACACCCAGCCTTTGAGAGACTCCTCCTTTCCCCCTTTTTAGTTAACCTCTTTGGTTTTTTGTAGTCAATGAAGTGCTTTCGGAAGCCTGTTCTCAATTCTCTAAAAATTGGCTGGATGGATGACTTGAATGATAAAAGTTTCTCTCACCAGATCCTCCAACTGGATAGTTGTTGATTTCTTTTGAATGATGTCAGCTCAAAGGTGTATACAACAGACACTTACCTTTAAGACCAGCTTTTCTCCATTTAAAAGTTTCCACTTTTCAGCTGATGAAAGATTTTTGTGAGCTTGAAAACCATTCTCTTCTGCTCTGCTTTATATTTATTCAAAGTTTTGTACTGCCCCGCTGACCACCACGGCACCAGTGCCTGCTGTGTTCTTTTCAGATCGGTCTTTAGCAGATCCAGTTCAAAAGAGGAAAACTTTGCTGGATAGATCTTAGAATGAAATCCTAAGAATCCTCTACATATGTTATGTGCAATCATATCTTTGCTTTGAAGACAATTCATTATATCACATCCTACGGTAATATTGATACAATGATTGCCCATATAGAAAAGCATATTTCTCTTACATATGATTAGTCTCCGGCACTTTTTTCTAGTGCAGACTAATGTGTCCCAGTGGGGGATCACTCAGTCTCTCATCTCGTCCACAGTGCAGTGAATTAATTGCATCACCGTTCCCTTTTGGGCCTCGGAAGCTCCTGGCATACCAGTGTCTGAAGTTTGAGAATGGCCTGTTCATTTCTAATACTTTTGTTTCTTTCATGTTGTGATTGGTGAATATTTTACCTATCAATTGCTAATTAGTATTTTTGCTTTTGAGAGTGATTCAAGATATTGTTTTGCCTTGCAATTGAAATTGGCTTTCCATACAACTGTATAGGGATAGAGTTACTGATGAGTAGTGATTTTTCTTTTGAATATCTTCTCTTGGACATCTTCATTAGAAGATTCTCCCTCTTCTGAGCACTTATAGCTGTGATCTGCCTGTCCCTCATCCTACTTATGTGACTGGTACTTCTAAATTTGGAGAGCCACTTGTTCATATTATGCTTTGAGCCTGAACTAGAGGTCCTTGAGTGTGCAAGAGAGTGTGCAAGAGCCACTTGTTCATATTATGCTTTGAGCCTGAACTAGAGGTCCTTGATCCTGTTGGGAATCTTTATATTGATTTGAATGGGCTTTGACTGTGGTTCTATGACATAAGCATAAAATTAAGAGATGAGCTATCACCATTTTAAATTATCACTCCAGTGAACTAGGTCAAATAGGAGTGTGCAAGAGAGGGTCTAAAATATTCTAGAAAGAGAAGGTAAATTGTTTTCATTTTCTTTTCTGTTCTGTTCTATTATATCATTGAGGCCTAATCACTAACCTAAATCATGTTCTGTCTCTGATGCCCTAGTCCTGCAATCCACTCTGCACTGGCAGAACTCTCTGAATTTGGCCTATAAGCTTAATTACACTTTAATAACCTGCTGTCTGTAACCATGGTTGCACTGTTGGTTTACGAGTATTATACAAACTGTACACTTTGTTTAGGAGAGGAGTTTGGTGGGGGGGGAGGGGGGACTGTTAAGTCACAAATATAATGAACTGTTTGGAAAAATTGCTGCAGGATTGCATATACTACTTGGAAGTCAATGGGCCCCTGGGGAAATTTACCTGTTGTAGGACCAGGGCCTGCTCCAACCCCCAAGTGCAGCCAAAAATGTGGAGGCACAAAGGTGGCATAAAGCTATCTTTGCTTTCCCCCCGCTTTTCTTGAGGGTTGTGCGTATTGATCAATGCAACATGGAATATGACCCAATGGGAATTTCACCCCTGAATTTAGTGACAGCAGAATCAAGCCTTATGACATTTTCTCTACAGTCAGTTGTCTCATTGAGTACTACACAAAACAAATGGAGACTAAATAAGAGCACTGCACTGTTATTGTCATATCTATATGTTTGGGGTCCAATTCTGATCTCAGGGATGCTTGCTCAATTACTAGTGGCTGAAAGTGGTCCTGCAAATGGTTCAACACATGGATCCTTGCATCTGCATGAAGTCATTTCTGTAGGATCAGGGTCCAATGGAAGTTGAGTTTGTGTATATCTAAAGGTAAAATCTGGCCTTTGTTTTCTCAGTGCGTGTCTTCGTAGATCTAGCTAGTGAGTAGAGTTTGTTTTTGAAACTCATGTAGTA
Source organism: Sternotherus odoratus (assembly GCA_032164245.1). NCBI lineage: Eukaryota > Metazoa > Chordata > Testudines > Kinosternidae > Sternotherus > Sternotherus odoratus. The sequence goes on along the minus strand of JAVMKO010000007.1, from coordinate 27,536,548 downwards.
CAGATATGCTAGTGCACAATATTTTTAATTTAGCAGAAATAGTTAAATTAGTAAATGAAACAAGATATACTACCTACTTCAGTATCTAAAGTTTATTAAATTGAACCAGCCCTTCTTAACTTTATCAGTTTCCTGTAAATGTATGTAATTTTTTCTTCAATATTGTAGTGTTCCTTTTCAAATGTATTCCTTGTTAGATAGTGAAAAATCTGTGGGGTCAAATTAATTAGATAGTGAAAAATCTGTGGGGTCAAATTAATTTAGGGTGACTGATCGTGTGTCCCATTTTGACCAGAACAGTCCCTTTTTTAAGCCCTGTTCCTGCTGTCCTGACTTTTTTGGAAAAAGTGGGCATTTGTCCCATTTGCTTTTTTTTCCCAGCTTGCTCGGTTGGCAGGAGCAAATGGGACAAATGCCCACTTTTGTCAGAAAAGTGGGGTACAGAGGAACATGCAGGGGACAGGCAGGGTCTAGTGATGCTAGCCCCAGCCTCCTGCGGTGGGCAGACAGGGCTCAAGCAAGCAACGATGCTAGCCCCAGCCTCGCATGGGGGGCAGGTAGGGCTTGGACGAGCAGCTCGGGACAGCCCAATGCACTGGGAATGGTGGAGAGGGATGGCTTGGGCTAGCCCCCTGCGTTGTCCTGTTTTTCCATTGGGGAAATTTGGTCACACCAAATGCATTGCCTCTTGCAAGGGGCATAACTCCTCTGAAGGCCATGGAGTTGCATCTGCTTACACCAAATGGTGAGTTGGGTTCTGGTCTGTGTGCCTCTTTTCCCTTTTGTAGCTCAGGACAATGCCGTGTTCTAGGGGCCTAAGCACCCTACAACCTGTATAATGTAGAGACATACTATCCCCTCATCTACAGTGGCATCTGTTTTTGGAAAACATTTAGCCATAGTCTGCCAGCAGGTGAACGCTGCTACAACTTTCATTAATGTCAATGAGACTCGTGTGGTATCCTTCACAGAGCAGAATCTGGCCCATTCTCTTCAAAGGAAAATCCTTCATGCTGTGAGAGACACATGATGAGAGGTTACTTGTAGTGGGAGGTGAACTGGAAGAAAATCAACTTGGTATACAGTTTTTGTTCTCTTTTTAAAAGTCCCCCATATTATCCTAAACACACCAGACACGGGAAAACCACAGATTTCCCTGTGTGCCTTTTTACTGATTTTTAAAAACACCGATTTCTCTATTGAATCAGCTCAAGAATCCTTCAACTTTTGGGCTTGTCAAAGCCTTGTAGTGCCAATACTGAGTAAGAACGTATTTTTTCTGTGATGTCTTGTTCCATAGCAGTACTTTTGCTCTGGCTGTAAACATTGTCGTTTTTAGAGTTAAACAAAGTCTCGGTCACACTTGACAAGGACCCTGAATTATCAGCTGCTTCAAGGGCAGCTGGGGACTGGAGAAGAGGGAGGAGAAGGTGCAGGTTGAACAGTGGAAGTCCCATCTTGTTGGGTCTGCTAAGTCTGATTATCAGATGGCTGAAGTATCCAATAATGCTCACTACCATTAGAGGAAGGAGTGCTGGGGAGAGAAGGGCTTTCTCAGTTCACCACATCATGATGTTTCCCTATCCCCATGCAGATTGTAGCAAAGAACTTCTCTGATTCTCCTCCATGGGAGACTGGACTACCTAATTTCCTTTAAACTTGAGACCTGTTCCAAAGCAATAATGCTGTCTAAAGTGAGGCCAGACCCTCCTTTACCACACTTAAATATAACTCTACACCAAGGAAAGGCCCTATAATATGAAAAAGGAGAGTAGCCTGTGCCTGCATGAAGTCCACTGGGCACTATGCTATTTCCAGTCTGTTTGACTTGGAAGAGGCTCAGATACTATAGTGATGGGTAGCAGCACAAAACTGTCAGATAGATAATGTAAACTGAAACACTGAGGAGCAGCTTCATCCCTGATACCACTCCATGAACTTCAGAAGAATTACACCAGGGATGAATGTGGTGTGAGGGAGATTAAGGGCTTGATTTTCACAGGTGCTGAACACTTGTAGCTCCCACTGATTTCATCTGGAGTGGTGAGTGCTCAGCATCTTTTGAAAATCCAGTTCTGAGCCTGGAATAGACTCATGGACTCCCAATATCCTGCTGTTACCACTAGACACTCTGGACTCTGGTGGATCCTGCTAAATATCCCATCCCATGATCATGTGACAATATTGTCTTTATTTCTCTAAAGAAGTTATTGTGGGGGAGATTTTCAAAAGTGCAAATGGCAATTAAGTGCTTAACTGCCATTGACTTTTAATGGGAGTTAGGCACATAATTGTCATCTGCACCTTTTGAGAATCATGCCCCGTCTTTCCAAGGTAAAATATGTAAATAACCAGCTTCAAAACAAAACCAAGACATTACTCAATCATTATTATGTGGTTTTATTATTTATTTCCTGAGTCTTATAGAATATTTACCAGGAGGTTATTAAAGAAAGGCAACACAATCAATCTGATTAGTGGATTGTCAGTGGGTTTGATTGGCTGACTGTACTATCAATCATCTTGAATTTTCAAAAGCGTTTGGCATTGACCTATCTCTGCTCTCATTGAAATCAGTCAGTGAGTATTTTTGAAAATCTCACTCATACATTCAACTGATAGTCTTATTAAGACTACAGTGTTCTGAACTGGTATTTCTATTTCCAGGTGCTAATGACAGCATGCTGTGTTATTGATCTGAGCATAGGATTTTATTGTTCGGTCAGTAGAGTCCTGTCTTATTGCTTTTTTTGGTCCAAGAGTAGCTCATTAAAAATGTTTTTCCTCTGTGGTGGTCCCTCTCTGTTCTCTTGCTCTATAATAGTTTCTTTGTAGGACGGAATTTGCAGACTATTAATCAATATTGCTACTCATGTTCCAATTACACTTGATTTAGGATCAAATTTTTCTTACCAGTTTATATTTAGTTTCTCAGTTCCCCAAGAACTTAGCTTAGATAGCACTATATCTATTGATGGGAGAATGAACATAATCCCGAGAATACAGAACTGCAAATATTTTTTGAACAATTCAATGAAGGTTAACACTTGCTACAAAGCAAGTGGAATAATCAAAATATGGTTCCAAACATTAGAGCAAAGCATTAAGCTGCTTAAACTCTAGGAAAAATATTTGATTATCTTATTTAAACCTCAGATATTCATAAATATAGAGTTGAAATTAACCAGTGTACCCTTAACATTTGTTGTTGGTTGGTTTTGAATTGTGGACAACCATTGCACTACACTGAAGTTTTTCTGTTTTAATTAAAGGCATTCATCAGCAGAAATAAGGAAGCAATTTACCCTCCAGCCAAGCACTGGACAGTTTTGTCAACGAAGTATAAGCGCCTCTGGCTCTATTCAGCTGGTAAGTACTGAGATTAGGTTTTTATGTATAGTTTTTACATCTATATTGATTTATGTTTTTAGACTGAGTTTACTGACCTTCTAAGGGGCTGATATTGCTTTCTGCTGCGCGCTGCATAAGGCTGTAATAAAACTACTGCAATGTGAGCTGAGGCAACTGTTTGAAATGATTGTCAGTGGTGCCCAGGGCCTGAGCTAGCCTGCCCTGTAGACACATATACGTACAGACGTGCGTGTACTGTGTGCTGGCTACTGGTGCTCTGCAAAGACGGGTGTGTCCAGGATAAAAAGGGGCATTACATGACCCATATGGCATGGCTCAGTGAATGGTTCCCTACACCGTCCTAGCATGAAGCATTTGGCACTGGCCACTGTTGGAAACAGGACTGTGCATTAGTTGGACTGCTATGTAACAAATTTTGTCAACATACTTCAGTTTCAGGTTTTTTTTTCTCTTGTGATTGTCTTTGGATAGGTGACCATTTTCTTGTATTTATTCCTTATTGTAAACTATTTGCCAAACAACAACAGTTAACCTAATGTAGGTTGATTGACAGCACTGGATTTGGTTGTGTTTTGGATGCACTGAAGTAACTGAATTACTCCAGCCTAGGTTTCCAATACTTAGCCATAGAGAGCAAAGAGATATGACCGGATGTTTAGTTTTATAGTATTCCATGTTAGAGCCTTTTCAGGAAGGTCTTCAATGCCAAATACTTAACAAGGGAATGCCCTCCAGATCTGTCTTCTTCCTACATGTTCTAACAACTGACGGGCCAAATTCTGACCAGCTCTCCACAATGGGGGTCATATCTGGAGGCCAAAAGGTATCTTACCTCATGCTCCTATGCAGGGACTGTCCAGAATCTTGATGGACAATGTGATCCCTGCTACCCGCAAGTACGCTCGGTGCTTGAATGGGGAAGAGGTTAAGAGGGACCATGGCTCCTCCCTTTCCCCCATCCCAGTCCGCAGAGCTGCTTGGACAATGAAGGGATATTATGCCACGTCCTTTTCAAAGATGGTGCAATAGGAGTGTTGGTGTGCACTGCTTGAAAATCACTGGCCTAGTACTTGAGTCAGGTGTTGCATAGCCCCCCTCAGCATCTTCTCCAAACTGCTCGATGTCACATAGAGAGGAATGTACCCCCTGTTTATTATTGTAACAAGAGGAAATGTATTCCCATTAAGTTCAAGATTTTTTTAAAGTCCCATCAAAAGCAGGGGAGATTTGGGAGTATCTTATGCTGTGAAATGAAACCAGAATGGGATTTTGACCCTTTTTGGAGGACTAATAGAGCAGGCAGAGTATTTGTGCCCGGGGCGATTCAGAAAACTGGAAATACTGTAAGCATTCACTTCCTGTGTGTCAGGGCTTACCACTAGCATTTTGCTCGCTTCCTCAGTTTGAAATGCTGTGGTGAGGGCAGGGTTTTCTTTCTTCTTTTGCTCTCAGCAACCTGCTTCTGCTGTTAGGAAATTTGGTAACATTACATTTCACTTCCTGTAGCCGCCATTTTGTGAGCTGTCACAACTTACATGCCTCTAATTCATGGTCTAAAAAGGTACGTCTGCTGTAGTGATTTATGGCTATTTCTGTAAGATGCTTAAATTGCTCTTTATTGGACAGAGTGTGCTGTGTGGGGGTGAGGAGGTGGGGGGGGAATACAACAGTGTCTCGTACGATGCAATGATGACTTTTCTTTTGAAAATCTGCATTTTTTTCTGTGTTAGTCTATTACATTCCATCTCTATTTAGCTTTATCCTTTACATCCCTTTCTAAAATTCTTATCTAGAAATTGTGTAAAACTGCAAAAGTTAAAAGCACACAATTCAAATGATAAAGATTCCACCTAAACTAGACTAGTTAGAAGTAAAACAAAATGTGATTGATTTGATTGATGAAAGTGGGTGGCGTGAGGTTGGAAAGTAAATACAATGGTTGATTTTAAAACTAGATTTTTGTAAGCAACATCATTTTGCTTGCAAAACGCTATGTCTTCAGCAAAAAAATATAGATATAATTAAATGCATTTAAAATTACTTTATCTCATTTGTCTTTAGTCTTTTGTAAACTAATACTATGGAACATTATAGAACATCTGCAGGTATATGTCTTACTAATAGATCTGTCAAATGATTTAAAAATTAATCATGAGATTAAAACAATTAATTGAGACTAATCCAGTTTTAATCGCACTGTAAAACAATAATAGAATACCAATTTAAATTTATTATAAATATTTTTGGATTTTTTTCTATATATTGACTTCAGCTGCAAGCAGAATACAAAGTGTACAATGCTCACTTTATTATTTTTTATTACAAATATATGCACTGTAAAAAAGATAAACAAGTCAAAGCATGAAGGGACACATAAATAATTAGCATATCTGGCACATAAATGCCTTGCAACACCAGCTACAACAGTGCCATGTAGTGCTGTTCTCACTTTCTGGTGACATTGTAAATGAGTAGCGGGCAGCATTATCTCCCAAAAATGTAAACAGACTTGTTTGTTGGAAGAAGAAGTAGGACTGAGTGGATTTGTAGGCTCTAAAGCAGTGGTTCTCAAACTTATGTACTGGTGGTGACCCCTTTCACATAACATGCCTCTGAGTGCCCTTATAAATTAAAAACATGTTTTATATATTTAACACCATAAATGCTGGGCACAAAGCGGGATTTGGGGTGAAGGCTGACAGCTCGTGACCCCCCCCCATGTAATAACCTCATGATCCCGTGAGGGGTTCCGACCCCCCAGTTTGAGAACACCTGCTCTAAAGTTTTACATTGTTCTGTTTTTGAGTGCAGTTATGTAAAAAAATAATTCTACATTTCTAAACTGAACTTTCACAATAAAGAGATTGCACTACAGAAATGGTATGAGGTGAACTGAAAAATACTATTTCTTTTGTTTATCTTTTTTTTACAGTGCAGATATTGGCAATCAAAAATAATAACATAAAGTGAGCACTGCACACTTTGTATTCTGTGTTGTAACGGAGACCAATATATTTAAAAATGTGGAAAAACATCCAAAAATATTTATAATAAAGTCTATTATTGTTTAACAGTGCGATTAAAACTGACATTATTCATGATTCATTTTTTTTAATCAAGTTAATTTGTTTTGAGTTAATCATTCGAGTTAACTGCAATTAATTGACAGCCCTACTTACTACATAATGCTTTAACTAACAACTGTTCTCTAGGACTTGGAGGATATTTTTGAGGATATTTTGCCTCAAAAAAGTGCCAGAGACTGCCTGAACTTAGTGACTATGGAGCATCATATTTAGATGCTGTGTTTCCTAGTGTCCCACTGAGACAAAATTACTGAGTCTGTGGATGCAATGAGACTGATTACAGCGGATCTTGAGAGATGGGGTGAAATTGTGGCCCCATTGAAGTCAATGGAAGTTTTTATTTGCTTCCGTTGGTCCAGGATTTCATGCATTGTGGCTTGTGTTTGTCAAAAATCAACTTGTTCATGGTTTATTGTCCCTTTTAAAGAACTTGATTGGTCCAACAATGAGAAGGCAATTGGGAGAGATGGGTACTTCAATAACAGCAATCCAAAGAACAAGCTCAAGTCCATATCAGTCTTGCTGAAGGAGATTCAGCATCAGATAGCTCTTCAGTCTTTTAAGAGGAATTGCAAACTATCCAGTGATATGATTTGACAATCCTGTAGTTGGGGATTTCCACAGACATGGAAAGCACCATCAAATGTCCAGTGCCAACTATGTATATGTGATTAGTGTTCAATAGATGTACTTGTCCATATAACACTGGCAGCACATACAGTAAATATAATCAGAGTAGTACCCAGAACATTTCTGACAGTCAGCATATGGGGAATTTTTCCTCCTGGTTCTGTAAATGATGTAGCTGGGCATGGAGTTTCATGATACACTTGCTATAAAGCACTTGCTACTTAAAAGTGGAACATGACTGATGGATAAGAATAATATCTAACAAGATGGAACCAGGACAAAGCAAGAATTCATAAAAAATTTCACTCCGTGAAATGTAAAGTACCTATATCCTAATTTTCCATAAAGGGGGCTGGGAAACTCCTTTTATTAAGCTGAATCCAAAGATCCTTACAGGTAAAAAAACAAACCAAAACACCCAAACCAAAACCAAAACCTGTCATTGGCCCCAAACCTGAAATTCTTATATTTTACTCAGTTTGTACACAGTTGAAATGTGTGTTACCTTCACTGAGAGTTTTGCCTCAGTAAGACTTCAAGATTTGATCCATAGTTTTTATTTGTATGGAAGAACCTTGCAATGAAAATAGAATAAATCTCAGATGGAGTAGTTAGTAGTAGTATTTAATATAAAGGGTATAATGGTATAAGAAAAATCAAACGCCTTATTTTTCTTAATTGCTGGATATTTTTTATAATCTTCAGCTATAGGACAGTACACATGAATTAGGTGATCTGTGTTTATCCCCCTTTTTTGGTACTTTCAGGAAATATTCATTTGCAGTATTTGGGCTACTGTTGTGACAGTCCTTGTTCTTGATAGTCAAGGATAGTTTGTCAAGGATTTGATAAATATACTCCAGTGGACTTCCTATTGGTACACTAGTTATTCTAATCCTGTAATTATCTTTCATGGGTCACACTGTGCTTAGTTTTCCTCACAGCTCACAGAAAAGGAAAGATAGATTATCTTAAACTGTGACTTTTATACCACTTCATTACTTAAAATGAAAACCTATAACAGGGTATAAATAGTCTTTGAATATGACTGGACAGCTGTTTCATTGTCTTCGTACAAGCAGCTTATTTTATATTAGTTACAGAGTAAGGAAAAAAATAGCAGTACCCTCTACATTTGCAATAATTTGAACATTTATGTAAAATAAAGTTATATGTAGTTCTAAGTGAAGTGGTTCTACGATGCTGTTTCATAATCTCTTCCATTCTGCAGTAGGAAATTCTGTCACTATTGTTGTGACTATGCACGTGAAAAGAACCAGCCAACTAGATAGTATGTGCCATTGGAAGAGTTCACATGTTTTGAACTTTGTTCTGAAGAGGATGTACCACCTCAGAACGGCTAATTAGGTGTGACTAAACATCCTTTGGCTTTATTAAGTTGCAGCATAATATACTGTAGAAATGGCAGACGCTTGAAGTTTCTGATGATGGGGATAGCAGTTCCATGTGTTTCTAAAGATTTATTGTGGTGACAGTTGGAAAATATCACAAAAATAAAAGTCATCTGTTCTAGGAGAGGTGGGAAAACAGCCGTGTGTTTAGATTTTGGATGGTAATCTTATTGGGGATCCCCGGGATTTAATTTGGGCTTGTGAGGGCTCAGCACTTCTGACAATCAGGCTCAAAGTATTTCAGGTAGGATTGCAAATAGTGATTCATTTTGATGATTTTGGCCTGGCTGGGTGTCAGGGTCTTCAGAACCTGCCTAACTGCTGCTCCTGCTTCAGGAACTCAGCCCTCATGGCCTGGATATTGCTGTTGCCTTTTACTGAGGATGTTAGGTGCCCTTTGGACGCTGTCTGCATGCTGTCTGCTTCCTGACCCTACCTCTGGATCTCCTCATCGGCCCCTCTCGATTCCTGTCTGTCTCTGCTTCTGCCCCCTTTCTCACAACTATAATGGTCAGCCTGGGCTGAGAGACCGAATGATTCCATGGAGTAGTGGTCCAACTGAATGGGCCTGTAGGAAGCCCCAGATGTGCTTGAACCAGCCCTCACATCCACCAGTCAGGGGAAGTTCTGAATGAAGAGTAGCTGCAGATTGGGGCCTAAACTTAGTCTGTTGTGTTTCTTTTCTAATTAACTAACTTTTTCCTCTTCTGCGCCTTTCATTTATAGACAGACCACTAACCATTTTCTTCTTTGAAGAATTTTAACTTGCACTCCATAAAGAAATAGAGACATGCTTCCTAGGTTTAGTAGAGGCCATAAGCTTCTTTCTTTTAAAAGCCCACATTGTTATAAAAGAATTTTTTATTTTTTATTTTTATTCTCTCCAGCCTCCGTTTTATGACACAGTGGAGCCAGTGGATTTTGAAGGTTTCCTGATGTCTCAGCTGAACAACTTAGACTCGGAAACTGTGCAAGAACTTGGTGACTTTCCTGAAGATGATTTGGACATTGTCTTTACTCCAAAAGAATGCAGGACTTTGCAGCCTTCCTTGCCTGAAGAAGGGTAAGGAGAGCTTATCTGGAATAGTGCGTGATTAAAAAGGCATTGAAAAAGATTTGTGCAGGTTCATATGTTTCCAGTTCAGCAAGGCACTTGTTCACATTCCTAACTTTAAGCAAGGAATAGTCCCATTGATTTCAATAGTGCTGCTCACATATTTAAGTTAGGTAAGTGGCTTGCGGAATTGGGAGCCTATGAAAATGTTTATTCAATGGGCATGGCTGACTATTGTGATCTAAGTGGAAGAGGGTTCTGTTTCTGAGACAACGTAATGTTGTCCAATAAATGAACATGATGGGACTGCAAGGCCTCTTCACCATCTAGCTCATAATCCGACTCCACAAGTTACAGAATTTTTAACCATGGTATTTAATCAAACAGTATCCCTTTAATACAGTATTTTTGACACTTGGTTTATTTAATTAAACTCATAGTAGGAAATGCCTGATTCAGCTCCCCCACCGCACACACTCTTCTTGCATAATTGCCTGAGAAGATGCTGTTACCACAGCATGAGGCTAGAGCTCTCTCTGAGAGCCTAAATGTGAGAGTCACTTTTTGCTGAAAAATCATTTTATATAAAATAATTCATATAATAAGATAAAGATTATAATGAACTATTTTTTTGGGGGGGACAGATTAGAAGCCATTAATATTTTGCTGTTTGGAGCTTCTGATTAGAGTATTAAAAATATTACTGTTTAATTCTGTAGCAAAATAAAAAAAACATTTTTATTGTATTTGTTTTAGATAGTGACAATAGTGTTTTTAGTAACTAGCTCAAAACAAGTTCAGCTAACCAGCTTCAACAAACACTTGATTTATATGCACACAGCAGCTTTTAATGTAGCTCCAGCCATGTCTGGATGTTCACATCTACCAATGTGGGATCTGTACCTTGAGAAAATCTTCATAGCTATCCCCCAGTGCCTGGGGAAGAGGTAGAGGGCCTGGAGGACAGGCACACACAGTAGCATGTAAGGCAGTACACTCTGAGGTGTCCTGTACAGAGAGCAGGGAGGACAGACCACCAGCCAAACCAACTGAAATGATCTTAGCTCCACTACAAAATCAAAACCAAACAACAAAAAATGTTGTACCAATTACAGGAAATTTACTGTTTGCTAATTTAGGGTATGTTTGCACTGGGGCCGTAACTTGTAATTTTCAACATAAGGAGACATACCAAAAAATAAACAAATAACTCAGTGGCATGGGTGACGGGAGAGCCTCGTTGCCCTAACTATGATCCTCTCTGAGACCTTGCGTTTATGCCTGGACACTTTCTTTTGTTCTGCAGTATTTTATGGTTGCCATAAAACGTTGCGTTAGTCTTGTATTCATGAGCTACCTAGAGTGGTAAATAGTTAATTCTGTAAAACCAGAACAGAAGCAAAAATTCCAGCAAGATAACACATCCAGTACAGATCAATCTTCCCCTTCTCAGACTGACAATGTTTTAAAAGAATTAACATGTATTTTTTATTATCTTTCCCAGTGTTGAGTTGGATCCACATATCAGGGATTGTGTTCAGACATATATTCGGGAGTGGCTGATTGTGAATCGAAAGTAAGTTACATATTTGCAAATAAAACAACAAATACCTAGCTGTATTTTAACAGAATATGTGTTGTTATAATTAATCCCACAGAAGATCATTTTGAATTGCTGAGGGTAATAGCGCATTTTCAGTGCGATTTTTTTAAATTGTTTTGTTTTGTTTGGGAAGATGCACTATAGTTAAAAATTCTTGCTGCTACTTAGTTTTTTGATAGCATAACAATAAATCCAGATGGAAGCATAGTGATGAATGATTTTTGTGCAATATGAATAGTGTATAAATTATACTACTTATTTTTAATTGCCACACAATGAGCCATGTGACTCTATTTAAATAGAGTCACATACTCCACTTTTGGGAGGAGATGTGAAACGGAGGTCCTGATCACTTGTGGTCATTAAAATTCCCATGGCATCATTCATAAAATCCTGACCAAATCCCAAACTGACTAATAACATTATCTTTACTTAAATTCTGTCTTCCTTCTAAATATGATAAGGTACTCTTCATTTCCTGTCCTAAACTTTGTATGTGGTGTTGCTGTCTGCTGTTAAATCAATTGTCTGGGTCACCCCTGGAATGTTTGTAATTCACTGGTGCATGAAGGGTGTCCCTGTTCATAGTTTACATGTTATTTAAGTTTGTGAATTGCTTTGGGATCTGTCAGGATAAAGATCTCTAGATAAATGTCATTTATATCATTATAAGATGGGATAAGGAAGGAAAAATGTGTATTTCCATTGAGTTCAAAGGCGTATACACAAACTTGAGTGTTTCTATAAGACAACTAATCATGGGCTCTGATTGCAATTCATGTGGAGATATCTGAACTAGTTTTAATCTAGTTGGTTGGGTACTGGACTGGAGCAGTCGAGCTGCACGCTTCAGTGTTTACTAGCTGCCCAAGTAATTACCAGGGTTTCAGCCATGCTTGTACAGCCTATGTTGAAGCTGGTACTGTAACAGCTTCACTGCTCTAGCACATGAGCTAGCTAGACTAAAGCTAGTTCAGGTATGTCTACATGAGCTGCAATCAAATTCTGTGATTGCAGTGTAGACATACCCTTCGTTTAAAGGCTTTTGTAGGCTGAGCTTTTTAGAGTCTATTTTTTAAATGTTTTGTTTTTCAAAATGCTATTGAACCTGTATCTCTGAAGATGTGGGGAGAGATGGAGAAAGAATTACATCTGAGCTCCTGGTTTAATTTATAAAGCTCGTCCACCTTTGTAGGTTTCTCCAAAGAACCAGGTTTCAATGATTATTCCAGAATCTCTTATCAGATAACAGATTGAAATGTTTTTCTGGATGGAAGCCAGAAATATCATTTATGGGTAGACTTTCAGAATGTGCCTGTGCACACTGGAAACAGTTTCTTGTGCAGCGTGTCAAATAATCATCAAGATATACCAAGCGCAGTTTGTTCAAGAGCAGTATGAGTCAAGTAGGTTTGCTAGATTGACCTCCTTCAGCAATAAAGCGGTTAGAGATCTCTTTTGTACTTTAACTAACTAACTTATATTATCAAACTAACTGGAAGCAAATGTGGGTTGAAATTATGCTGTGTGTGTCATTTCTTTAACCTCAATTTAGAATTTTCACATAAACTGATTTCCACTAGAGACTTGAAAGAGAAACACAACGTCAGTAGCCAAAGCATGAGTTCTGTCTGTCTCTCTCCCATGAGAATTGACTGTAGTCATATGATTGTTAGCAGACTGTCAGTCAGCTGCCTCGTTTCAGACAATACTTTAAGCAGATGCAAAGTTGTATCCTCAGTTTATATTGGTCAGTGCAATTCAAGGCGCAGAGTCAGTGACGTATGTACTAAGAGCCCCATTAGCAAGGGCCCGAGAGTTGCTAAATGCTTCAACTCCCATTAGCTATTTTGAGGTGGAAAACTGGACATCTGGCAACCCTAGAGTCACTAGCAATGCATTTCACTCTGAATATCTACACTACACAGAGCATGGATGCTAGATAACTGTGACTTTCTTTACAAATTCATTTTGGTAAATGCCCTGCAAGTTTATGCCTCATTTAATCTATAAAGGGCCTTGTAAAATTTGTCTGTGTGCACAAATGGAGTAAGCAGTAAAGTAATAGAGACAGACCGTAGCATTATAGAGAATATGACAAAATGCTCTGATGAATAGATGCAAATGAAGTCATAGAAATACTGTTTCTGATACACATGCACACTCAGGCTTATGGTATGTTTTACTCTCTTCGTCATCCAGGTAAAGGAAATTATGCATATGTGTTTTTAGTGAACAGTGGCATCAAAATATTTGAGGAATCAAACTAATAATTGGGAGCCAGGAAATATAGTTTCTGTTCTTTCCTGATTTTGCTACTATCTTGCTGTGCCCATGAATAGAATATTTCAATGATGCATTCATCAATCTGTAAAAAGCTAATAATAATACTCCATTTGGAAGGGCATTGCAAGGCTTACTTAATATTTATTAAGTGCTTTTTAATCTTCAGATATACAAAAATATTTTGCATGTGTATATATTTCTGCTGCATATATATAATATGTATATGTACATGAATACATGGTTGCCTGAATGCTGAGCTGAGATGTATGTAGGCTGCCTAGACAACAAGTGTGAAAAATCGGGATGGCGGTGGGGGGATAATAGGAGCCAATATAAGAAAAAGACCCAAAAATCAGAACTGTTCATATAAAATCAGGACATCTGGTTATCCTAGATGTTTGCCACTCAAAGGCTGTGCTAATTGGCTAAAAGGCTAACTGGCCAACCACAGTTCCTTGGAGCCAATAAATAGAGCGGGGGTTCTCAAACTTCATTGCCCTGTGGCCCCTTTCTGACAACAAAAATTACTACATGACCCCAGGAGGAGGGACCAAAGCCTGAGCCCACCCGAGCCCTCCTGCCCCAGGTAGGGTGACCAAAGCCAAAGCCCATGGGCTTCAGACCCAGGTGGGAAGGCCTGTAATTTGAGCCCCACCGCCCAGGGCTGAAGCCAAAGCCTGAGCCCTGCTGCCCAGGACTGAAGTCCGTGGGCTTTTCCCATAGGTGTGGGGCTCAGACTTTGGCTGTCGCCCCAGGTGGTGGGCTTGGGCTCAGGCTCCAGCCCCAGACCCTAGTAAGTCTAATGCCAGCCCTGGTGACCCCATTGAAACGGGGTTGTGACCCACGTAAGGGTCCCAACGCACCGTTTGAGAACTGCTGAAATAGAGGACTGAAGAGTTCTCTTGACACCCACTTTTCCTCTAAATTGGAAGCTGCAGGGAGTGGTATACAACTGAAAGGAATGGAAGGTCAGAAGATCTAGGGAGCAGATAGCGGCATGGCAGAAAAACACCCTTCAGAGATGTGGATTAATGAGGCAGCTAATGTCATTTGTCAACTTTCTCCTAACAGAAATTGGAAAGTTCCCAAGGAGAGAGAAAAAAGGGTGGAGTGGGGGGTGAGGAGGTGAGAGAGGGGATTTAAGAAGAGAAAGAGATGTAGAGGAGACGGTATTTTCCATGAACATTTTGGGAGAAACAGGAGGGGGGAAAAAGTAATTTCTGGTACATTCAGTAGTTGACAAGAAATTTAAGCCCTTGAATAATGAAAACAGTTTGCCGAGGTTTTGGTGGTTTCTTGCTTTACCTCCAGGAACAATAAAACCTCTTTTTGAATGTTGGGGCTTAAAATAAAACAGCTTAGAGTTCCTGTCTATCATCCTGGGTGATTAAGGCAATTCCAGAACAAGGTCACGCTCAAGGAGAGCAGGGATGTCAAGAAATGGTGCCTTCTCTTTTATGACCTCATTTTACATTCTCAGTGAACTGGTAAACAATTAAAATTAAAACACATTGGTGCATATAATTCAGTTACTCCCCAAATGTAATGGCAAAAAAAGTGTCTTCGTGATCCATAATTACTTATTATGACTTATGCAAGGCATCAAGGCATTAAGGTGCTTAGCTGTTGCTTTGGAAAGGTTATGGAAAGGAAGCTGAGCAAATCAGAATATTGTAACTGAGAGAAGGAGACAGGTTATACAATGTTAGTACAGAACATATCAAAATGTATGCATTTCCGATATGGCACTAAAAATGTCACTCAGATACCTGATAAATATCACACTGAATGTAGAAGACTTTACTGTGAAAATTATTCCACAGAGCTCTGAACTCATTGAATTTCTGTTTAAATCACTAATCCTGTTTCATGATCTCTACTTCCTTATTCCTAATTTCTCTCTTGAACAATGTTCTAAATGAAACCATGACATTGCTGCCGTATTTGGCACAATTGCCAGCAGCAGCAGGGAGTAAATAGCATCACAGCAGCCTTCCCCAAATATAGTAGAATTGTGCTGTGGAACTTGTTGTCCACTGAGTTAGAGTTCAAACTTGCTGTGGTTTTACCCTTCTAATCTGCAGCACTTCATCATTTTATATTCCCTTTTGCCTTCCATCCTACTTCTGTATATGCTCTTCACTCAGAGATCCTCGGGAGTTGCCTGTCAAGATTGTGATACTTAAGCTGGGAAGTGAATCAGGGAGATCAGTAGTCCATACTGTTCCTGTTTCTGACAGTTAGTTTGCAGTGTGCCGCAATGGCATTGTTAGACATTTTGGTTTGTTTTCTGCAACAAAAGGCCACTGAGTGAGCAAGTTGAGGGTCGATGAGACTGTGCCTGCCTCTTTACCATGTCCAACACAGAATGCATTGGGTGTGTTACATTAAATAAAATATAAAGGAGTTCCAGTTAAAACAAACAAACAAGCAAAAAATGCAGTATGTGTCTTAGGACCAACACGTTTATCTATGCATAGTATTGAGAGACTTTGGAGTATAATAAGTGACCCTGGAGGAAGAGGTCATACCATTTCTGTGGCATATCTTAACCTTGTTGAGGCAGTTAGGATAATATTTTCATTGAGATGCATGGGAATGTAACTCATGATTCCTATACATTTTAATGTAGGCTATGCAGATGAAACCAAGACAAAAATACTAGGTTAGATCAAGCAGCCCTAGTGGTCTGATTTAAACCCAAAGAGAGTACTAAATGTGACTTGTAAAGGTCAGTACGCAAGACCATTCCCCTAACTACATTTGCCACACCAAATTGCAGCACACAGGGTTCCAGTAACGAGAGAGCTTGGAGACACACAGCCATCTGAGCTTGGACTCAGGGAGCAAGGCAGGCTTGAGCCAGTGCCACAATGTCCACACAACTATTTTTAGCATGCTAGCGCAAGCCCTACTGCTACAGGTCTGTCTGCCCAGGCTGGGAGGCTCATTCCCAGCTGTACCCTTTTGGCACTACAGTGATGATTGATTATTGCAGAAGAACCTAGATAAAATTGAATGAATTCCAAGAACATGTATTACAAGGGGCATGTCACACACCTCAGCTGCTTATAGAGTACCTCACTTAAACTAGTGTAACCAACAACACCATTGGTTTTCAACCTAGCTACCATTGTGAGCTGCATATTGGCCCATGATGTGTTCTGTGGGCTACATCCAATACTACATGTATGGCCCTGAGGATGTCACATGGGCTGCAGATGTGTGCTGATTGGGCTGAAAACTAAGAGCCTCTGATCTACGTTATCATTGAATATGGCCCAATCATTTTGTGAGATTTTAATGCTGTAATTTAAGTGTCAGGTCTCTGAATAAGTCCACTTGCAATCCATAGTAAGTGAATGCTTCCTTCTACAAAGTATACTGCAGTCTTCTATAATAATATGTTGAACTGCTGCGGTGTCACTATTGTGAGATGTAGTGTTGGAATCTTTAATGTAAAACACTTGTCATCAAGGTTTGCTGGATTTACAAACGACCGCACTCTAACATACTGTAGTGTGGATTATGTCACCACATGCTAGGATCTGCTTGATCCCTAGTAGTGATTCTTATTTAAAATGCACATTCCAACACACTGGTCTCCACTATGGGGGGGGGGGGATCGACTGCAGATACGCAACTTCAGCTACGTGAATCACGTAGCTGAAGTTTGCGTATCTGCAGCCGACTTACCACTCGTCCTCATGGCGGCGGCGGTCGGCGGCGCGCTCCCCCGTCGACTCCAGCTTGCGCCTCCTGGCGAGCTGGAGTTCCGCAGTCGACGGGGGCGCCGTGTGTGATCAATTTCTCGCGTCTTATGAAGACGCGAGAAATCAATCGCCAGAAGATCGATTGCTACCCGCCGATTCGGTGGGTACATTTCTTTCTTTTACCTCTTCTGTACTTGTCCATTGTAGTCATTAAAGTCATATTTTGTTCATAACATCTACAGACAGGATTTCTTATATAGACTTTTCTTCCATACTAAGTTTTAATGGTTTTAATACTAAATAATCACAGTTTATTAAAATTATTTTTTGGTTTTTGGAGGTTCTACCACATGCTAGTTATTTTTCCACTCTGCTTTTGTCTGGCTTTTCAAAAATCAGAGTTAACAATACATTTCCTGCTCTGTATAATGGACAGCCTGTATTTTGGAATGAAATCTATTAATATGCTTTAGTCTGTATTGCATTTTATTGTTTATACTGTACAAGTGCACCATTTGAAGAGACTAAATAGTGCTGGCTACTTGTGCTGGGTTGCCTTAGATGTATCTTCTGGCGCAGCAAATTGAAGCTGAGATACCATAACAGCAGTTCAGAAGAGACCGGTTTCTAGTGTGTTCCCTATAGTGTAACTGTACCAGCAGGGAACCAGCTAGAAAGCAAATGTTTCTAATCAGGGCTCTGAACCTTCAAATCAATCCCTGTAGGAGCTGGAGCCTTTGAGGAGCCAGTTGTGGGAGCCAGTTGTGCCCACGTCCGGCTCTTCTCTTAACTACACCGGGTAAGAGTTGAGTTGCGGCACTCCTTTCTCGGCAAATAGTGATATAAACATATGATCCCTTTAAAAAATTCTGTATTATAAAAAGAGCCTGCAAACAGAGCGGTACCACAAATAAACATTTAACCCATTAAAGCAGTGCCCTCCCTGTTTAATATACTTCAAATGGAACCTTTTTTATTTACTTTGTTTTTTATTTTATTTTCATTAACTCTCCCGACATCCTGACTGGCTGGCTTGTGTTATGTAAAGAAACCAAGGAAATTCAGAAACATGCACCTTTAAAAAAAAGGGATCCCGAAAGGATTTTCATAAGACCCTTCAAAAACAAACGTTTGAATCAGAAACATTGGATTGCAATGATGCCAGCTATCAGGTATTGTTCTTTGTCTATTTAAATTAGATTCTCAAATATCCTACCTTCCTTTAAAGGAGGCTCCCCAACCAATACAGTTATTTTTATGTTATGCTTTGTTTATGTTTGCAGTATGACTAATGTGCATATTGTTCATGCATATGTGACTTTAAGCCGAAGTGCTGTAACCACCGCTAGAGTGCAGTATGTTAAGGCAGGGCCAGGGCATTGATGAGTAAAAACCCTCTGGGCACCAGTCCGGCTCACTGCACCTCAAAGGGTGTTGACCTCAATAGAGGCAGGCAGTGTTGCATCAGCCATGGTCATAGAACACTGTCTGCCTACTTGTCACCAAATGTTACTTAGGCCTAGCAGCCTGGGTGAGTTTGAGGAAATATTTGAAAGAGGATAACCCCAAGTAAAAACAAGCTCTGAGTAGCTCCAATGTCCAAGTTATCCTTTTTTTGTTAGAGATTTCAGTCTTGTGTCTTTCTCCAACAGGCAGCTCCCAGGCCCTTAAATGTGCTCTGTGATGAGAGCGGACGAACCACCCTCACGTCGTGTGACTTTAATCTACGCAGCCTGCAGCCTGATCCACGTCTGGAAAATCTGCTGCAGCATGTTAGTGTGGAGGACTTTGAAAGGCAGAATGAAGAAGCACGGCGAGCCAATAGGTCTGCAGAGCTCTTTGCCCTCTACCCAGCCATGGATGAGGTGAGCTCTGAGACTTTCAACATGTGTGTTTTAGTGTCACATTTTTAGATAGAAAATCTTAAAAAGTATATTCGTTTCTTCTTCTTCTGACACTAATGGATATGGGAATTAGAACCCCGCATAGAAGGTAATGGCCTCTGAGTCTGCTGATCCAAGGAAACTCTACAGGTCTCTCTGGCTACATAGCTACAGTGCCCCATATTCAGAGGGGGCACTTTCCCTAGGGATGAGCTATGGACTGATATTCAGATGACATTTTGTATATGGCCATTGGGGTCTGACTGTAAGTAAATATTTGTCCATATTTAGCATATTAATTAAGTCTAAATTTGATTCACCCAACCCTTAACATGGGATTGGGTATGGTATGTGTGATACCAGTTGAAGAATTAAGGACCAGTGAAATTCACCCCAGTATAAAGGCTACAAACATTCTTTACTCTAGGGGAACAAATGTGTGGGGAGTGTCCACTCTAGCACTTCACAGATATGCTAGATACCTCTCATTAGTAGGCAAATAGTTAGCAGAAGGATTAAAAAAAAGTCCACCGAAGATCAGGTTGTGTCTTCAGAGCAAAAACCTGTCAGCCTTGATTAGCTTCATCTAGGTAAAAACTACCTGTGCCTTGTCTCCATTAGAATTTAGCTCTTTTGATCTGAAAATCACATCTTTTTTTGCGATGAAGTCTGCAACTCTCTTACACCCGCGGAAGGTGAATGTTTGGATGTGTATTGTACTAGGATCAGGGTGGAAATGCTACCATGTGGCCCCTTTTATTTTAAACAGTTTGTGTGGAAAATACAGGCACTGTGGTCAAAGGTCCAAATCTGTTTAAATGTATTATTTTGACCTTATTTTACTAGACACTGCAAATACAGAGTAGTAGTGGGTTCCAGACTCAAATTAAATGTCAGTTTTTACTTTCCTCCTTGTGAGGGGGAAAGCTTTTCAATGAAGCAATGCATTGCAATCAGTTTGTTTGTAGTAATTGTCTGGTTACACTCGGTAAGGGTTCTATACATAATTAATAAGTGCCTAATAATATGGTTAATAATAGGAGGATGCAGTGGAGATACGACCAGTTCCAGACTGCCCTAAGGAACATCTGGGTAACAGGATTTTGGTGAAGCTGCAGACGCTGAAGTAAGTGTCTTTCCCTCTCTCTCAGGATTCATGTGACCATCACATGCTTGTTTTTTGTGGTGTAGAAAACTTGTACCTCAGTTGGAATATATTTCACCAGTATCCATTATAAGACATCTTTAATGTTCGTTTGGATTCCTTGTTCTTTCTTAGACTGATACTTGTAAAGAAATTGTCCATCTGTGGTTAAAGAAATGTTCAGACTGTCAAGGAGACAATGCGGTGGATAAACACCCAAACTATGTAACAAGAGCAAACTCACTTGGTCTTTGTGTGTTATTGGATTTTTTTTAAATAGGGAAGCAATCTGTGCCAGGAATGTGCTAATTTTTGTTGTTCATGGCTATGATTGTTTTTCTGAAAACCTGAGAAAGAACAAGCAGATAGCCAATTTCTCTCCTGCTCCTCTTGGAGTCATCTCTGTGTGCACCGACATTATTAGAGGACATTGCTTCAGAAATGATTGTGAACTTCAAGAAATAGTGAATGTGAGAGTCCTGCCATTTCAGCATGGCAAGAGTCATGACCTGTGTCATCCCAGACAATCTTATTTGAAGAGGAACCAGATAATCCATAGGGATTAACACCGAGTTGAATTAATGACACTAGCCTAGGTGAAAATGCAACATAACCACAGTTTCCCACAACATCAGACCAACAAGAATCAGCCCTGCATGCTTAGTTGACAGCAACCTCAAAGCCATTCTAAACTGTGGCGGCTGCCAACAGCCCCCAACGCTGCTATGGCAGTCAGGGATCATCAGGGTGTAAGAATGCTCTGCCCTCTCTCCCTTTCTTACAGGCACATCTCTTACACCAAAGGCTGGGGTTGAGGTGGCATAGGAATCAATGTGCCACTGAAGGAGGAGTCTCCCACACTGGAGGGATCCTTCACCAGGCAAAAAATGCCATCTGAGTGCAAAGCAGATTTAACAGACAAGAGATCCAGTCATCTTGTCTCTCTAAAGGATAAACCAAAAATCCCAGACCCAAATATCTCCCAAAGTTTGGGAGAGTTGGGATCTGGATCTAAACTTTGTGTCTCATGCCCATATCTCCTTTCCTCAGAAAGGAAACAGCAGCTAAAATCGAACCCTGTGAATATGCACAGTCACAAGAGTGAAGTATTAATGCTCTGTGTCTCTTTCCTCAACAGATTTGATATAGAAATAGAACCATTGTTTGCATGCATAGCCCTCTATGATGTAAAAGAAAGGAAAAAGGTAAGGGTGCAGTAGAGCAGAGCAAAGGACAATAACAAAATATTAATAATGTATTGGCTAATAACAGTCTGTTCTTTTTTCAGCAGAATTTCATTGAAATTTGAAAATGCTAGGACATTTGGCTCTGTACTTTATATTATTCTTCTGTGACTTGTCTTTTGAAGTTGCAATTTATAGTATGTTGCCAAACATGGACAATTTACCCTGGTTTACTGGAAGTATAGTAAAAATCTGCTGTCATGCTTGTTCACCCCGAATTCACGTGTATGAAATGCTTGCCGCAGATGGTCTTCAATTTACATGGAGCATGTTGCACAAAAATGTGTGTTGTGGCTATTTGTGATCCTCCCTTTAGAGAACCCCTCTTTGAAAAACTGGTTTCACCGTGAAAAATTGAGGACCTATCTAGTCCTGAAATGTATTGAGTCCACCATGAGGTGGTGGATGGTCTCAACTCCACAGGGCCCATTAAGCTTAGGGCTGCTCAGCACTTTGTGGAATTGGACCATAATGGTCTAATCCTATATCCATTTAAATCAATGGGAATTTTACATGTGTGCAAATTTATGTTTCCATCTTGATTTTGCAGTTCTGGCTACTGTTTTTCTAATTCTTTTGATATCTCATCTTCTTATGTTCTCATGTTTTATCCTTGATACGCTTTTGCTTTGCAGTGGATAATAACAAATAACTATATGGGAATTTTGTTTTTTGTGGTTTTAAAGATCTCTGAAAATTTTCATTGTGACCTGAATTCAGAACAGATCAAAGGATTCTTACGATCTCACATCCCCTGCATTGACTCATCTAGTCAGGCAAGATCTGCAGTGTTTTCAGTCACTTACCCGTCTTCTGATATCTACCTAGTAGTAAAGGTATGTAACAGTGGCTGTATCATTCTGTTGGTTTCTAAATCATGTTTTCTGACTATACATATGGTTTGGGTTCATGAAGATGAAGTTTTCAAAGGGGGTAGTAATAAACAACAAGAATTTCTTGTTGCTTAGAGATATTCTGATAACACTGATATCACAGGAGTAGGAATCTTTTGACGTCTCTGTCACACAAACTGACTTATATTGCTGCTCAGCATACTACTTCTATAAAGGTTAATAGCTTTCTGTGTCACCATCCAAGAGAAATTTAAAAGCAAAATGAAATAAGCCATTTAACTTTTAATTACAGTTAGTGTTTTCAGTGAATTGCCACTTAGTGTTGATTTGGTGTGTTTATGTATTTTTTCAACTCTCAATTGAGGTTGGTATGACCTGTTTTTTTTCATTTAGGATACACTAGCTTTTCCCTGATTCAATACAAATGCAGTGACGCTCTTTTTGCTTCCTTATTAAGCACTGTTTTGGGAGAATTACTATGATGGATTATTCCACATAGAAAATCACAGGCATTTTATATTATGTATTTGTTTAATTTATTAATGGTATTAGTACTGGGCTAAGCTTGTGAAATAGCCCAGCTCTTTCATACTTACAGAGAAGCAAAAGCAAAACATTGTATTTTTCTTTATATTTGTTTTCCTTTTATGACTTTTATACTTTTACTATATTTTGATAGATTGAAAAAGTCCTTCAGCAAGGAGAAATTGGAGACTGTGCCGAACCCTACATGGTTCTAAAAGAAAGTGAGGGTGGGAAGGTCGGTATGATACTGTCAAGATTGTTAAATGCTAACAAAGGGAGAGGGAGGGGTGAATTAAGGAAAATTGATATTGCAATTAGAATCTGCAAAACAGTTAATGGAAATATTCTTTTGTTACACATGTAAGAGAATTCTGATTCATGTGAATGGCTGAAAAAATAATGAGAAGATTATGTATGTTTTTATTCTTTGCTTCTTCTGAAATCAATAATAGGAAAGTTTTTTGAGGAATGTTAAACAACCAAGAGCTGAATTTGCAAAGTTTGGCAGGCACAAATATTTGCACCATGTGTGGACACAAATCACTGGTGTGTGGGTGTGTGTGTGTGTGTGTGTGTGTGTGTGTAAAAATCATCTGTTTGTGTATGTGGGCAGTTAGGCACCATCTCATCAGATGTCTCTTTATTGGTTCAGTTAATCATTATTTACTTCTCAGGAGGGGAACGATAATGTTTCCTGGACTTCTAAAGGTTAGGCTATGTCTACACTGTGAGTAGGGATGCAAATATTTGTGCTAGCTCTCATTGAGTTAGCATGAAAATAAATATAGTAGAACTTCAGTTACAAACTGACCAGTCAACCACACACCTCATTTGGAACCAGAAGTACACAATCAGGCAGAGACCAAAAGAAAAAAGAAAGGCAAATACAGTATAGTACTGTGTTAAACATAAACTACTAAAAAAAATAAGTTTACAATTATTTTTGGCAAGGAAACGGTTTCTGTGCTTGTTTCATTTAAACTAAGATGGTTAAAAGCAGCATTTTTCTTCTGCATATTAAAGTTTCAAAGCTGTATTAAGTCAATGTTCAATTGTAAACTTTTGAAAGAGCCACCATAATGTTTTGTTCCAAGTTTCAAACATTTCAGAGTTACAAACAGCCTCCATTCCTGAGGTGTTCATAACACTGAGGTTCTGCTCTAACAGTGTAACTGCAGTAACGGGGTAGAGACAGCAGAGACGTAGCCTGAAACTGGTGGGAATGTACACAGCATAGCCAAGCTGTGCCTCCACTACCACTACCCATGCTACCGCAGCGGCGCTGCTATTTATACTCACACTAGCTCAATGAAAGCTAGCATGAGTAGGTGTACACAAGCAGGGCGATCACACCCCTAGCTAGCGTAGCCTTAGAATGTCAATTTCAGACAAAGAAGGGTTGTCGTTCTGATTAAACTGTTCAGAATATATATAACAATGACATCTATTGACTTGTTATGGTGAATATCAAGAATGCATATTACACACTCAACTGTAAACATATAATTATGTTTATAATTTACATAAATTATATGTAAATAATATATAATTACTCTTTATATAATGCGTACTATTTACTCAGCTTTATGGGTGGACTTTATTTTCTTCCTCTGGTCACTAGTTCAAATTTGGCATCTGCTGGCTTCCTTGACACCTTCGAGGAGCAGTGGGTGCTGTTCGGGGTTCTCTGCTCAGTGTCCCTATCAGGTTCCCTTCGTTTAGCCCTCTGACCTCACTCCTGTCCCTGTTTTATCTTTAGTTGTCCCCCGTACTCACTTGATATCCCAGTCCTGTGGATACTCCCTTTAGGCTGGGGGATGTCCTTTAGTAGTGGGTGGGTTTCCGCCTGCCCACTTCCTGGATCCCAACAGGCCTAGTTCAAATTTGGATCTGATCAGTAGTCACACAAAAACTGTTATAATCTGACTACAATTCAGTGAGTGCCTGCACCACACTGCCTCCCAGATACCATGGTGGTGAGGTCTTCAGACAGAGGAGGAAGCTCACCCCTGTGCAGGGGGTCAGTAAAAGGCCTATGCAACACATAAGTCCCATTTTTGAGAATGTAAGTGGACTTAAGTGATGTCTAAGCCTTCAGCTGGCTCTCTTCACACAGGTGAATTCATCCAGAAAGAGAGAAATCTTCTCTGCCGTTGCTTGTACTCAAGGTGACCTTGTATAATATGTGCCTTGTACAATGACAGGGACTCTCATTCACTTCAGTCATCATTGCATTGGGCCTCGTATAAACAGAATTGAAGGAGGCTTAGAATACACATTGAAAATTATCTTCACATAGTCATAGTCAAATTCAGGCCTTTTAATATGTTGTATTTTCCTTTCTTTATTTTAGAGCAAAGAAAAGGTTGAGAAACTGAAAGCCCAAGCTGAGACCTTCTGTCAGCGTTTGGGGAAATACCGGATGCCTTTCGCCTGGGCTCCCATAAGCTTAACCAAT
This sequence comes from Sternotherus odoratus, assembly GCA_032164245.1. Taxonomy (NCBI): domain Eukaryota; kingdom Metazoa; phylum Chordata; order Testudines; family Kinosternidae; genus Sternotherus; species Sternotherus odoratus. The sequence goes on along the minus strand of JAVMKO010000007.1, from coordinate 27,511,284 downwards.
TTCTTTAACTTTTCAACACTTGAAAGAGAAATGTCTGAGGCAGAAAGTTTAAATGGTAATAGTTTTAATATTCTAATTAATGCAATGTGAAGCTTTAGTAGCAATGTTAATAGGGTACCAATATGTCTTTGGATCAGAACATTCTCTTGACAAGGATTTTGTAGTTAAGAACTGCTCAGCTGTCCCTTCCTTTCCCCCATAATACTCACAAGTTGACATGCTCGTCAGTTGTGATCTTGTGCACAATCTACATATTCCCACTCCATGCATTCTAGCCCTGACTTTGATTCCACACCAGTTTTATGGCAGTGGAATCTCATTGACTTTAGTGGCGTTACTCTTGATTTACATTGCTGGAAGATCAGTCCTTTAAGTCTTCCGCAATGAACAGAAGGCCCAATCCAACAATATTACACACCAGATTGCCCCACTTTCTGCCATGCTATGGGTTAAAGAAATGAATAGCATCGTGCAGCAGCAGCAATGATGTTCTCTCAAATACTGCACTTACTACATTGTTTTACATAGCCTTACACTGAGTTGATGGAAAATACAAAGGTAAGGTCTTTTGATGTTCCCCTCAGATCACAGGGTGATTGTGATGTTTTAGTATTTGTTATGCTTTATGATAGACTTTATACTGACACAAAATAAGATGAATTTTGAAAAACATAATATATGCTTGAAGGGAAAGGAACTACTAGTGACAGAAGAACAATGATGCTACAAGGTAGAAGACTTTCTGAGAGGAGCCTCAATTCAGAGGACAATTTTGCTGTATCAAACTTCAAAGCGACCACTCTGACTGTCAACACCTTTATAAAACAGGTACAGTATGCTCTTTATTTTAGAGTGTGTGGAGTTTTATATTGTGCTGGTAAACATGAATTGAAAATCTGAATTGAAAAAATGCTGCTCAGTGGGGAATAAAGGGATAATTCATACAAAGCATTGAGAGTTACCCACTAACTCTTTGTCTTGCAGACATAGCTAATTCATGAAAGTAGGTAACAATACAATGCACCCTTATAGCAGTATTGAGTTGTCTTTTTCCTGACAGGAAGGAGACCGACTTAGTGATGAAGACCTATTCAAATTTTTAACTGACTACAAGAGATCTTCCTCCTTGCAGAGAAGAGTGAAGTCCATCCCAGGTATGGAATGTGTTTAGGATGGGATGAGAGATAGGCACCTAACTCCAGTAAACACCAATGAAAATCTCAGCCCTCCTGTGCAATTATCCCCTTGCTTTTTAGGGCTATAAGTTGTGTTATGAGGGAACTTCTTTATTTTATTAATGACTTCATCAAGCCAGCCATTAATTTTTGACCTGCTCATTTGTTCGCCCCTGGCAGACAGAGATTTACAGTTAGTTTTGAATTCTAAATTAGTTTGTTTTCATCAATAATTTACAAAGGGTTCATTCCATTTTTTGGTTTTGCCTGAAGTTTTGTGGAGAATGGGATTAAAGCAGAATCTCAAGATCCTTACTGGTTCCCTAATACCTTGTTAGAATGGGGATCAGAGATTGAGTTGGGTGATTAAAATGTTTACTCTCTTTCCCTTTTAATTGACTTCATGTTAATTAAGCAGAGGCAGAGACTGGATTTGACCTCTTACAATAGCTTGACCAATTGGTGCTTGTCACAGGATCCACGCAGGTCTGCACCCTCTGGTGCCTGCAGCCTGTGTTTGGGCTGGTGAAATCAAAAGTTCTCCACACCATTATGCTGTTTCACCCAGGTGTCTTTATTCTTAGTTCTTGTGCAGTCCCCGAAATCCCCCAACAGATAGTGACTCCCCAGACCCTCTCCAGGGTCTCCTGTCCCTTGAGGCTTCCTTACTTGCCAAGGAGGCTGCAACACAGCCCGCCTGCCTCCTCTCAGCCTAGCCTCCCTACGGGGCTTTACCCAGGGCTTTTATAGCCCACCTGGTGCCTCCGCCCAGCTTCCCGGACTTAGCTCAGTGCCTTTCCCTGAGCCAGCCCCATTAGGGCTCGCAGCTGGGCTCCCTGCATCTCTGCCCCTGGCCAGAAAACAGGCCCCAGTCAGCATTTTGGCAGGGCTCTAAAGGGGTTTACCTCTGCCCTGTCACAGTGCTTGTTTGTGATAGCTTCCTTGAGCTCCAGATTCTAAGTTTTCATTTACAATGTCTCTAGCCCTTGTGGTTGCTAAGAAAACCTCTAAAACGTGAACGGAATGTAACCAACACAGGGATGACTGCCTGGGTCTACAGTAGGGTGACCAGACAGCACGTGTGAAAAATTGGGACGAGGCTGGGGGATAATAGGAGACTATATAAGAAGAGGACCCCAAAATCAGGACTGTCCCTATAAAATCAGGACATCTGATCACCCTACAGACATCCTGAAAGAGCAGCTCTGGGAGGTGTGAACTGCTCCCATACATCTGAATAGAGTATTAAATCTTAAGTTTAATTATGACTGTTAACAATGGTAACATTTGAACTATTTCACTGCTGGTCACAACAAGCAAAAAAAAAAATATGGAAAATCATATTCTGAAGATCTGCACCACATTTTGCTGTCTTAAGTAAGGCAATGCTTGCTTTGAGTGCAAAGCTAGAGAGAGCATCACTATTTGAATTGGAAATAAAGTCCTTAACAAATATTATCCTTTTTGCATGGATGAGACTAGAAAGGCTACTTAGCATATGATATCCCTTCCTTCCTGTCTACATGTGAATGTGCAAAGACTCTTGTCTTCATCAGCTGCTCCATATATTAAGTGTCAGGAGAAGATCAGAAATGAGGATAATTGAAGCTGAACTCAGAAACTACCTCCATCAAAACTGGTTTGGTTTGGGTGGCTTTCTTGATATGGACATATTCTTAAACTGCAAGACCAACATATTCCAAAGTGTGTGCCAAAGAATGCCACTACGTGGATAGGGATAATGTGGGTGCCAAAAGCTCCAATGGCATGATAAGATCACCAGTGATGATCATAATCTGAATATCCAGTGAGATCACCTTTCGGACTTGCCCAGAGATCAATCTGCGAAGTGCTCAACCTGCAAGGAGGCCATGTCCCTTTTGGATTTAATGTGATGATGATGATTGATGATGAAACCTGAAGAAAATTTTTTATCATGATGGGTAGGGATTTATGTGGGTTACTTCTGTGTGTATCCACATAACAAAATACTTTCTCCAACCAAGATTTCTTTCTCCTGCAGCCCTCAAACTGAAAACCCAAATTCATATTTCCTAATTACTTCTTTTCACCTTATGCATATTTGGTTTGGTTTTATTCTTTACATATTTTCAATGGTGTGCTGAGTTTTCATATAATTTCTTTAAGGATTACTTAAATTGGAGATCTCCCCAGCTTCAGAAGTCCTCAGTTGCTGTCTCACTCCTGAGTTATTACAAGTGAAACCATTTCCTGAAAACCGCAGTCGTCCTCAGAAAGAGATTTTGGAGTTCCCAGTTCGAGAAGTGTATGTTCCCCACACTGTTTATAGGTAAGAACATGGATTTTTTTGAAAACTGTTAACCCATATTCCAAAAATGATTATGGTATAATTTTCATAGAAAATAGAAATTGAAAATGAGGTTATCTGAGCCTGTAAAGTTACAACCATTCTTTAATCTCATTAGTCAATACAAGATACAATCCCTATTGTATGTTTTGCAGTATATTCTCCAGTCCAATTGTAAATGTCCTGAGCAAAATGTTTCAAAAGTGTTGAGGAACCAGCAGCTCTCATTGACTTCAGTAGGTACTCAGACAACTTTACACAGCTGCTTGGATATGAATTTATGAACCTAACTTTAGGCACCCATGTTTAAAAACCTTAGCCTTGGAGTTCTGACTCCCAGTCTTTTTTTTTTCTTCTTCTAACTATAAAATCCCATTGACATTTGTGGAAAACAGAGGCCTAGAATTTTAAAGCACTCATGACATAAGACTAATTATATTTTCATTTGTGATTTTGTTGTACAGTATCCTTTATCTTGTCATATAATAGGAGTAACATTCATAGCATTGGTAACAAAGAGTCCTGTGACACCTTAAAGACTAACTAAAGTATTGAAGCATAAGCTTTCATGGGCTAATACCCACTTGCATCCGACCAAGTGGATATTAGCTCACGAAAGCTTATGCTTCAATACTTTAGTTAGTCTTTAAGGTGCCACAGGACTCTTTGTTACCTCTGCTATTCCAGACTAACACGGCTACCTCTCTGATTATTCACAGCATTGGAGCATATTTGTACTGAACAGCTTTTGTAGTTATCATGTGTCATCTAACTACCCAAAGATGCAGTTTATTGCTGTGTATACTCCCTGAATAAGATCCCTTCTTATATCACTTCGTAAAATATATTAGTTCATTCTGACTGATTTTAAAAGGTAAGAGTTCTAAAGAGTACAAATCAAAATAGGTTCCATCATTTTGTACTAGCCTGAAAACACATTAATACCAAATGAGCTATGAATATCAAGGGAATATTCTTCAACACACTGATGTACTGTATGGTAATGCTAATAATACACAGGCTGGAGATTTGTGATTCAAGGTATGTTCTGGGATTGTGTATAGATTTAGCTCTAATATTTGTATTTTTTTAAAAAATTGATGAAAGTAAGAGAGAATGTATTGCAGATTAAAAAAAAATCAGCAGCTGAGCAGACTGGGACTGAGACTTAGACTTTGATTAGCAGGGGAGATGTGACCATCACAAATGAGTTAGGGAGTGTGATGCTTCCATGGGGTACCCAGGTGTAGCAGGGTGTATCTTCACTCCTGCCTTCTTGCCCCACAGATTCTTCCCAAAATCCACCAGTTGTGCATCCACAGCATCATTTATGTTTGAGTGCCTTCCACCAGTACCACTATAGTTCCTGTGCAAAAGTCTGTTTGAAATATCGTTAGGGCTTTTGGCCCTCTCCTCAGGACCTGAGGGGAACAGAGGTCCTGCACTGGTATAACCGAGGAGAATTTTAAGTGCTTACTTTGTAAGCACTGCTGAAGGATGACCGAGATCTCATTGTAAAGATTTAAAATTTCATGGGAGTAGGAAAATTAACCCTCAGTACGTGGTTTTGGTGGAGCTATTTTAGCAGTAAAAATGCTTTAGGAGTGTCCTTACTCCAATATAGTACTGTGTACGTGTGCCATTTAGCCACAGGAGGGTGCTGTTTCTTCACTCTAGACCCAGACCCGTTTAAATGAGGAAAGTTGCAGTGTCTTAAGTATGCGTGAGAGAAGATGGAAATAAATTTCTTTTTCTCAATTTGCAGCATTTTGTTCAAATATTTCTATAACTCCAGTGGTTTATACATTTAGAAGGGTAAATACAAATTAACACGAGTAACATCAAATCTTTAAACTCACAGATGCTAGCCAACAAAACAAACAAACCAACCAAAAAGCTCTATGCCAGCTTTATAACCTAGTGCTCTGGACTTATATTGTAACACAAATAATTTTACCATAAAATTATACTCTATCCTTTATTAGCATGTTACCCTGGACAGAGGTGGAAACAGTTACACAAATAGAATATTGATTTGGTTAAAGTACAGAAGTGAATGGAAGTTTTTACAGTTATAGGGTGGTAAATTTGAAGTCTGACTGTATGCAGGATGGAACCATAAATGAAATACCTGCCTCTGATGAATCAATGGACTTTTTACAAAGTTCTAGGTCAAGTAGTAGACTTCTAACGGTAGGTTTATTTTTATGACAGACTGTAAAAGAGTCCCCCTCGGTTTATCTCCCAAATGGGGGAGGCCCTGGCCGTGCCCAGTTATTGACACTGGGTGCCTTCTGCACAGGCCTCAAGTGGGCCTGCCCCTTGTGGGCCTTCTTAAATCCCTTCTGATGGGGGATATAAAGGAAAGTTAAATGCCCCAGTGCACCTGAGAATAACTTCTTCCCAGAGCCCATAGAGGGGAAAAGGGCCAACATTAATGCCAACAGTAGAGCATCTGTGTAGTGATTTTCAAGGAATCCCTGTGGCTGGGCTGCTGAATCAGGCTCACTCTGGGAGTTCACCCCACTCCCCATTGGGTAGGGGTGGAGATCTCCCGGACGAGAGTTCCCCCATGGCTCCAGGAGTTGCTCCTGCAGTTTGCTCAAGGTGATCTCTTTCCCAAGATGACTGCAGTTTCCTCCTTTTTAAAGGCCTCCTCCCTACCATACTTGATTGACAAGGCCAGAGGGGCAGGGTACACAGGGTCCTTCTGGTGCCTTCCTCATCTAGTGGGGGCTCTATGAATCCCATCACACATGCTGAAGGTCTTTTTCTACCAGCACAAAAGCTTTCATAGATGACAAGAAATAGCTGGCTTGTCTGAAAAGTGGGTTTTTCTTGTTTAATAGCAGAGGCAGAATCTTTGTTATAGACTCTGCACCTGACTTTGATTTTGCTTATACTAATTTTTCTATTGGCGGAATGCCATTCTTTTATTATTCCCAATTTACACTAGTGAGATCACAGCACTGTGAAACAGAGCGCTCCCTTTAGTTGTATACCTATGTTTCCTTAATAAAAGTAGTTTTTCACTGAATGACAAAACAACTGAAGATTTATTTATTGCAATACCTTTTTTCTGTTCCAAGTAACAAAAACAAAAACAAAAAAATCCTAAATCATGTTGTTTAAATTCATAACTTTTCTCCCCATGAAATGTAAATGAAAGTGATGCTGTGGCCTGCCAGAGTAAAATTTTGGATCTAGCGCATCGTGATTTGCTTCAACAGTCACTAAACTAAAACAGACACAGGGAGTCCGTGCTTTTGATATGGGAAATGTTAGGCTTTTGTTTTTGAGGTTTTTGAAAGAAGCTTTCATTTTGGGTTTTTTTTTATTGAGGCTGCTAATTATTGTTCTCGGTTGTTTTGTGATTGCCTGTGCTTGGGAGAGTGTTTTTAGACCCAGTCTCTGCTTGGCTTCTGCTTTTAGCAGTAATGGTTCTGTCCCTGTTCCTGACTAGTCTAGAAGAAAAGGTAATTCATTCAGAATGGTCCCCATTGCTCTCATGCTTTGAGGAAGGGGATGTAGCACCTACTAACCACTTATTTATTTTAACTGTGGAGAGGTAAGGTTTTTCACTGCTTCCTTGTGCTCATGCTATCCTTGAGATCTAAGGGGAGGAGCAGGGAGTGTTGTACCTTCACAGCTTCCATTGCTTTGCTCACATTTTAGGGTGTGATACAATAACTTTTGCTGATACATGGCTCTGGGTGAACTTTTCCGTGCTCTGGCCAACACGCCAAGTTCCCATATTAGAGGGATTTCTCTCAGATACTACATGCATTGTTAGCATACGTGGGAGGGTGGGAGGGAGGAGGGACTTTACGAACACAGCTGCCCTACTTGTGTCATACTCTTGGGGCAGGGCATCCCACCATGCTAATAGTTTTCACAGTCACTCTCTGGAGTAGAGGTTGACCCCTCCCCATTCCTTTATTTGTGCACCAGTCCTGGGGATTCTAACACTGCGTTGTTTGTTTCTCTTTCCTAGGGATTTAAATTGTCCAACTTCATTTCTCTTTGTTTAAGAAAGTGGGCCCCATTTATGTTTGTCTGTCTTGCTACCTCTCTGTTTCTTTATAGATCTCCAGAAAGAGCAGTGCTTAAGCCACTGCAAGTGGCAGAGGGGATATGACACAATATCTCACTTGTTTTTACTATCCAGGAGTAGTTCTAGCCAGTCCCCACTTGTGCTCAGTGACTATGTGACTGTGTGTGCACACACACATGCCTGCTTGTAAGGTTTCCTGAAGTAACTGTGCTTTTTGTGTGTGTGTATGTTAAAATAAAAAAATAATGAATTCTATTGTATGTTACTTAGCATAACACAAAGCAGTAAAAAATGAAAGTCTAGCAAACAGCAATGTAGTGGAACAAGCATCCCTCCTGCATATAGCTTGTGTATCACAGTGCTTTCAACTGATGCATTACACCCGACATGCCATAACAAATTGCATTAGTTATGTAGTATATGATTGGTGAAATATATACCATATGGCATGATGATCACTGTGCAGTCGAATCAGTGGAGAAACTTAATAAAACATGGATTTCCATAAACTTTATGATAAAGCATAGTTCTAAGAAATGTCTAAAAACACTTTTAAAAAAATCAGATGCACTGCTCTAAAGATGTTTTAGCTCATTTTTTTTCAATACCTTAAAATATATGCTTTGTAACTAGTGTTTACGGATCTATAAAATTTCTGTTAGGAGCAAGGTAGTAGGTAACTGTCATATTAATGCTACAATAATAATACTTTTGCAAAACTTTTCAGCACCTTAGCCATACAGTTTGTTCAAAGATAAAAACCTATGCACAAGACAGTCCCTAGCTTTCTTGCATGTTAACCTTCTAAATCAAGATAGAAATCCTAGTAGCATATATGCATTTTTACTGGTAAAATATTTGATATCTGCATAGATCACTAGGAAAATATTTTAATCCTGATTGTCTTTCATATACTCGCATGGACTAATAATGTTGTGTTCTGCCTCACAGAAGAATCTGCTCTTTTCTTCCTGATTCCACTGGTCTTCAGCTGTCTGGCTAATTTGCTTTTTGGCCTAACCTGTGTAGCAAAAAGTAACAACAATGCAGTGTGATTAAAAGCGAAGGAGAATTATAGAAACAGAAAGTTAATGCAAATCATTTATAAATTATACAGGGAAATCACACATTTTTCTTTCTGTAGGAACTAAAGTGATCATCAGTCTTCCAGAGATACATAGGAATCAAATGATTCCATTAATCAACAAGTATGCACCTCCATTCTTTTGGGAGGCAGAATGTTGAGACATGAGACTGCAGCCCTCTACCCTTGAATTCTAAAACCAGCTCTGTTGTTGACTCCCTGCATAGCCGTGGGCGAGTGGCTGTATCCCATTTGTAACATTCCTGCCAGGCAGGAATGTGACATGGGTTGATGATATTTATACAGTACTTAGAAGATTAGTGCCAGGTATTAATATTGTTCGAATTCCCAACTCCTGGTGCCAAGAATTTTGGCACATCTCTTGTCTTTCATCTACCTTTTAGAGAAAACGTATCACTACTGTGTCCCCCTGTAACAGGTAAAGCCCTTGAGGTAGGGATCCTCTTTTTATAACATTTGAACAGTGCTTCGTATGATGGGTTCCTAGGTGCTACCACAATACAAATAAATAACATTATTAATAATTTTACCAGTTCAGTGGTTCACTGTATTCTTCCAAACTCAAAACACAGGCCAGCAGTGAAAAGGTGAAAGGGGAAGAAAAGATATGAAGAGCCTACCTTTTTCAGTAACTTTTGAATGAGTGCATCTTGTATACTAATTTGCTCTTGCTGCAGCTCCACTTCAGTAAGCAACTCATCAATTCTTACGCTTTGAGTTTGCACAAGAGACTAAGAAGAAGTGGGGAGAGAGGAGAAAAGAAAAGATGACTTTGAAGCTGCAGAAATCGTTGAGGTGTTCCAAGGTTTGGTTGCAAAATATTGGAACATCTTCAATGTGATTTTTTTTTTAAGCTGGAGGAATTATCAGAAATAGAACAGAACATTTTTTTTAGAGGAAAAACTTGTAGTCCCCATGCAGGCAAAATTCTCAATGAAGCCAATAAGAGTTTTGCCAGAATAAGGACTGCAGGTTTTTGCCCCACTTTTAATTGTATGTGGTAAATTGAATTTACCACTACAATTTTTGAATAATAATTAGTAATTATCAAGCTATACAATGCACAAAAATAAAGACAGCTCGTGTCTGGAAGAGCTTACACTTACCCACGTAAGTCTTAAATTAAAAAAAAATGCAGAGCAAAACAGACAAGCCTGTTTTCAACTCATATGGTAATAGATTTATGGATGAAAAGAAAAAGTCCTATGTCTAGTATCCACTTTTACTGAGAATCACTATATATCCACTTTTACTGAGAATCACTATAAGTGAATAAATAATCATGCTAAATGATAGATTAAGAAGATCAGGTGTTAAAAACTCCAGTACTTACCATAATGTCAGTCAGACTCACAGAAGTACTGGTGTTAGTCTTGTAATTTAGGGCATTCTCTATCTTCTCCTCTAAAAATTCCAGCTTGGTGTTGAAAGTCATTCTGTAGTGCATCACTTCAGCAAGTTGGTTCTGGAGCTCTGCAGAGATTCTGCCCAGAACTTGGTTCCTAGTTTCAAGTTGCTGAGTTTTCTCCATAAGACCATTTCTCAGCCTCTGATTTAGGCGGACCTGCTCCAGTAATTCTATCAAGGAATTGTTAAAAATGTTGAGCTGTTGAAAGATGTAGGTAATTTTCTCTTTAGTGTGATCAACTTGCTCCTTTAACCCAGCTCCAAACTTCAGGACAGCTTCAGAGAGCACATGGATTTCCTCCCTGGAATAACGAAATTGGGCACCTTGCATTTCTTTCTTGCTTGAGGCATAGTTGCCGTTGGTTACGCTGTTCAGAGACTGTGCAATACTCAGGAGGACCAAAACAGATATTTTGTGCATTGCAACTTATAAAGATTTTTAGCCTCCTACAGACCTGCCAGCCTGATCTAAGAAAAGTTTCCAAGTGGACCACTTTGAAGGTCCCAACACAGTGGGAGAAAATGTGAATGCGATCAACAATTAAAGCAAAGTATTTTCAAATTCCACAGGTTAACCCCTAACTTCCTATTGCAGTTAAAGTGCAGCTGTTTCAATACTGGGAGCTGGCGAGTTAGTGATGAGTCTATGCTTTGAATTCCAAAATATTTTGCATTGAAATTATATAAATCAAAAACATCCTGGGAAAAAGAAGATATTGAAGAATGTGAGATGATGTATCATATCACGTAATATGTATGACTACACAGGAACATGTTATCAGTATTTTGGGAAGTGCTAGATTACATTAACTGTCATGTACCTACAAGGATAGTGTTGTTTATTAAATTTACGAGGCCAAAATAATTTCATCATAATTATCAACAGTATCAGAAATGAGGGCTATTTAAGGAACATTTTAAAGAAACTTCTTTTGTTACTTTTCAGGCATATTGTCTGCTGTAAGTTAAAGCCTACGGTTAATGATCATCAGAAATTTAACCCTTTAGTTCATTAATAAAGATTTAATGTGATTAGATTTGGAAGTAGATCAACCCTTCTGCTGATACAGTTGAATAGAACCTAGATCCTAGGATCATGGAATGAACAGGAAAGTTGTGGTTCCACAAACATTGTCCCTCTACAAGTCCATGAAACTCCCCATTCCCTTTTTTTCTAGTACTCACGGAAGGCCCTTGGGTCAATGTACTTTGGGGTTGAGCCTGAGGGCAGGCCTTACTCTTGGCTTATCCTGTGGATATTAGAGTAAATATCAAGTTGTCATGATACTTGAAATGTTATCATCTCCCATTGGGTCCCTTGCACAAGCGTGACTGGGCCTTCCCTCTGGATCTCCAGGATTCATGGGTGTTGGGAGAGCATAACTGATTGTCTCTTGTGCATCCCACAAAACTCCCACTTGAACATGGTCAACTTAGTACAGTCAAATTTCATGGAGATGTAGGACAGGACAGTGAGCTCAGATCACAGTGGTGTTGTACAGTGTGCAAGTCAGGGCAGGGTTTGGCCCCATTGTGTTTAGACAGAGCAGCACAGTTGATCTCCCTTCAGAGGGTTCTCCAACCCAAGTCAGGGTTATGTGTATGGTAAGGGTTGTTTCTGTAAATTGGTGGTTTTACTGAGAGACTCTAATTTAATTAGATTTTCATTAATTTTTGTTGTCATCTTTATGGTATGAATTATTGTCTTGTGGACTTGCATTATCATTGTTTTGTTATTATCTTGGCCAAAGTTTTGCTCTTCTTTTGACATCAAATCAAAGATGATTAATTTTGATAGTAGACAGGTAAATAGCTACTTTTCTCCTGTCTGGGAGGGAACCTGTTTGGGAGGGAACCTGTTAAATGTAGATGGTCCTAGTGATAATGGACCATCTATATTTAACAGCCCTCTTAGAATTGGTATGCTAATGTACAATTTTTTTTCTTTCTGTGTGTATAAATGCATTTTACATCTGTTCCATTCTATGCATCTAACGAAGTGAGCTATAACACATGAAAGCTTATGCTGCAATAAACTAGTTAGTCTCTAAGGTGCTACAAGTATTCCTCGCTTTCTTTTTGAATACTCACTGCACAGATCCCTCACAGAAGAGTATAAAATAAATGGTCAATGAGTTAGTTTTCCAGTGGTATCTCATGAGGCATATTTTGTACAAAGATTATTACAGTAATGAGTAGGGTGTGAATACTGGTGTGCTTAGTGTCCAAAAGAGCTATGTCTGACTCCCTGTTTTCTCTCCCTCTGTTGGGGTGGCTTGTAGTCTGTGTGAAGCACCTGTGCTCAGGAGGCTGCCAGTTGTATTTGGTTCATGTACAGTGGGAGGCAGCTCCTTTTACCTTTATCCTCCAGCCCTTACACAGACCAACCAGGACTTGCCACAATCTGGTCCTTTATCAGAATACAGGATATTTAGTGCCTACTGCTGCCCTTTACTCTCCCTAGTTGTGATGGGGTTTGCAAATGTGAGACCAGTGGAGGTACATGAGCATAAAGGGGGTAAGAATTTGGCCTTATCTATGTACTTGCTGGATTAATTTGTACAGTGGAGACTCCTCATATGTGTAGTCAGCAGAGAGCTCTCTCTTTACATGTGATTTTACACATCTTTCATCCTAAGCCACATCTAAATGTAAAATCCAGCACTCAGGGTCATTATGTGGATTTGTGACACCCTCTATAGAGCTGCGGATCCATAAACCAATGAACAGATTATACAATCTCTCCTATATGTGTTTTTTCATCTGACAGGTATAATATTGATAGTATCCTTTGTTTAATAACTCATTCAGCCAAGCATAATTCAATAGAAGTTACCAATATATTTTGCACTTTCCTTAGCTGTTTCATAACATCATGTTGAGAGAACCTAGCTGAATGGAAATTGCATATAAAAATGTAAATGGTAGATTGCATTACTCTGTGAGACTTGGCAGACAGCAAAATGAAAGGCAAGTCATGCACTCGTTGGTCCTCTAAGACATGCTGCAGTCCATCTAGCATGTCCTGACTGATAAACCAACCTGGGATGTTGGTTTTTAATTTCAGTGTGAAGCTTGCTACATCACACAAAGTACTGCAACCCTAAACAGTGCAGTACACGGTGATAAACAGTACTAAATTTTCTAATCTCAGTTTATTTGTACCAAAAGAATAATAATAATTACTGATACTTATCTCTTAGAGCGCTTTTCATCAATCAATCTCAAATGGCTTCCCAGTCTATAATATAGTTACCTCACAAAACCTCTGTGATGTAGGAAAGTACCATCATCCCCATTATAGAGATGAGGAACTGAGACACAAAGAGGCTAAAGAGACATCTTTACAGCAGCATGTAGAGTACATACACTACACCCACATGCCAGCACATGTATAAATATTTATTGTAAACGGTGAGGTGCTGCTTGGGTGAGTAGAGTAAAGACACACCTGATCCCTGTGTGATGAACCCAGAAACATATCCTTCTTGGCTCTCTGCAGCCCAAGAAGTGCCTTCCCTATTTACACTGCTGTTTTGAGCAGTGCAACATCCCACTGCCTCACCACTGTTGGAGTCTCTCCCTGATGCAGAGAAAGTCTCCAGCAGTGAGAAAAGTCTCGGGCAGAAGGGAGGCAGCAGACAGGCTCAGGCAGCTTCCTTTGGCCCAAGACTTTCCCCACCACAGTGAAAGACTGGCAGAAGGGAAAGGCTCTGGCAAAGAAGGAGGCAACAGAGAAAGGCTTTGGCAACTCTCTGCTGCTGGGACCTTTCCCCACTGCCTCCCCCTGGTAGAGCCTTTCCTTGCCACTGTGAAAGGCTTTGGCAGCAGGGAGCTGCCTGAGTTTCCCCACAGCCTCTCTCCCACTGCTGGAGCCTTTCACTGATGTTTCACTGCCGGTGGTGTGTCGTATAGATGTGGCCTACGTGACTTGCCTAGGGTCACACAGGAAGACCATGGCAAAGCAGACACTTGCGCCCAGGGCTCTCATGCCTTAAGCTAGTGCTGTAACCACTGGACCATTCTATCATGAACACTTTCAACCAGCCATAGTGACACATTCATATGGAACTGTTGAGCCATTTCTGATGGCAACAGTTACAAGTAGGATATGAGGAATAGTGGCAGCTATTCTAAGCTTTAGAGGATGCGTTGTGATCAGATTTATCCTGGATAAACTGTTCAGAGCCTGCAGTTTCAGCCAAATATTTTGCTCTTGTTAACCAGTGCTAATCTTATTCCTACTGTGCTAGGTAGAGAACTGGTTAGGAAATCCATCTTGCATTGGTCAGGCAGAATGAGACACGCAACAGACGAAATCATTTAAATCAAGGTCCTTGTATCAGGTGGCCATTAGTCTATATTAAACACTGACATCATTTGGCAGAGTCCTAGCTAAGAAAGGCTCCCCACTGCTGTCAGACCATCAAAAAACAATTTTAATAACAAACAGCCATGTTTTCCGCCACTAGGTCTTTTCCTCAGAATGGGATTGCACCCATATAACTGAATGGCAAATTTGGCCCAATGAGTGGTATGAAGTGAATGCCATTATATTGTTGTGCTGCCATTATATTATTATGATGGTGGGGGGTGCTCGACCCTGGCTTTGCCTCAGGCCCCGCACCCAGTCTACCTTTCCCCCACCTCTTCCCACCCCAACTCCACTCCCAGCCCGCCTCTTCCCACGCAGTTCTGCCCCCCCCTCCAAGCATGCCACATCCTCACTCCACCCGCTCCCCACCAGAGTTTCCTGCATGTCGCAAAACCGTTGATCAGGGCCGGCGACAGGGGGGTACTACGGGTAGAGCTGTACCGGGCCCCCCGACTTTAGGGGGGCCCCGGTACAGCTCTACCGGTAGTCATCCGGGGCGGCTCTCCCCCGGACGAGCGCCTGTCCCCGGCCGGAGCAGAGCCCGGCCAGTGGCAGTGGCTCAGTCCGGGGGAGGGGGGGAGGGAGCAGCAAGGGAGGCTCTCGCTGCTCCCCAGCTCTCGGGTCTCGCTGCTGCCAGCTGGTGGGGGGAGCGCCGGCTGGGCTGGGGAGCCCCCAGCCGCTGTCAGCTGGGGGTGGGGGAGCGCCGGCTGGGCTGGGGGGCCCCCAAACTATTAGAGTAGGGGGCCCCCAAATTTCTGTCGCCGGCCCTGCTGTTGATTGCGGTGAATGGGAGGCACTGGCGTAAGGGGAGGCACTGATCTGTGGGGCCCATTGAAAGGCAGGAGGTGCTGAGGGGATGGGAGGAGTGGGTGCTTAGCATCCACCATTTTTTTCCCATGGGTGCTCCAGCCCCAGAGCACCTATGTGAAGTACAGTACCATTATGTATCCATGGGCTTTGATCCTGCAGAGGCTTCCACTCTGATAGCCTCCTCCACTCCCCAAAGTCAATGGGGCTTTGTGCTGATGCAGTGATCTGCCTATGTAGAGAAGCTTGCAAGATTTGGGGCTTAGTTAATTGTAAAAGTATACTGCATTTCTAGAAGGGAGCTGCATTTATATATATATAAATATTTGTGTATAAAAATAAATCCCCCAAAACACCAAGAACTACAGGTTGAAAAACTATTTAAGTACTGTAGCATTGTTAACCTGCTATCGCTATTGAGTTGTTATAACCTTGGCAAATGTGAAACAGTTGTTGGCTTCTTCAGTGATTTTTTTTTTTCATCTCTGAGGCTAATCTTCATTCAGAGCCAATTTCTCCATAGGAGAGAAGCAGAAGTCCTAGTCAGCAATGTTCTCTATTTGTCATGTGTTATTAAGAAGTTCTTATAAGCTTTGTTTTTGCTCTTTAACTTTTGCGGACAACGTAGGCTCACTTTCCTGAATAGAGATTTTTGTGTTTTATTGCATAAAGCAGGAATGTTCATTTATTACAGAATCAGCACATTTTATTGCATGGAAATGCTCTTCATTTGTTTCCATAGCTTATTGCCTCATAATAAGCTATATCACTAGATTGTGGAATGCTAGGGGAATGAAGGATTAGCTGAGATTCAGTGTACCTTGAACTTTCCCTTCCTTGGCAAGGAAAACTTTAAATGCTAGGTCTGAGTGTTACGAAGTTTTTTTTGTGTTTTTTTGACAGCAACTATAAATGCAGACATCTGCTGGCTTATGAAAGAATAAACTAATACAAAGAAAAAAATCAGTGAAATACATCATTGCAGCTGGGGCATCCAGGCTGCTTTGTATTGATCTAAACAAAACATTAAGCGGGCCTGGATGAAAAAGTGTATGTGTGTGTATTAGTTTGTTGGTTTGAAGCAAATACCTAGTGAAACTCAAAGCCAAGAGAGTTTTTTGTTTGTTTGTTTTGTAGAAGTCAATGAAAATCCTCTAAATCTCTCCTGTTCACAGCTTCCTTCCCCACAAAAGGCACAGGCCCCCATTCTCCCCTGTTGGTCATCTACCCTCCTATCACCTTTTACTATCTTCAGTGAGCATCTGAGTGGCCCTTGGCCATGCTAGATATTCAGGGACATATTGCTGTCCTATATGGATAGATAATTAGAGAGAGAGAGAGAGTGTGAGTGAGTTTTAATTGTGGGTTGGTTTCTAGCTTGATGTCCCCCATCACTCCATCATGCATACAAGTTAAGGGTCTCCTGAGAAGAGTGATGGGAACAAGGGACTTCCTTGGCCCTTATTCTCCAGCAGCAGGACTGGTAACAGTTGTTCTTTCTGTCTGTCTAGCAAGATAACTAATAGGTGTATCTTTGCCATGGTATCTGAGGGGGAGCTATATTTGTTCTCACAGGGGAATGGAGATTTCCTTTGGACCAAACACTCTAGCTTGTCCCTTAGCTCTAGAGTAAAAGTGCTGGGCGACAGGGTACTTTAGAAGAATGGGGGAATGCCAGGTTGCCCTCTCAAAGGCATAGTTTATCTTTAGGAATACCCCAAAATATGCGCTCTTTATTGTGCAGCACCAAAATCTTACCCTTTTTCTATCTGCACTAGTTTCTACAGGGCTTGTTGGAAGAGACCTTTCAAAGCCCTCAGTCTCTAGGTGGAATTACAGCACTGGGAGAAGAACCGAGTCATATGCAATGCCAAGTACTTTGTTCTTCGAAAGAAAACAATTGTTCCTTACTCATTTACTTTTCCTTTCTTTTGCTTCCAGAAATCTCCTTTATGTTTATCCACAGAGGTTGAATTTTGCTAATCGACTGGCCTCTGCAAGGAACATTACCATTAAGATTCAGTTTATGTCTGGAGAAGATGCTACCTGTGCAATGCCGGTAATATAGACTAAATAACAGGATCAGACATCTGTGGCGCACACTCAGCTAGCTGCAGTACTGACAAAGCATGTGAAGGGTTGACTTGTGGCCTGATGCTTCATATACAGCTATGATTTTTTGTGGGCCTTGCACTGAAATCAAATGGTTTTGATCACAGTGCTCATGAAGCATGCAGTTCACATCAGGAAGCAGGGCTAAAGGACTGAGGAACTGCAGAAGAGACTTGTAATTAGAGCAGGAACTTATCCTCCTGTATTCTCTAATGCTTCATGTCTTACATGAAAGAGTAAACACACTGTAGCTTCTATTTAAATAGGAATAACATTGCCTTCTACGTGAGTGCCATGTTGGGAACTGTACCAATAAATCTGCAAAGATTCAAAAGCCTGTTAAGAATGTTATATTCTGTGTCTCACTGAACTAATCCTGGACACTATGAATATACAAATATCCGGCCCATCCACGCACAGTACTGAAGATAGAACCTGTGACCTTGACACTGGAACAGTAAAACAGATCCACTGTGTGACAGAACTGGTAAACATCTTTGTATGCAGATAACTATTTCATTCAGCAGCCCAAGATATCTTTGTGTGTATGTGTGAAACTGTGCAACCTGGATGTTTTTTTAACAACGTTTTCTTTTAGATGTTTAGATATACAGTATTGAAAAAAGTATTTAGATGTTAGTGTTCTATTTTCTATCAGCACGTTGTCACGAATGGGGTATTTAATATATGTATGCCCCATTCATGACAACTTGTTGATAGAAAATAAAAACTGTCATTTTTCAACATTTAAATCTTTCTTAAAGGTGATATAAAAATCTGATAGCTATATGCCTGATCTCTATAACTTTTATTTTTGAATACAGATCATTTTTGGAAAATCTTCAGGTCCAGAATTTTTGCAAGACACGTACACAGCTGTCACATATCATAACAAGTATGTGTATTATTATTAATGTTCTTTTTATTATATATTAAATGCCAGTGATTTGCTCAGGGATGCTTTTAACTGTACATAGCTTTTTAAAATACTTTAAAAAACCACTCAGTTGATTAGTGAAATTCCATATTTTACTTCTTTGAAGATTTGTCACATTCAGAGTTGAAATAATCCCATTCATTGAAATCATGGAGAGTGCAGTGTATTATTATTATTTTTATTATTATTGATGATGTTAATAGTTTTATTTTTCAGAAGGAAATTCAAGGATTTTCCCAATTTGAAAGTTAAGAAGTATGTCCAGAAGTAAAAAGTAGTGCTGGGACTTTAGAATATTCCTCAATTGGGTGAATTAACATTCCAAACAAAGCTAAATAGAAAAATTCAGGTGAATTTGAACCCAGAATTTAGGTTTTGTTAAAAACAAGTGTTTTCAAAACTTAAGATTAATAGAAAGCAGTTTCACAAGTGTGGAGAGAAGAGACATCTGAGGTGTCTCAAAATGTTCTCTCCATTTCTGCAGGGCAGCTAATTCATAGATTTATGTTTACTTATGAGTACATCATTGGTGTACATCTAGCTATTTGGCTAGAGACTTAGACAACTCATATCATAGTAGTATCTGGGCCCCTAAAGGAAAGTTAGCCTTCCTGCCTATTTCATATTTTAAGATGTGTGTGTTTGGTATTTTTAAAACAGGTCTCCTGACTTTTATGAAGAGGTGAAAATTAAACTGCCAGCTAAACTCACAGAAAAACACCACCTACTGTTCACATTCTACCATATCAGCTGTCAGCCAAAGCAAGGAGCATGCGTAGAAACTCTCCTGGGATATTCAGTAAGTCACTTGTGATTTACACTTCAGCTTTCTGTGCACTCAGGCCTTCTGTAAAAATAACTAACTAATTTCCTCCTTAGTCCATAGCCAAAGTGGCAAAAACACTCTATCTGGTTATTAGAGAGAAAAGGTGGGTGAGGTAATATCTTTTATTGGACCAACTTGGGTCTGCCATCCTGGGACCAACATGGCTACAACATACAGTACTGCATATATCCCATTATAACAATTTCCAGACATGAGTAATTGGTCTTGATTTTAACACTCCCCAGCAGCCACATCTGCATTCACATGTTATGGCTTTTGTGGCTACATCAAAGAATTAACAAGCATAGGCACAGATCACAGAGTGGATCAGATGCCCTGATCCTGCAAAGACTTTTGCAGGTACTTAACTTTACACCCCGAGAGTGGTCTCAGTGAAGCCTGATCTTATGTGATGCACTGGCTCTTTCCTATGTCAATTTAAAAAAAGAAAGGAATGAGACGTTAAAAGCATAAAGTAGTGTCCTTGTGTGATACATTCCTTTGTCCTAATGTTAGGAGGAATAAGTCTTAACTGAAATGGCTTGCTCATTGAAATGTTCTGTATTTTTTTTCTTTAGTCAATAAAGGATTTTTTTTTAAGTCAGGAAAGTGATGATAAGTATAATAACAGTTTACATGTAGAGAATTACTTTCAATCCAGAAGATCCCAAAGTGCTTTATGAGCTTTTGGCCTGCAATCATGTGTGGTGCATGAACCACTGGCTGGGGGAGGCTACGAAACTCTGACACAAATACTTGTCTTTATGATGGGAATTGTCCCACTGAAGTGAATGGATTTCTCATTTGCATAAGTGTCTTCAGGATCACTTTACTGAAGTCAATGGAATTACTCCAGAGACCTCTTTAGCCCAACTACTCTGAATAGAAACACTGATATTTCATATATATGGACCCTATAACCTCCCAGGAGGATTCATTTGTTTTGTCCAGAAAGGATAGATTTTAAAAGGAGTCCAAAGTGTTGTAGGTGGGGGTGGGGGTGCGATGATATTTCTGCAGTAGCTATCAGTGAATTGAAAATGCAGAGATTTTGGCAGAAATTACTGTGGAGTCAAAACCAGTTCTGGTCGATATCTAATCATTGTTCTGTTGACTTTAATTATCACAAACTAGATGAATAACCACACTCTCATGCAGTAATGAATATCACTTTGTTTTTGCTTCATCTATTTCAGTGGCTGCCAATTCTATTAAATGATCGTCTCCAGACTGGACATTATTGTCTTCCTGTTGCCTTGGATAAGTTGCCTTTAAACTATTCAATGCATTCTCCAGAGGTAACAAACAAAATTGCTAATAGATACTATTTCCCCAGTTAAGGGGCACTGTTGGTATTTTAGGCACCAACATTTGCCTAACTTGATTGGAGGAACCCTTCCCCATGCTTAAACAAATCAACCACCCAATCAACCAACAAAAAGCCCCTAAACCAAGTGGCTGTGCAGTCATACACCTGCTTCTGGGTTCCAAAATAATCACTTGCTTGCTGGTGCAGGCCCTGCAGACCTCCAACAAGCTCCTCCCTTGGGGTTTGGGTCATATGACCCTTAATACTCTCCTGCTACTTAGTGGCTCAGAACATCCAACTATCCCACAGTGTATGGGAATGTCACTGCCTAGAGGCTTCAGGAAAGGCGTTGCCCAGAGTGGTGAAGCAGGGATCAGGCCCCCACCAAAAAAGACAGTGAGGAGGAGGACCGAGCCTCTAAGAAATGTTGCTAATGTAAAGGAGACCAGATAGATTCAAACTACATCACTGACGCCAATCTCCCTGGAAGAGCAAACCAGAACCCTGGTGTAGAATAGTGTAGAGTGAAAAGATGTAGAATAAAAAGCCTGAAGCATGTCTAATTTGTAACTAAAAACACCCCTAAAAGCTATGTGCACTCTATGTAAACAGTATTTGCTATTTGGCTACTTACAGCAAAAAGAGCTAGGCTGATCATCTTGTTATTTTATCTTCAATACAGAAAGTTCCATCACAGTCACCTCCAATTAAATGGGTCGAAGGGCACAAGGGGGTGTTTAACGTAGAAGTGCAGGCTGTTTCATCTATTCACACTCAGGTAAAGAATCTACAGCTAATCTTTTACATGCAATATAAGATTCATTTGAAACAAACTGCTGAGGTTTGGATGGCTGAGGGACTGGTGGATGGAACACAAAGCTCTTCACCTCTCAGTTGCCCGTTCAAATTTTGCTGATGTTTTCTACTTCTTAGTCAACCATCTTGATTGCTCTGTGATTACCTGTGGTTGCAGCAGTACAGAATATACAGTAACCGTCCAGTGTCACATGCTGAGAATTTGATTGTATTCACAGGACAACCACCTGGAGAAATTCTTCACTCTGTGTCATTCTCTGGAAAGCCAAGTCTCCTTCCCAATTCGAGTGATGGACCAGAAGATCACAGAGGCTGCCCTGGAACACGAGTTGAAACTCAGCATTATTTGCTTGAATTCCTCCCGCCTTGAGCCCCTGGTCTTGTTTCTACACTTGGTGCTGGAGAAACTTTTCCAGCTGGCTGTGCAGCCCATGGTGATAGCTGGTCAGACAGGTACTTATTGAAGTTTAGCCATTGACTAATGGAATAGCGTAGTATTGGAGAGGACCCACAAGCAACCCAGGTGGGTGGATGGGAGACATTTAGCTAAATTGGCTGGCTCTAGTTCGATATTAGCTGATTTAGCTTTTAGAGGGTATTTATGGGACTTTGAGATAGGGGTGTGTTCAACTTCCTGCAGTTTATTCGGGTAATCAGCACATGCTCTACACCCAGCTACAGTATCTGCAGACGAACATTATATCAGTAACCGAATATCCGAAGATATAATCAATGGCAACACAAATTTTGGAAGGGATATTAAACCTTGTGCTTCAGGGCTTAAGAGAATGTCTGACTATTAGAGATCAGATCAGGAAAAGGTCTATGTGGTGGGAGCAGATTAGCCCACATCTGCCAACTTCAAGATTCTGACACCTTTCTGTGAAGCAATTGGTGCTGGTATCTGCCAGAGAGAGAGGATACTACCCTGGATGGATGTTGGGTCTGATCCAGTCTGACAATTCGGATGTTTCTGTGTTTATCTTAGAATATGTTAAGGGCTAGATTAACCAGTGAATGGATTAGATGTTATCTGCTCAAAGAATGTCCTGATTTAACTGTGTTATGCCTTTTAATGCTGAGACTAATTCTTTCCCTTTGGTTCACAGCCAATTTCTCCCAGTTTGCCTTTGAATCTGTGGTCGCAATAGTGAACAGTCTTCACAATAGTAAAGATCTGAGCAAGGACCAGCATGGGAGGAACTGTCTCTTGGCATCATATGTCTACTATGTGTTTCGCCTTCCAGAGCCTCAAAGAGAGATTCCCAGGCTAGGTATTCTTGTTGCCTATTCTGTAAACTAATTCCCTACTCTGTGACCTGCCCCAGCCCCTCAGAATGTAGGTAGAAGGGGTGTACACAGCTCCTGACATTCATAGTCATTTGTATTCAGAAGAAGCAGGATTTAAAAGGTACTTTAATGTATAGACCATGCAAGAAATAGGAGAGAGGACTACAGTGCAATGGGTGCTATAGGGCAAGACGGTGCCTTTCGGAGCAGCCCTGAGCGAGCTGCACCACCCCAGAAGTAGTCTCAGGTGGCACTGTGCCCTGATCCCAAGGAGCGGTTACATACCTCAGCCTGCCATGGCCCAGATGTGTGACATGGCATCTGACAAAGATACACACAGACCTGTTCAGGTGGGAAACTTTAAAATGCTGTGGGGTTCCTTCCTTCAGTGTAAATTGGTCTCTTTGGACCCTCCATTTCTGAGTGGGGGACCCCAGATTTATGTGCCATGTTGGTAACTTTGGGAGTAAAATGAGTGACATCCCTCAAACTGGGGGACCGTAGAGAGGGATGGGTAGTGACTCCCCTCTGATCTATACCAGCCGGAAATTACTTCCCTCCTCCCGTCCTCTGTGCTGGTTCAGCTATTCTGGCAAGAGGGAAGGGGGATGGAGCCAGGCTCCACCCATTCCCCACCTACCCGCTCCAGGGAGGAAATAAGCAAATGAATAACCCTTCGTTTTCCTATATGGCTGAACCCAAAGAGATGGATGGGGGGAGAGATTCCCCTCCTCAGGTGTGTGATCTGAGCTCTTCCTGAATATTTAGCTGACGTTGGGATGTGGTAAATCTCAGGGCTTATCCACACCTGGAAATTTACTGAAAACAGCTATTCTGGAATAATCATTCCTGGTTGGCTATTCTGACACATAGATAAGCCCTCAGTCTCTATCACCTACATCAAGGGTGGAGGTAGAGTTTTGAGCCCAGATGTGTGTACATCAGTCTAATATGCAGCAAGGAACTAATGGGCTGTCTCTGAAGTGGAAGGAGAAAGGAAGGAAAGAGAAACTGTTTCCGTGGAGCTGTTGCTTGGATCTTCCTCTGGTGCTCTCTGACTTCGTGCTGTGCTGGACAGCTCACCACCTCTGGCTCCCGGCCTAGTTAGGTTATCAACAGCGAGGTTGGTGGAGAGGCTTTCAGAATCTACATGCTGCTCTTGCTCTGTTTGCTTTAGGAGCACAGAGTCAAACTGGCTTTCATGGGATCATAATGTTGTGTTAACATGATATCCAGTCCTGGTTAAAAAAACAACCACCACCTCTTCCCGTGACCAGGTGCAGCAGGAAGTGTCAGTTTGCCAGAGTCTCGTTATTACACATTTGGACGCACCACAGCTGTGTCTGTTGGGTCCAGACTTCTTCAGAGCCGGATAATGAGCTGCAGCAATCCAGATATTCCTGGTACACAGACTGCTACTGATGAGGAAGTCAAAAACATCATGTCATCGAAGGTAAGGGAGGAAAAGAAAGCTTGGTAGCTCAAGATGGGGTCTAACCCAAAACTCCTATGGAGGACCCAGACTTTGTGGGTGGACTCACTTCTACTCATATATGCTGCTGCTCACCTGGGAGGTAAAACAACAAGCTAAAGCTCTGGTGCTAAATCTTTAAGTTTTTTCTCAGTGTCCCAGAGAAGTCAACATTAGTTTAACATCAGTATGGTCTTCTGAATGTTGTCTCTGGATGGATGGATTTTGTCTCCACTGCAGGATGTGCATATTTTCAGGTCTCTAATAATTCTTTTCTTGTGTTCTGAAAGATCTATACATATCAATGCCTAGGGTGTTTATGAGGGACTTGATCCAGCTCTTGTTCAAGTCAATGGAAAAAGACTGTCGTTGACTTCACTGGGGGCTGGATCAGGCTCTAATGAGGGTTAAACACAGCTTACAAAGAAGAATTGCTCTTCTATTGCTGAGAGGAAAAATATTCCATTTCTTCACAGCCAGTGTTTAAAATCACAATGCCTGTTTAGTGCTGAATGTGTGCACTTCAAGTGAGAGACTAGGTGGGATGTCCATCATCGGCACAGTGATTTTATATCAGCTAGTATCGGCACCAGAAGCATCTGCTTTTGTGATGAATTCTTTTCTGAGTCCTTAATTTACCCACTGAATTTAAAGTGAAACATAAACCAATTTTCTTCTTTTTCTTGTTCAGAATTACATAGATTGTTGATGTTAATTATGTGTAGCATTGTGCTTTTGCAATGGTTTGTTCTCAACCTTGATTATAAGACACTCTCTGAATCTGTTCTCCATCCAATGTGCATGTGCATCTCCAGTTAAAGCAAATGAGACTTATGTGTCTAGCTTGAGGGAAATAAAATAAATGAGAAGAACTAGTCATATTTGCAGGTTATGAAAATTTGATTTGTTTATATGGATATATTTATTCACCCATATCAGTTTTTAATAGTGTAGACCTGTATTTAATTGTTTATGAATTTTACTCCTATTTGGTGTGTCCTAAAACATAACTCAGCTCTAGGAGTTTTCTAATTTGTCCAAATTAAAACAAAATTAACAGGCAGGTTATTAAAGCTGCATCACATTAATAACAACATTGCAGGTTATTAAAGCCTGCATCACAGCAATTTACAATGCTTGGGTGAATACTGCCATTTGGCCACCTTTTAAATGGACATTGTTTTTAATGAAAGAAACTCCCAGATGTCATTTTATTTGGTGGTTCTAAATTTGAAATCTCTTCAAGAACAGCTCTTGTTGAGTGAATGAATTAAGAGAGCTTTAAAACCTAAATGCAATACTTGGGTAGGCCATGTGGTGGAGGTATTTACATTACTTTCCTTAGAATTCCAAATCCTGGCACTGTTTCTCTCCCCCCCCAGCCCTTTATTACCGGGTTTGTGTGACAGAGAGGATGGTAGGGGAGATTTGGTTGGTTTTTGTTTGTTTGTTTGCTTGTTTGTTTGTTTTTTACAACTAGCAGCTGACTCTCCTTTGTTAATTAATTATATATATGTGTTTATGCAGAGGAACCTTTATGCTTAAAGAGAATATTTAAATCATTACACCTCTTATACATTCCCTCTGGCTTTTGGCCCTTTTCTCCAGGTTGCAGATCGCACCTCCAGTCGGATGTCTTTCTATATTGAAGCCAGCAACGAAACATCAAATGCATCTGTAAGCCCAAGACCATCCAATAAAAAGGTAGAGTGCCACGCAACGCAAGAGCAATCTGCAGCCTGACTGAGGTGTTTGCAAACAGCTACAGGGGTTCTCAAACTGGGGGTCGGGACCCTTCAGGGGGTCATGAGGTTATTACATGGGAGGGTCATCAGCTGTCAGCCTCCACCTCAATCCCCCCTTTGCCTCTGGCATTATAATGGTTTTAAATATATAAAAAAGTGTTTTTAATTAATAAGGGGTGTGGGGGTCACCAGTACAAAAGTTTGAGAACCACTGTGCTAAAACAGACCTTGCCAGTAACACTTAGATGAGGTGCAGGGGAGAGAAAAAATATAAATTTATCAATTTTGACAAATAAGCTTTGTGCCATAAAAATTACGTTTATACCGGGGAGGTTGACCAGTTGATAAATTAATGTATCTTCATTTTTGTATCAACCCCCTCAATCTCAGGCTCTTTAGATTCTGTTTCCCAGGTAGTTCTGGCAAGTAACAGCATGCCTTACAGATCAGTGTATATGATTGAAGACTCTTTACTTTGACTTGTAATGATCATAATGGATCAGTGTTTCCCAAGGTAATGGGAGGGGAGTGAAGGACTAGCTGTGGTCTGAATTCACCAAGTTGGCTCATAGTCTATGAAACCAACACAGTCTGTATCTCTGACCCAAAGTACATGTTCCAGGGTAGCAGTTATTAGGAACATAGGAACTGCCATGCCAGACCAGACAAGTGATCCTTTTAGTCCAGTCTGCTGTCTCTCACAAGGACCAGCAACAGCTGTTTTAGAAGAAAGTGCAAGATACCCCGCAGAAGGTAGTTAAGGAATAACTTGCCCAAAGAGGAAGTTTCTTCCTGACTGCTGTTAGAGTTTGAGTTATGTCATGAAGTTTCATATCCATTCCTAATTCTTGTGGGATTTATTTATCCTGTCTAATGTATCTGCAGATGTTCCCATTATCCATATAAATATCCGATATCTCTACTTGTATATTTTTTGTATATAGAATGGACCATGATGCAAAGTTTAAATATGGATCTGAACTTCCTAAAAGTTTGGGGTGTTCGGATCTGGGTTTTCAGTTCAGAGTCATCTTTACACAGTACTGTTTTCAAGTACGATCTAATGCAAAGATCTTGTTTTAAGGATTCCTTCATTCCCACCCTTTAGTATTCACTATCTTCCTCCCAACCTCAGAAACGCTAATGCATTACATAGAAGTGCTCAGAATCAGTATAGGCTGAAATTCACTCCCTAAACATATTGCCAAAAGCCCCTGAGTTATGGGCTTGAGTAATGGCTGCTTCCCATCTGCATCTTCATTTGGTGATTCCTCAGCACTGGATGTGGCTACAGTGACCCCCACCCGACCTGCCCCCATCACTGCTCTCATACCAGCTTATTCAAAGCAGCAAAGGTGTCAATCTCTCCAGCATATATTGAGTACAGAGGTCTCCATCCCCAGCTGCTCCTTCCCATCAGCCCCTTCACACAAAAGTAGTATTGAGGGCCTTGCACACCCACAGAGTGAATTGCACCCACACAGTATTGGATTGAGGGTTCAGTGTTGGAAGATGAGCTGAGTTTGAAATCATTTCTCACCATGCTGTGTTCTTTGCCTAGCATTTCCATGAAGAGCTAGCACTGCAGATGGTGGTCAGCACTGGCATGGTGAGAGAAACCGTCTTCAAGTACGCCTGGTTCTTCTTTGAGCTTCTGGTAAGCTTTCGTTCACAGCATTATATAACAATTGAGAAACTAAATCGGTGTGGGTGAGTGGACTGTCCTCCAGATCTGAGCTTCCCCAAAGTTTGGAGGTATTGGGATGGGGGTTTGGTTCAGACCCAACTCTCCATGGACCCCCGATGACTCCAACACATAAATAGAAAAATCAGCCTTGTGGGAACTCTGAAATAAGAATCCAGCAGTGTCTGGTCAGGGTTGAGGATTCAAAGAACCCTGCTTATGTTGTGCACTCATTGGTCCACAGCTGGCAAAGCACTGCAAGACAACAGTCAGGCTAGGATCTTTCCTTCATTTCAGATGTACACCAGCTGCCATTTTCTCCACTCTGCTAATAGCATGGCCCACTACCTGCAATGCCTGGACTCCACACACTGAGGTTCTCCTGTGCACGCTTGAGGTGACTGATGTCACTGAAAAATGGTCTGACTTATTTGTTAAAACTGGCGGCAAATAAATCATTCAAGAAGTAGGAACTCATTCAAAGAATGATACCCCAGGCCTGTCATCATGAGGGGTCAGAGCAGCAAGAATCCTTCATAAGCACAAGGACCACATCCTGCATTCTCTCCAATTTCAAACTCCTGAGCAATGATCTCTTCTTTCTTTCTTATTATTGAAGCTCTGACTTAACTGGGAGCTCTGGATGTGTGAGGGAATGCAGGATGGAGACTAGAAAGTGAGTGGCTCAGGAATGGAAAGGTTTTTCTAAAACAGAGTTGACCTTTCAGCTGTTGGTTTCTCGCACCCCGTCTACGTGGTAGCTGAATGTGGCGCTTTCCTTCTAAGTACCAGTGTTCTGTTAGAATGTCAGAACATGGCAGTCCAGTAGGGGTTGCCATGTATATTTGGTAAAATAGGCATTTATATTCCAGGACTTGAGCAGAGACAGGGTCTGGAGTCTGTTGTACTTTAAGAAATAAAAAATAAATAGGTGGCATGTAGGGAGAGATTGAATCTTTTCTAAGTGTATGTAGCACCTCGAGAGTGCCTAGAATGGTCTCCCTCTCCTGGTATACCAAATGACCATCTGCTCTTCTTTCAAATCCCTCCTTGCAATATCTTTTTTCTGTGAAGCTTTTCAGAGGTAATCCACCATAAAAAACATTTAATAAATATCGCACATTTTTGATCTTGGAACTTAGTTTAGTAATATCTGTATTGTCAGTCTGTTCTAGATCCTAAACCTTTTGGTTCAGGGTTAGGTTCAGGGACTGTGCATTGCTCTGTATATTGTATACAGCGCCAAGCACAAAGATGAAGGATGAAATCCTAATGTTTGCACATAATAGGTGCAGCAGAAACAGCAGGAATGCAGACCTCTCTGCTCTGCCCTGCCAATTTGCATCAACCCCTACCTACAGGGGCAACTTCTAGGGGCAAGACAATAGTTCAGTCTCCATTCTCACTCAGTCCTTGGGCCCTCTGCTGACACTGACAACAAGTATGCCATTTGTGATGGTGGTTTTGTGCAGATGAAATTGACCCTTCCGGGGTCAATGCTACTGTTAAAGCAATCATTTGATAGTAATAGGGTTTGTTTTGCAGATAAAGAGCATGGCTCAGTATGTTCATAACATGGACAAGCAAGATACTCCACGAAGAAGTCGATTTTCAGATCGTTTCAAAGATGACATCACCACTATTGTCAACGTGGTCACCTCGGAGATTGCAGCACTTTTAGTTAAAGCACAGAAGGTAAATGTGGGATACAAAGAAATAAATGTAACATTTCCTAGCACTCTTTTTGTGGTTATTTCCCACAAGACCTACTGAGCCAAATTCAAACCTGGTGTAACTTCACCGACATCAGTAAGGTTACACCAAAGATGAATTTGACCCATTATTTCTATTTTATCTCACTTGTGCCAGTCATTGATTGTCCTGGGAATATTCAAGAATTAAGGTAATACTCACCCTGGGGAAGGTTTACAGAATCTGGTTTCAAATGATCTGATCACTAGCTTCAGATGCTGTTAATATGAAATTCATGGATCAAAAATTAAACCCATACCTCACTATATAGCTCTTTCCTCTACTATATTTGCAAATTAACATATTTGGTTATAAAAGTGGAAGAATTAAAAAAACTAACTTACCGGTACTTTTCACCACTTATGTCATTTGTTTACATTATGAATTTCAGTCAACTTGGGCAAGGGAAATAGATTAGTCAGTTTCATTCTCCAGTTTTCATGCACTAGCAGAATGCTACAGGAATGTTTAAATAAAAAACTGGGTCGCTGTCATCTTTAAAAGCATGTCATGAAAATACTTCCTTTCACTTAAGTAAACACTTTTAAAGACTATTTTAATTTATGCTCTCCGTGCATTCAACCATGGCCTGTCTATGGCTTCTTTACAGAGAAGATACAAATATTCTTATGTAGGCAGTACTGTTAATTAGATCACATTCTGATAGGATGAGGACAGAGGGTCTAATCGTGAAAGTTCTCCATGTATGAAAATGCTACGGAAGTGCCTGGAGGGTTTAGAGACCTGAACGTATACATTCATTATACTCGGAAGCCATAGATGACACTTGCATGATTCTTACAGTAAAAGCAGCCTCCTTGTCTTAACACAATATTGGGTATGTTTTTGAATAGCTTGTTGCTTAAGTCCTGCAGTGATGAAGCGTGTTCCCCTGGTTTGCTTTGCCCTGACTAGCAAGCTACTGCACCATGATAGTAAAAAAAATATTTAACAGCACTAGATCACAGAAAATAGCTTTATATATCTGAACAGAAAAGATAAAAACATGAAAAAGTGACACTCTAAACACCCTGAGGGGCTGCAAAGCTACTCTCTAAGGCTTTACAATTCCCAATCTCCTTCCTGAAACTACTCTATCAGTCATGAATAAGCAACCTCTGTGGAACTTCAGTGCAAGCTAATTAAAACACACTCGCACATGTACACACCAGAAGCAGTTACACACACAATCAGACAGTTCTTTGGTGTGAACTGCACATAAAACCAAGATTTTTTAAGGTTACATTCAAATTAGTAAATTTCAAATAACTCCAGCCTTATTTTCAGAGTTGCTGAACATACAGAGCTCCCAGTGACTCTAGTGGGAGCTGTGGATCCCTGAAAGTCAAGCCATTAGTAAATATTCAGATCTGAGCTACTAAATCATAAAACCTAGTGATTTGTCTTGGTGCAATTTTTTGTCATTACTCTCAGATTTATAGTTTCTAAATAAAATATTTTATGTTCAGTAAATAGAGTTAAAGAAACATTTTGTCAAATCTGTGTTAAGTATTTTAGTTTTCTGTAAGTAGTAAGCATGTAATTATTTTTTAAGAAAATGAGAGTAGAAATGATTGCAGCCGTAGGAAATGCAGACAGGACTTCAATTCCATTTCAGTGTTGTCATTTGCAAGGATTGCATAACTAAAACTATTTTGTCTTACTGTAATATCAATCTCTGTGAATAACAGCTGAAATAACTGTATAGGAGCAACTCTGTAGGTTTTCATAAAATCATATACCGGTACATTAGAGCAGGAGTGAGAAAGAGTCCTGTGGCACCTTAAAGACTAACTAAAGTATCGAAGCATAAGCTTTCGTGGGCTAATAACCACATCAGAAGTGGGTATTAGCCCACAAAAGCTTATGCTTCAATACTTTAGTTAGTCTTTAAGGTGCCACAGGACTCTTTGTTACTTCTGCAATTCCAGACTAATGGCTACCTCTCTGATTAGAGCAGGAGAAAGACAAGTCTAGCCATCCCCTCATAAGTAGAAAGGGATTCCTTACAGATTTTTGTGTCAAATCTATTTTTAAATTATTACAGAAATGGAGCTTCTACAACTTCACTTGGGTGAATGAGTCTGGTGATTTTCTATATTATAAACCACAAATTCTTTTTATTTATTTATTTATTTATTTTTATTTAAAGGAAACTGAACAAGCAGAAAAGATCAACATTAGCTTGGCATTTTTCCTGTATGATCTGCTTTCTCTAATGGACCGTGGATTCGTGTTTAACCTCATCAGACATTACTGTAATCAGGTAGGCATTGTTCAGGACAGTATCTAATGAAATTTGGTATTA
The DNA here is from genome assembly GCA_032164245.1 of Sternotherus odoratus. NCBI lineage: Eukaryota > Metazoa > Chordata > Testudines > Kinosternidae > Sternotherus > Sternotherus odoratus. Next base: position 27,479,782 of record JAVMKO010000007.1, on the reverse strand, counting down.
GGGTGACCAGATGTCCTGATTTAATAAGGACAGTTCCGATTTTTAGGTCTTTTTCTTATATAGGCTCCTATTACCTCCCACCCACTGTCCCAATTTTTCACATTTGCTGCCTGGTCACCCTATTTGGTATTCTGTTCAGTTCTGCTTCTGATTCATTGTTCTATCAAGGGGCTACCATTAGTAATAGTGCCCAAAAGGCAGGTTATGTTCCCTGTTTAATGGAACCTGGGAATAGGCAGTGAACGTTATCCGCAAGACTGGTGGATCCCAAGGGATCTGCAAAAAGTGGGAGTCCCTCCCTACTATTTCCTGAGCCTCCCTCTCCATTAGCAGTAGCTACTTAGTGGGAATACTGCTTTTAAGTCCCCTGCCATTCCTGTGATCTGTATCTCTACCAATGGGGCTCAGTACACAAAATGGAATGCTGCTCTGAGCGGTATTAACTGTTTCATAGTTTACCAGTGGAAAAGTCCCTATATGTGGATGCTAGCTTGCTGTATAGCCATACATCCCAGACTTGTACAGTGTGTAAACAGAGGAGTTTAGAGGAGTATTTGGGAGAAAAAGTTTGTGCTGACCCTGCTCCTCCTCTGACATACACTGACTATGTTTCGGCAGATTTTTCATGCCTCTGCTTCCCTCTGGACCATGCCACATGGTCTTAGATTTTTTTTAAAAAATCCATCTTGAACTCTAACGTCTCATGTTCTTTTCAAATGTCTTTGCTTCAAAATCCTCCTAGAAACCCCCACTCTAAAAATGGATGATGTCTCTATTGTTTTCACACACACCCTATTTGGTGTTTCTTTATTTTTTTCCAAGCACTTTGATCTTGTGATCCACACATATTTACTAAAAGAATGCCAAATTCTGTCACTGGACGCGTGCACAACTTCCATTGAAGTTCACAATGGTTTTGCCACAGTCTCTGCTATGGCATTGCACTTGTGAAGGGATCTGACAGTGCTCTTGGAGCAGTATGGTGCACAGTGGAGGAGCAGATTCCTTTGTTTAGTTTGCCATAGGCACAACAGATTTTTTTAAAAGTTAATATTTGTACGCACAAAGGTGTGGGGGGGGGGGGGGATCCTTCAAAATCACTTTCCAGGCAAGCTTGCTAAGGCAATTGCATTTTTCTGGAAGGAAAGAATAACTGATCCTCTCTTGGGAGGTTGACCAAATACAAAAACACCCACACTAAACAGAGAATGCCTAATGGATGGAATCTTGTTAAACCCAAGAAACCAGTGAGCTTTTTACTATCTGTTACCCTGCTCAGTTACTTTTATTAAATTGGCGGATTCTGTTTTAGGAAGAGGATATTTCTCTATATGTACATCTAAATTACCCCTGCTTGTCACATGATATTTTTGTTTGTTTTCCTAGCTGTCAAACAAGCTCAATACTCTCCCCACCCTAATTTCCATGAGGCTGGAGTTCTTAAGGATTCTCTGCAGCCATGAACATTACCTCAATCTAAATCTCTTCTTCATAACTTCAGTGTCTGCGCCAGCGTCCCCCTCTCCCTCTCTGTCATCACAGGTAGGCATCACTCAGTCTGTATCACATGTCTGACATCCTGATATGAAGTACGTATGTGGAGAACTGATGGTCTTTCCACTGCTGCTATATTCAGCTACTTAAGTCAGGATTCATCAGTCTATAATCATCAAGAGTTGTGATCATGAAAATAAATCTTGAAGCTCTGAGAGTCAGGATTTCCCAGAGTTTTTGCTTAAGGCTGATTCTTAACACCAAACAGTTGGAAATGAGATCCTGCTACTAAAAATACCAAGGAACTCTGCATAGCTATCAAAACCAGATACTGCAAAGCAGAGCCAGGCAGCTACCACTTAGAATCGATCTTTTCTTTAGGCAATATCATCAACTCCTTCCTCCCTTAGGAATTACCCACAAAGTACAACCTACTCCAGCCATTGGGCTTTTTGCTGCTTTTGCACGATTTACTACAGTAGCTGGCCACCAATTTAGTAACTCTGCTCTGTCTACAGGATAGTTGTAACTTGAGTGAGATTTTTCAGTAAGAAATGTGCGCCATGCCTCTGTATTATTGCAAACAAACAACTCCGCCTGCATCTATATGGCAGATGAGATAGGACCACTCTGTAGGGATTTCATCCAAATTCAAGCCTGCACTGTCCCAAAGTTTGGGGGGAAAGGGGTGTCCATAGGTAGGGTTTTGATTGAGCCCATTATGGAGCTAGGGGTCAGCCACAAAGTTGGGATCTGGTTTTTATATGTTTGTTTCTGGGAATATTCAAGCAAATTAGTTTTGGCAGAAATATTTTCAAGTGAATATTGAAGAATATTAATGAAAAGCAAATTCTGAACTTATAAACCTAAGTATTTGCACTGGAAACAGATTCTAAGAGTTAGGCTCACCCAATCAGGAAGAGAAACGTACCAAGTGACCTATGGCTCAAATGCATGGCTACAGCTGAGGAGCTGATTGCACCAACTCAGCAGCAGCTCTGCTGATCCTGGCATGGCTGTGCATCAGCCCCAGCCATTTGTTACTGCAGTTTGAAGGCTGCTCTAAATTACACTGGCTGCCAATGACCCCAGACAGAGACTGCCAGGATACAGGAATACAGGATACAGGAATAGCATGTTGCTGGCCACATTTCTGTACCAGCCATGGGGGATCGAGGGGGTGCATGTGGCAAAGAAGCCACTACGCAGGTTCTGCACTGGGGTGATCTTCCCATGGTTGGCTATGCCAGCTTTAGGGCTAATTTGTGCCAGCAGAATGGTACAGACTCTACAGAGCAATCTGAACACAGGGTTGATTCTAGCTTTGTGTCCTATTCAAGCTAACAAACACAGCTTGTTTGCATATCAAACACTCGCACCGAGCTGCTCATGCGTAATTAACACAGAGGGTTAATCAGAGAAAGTATTCACTGAATAATCCCTCAAAACAGATTTGAGAAACTGCAAACAGTAAAAGAGGCTAAATTCATTGAACCAATTACTCTATCATTGCCCACTCTGCTCCAGCTTTAAATCGTTCAGCATAGCTCTATATATTCATGGAAAAAATTTGCTTCAGAGAGATTTTGCTCAATTTGATTGATGAGCTTGACATCTTTATTATACATTCCAATATTTCCCTCAGATGATTATCTTGTTCCCATGTTGTATTCAGCTGTTTACAGGAGAACAGGCAGTTAGCTGTATTTTCAGTGAGTGGCACTATTATCTGTTTAAATGAGTTGTATTTTCTTTGATCATCCGTTAAAACACCTAGTAAACTTTTGCAGAATTCAAGCTCCTGCTCTAGTTTCCAGGATCAGAAAATTGCCAGCATGTTTGACCTTACAGCCGATTATCGTCAGCAGCACTTTCTGGCGGGACTGCTTTTCACTGAATTGGCAGCTGCACTGGACACGGAGGCAGAAGGGTAGGTTTCTCAGTTTTTAAGAGGATTTTTTCTGATGGCCCTGTGATCAGTACTCAATACGATCATGTGAGAGATGTGGGTTTGATTTTTAGGTCCAGCCTCTTGCTTTCCATTATGAAGATGCTACAAAGGCAGTACAGTCAGCAGAATTTCACTTGCTCTTAACAAGGTGAAGGCCTTGAAAACACTGCCACCTTCCATCCTGCTGAAGGATTTGGTTTGGTTAGACAGTTGCTGTACTTGACCATTGCAAGGGTGTGACATGTTTCTTTAAATCCGTTTCTCCACCCTGTTGAAATTGCCTGGGACAGTTTTCCCTATTAGTGATCATTGCTGTGCAGGTGTGAAGTCTATCATCTGGATCAGGATTTATGTAGGGAATGCAGACTGAGATGTTACTGTCTGGTGATAGCATAAGAGATTATCCCCAGAATATTTAACTTCCTCCGCCTCAATCATCTCTGGTAGCTTTTTTGATCCATAGAACCTGCATGTGTCTCGGTAACAGAGCTAGTCTTTGTTTGTGCTGACAGAATCAGTAAAGTGCAGAGAAAAGCCATCAGTGCTGTGCTCAGCCTGCTGAGTTCCCATGACCTAGACCCCCGCTGCTCAAAACCAGAGGTGAAGGTCAAAATTGCCGCCCTTTACCTCCCTTTGGTTGGGATCATTTTGGATGCATTGCCACAGCTGTATGACTTTACAGGTAAGACCTTATTTTCTTCCCTTATTTGACCTCTCAAAGTGACTTCATGAAGTGAGCTGACAAAATGTAAAAGAGTTTGCCTTAACTACTTTAACTCCACACATGCTGTGAGTGCAAATGTTTCTTTAATTAAAAGTCAGTTGGATTTTCAAGTACAGAAAAATATTTATTAAAATCCTATAAATTAGAAACTGTACAGAAATAATTAGGTGCGTAAATGGTAGAGCAGTGCTTTATTTATACATAATGCTATGTCGCTGTATAATTAATAATTATTCCGATAGATGGCTAACATATAAACATGGTCCCTGCCATGGAAGGGTTACAATCTAATATTAAGATATAAATGGGTGTAACAAACAATAGCAAGGAGAATAAGGGTAACAATGTTGTTACATTATTTAGCTAGTGCGCATCTAGATGAGTTGGATTCTGATAGATTTTTTTGTTTGCTCATTTTTAAGCTATTTGTTTAATTAGGAAGCATTGACAGGTTTACAAATTGGCTTGCTCAATTTATGTACTCATTTTTCTATTATTTGATACTACTATTATCATGGTACTGTGGTTAAAAGGAACATTTTCAGGCAAATGTGACCAGCAGGCTTAAGAGTCTAGAATAGAATTTTTATCCTAAATCATGAAACTACAAATACTGTTCTAAATCTTTAATTCTTTTAAAAAATAATTCTCTATGCTGTCTGATTCTCTCATATTTGACTTCAGTGAGTTCTTATGAATTTGTCCCAGGCAGCAGTTTGCCTTTTTTTTTTTTTTCAGAGAAACTAGCTATTTATGTTCTATTAAAAGGACAATGCTGTGCTACTTGCAAAACTACCATTTGTTTTCATAAAAAATTCAAGGCAGCAAAGAAAAATGTATCGCTGTTTTGAAAAATACAATTTTTCACCAGTTTTGAAAACTTTTTGTACATGTCTGGAATAAAACAATAATATTCGGAAAGTCTATTACCACTTGCCACCCAAGAGTGTTAAAACACTTGACACACTCTGGTTAAACCTTACCATGCCCTGTTAATCTAGGTTTTATCCCTATTTTGTAGATGAGAAGACTGAGGCATAGCAAGGGTAAGGCCTAAACATTCAAATGTGTCCACTAGCTTGGGGTGCCTTGGTTTTGGGGTCTCTAAATTGAGATGCGATGGGCTTAGTTTTCAGAAGTACTGAGCATATTCAAATCAGTTGGAGTTGCTTAGGACCTCTAAAAACCTGACCTTTGGTATCTCGAGCTGAGCACTCAGTATTAGAGGACTTTGTAAAAAATTAGTATAAATAACTTATTTGCTCAAGGTAACTCAGAAAGTCTGTGGAAAAACTGTGAATAGAAGTGAGGAGTCTTGATTCCTAAGCCTGTCTTTAACCAGTAGGCGACATCTCCTCTGTCAGCAGTTGCCAGATTTGTTCTGTATTGTGTTGTATGTGTGCGAAAGACACAGACAAGGATGGCAAATGTGGATGGCCCAATGTGCAGCAAAGCACGGGATGGATTAAGGCCTATTGTATGTGTATTTCTGTGAGAATCTGCCACCCAAGCGGAGCTTTGGTGATAATGCTTAGTAATGTAATGTCCCTGAACCTGGCATTGATGATTTAATACAAGGAGTGCAAAGCACTCCACTACAGTTCAGAGCCATCCTGACATCCTTTAGTGGCTTTGCCTCTGAAGCATAAATCAATTTTACCAGGCAGCAGGAGTCGGTTAGAACAGATCCTTCTATCTTTGTGTTTATTTGTATAACCTAGCAATCTGCTGGTGGCTGCAAACTGTCCAGCTAATCCTACATAATAATGTTGGATTATGCTGTTCAGAGTCAATGGGGCATTTCAAATCTAGTTTCAGAAGCCCGCAGTGGGAAAGGTCGTGCAGGGAGTCCAGATGAAGACCAAGAATCTACAAACCCGATCAATCAGTCCATTGCCTGGGCCATTGCGGGGAATCAGTTCAACCTCCTAAGGTCTTCAGGTGCACCTCTGTCTTCACTGGTATGTCTGCTCTGCTTTGCCAGCCTTTCTTTCTGGCAGTATTATTTTATTATCCTCTCTCTGGGGTTACCCTAAAGATTCAGAGTACTAGAGAGACAGGCTCCCTGCTTTCAATTCCAGTGCCTGGCCTGGAACAGCTGGGAACAGCCACTATAGGGAAAGACCAGCTTTGCCCCCATATCTCTGGGCTGCAGGGAGAACAATCAGTAGCCCTGTGGAAATAGAACCTGTGCAGTCTGGTCAGCACTTAGGAGCTGTGAGAGGCTTGAGCATTCTTAGTGAGGACGGAATCTTTGGAGATTTTAGCTCCAGCAAGTTTCTACTGTGCATGTACAAAGTTCAGTTTTTCAAAGGTTTATACAAATTGGTCAAATCTGGGTGGATTGTGACCAGGATGACTGGAAGTCGTACGCTGCAGCCCTGCCAAATTTCAAGTCCCTGCTCCAAACTATGGGGAAATAGAGCATTTCAAAGGAAAGGTTGTCAGAATTTTTTCAGATGGGTAAAACAATTAATTTTCCCCTAGCCTAATTCTTGGAATTAGCGGAACCATTTTGGCTGGAAAATAGATAGATAGATAGATAGATAGATAGATAGATAGATAGATAGATAGATTAGATGAAAAGCCTGAATCAGACACCCATCAGCCCAAATGGTTGAAGTTTGCCAAAGTTATAAGCAACTGAAAACAGGCTTTATAATGGAAAATGTCAGACAGTTAGCCCTACCTAAGATAACGCTTTCCATTACATTCTTTGTGCATTTGTACAGGTTTACCTTTTGTTGCTCTTTAATGTTGGTCTCACTTTCGTAAACCCACATAAATAAAAAATGGTTTCTCTTTGCATTCAAATGTTCCTAAATACTTTTCATATCAAAATAGCAACCTTTTATATATCCACATAGGGCAATATTTTCAAAAATAATCATTCAAGTAAATGTCACAAAATGTGTGCACCCTCACAAAAGAGTCATTACACCCTATACATTGACAAATGTGTGCCTAGTACACACTTAAGTATTTAAAAGCGCATTCTTGTGTGTTCAGTTATGTGTGTTCAGACTGCAATCATTCCTTTATACAGGCATGGAAATATTTTTTGGGCATAATTTGGGGTAATTGCTTTTAAAATGTGGCCTATTCTTTATGGTGCAGATTTCCAAGATTGCACTGATGTATCTGTGTGCACTAATGACCACTGAGATGTGTGTATCTGTGTAAACATGTTATATTACCAAAATAGTAGGAAACAGAACAGGAAAGTCCTTAACAATTAGAGAATTATATCTCTACACTACATGCTAACAGATCTGATGTACAGTTAACTACCAATCAGTGTCCCTTTCTCTCTCTCTCTCTCTCTTCTTTACACACATGCATTTCCTGTCTACACAACCTCAGCTGAATATTTTAAATATTGAAAATGGAATAGATGAAGCACTCTCAGCATGAACTGTGGTTTTGATACAAAACTCCACCAGTGTTTAAATAATATTACTGAACCAGTGTGACTTTTCTCTTTTTTCTCCCTCCACGGAACATGTTTTTTATCTGTCTCTAGCCCTACAAACAGTACAATACATTAAGTCCCGATACTACTCGCAACCTTTTGATCTGTTTCCTCTGGATCATGAAAAATGCTGAACAGACTCTTATTCGGAAATGGATTGCAGACCTTCCATCCATGCAGCTGAACAGAATTTTAGATCTTCTTTTCATTTGTGTTTCATGCTTTGAGTACAAGGTAAATGGAACTTTTCACTGATGCTTTGTCACAATTTTTAAGTAAGTCTAGTGCAATCCTTCCTTGGCAACCCATAATTCTGTGATTGGAAGAGGTTAAATTGGCTTTTTTGTCACCTGATCTTCACCGTTGTTAGGGATGAGCAAACTGATTCGGATCAAAGAATTGACCCAAACTTTTGAACAAAAGTCAGGTTAAACTTTTTAAGAGATCCTATAAAGTTGTTTTAAATTACTTATTGATGTATTGATTTCTTTTTTGTGTGGCTCTGAGCTTCTTACTTCTGAATAGCAGCGGAAGAGCCACCAATTGTGCAAAAGGGTCCGTGTTACCAACATTTCTCTATAGAAGTATTCAGATAAGGAGCCAGGCTTTTGGATAGATCTATATAAAGTAAATCTTCGGAGCTTTGCTCACCATACGTTTTTACATATTTCTACAGTCCAATTCCTTTCCCCTTTCCCTCCGGAACATAAGTAGGCTGTGGGAAGGTGGGTTGGGGTAGCTTCTTTCCATGCACTCTTTCTTCTACCCTTTATAGCAAACCATGGGATGGAAGAATGGTTTTCTGGTTCAGGCATGAGTCTGAAAGTCAAGGCTCTTATCTAAGCCACAGATTGCCTAGCTGAACCTGGTCAAGTAACTTTTGTGATGAGCCTGATTCTTCATGTGTAAAATGGGAATAATACTACCTACCTATATCACAAGGGAGTTGTGAGGCTAAATACATTAACACATGCAAAGCCCATTCCATAGAAGATGCTACAGAAGTACAAATGATAATGGTAGTGTAATGACAAGGAGGCCTTTTGAAATATTGGAGCGTCTTAAACAATCTCTCCAGTTCCACCTTTCTCCTAACTTCCAGCTGTCCCTGGGTGCTTAGAAACAGTACACACACCTTTTGACAGTGTGCATGTTGCTATTGTACTTTGATTGTGTGTACCCGATGCCCCTTTGATAGTGTTCAGTGCCCCCTGCCTGACCTGGAGACTGTAGCTACAGCTTTGGTAGAACACTTTGTATGAAGAGTTAACTTGACTATATGTACTTTAAGAGGGCTGCTCAGAAACTGGTCACTGAAACTTTGCTTTCTCCTGTGTGTCTAGGGTAAACAAAGCTCTGACAAAGTCAGCACCCAAGTGCTTCAGAAATCAAGAGATGTAAAAGCCAGGCTAGAAGAGGCTTTACTGAGAGGCGAAGGAGCCAGGGGTGAAATGATGAAACGCTGCAGAACACCAGCTGGTACTCCCCCCGCCCCACTCTAATTTTTAATTTAATTTTTATCAAAAGACTGCTGTGGATATACATGTTCTTCCCTTTGTGTCTTTGGACGGCAATAAAAGCAGCAAAAACCCCTCTCTAGTAGTAGAGAATCAGAGAGGTAGCCGTGTTAGTCTGGAATAGCAGAGGTAACAAAGTCCTGTGGCACCTTAAAGACTAACTATAAAGTTTTGAAGCATAAGCTTTCGTGGGCTAATACCCACTTCGTCGGAGTGGGTATTAGCCCACGAAAGCTTATGCTTCAAAACTTTATAGTTAGTCTTTAAGGTGCCACAGGACTTTGTTACCTCTCTAGTAGTAGTTGACCTTCATATCTCTTGTATTTCTCTCCCTTTCCTGCCCTTGCAGACTTTTCTATGCTCTGCTTTGGATAAAAATGTTTTTAGCTTTCAACATGTATAATATGTGAGCTCTTCTTATGCTAGATCTGCAAGGACATTCCTTTTTATATAGTTGCTTTTCTGACCATATCTTTCTTGTGGAAGCACACACACTTTTTTTCCTTCTGCTCCTACAAGTAGTCTGTGTGCACAGTGATGTCATTATATTAATGCCCTCGCACACCTGGATGAAACATGATAGTGGTTTTGAAAATATTAAAAATAAACAAGTTGCTTACACAGAGAGGCAGTCAATTCAATTCAAAATGGATTTTTAATTTTCTAAGGCACGTGTAACAAACATAAATGTATAAACCCAGATTTTAAAAAATGATTGACAATGTGTGTTTACTAGCATCCAGGAGATTTAAAGCTGGGAGATTTGAAAACTGTCTGACTGTTGCAGAAATGTAGAGCCTCCTGTATGATTTGATATCAAAATCCAGATCACCCCTGTGTGCTTTAATCTTGCTGACATATGTTGTACTCTTAGGGAATGACAGATTCCCAGGATTAAATGAAAACCTGCGATGGAGAAAAGAGCAGACTCAATGGCGGCAGGCAAACGAGAGGCTAGATAAGTAAGTCATTTAATAAATGTATATCTCTTTTACCAGAACTAAGCTTATTTTTCCCAGGATGATTTTATTATAAAAGCCGCAGCTTCAGTCCAGCTCCAGTCTTCAGGGGGGAAAAAGAATGAAAAGTGATTACCTAGTACAGTGGTTTTCAACCGTGGTCTATGGACCCCTGGGGGTCCGCAGACTATGTCCAAGGGGCCTGCGAAAGGTGGTTGTTACCATAGAACAGTGGTTTTCAACCTGTGACCTGGGATACAGTGGGGATCTGCAGACTATGTCTAAGATTTCTAAAGGGCTCCGCACCTCCATTTGAAAATGTTTATAGTTCTGCAAGTGAAAAAAGGTTGAAAACCACTGATCTAGCACAAGGATGCTGGATGTTGCTGTTACACAATAAGGAGATTGTTAGTACTTGAATGAGATATTTACCCTGTTATCTCATGTTAATTAACTGCATGAGTGACACTGTGGGTCACTGATGCATATACTGAAAACCCATAAGAAGGGTTTATATGACTTATGTGGTGGTGTAGCTATAGCTACTTTATATATACGGCATGCTTAGTCTCATTAAATGGAGAACAGTCTGGATTGCTTGTTATACTAGGTGCAAGCAAACAATATGCATTTTAATACAGCTAAATGTAAATGTGTACATTTAGGAACAAAGAATGTGTAGTCCATACTTGAAAGATGGTGGACTCTTATCCTGAGAAGCAGTGACTCTGAAAAAGATTTGGGGGTCACAGTGGATAACCAGGTGAACATGAACTCCCAGTGTGATGCTATGGCCAAAAGGGCTAGTACAATTCTTGGATGCAAAAGGAGGGGAATCTCAGGTAGGAGTAGAGAGGTTATTTTACCTCAGGATTTGACACTGGTGTGACCACTGCTGGAACGCTGTGTCCAGTTCTGGTGCCCACAATTCCAGAAGGAGGTTGATAAACATTCTATAAACATTCTATATTTATCTATATCTATAAACAAACTATAAACATTCAATTATTTATCACTGCAGTCTGTTAAGTTGATCTATTTTACTTGTGCATTCATGCTTTGGAGGGTTCAGAGAAGACCCGCAAGAATGACTGAAGGATTAGAAAACGTGCCTTATAATGCTAGACTGAAGGAGCTCAATCTATTTAGCTTAACAAAAAGAAGGTTAAAAAGAGTGACTTGATCAAATGTCCGATAATGGGCTCTTCAGTCTAGCAAACAAAGGAATAACAAATGCTAGTGTTTGAAAGTTGAAACTACCCAAATTCAGACTGAAAATGAGGTGTACATTTTTAATAATGAAGGTAATTAACTAATGGAACAATTTACCAAGGCTCCTGGTTGATTCTCCATCACCAGTAATTTTAAAATCAAGATTGGATTTTTTTTAAAGATATGCTGTAGTTCTAAAGGAATTATTTTGGGGAAGTTCTGTGGCTGTATTTTACAGAAGGCCAGACAATATGATCACAATGGTCCTTTCTGGCTTTAGAATTTATGAAATCAGGTGAGCAAAATTTGACCTTTTGCGTTATATTTGAGTTGACTTATTCGCAAAGGGGGAAAGGAGGACATATTTTTCCTGTTGCAAGTTGCAAATTGTGATTTGTGGATCCAAATTTCTGTCACCCTCCAAAGCATGAATGCACAAGTAAAATAGATCAACTTAACAGACTGCAGTGATAAATAATTGAATGTTTATAGTTATAGAAAACTGGCTTTTCATTAATCAGTTATGCTACTAACAGTACCTGCATGCTGTGTGTGCCAAGCGTCTATAAATATAGACATTTGGAGAGATGTCATTTTTCCATAGCTTCTTGTCCATTCTGAACCTGAATTAGATTAATTGAAAGGATTGCCTTTCATTCTGGCAATACAGTAGCCTCCCTATATTAAAATTGTAGTGATTTTCCATGATAATAACCTTCTTTATCTTCCTTTTTAATTTTGGTTTGGATAATTGGTTTGGCTCTGTTTTTATGTGCCTGGATTTTGTAAATGCTGTGAAAGGTAACTACATTGTTATCAGTAATCATAACTGGGTTTTTAAACTAAGTTTTTGGTTTTGGAATTCATTGTAATTTTAAAAAATGACAAATCTTTGTTCACGCTGCCTTTTGTTCATTTATCTCTCATTTCCTCATGAAAATCAGTTTGATGCCATCTCTTACTGCAGTATTTGTACAGTCCGGAGATTGCTGATGCAACCTAGAAATACTGGGCTAAGGAGTGTAACTATGGAATGAAATGCTGATTCAGCAGGATTAATATAATCCCTTTTTGAAAACAGAAGTTGAAACATCGGACCAAATTTTGTGGTCCTTTTCAGTCTTTCATAAGTAAAATTCCTATCAAAGTAAATGGGTTTTCTCCTTACTAAGGCAACAGGATTAGGTCCTTAATTATTCAATTGCCATGCTAAGCAGAAGTGGACCAAGGAGGAGCAGAGCAGGATCTTATATATCAGACTCTATCCCTGCTCTGTAGCACAGGAATGGACAGAGGCAACTTTAGCCTTGGGGCTGCAAAAGCAGTCCAGGATAATTGGAGATAAGCATTCTGTTTGTGAAGGAGAGTGTTTATACACTAATTTTCACTGGTTGAGCTAAAAAGTGGTGGAAACCCCTGTGTGGATACTCTTCTTTTGGTTTAAAGTGGCTTATTATAGTTTAGCTTACAACCATTCCTAATTGATTTAAGCTAAACCAAAATAAACTTGGCTTAACTTGAAATAAAGTTAACTGGGCTGGCCTGCTGGACTTGTGGGCATTGCTCTGCATTGTCTTGGGAGATCTTGGTATTTAGTCCCCAATCCTACAAAGTGCTGTGCACAGGAGAACCCTTATGTCTGCTTGGAGCCCCGCTGGCACCGGGGTCTGCCCATTTGAAGCAACTTGCCAGATCAGGGCCTTAACATCCAGAGGCCAGGTCCTCAGCCGGCGTACAATGTTACAGCCTTTCGCTCTGGTTCAATTAAATCAGTTTAAAATCACAGCTTTAGTTAAACCTGTGCAACTCTGCATGTACACAAGGCTTTTATGTTTATATGGCTGTGTCTGCACTACTGCCTATGTCGACAAAGCTTATGTCACTCAGGAGTGTGAATGTTCCACCCCTCTGAGTGACAAATGTTACACCGACATAAGCACTCATGTGCACAGCACTGTTGGCAAGAGAGCTTCTCCTGCTGACATAGCTTGAGCCACTCGACAGGGGTGGGATTTTTATGCTGATGGGAGAGCATTCTCCCATCAGCATAGAGCATCTTCTGGCCACTTCCACGGCTCAGTGTGGTCCATGGTGCCAGAACAGGCAGGAAGCCTGCCTTAGCACTCCACTGTGCCGCTGACCAGGAGCCCCCAAGGTAAGCTCATGCCCCAATCCCTTGCCCCAGCCCTGAGCCCCTCCCCCAAACTCAGAGTCCCTTCTTGCACCCCAAACTTCTCATCGCCGCAGCCTGAGCCCTTACTCCCAACCCTCTGCTCCAGCCCTGAGACGCCTCGACACCCCAAATCCCACATCCCCAGCTCCATTGGTCAAGCAACAGTTTTCTTCAACTGGGTCACCAGAAAAAAAGTTTGAAAACCACTGGTCTAAAGTACCAACTCCTCCCAATTACCCAGTAGCCCTTAGGAAATGCCCTTCAACAGGGTGGTTGTTCCTTGTCTTTCTGGGAATATTCAAAATGCTGTCATTTTTATTTCACACTGGTTTATACAGTAGGTTATTATCCAAATAATGGGGTACTTACTGTATGCTTTAATAAGAGGTTCTTTTCCTAGAACAAAAGCGGAGTTGGATCAAGAAGCTCTGATCAGTGGAAACCTGGCTACAGAAGCTAATTTGATCATCCTAGATATGCAGGAGAATATCATCCAGGTGAGAAACTGCACGGCTAACCCTAGGCCAGTCCCGGCACCCCGGATGCCAAAGTGAGCAGGATTAATTTCTCTCTTAGGTGCTACATTTTGATTTAAAAGATCTTGGAAACATTTACAATCTGAAATAAATAAAAAATGATCCTTAGTTATCCCAGCATGTTTAAAAGCAAAAACAAACCAAAAAACAGGGCAAAACTGTCATCTCTTGGTGGGGTTGCAGCAGTGTAACCGAGAAGAGACTTTGGCCTCGGTTATTTATAACAGTATTTGAAATCCAATTTCATCAGTTGGCTTTAGAGAGCACTGGGGTTTCTCAGTTCTAAGGGAGGAGGGTGGAGGAGAGAAGGATCTTCATTTATTTCAGGAATTTGTCTGAGGATCTTAATCATTTGGGACTGGGCTGGCCTGATGGACTTGTGGGCATTGCTCTGTATTGTCTTGGGAGATCTTGGTATTTAGTCCCCAATCCTACAAAGTGCTGTGCACAGGAGAACCCTTATGTCTGCTTGGAGCCCCGCTGGCACCAGGGTCTGCCCATTTGAAGCAACTTGCCAGATCAGGGTCTTAACATCCAGAGGCCAGGTCCTCAGCCGGCGTACAATGTTACAGCTCCACTGAAGTCAGTGGAATGATGACATTTTTTTACGCCATCTGAGGATCTGCCTGCTGAGATATAAGCGTGTGGAGGCAGTGCAGAACACCTTCCCCTTGTATTCCTCTGTAACCCCTGGCATTAGAAAAGTGACACCCTCCAAAGGAATTGCCATGTAGGCCTTTAAAGCCACATAAAAAAGACTTAGCCAGAAGCAACATTATGAAAACCTGGAGCTTTGAGGGTGGGTATAGAAATGTACTGAGTTCATAATGGATAGGAAGGATCCATGGAACACTGAGAGGCACAGGGAGGTCTCCTCTTTCCCTTTCCACTCCGATCCATGAGAAGTGACTTCCCCATTCCTATTTTGTAGGATAAAACACGGTGTGGTGAAGAATTTTGTTGGCAGCCTGCAAAGGATTCCGATCTCAGTCTCCTGGACAATAGAAGAGAACTTTGGTCCCTATGCTTTTGTTTCCTGTTAGCTTGCCTAGTTACATGAATACTGTTCTTCTCTCTGTGTAGGCAAGCTCGGCTGTAGACTGCAAAGATAACCTTTTGGGAGGTGTGCTGAAGGTCTTGGTAAATTCTCTCAGCTGTGATCAGAGCACCACGTACCTGACTCATTGCTTCGCCACACTCAGAGCGCTCATTGCCAAGGTAAACTCTTAACATATTTCTTTCTGTCCTTCTAGTTAAGACAGTAGGGGCACATTTTCAGAGTGGAGACCCAATTGCACTTTTGCAGTCATTAGAACAGGTATTGTGTACAGACATGCTGGTGCATACATGACTGTTCATGACTGGGGCTGTCTGCTTCCACATTTTGGAAACATTGTTGATAACAGGGATGGAAGAACTCAGATGGAATAAAAGTATTGTATGGTTTTTGCTTCTAGGAATCTACCAATGAACACAGAAAATGATACTGATAAAAATGCATAGCAAAATTCTACCCAAAAGGATTGGTCGCTTCAGTTAAAATAGTTATTTTAATTTTCAGGAATTTGATTGTGCTGAGTTCATGAATATAGTAGAAATCAGATTATTACAGCCTCAAGACTAAATTCAGATCAGTTATACTGATGTCAATCACCTGAACTAAGTGGATTTTTTCCACGTTTAAGCATGTGTAATTGAGAGGAGAACCTGAGTCTGTTGGTATATTTTATACTATTATTTTTTCTAAATACTATCCCAAATTATTCCTACACTTTCCATGGTGCATCCCTGCTGAAGTTTATACAGTTTCACAGGAGTAAATAAGGGCAGATTTTGGCCTACTGTCTTTATAACATGAATCATACCAGATTTATTAACTTTTAATACAGAGTCCTAAGAGAAGAGCTTCATTCAAAATATTTTAGCATCTGGCAAAGGAGTCATTCTTCTCTGAAAAAGAATTTCCAAACAAAAAATTTGTGAAGATCCTAAATGTAAAAAACAAACAAACAAACAGGATAATTGTGCCCAAATTAGTGTCGGTCTTTCATTAAATATGGATAGGCAGACAAGCTTAATGATAGGGTAGTTTCTTGAGTAGTTATGAAATTCATGAAGTACAATGGAAATTTAATTATCTTTAGAATCTTCCACTTAAAGTGACTTTTATGACAGATTTCAGTAATAATAATTAGTGTATCTTCCAATTAACATGACTTGGGTCTGTAATTTATGAGGCAACCATTCTAATTCTTTATAATGCACTCTAGGTGTGTGGATGCTGCTTTATAAACAAATAAAAATAATGGGACTGTGTGCCAAAGAGTTTGCAATGTAGATTAGACTTAGCACAGCCAGATAAGACAATGAACCAAAGGTGGAGACTCAGAAAGAGACATACAAGGGTTGCAACAATGAGAGATAATGGCATGTGTTTATTGTTAAATACACACCTCCTAAGTGCTATCTATGCACAAAACATATTGTGTATCCATCTGTAATCTGTTTAGAATGTGAGCTCTTCAGGGATGTTGCCTTCTTTGTATTTCACAGTGCCAAGCACATTGTGGGGCTACCAGAACCAATAGCAATCTGTGTGTCTCAAACCTATCATAAATCAAAAGTTTGGAGCAGGGTCTGGGATGGAGGTTAGTGCTGGAAGTTTTGGGGAGAATTAAATTGTGTGGTGCGGGGGTTAGGGTGCCAGCAGGATGTGAAAAGATCCAATGAATAATTGTTCCATATTCTCAATGCACTGTTGGCATATTTCTTCACCCCTTTGTGTTGGTGTGCTTAAAGTCTGGAAATATCAACTCTCACAATCTTAGTGTGAATCTTGCCATATTTGGTGTTTTGCTTAAAGCTCCTGGAGTCATGAGATCATCTGAGAATCGTAGCTTTTGTTTATTTTTTTAAAGGGTAAATTTCTAGCCCTCCTAGGTCTGGAGGAAACGCTGAGAAAACCAGAAGTCAAATCAAAAGACCCCAAACAGTATTGCCTTTTTTGGAGTGGTAGCCATGTTAGTCTGTATCCACAAAAAGAATGAGGAGTACTTGTGGCACCTTAGAGACTAACACATTTATTTGGGCATAAACTTTCATGGGCTAAAACCCACTTCATCAGATGAATCTCATGATTCTAGCAAGCCTGACTTGACATTTGAACACTTGGAGTCAAATGCGCTGATGGTGTCTTCTCTGCTCTCTTAGTTTGGAGACTTGCTGTTTGAAGAGGAGATGGAGCAGTGTGCCGACCTATGTCAAAGAGTTCTACATCACTGCAGCAGCAGCATAGACATCACACGAATTCAAGCCTGTGCTACTCTTTACCTCCTCATGAGGCACAGTTTCAGCTCCCTCAGTGTAAGTTATTAAACACAGCAAATAATTTGATGCCACTCTTTTGCATTAGGGTTTAAAAATGATAATAAATTGAAAAGTTTTGTATGTAAGGAGGAGGTGCTGAGCTTTTGCAGGCACACCTCTGAGGCATAATTCCCACCCTGCTCGCCGCCTGATCTGTGGGTGGCAAATAATAGTTGTTTGCTGGCCTATATCAGCAGCAAATTACAACATTCCCACTCCCCCAACATCTCCCACAAGCCCAGCTGCACTGGCTGGCTCATTGAGGGAAAGGAGCCAGGACTCCGGCTGTTCTAATGGGGTGTAGCAGGTGCACATAGCTCTCATACACCTATGTGCCTGGATCATGTGCAGGGGTGGGACAGAAGGGATTCTGACTTCCTCTTGCACGGCTCATAGATACATAGCCTAAGACACCATGTAGCTCAAGGTATTCACATGTAAAGTACTGGGCCCAGATGGCATAAGCAGGTACACTTGGCCCATTGTATTTAAATAAGTAGAAAAGATGTGGGTTTACATCCCAAGAGCATACAAATGAATAAAAACATGGTGCCAGTGGCAAGTTAATATACCTTGTAGCTATTGCATGACCTTTGTTGTTTTTTTTCTCCCCCCATGTATAAAGAATTTTGCAAGAGTGAAGATGCAGGTGACAATGTCCTTGGCCTCTCTGGTTGGCAAATCATCTGATTTTAATGAGGAGTACCTCAGAAGATCCTTACGAACCATCTTGGCGTATGCAGAAGAAGATATGGATATGCAGCCAACCCTGTTTCCAGTCCAGGTTAGGCCTTTACGGCTTCTGATGCTTTTTTCAGAACCTCTCATCTTGAGCTGGGCTGAAACGAGATTCCCCACCCCTGAGCATTCCTAAACCTGAAATATTCAAAATTTGGATGCAAATGTTGCTTCTTGGGCCCATCTCTAATTTAATAAAGGGCCACACTTTTAAAATCCGAACAATCTTTTACTAGATTGTTACTAGAGTAAACAATAAATCATCTTGTCTTGATGTTGAATTTTTAATCAAACCCTGAAACAAATGTGGGTTTTATGTGTGTGTATCTCCAGGTGAAGGAGCTGCTACGTAATCTGAACAGTATCTTGTCAGACACAGTGAAAATGCGGGAGTTTCAGGAAGATCCAGAGATGCTCATGGATCTCATGTACAGGTGAAACCTTCTCATGCTGCTGTTGAATGAATTAAAACGAAGCAAACACAAAGGGCCTGTGGGGTTTTGAGAGAGATCCCCAAGTATTTCTACTGACAAGCTCTCCAGGTGCCGTGTTTAGACCAGGGTCTCAAACATGTGGTCCACAGGGTTATTTCCTGCCGCCCGCCAAGCTCCCCATGTCCCCCCTCCCCCCCCCCCGGAATTATTTTCTGCAGCCCGCCAAGCTCCCCTCCCCCCAGCGCTCCATGTCCCCACTCCTCTGCTTACCTCCAGGCGCTTCCCACTGCCAAACAACTGTTTGGTGGCGCTTAGTGCTTTCCAGGAGGGAGGAGCGGGGAGCCGCACACTCAGGGGAAGAGGCAGAGAAGAGGCGGGATGGGGCGGGGATTTGGGGAAGGGGTTGGAATGGGGGCGAGGAAGGGGTGAGAAGAGGTGGAGAATGGGCGGTGCCTCATGGAAGGGGTGGATTTGGGGGCGGAGCAGGGGGAAGTGCGGGAGGGGTGTCAGTGATGCGGCCCTCGAGCCAATGTACTAGTCCTCATGTGGCCCTCCTGGTGATTAGAGTTTGAGATCCCTGGTTTAGACAAAAGGAGCTTTTTCCTTGTGATGTAACATACAAAGTGCACCAGCCCATTGTCTACATTTTAAAAGATTTTGATAAGCCAATTTTCAATTTCATTTGTGATGCAATATGCACATTGTAAGAAGTTATGAAGATGGATAACCAATCCAAATCTATTTCTTGACCTGTGTTGCTAGAATTGCCAAAGGGTATCAGACATCACCTGACTTGAGGCTGACTTGGCTACAGAACATGGCAGAGAAACACGCCAAGAAGAAGTGCTACACTGAAGCAGCCATGTGCCTGGTCCATGCTGCAGCTCTGGTTGCAGAATATCTGAGCATGCTAGAGGATCACAAGTATCTGCCAGTGGGCAGCGTCAGCTTTCAGGTAGAAATAATGTGCATTTTTTCTGTATCTGGGTAATCTTTTAGCGACTTTGGGGAGGTGTCGCCTGGCACCAATCAGAGCCAATTAACCAAATCCACATCTGGGCAATCTAGACGGCAACATTCAACAGTTGTATAGTATACTCCTTTTCCCAAGACCGTAGTTTGTGGCCAGACCTCATTGCTTAACACTGAGTTGGGACCAACTGTTGCTAGACTGCTGGAATAGCTGTATACTTCACTTCCTACCTGAAACTGTTTCATAGTTTTGCCATAGGCTGTTAGACAACATTCCATCCCAGAAGTAGCTGAACATCTGGTAGATATCTAATTTCTGAAGCACTTTTGGATATGTTAGAACTAAATTTAGTATTATTACTGAATGGGTAGCTCCAATTTTAGGTATATTAAATGTCTTCTAAGATACAGTCTGTAGCTGAATGACATAGCAGTCACAAAATATTGCAGGTAAGCACCTCATTTGTAGGCAACTCATGCCTAGTAATTGGATCAGATGCTCAGAAAACAGTCTAAACATAAAGGGCTAATCTCTCACCAATGTGTGGCTTTTCTTAACATGTAACTAGCATTCATTTAAATGAATCATCTACCTGTGCACCAATAGGAGAGAGACCTCCTTAAAAGTGTCAGTCAAATCTAGGATTTCTACAGTTCTCTTGAGCTTTTGAGCTTACATGGCGGTGAAGAAGAACACTATGTAAGCTCAAAAGCCTGTCTCTCTCCCTAGCTGAAGTTGAGCCAATAAAAGAAATTACCTCATCCACTTTCTCTCTAACTTGTTTGTGAAATTCCTAGATATAGAAGGTGGGGAGACACACCAAAGATTTCCATACCATCATTTGGTAGGAAATCCTATCTCACGTAATCAGCTAGAATCCACTGATCTTATCAACACCAAATAGTGTCTAGAAGCATCCCAGGTGGATCTGCTCTTCTCATCAAAATACATCTGGAAAAGGACAGTCGAGCCATAGTGCTTTGTAGTAGAGAGGTAAAGAAAAATATTCTTGCTTACGGAGCTAGTAACCTCTTAGTGACATAGCTATTTATCTGAGCAGAATTGAGGTTTCAGTTTGCTCTCTAAAAAAGGCAAAGTGGGGTGGGTATTACTACTGAGTCTTTCATGTGAGGATCTCCACGCGCTTTAAAATGTTACTTAAGCCTTGCAGTGCCAATGAGGAAAGGCTGAGAGTGGAAGGGATGATCTTGTGGCTAAAGCACAAGGTTAGTGAGACCATCTGGGGTTTATTCAGAGCCTGGGCTCAGATTTATTATGTGATCTTGGGTAAGTCACCCACTGGACCGCTCTCCGTTTCCTTATCTCTAAAACGAGAAAGATGAGAATACTTGTCAGTGCAGAGTGCTTTATTATTGTTATTATTTGTATTATTGGAGCACCTAGGAGCCCTCGACATGGACAAGGACCACACTGTGCTGGGTGTTGTAAAATACAAAAGCAAAAAAGACACTTCCTGTGCCAAAGAGCTTACAATCTAAAGAATGTTTGGGATGTACTTTGAGCTGTTGGATGGCAGGTGCTATAAAAATGAAAAATATTAGTATATAACTATTATGTTAGGTCAGCAGTAGTATTATCCCAGTTTTACAGATGGATAAACTGGAGAGATTGAATGATCATTAGTAGAGTCTTGAATTCCAATTATACTAACCAGTAGCATCACAGTTACTCTTCATGCTATGCAATACAGAACAGTATATTGTAAGAATGCACATACATAGCTCATTTGCATTGTAGACCCAAAAATCTTTCCTTCAGCAGAATTCATGTTGGGCCTGACAGTTACACTAAGTCCCCTTTACACTGAGTAAAGGGGACTCAAAGGGAGTGTACTTTATATTTACATCAACTTTAAGGCCATTTTATTCTCTCTGAACCAGGATTTATGTAGTATAAATGAGATTCAAGCCCCTTGAGTTTGTGCTATTTAGAAATGTTGACTGTTCTGAAATATACGTGACTCAAAAAGATTGTAGATTATACAGAATTGAAACTCTTCTGGTGCTCTGTAAGCTTCAGTAAACATCCAGAAGGGTACAGCAAAGGTAAATAAACTGCTAGTCGGATTGTGCATGTTCAGGAGCTTTGGAATTCTACAGCCTATTTGAGCGTAGAACTGGATAGAGCTATCCAAGGTGTTGCGTGTATGCTAAAATATTCAGGATCATCTGGCCCTGAATCAGAAACTTATTTGTTGTATGCAGTGCTGTTGTAGCCATGTTGGTCCCAGGGAATTAGAAAGACAAAGTGGGTGAGGTAATATCTTTTATTGGCCCAATATCTGTTGGTGAGAGGGACAAGCTTTTGAACTTATACAGAGGTGAAGAAGAGCGTGGTGTAAACTCAAAAGCCTGTCTCTCTCCCCAGCTGAAGTTGAGCCAATAAAAGAAATGACCTCACCCATTTTCTCTCTAACTTATTTGTGAAATTCCTAGATATAGAAGGTGCGGAGACACACCAAAGTTTAGCAGATCAAGACAAAAGCTGCAGACCAAAGTCAATGGAATATTGTCCTGCATACATTTCTCAAAAGATAATGCAACCCACAGAAATGTATAGAACAGGTGCTCAGATACTACAATTCTGAGCTAATAGGGGCTGTGGGAAATATTTAGAGCCAATGAACAGATAATTTGATGGCTGCAATTTCCTTGGCTTCCCCTTTCTAATAAATCACTCCTCTGAATTCTTTTACATTTCCCATGAAAGTGCTCATAAAGGACAGTAGAACTCCAAGTACTAAACAGCCTGTGAAAACACTTTGGGATACTGGGATGAAGAGCTCAATTCATTTGTTAGTTAGATTGTAAGGTCTTTAACTCCGGGATGGCTTTTTGCTTTGTGTGGCTAATACAGTGGGGCCTTGAAGCTCGATTGAGGCCTCTCAAGGCTATCCAGATATCAATTGAAGTACAAAGTGCTGAAAAGTATCTTCCAAATTCCCATTATTTTTTAATCCTGCAGGTTTAAATAAATGTGTATAAGAATTAAACAAATTCTAGTGCTGATGAATGTTTGATATGAATAGCATAGGGTGAAGTTCTCCTTTGTGCTAGGGATAGCACAGGCTTTATGTGTCACTGAAGTCCCATTTTGCCAGTCTCTTCTTTGGACTCCCCGTTCGGGTTTAAATGGAACTAAAGTTATGCACAGGCCTTGTAAGGGTGCTCTGCACAGAGTGAATTTCTCCCACAGAGAGGGAAAATGACCACAGATGAGATGATCACAGTGGTCCCTTCTGACCTCAGACTCTGAACATGTGCCCATAAAACTGCTGTGTGGATGAGTATCCCCATGCAGTGAGATATCAGAACTTTAAGTCAGATCAATAGTAATGGCACTTGGTCTTTGCCATTTTAGAAAAAGGCCTTTCCAAAATCAAATTGCCAGCTAGCTGGCATTTCTCTTCAGCTGAGATGGGCTTCAAATGTCACTTTCTATTAAAAACATGAGACTACATGATCTCAGTTTACCTTATTTTTTCAATTAAAAGCGAATAAAAAGCTAGAAATTGTTGAAGTTGTTGAAAGCTACTGATGCTGGGTGTCTTTATGTTGATGTGCATTGTGACAGGGTCAGGCCAGATGGCTACAAGAGAGCGGTTGAAGGTAGATACATTAGTCTCAGGTTAAGCAGGGCCTTTTCTTTGGGTAAGATAACAGGGACTATTCCAGAACACGCAGGAACTTTCTAGAACCAATTAAGGCAGGCAGGCTAATTAGGACAACTAGCCAATTGGGAAGTTGCTAGAATTAATTAAGGTTAATCAGGACACCTGGTTTAAAAAGGCTCTCACTCCAGTTAGTGAGGTGCGTGTAAGGAGCTGGGAGTGAGAGGACGTGCTGCTGGAGGACTGAGGAGTACAAGTAACAGACATCAGGAAGAAGGTCCTGTGGTGAGGATAAAGAAGGTGTTGGGAGGAGGCCATAGGGAAGCAGCCCAGGGAATTGTAGCTGTCGTGCAGCTGTTCCAGAAGGCACACTAGACAGCTGCAGTCCACAAGGCCCTGGGCTGGAACCCAGAGCAGAGGGTGGGCCTGGGTTCCCCCCAAACCTCCCAACTCCTGATCCAACAGAGGAGGTGTTGACCTAGACTGTGGGTTCCACCAGAAGGGAAGGTCTCTGGGCTGTTCCCCAACCCACATGGTGGATCAGCAGAGACTGTGAGGATTGTTCTTACTCTTTTTCCCCATGCTGGCCAGTGATGAAGTTATCTGAGTGAACGGCAGATTTGAGCCATGAAAGTGGCCAAACTGAGGGCTTCTGTGAATCTCGAGGGGAGCAAATCTGCCAATAAGTGCAGGACCCACCAGGGCAGAGGAGGAACTTCGTCACAGTATTTACATATAATTAAAAATACTAATGTTATGATGATTTTGCATTTATATGTTGCTTTTCATTCAAATGGATGCCAAAGCATTTTCCAGACTTTACTAAGTGGCCTACAAAACTTAAATGCCTGATCCTGCAGGCTTTATTCAGTACATCTTCCACTAGAAATTGACTTCAGTGGGAAACTTACCTTCAGGGTCAGGCTCCAATATATTACCTGCAGTAAAATACCATTAAGAAGCACTGAGATTGAGAAATCAATCACATATAAGTAAAAAAGAATTCAAATATTATGGTTTCTAAAGCAACATTCTCTGCATTGCACTTTCCCACACTTGCATAAGTGGAGTCAAAACCCATTTAGCAAACTCCCCAGAATAATTCACCTTTGGGATGATATGAAGCATGGAAAATTTAAGCTTGGCAGGATTTATGGAGGAGGCAATTATGCTCAGCTGACAAGGGGGAAGAGTTGTTAGAGTGAAAATGAGCATGACACCATGGAAACCTTTAGTCCTCCCACTGAAATGCAGCTGCCTGGAAGTCTCTCATCTGCAGAGGGAATTTTGGGACTGGTGGGGAGTTTGGTTTCAAAATATTGAGGTAGGAGGGGGAAAAAATGGGATTCTGGTGACAAGCCCCTTGATCTCTAGAGTTGGGGTTTATGATGTGATAAAAGCTTCTTGATGGAACATAGCCTTGTATCCAGCAGCAGGACTTCTGTTGTTTTATTTCTGTTGTGTTAAGGCTCTTGTCAGTGAAAAATCTTGGTTGCAGGGTGTGCCTCTGTGCTAGTCTGTTGGTTGTGGTTTCCAAGCCCTGTGGGGGTCTCTGTTGTGATCTATTTCAGAATATTTCCTCCAATGTGCTGGAGGAATCTGCTGTTTCGGATGATATTTTGTCTCCAGATGAGGATGGGATATGCTCTGGGAGGTATTTCTCTGAAAGTGGCCTGGTGGGGCTCCTGGAACAGGCTGCCGAGCTCTTCAGCACGGTGAGTGAATAGACCAGGCAGGCCAAATTCATCCCTTTATGACTGCGCTGAAGATAATGGAGTTACCCTAGGGATGATATTGGCCATTGTGTCAGACTCACTCCTGTAAGTGCAGGGGAATGCAGTTTTCACTTCTTGTGCCCTCGGTGGGAGATGAATGGGGTGGGGACTTATCCCTGGGGAAAGGCAAGTTTAATGTTCTGCCACGGCTCCTGTAGGACACCTACCAGTATTGGCTCCCAGGCTGGCCACGCCCACTTCTGGAGGGGAAATTGCAGGCAGCTGTCCCCCAACTGCAGGTAGACTGATCACTGCTTGGGGCTTGCAATTTGGTTTGCCCCAGGAGTGAACTGAGCCATTTGGGTATTATCTTGATATAGTAAATTAAAAGACTTTCATATTATTACATAGACTATAGACCTTAAGAGTTACCCATAGGCTTTCATATTGAGCACAGCCAGAGTTTAGCCTCACAATTTACATTTACTTAAAGGGGAGTCATGTAGTTAAACTCCCTCCAACTCAGCCCATGAATACATCACTAAGGAGCTTTGTGGATGTTTGATAAGACATTTTACTAAATTAATACATGGTAATATAATTATACTCCCATAGGCTCAGAATCACTTTACTGTTTTTTTTAAAAGCTAAAACAGAAAAATGAGCTTATAACAATAACTCGTCCTACAAAGCCTGTAGTGAAGATCCAATCTCTTTATATAGTGTAGGAAAACTCAATTTCTTTCCCTTTTTTTAATTCCCTCTTACCAGGGGGGATTGTACGAAACTGTGAATGAGGTCTACAAAATTGTCATCCCTATACTGGAAGCCCATCGAGACTTCAGGAAGCTTACCTCTACGCACAGCAAGCTTCAAAAAGCCTTTGACAGTATTATTAACAAGGTACCTGCTGCTGCTGGTGGTTCTCTACGAGAAAGTTATGTGTTGCTGTGCTGCAGTGTTTGCTTATGGAATGATGAAGATAAGACCATACATACCAAACAGGAGCACTTCCTTCCTTAGTTAAACCTGAATTTCCATCTGCTTTGGACTACATGTTGTTGTAATTTAGATCTTGCCTGTTAAGGATAGTCTATACTGAAGAAAAACACAATGACTCAGAGAAATATAAAGAGATGGGAGAGGATTATAAACAACGTGTATAAAAAAAGATTAATAGAACATTCAAAATATTTTAAGGGACATAGGGGTTAAAAAAAATCACAGGTAAAATTTAGACCAGGGAAAGCAGGCATGATTAAATTTGGTCACACACATTCAAAAAGAAAAACAATTTTCTTGCCAATGTTACTAATACCTTAGATTACAAAAACAGAGTTGTAAAATCTAATTTACGTTTCAGTATTCATGCTGTTGCTGTATTTCTCTTGGTTTGGACAATGAAAATAGATCAATCAGTTTCATTTCTAGTCACTTTCAAGTTCTCTGGACTTTTACAATACTTTTACAATACCGTTTTGTGAATTGTAAATACTTCAATGTTGATTAATGTTTGTTTTTAAAATGCTTCCACTGGAATTTTTTTTTAAAGAAACATTTCTATTGTTTTAGATTTGCAAAAGTGAGTTCATACAAAACCTAAACTGTAAGCCAAATTTGAACCAATGGGGCCCCTTTCAACTTTTATAGTTTTTTTTTTTTTTTTCCTAATAGGAAATTGAACTGTGCTATAGTAAATAAGGTGATAGTACATAGGATCATATTTTGCTCTGAAATCTGGACAAACCTAAGGTCTTTGGGGTTCTTCATATATAAATCAGATGAATAAGGCATCAAAATTGGATTATAGTTAAGGAAAGAAAAACTAAATGTAAACTTTTTTTTTCTCCCCCTTTATCAATCAGGGTCAAAAGCGAATGTTTGGAACTTACTTCCGTGTTGGTTTCTATGGATCCAAATTTGGGGACTTAGATGAACAGGAATTTGTTTATAAAGAGCCTGCAATTACTAAACTTCCTGAGATTTCTCACAGACTCGAGGTAAAGAGATCATAGTTGTATAACTTCCTGCTTCATGTTATGCTTTCTAAGAAAACAGGAGGGTGAATAAAGAAGTCACAGCACAGCAGCTATAGGTGGTGGTAATGTACAAAAGTCAATCAAGTTGATTTATATCTCACATCATTCTGTCTGTAGATCTGATACCTTGGATTGCAGCCCCTTTTGCAGCAGTTTGACATAATGTCAGAGTTTTCATTACCCTGTGGTCCCATGTTTTAAGGTGACCGACATCCCTCCCTGTATAAGGAATTCAAGGACTTAACCTGAGGGGATACGAGTTTTGTTTTGAATCCTTTTGAACTTTTGCTTAGGGCAGCAATGACAGATTCCTCATTTCCCCCCCTCCTTTGCTGGAACTCTGCCTTTTACTTAACAATTCAGTGTTGGTACTTCATCTATAAGGTGTCTAGGCCTCTGCAGACTTTAACCCTTACTGTAGCGTACTTATTGCATTAAATCCAGAATTTATCACAACTCCTGGTCTTGATCGGAGCAGCACAGATGACTTGCATTGCTTTACAGATGGGTAAAATCATCTCTGAATAACCATTTTTTCCTTTTCAGGGGTTTTATGGTCAGTGCTTCGGGGAGGATGCTGTGGAGGTGATTAAAGACTCCACTCCTGTAAACAGAAGCAAGCTGCATCCCAATAAGGTATGGAAGGTATTAGCCCAGGTATTTGTGTCCTGTCAACAGAACTGAGCAGTGAGTGATTGGGAAAAAAGGAGAGCGCGGAGCTGCCTGTGAGACCTTAATGCTGACTCAGACAACAAGTAAAGCTGAGATGTGTGTCAGTATTTGATGCCCTCCTAGGCTATCATTAAAAAACAGACTGGGGAGGCAACGTGGCCCAGTGAATAGGGCACTGGACTGTAAATCAGACACCCTGATCTCTAGCCCTTCATGCTCTGCAACTGACCTACTGTGTGACTCTGGGCAAGTCACTTCACCCCTCGGTGCTTCAATTTCTCCAAGTATAAAAGGCTCTAGATGGACAGTGCTAGGTAAGAGCTTCTGGGAGCAGACTGCTAGACTTCAGAATGCAGTACAAAGAGAGTCATCACATGAGGAGAGGAGGGATGGTCCAGTGACTAGGGAACTAGCTTAAGATTTTGGAAATCTGGGCTTAACTGTACCACAGACTTTCTAGGAGACTGCGGCGGGCAAGTCACTTAGCTTCATGGTGCCTCAATTCCCTATCTATACCATGGGAATGATAGCATTACACAGAGGTTGTGTTGTGTTGATAAACGCATCAAAGATTGTTAGGTGCTCAGATAGTACAGTGATGAGGGTCAGATAAGTACCTGAGGCCAGGGTGCTGGAGGGTCGACCTAAGATATGTAACTTCAGCTACGCAAAGAGCGTAGCTGAAGTCGACCTATCTTAGGTCGACCTACCTCGGCGTCCTCACAGTGGCTAGTCAACCGCTGCCGCTCCTGCTACACTTGATGCAATAAATTGGTCCCCGATACATCAATCACTACCCACTGATCCGGCAGGTAGGGTAGACATGGCCTAAGATACATAGACAAGACTTGCGCTTGGAGTGAGAGGCAGTTTCTGAGACAGCCAGATCCTTTTCTATTTATCACTATAAAGACTAAGACACTGAAGTTCACCTGGAATTGGATCTGCAGCCAGTGCAGAGTTCAGAGTAAGCATATTATGATGACGATAAATTCTGATCACTTTCCAGGGCATAGAGGGAAACTATTTTGGGGTTGGGGTGGGGTAGAAGTACTATAAAGTCATTGGCCAGTCTTGGTTAGAAAACAGAGTCACTAGCTAGAGGCCAATGTTGTTTTTCTTTGGTACATTTCAATCAAATGGTTAAACCATAATGGGCCAGATTCTCCTCTCACACCACTGCAACTTCATTGAAGTCAGCAGGGTTTCACAAGTGTATATTCAGTGGCCTAGGTCAGGGGTGGCCAACCTGAGACTGAGAAGGAGCCAGAATTTATCAATATATACTGCCAAAGAGCCACAGAGCTGATGAGCAGCCCCTCATCAGTTCCCCATCCCGCTCCCAGCACCTCCTGCCAATCAGGGCCTTCCCCCTCTCCCTGCACTTCCTGATCAGCTGATTGTAGTATGCTTAAATAAGGAAAAGTTATTTACTTGTTCCCATAATATAAGAACTAGGAGCACCAAATGAAATTAATGGGCAGCAGGTTTAAAACAAATAAAAGGAAGTTCTTCTTCACACTGTGCAGTCAACCTGTAGAACTCCTTGCCTGAGGAGGTTGTGAAGGCTAGGAATATAACAGGGTTTAAAAGAGAACTGGATAAATTCATGGAGCTTAAGTTCATAAATGACTATTAGCCAGGATGGGTAAGGAATGGTGTCCTTAGCCTCTTTTTGTCAGAGGAGGGTGATGGATGGCAGGAGAGAGAACACTTGATCATTACCTGTTAGGTTCACTTACTCTGGGGCACCTGGCATTGGCCACAGTCGGTAGACAGGATAATGGGCTGGAAAGACCTTTGGTCTGACTCTTATGTTCTTATGGGGGAAAGGAAAGTGGGGATACAAAACACTGAAGCCTCTGAGTAGGTTCTGGACAACATGAAGTCATTGCAGCTGTGGTAGAATCAGAGAGGTCCTGCTGTGTGAGAGCACAAGCAAAACACAGCCTGTGTGCTTTTCTAGCACATGCCAGTTCACCAACATATTTCAGGAATTCCATTTATTTCATAGTCATTTGTCTTGGCACTAAAACAAAGATTCTTCCCTCCCTCTCCTCCAGGCCTACATACAAATTACATTTGTGGAGCCCTATTTTGATGAGTACGAGATGAAAGACAGGGTGACCTACTTTGAGAAGAACTTCAGCCTCCGGCGTTTCATGTACACCACCCCTTTCACCCTGGATGGACGCCCCAGGGGTGATCTGAGTGAACAGTACAAGAGGAATACTATCCTGACCACAATGCATGCTTTCCCCTATGTCAAAACCAGAATCAACGTCATTCAAAAGGAAGAGGTAATGGACAGCTTTGTGAGAGCCATGAATCTGAGTATGGAGCTCAACCATTAGAGAGGGATTGAAGGTGTTGTCGGAAAGGGGTGATTTCAAGCTCTGAGCTTGTAAGGTTAATGGCAGAAGAGGTGTGACAGCAACAAGAAGAAAGTCCTATTTTCAGTTATACTTCTCTGTCATCAAAGACCAATCTGTTTGCTAAACCTTAGTGTTGGGGTGCAGAAACTACTCCAGATAGAAGCAGCTTTGTAAAAGTAGGAAGCACAGTGACTACAAAGCCAATAACTTAGAATAAAACTAAATGTAGATACAGGACTTGATCCAAAGTCCATTGATGTCTTTCCATTGACTTTACTGATTTACTGACTCAGAATTTACAGAGGTTAAATTTGGCTGGTTTGAGTGATATTGGAGGGATGGGAGAGTCTGGGTTGAAGGTGGGGGTTGGGTCTGTGTGTGTGGGGGGGGAGGGAGGTGACAGCCCGGGGTAAAAGTGGAAGAGGGGCAGTTGCAGGGAGATTGAGGAGAGCCTTTATGTGAGGCTGGGGGTTAGTTGTGTGGGGTGGGGACAGTAGGAGAGAGGGGGGGAGAACCCAGGTGTGAAGGCTGGTATGGGTCATGAGGCTAGAGTGTGGTAGCCTTTGTGGTAAAGTGTGTGTGTGTCTCTCAGTGGCCCTTTCTCCCTGCAAAAGATGGGCACCAGCAATTTCCCTCCCCACACTCCTCCCAAGTAAATTTACTGGTTCACTTGCAGGCATGAGGGGTGGTGAGGCAAAGGGAAAAATAGGGTAAAGAAATGAACTTTTTAAAAAGTTTTGTAAACAGTATTGTACCAAAGTAGAAAATGCAGCTTTAAAAAAATGCATTTACGAAACATAACTTTGGGTGGTGATGGAGGGATGCAGGTGCAACACCACTGAGAGCTACATCCAGGCTTAACATGGCTCATAGCACCTGGGTTCAGGGCCCCAAGCAGGCCCTGAGTGTTTAAACAAAAAAGATAAAACTAACAAACAAGCCGCTCCCACACAAACCAAATCAAGGATATTCTGGGTACATTGATGCTAGCCCAATTTATTCTCTATATCTGAGGGGAGGCCACAATCAAGTGTGGCTTCAAATATCTTATTTTGTTTTTGAATAAATGTTTTTATTTCCATCCCGGCAGTACCACATTTACTATGGCACCAATGGCACCATCACTCTGGGCCCACAACTACATGGTGGCCCACAAATATGTTTGGTGCTGGGCCCACAAAAGGTTAATCCGGCCCTGTCCTGGTTTTGATCACCCTGGCCATGACCCAGCACAAAAACAGCTTCACTCAGCTGCAGTGCCTGTAACAACTGTAAGACCAGTATCACGCAGATAATAATGAATCTGTCCTTATGTTGTATTAGTTCATTTTAACCCCAATTGAAGTTGCTATTGAAGACATGCAGAAGAAGACACTAGAACTGGCTGTTGCAACCAACCAGGAGCCACCAGATGCCAAAATGCTCCAGATGGTGCTGCAGGGTTCTGTTGGAGCCACTGTAAATCAGGTAAAGGTCAAACTCAGCAAAATAATGTATCTTCTGCACAGCCTTTGGCACGTTTCTTTTTTCCCCAGGGTGCTTTTTCTACCTCTTTTTGTCTGGCATTGGTCAGAGTACTTCCTGTCAGACTGATTGCCTACAGATACCCCTTTGGACTCTGCCCACTGTGGCTCGTCTTTGTAGACTAACCATTAGGGATAGGCAAACTTTTTTTCTGGAAAATCAGGATAACTTTTTACCAGCCATGATTTATTTGTGCAAATCTTTGCGTTCCCTCGTTCTGACCAAAAACAGAAGTGCTAAAATGTTAAGAGACGGGGATTTTTTTTACCCCAACTGGAAGCAAGAAATATTGGATCTCACACACCAGTTTGTTCCCATTACATTTACAGCCCAATTTTGCAGTTGCAGTGGATTCAGAGAGCGTAGACATGCATTTGAACCTCTAAGCAGTTACTCATACTGAATTAAGTCCTCCTTAGAGAGATTTTTGCTTCACAAGAATACTAACCATCCCATCAACTTCAGTCATTTAAGAAGTAAATCTTTCTTCGGGGGGGGTGGGGGGGTGTACCAGAATCTAAGAATTCTTAATATACAAGAAAGTACGTCAAAAAAACCACAACACTCAACTGCAGTTTATTAAAATGCACACTCCTTAACAAAAAACAAACACTGTGAAGACAAACTAAGAGGAAAAAAGAAGGGCCCTAACCATGCCTCAGCAGAACTTTGTTCCCCTAGTCCAGGGGTAGTCAACAGGTGGACTGCGGGCCAAATCTGGACCACCAGACGCTTTGAACGGACCACAAAATCTTTTTATTTACTTATTATTATCATTATTGTTTTGTTTTCTCTGGAGTCTGGACCTTGACTATACCTTGACCAATTTGATAAACCCTGCCAATTAGACCCTAGTCCCTTCATTTCCTACCGATTCTTCTTCCACCAAAACCTGACACGTTATAGGAATGTGCTGTTTTGTACTGTGGAAAAAGCATTCTTTTCATGTTCTTATCTGCCTATGCTACCTTCGATGACATGATTTTGTATTGCCATCCATCACTGGAGTAGCTGTGCATCTTCCATCTTGGCAGTAGAAAAGTCCCTGCTCACTCCGTTCCAGATGGAGATAATCCATTTTCTTTTCACAGAGGCATCAATGGCAATAGAGGATGATGGACAACAGTAGAACAGAATAGAATATGTTGGCCTAACCTTTGATTGGCAAAGAAATGAAAGGGTGGGAAAGAAGCAGTGGTTAATACAACACAGTCAGGGAAAACCCTTAAAAGGGCAGCTTCCTGCGACAATGTCAACATATTGGTTTTTTTGTCACTCCAGCAGTGAAATAAAAAAACCAACCCAGACAAATCAGTGTTGTGCTTCCTTTTCAGTTAATGCAGAAGATATGTCCGTTATAATATTATACTGTTATTCCTCTCAGGGACCACTAGAGGTAGCCCAAGTGTTCCTGGCAGAAATTCCAGCGGACCCAAAACTTTACAGACATCACAACAAGCTGAGATTATGCTTCAAAGAATTTATAATGAGGTGAGTGAAAGGGAAACTAAATGAAGATGTGTTGAAGCTGGAGTGTGGAACTGTAGCCATGTTCATGTCATTCATAATACAAATCAAAGCCGTAATCAGGAGCTAGATTTCCACACCATATATAGGCAGTGACACTGGAACACTTTTTAGAGTAGGGATGCTGTGCCCTTACTCCTCTCTGCGCCTTCCACACCTCCTAGAGCTGGAGCCAGGAGTAGGGCCGTGGTTCAGAGGGGGGGGGGGGACTCAGACGGGCCAAGGCTGGGGGACAAGTGTGGAGTTCTGGGCACAGGGCTGGCAGCAGGATCCCACATGCGGGGCTAGGACTGGAGCCCTAGGCACGGGACCAGCAGTCGGGACCCCCGGACGCAGGGCCGGGCGTGGAGCTATGTCTAAAACCTGGGGGTACTGCATCACATCCCACACCCAGTTCCTGCACCTGTGTATATAGGTATTAGTCAATTGAAACTCCGAATTTCCATTCAGCGGGAAATTCCAACATTTTGAAGTTTCCTTTCAGCCCGAATCAGAATGAAGAGTTGAAATTTCCCAGAAAACAAGAATTCCAAAGAACTTTGTTTTGGAAATGTCAAAACAAAGCGCTTTGTTAACTTTTTGTAAAATTTTGTTTAAATTGATACATTTATACCTAGGTCT
The DNA here is from genome assembly GCA_032164245.1 of Sternotherus odoratus. Taxonomy (NCBI): domain Eukaryota; kingdom Metazoa; phylum Chordata; order Testudines; family Kinosternidae; genus Sternotherus; species Sternotherus odoratus. Next base: position 27,446,129 of record JAVMKO010000007.1, on the reverse strand, counting down.
CCATTTTGTTGACTCAGCATTTTCTGGCAGAAAACTGTTCCATCACACACTTTTCAACCAGCCCTGGGAGGCAGGCACATTTGCACATATGCAGAAGTGCCTACTTGCTTTGAGATTGTACTGCCCGATATGCATGCAAATCTTATTCTGCATGCTCACATAGTCAAATGTTTAACCATCTAGTTGTGTGTGCATACACATTGAGATGTGAGTTACATATAAGAGGTCTTTAAGGTCAGGCTGAGAAGCCCTGGCTGGGATGATGTAGTTGGGGACTGGTCCTTCTTTGAGCAGGTGGTTGGACTAGATGACCTCCTGAGGTCCCTGCCAACCCTGATATTCTATGATTCTATAAGTGCAACTTCACTGACTTTCAGTGGAGATGCGTCCATTTACTCCAGTACAAATTTAATCTGGTGTCACGATGGTCACTAAAACGTGTTTCCATCATGTATTTTTAATATCTAATGAATGGTAAAATCATGAGTAGAGGACTGTATGAATCTGGCAGTAAATAATTTGACAGGCTGAAATCTTGCTTTATCTAACGTAAACCCACTATTATACAATTTTAAAGTGTCGGAATTAACCAATGTGGTTTTTAATCTTTATTTTGAGAACAGATGTGGTGAAGCAGTGGAGAAAAACAAGCGCCTTATTACTGCAGATCAGCGGGAGTATCAGCTGGAACTCAAAAAGAACTATAACAAGCTGAAAGAAAACCTTAGGCCAATGATTGAGAGGAAGATCCCAGAGCTCTATAAACCTATAGTGAAAGTCCACAGTACAACAAGGTACAACTAGATGTTGTGTGCATGCTAACAAAAAGAGTGCCTCTTTATTTGTGAGACAATTCTTCTCTCTCCTCCTGAGATACAGCCCAAAACTTAAATAGAATAAAGTATTAATTGTGTTGCTCAGGCTGCTGTAGCACAAGGGGAAGGACGGATAGAATTTTTACACTAATATAAGAATCCGTTTAGAGCTAGGTAATTAAATGTTCCACCAGCTCCTCATTATTTGAAGCCTGTGGCTTCAAATATATATATATGTGTGTGTGTGTGTATTTAAAAAAAATGTTATCCCAGGGTACATAGGATATATATATATAAAAATATTCCAGCACCTGGTGTTTATTGATCATGAAATAAGTGTGATTGTTTCACTTCAGGGCTGCATTTTACAAACCCAGGATCCAGATATATAATCTGTGGGATGCTTTATACTTATGAATATGTTGTTCTTTCCAACACCACTTATTTGGTCAAGGAAAAAGAGTCAAATATGTCTATCTGGTATTAAAATATGTCAATTGTGTGTTTGAAAATCCCATGTTTTATTTATTAATGTATTTCATTTCAGGGATTCTTTTCGTAACTCTAGTTTTAAGAAATACGAAGCCAATTCTTCACAGAACATCTAAGGACTGTATGCTTCAGAAAAGAAAGATCCATTTGCTGTGGATAAGCTATGAGAGGATACTCCAATGCTATGCAAACTGGGAAACTCTTCTCACAATGTAACATGTACACGTTCGCAGCTGTTCACACTGAGTGTTCAATGAAATGTATAGGACCAAAGAAAAACAGGGATTGGGTTGGAAAGAGGGCGAAAAGGGGGTTGACTTAAGCTGCTTTTGTATTTATTGTAAAATATTGTTCAGAGAATTCTGAGGGATAGATAATTGAATAATTGACTTTACTGTGCAGGGGCCTGTCACTGTTTACAAAGAGACAAAACTTCCTGGGGTTTGACTGAAGTGTCAAGAGAATCAGTCCAGTATGCTTAATGGACACTGAAGAATGTTGCCCATATAGGTTCCTGTTCTGGACAGCACTTAAGCATGACCCACAGGGACTGCCACACAGTCTGAATGCTGAATGCATACTTAAATGTTGTCCTCAACAGGGAAGAATTGAAATGTAAGTGCTTTACTGATGTGAAACCCTAGGAAAGATGTATAATGTTTACAGTAAACTTTTCTCACTTATACTCCCTGGATCACAGCACCCTATGTACATTTTTTAAAATAGAAAGGATTTTTTCTTAAGTCTTCTCACAGTGCAACTTGAAAGGCGAGACAGCAAGCAGTAATTTCTGCATAACTTGCCTATCCTCAAAGACAGATCCTTTAAAATTGTTTTTGTTAAATATATGAGCAACTTCTCTGTGAGACTAAGATTTTTTTTTAACCAGTGTCATGTTCAGGAAAATTGACAGTTAATAGTATTGAGCTAAACTATATGTGATGCAACTCTTAAGTACACAGTGCTCTTTCAGAGAGCTCTCTGAAAAGAGAGGAAATACAGGAGTGCACTGTGAGGATTGCCCACAATGCATTTCATCTTTGTGAGGTTTTAAGACAATCCTAATTAGCACTTAAATATTTATAATAAATAAATAGTGCTTTGCACCTTCAGAGCCCTATACAAACATTAACTAGTTGATCTTCACAACACCTCTATGAAATAAGCAAGTATTATTCCCATTTTACAGATGGGAAACAGAGAGAGAGAGCAATATGCAGTGAGACAGTGTCTAAACGAAGATTTGAAGGCAGGAACTTCTGTATCGCAAAGCCACGCACTCAGTCCTGCTGACAATATGGATTCCCTTAATTCTCATTCTTTTAAATTAAGTCCTGTGGAAACAGAGTGCTGCTTTTTAAAACATCAGGATTTAATGGTATAATTCAGTTTTACCTCATCTTGGTAAATTTTTAGTAAAAGATTGCATGATTCTGTGAAATAGAAAAAAAAATACTTTTATTTAAAGGCTGTTTGCTCTGTAAAAAAATACGAGTTTTTAAAAATACCCAGAGTCATACCCTGTCAAAGTATTTCAGAAGGGACAGTGGAATTTCTTTAAAACTTATGGGGCATGATTCTCATTTACACAAGGGCCCTGCACACTGCTTTGCAGTGTAAGCATAAATGATAGGCTGTTGGTTCCTTTGTTTTTAGTTTCATAGAAGAACTGAAAGCATTTTGACTCTTCATGGACATCTCCAATCTTGCCATTCTGAAAATGTGTCTGTTCCACCAGCACTTACATCAACAGCAGAACACAGATAGGTAGAAAAGTTTAAGGAGTTCTTCTGAAGTTATTTGTGGCAAATCCCAAGATTCACACCGGGATAGGAAGAGGAATGGGTAAAATAAACACTGGTATTTGTACTGATGTATAAAAACAAACTATTGTGCTGTAAGACTACATACCCTCCTTACCCTCTCACTCCCAGCAAAATTCAATATTCCAGGAGTAGGTGCTCTGTGCATCTTGAAGCTAAAGCATCTGAAGTACGTAAGTAAACAGTCTATTAAATTAAAAGCCAACAGATGCCTCCTGAGAGTGGCTTTCCTTTAATTAAATTACTTTGAAACATTTACAAACTAAACAGAAGGTTAATTTCCCACAGCCTGGTAACTATGGATTCTTGGCATGCCACAACATTGTGCTTTTATTATTGTTTTTAACACCCTTTTCTGAAAGATGATCAAAGGATCTTCAAGATCACAATCCACTGACTCGGCTTTGCTCCCTCCCTCCTCCCAATCCAGCTTCACTGTTCTCAAGATGTTTATCATTTACAGCTAGCTAACAAAAACCTCAGGTAATCAAAAAATGGGAAACCTACAAATATGCTCCATACTGCTTGAGTTGTATGTACTGTGTTTTGAATGTCTAAGCAGTCCATATTGTGTGGTCCTGTACAATGGGTCTAGTAGGCGAAGAAATACTTTGGAAAAATCTACAATAGTTAATAAGGGCTAGATTTTGAACCCCTTCCTCACATTGGTGAGCTGTTAATTGCACGCATAATCTCATTGCTCACCAGTGTCAGTAAGGGTTTCCAATCTTCATGTCATCCCTTGCAAAAATGAAACACTGTGTGCATATTTAAGAGCTGAACTATGTAAATTGTAAAAGTATTGAGTTCTGATATTCCATTCTGCAATAAAGTGTAAGTTTCAGTAAACACAGAGACGCAGTTGTGTTAGATTGCCTTGTATCTTACCAGTGTCCCCTTGGAACAAAGCTTGACTAGTAACTAACTTTTTATTCTCTTTATAAAAAAACATTTAGAGTAAAATCCTGACCTCAGTGAAGTCAGGGGAGTTCTTCCATTGACTTCAATGGGGCCAGGGATTTGCTCTTAGGGGGTACAGATATTCTACAGCATCACAGATTCCATTATGTGGTTTTCATGGCTGTTATACACCCGCTTCTTAGAAGTGACTTGCTTCAGGCTTGCTTATTGGCTTCTTTTAAAAACTGAGTTTTAGTGGCCACGAAAAGAGCCAGACTGAAAGCCCTAGAAACTGCAGTTCCTGCTCCACTGACCATATTGCAGGGGGAAGCAGCAGACCCGGCTTCCGCGCTTTGGCCCATCAGTGCTGCTCAACATGGTTCTGGGAATTCTCTCAAGCATGGGGAGCAGAGAGAACATAGCATAGTCTCCATGTTAATTCAGTTATTGACCAATCTAGTGAAAGAACCAATCATGGGTGAATAGAGTTATAGTTCTATGATGTCAGAAGCTTTTCAGTAGGAATTCAGCTGAGACCAAACTCATCTCACATAAGCTTTGCACCACTTCTAAGATACCAATGACTTTCAGATGCATGGTATTGAATTAGTGATTTGAATAAGTGATCTTGATATGAAAGATACCACATCCCACCCTACTCCCCAAAAACATGCAGACCTTCTCCATTGCTTATTTTAATGCAAACCCACCTATGTTTAAAAACACATTAAAGGAACAACAAAATGTAATCCATAAAAATGAAGTACTCTCCCACTGTGCATTGTGTCTGTGACAAGTTAGCACATTTAGCACACCTGCACGTTAGCAGATAACAATTGTGGCCTTATAAACGGAATAGACACAGTGAATATTTTATATGCATTTTTGTTGTAGTCCTGTTGGTCCCAGGATAGGAGAGAGACAAGGTGGGTGAGGTAACATCTTCTATTGGACCAATATCTGCCATCCTTTCAAAAAAGAAAGTGCTTCCACAACAATTCCTTGATCCTCTCTGGAAGCCTCTAGAAAAACAGGGAAGGTAAGACTCAGCATTTCTAAGGTTTGAAAACTATTTAAAAACAATATTTCCAGTCTTCTTTATCTATCATGAAGAAGGGGAGAAGGACACAATGCAATGTCGCTCTGCTTTGCCAGTCTTCTTTAAAAGAACTGAACAACCTGTTTTCAGGTATCAAGAAAGTCTGGAATCATCCTCCAGGGCTGTACTGTGTCTTGATTTAAACATTCAATCTGCCCGTTGAAACTCAGCCCCTGGGGTGGCATTTTTCCCAGCTGATAGTACCAAAAAATGAAGGAGCTGGCAGCAAGAATAGCTTTACAATAACTAAGCTGATGTTACTTGTTTCAAAGGTTGAAGCTCTCTCAGCAGTCTGGATCTAGGCCATCTTTGCTCTAATGTCATATTTCTAGATTTTAATGTTTGGAGAATAATATTAAACCAACTGGGTCTAAAAGATTTCCAAGAGACCTGCTTATGTAATGGTCTCAAACAACTGACTAAGTAAGAACAAAGTTGTCATAATCCACTGCAGTTTGAGGAGAATAAAACCAGCCCTCAATACTATTTAAAACTGAATGTTCTGCTGAGATTGTAAAGAAATCAAGTTGGCCAAAAGGTCTGCTGCATTTTTTGACAAACGCTGCTGCTGAGTGAGAGAAAACCATCCATAACAGAATTAATCAAATGAGTGATCAGAACGTGAAAGATTTAAAACAAAGACTGCAGCACAATGACATCTGAGTTAAGGCCAGATTTATGTGCTGAATGCACCCCACTTACCAGGTTGCATGTGGCATTCCATACCAAAATAAGGGTTAATTTACCATAAGAGAGACTGGAAAGAAAAACAAATTGCCCTTTGTGTGAAGAAAGCCTCTCATTAAAATAAATTTGAAATAGTAGGTCCTGACTTCCCTGTTTTGCTGGAAGATTCCTTAAAACTGGAAAACTGACATGTAAAAGCAACAGCAAAATAGGCTGACACCCTGAGTGTAGATTTCCTATCACTCCATTGCAGGAAGAGAGGACATTGAGTTTATGAGCCTGAATCCTCTGGGAGACTCAAGGATTGCTCCCCGTAGAAACTCCTGAGGGAACATGGCAAATTGGACCTTTTCCCCTTGTCTTGGCCATACCATCTGCCCAGGCATTCCATCTGTCTTTATTTGGGTGGTGCTGGTCCCTGGCAGATTTCCAGCAGGAGAGAGGAAGTTGTGGCAATTTTCTACCAGTGTCGTCATCACCCATGCAGACTTTCTGCTGCTGGGGGCTTCCACCAGGGTTTATGTCAGCTCTTAAGAACATAAGCCCTGCCAGACTGATTCACTCCCATGATCCATCTAGTGCAGTTCCTGTCTAAGGATGATCAGCACCAGATGCTTCACAGGAAAGTGCAGGAACCCCACACAAGGAAAATGTAGCCTAATCCACACAATGCTGCTATATACTCAGGGTGATCTGTGGGACACCTGCTTCTCCTACTGCAGAGCGAATCTGGTGGCAGCTTCCATGGCAGATTCCCACAGATCTATGGAAAAAAGGAAATGGGGAAGCTGTTCTTTTGTTGCCTTTAAAAAAACAAACAAACAAAAAAAACACTTTGGTCAGAGGTTAGAACTGAATATTCATATTCATTATTGAATCCTAAATAACCAATATAGGGTTCCTTCATTGTTGACCATATAGTGGAAATCAATCAGTAGGAAAGAAAAACAAACAGATGGCCTAACCCACCAAATGCACCACCCTTTTAATTAGTTTTTCCCCCAGGAAAGGCCTTCTCACCTACTGAAATGTTATGTCGTCGTGATATCAGAGTCCACTTGTAGATTTAAAGCGGGGATAAAGTTTGGGAAATCCTGTTCTAGAAAGACGAACAACAGCTTGATGAGCATGATGAGTGAAGTTGGCTTCACTAAGGATGATTATCAGTTATACAAACTCAACATGTCTCTGCACAAAGATCCCTACCAGCATGGGCTCTGGGTGAAAATGTACATTTTAATCTGAGAATTCCAAAATACCAATGCTTGTTAAAGAACAAGAATGGTAGGAAAAAGATCAAGGTGATGGTGATTTTTTTCACAGCTTGATAGTGAAAAGAAACCATAAATATAAAGATGGGAGTAAATACTGGGAAAACCCCCCCACAAATCTTGTGAAGATTCTAATCATCATTAGAGAGTTAATTCTTGGGATAAGAACTTATTGTACATTCAGAGCAAACACCAAGTTCTTTTTAAAATGTTCCAAAACAATTTAAAGGGAAAGAATACATGGCCATCTTGATTTCCAGAGTCCAGTGAATATACACATGGTTTTAGAAATAACTGCATCCCTACTAATCAAACCTTCTACAAGTCACAGGCTGGGTTTTAATAGGATTTCTTAAAATCACATTGTCCTGCGCAAACTAAAACAAAAAATGTTAGAATGCAGATGTTCCTATTGTTAGACAACTGACAAAAGATGCCAAGCAAAAGTGGAACTTTACATAGGGACTGAACTTTTTAGGGTGACCAGACAGTAAATATGAAATGTAGGGACAGAGGGTTGGGGGGGGGTAATAAGTCTATATAAGAAAAAGACCCCCCAAAATCAGGACTGTCCCTATAAAATTGGGATGTCTGCTCACCCTAGAACCTTTCCATACAGTTAAATAATGCACACGGATTATAAAGTTTAGTGTTTGACGGGTTTTTTTCAGCACTGGGGGCTGAAATTTTCTCTTCAATGTTTCAATAGTGAGTTGTAGATTAAATCTAGATTGTAAGAATCTAGAGGACTTTCCCCCAGAACTTTATAGTAGTCAAACTTTTTTTGAGGGGCAGGGGGAGGGGAGCTAAAATATTGATAGCACTCCTTTAAAGATAGGAAGACAGACAGGAATTACATTCCACCTTGTAAATAATTTCTGGAGTTGCATTCCTGTGCACTCATGCAAAATTCAAGTACAATGTAGAGCCACGTATGTGCATAAGCCTAATGGTGAGATGTGAGATAGGATCTGGCAAACTGCACAATTTACCCTCCAGCACTGAAAACCCAGCTACTAGAAAGCCAGTCATATACTAAATTTCACATCCTTTTGGATCAAATGACAGGCACACACATGCAGCTATTTAAAGCTAGCCACAAATACAAACATTGAAACAGTGTTCAGGGAATGCATTGGCTTCTTTTGTGCTTGTGAAATTCCTCCTATTAAATTTACATGCAGAAACATGAACCTTGCAGGGTACTTTACCAGTGGAGTGCTGTACCGAGGCTGGAATATAAAAGAAGGTTAAGTATGCTTTCAGAAATAACTGCATCGTTAAAAAAGCAAGCAAGCACAATAGGCGAATGATCAAAGCTGGGGTTGGAGGCTCTGGGGGGGAAATATTTCAGCTTTAGAACTCTTCTGTTCAGGTTTTCCACTGCCCCCACACATTGTGCATTCTTTTACACCTGTGCAAAGTGAATGTAAAATGCTACACCTCCTTTGCACAGGTGCAAATGACTATACCTCATGCAGGGTGATAAAGAGCCAGCCCCTTAGTTTAGCTGCCGTCATTAACAGCAACACTGATGTTATGCTAGATCGTCCCCAGGTGCTAATGGAACTACAGCCATTTCCAGCAGCTGAAGAGCTGAATCCTAATTTCCAAAGTGCATCTCCTGTCTACCTCCTCCACAGGCCCAGAAAGCCCAATAAGCAGCACACACAAGGCCACTGTGATTAGGAGATCTGTGACTAAATGGAACCTTGGGCCAAATCCCTGTAGAGGGGATGATGCAGGTGCAATCTGGGGCTGCAATCACATCCACAGAGCACTGCAGCTTGTCCTGGAGAAGTGCAATGTACTAGTCTATTCATACTTATGCAAGCCTGATAGGTGAATGCTAAGATATTTATTATCAACCGAAGATACTTAGGGGCCCGTTCCCACTTACCCCTTCCCCGTGTTTGTGGCACAGGCTAAGGAGGCTTCAAGCCATCTTTTTATTCCCTGAGTTTGGCTTTCAGCCCCAGCCGCTTAGCACTGCAAAGCAACTACAAAACTGCACTAAGGCACATCTAATGGTTCACCTGACCAAAGCAATCTGCTGGTAGGATAGCTCTGTCCAAACCAGTCCCCACACAGAGGGAGTGCTATGGCAGGAGAGGGTGGGGGTGGAGGGGCCTGCAATCTGCTCTACCTGATCCCTGGCAGCTGCAGGGATTTCTGTGACACTGTTACAGCTAGTGGAACTTAGGGTAGGCCAGGACTGGGGGAGAAAAAAAGATGATTTAGCATTTAGACTCCCCTTTAATCTCCTCAGCTGTCCTGGGGATCTGCCCAGCCAACCATTACTATGGAGCCTTTGGGGCCAGAGAGGCCCCCCTCGGTGTAAGTTAGAGAAGCCTTAAGGCTGCTGTCAATTATGTGTTGTTTCTTTTGGTCCCTTAGGGTTTTGGAAAGCAAAGAATAGCCATAGCACAATGTACTCTAACTGTGTCCCACTCCTCACTCCTACTCGTTGCCATTCCGAACACTCCCCATGCCATTGGCTGGGAGCAGGGCCCTTCTACCACCTCTCTGCTAGCCAAGGTGGTCCTTTGCACAGGGGCCATTTCCCCTCCTTTGTGTTGCCAGGGTGGCACAAAAGGGCCCGAGGGTGACTGAGACTCAGGTCCTCTCACTTTAGCAGCATCACTTAACAATGCCCCTGTAAACTGTATGGATTATTCAGCAAGAAATTGCATTCAAATCAAGGTAACATTAGAACATAAAGCAACAGAGCCCTGGAAAGTGCTAAAGACAAAAGAGCTAGGAAATTAACTCCTGCAGTCCCATTTTTATAGCTAATCTCATCTGTCTCTGTCACTTTCTTCTGTAAAACAACACACCAAAAGGTAAATAAAAGTAAATGTCTTTCATTGCGATCATAAAACACATGGTTTATCTAACATCCTCTAGTTTCTAAGATAAACACTGTGTGTGTTTAGCCTTTTATGTGTATTATTTGTAACTTATACTTTAAAACTAACACAAAACTTTGCCAAACCATACATAACATTTACATGGATCTGATTCAGTTTATGGGGAACTATATAGGCTCTTTTTCAGCATTACATTCACTTACTTCTGCAACCGCATGGAATATCAATTACTATTATTGATTATCTGCTCTACCCAGCTGTCTAGTCTTGACCCATATTTTGCATGGCTACTCATTGAGGCAAAAAAGGTCTAAGCTTGCTCTCTGGACAGGCTAGAAGACAGAGATGAATGCGTACGTGTGTGTCGTCTAGCTGTTTGAACCCTGAATGGGTCATTAAAAAGGCAGTTTCTGCCAGGGTTCACATCAGAACATGGCCAGCAGCACTTTTCAGCACTGTGCGGGATGGAAGGGACGGGAGCTGGGGAGGAGAGGGGAAGGAATGACCTGGCTCCTTTCTTGGCAGAGCTCATCTCTCCCTCCCCTCTCCCTGCCTGTGACTCGAAGCAGCTTGTCCCTTCCTGCCCACACAGTGTGGAAAGGCAGCTAACACCTCCAGGCTGCTGCTGGCCACTGACAATAACCCAGCCCCCTCCCGTCTCCCTGACTACACGGGCAGGAAGGGGCTAAGCCCTATGGACACACTGCACACCAGGGCCCAGGGAACTTGACTGCAGGGGCTTCCGCGAACCAGCCAGGAGGCTCAACAGAAGAGGGTGCCTAGGGGACAAAGAAGCCCCCTGCTCCTGGGGGGCAGGTGAAGAGGGTGTAAGTCCCTCCCTGGGGGGGGGGCTGCTGTGGAGCCACCAGGAACAGGCTGAAAATGACTTCCGACCCCCAACAGGACCCACTAGTATTGATGGGAGGAGGCAGAAAATACCGGACAATTCGCCCATTTTTAAGAAAAAGTCGGAACACCTGCAGGAGGGCTTAAATTTGGGGCTGTCCCTTTAAAAACGGGACATTTGCTCACCCTCTCTGGAAGAGAGGCAGCATGTTCCTATGATCTGAAATAGGCCCTCCCCACCTCTTCAGGCGGTTTGCAGCCCGTTGCAGATCCAGGAGGCCCCTGCTGGCCCTTAGATGAATTGAAACTTGTAATTCCAGCCCCTTCACGACCCAGAATCTTCCCAGTGCCAAGCCAACAGGGAGATTCTGTGCTTGCATCCGATGAAGTGGGTATTAGCCCACGAAAGCTTATGCTTCAAAACTTTAGTTGGTGCCACAGGACTCTTTGTTACCTCTGCTATTCCAGACTAACACGGCTACCTCTCTGATTCAGTGCCAACAGGTCACTCAACCACATTACTATGCTGTGATATTGGTGAGACTTAGCCTCATTAGTCTCTAATAATCAGTCCTGCCCCAATATGCAGCAATTATTTAAGAATACATATGGTCCCTAATGCCTAGAGTTAGCCTTGTTCTGTACTAGCTTGCGGCTGGGAACTAAAGTAGCTGCACTGCCCTATTCCCCAGAGGCCAGTTCAGGCCCAGGTGTAAATTAGATCACAGCTGCTCCCTGCTGGTAAGGAATCACCAGTGTAGGGTGCTCTTACCACATGTCCCCGCTATCCCCCACGTATCCCCTATGCCTAGGGGCTGGGATGAATTGAATAGAGTGGGCTTTGCTATAATGGTGCTTCCTCAGATGAGGATTCCCCCATGCCAAGGAAATCCTCAGCTTCCTGCACTTTACAAGCCCTGTGTGCTGGCAGAGCGGCGCAAAGGGGTGGGCCAGAATCTGGGCCATCATACTCAGATGCAAAGACAGGACAGCACTGTCTATTGCATGAACATGTCAAGTCTAGTCCTGAGCTCTTTCTGAAGGCAATGTTCCAACTGACTTCTTAAACTGTCACCCGCTGGCAGCTTCTGAAAGAAAGGATTGAGCAGCAGAAGAAGCAGGAGGGTGTCATATCCACCTGTTCTCTTCCTTGCTCCAACAAAGGGTAAAATTAGACTGTAAACCAGTGCTGCCCAGAGGATTCAGGGGGCTTGGGGCAAAGCAACTTCAAGGGCTCCTTCCATAAAAAAAAAGTTGCAATACTATAGTAACATGTATTCTCGTGGGGGTCCCTGCAGGGCCTTGGGCAAATTGCCCCACTTGCCTCCCCCTCCCCCTCGGCAGCTCAGTTGTAAACTCTATGGGGCAGGGACTCTAAGTTTGGTCTGTGTTTGTACAGTTCCTAGTAAAACAGGGTCTTGATCCATGAATAGGGCTACCATCCTACAAATAATCTTAAGAATCAGTCCATTCATTAAAATTAAGGCCTGACCCATCCCGCTCTTACTCATGTGAGTAGTCCTTGAACAGCTGAGTAGCCCATTGACTTCTTTTGGCTTACGTGAGTTGGGCCTGGAGGATGCGGCCTGTGTTTAGCTACTGTTCAGGTTGAACAGCTGTCTGCTACTCTGGATATATGTTTCTGTTAGCAGTGCATTTGCAATGCAGGTTGATCACACTCCTGTCAGCATTTCTTTTCTTAAGCCCCAGTTTTTCAGGGGTTGATAACTAATGCATAAAAATGTGTCCTGGGCGGAAGCTTGGCACACAGAGATTACTCTTGTAAGTCAGAACTGCAGGATCTGAACACAGTGTCAGCCTGGAAGTGTTCTAAAAATAGGTGCCGCTGATTTACAATAATGTATTTAAGTAATTGTCTGGGGGTTTGTTTTAAAATAAAAGCATAATGGTTTGTGAGAGGACTTGTGCCTGTACAACTTCACAACAGCTTTACCTACAAAAAATAAATACTTGGATGTTATTTAATGTCTAAAAATAGTCTAATGGTTTTGGGGAGGTTGAAAACAAAACTGAAAAGGATTTAGATGGAAATGCTTTCATTTAGGGTTTGTAAAGCCCCTGCTTTTATAAAGCCAACAGCCAACTTAAATTTGGAGCCTAGTTAGTTGAGTGTGGCCTTTAAAAAAATGAGTGTAAGTGTGGACTGACTTAGATCTTCTTTCTGCTACATTCTGGAATGAATTTTAATTGAAACCAGTCAGACCAGTCTCAGTTCAAAGCCTGCATTCGTTTTCAGGTATTACAGGTACAAAATCAGCTGAAAAACTGTAGGATTCCAAGAGAATCCTCATTCAACTGCTAGAAGAATAACCCACCCTCCCTGATTGGAGATAACAAGCTGGTTCAGCCTAATTGGACTAACCTTGTTACCTCCCACCTGGTTCTTGCCTACTTTTCTATACCTGCCTCTGGACACTTCCACTGCTTGCATCCGACGAAGTGGGTATTAGCCCACGAAAGCTTATGCTTCAAAACTTTATAGTTAGTCTTTAAGGTGCCACAGGACTTTGTTACCTCTGCTATTCCAGACTAACACGGCTACCTCTCTGATTCTCAGAAGAAAGGTAGAAATTAAATAGAGAGCAAGAGAATGAAACTACCAGGGAGGTGTCAAACACTGATACTGAAGCAGACAGAGAAGCCCAAAGAGATTATATTTGCAGTGCAACAGTTGTGTCTTTGTGTGTTTTGAAATAATAGACTATGGCTAATCAGTAAGCAATATTATGCATTCAAATTTGGAAGGAAAGACCAAGTATCCTCAAACTGTTAGCATCTGTTGAGTCTATTGTATGCCACTTGTTCCAGACCTGTGAATTCACTTGTTAGCCACTCTTTTGCTCTACTTTGAAAATCTCAGCTAAATACTCCATCTCTCCCTGCTGAACAGGAAATACCAAATACTGTCATCAGCAGCTAGTCCTAGCTGGCAGGGGGGCACTTTGCCTCTAATCTGCAAAACCCTTACACTTCACAGTGGGGGGCCCCACAGCTTTATGTACAAAAGTTTGCTGTGCCAGCCATGTCAGGATTTGGAACTTGATCCAAAACCCACGGAAGTCAATAGACTCCCATTAATTTCAATGCGTTTTGGATCCATTTTTAGCCCTTTAATGGACGGAAGATTTCCTTATCTAGATTACAAACGTATTTTAGGCAATTTTTCAAGGATACTGTAGTTTTATTACAAAGATCAATTTGAACACTCCTTCCCCCCGGCCCCAACTTTTAATTTTTATATCCAAATGATCTCTCTACATTCAGCCCATACAACAGAGGGTGCTAAATCAGACGTGCTGAGATTCAGAATCTCTTTGTTGCAAGGGGAGAGTGCATTGTGCTAGCTAGGTATTTTAGCCATGATGGCAGGTCAGTCTAGTTAGAATTGTCACAAGTTAGCACCCCCCCCCCCCCAAACTCCAGCATGCTTTATCTGCAGCTGAGTCATGCTCAGCTAAATGCAAAATTCTTTCCTACCTACCCTTAAAAGCAGAGAAAAAGAGAGAAATTATCTGTACAAATAAATGCTCCACTGGTCACTGGCAGAGGCAAACACCTCAACACAGGTGGGAAATAGTTTTTAAACATTCTCTTTTGAGCCTTATGACCAAAAGATCACTACAAAGGAATGATCAATGAAGTAGGTTTCCTTTTTTATGTGCCATAGATGATGGGTTCTAATACCTCCTGACACTTGTACAGCAGCATTTCTCTCTAGGATCTCAAAGCACTTGACACACAGTCCCAAACTAAGCCCCACAACGCAGAAGCTCATGAGTGGAATTTCTGTATGTTTGTTAATATTGCAAAATTGCAAAACATTATATTTAAAACGATTGACAGAGGCATGCTCTAAATAGATATTAATAAATCAAATAAACACCTCTCTCTCCTCTCCCAGCAGCAGGTCTCATTATCCCCATGTTACAGATGGGGACACCGAGGCACAGAGAAAGTAACGTGTCCGAAGTCCCCCAGAGTCCGTGGCAGGTCTCTAGATCAGAGGTGACCTAACAACATCCTGAAGTCCAGTCCTCTGCTTCGCTCTAACCTCTTGGGATCCGCGTCTCGCCCTCCCGCGGGGTGACTCTGCCCCTCGCTCGGCGCCCGGCTCAGCCCCCGAGCCCGGCTTGCCCCGCTGCTCCCCCCTCCCCCCGGAGCCCCAGCGGGAGGGGGGGGGAGGGTTGCATTGTTGATTTTGGGCAGCGCGCAGCCGCAGTGCGGGCGGCCGGCTGCTCGCTGTACAAAGAGACACGAGAGGGGAGTTTGGAGGCTCCCGGGAGGCGGGTGTCGCGGGAGCCGCTGCGGGGCTGGCCGGGGCGCGCCCCTGGGGGACCCACAGCCGCGGGCCTGATGCATCCCCGCCCCCTCCCGTCCCGCCCGGGTAAGGTCCTTGGAGGAGCCGCCGGGGCGAGGGATGCGGGCGGAGAGGTGAGCGGAGCGGCTCCCTGGGGATCGCGGTGCCCGGGGGTCTGGGAGGGGACCGGGCTCAGCGGGGCAGCGCTGGGAAGGGGGAAGAAACTTTGTTAGGACCCTTGTCAGTGTAAAGTCTGATCCCCCCTCCCCCCGGTGCACGGAGCTCTGATCCCCTGCGGGGGGGTCCCCTACCAAACTACCTCCCCCGGGGCTGGGGGCGAGAGGATCCAGCCCCGGCGTCTTTTCCCCTTGCCCCGGGGCTGGGTGAGGGGGGCTGGCTTGTGGTGTAGCCAACCGGCTTCCCCTGCCTGTGCCCGGGCTTGGAGGCGGGGGGAGGAGCAGGAGGAGGGGCGGCGTGGAGGGTCTGGACATTTCCTTGGGAGGGGGAGGGCGGAGCAGGGCCGGGGCTTTAGTTGTGCAGCTGCGTGCCCAGCCCCCGGCCTCGGCACGTTGCTCCGGGTTCCCCTTCACCTGACATTGCAATGGCCAGGACTTGCCTCTCCCCGGCCAGGGCTCTCCCCTCCCTCCCCAGCTGATGGGGTTTGGGATGGAGAAGCCCATCATTGTGAGGCCAAGGGGATGGTCTGTCCGTGCACCCTACTTGGGGGGGAAGGGGGGGGCCGGATCTAACTTCTCTGTGGGGTCCAGTTCAGGGTCCTTAGCACATGTGAACCAGTAGGTTAGGCATGGTTAGAAGCCCTGTGGGATTCTAATGGGAGATCTGGTTTAAAGGTCTTGTTGGGAGCCTGTAGAAAAGTGGCGGTACAAGGGTTAATTTCTGTGGCTGATAATGTAATAACTAAATGCTAGATCACTCACACATTAGCTTGGGAAGGGCCCAGTGGGTTACAGGGGGTCCTGCTTCATTAAGTATAGTGTAGGTGGGCCCTGGTGCTGAGTTTGAAGCAGAACTTTGTTCTAAGACGATAACCACCTGGAAGTCACTGGCAGGAGACTCCTTTACAACGAGACCCTTGTAGAGTTTATAGGGCATTCAGGCCACAGCAATATTAGACTCTTCCCCCTTACCACCCTCAAAACAAAATCCTGCCATTGCTACCACCAATGATGTGTTCCAGTGGAGACAGGCCACTGCTATATGCTAGCAGTCGGCACTATGGGCCAATTTTCAAAAGAGTTTAGCTCCCATTTAGGCACCTAAATAAGAGCAGAAGAGCTCAACACCCTGCAGATCCTATTGTGAAACTTACCGCCAGATTTTCAGATGAACGTAGCCGAGAGCACTTTGAAAACTTCGTTCAGCTTGTGGGTGCTGAGCGCCCTTAAAAAGCGTGTCTTCTGTCCTCTGGCCCAGTGGTTTTCAAACTTTTTTTTCTGGCAACCCAGTTGAAGAATCTTGTTGATGCCCGTGACGCAAACGGACTTAATTTTACCTATTTCTGTTTCAGTAACACTCACAATGTGCTTTCCACACACAGAGAGACAATCCCTGTTCTGAAATGCTGGCAAAGACAAACTCCATTCAAAGAAAGCAGGGGGAAAGGGATGCAAAATAAAAATGAAAATTCTATATTTAAAAATCAACAAGTCCCAAGTGCCCCATAACTTATCACTGCTAATTGGTTTCTTGGAGGATTCATGACAGCAGTGACTCTTGAGGGGAAGAGGCTAGTGGCCTTAAGTATCTTCAGGAAGGGCATTCCATGTGTCAGGGGACGGGGCGGGGTGGGGGGAGAGGCAGTGTGAGGCAAGTGAACAAATGGGAGTGCTTGATGGCCAGCCTACATAGGTTAGTGTGTCTATCAGCCTGGGTATGCCTGTGCCACAGTTAAGCTTGTAGAGCCAAGTTTTCAAAAGTGGCGAGTAACTTTGCCCTCTTTTTTTGGGTACCCAACCTGAGACACCGTAAATGGGCCTGACTTTCAGGAGGTGGGTGCAGGTTAAAAATCAGCCCCCTTCTTAGGCCCCCAGAGTCACGAGACACCTTTGAACATAATGCGTGGGGCAAAAGTGTTGCAAGTATATTTTAAAGAAGTGTTTCAGGGGAGCTTTAAAGCTCTAGTGTAGATGGGGCTTTTCCCATGACTGCCCTGTAGGCAGAAGTTTGACTTTAGATGGAAGGTAACCGTTTTGTTTTTCTCTTGTAAGGCTAAGGCCTGTTACATTGTGATTTTTGTTTAAAACGAGAGCTCTCTTTAAATCTTTTAATTAAGAGAATAGCTTGTCTGGCAATTCTTGTGCTTAGTCAATCACCTTGGGTCTTATAGCTAGCTGAGAAAGGTGACCAATTTGCTAATTGAGAAATCAGATTGATCTTTGCCTATGTAACTCTTATTTCAGCCTCTTCTGACAGGGTGACTTTGGGTGAGATCAAGGGATTTGGGAGTGTATGTATGTGAGGAAGGGAATAAGTACAGAGGTAAAGATGATGCAGTACAAAGACCAAGCTGTAATAATTTAATATGCATGAAAGACATGCAAAGAAGATCCCATTTCTTGCCAGGTTGGGGGTGTCCTCCGGTGCCCTGGTCCAAAGATGGCTCCAGTAGGTCATCTAGTTCAGGGGTTCTCAAACTTCATGGCACCACAGCCCCCTTCTAACAACAACAATTACTACATGTCCCCAGGAAGGCAGACTGAAGCCTGAGCTCAAGGACTTCAACCCCAGGCAGTGGGCTTTGGCCCGGGCAGAGGGGCTTGGGCTTCAGTTTGACCCCAAGCTTTGTCGTCAGCCTTGGGCCCCAGAAACTCTAAGCCAGCCCACTTTGGGGTCTCAACCCACAGTCTGAGAACCACTGATCTAGTTCCTTCCCTGCATCAGGACAGGATTTGCTAAGTAACCCCTCTCCACTCTGTAAACTGTGTTACACTGCTTAGGCCTGAGGATGCCTGGGACTCACCTGGGAAACATGTCAAAGTTGTAACCAATAATTTGATGATGGCTCTGGCCTAAGCATATTGCTTCTGTAGTACTCCAGTCCAAGCTAAAATAGAAGATATGGGGCTGAATTCCATTTTAGTCTAGACACAGGTAGCTCCTGTTAACTTCCGTGGAGTTACTCTGGCCTTATCCTAGGGTGACTGAGAATAGAATCAAGCCCTTGGACTGGAAATTAAACCTAGGTCTCTCAGGTGGCATGTCAGCAAGCATGACCTAGACCGATCATTGTGAATGTTTATTCGCACTGTTAGAAATGGAAACTGTTTTGTTTTTCATATCCAGGAGTGTCTTCTAAATGAGACCAATCCATTACACAACCTCCTTTCCCTTGCCCCCTTTCTGGCTTCTAAACTCTTAATACCTATGTGTGTCTCAGTTCTTGCTGTGCATTATATATCTAAATAATAGATGCGGGAAGTGAAATTAAAACTCTCTCTAATGAAGAATCTGTTTTGTAACTGATGCAGGGTCTCTCTTTGCAGCTTAGGAGAAGCTCTCAAAAATAGACAGTAGCTTGCACTTGTGCTTTTGTAACCGAAAATTTGTTAAGTGAGCAGAGTTGCAAATTTTGTTATGGTGTCTGCACCTACTTGACAATGGAGCAGGGATGAGGAGCCTTCTGGTCAGTTAGCAGAATTGAGTAATAGTGAAAGTTTCAAACATCAACATGTGTTCTGATCAGAAGACCTTAAACTGTTTATAGAAAAACAGTCCCTTGTAGATTGCCCTTGTAAGTTTGTATGGCAGTGTGTAAAAATGGCAAACTTCTATGTAATACACACAGTAGTGTAAATTTTATAAATGTGTTTGTAAATACTTGTGGGGTGTGGTAAGGTAATCCAGCACATATTAAATAAGTTATTTATTTGCAATGTCCTAATGATTAGCATACTGGTTGTTGTGATTCCATGGGTGAACTTAACAAACATTTGTGAGAAGCTTTGCTTATTTACCCTCTCTATCATCCAATAAATGTTTCCATGTTACTTAAAATAAAAATGTTTACAATAATGTATAAAGAGATGGACGGCTTCTTGGCTGAAAGCTTAACTTGTTTTTATTTTGTAAGTAAACCCTGTGAAACGATGACTAATCAAATATTGCTGCTTTTTTTTAAAAAATAAATCTCACTTAGCTTTGAAACTAAAATTTGCCTTAAATAACCATTTAGATTTGTGATCAGACTTGCAATGTATTTGACTCTAATGGGACATAATTCATTTTAAGTATCTTTAATAGTGTCTTTTTGTGGCTGAGTAACTGGCAGTGGTGTAGAAGAGCATTTTAGATTTCTCTTGGAATAATCAAGGCAACAACTTAGAGTTGTCAACACTGGGACTTCACAGTTCTCTCTTACTCCCATTAGAGATGCCGTATATTGTGGTGTGATAACATGTAAATTATATTGTGCCAGCTGTGAGAAAGCCTGGGCCTGAAAAGGAAGGTGATAGTACATGTCAGGAATGAACAATTAACATAATTCATTACTATAAGTGATGTATACTTATGCAGATTACCGTGAAAATGTTCCTTTTCTATTGCTTATGTAAATTGTATCTTAACTTCCAACTGTTTCTAACAAACTGTAGCACCTATTGTCATGCTAAAATGTACTTCCTTAGGGGAGCTCTACTTGCATTTATGACAATATTGAGATTAAGGCAAGGTGAAGTAGCTAAACTCAGAAGTCAGATGTTGTGCATTTTGGATTTCTGCATTAGGTGGGAATATTTAAACAAACTCTCAATTTTTTTTTTTAAGTGAATCCTTTCTGCAATGTCAGAAAAACAGGACTGGAGTAGTCATTAGAACCAGAAAGTGAAAATAACTATTTTAGAGTTGCGGTAGAAGCCTTGCGAGAGAGTGTCTCTGAGCTTTGCTAGTGAGTCACAGGCCAGAATGATAGGATCATCTAGTCTTACCCCCTGTATATCCCAGGCAATTACATTTCCCCCAGTGACCGCTGTGTTGAGACCAGTAACTTATGTTTGGCTACAGCATGTCTTTCAGAAAGGCATCCAGTCTAGATCTGAGGACTGCAAGAGAAGGAGAATCTGCTCCTTCCCTTGGTTGTTTGTTCCAGTGGTTACTCATCCTCAGTTGATGGTGAGGAAGGGAAATTGTGGCTATTTTTGAATTTGAATTTGTCTGGCTTCAGCTGCCAACCATTGGCTCTTGTTACATCTTTCTCCACTCTATTAAATACAGGTCATGTAATTGGGATTCAAATGTCCCTTTTAATTCCTCGCATACATGAGCAGACTAAATTAAAAGTGACTAGACAAAATTGAACTAACTCTGAGCTGGGAGCTATTAAGACAAAATTAGCCTTTGGTCTTTTGCCTGTTTTGTGTGGATAGTAAAGTAGAATAGCTAGCAAACTCCCCAGCCCCCACCCCTGGAGATTATTTACTCCATATAATGGACGGTTTTAAGAATGACTGCTCTTTGACATCTCATACGGGTACCAAGAGAATTCTCACTTTGCTATGGAAAGAGGAAAGGGAAGGCATCCTGCACTTTTAGACTCATAGACTTGAAGGTCAAAGGGACCATTATGATTATCTAGTCCAGCGGTTCTCAAACTTGCTGAGACCGCGACCCCTTTTCCGGATCCGTCAGCGCGGCGCGACCCCTGCAGTCCCCGCGGGTGGACGGGCGGCTGCGCCCCGGCCCCGCCGCGGGTGGGCGGGCGGCTGCGCGCTGGCCCCCAGTCCCCGCCACGGGCGGGCTGCCGGCTGCGCGCTGGCCCCCAGTCCCCACCACGGGCGGGCTGCCGGCTGCGCCCCGGCCCCCAGTCCCCACCGCGAGTTGCGGCGGCAGGAGCTTTCAACCCCCCCAGGGAGCGCTCAGCAACCCCCCGGGGGTCGTGACCCCCAGTTTGAGAAACCCTGATCTAGTCTGACCTCCTGCACAATGTAGGCCACAGAATCTCACCCACCCATTCCTGTAGTAAACCTCTAACCTATGTCTGAGATACTGAAGTCCTCAAATCATGGTTTAAAGACTTCAAGGTGCAGAGAATCTTCCAGTAAGTGAATCATGCCCCACACTGCAGAGGAAGACGAAAACCCCCCAGGGCCTCCGCCAATCTGCCCTGGAGGAAAATTCCTTCCTGACCCCAAATTTGGTGATCAGCTAAACCCTGGGCATGTGGGCAAGACTCACCAGCCAGACACCCAGGAAAGAATTCTTTATCATAACTCAGATCCCACCCCATCTAACATCCCATCACAGGCCATTGGGCAATATTTACTGCTAGTAGTCAAAGATCAATTAATTGCCAAAATTAGGCTTTCCCATCATATCATCTTCTCCATAAACTCATCAAGCTTAGTCTTGAAGCCAGATAGGTCTTTAGCCCCCACTGCTCCCCTTGGAAGGCTGTTCCAGAACTTCACTCTGATGGTTAGAAACTTTTTCAGACTTTGCCAGTAAGTTTGTCTTAAGATAGTGGGGTGGGGGTAAAGAACCAGGTAAAGTACAGAGTAAATGATTCATTTCACCTACTTAATACTCAAAGCTAGTCTGGAAACCCATGCTTTTTTATTTTTAAAAAAAATATTTTCCACTTCCTTCAACATTAGGATTAGATAATTAACCCTATTGACCTATCATGCCCTGCTCAGTGAGAATTATACAGGTGCGCCCTGCAGGCTCTCTCTAGTGTCAGGGCTAGTTTTGAGTAGCTATTGTGATTTGTTGAGAGGTACAGTAGGATTGTTTCTCATGCTGACGTGAGCTTTCTCTTAATAAAGTATCCTTGTGAAAATGGGCATATGACAGTGGGATTGAGTGAATACCATTGCTCTCTGTCCTTGCAGTGTCTCACCTGAGAGTGGTAGTGGCCGAACATCTGAATGGAGCCCGGTTATTACCCACATGGAGAGTTTATTCCATTGAAAGGTGTATTAGATGGTTAATAGAAGTGTTACAGAAGCAATGATCTGAGGGAGATGTGATAATCTATTACAGGCACCTTCTCAGAGCAGGGACTGTCTCTTGATATTTGGTCAAGTTCACTGCTCTTTGCAGAAAATATCTTCCCCTGACTTCAGTGACTGGAAGTACAGAAGTAGACCCTAAAGCCACATTCCACAGCAGCCTGGGATCTAGGAAGACCACATTCCCATTGACGCAAATATTCCATAATTGTACATCATGGGGTTTCCTGGACTTTCTTGTGAAGCATTTGATACTGGCCATTTCCCACAGCTCCCATTGGCCGGGAATGGTGAACCGCGGGCCACTGGGAGCAGCAGGTGGCCATGCAAATGTAAACAAACTGTCTGGTGGCCTGCCAGTGGATTACCTGGTGGGCTGCAGGTTGCCCATCACTGAGTTAAAGGATGCTTCCTTTTTAATTATCTACACAGAATTAGGGGGAAATGAGATTAGCATTTTTAGATCCTCTCAAACTTTATAAATGTCACACTGTAACATACTGCATTAAGTATCTATATTATTTACATTCTTTACAATGGAGTGAGTGCTGGCATTTACACTTTTTCAAATGCAAGTACTTTTTAATTTTACTTATTTACATTTTTTCAAATGCAGAAAAGCTTTTGCCTTAGTTACGTTTGATTTCAGTGTAGTTACCAGCTGCAGAAAATTGAGAAAGTGATTTAGTTGAAAAAGCAAGGAAGCTTGTTTTCCTCAGCCAATCTTATGAATAAAAACCAAGTGGAAGTAGATGAGATCTGCTAGCTCTAAAAATCTGAAGGCCGGACTGGATTTTCAAAGGCATTTAAGGTGCCTTAAAATGCAGATAGGCACCTATTGGGATTTTTTTCAAAAGTGCCTAAGCAGGTTGGGTGTTTAACTTTCACTTAAATGAATGGGAGTTAGGTGCCTATCGTGCCAAGGCACCTTTGAAAAATATCCCAGTAGGCACTTAAATACTTTTGACAACCTGGTCCAAGGTGATCAGAAAGAATCCACCACTTCACTAACTACAGATACTTGATTGTTAAGAAATCTGTTACTTTTAAATGCAACACATATGGTGATACGTCTTGATCAACATACTGTTTTCCCCTTATGTATCAGCATTTCTAAGGTAAATGTATTTAACTAATAAAAATCAGTTTTTTTAAAAAATGTTGCAGATCAATCTATTTTAATTGTTCCCAACCAATGGGATGTAACCTAAGTGGAACTGAAAAACAAGATTAAAAGCAGTGATTTTTAAATCAAAATTTCCTGCTTTCTGGTTTAAATTGACTACAATTAGTGTTTTACATTTTGATTTAAATCAGTCTTCCATGACCAGAATGGGGCAGAGTTTGTCTTGTCAGAACTCTATGTAGGAGCACTAGATCACGCTACACTTGGATAGAGAATGGACTCTCTCATTTGCAAGAGCACTGAGCTCTATTATAATACTCCAATGTAGAGTGGGTGGTGGTGAGAATGAAACAAACAAGCCAAGTCTTGGGCTATGGCTACACTACAGCTTAGATCGATATAACTTACATGGTTCAGGGATGTGAATAAACCTGCTATGTCAGCAGAAGAGTTTAGGTTTAGGGTTGCTGCCGCTTGATAGGGGTGGATTAATTAAATTGACGGGAGAGCTCTCTCCCGTCGGCTTAGATCATCTGGATTTGCACGAGCATTGGTGCAGCTGTGCTGCTGTAAGCTCTGTAGTGTAACCATAACCGTCATCCCTGGGCCAAATTCTGGCCCTAAGAAGGCCACTTTATGCAGAACTGATGATGCAAGGCAGCCTTAAAGCTGATTTAAGCAACGTCCTAGGAATTCTTCTGTCACGTGAGGGAGGGAAATCCAGGGCTAGCAGAAGAATGTTGTGGCTGGCTCTGTGTGCTTCAGCCATGACCTCCACCCCCAACATGGGCACAGCCAGAGAACCAAAACCTCTGGCTGATCTGTGTGTCTGCTATGGAGCCGCAGTCATCTAGGCATAATAGAGAGTGACCCTGAGACAACTCTGTTGTGTAAGAGACAAACCTACTGGCCTCTGGAATAGGACAGTGCAAAAATGGGTTATAGGGAAAGCCAGCTCTTGGGGCCCCTTTCCCCAGTTCATAAGAATAGTCATGCTGGTTCAGACCTGTGGCACATCGTCCAGTATCCTGTCTCCGACAATTGCCAT
Organism: Sternotherus odoratus; assembly: GCA_032164245.1. Classification (NCBI taxonomy): domain Eukaryota; kingdom Metazoa; phylum Chordata; order Testudines; family Kinosternidae; genus Sternotherus; species Sternotherus odoratus. Next base: position 27,421,869 of record JAVMKO010000007.1, on the reverse strand, counting down.
CACCCGATGCTTCAGAGGAAAGTGTACGAACCTTGCTGTAGGCAGATGTGGGATAATTTGTCCCTTACCATTAGTCTCCTACTGATCTCTAATGAGTAGATGTTGACTTAAGTCCTGAAACTTGAGGTTTAATTCCATTCGGTCTTTTTGTTAGCATTAAGTCTGGGTTTTCTTATTATCCATGTAAATGGCTAATCCCTTTTTGAATATTGAATCCTCTGCCTCACTCAGTGATTTAATTTGGCAGTGAGTTCCACAGTTTGTGTATGTGTGTGTGTGAAATCCCTATTTAATCAGTTTTGAATTTCCCACCTCTAATTTCATGGACTGTCCCTTGTTTTTGGGTTCTGAGATCTACCTTTTTTTATACCATTACTTATTTCATATTCTTTTATTATGTCCCTTCTCTTTTTGTCTGCTAAAATAACAATCCCAAAGTTTTCAATCTATGTCCTGGATCATTCTTGTTGCCTTTCTCTGAACTCCCTTCTAGTTTGACAATATCCTTTCATAGATGGAGTAGCCAATGCTGCACTTGCAATTCCAGATTAGGCTGCATCATTGACTTGTATGATAGTGTTATAATTGTTTCCATTTTATTTTTTATTCCATTTTTTATGCATCTCATTTATTCTTTTTGACCACAGCTGCACAATGAGCTGTCTACAATTCCTCCACCCCCACGATCTGAGGGAACCCAGAGTTGATCCAGGATTTGGAAACAGTGACCAAAAATACTGTCCTGTGGTTAGAGTTGTGAAAGTTGTTACCAGATGTGCCCTTTACTTTAGGGTGTGCTCATTTATTAGGGTTACTCTTTGGGGGTGGGGGGATGGGCTGTTCTGTAATTCTATTAATGTTCTGCTTGTGTCACTTTTGTGTTCATATGGAGCTCTACTTCTCCCTTCTGTAAGTCCCCTTCCAGTTGAGCTATCCTGCAGGACTCAGGTTCCCCAGGGCTGGGTTCCTCCAGCCCCAGAATCAGATGAACACATGCACACTTGGACACCAACAGAACAAGTCTGAGTGGACTGGGTCAATCAGCACTCTCAAGCTGACCCCCTTCTATGTCCCTGTACTCAATGGCCTGGGTCAAGCAGTGCTTTCAAGCTGCCACCCTTATATGCCCCTGTTCTCAATAGGCTGGGCCAAGCAGCACTTTCAGCTGCCACCCTTATATGCCACAGCTTCAGCACGTTCCCACTTTGGCATTACAATTGTACTAGTAGTAACCCACGTGATGAGCAAACCCCACAGGATTTTGGGGATCTTTAGGTAAAAGAAGCATTTCTGCAGAGTAAATGGGGAAGCTAAAAACACAAAAAAGTAAAGTTCAGAGAGAGCGAGAGAGAAGCAACCAGCTTAACCATAAAAGTTATTTATTGAATAGTAGTGATAACTACATGAGGAGAGCCTAAACCACCAGAACAGTTACATTTATTAAAGGTTGATACTTGAGGGAGAAAACAGGAGAGGGGGAGGGAGGGATCTCATCCACTCCATGAGGCTCAATCTGGTCGGGGTTCCCAGACGACTGTGGTAGCTCAGGGTCCTGACCACTGGAGACCGACAGAGCTCCCAGCATGATCAATCAGAAGATGGAGTCCCAGTGGAACTGATGCAGAGTTTTGGGTCCATGCATTAGAATGCTGACTTTGGGCATAGGAAGGGGCGTTTTGTAGAAAAACAGTGGTTCAAGGGAGAACACTAGATTTCTTTATGGGTAAACTGATGACTCAAGTGTTTTCTTAGGAGCTGATCACTCTTAGCTATGGGTAGTGTTTTCTTTCAGGGAGCTCACAGTGCAATTAGGCTCCTTCAGTATTTTGGATATCAGTCAAGGATTCATTACTAGAATTGATCTAACTGCTGAGCTGGGTGTGTGCAGGCATAGGTTCATTAACATCTGGAGCAGAGATCCCCCATGATGCAGTGCTTCTCTGCTTTTCTGGTCCCAGAGTTCAGCGTGGTTCTCTGTTCTCCATTTTGTATGCTGATGGAGATGCCTTAATCTTGTCATCCTTGTCAGGGGGGGTCTAGGTGTGTCTCCCACCGCCCTTCACATGCTCCCTGCAAGTCTTTTCTCTGATTTGGTTTTGGTTCAAGCAGAGACTGGTTTTGGGGGCGGGAAATGTTTCATGAGTCAGACAGGATAGATACTGCACCCTGGTTCCCCAAGAACAGAGAGCTGACTGGTATCACCTTTAAACTTTGTTATATCTATATATCTGCATATAAATATATAAAGAGTTTGCCATAGCTTCCTGTTCATGTCAAACTCTGGAGCTTGTGGTAAGTTGTGAAGGGAGGAGATAGGGAGCAAGGAGAACTGAATTTTAAACTGTGTTCTATTTATTTTAAACTGCAATTGTTTACCTATCTTGGAGGTTTGGATTCTTCCCACCCACCCCTGGAGTGATGATGTATTAACGGTTGGATGTGTTTGTTTAGGTGCATAAACATGGTTATATGACTCTTCAGCTTTTGTCAAAGTTCTTTGCTTTCATTTCATGAATTCTTAAATAGGAAAGAAGGATGGAGGCAGAGGACTTCTGTTTTGGGCCAGCTGTGACTCTTTCCTCCCCTCCTCCCCCCTGCAGATAATGGTTAACTATCTCTAAATATTAGCTTTTCTGCTCTGTGTCAGCATATGATAATGCAGAGACTCTCTAGAAGGAACTCCAAACTCCTCTCTCTGATTTGGAAACAGGAGAAAGGCCTTTTGGCTGCCTTTGCTCTTCCAGGTGGGAGTTCTCTTCAGAGCCTTCCAGTGCTGCTCCAAAGAGCGCTACAGTCTCATAGTGTCAATACTTGCAAAGAGTAATGTTCTCATTTATGTGGAAGTTTTTTAAATAAAACGTTCTCAAATATAATATGAAAATATTAAAGGACAATGAAACGTGTATCTGGATGGCCTGACAATAAGAACGTGGACTCAGTTACAGTTAAAAATAATGAAATTCCATTTTGTGTCTCAATTATTTCCAGGTTTTTGTGTATTTTTTTTATTTTTTCCCCTAAATTAAACTGATGTGAAGAGATTTGGTAGGTCTGTACTACTGTCTTCCAGCTCTGAAAACTCAACCGGGATTCTGAAGTCCACACTATGTTCTTTCTCATTTATGCCTCATTACCAGTCGTGATATTCTGCACTCTCTTCCATCTCATTTTCTTCAGTGTTCCTGTAAAGAAAACACCAGTTGACTCCTAAACTAGGATACAATGCACCTCACACTTCACACAGCTGTGTTTGCTCTGCAGCGCCAATCTGGTATCGAGGTTTGCTCTTCCCTAAGCAGATATGACAGAGTAGACAGAAGTAGAAGATCTGTTGAGAAAAAAGGTGCTTAATTTAATTTATTTTCTACTCTGAAGAGAGATTGCACGCTGACGTAAAGCCTAGTGCATTGTTTGAGCAGAGGGAATAACTGATAATGACTCATTGACTGGAATCTGGCATCTTTCTGAGTTCAGATTCTCCCCAAATAAACAAAGATTTGTCATTTTGAAATGTGTAGCCTCAGGAGTTTTTTGTTCGGGTTTGGTATCTTAACTCTGAAAGTTGAGCTGTTGTTTTGTTTTGACTTGTCACATAGTTGCATGCAGGGTGTGCGCATAAGTGTGCGGTGTACCGACTCTGACTTCCCTTAGGAGGATTTTGCTTTGTAGTTGGGTTTCAGGTGCCAATGTTCACATTCAGCGAATGTAATTTTAACAGGATGAACTTCTAACTGAGCTTTTGGTTTTGTGGTAGCACAACACAATTACACAAAATTATGCAGAAAGTATGTACCACAATGTACAAAAATGTCTGGAATAATTAACAAAATCTTGATTACATTTTAACTTTTGTTTTGCATTATTAGTCCGGCTCTAATTGTTAAACTGATTTTAATGTGATCAACATTTAAATATTTTTTTCACATTCCCCCTCCCTGCCTCCAGTAGAACATCGAAGACCACTCTACATTCTCCAGCTTCTTATTCATCCACTGAGTAGCATTTGTTTTTTCAAAACTGTTGGCAAACTGAATTTCCTCCTGGGAAGTAGACTGGAATTTGTCTCTGAGGTGGGATGTTAATAGACAGGTATTCCGAATGTTTAGGAATTATAATTCCTAGGTAGCAAGGTTGAGAAGGGGTTTTCATTTCTAACTCCAAGCCTTTTCAGCTGGTCACAACTAAGTCTCTTAGAGTGTAAGATAGCTTTGAGGTGCTGTAGAAATTCTTGGAAACTTGCTAACTCTGATTTTTTTAAGAGCCCAACACATGCAAAAAGGCTAACTTTGGTGGGATTTTCATATGTTGGGGTGTATTGACTTCAATGGGAGAGAAATTGGGCTACTGCTGAGCACTTTTGAAATTCCCATTTGTTCCGTAAATAAACGTAACTGTCATTCACCCAAACTAATTTTCGTTTTTTTAAAAAACATCTCCCTTCACCTCATTTTCTTGAACTTCCATTCCTCCAAGATACTGGTCTGGAACTACGGTAATCACTGCACTTTTCCTTTTGAACGTGTTATGGTTTTTATAGTGAGCAACACAAGGGTAGCAGGCTGCTTTGGAAGTATGCCAGTCCTGTGCCAGCTTAAGCTGGTGGCTGATTCGTGGGAGCCTGGTTTACACTTGTAGTTAAACCATGTTCAGGGGGTAATGAATCCAGCGGGTAACCTTCCTTGTGCAGACAAGGTTTGGGATTATAGTACCTGTAACTATACCATAGGATTGTCTCTGAAGTCAGATAAGAGGAGCTAAAATACTTATGTATTTTATAATAATGATATGATTACTGTAAAACTCAGCAACCTATGCTTTTTGCTGTCATGGTGTCATCAGTAGACCACAGTTGGCTAGTGTTTCTTTTCTCTGATTTTTAAGAGAACCTAATATGGACCAGGTTCTGGAGTGGAAACTTTTCCAGCCTCCAGTTGAAGGCTGGTGGTGACAGAATCTTTCACAAATATTTGTTGTCTGCCATCAGCTTATGTCTCTTGAAGTGTCCCACCAATGGTTCACTTCCCCAGCAGTAGCAATGGTGGGAGTGCTAGTATAGCCCCGATGCTGGCAGCCCCTGGCGTTTTTAGTAGCCTAGGATAGGTGGCTCTGCTTGAAACACCCGTGGCTGCTAGGGTTGCAACCTCAGAGATACAGAAAAAATCAGCCACTGGCCACCCCACCATCAAAACCCGGCCATGGTTCGACCTTCTCCCACACCAGAAATGGTCTTAGTGTTGACTGATAGCTTATTATTACTGAACTATTAGAGTCATTTTACAAAACCCCACAGTATTTTATCCTAACGGGGCACCACAGTCCAGGTTAGCAGGGGTGTGAATTGTAGAGCACTCTAACGTGTCCCAAGTGGGACTCCCCGACTATCCCTGTCACATTCTGGCAAGGCAGTACAAACCCTCCAGTTGGCTTCCTGCAGCCCTCCCTGTTCTAGCAACAATGAGGAAACTTAAAAACGAAACACAATCTGTGTGTATGCACTGGGTTGATTTTTATCACGAAGTTGTGGAAATAAGCATTCAGGTACAATCCGTGCCCCACAGACTGGGTTAGGGAATGACAGGAACAGCCATAGTCTTGCAGTACATAGCCATGGTCATCCCCCGGTGAACACAGGGCTTCATTCTGGTCCCATTTGGTGACTCCCGTTGGCTAGAATAGTACAGGATCAAGTCTCCAGAGATCACAACATCCTAGAAGTGATTGGAGTTTCTTTGAGAGCAGTTCTCTTTTTCCTTTTATTTCCAGGATTCTCTCTCTCCTCCTTCCCCCTCCCTACTCCACCCCACTGAGAAGCTGATGACTGCACAGACTTCATTTGGTGTAGAGCAGCAGTGTCCAATAGAAATTCGATGCTAGTTACAATGCTAGCCACACTTCTGGTTTTGAATTTTTTTTTATTAGCTGCATTATAAAAAAGCCTCACTAAGCCACTTTATAAAAAAAGCCACATGCATTAGCCACAATTCAGTAGCCTATTAGCCACATGTGACTAGTGGTGAATATATTGGTCACCGCTGGTGTAGAGAATACTCTTTTGTATGAAAAAAGAAAAATATCTTTAATCACCTTAAAATGGAAGTGATCTCTCCTTCAGATGGAACTGATCTCTCCTTCAAATGGAAGTGATCTCTGTTAGCTGGAGGCTGAAAGGACAGCAGGAGCTGAACAGTAAAACTCTTGGCACCTAAGCTGTGACAAATGGGCAAAGAACAGGGAAATCCAAGAGGTTCACTTGACTTGCGAGGAACAAATGTTAGGTGCATGTGGGTCTTCCTGGGAGGCAGTTCTAAACACCTGCCTTGTCTCTGCTTCATGTGAAGTCGGTGGTAGACTGAAGTCCTAGACTGACGGAGAGTAGCTTACAAAATGCTAGTGAGCTGAATTGGGGGAGGAGTGACAGCCTGGCAGCTGTTGCTGCTTTTGAAGTGAAGGCGCTATAGGCTTCGGGGGAGGGGAGTCAGAGAGAGTACAATACGAAGCAATATGTTATAACAGAAATGGAGGAGGCCCAGGATTATTTACACTGAGTCCTGGTGTCCTCCAACTATTAGTTGAAAAAAAAGATGGTAACTTTCTAATGACTATAGATATTTTCCCCCTTCTGCAAACAACTCATTTATTTATGTCAAACTGTCAGTTTACATTACAGTGGTCCTGGAGCTGTGTTTATTGAGCAAGTTGCAGGGAATGATAACCTCTCTGTAACCATCAGGGTAAGAAGTGAATAATTGGGGAGTGGTTTTGTATTTACTATGACTTCATGCAATCTGCACACCATAGTTATGTTCCATGTTAACAAGACAATAGACCTATTGCTCCTTGTGTTAGCATTAACACTGAAGCAGGACTAAAGGGAGTGTGATAGGTAGATTCTAGTTCTCTAGTATGGAATAATTGTTTAGGCATCATAGCCTTGCCTGTAACAACATTATTGAGTGCATATGAAGATGCTCTATAGAAAGCACCCCATAACTTCTTAAATTGCTGTTAAGCTATTCTTAAATTATCTATATATATTAAAGTCAAATGGTGTGTGTGTGTGTGTGTGTATGCATGTATGTATGTTCCCTTACTACTTCCACGCCATTTCAGCTAGATACTTGAAATTTGGTACAGTTCTAGGCTTTAGGGTCCTAATCAGGGTAAGCATTGAAAATTTTTCAAATCTCACCTCTGACACCCCCTAGGGGTGAAATTCTTTAAAGCTCATTAACATCAGCTGGGCAGCAGGTTAACACCTGCTGTTCTCTGTGACATAGTGTTAGGACCGGAAGATATTGTGACGAGCAATCTCTAGGAAGTGTAGTTATGCTTCTGAGTCAACTCCAGGAGAGTGTATAGTGATGCTATGAGACTGACCTTGCTGTTATCTGTGTGTTTGGGAACAGTTCCCAGACTGTTCCCAGCTGTGTGAGTGTTTACCCCGTCTGTATGAGAATGAATGCATGAGAAACCAAATAAGGAAACTGAGGCAAGACAGCGTGTAACCAATCAGCTTGTTGCTTGCAAATGAGACATGAGTATGTATGAGATGTAAATGTGTGAGTGTACTTAAGCCCACTCCTGTGGGCTATCTTTAGGGCTTTCCTTACTCTTTTCCCCGGCTACGGCTCCGAAGAAACCGGGTACTCCTTCTGCGGTCGCGCTGATCTGATAAGCCCCCTCAGCGCCAGGACCGGGACCTTCCAATAAACTCACCTACTTTATTTACTTAACCACGTGTGTGTGCCTTGTCTCGCAATCTCCAAAGTACCTCACAACACATAGTTATGATGTAATAATACCCCCCTCCAACGGCCCCCGCACTCGCTCAGCTCTCCCCCCTCCAACAGCCCCCCCACTCGCTCAGCTCTCTCCTCCTTCCCCCTCCAACGGACCCTGCACTCGCTCAGCTCTCTTCCCCCTCCCACGGCTCCCGCACTGTGTTGCGCAAACATAATTAAATACAGTGGTTTTTTTCTTAAAAAGAACCCTATTCGTTATGTCACGTAAAAAGTGAAAATGTATCGGAGAAACCACATCTAAATGCAAGAGAATGAAATTAAGTAGACAAAATGAGACTTCTGAACAAAATTTGTATTAATAAAAAACATTGTAGTCTTTTTACATCCCAGTTTCCAATTACAAATACCCTGAGCAACGCCGGGTATTTTTGCTTGTCTAAAATAATCCAAGACTTAGTGTCAAGATGGATAAAGGCCATGATTAAAAAGAACTTTTTAAAAATTGAAATCAGTGTTTTATTTACAGTTTTCAAGTACTTTACTTTCTATTTTATTGCCTTAATTTGGTAGAATGAATGTTTTGTATTTGCTTCTCTCATTTGTTTCCCAGTTGCTAGTAGAATTTCAGATTTTTACATAGATCATCTCTAATAAGAAGTTTCACACTTAACATGCTCACTTGTACTAAAAATAAGTTCAGGCCTTCATTAGCATCCTTACTGTGAGAACAAGGCAAGCCGAAACACTAAACTGATAAGCAAATAGCCCAGGCTGTAATTGGAATCAGCATCACATTCTGATATGTTGAACTTCCACAAGTCATGAAAGCTGAAGTGCTTCAGCCAGACTACATTCCGTCAGGATTTTCTGTTTGAAGTCCGTGGGACTTGTGATTCAATGTTATTTAGATGCTTCTTAAAATCCCACCATAGTCTCCTGTATATGGGCATAGTCAGCTAATGTTTGGTTAGGGTGACTTCTTACTGGTCAGAGGCAGAAGGCTGTGGAGGGATGTGTAGTCTTATTTTATTTTTTGTCTTAAATAGATTTAAAAAACAACCTCTGAGCCATTAAGTACAGGAGCCTATTATATAAAACTCTCAGAGTGTTGGTGGTGGAAGTTCAGACTCTGGCATTGTGGGGCTGGGCATATAAACATGAGTCCTACTTGAACGTAATCCATTCTTTGTTCATGCCCTCAACTGAAAAGAGTGTGGGCTTTTTTGGTCAGCTTACTAAGAAAATGAATAATTTCCCCTTCCTATCTCTGTCTTCTCCCTCCCCTTCCCCCCAAGTTAAAAATATTTAATTTGGATTGGTGCTCCAGAATTCAAAACTCCTGTTGTCTTAACTTCAGCAAAATTTGTTCAGTCTCCTTTCAGCCAAAGTTGGGGTGTTAATCGAAATAAAGCCTCACCTATTGCTGCCTTAAGAATTCTTTTACTCGCCAGGAGAATTTTCAGTTTGCAAAGCAACATCTGAACCTGGATTCAGTTGAAAATAATTAAAGCAGCAAGCTCACATGTGAAGACTTAACTGCACAACATCCCAGTTTTTGCTGAAGAGAGACTGGCTTTGCTGAAATTGAGAAAACAGAAATTTCAAGTATTAACAGGAAGTTCTATGTCCACCCATGATGGGTGCAGTGTAGTAGCTTTTTAAAAACCTGCCAAAAACAGAGTCAAATGGAGTTCCAGCTGGTCCTGCTTACTGATAAACTTCTGAGTACACCCTCTATCACCTCTCCCTCTCTGACTTAATGGTCTGAATTGTGTTTAGTGTAAGCACATATGGATTGAAAGGATTAGGGTGTTTTGAATCTTTAACACTAACTTCTTTTATCCCTATTATTAATTGGCTGTTGGAGTTAAATAGGTTTTAAAACCCTTGTTAAATGATCTGACAAAAAAAAGAAAAAGAAAACCAACAACTTTCAATTCCTATGAGGTTGTCATTTCATTAACTCTTAGTGTAGCTATCCTAGCTTTGCAGGACAGATGGGCTTCAATTTGAAAACAAGCAGGATTTCATTTTTCAGGTAGCATGTTGGAGGAAGCTTTCAGGCCTTGCTCATACATGACCTAATGCCACTTTTTAACTTTTTTTTTTTCACTAAAGTCATCTTTCAAAACCCTCCAAATGTCAAAAGTTATGAAAAAGCAGAGAGAATCCCTATCTGCCATCCAACCCTAGTTAGACTATCCAGATACCTTAACACCCTACAGCTTCAACTTCTACACTGTTCTATGAGCCATGCTATGTCTGTACCAATCACGTACTGCATACATGGCATCAGCTTGATAGGAAATTTGCCTCCCATTCAGAGGAAGAATGGTCTTGTGATTAAGGTAGAGGTTGGGAAATGAGAGATCTTGAGTTTATTTCCTCGTACTTAGAGATGGATAACTTCATTGTTGCCCGTGGTGTCATCTGTTATGTAAATGAGAACAGTGCTACCTGGTTTCCTAACTTTATGACATGCCTGACTTTGGGCAGCTCACTTTGGCCCCTTTGGCTCCATTTCCTTATCTGTGAAATGGAGAAAATATTCCCCAATGTCTCTTGTAATTTAGTGTCATTAAATCTCTGTGAAGGATGTAGACCCTAACAAATAAGGTGTTTATATATAATATGAAGTATTCTTGCTGCACCATTACTTACACCATTTGTTCTTTAGATCCTCTTCAGTGCCAGGTGTTGCAAATTATACAGCCTTTTAAACTCAGTGTAAGTATGCTCTGTGTAAACCAAGGTAGGCGTAGTTTAAAGATTTATGTCCCTTCTCTTCCTCCTGGTGGCAATTCCAAAATGGAGAATTTTTAGTTGTCATGTTAGCTGAGGCAATGTCTGCCTTGTATGGGGAGTGCACCAGGGGCTGAGGACAAGGCTGCATAGTTTGCTTGAACTCTTTTTCCATACTTCCCAATATTTGAGTTTTGGTTTTATTTGTTAAGTGTAATTTCCTTGTGTGTGTGTGTCTTTGATTCAGTGTTCTATTAAGTGTCTCCTTTCCACCCTCTCTAAGGGTATGGCTAGACTAGAGATTATAGCGCATTTTTTTGTAGCGCTTCCCAATGTACTGCAGTGACAGTAGCGGGATAGGGCAGGTATCCCAGCATTCAGCTGGGTGCAACGTGCTTTGCAAAGGAGGGGGGTGAGGGGGAACTGAGAAGTTGTTCGCAGGGAGAGAAGATCAGGCTGTCAGTGAGTTTTCCTTAGCGAAAGCTGACAGGCTCTGTATTTAAGACAAAAAGCTCCATCCGCAAGCATTTTCACTGGTTATTTGCTGTGTGAGTTGTTAGAGAGAAACTGCAAAGCTACTTCCGCTTTTTTCATGCCCTCTACAAAATAACACCTCATGTCATTTGCCTTACAGGGCATGTTGATTGTCTTTAATGGCTTGCTGATGGCCTTAAATGGCTTTACATGGCTCGGAGGCATGCAAGAGATCCACATTCCCAACCTTGCGCTACAGCGCTAGCGCTAAAAGCCTTCTGCCTCTCGAAAAGGAGGTTTAATACTTGCACTTTAAACAGTGAGTAAATGCGCAAAATCTCATTTTGAAGTGTGTATGGTACGAAAATTATAGCGCTACTGGAGGGTTTTAGCGCTGCAAAGCGCCAGTCTAACCGCGCCCTAAGTTACTTATGTATTTACAACTTTAATTCCAGCTTAAAGGCTTTTGAGCATCTGAGAATTGTACCGTATATACTCGAGTATAGGTCGACCCGAATATAAGCCAATGCACCTAATTTTACCACAAAAAGCTGGAAAAGTTATTGACTCGAGTATAAGCCTAGGGTGGGAAATGCAGCAGCTACCGGTAAATTTCAAAAATAAAAATAGATACCGTATCTATCAGGATTTTCACTCACTCCAAATGAAAATACATTTTAAACTTCTTTTAGTAGTTTTCACAAGGTACATCCGGTAAATCACCCACAAAATGTAAGTGAGTGCATCTGATAGTTGGAGACCCTTGAAGCTTCTATAATAAAACTATACTGATTAAAGACTGTTGTATTGATTGCAATCATTATTGGCTCAACCTGCCTAAAGGAGAGTAAATATGCATTATGCCCCGGTTCCTCCCCTCCCCGCCGGAAAAAAAAAAAAAAAAAAAAGCGCCTCGCTCTCCCGTCCCCGCCGCGCGGGCGGGCTGCCGGGAGCGTCCCGGTTCCCCCCTCCCCGCCGCGGGCGGGCTGCGCTCCCAGCAGCCCGCCCACGGCGGGGAGGGGGGAACCGGGACGCTCCCGGCAGCCCGCCCGCGCGGCGGGGACGGGAGAGCGAGGCGCTTTTTTTTTTTTTTTTTTTTTTCCGGCGGGGAGGGGAGGAACCGGGCAGCCCGCCCGCGGCGGGGAGGGGGGAACCGGGACGCTCCCGGCAGCCCGCCCGCGCGGCGGGGACGGGAGAGCGAGGCGCTTTTTTTTTTTTTTTTTTTTTTTTTCCGGCGGGGAGGGGAGGAACCGGGCAGCCCGCCCGCGGCGGGGAGGGGGGAACCGGGACGCTCCCGGCAGCCCGCCCGCACGGCGGGGACCGGAGAGCGAGGCGCTTCTTTTTTTTTTTTTTTTTCCGGCGGGGAGGGGAGGAACCAGGGCGCACATTTTTCACTGACTCGAGTATAAGCCGAGGCGGCTTTTTTCAGCCCAAAAAGTGGGCTGAAAAACTCGGCTTATACTCGAGTATATACGGTAAATGATTTGCATCACAATACAGGCCCATGAGAGTTTTCCAGAAAATATTAGAAATGCTAAAGAAATCTACTTCGCACTGAACGTTCTGCTGTGTGGGTTTTTGTGCGTGTCTTATTTTAAAACATGAATCCAATTGGACCTTGGCCGGTTGGGAGGCATGCCTGACAGAAGTTGGCAATACTTTTTGTCAAGCTGGCTATCAGAGATCACTTTAAATTAGAAGTAACTGCAGAGTAACAAGTGCAAGTGCATCCCCTTGCAAGTGGGAGTGTAAGGAATTTAGCTCTGTGCAGCGCAGTGAGGGAGATTCAAGGACATCCAGAGAACAAATGCTTCACTTCTTTGAAGCCTGTGAATAAACACTCTTAGTTTCATAAAGATCTTAGATTGGTTAGGGGAGAAACAAAGAGCTTGTTGGGTGAATTTGCCCAAAGGTCAACATGAAGTCTTTAAGATAGAATGAGGATGGAAACTTATTTAACGATTGACTTCTGTGAAATATTCCTTTCAACACCTTAAATCAATCAATTGTTGTGCCTTTTTTAATTATGGGTTCTTCACAGAGAACTACTGTGGATTTCTTAGCTGGTTTTGTTTTAGAAGTCATCCAGGAAGAAATCTGTCTGAATTGTTAAACACCATGCTAATAGACATTAGTACTGTGAACACATTAGACTATGAATGCATCTAAGCAGAAGAGTGAATGATTAGAGATGCTAACCCCTGATGCATATTAAAAGGGGTGTACTTGCATAATATATTTTTAGTGGGATGAGGGTAAGGAAGCAAACACTTTATATTAAAACAAAGAGCCCATCCCTTCCTTTAAACAAATGAATTAAACAGATTCTTCATTCTCTGGCATTTAAAAGCTTCTTTTACGTACTTTTTTACACCTCTTTTTGTTCATACATAAAACATTTTGGTATTTTGCTGAGAGATGTAAGTTCAGGACCCTATTGACTGAAAGATTACCAATTATGAGTTCTGCAGCAACCTTTAGAATTAACTTTGTTTCACCTTTCCTCCCCCAGACATCAAAATTCGACTTAATGTCTGTCACTGGCAAAGTTTCTCAGAATTTTATCTATCTATCCATCCATCCATCCATCCATCCATCCATCCGTTGAGGCCTTTAATAATTAGCTTCAGAACTTTGAAGGACAAAACAAAGGGGGGTGGGGGGGGGCTCTTAATTTTTCTACTATTTAAAGAGCTACCGCAGTAATTCTCTGCTGACAAAAATGTCCTGCAACTGCTTCCCTGCCTGATGATAAACTATCAAGTATCAAGAGAAGAAATATGTTCTGTAAAACCCTCCTGTTCTGTAAAAGTCTACCAGACTGTAGGTGCAAATAGGCTGTCTTCTCTTGCTCTTCCCCTGCTCCCACCCTGTTTCTCAAGATGTCTGGAACTTAATGCCAATTCCCAATGCAACTATGACAGCTGGTTGGTGTCCATAGTCCTGGTATGTTTAAACTTGTATCAGGAAATGATTTGTCAGAAGATCAAAGCACTGGTGGGGTGAATGAACCTTTTTGCCAAACCACAGGTTTGGCCTGAATGTAATTATTGTCTGATATTTAGGAGGACTGCCAGTGCTCTTGATGCGAGAGTGATTTCTGGCTTTCACTCAAATTACGTTCTGGTTTACATGACTAATTTTAGACAGCAGTCTGAGTGGACTGTTAGAGCTCGTAATTTGAAGTAAGACTAGATGAATCAATAGTTGCCTGCAGATTGGCAGAAGGATAATGACATCTCATTTAATTTATCATCTCTTGAGTGAACCCTTAAAACTCCAGTCCAAGGTTCCTACTTTTTATTCTTAAAGCCCCTGCACTTGAGGGTCTCAAAGAGCAGGTGTAAATCACTTTCATTACATCACCCTGGGGAAGTTCTGTGATCCCCATTTTACAAGTGGGGAAACAGTTTAGCTCCTGATCCTCCATTAAAGCTTGTGTGGGCACAGCCACTTGTGAGCACTCATTCCAGGATGTGAGTATGGGATGGGCATGCACAGGCCCCTCGAAAGGCACTGTTGAGTTTGCACAGAGCATGCGTATGCTGAACAATGGTGTTGCACAAGTGGGCTGAGTTATGGGTGAAACTGGTCAGCATTTTCTTGAATGTGTTTGAAATTTCAAAATGTGAAAGTAAACTTTAAAAAATCAGGATGTTTGAAGGGTGGGAATTCAATTTTTTTCACTCCAAGTTTTTACCTGTGGGCATGGCTCTATGACTGAGTACACACAGATTATCTCCAGAACTGTGTAGGGCCTGCTGAGGCCAAACTAGGATAGTTGAAGCAAGTGTGAGCCAGGAGGCAAAGGCAAGAGTGTTGTTGTCACTTAATCTCTGTTGTCTGGTGCATCAACTACTGGTGTACAAAAGAGAAAGTAGCTGAGCTGGGGACTCGTTTACCTAAGGCTGTGAGTCTTTCATGGAGGTCCCGGAAAGACATGGAATCCATGACTTCCCAGGCTGTCCAAGCAGCTGGGCCAGCCCTGGGGCCAGCTGCACTGGCTGTGCTTGGGCAACCCCAGGTAGCTGGTCCCTGGCGCTGCCCTAGAGCAGCAGTCCGGGAGCAGCGGTGGGGCCCTAGGCCACACGCCTGCGCCTCTTCTCCCCAGCACCCAAGATTTAGTTAGGGGTATTTTTAGTAAAAGTCAGACAGGTGACAGGCCTTGACTTTTTGGATATTGCCCGTGACTGGTCCATGACTTTTACTAAAAATACCAATGACTAAATTATAACCTTACTTCTAACCTTTGAGGCTTATTTTGCAGCAGAGTCCTTGAGATAGTGGCTTGCGAGGCAGGTGTAGCATCAGGCTGTGAGGGTCTCTGTGCACTGGCCCAGTTCCTAGCTGTTCTGGGCCTAGTAAACTGCACCCACAGCATGCTGAGGACACCGAGAGCGAATAATGTGACTGTTCCAAAAACCCTCCAGCAACACATGAAAACCAATTTCACTTTGAACCTGTATGCCAGGAAGATGCTGAGTGCTGGATGGCTCAGCTCCCCAAAATATTGAGCCATCTTAAAATACTTAGGACTGCTGACTCTCATGAGGGTGGTGGGAGGGCGCAGCCTAGCTGGAGGGTGCTGACACAGGCACCTTACACATATCAGACAATGCCTGAGAGGTCTTATCAAGGCAGAACCCTCGTTTATATGCGGCAGAGGCCTCCCCTTGGCTCACAACTTCCTTTCTTCACCCCCAGGCCCTGGTAGAGGAGAGCTGTAGACAAGCCTTACAGCCCACCAGACCTCCTAAGGCAGAGAGAGGCTCTTGCAACAAGATGCCATTCAGGTTGCCCTGATCAGGTAGTAAGACTGTTCTCCCAAACAAGGTGAATAAGCCTCCACACCATTGCCATGCCTCTTGGGCCTGGCGCATCTGAGAGCAAGCCCGGATTGAAGTGGAGCCAGTGAAGATGCAAGGTATCAGGAGTCCTGATTGCTGAGAGGAAGAAGTGGATCTAAGGATGGATGGAGGCTCACAGAAGAGAACATTTGAGATGAGATGCTAGTCACTGATAAACTGACTCATCCTCCAGCTACTTGTGATGCAAAACAGAGACCTGCATTTCAGTAGGAGGGAGTTAAGAGTAAGTACAAGTTGGGAAAGGAATAGCTCTAAATAGGGAGACTGGGTGGCCTGTGATATTTTATTGGAGAAGGAGCAGCAAGTTCCCACGGCAACAGGGGGAAGGGTGGGCTTTTTTGATGCACGTGAAGATTTTTACTGTGGGTCTAGTCTTCCTCCAGTCTGATTCTGTCAAGGGAGCGACATGCTGAGAAAGCCATTCCTTCAGTTTAGCCAAGAGGGTCCTTCCTATGCAACCCCAAATCCTGTTTACCAGTGTGCCCCTCAAACTACAGTATTGGTGAGGTCATTCACTCTTGTGGAGCAACCACGAAGGCTACCGCTGAGATTTGTTAGCCTCTGTAGCAACTGTCTCCAAGTTTAGTTAAAATATGGCTGTAATGATATGTACAGTCCCTATGGCTCTAAACTTTGCCACCAGCCATTTTATTTTATTTTAAAAAATCTTCTTGGCTTTCTATTTGTATTACAGTAGCATGTATGGACTCAGACATTGAAGGACATGCTAAACATTAAAATGGGTTATGTTGGCATCTGAACTTCAGTTCAGGCTAAGCTAAGTCCTGTTTGCTTAGTTATGCAGTTATTGAATTGATTGTACCTGCAAAACAATTGACAAAGACTTTTGTTTTCTAACTGGGGTGCACAATTGGGAGGGGAGGAATAGAATTTGGGTCTCCAAGATCCTGAGTCTCGTGTAACTCATTTTAGGAATAAAGTTTCAGAGAAACTTGTGCATGAAACGGCATTTATACATTGACAGTTCTGCCTCCAAGAGGTTAGTGAGATGTAGACATGGACAGTATGGAAAGCTATCCTGGAATAACTCTATGCAACCAGTTAGGTCTTTTTCTTTTTTCTCTCTTAAAAAACCCAACCAAAACCAAAAAAAACCAACATAGCAAAGAGTGCTGCTACTTCCCTCTTATGAGGTCTTGCTCCACAGGAAAGAATATGAAAATAAATGAGTCTTTCCAAATAAGGTTAGAGAGAGTGTTGATGGTATTTTCAGAACAAATTGGGCCTCTGTTTCAATATTATCAAACACTTGTTCCCAGATTAGCTGGTACTATGCTAACTTGACATTTAGCAATACTCTGGGGGAGGAGGAAAGATGAAGGAATTAATCGGCAGCTTTCATGCTAGCTGGTGTTGTCTTTCTTTCTTCTTCTCAAATTACAGTACTAAGTGTAGGAGTGATTAGGAAATGTTCATCTGATCATTCTATATTTGTCGTGGCCTGATATTGGCCATTGTGAAACTATCTGTACCAAGTGGCATTCATTTAAAGCGTTCATTTTAGTTCTCTTAAATCCCTAATTCTTCCCCAAGAATTTTCACCAGGGAAAGGAAGCTGGAGTGTCCTTTCTTCAGTTTGTTCAGAGGTCAGATCCAGGAGCAAGGGAGCATCAAAGGCAGTCACATAAAATGACTTGTATGTGTCTCCCCACTGAAAGATAAGAACAGTTGTTACTTTTTCCTTTGTGCTGAAGAAGCTAGGAGCTATAGAAATAAAGTTCGGACACCAGTTTAGCTCTTACTAGTCAGATTCCACTAAACGCTAAAAATAGTAAGCACAAGAGGTATTGGCCTGGCATTCTTGGATATGAGTCTCCTGTCTACTCATAGCTGGTTCAACACAGGCAGTGGTGGTGCAGACAATTTTACCAATGTGCTTGAACTTGGCAGTACAACCAGGGATTGAAAGTTCAGCCTTGCTGGTTTGTGGGGGTCACCTGCAAGTGCTCAGTCGCTGGAACTTATTGTTGAGAACACAGGAAAAAAATGCCTGTCCTGGGAAAGAAATCCATAAACCACCTTGATTTTTTTTTTATTATTATTATTATTATTATTATTTTCCCCCCAAATCTGTATAGAAGATTGAATTCTAGTCCCCTTTACTTTAACTTTAACTTTTGTGTGTGTGAGAGAGAAATCTTTTTTGTGGCAGTTGAGGAAGGCCCATAGGGTAAAAACATCAGATTTTCTTTAATTACAGGTGTACATTGATAGCATGGATGATGCAGTAAACCAATATACAAGTGTTACTCTTGAGTCTTGATGCCTTTAGGAAAGTCATCCTACAGAGGCTTGAATTCCTATATTAATCATACTGAAGCAAGGTATCTATATTGTTTTTTCTAAAAGATTAACAGAAAAATACATTGTAACTGAAATATGAGCTTTAAAGCGTTTGACTTTTTAAGACTATTTTGCTGCTTATATGATGATGTGTTTTTAAACTGTGACATGCTTCTATTTTAAAAACCTTAGAATTACTATGTGCTGGAATAAAATGGGGATTATGACCTATCAAATCTGTCTGCTGCTGTTTTCCTTGATAAGCTTTAAATAGCTTTTGTGGAACTGGGTAGGTGGCAAATAGTATTTCCATGATGTGTGAAGAGCTCTGTCTTGGGCAAAAGTGGAGAATATGTATGCAGTATCTTAGTTCTGTATATTTAACCAGAGACTGGGTGACGGTTGCCTTCTAGAAACCTAAACCTAAATTAATGAACCAGTTTGCAAGTTCAGCTTAGCAATTCAAACTGTTTTTGCAGTCTACTGTAAAGCATTAGGGAGAGCAAGGTGTGTAAACAAGTCTTCACTCACATTAGTTTCTGCTTCCTCAGTTAACATAGCAGGTATCCTGCTGGCTCTGGTAGAGCGTTATTGTTTTGGGATCTTTGTAAAGCAAATATTTTGATATTAAGCTATCTTTCATGCAGTATGTTTTGTAATGAACATCTGCTCTGTGACTGTTAACACTGGAAAAATGAACTCCAGAACAGTTGATACAGCTCCATGTGTTTTGGTATATTTTATTTTCCCCCCTCTTACTCCCCTCAAAGTGTGATCTTTATACATTTTTGGTATTTTAAAGCTTTTTAGCTTCAGCCAGCCATAAGCACTTTTGAACGTGAGCAGTTCCTATGTCAGCTAAAGACTAGCATAAATACTTTTCAGTGTCCCTCTTCACAACAGCGGTCTGGTATACAACCTGTAAAACAACTCTTCCCCCTGCTACTGCTGTTCTTTGCTTACTAATGGCATTGACATTGCCCCATCTCCAAAGATAAAGCACTGAGAAGTAAAAATGGGGGAATTGTTTGTGTACGTAAATCTGCAAGAAAGAAATGAATAGCATTCCTCTCTCATCTTCATTCTGAATCATCCATGCTATGTTCAATCAAATATTTAAACCCCTATCACACAGGTGTTTACTAGAGAGCACCAGATAGTTTAGGGAGTAGCATTCTTGGACTGGAAGCCACTAACAAAGCTTTCTGTTTGCTAGAGAACAGGTTATGAAACAGTGGCCTGAAGATAGGTAGGTGGAGTTACTCACCCTTTCACATTTTTAGTAGATATTGCAGATGTTTATGTAACATGTCTAAGCTTGTACTGGAATACAAACTATTTGTAGAAAGCCCTGAGGTCTAACCACAGGTAAGCTGCTCACGTGGCTTCTCCAAACAAAGCAGAGAACTTGATTGCCAAGCCAAGAGTTCTGCACTATGATTTTTCCTTAGAAACCCTCCAAGTTATTCTCTTATCAAGCAGTTTTCATGCTGGAATTAAAAACCCAGCAGTAACTCAGTGGTTAGAAACCTCTTCACTTGACATACAAATGCAAGAGACAAACCTACATTTTTTTTCATAACTGCAATTAAAAAGTTACAGCTAGAATTGGTGAAGTAGTATGGATTACCCTCCCTATAATAATTTCCATAGTCCTTTCTTTTTTTAGCAAGCACTTCCTAAACACAACCCCCCCCCAAAAAAGTGCATCTAAAATATTGGATGAAAAAGCATCAAATCATATGGAAGTTGCTATTTTTTTTAAATGGTAAGTTTAGACAAGGTTAAATTGTGGTGACTTGTCAACTTTGGCAGATAATTATGAGAATTTTTCAAAGTAAAATTCCCCACAGACTTAAGCGATGTGAAAAAGGTATGTAAGGTTTTTGTCTCTGGTGAAGAATGCACTCTTTCCAAAACCTAGAAATGCATGGTGCTTATAACATCTTATTAATTGATACTAGTTTGTGTTTACATGCTACTCTGGACAGACCACCTCAGATACGCCTTTCCTCCAATCCCACTCATGCCATGAATCCTGCCAAAAGATCCATCAAAACACAGCTCATCATGTCCAACTGGCCATGACAGTTCATTCTTAGACCACATGAGGATTTCTCCTGTCTGCCTGTCAACAGCCAACCATTTCTGTATCAGCTGATGCAACTGTATGATCAGGCACTCCAGCGTAGGACCACGAATACTCAAAGTATGTTGTTTTGGATGGGCCCATTTTCAGTGGCAGTTCAATCCATTCTTAACCAAAGGAGAAAGTCTTCTACCAGGAGATGCCATGTGGACCATACAGAAGTGTTTCTCCTCTTGGTCATGCTAGTTATCTCCAGAACCTGCTGGGATTCCTGCTTACCCTTAAGACCCTTAAGAGAACAACTGCGCAGCCACCAATCAATGTACACTGCAAAATCTCTGGACTCAGGCACATGAATGGATAGGAATAGGATGCAGATGAGAAAATGCAGATGACATGGATGTCCGTAGTACCACCATCCCTAGTGCTCTAACACAGCGGACCTCTGTGTTAGTCCCCTACCAGTCCATCCTGCAGCAATCAGTGCTTTTCATCCTCTAGTCGAGGCCTGTGCTATTCCATCCTGTGATGACTAAATTCCCGAAAGGAGTTATTAAAACTTTCCCACCATCGGTGAAGTCCTTGCAGTTCGCACCAGAACTTCCTTTGAACTGTTATCCACTTGATCTATGGTGCCTTACAGTTGCCAGCTAGAAGGGTGAGCAAGCTGAGAGTGCTCATGGCAGATCCTCCATATACCATCTTTCATAAAAAGAAGCTCTCTCGTCTTCTCCACCCCAAATTCATCCATAAAGAAATGTTCAAGTTTCATATGAAATGAATCATCCATTTAGTGTCCCTCCCCACCCCCCCAAAAAATAAACAACAAAAAAACCCTTCATCCCTGTGATTAGAAGAGAAGGCTTCACACTCTAGACATCTGATGGGCACTGGCCTTTTATCTACAGAGAACAAAAGCAGTTAGAAAAACACCTAGGTGTGTGTAGTGGGTTTTTTTTTAAATCATCCTGTCAGAGCTTGACCGCTTGATAGCTCAATCTGCACAAAGACTCTCTCTTTTTATTCATGGATCTTGGGCTGCATCAATCTCTATTACCAGTTAGCTAACATACCCTTTCTCGCCCCACACATTTATGAGACATTATGCATTGGTCCAGACTTCTACTGTGGATACAGCACTAGGGATGGTGGTACTACGGACATCCATGTCAGCTGCATTTTCTCATCTGCATCCTGTTCCTATCCATTCATGTGCCTGAGTCCAGAGATTTTGCAGTGTACATTGGTTGGTGGCTGTGCAGTTGTTCTCTTCCATGTTCCAAACTGAGGGCAGGGATATAGAGAGAGGAATGGACCAATGCTTCTCTGCTTATTTTCCTTACCATGAATCTGAGAGACCTGCAGCAGAGGGTCTGGAGGTCAGGTAGTGGGATATAGGTACGGACCACACATTTAGAAGAATCTCCAGTTCCAGTTAAATAACCTCAATTTGTGAGGGCAGTAGAGGATTCTGAGTGACTCCAGACCCAGGTGTGAGGCTAACTAGTTATCACAAGATCAGCTCACTTGAGTTGAATAAACCAAGTAAAGCATTGCAGAGTTTCTGCCCAGCAAACTCTGAGTTAGACTAACAGGAGAACTTCTTTAAAGAGAAAGAAGACTGTATCCAACGATTTCCTCCACCCCCTGCCAATTCCTTAAGCCAATGGTGGAGCCAAGGAGCTAGATTTAGTCTTCCTCTATTATGGGAAATCTTTAGATGTGTAGTTTTCCTTCCCTTCCCCAAACCCCACCCAAGAGTATCACTTCTGGGTACCTCCTACAGGAGAGGTTTCAACTTCACTTGCAAGTTCTCAGCCACTGAGTTAGTGCACATTACTCAATCTCTCTCAGTTGCTAGCTGGGCTCTGTGCAGGTCTCGTCCTTTGTAAGGACAAGGGTTAGAAATTGCATATTCAAGACCCTAGATTAATACCTGCAAGCCTCTGAGCATGCTCAATATGAATTAAATATTACCAGAAACTTAAGGAGTCTCAGTCTGTGCTGGTTGCTCATGAATTTGCTAGCAAGTGCCGTGTCTCCTCCTCATCCAATCTGCCTCATGAGTGCTTCAGCAGCATGTTCCCTGTAAGTGCAGCAAGCCCCACAGATGGTATTTTTGTCACTTTCTCTTGGCCTCACGGAGTGGGAATCTGAATCAAGGAGCAGAACTGGAAATGGGGCATGTGTGCCCCCTCAAAAGTGTGGAAGGGCTAAGAGCCACAGAGAGCTGCCCTTGCCACTGCCCAGCAGCTGTAGGAAAGGGTGGACTGGCAGGTGTCTTTGGGAGTGCTGCATGTATGGGTGCAAAAGCTTCTGTGTCTCTGTGTGTGTTCACAGGAGAACAAAGTGACTGAATTTTGTGTCCTGGCAGGAAAGGCTGCAAACCCGCGCTGGAACACAATGCTGGCTCTGTTTGAGCTGACAACACCACAGGGGAAAGTTTAAGTATAAAAGTAAATGAAACTTTTTTTGAAGGTATTAGAACTTTTCTTTAGCATTGAATCACATAAAAGTCCTCTTAACTGATGTGTTGGATGTAATCTGAGTCTGGAGTGTCAGAGTAACTTTTCTATTCATACTGTACTACTTTGTTCATGGATCAAAGAATGTGGCAAATACCCAACCTAATTACGCATAAACTTTCTAATGTTTCAGCTTGCGTAGCACCGCCCACCTTCCCAGACAGGTCAAGTTACTGCTCCATGCATTATGGTCAAATGATGTACTGTGTGCTAGAGAGGCACTGGATTAGCAGCCTTGTAAATTTACTTTTACTTTTCATGAAATAATGAAATCCTATAGCTTTTTGTATTGGTGGCTACATTGTATCTTGGCAAGTATTCTTTTGTACTTAAAGACGATCTAGAAAGAGCTAAATGAACAGAAAAAAGCTACGGAGATCATGTTATTTTAAAGGGTAGTGCTTTTTAACACCCTAGAGACCTGTAGTTAATACAGTTGTGAACTTCCTACATCAATATTTATTTTTGTCTATGGGGAAAATAATGTACAAACTGCTATAGCAAGTTTGAAAGTCCCCCACAAGTGGCTCTGTGATATGAAGAGTAAGTCATCTGGACTGTCCCTAAACACTCTGAATTTCAAGCACTCTGAATCTTCCCACTGATGTCATAAAGCAATATTGCAAAGCTCTACATTGGGTTTCTTGTTCCCTTCCTTTCCGGTGGTTACACTTGTGATTGAAATCTAGCTCTTCAGCCAGAGTTGGTTTAAATTGCATTGTTATGTGACCTGCATATTTTATAAACCGTGTACATAAAGGGGCTTTTGCAATTTTAAGTATTTGATTAGAATACTTGGATGTCATTAAAGAGAACCTACTTAACAGGCCATACAGTTTATGGGGAGTTTCCTGTTTGTTTTAGTTTTTTAACTTTCTTTTTTGGGGGTAGTACTTAACCTACAGCTGCTAATGTGTGTTAGAACTGGAACTTGCAAATGCTATTATGTCTGCATACCAGTGTAGCCCCCTGGGTGGTGTATTCACTAATAATCTTTCTGTTTCTCCTAAAACTGTTGACAGCAACCATGTTGGTCCTAATGTAGAGGAGTGTTGGCAGCTACTCGTATTTTAACCATGGTGGTGTCTACTGCTGTTCTTTCCTCACCTATAGAGTAGTTAGAATCCACTTATCCTCTGCTTCCTTGATTGTGGTGGGAGAAGCTAAAGAAGGGAGGCAGGGCAAAAGTAGAGTGCAAGTTTGGAGAGAAAAGGTGTTTCCCTGGAGAGAGTTAAATTGGGTTTCATAAGGATGGTCTCTTCCCAAGAGCCCTACTTTGTGGTGTGCTGCTGATAGCCAGACAGTGTCCCTGATTAAGCACCTCTGGTGAGCCAGCTATTGTAGTTCTTTCCCCCCCACAAAGCAGCAGCATTACCACCATAGTAGCCATCATCAGTGATACATGCCCCCACTTGCTCACTGCAAAACACTGTTCTTACTAGCCTGTTGGAGCAAATGTTTTGCAAAATGGTGCCGCCTAGAGCTTATTGAATCCCCAAACTACTACATTTAGTGCAGCTTTAAAATTTGACAAATGAGTAGCCTCGCTGTTTCTGCCTAGGTTCAGTAGTGAGCATTTCCTAGAGCAGTGTTGGGACTAGCGGAAAAAAGGGAAGGTGTTTGTTTGGAGTGTGGAGAACGGAAATGAAACCAGATAAATTTCTGAGAAGCACTCCCAAATGTACCTGTCTTTTGGAGGCTTATTTACCATACGTCTTCAAAGCTACCCCAGAGGAAAAGGTGCGATGACCCTCAGACTTCACATATTAAAGTTGAAAATCACAGTGTTTTACAAAAGCAGCTAAGCATTGTTATCTGCATTTTACTGATAGGAAATCTGTTGCAGAGGTTGAGTGACTCTCCCAAGGCTCCCCTGCAAGTCTATACCACAACCAGATGTTACCCCAAGTCACACGAGTCCCATTTCTTCTGTGCTAATCACTTGAGGGAGGAAGTTTTGTACTAATGGGGTGTGTGTCCTGCAGATCTGAAGTCTTAAAATTCCATTTGTCCTGCAGGAAGGGTGAGGTCTGTCTGTCTCTCCAAGTTCCAGTCATGTGCCCTGCAGGAAAAGTGAAATTTAAGACCTGGAGCTGTGAATCTGGAGAGACTGCTCTTTCAGATATGAATAATCCAGGATGTGATTTTTCTTGGCATTGTTTGTAATGTAATGAAACCAATTGCCTATGCAACACTTTATTATTTAGCCATGTCCAGAAGATGGTGTGTAAGGCTACCGTTTGCATTTCATGCACAGGGGAAAGCGCAAAAATGAAGGCTGTGATTTTCAAAGGAACTTGAGGGAGTTAAGTACACAAATCCCCTTGACTTTCAACTCTTAATGTCTTTCTCTCAAAATCCCAGCCCAAATATATTAGGCCGCATACATCCCTGAGGTAACACCATTGACTTCTCTTGATTTACAGTGGAGATGAGTTTAGCACACAGTTAGCTCTCCACAGATGTGCTCCACCTTAGTTAAGCTTCAGCAGACTCTAAACTTATTTTTAGTGCAATTAAGAGACTCTCTAAACTGTTCCTCTTACAAACTTGACTGAAATTCAAGGTTATAAATGGACAGTATGGAATTTATAAGGCTAATAATAGTGCATAAACTAGCTATTTATGGTTGCTGCCTTATGGTCTGGAGGCTTTTTCCATGCTCCAATATGATTGCAGCCAGCGTATTACAGATACTAAACAACTGGTTCTTATCAGAACCGTTTGCAGTATTGTAGCTGCATTGGTCTTAAGATATGAGAGAGACAAAGTAGGTGAAATTATATATATATATTTCACCTACTTTGTCTCTCTCATATCTTAAGTCCAATGCAGCTATAATACAATACAATACAACTACAATATCTATATATATAAAAGTCAAATGGTGTATGCGTGTATGTATGTGCACTTACTCCTTCCACACCGTTTGAGCTAGAGACTTGAAATTTGGTACAGTTATAGGTCTTAGGGTCCTAATCAGGGTAAGAGTCGAAAATTTTTCAAATCTCACCTCTGATACCCCCCAGGGGTGAAATTATTTAAAGGCCAATCACATCAGCTGGGCAGCTGCTGTTCTCTGTGACATAGTTATGATGTCATAATACCCCCTCCAACGGACCCTGCATTCGCTCAGCTCTCTGCCCCCTCCCCCCTCCAAGGGACCCCGCACTCTCTGCCCCCTCCCCACCTCCGATGAACCCGAGTTGGGTTTGGTCGGAGGGTAAGTGAGGTAGGGGTGTTGGGTTTGGTCTGGGGGGGTGGGAAGGTGTTGGGTTTGGTCGGGGGGGTAAGTGAGCCAGGGGTGTTGGGTTTGGTCTGGGGGGGGTGGGAAGGTGTCGGGGTGGGTGAGGGGTGAGGTGTGGGTGTTGGGGTTGGTCAGGGGGTGTTGGGTTTGGTGGGGGGGTAAGGTGGGGGTGTTGGGTTTGTTTGAGGGGGTGAGGAGGGGGGTCGGGGTTGATCGAGGGATAAGTGAGGTGTGGGTGTTGGGTATGTTTGTGGTGGTAGGTAGGGGTGTCAGGTTTGGTTGGGGGGGAAAGTGAGGTGGGTGTGTCAGGTTTGGTCTATGGGGGGTGAGGTGTGGGTGTTGGTCAGGGGGTGTTGGTAGGGGGGTGACGTGGGGGTGTTAGGTTTGGGTGGGGGGGTGAAAATGTGAGTCGGGATTGGTTGAGGGTTAAGTGAGGTGGGGGTGTCGGGTTTGGTCGGGGGGGTGAGGGGGGAGTGTCAGGTTTGCTCTCTGCCCCCTCCCCCCTCCAACGGACCCCGCACTCGCTCAGCTCTCTGCCCCCTCCCCACCTCCGACGGACCCGAGCAACGCCAGGTATTTTCGCTAGTAATATATATTAATTGGACGAACTTTTTTGTTGGTGGTCCCCAAAGCTCTTCTTTAGTTCTGTGGAGCAAAAAAAGCGTGTCTCTTTCACCAGTAGAAGTTTGTCCAATAAAAAAATATTACATCACCTACCGCATCACGTTCAGCAGAGCAGCAGTCTGCCTGAAGGTAAATGTTGTGCAACATAAGCACGTGATCTAGAAATGGAAAGAGCAAAATGAACGATGGTTCCTCCCCCACCCCCAAACTGATTTCACTTTATTTATTTATTTATTTATTTATTTTAAAAGGCTCTCAATCTGTCACCCTGAAATAGCAGTGAAGAAGTGATGGTGTGGACTGTGCAGGCCTGCCCATATCTACCAGATCAGTCTACACTGTTATTTAGTGCAGGTATGCCTACCCAATCTGCAGTCACACCTTCGATTGCAGTGTAAATCTACCCTTAGTGACAGTGTTGGGTGAGTGGCTGGTTGAAAGACTGATTGTTTTGGTTCCGTCCTACCTCTAGAGAAACTAGCAAATATGCTATAAAGCTCAATCTTAATTTCCAGGTAAAAATTCTGCTTAGAATAATGGTGAAATTGTCTTAATATTTAGCACTATAACCAAGTGATGTTTGCATGCAATTAGATACCATAAAGGTTCTATCTCAGGCTTAAAATGCATGGTCTAGAAGGAGTGACATATTTTTATAGCCTCTTTTTAAGGCAGCAAATTCCAGGATAGTGAATTGTCAGACTGTCTGTTCAATTTCGGTATTAAAAGAAATGCCAAGTTAGTCCTCCTGGTAATTAATGAAAGCCTAGTTGTAGTTTGTTTGTACAATCTATTGTTTTGACCCAAAGGTTGGATACTTTTTTCAGGGGGTGGAAGAAAAACGAAGGATAGTCTAACTAAATCTTCTAATCCATAAATATAAAACTAGTTGAAGTTATGACCCCAAAACTGCAAAAAGAACTGTTTTAAAAGGCAGTCCACATACACCAATACCATTTGCCTCTCCTCAACATGTTTATGCATCAACTTTCATTCAGTAATTGTTTACAAATAAAAATTTCCTACCCTTCTTCAACGGTCATGTATTGAAAGCTTTTGCGAGTCCTCCTCCTGTTACATGAACTGATCCTCTGTGGATCTGAACCTTGGGCAAACAAACTATTTTAAGAATAAATCACATTTATTTATTACATTTCTTGATGCAGCAGTGACCCAGGACACAGATGCCTGGTGAATTATATGGTTAAATTCTTCCTTTTTGACGCTCTTCAGGGGATTTGCATTCAGGTGTACTGGTATTTGGCAAACCATTTTATGGTCTTCATAGCCCTCCACTGGTGATATTATTGAGTTGATAAGAGGGGTGTTCATGTTGCCTGATGAGGGTATCCCCTCCTTTTATATACAAGTAGAGTGACTGCCTGGACTAGAAATGTAAAGTACCGGTAAGTGCCCATTTTGGTTATTGTTACAGTGATCAGGAAGGTGGCTGACTATTGCTAACCATGTTCCTGTGTTAATCCTAACCAAGGTGAAGCTGTTCTTTGTCTCTCTCTCAAACCTCTAAGTAAATGAACTGAAACGTGAGAACTGACTCTTGTACCCAAGGTCCTACTTGAGTTTGTGTAACCCATTTACCAGCTCCATTAGTCCTTGCTGCTAAAATAACTCATGCATTAATTCATGTAGCTGAGCTGTGCAGAGGATGTCAGCTGCACAACCTTGAGAGAGACCATAATTAAAGCCAGGAAGTAATAACCTTTTACCTGGAAGATCTTTTCTCAATTTAAATGAGAGGATTTCTGTGGAAAGAAACCACATTTGCCACTAATATTGCTAACACAATATCTCTGTATGGCCCGTGACGACCCAGCATCTGACGCTGCCTGTTCACGTGGGGCCCAGCCTTGTCACGTACACCAGTGTAGTGTGGAGGTAGTCACATTGCCATTTTGCTTTGTTAGCCTCTTATACCCACTCTGCACTGGGGGAAACAACTCCCCTTGTGCAATGGGACCTAGTGTCACTGCTTGCAGGTTGTGATAAATGAGTATTCAATCAAATTATTCTAACTTTGTACTAAACCCCCGCCCCCCCCCCCCCCCGACAGCTATTCTTGTTTTAATAGTTGGGTGAGTCAGAAGCCAAACACATGTTCTTGTACATCCCGTCAAGTCACAGAAAGCTGAACGTCCATTTGCATCTCTTCAAGAGCAATGATCTTTGTACCAAGAGACCACATCAATGATGGCAGGGAGATAAGGTAGCCTAGGCTTTAAGCAAAAAAGATTTGCTTTGTCACTGAAACCTCAAAAAGAAACTTACCCAGTTACTTTGGCCCAGTTCCACTTGCCTCTTAATAACGAAACACTTTTGAAAAAAGGGCTCCACTGCACCTTTTATTTGAAAGTCCTAGAAGGTTTTTTGGGGATAACTTAAAGAGCTCCTCTCCCTCCCTGGTATTTAAGTGCAAACATTAAGAACTTATGGATGGAAACTGGCTATCAATAAGCTTAGGCTTGAAATTAGACAAAGGTTCTAACCATCAGAGAAGTGAAGTTCTGGAACAGCCTTCCGAGGGGAGCTGTTGGGTGTAAAAAGACTAACCTGCGTTTGATCGGGTTAAGGAGGGGATGGTGTGACAAGACTGCCTAAAATGGCATGTGACCCATCTGCGACTACAAGTAGCAAAAATCATCCAGGACTGGAGATGAGGCACTAGATGGGGAGGGCCAAGCTCTGGGTTACTACAGAGTGTTCTTTCCCAGGTGTCTGGCTGATGGGTCTTACTGACCTGCTCAGGGTTGAACTGATTGCCACCCCTCCCGGGTCAGATTGGCAGAGACCCTGAGGGGTTTTTGCCTTCCTCTGCACCCTGGGGCATGGGTCACTTGTTGATTGAAATAAATGGGAGATTCTCTGTAACTTGAAGAGTTAAAACAAGGATTTGAGGACTTTGGTAGCATATCTGGAGGGTATAGGTGTATTACAGGAGGGGGTGGGTGAGGTTCTGTGGCCTGCAGTGTGCAGGTCAGACTAGATGATCACATAGCCCCTCCTTGCGTTAAAGTCTGTGTCTGAGTTTTGTTTATATAAAAATGGAGGTAAGATTGGAAAACTGTCTGTGTAAATATGGCACAATAATCAACAGACATGCTCCCTCTGTGTCTAGTATAGTATCTGGACTGTCTTTTTGTTTCTACTACTTTTTATTCCAGTTAGCTGCAGTGGCTCTGAAATGCTAATCTGGAGTGAGCTGGCTTCTCGTCTGGTTTGTACATCACTAGTGGACTTGTTCACAAAGGTCTGATCATAGATTCTCTGTCACTGGTAATGAAGTAAGTCAGGCTGAATAAAGCAGCTGGCAGGTCAGAGGTAAAAAAGGTGACTTCTCTGACAAGGTAACTTTGATGTGGAATTCTGTTCTGTGTAGATTTTTATAACGCAGTAGTATCTGAGCTCCTTTCAGTAGTACATTAAGGGATGTGACTAACATCTGTCAGGTATGATTCATTTGCTCTCTCTTTTCCTCATCTTCTTCCCTGGGGGAGAATGGTGTGGGTTGTTTTTTTTTCTTGTTTTCTTTCCCCCCAACATGTATGCATTGTTTGTGTTAGAGAAGTCATTGTCCAAGGCATGGGCCTTGTCCTTATGATGAGGTTTGTGATGCTCCTTAGTTCCTGTGGGATTTTGCCTGGGACCATCCCCTGAGAGAACTTCATCTCCCACCCACACCAGCAAACTTTACCTCTATTTTAGAAAGTTCCACTGTGCCAGGGAAGCAGAGTTTTGTATCATAGTCCTCATTGCAGAGGTTTAGGCAATCTCCTAGATATACTTGGCCCAGGCAATTGAGAGCTTTGAAGATAAGAACTAAAACCTTGAACTTGACTTGATATTCTGTGGAAAGCCAGTGTAGAGAGTAGAGGACAGGACACTCTCAAAACTAGAAATACAGAACTCCATGATGCCTCTTTCAAACTGGCTTCAGAATATAACCACCTTGTGTCTCACTGAGCTCTTCTATCTAAACTTCTAATGCACTGAATTTTTTATTTTATTTTTGAGAGAGAGAGAGAGAGGGTTGGAGGAGGAGGATTTTTCAAAACATCCATAAAATCCTTGGGAAAGTAGTTAATGGAGCTACAAAATGCTATAGTTCTGTAAACCTAAAATTGTACAATGGCTTAGAAAAAGTTTGAATTGATGCTGTAGTCAAGAGTAATAACACCAAAATAAACCCCCTTTCAAATGTGCTTGACTTGATTAGAAGTGTTTGACAAACTTTGAAAATGTATATGGTACATTTAATTAAAAATGCACAGACTTAAAAACATTTTCAGATATAAGCCAACATGGATGTAGACAACCATAACATGTTTTTTCTCTTTCTAAATATGTTTAGAAAAACAAATATCTGTATTACTCTGAGTTGAGAAGAAATGCCTTCTAAACCTCTGATGCTGAAAATGGAGTACCGTACTTCATCCAGAGTGTCTGTTAGCTCTTGTTACTAATTATGATGTACTCATACTGCTTTCCTTTGTATTTTGAAATCATTTAGAAGCTATCCTGAATAGGTAAATATGTAATGTAAACAAAGTTCATTGTATTTGACAATTGGAAATGTTCATCAAACCTGAGTGATTGGGGGAGGGAGAGAAACCTCATCTGTGTTTTTATTTGTTACCCAGCTTTGGAAAAGTCTTGAAGTTGATCCTGCAGAGGCTTAGGCATTTGCTTAACTTCTTAACGTATTCTGAGTAGCTCTGTTGACTTGACACACACAGTAGTTCCCATTACAGTCCAGGGCAGCTGCTCCTGTATTTCCCTTTAGGGGTTCAGTGAGGGTACCCACGCTCAGACTTCTGGCATCCACAGTTCTCTGCTCTCTTTGGCGGAGACCTGCTTCTCTCTCTTTCCTCTGTGGCAAAGAAAGTGAAGTTAAGCATGTGTGCAAGTTTTTGCAAGATCAGGGCAAGAGAAAATAGCTCAACCAATTTTGAGACAAATAGGGGAATAGCAAGTGTGTTACATCTCAGCAAGTCTTCATTAACACTGTAGTCTGATGCTTTTCATTATTATGCTTTTCAAATACTACATAATCATAATTAATAGTGTAACACTTCCACCTAATGCTTCTAAATTAATAATCTGATTGACAAAACACTAATATGGGTCAAAAGATACTTTACTTTTCCCTAGGATTTTATTCTTAATGTTAGCAGCATTGATTAATATTTGGTATATATAACATTCTTGTAACTTTAGTACAATTTCAGCTTTTTGTTTTTGTATATGTTCATATTGGCTATTGTTTTAACTGAGCTGAGTTAAATTGGAAAACTATGTCCTTACACACACACCTTTATTTGCAGAGATCCTGTAACCAAAAAGATCATAAGCTCCTTCTCACTGAATTTGCTCACTATTTGTTGCTTGGAGGCGGAAGATAACCTTTACAAATAATTGTGATTATTTTTAAAATTTTGGGGGTTGTCTAAGAAATCTAAACTGTGAGATAATTGTATACCATAAATGTATGGTATATTAAGTGCTCACTGCTACTCTTGTGGATCATTAACAGGTGCTTTGTTTTTGCCTTTTTCCTTACAGAATGACTTTCAAGGATCTGGTTGTACTGTTAGATACTGAAGTGTTGCACTAGCTGAATCTCCATTACTTTTATTTCTGATCCTAAGAAACACGTGAAGGAAACTAGAGGATTGTGTTCGGTACAGATTTTTTGAGGTAAGATTTAAACCCCCCCACCCTTGTGGTATCAGACTAACATATTCCATGTTACTTTTATTAGATCTTCAGTGTCAGCTAAAACATGGCTAGTTTCACTGAACAAATGAGGCTTTATTAATTTAGGATATTTTTAGTGGAAAAACCAGGCTTCTGCTTAATCACTAATTCTAGGCTTAGTACTTGGAAGGAACTATACATTAGAGTATCCTCTAAGTGTTTCACCTACGTTAATTGTGTGGGGATTTTTTTTTTAAAGCCTCCGTCCCCTTGGGATGTTAAATTATGGGAGATTCTATCCCCGTTTTTACAAGAAACGGAGGCATTTAGAGGTTAAAGTACCGTTCTGGTTGAAAAGTGACCCCATTCTCCAGTCTTTGAACAGCTGCTACTATTATAATTTACTTGTATTACTGTACCGCCTAAAGGCCAAATGAGAGTGGAGCCCGTTGGGGGTAGGCACTGAACAAACAAGGTACGTCTTCACTGCAGAGTTAACTTTTAGGTGATTGACGCCTAGTTTGGGGGTGAATATCCAAACTGCAAAGCTGTATTTTGTCCGCGCTCCCCCACATGTGTGGCTTCTGAGGATGTAGCCCTCGGTTCTTGGTGCTGCAGTAACCTGAACTGCTCTGATTCTTTCACAGTG
This sequence comes from Sternotherus odoratus, assembly GCA_032164245.1. Classification (NCBI taxonomy): domain Eukaryota; kingdom Metazoa; phylum Chordata; order Testudines; family Kinosternidae; genus Sternotherus; species Sternotherus odoratus. The sequence goes on along the minus strand of JAVMKO010000007.1, from coordinate 27,388,893 downwards.
AACTGAGGGAGAACTTGTCTGTGCTTCTGGGCGCACAGGAGGATTGTGGCGAAAGCACTGGACTGCTGGAACTTGACTGGTTTAATCTGTCCTCACTGCAAAGCGGGCAGGTTACCAGCCTGAGTGATAGCAGCATTTCGGCATTAGCCTATATGCCCAGCTAGCCTCAGTGTAAAACATTCTACACTTGAGTGAGAGGTTTTTGTGTGTGGACGGAAGTTGACTTAAGGGCAATACTTTGGAATGAAAACAAGCCCATGGAAACAGTCCCTGCCTTGAAGAGCTTACAGACAAGACACCGGGTGGGGGAAAGGGATATAACATACAGGTGGTATGAATGGTATGATGGTCTGTAAATGTCATGCTAGAGCAGCAATGTAACTCTGCTCTGAGTGACTAAGGTTGGGCCAGGGGAGACAACCCAGTTTCCCTTCACTTTTTAAAACCAAGCCAAGGTGAAAAGAGGCAGGAGGCTAGGAAGCTCTGAGGGGGGGCAGGCAACATCACTGGGCTGGTTTCTGGCTTGCCTGCAGGCCTGCTGATTCTTCCCACCGGCTCTCTGTCTTGCTGCGTGTGTTCTTGTGCTAGGAGCTCATTTTTGGTGGCCAGGGAGTAGCATGGCACAAGAGCCATCCCCCTTTCTCCTCCAGGCCCTAGATCTCCCTAGATGGTGATGGTGGCTACAGTCTGAAACAGCAACTGATCACAGACCACTATTGCTGCCCATCTTCCCTTAGGCCCTGGAAGAAGAAACAGGATGAGAGTGGCTCACAACTTAAAGCTAAACATGCCTCTTAAATCTGAAAGATGAGTTCTCGCTAACCATGGCAATTGGAGTTGGCTTGCCACATTTTAAAGTAACTAAGAAATGAGCCACAGCTAGTCACAGAGTAAAATCAGTCCAGATGCAGCGGTCCAAAGAAACCATCCATGCTTACGGCCTAAATCATCCATGCTTAGGCCTTGTGGTTTCTGTGCTTATCCTGAATTGCCGGCTGCAATGCGTGCTGTTGGGATAAGCAGGGGCTACTGAATCTACTGGCCCCCAGACATCACAAGGGCAGCAGCCGCTGTCCCAGCCCCCAAAACTTGCGGGGTGGGAGAGGTTGTGCTGCAGCCGTGAGGCCTGGTGTGCAAGTGTGGAGATGCATGCAGGTTCCATTGGTTCTCTCCCTTTGGAGGTATTGCACAGAGTTTGGTTCAGGGTTGGTGCAGGGAGAGGTGAACTTCATCCATGCTGAGTAACCGTGACTTCCTCCAGAGGTGAAAAGGAAACCATTGCCTGTATGCATATTAAACCGATGGATTTTAGGTTGTAGTCGGGGCTACTGAGAATCCAGCACCTCTTACAATGTCTGGGACACATAGTGCTGGCTTTCCTCTGTGATCATAGGAGCTCAGGCAGTTTGTGCAGTGAAAAGCATTGGGGCTTGGAAAAGCAGCTGGCGGCTGGCTCCTTCTTTGCTGCTAGTAAAGGCTACTGCTGAGAGGCGGAAGTGAGGAATGTGGAGTGTTCTTCGGGGATCAAAGGTGGGGCTGGAGCTGCCAGCTACCTGTGGGAGGGAGAAATGCCCATGGGAGAAGAGAATAAGGCAGCTGGTTGACTTGTGCAGGGCAGAAGGTGAACGGGTGGCTGGACTGGATGTGCAGGGGAAAACAGAACAAGAAAGCATGCACAGAGGGAGGAGAAAGGGATGAATGGAAGAGAAGTGGGGAGTCTGGAACGGTTGCTGATGAGAAGGAGGACATTTAAATTAACCGCAAATGCAGCCTGTGTCTGACTGTTCTTCACAAAAGACAAACTTTTCACACCAGACTGCTAAGAAACAAACAAATGCTAATTCCGTACATGGTGTACGCTATTGCTTTGGTTGCCAGGTGCCACAAGGGCATTAGGTGAGTGCAAGTAAGTGAGGAGTGAAGTTCTCTCTTAAATGTGGCCCCTACTGGAGAAAGTGTGAGATCCCTGTATTGCACTTCTTCATGTTAAGTTGCTAAAGTGACTTTTCCCCTTCCTCTCTATCCCACTCTTCCTAAGGCCTGGTCTACGCTAGGGGAGGGGAGATCAATCTAAGGGCTGGCCCTCACTACCGGGGGGGATCGACGGCAGATACGCAACTTCAGCTACGTGAATCACGTAGCTCAGCGGTTCTCAAACTTATTGAGCCCACGACCCCTTTTCGTGCACCATCGGCGCGCCGCAAACTCCTTCCCCCCTCCCCCCCCAGTCCCCGCTGCGGCCGGGCGCGCGCCAGCCCCCCAGCCCTGTCGCCACGAGTTGCGGCGGCAGGAGCTTGCGACCGCCCGGGGGGTCGCGACCCCATGTAGCTGAAGTTTTGAGTATCTGCAGCCGACTTACCTGCTGTCCTAAAGGTGGCGGCAGTCGGCGGCACGCTCCCCCTCGACTCCAGCTTGAGCCTTCCGGCAAGCTGGAGTTCCGACAGGGGAGCCGCAGGCGACAAGACGTGAGAAATCGATCGCCGAAAGAGCGATAGCTACCCGCCGATCCGGCAGGTAGTGAAGACATACCCTTAGTTGCGTAACGATGTATTTAGATCTACTTACTGTGGGGTCTTCACTGTGGTAAGTCGACAGACGACTCTCCCCTGTCAACTCCACCTGCGCCTCTCACTCGGGAGGAGTACTGGAGTCGAAAGGAGAGCGTTCGGCGGTCGATTTATTACATCTAGACTAGACGTGATAAGTCCACCCCCCGCTGGATCGATCGCTGCCTGTTGATCCAGTGGGTAATAGTAGACAAGCCCTAAGTGTAGTAAACACGCCTTGCCTTTTGCACCTGAAAGGTGAAAGTAAAACATGTCATAACTAAGTGACCACTTAATTGCTGAAACTAATAAAGCACTGTAGTAGTAATAGCAGTGTGTACTATTAAGGAGATTCTTACTAAGAATTAAAATATAGTACAGCAAGACTATTCATTTAGCAGAAACATATTTAAAAGTTTGTTTTCTTTTAATGAAATAAGTTTGGAGTACTGTGTAGATATGTAACTTGTTCAGATCAATGCATCTGTATTTCTTTGTCACTTAATTTAAAAGGGTTAGGTATATGTACAAAAATATAACAAATCTCTCTATATATTTTTTTTACATGAGCTCTGCTGTATTAAAAGATGAACTTAAATGGAGAACAGTGCTTATCACTGTGTATCAAGAACATAGGACTGGAAGGGACCACGTTTCATAAAAGGGGACAGTGTGCATTCCAGAGCAATCTTCTCTGCCTGAAGAATAGAGCTCCAAGCATATTAAGTGTATATTTTTATTTTGTGTTATCTTGTGAAGCTGCTGAAAGAAGAAATGAAAACCTTTCTCATTCCAAAGCAAACTTCTTGGCAGTGCAAGATGAATAACGAGCTTCTTAAATCGGATTCCATTTTTTTTAAACAACCAAAGGAAACTGAATGAGAGCATTCTCATTTTTTCAGAGCTCTGTCCTACTGCTTTGATTTAATTGAGGGTAATATTCCAATCTCATCAAATCTTAAATGGGCAGCCGCATGTTCTATAGCTGGAATTCTTGGACCCTTAATTTTTTTACTGTAGCAATTCAAAATCCAAGCCTTCAATTAATGTACTTTTTAAAATCTTACTGCATGAGGAGTGGCTAAAAGATTTTTATACATTCATGAGGGAACTAGATTTATGTAAAGGATGTGGTTGAATTGCAGCTGATTCTGAGCTGGAATAGCTTTTGCCTCTGAGATAGGAGAGACAATAAGCTCTTAATCCTGTACCCAGTGTACATGTTGACCCCATGACAGACATGGAAAGAATGTCTGAGGAGGGACTTTGGTTTTGTGACTTTCTTTCTGATATTGTGGAATAAAAATCTGTCCTGCCACTGATTTCTGCTCTTTTAGCAGACCAGGCAATTACCTGAGGATGTCTGCCGGAATACTGGATAGTTGTTTTTTGCTCTTCAGAAAATAACTTAATGACTCCATATACCAGGGGGGTGTATCTGCACCCACCATACTGCCTAGCATTGTCTAGTGGCCTGAGGAAGAGCTCTGTGTAGCTCAAAAGCGTGTCTTGTTCTCCAGCAGAAGTTGGTCCAATAGAAGATATTACCACACCCATCTTGTCTGTCTAATATTCTTGATGAACACGGCTATAACAACACTGCAAACCATAGCGTTTGTCTAAATGCATTCTGGGAAAATCTGAGTAGCTGTCCCATACTGCTTCACTGGAGTTAGGGTACCTGTTGGACATGCCCACAGAGTGGCACCAATGGCATTGCTCTCTGGGTGGCATACCACATGGCTGTGATGAAGGAGGGCCAAACCAGTTACACTAGAGGTTTTAAAATTGGGGATTCAGACCCCGCAGGAGGTCATCAGATTGCGGGGTGTGTGAACAGTCAGCCTCCACCCCAAACCCCGCTTTACCTCCAGCATTTATAATCTTGTTTAATACATTTTTTAAAGTGTTTTTAATTTATAAGGGGGATTGCACTCAGAGGCTTTCTGTGTGAAAGGGGTCACCAGTACACAGACAGTTTCCTGTGCTGACAGCTTATGGAAAGGCACATGTATTGCTAAAAGCAAGGCTTTCACAGAACCATCGGTGTTACTGGTATTTTTTTGTAGAGGGACAGTGGGTTGGCAGTGATTCTACAATGCCAGAAGCAATGTGTTTACAAGGGTGGGTGGGTGGAGAACTACCTTCTTGATGGTACCACCAACCCCTTCTAAATGATGACACTTAAATTTGTCCACTCTGAAATTGGAACTAAGCTAGCAAGAACTATGCGGAAGTGAAGCTTCAGTTACAATGTGGGTAGAGCCTTAGTAGAACTGACTGACATGAGTTTGTGTAACCCATTTACCAGCTCCATTAGTCCTTGCTGCTAAAATAACTCATGCATTAATTCATGTAGCTGAGCTGTGCAGAGGATGTCAGCTGCACAACCTTGAGAGAGACCATAATTAAAGCCAGGAAGTAATAACCTTTTACCTGGAAGATCTTTTCTCAATTTAAATGAGAGGATTTCTGTGGAAAGAAACCACATTTGCCACTAATATTGCTAACACAATATCTCTGTATGGCCCGTGACGACCCAGCATCTGACGCTGCCTGTTCACGTGGGGCCCAGCCTTGTCACGTACACCAGTGTAGTGTGGAGGTAGTCACATTGCCATTTTGCTTTGTTAGCCTCTTATACCCACTCTGCACTGGGGGAAACAACTCCCCTTGTGCAATGGGACCTAGTGTCACTGCTTGCAGGTTGTGATAAATGAGTATTCAATCAAATTATTCTAACTTTGTACTAAACCCCCGCCCCCCCCCCCCCCCCCGACAGCTATTCTTGTTTTAATAGTTGGGTGAGTCAGAAGCCAAACACATGTTCTTGTACATCCCGTCAAGTCACAGAAAGCTGAACGTCCATTTGCATCTCTTCAAGAGCAATGATCTTTGTACCAAGAGACCACATCAATGATGGCAGGGAGATAAGGTAGCCTAGGCTTTAAGCAAAAAAGATTTGCTTTGTCACTGAAACCTCAAAAAGAAACTTACCCAGTTACTTTGGCCCAGTTCCACTTGCCTCTTAATAACGAAACACTTTTGAAAAAAGGGCTCCACTGCACCTTTTATTTGAAAGTCCTAGAAGGTTTTTTGGGGATAACTTAAAGAGCTCCTCTCCCTCCCTGGTATTTAAGTGCAAACATTAAGAACTTATGGATGGAAACTGGCTATCAATAAGCTTAGGCTTGAAATTAGACAAAGGTTCTAACCATCAGAGAAGTGAAGTTCTGGAACAGCCTTCCGAGGGGAGCTGTTGGGTGTAAAAAGACTAACCTGCGTTTGATCGGGTTAAGGAGGGGATGGTGTGACAAGACTGCCTAAAATGGCATGTGACCCATCTGCGACTACAAGTAGCAAAAATCATCCAGGACTGGAGATGAGGCACTAGATGGGGAGGGCCAAGCTCTGGGTTACTACAGAGTGTTCTTTCCCAGGTGTCTGGCTGATGGGTCTTACTGACCTGCTCAGGGTTGAACTGATTGCCACCCCTCCCGGGTCAGATTGGCAGAGACCCTGAGGGGTTTTTGCCTTCCTCTGCACCCTGGGGCATGGGTCACTTGTTGATTGAAATAAATGGGAGATTCTCTGTAACTTGAAGAGTTAAAACAAGGATTTGAGGACTTTGGTAGCATATCTGGAGGGTATAGGTGTATTACAGGAGGGGGTGGGTGAGGTTCTGTGGCCTGCAGTGTGCAGGTCAGACTAGATGATCACATAGCCCCTCCTTGCGTTAAAGTCTGTGTCTGAGTTTTGTTTATATAAAAATGGAGGTAAGATTGGAAAACTGTCTGTGTAAATATGGCACAATAATCAACAGACATGCTCCCTCTGTGTCTAGTATAGTATCTGGACTGTCTTTTTGTTTCTACTACTTTTTATTCCAGTTAGCTGCAGTGGCTCTGAAATGCTAATCTGGAGTGAGCTGGCTTCTCGTCTGGTTTGTACATCACTAGTGGACTTGTTCACAAAGGTCTGATCATAGATTCTCTGTCACTGGTAATGAAGTAAGTCAGGCTGAATAAAGCAGCTGGCAGGTCAGAGGTAAAAAAGGTGACTTCTCTGACAAGGTAACTTTGATGTGGAATTCTGTTCTGTGTAGATTTTTATAACGCAGTAGTATCTGAGCTCCTTTCAGTAGTACATTAAGGGATGTGACTAACATCTGTCAGGTATGATTCATTTGCTCTCTCTTTTCCTCATCTTCTTCCCTGGGGGAGAATGGTGTGGGTTGTTTTTTTTTCTTGTTTTCTTTCCCCCCAACATGTATGCATTGTTTGTGTTAGAGAAGTCATTGTCCAAGGCATGGGCCTTGTCCTTATGATGAGGTTTGTGATGCTCCTTAGTTCCTGTGGGATTTTGCCTGGGACCATCCCCTGAGAGAACTTCATCTCCCACCCACACCAGCAAACTTTACCTCTATTTTAGAAAGTTCCACTGTGCCAGGGAAGCAGAGTTTTGTATCATAGTCCTCATTGCAGAGGTTTAGGCAATCTCCTAGATATACTTGGCCCAGGCAATTGAGAGCTTTGAAGATAAGAACTAAAACCTTGAACTTGACTTGATATTCTGTGGAAAGCCAGTGTAGAGAGTAGAGGACAGGACACTCTCAAAACTAGAAATACAGAACTCCATGATGCCTCTTTCAAACTGGCTTCAGAATATAACCACCTTGTGTCTCACTGAGCTCTTCTATCTAAACTTCTAATGCACTGAATTTTTTATTTTATTTTTGAGAGAGAGAGAGAGAGGGTTGGAGGAGGAGGATTTTTCAAAACATCCATAAAATCCTTGGGAAAGTAGTTAATGGAGCTACAAAATGCTATAGTTCTGTAAACCTAAAATTGTACAATGGCTTAGAAAAAGTTTGAATTGATGCTGTAGTCAAGAGTAATAACACCAAAATAAACCCCCTTTCAAATGTGCTTGACTTGATTAGAAGTGTTTGACAAACTTTGAAAATGTATATGGTACATTTAATTAAAAATGCACAGACTTAAAAACATTTTCAGATATAAGCCAACATGGATGTAGACAACCATAACATGTTTTTTCTCTTTCTAAATATGTTTAGAAAAACAAATATCTGTATTACTCTGAGTTGAGAAGAAATGCCTTCTAAACCTCTGATGCTGAAAATGGAGTACCGTACTTCATCCAGAGTGTCTGTTAGCTCTTGTTACTAATTATGATGTACTCATACTGCTTTCCTTTGTATTTTGAAATCATTTAGAAGCTATCCTGAATAGGTAAATATGTAATGTAAACAAAGTTCATTGTATTTGACAATTGGAAATGTTCATCAAACCTGAGTGATTGGGGGAGGGAGAGAAACCTCATCTGTGTTTTTATTTGTTACCCAGCTTTGGAAAAGTCTTGAAGTTGATCCTGCAGAGGCTTAGGCATTTGCTTAACTTCTTAACGTATTCTGAGTAGCTCTGTTGACTTGACACACACAGTAGTTCCCATTACAGTCCAGGGCAGCTGCTCCTGTATTTCCCTTTAGGGGTTCAGTGAGGGTACCCACGCTCAGACTTCTGGCATCCACAGTTCTCTGCTCTCTTTGGCGGAGACCTGCTTCTCTCTCTTTCCTCTGTGGCAAAGAAAGTGAAGTTAAGCATGTGTGCAAGTTTTTGCAAGATCAGGGCAAGAGAAAATAGCTCAACCAATTTTGAGACAAATAGGGGAATAGCAAGTGTGTTACATCTCAGCAAGTCTTCATTAACACTGTAGTCTGATGCTTTTCATTATTATGCTTTTCAAATACTACATAATCATAATTAATAGTGTAACACTTCCACCTAATGCTTCTAAATTAATAATCTGATTGACAAAACACTAATATGGGTCAAAAGATACTTTACTTTTCCCTAGGATTTTATTCTTAATGTTAGCAGCATTGATTAATATTTGGTATATATAACATTCTTGTAACTTTAGTACAATTTCAGCTTTTTGTTTTTGTATATGTTCATATTGGCTATTGTTTTAACTGAGCTGAGTTAAATTGGAAAACTATGTCCTTACACACACACCTTTATTTGCAGAGATCCTGTAACCAAAAAGATCATAAGCTCCTTCTCACTGAATTTGCTCACTATTTGTTGCTTGGAGGCGGAAGATAACCTTTACAAATAATTGTGATTATTTTTAAAATTTTGGGGGTTGTCTAAGAAATCTAAACTGTGAGATAATTGTATACCATAAATGTATGGTATATTAAGTGCTCACTGCTACTCTTGTGGATCATTAACAGGTGCTTTGTTTTTGCCTTTTTCCTTACAGAATGACTTTCAAGGATCTGGTTGTACTGTTAGATACTGAAGTGTTGCACTAGCTGAATCTCCATTACTTTTATTTCTGATCCTAAGAAACACGTGAAGGAAACTAGAGGATTGTGTTCGGTACAGATTTTTTGAGGTAAGATTTAAACCCCCCCACCCTTGTGGTATCAGACTAACATATTCCATGTTACTTTTATTAGATCTTCAGTGTCAGCTAAAACATGGCTAGTTTCACTGAACAAATGAGGCTTTATTAATTTAGGATATTTTTAGTGGAAAAACCAGGCTTCTGCTTAATCACTAATTCTAGGCTTAGTACTTGGAAGGAACTATACATTAGAGTATCCTCTAAGTGTTTCACCTACGTTAATTGTGTGGGGATTTTTTTTTTAAAGCCTCCGTCCCCTTGGGATGTTAAATTATGGGAGATTCTATCCCCGTTTTTACAAGAAACGGAGGCATTTAGAGGTTAAAGTACCGTTCTGGTTGAAAAGTGACCCCATTCTCCAGTCTTTGAACAGCTGCTACTATTATAATTTACTTGTATTACTGTACCGCCTAAAGGCCAAATGAGAGTGGAGCCCGTTGGGGGTAGGCACTGAACAAACAAGGTACGTCTTCACTGCAGAGTTAACTTTTAGGTGATTGACGCCTAGTTTGGGGGTGAATATCCAAACTGCAAAGCTGTATTTTGTCCGCGCTCCCCCACATGTGTGGCTTCTGAGGATGTAGCCCTCGGTTCTTGGTGCTGCAGTAACCTGAACTGCTCTGATTCTTTCACAGTGAACTGAGGGAGAACTTGTCTGTGCTTCTGGGCGCACAGGAGGATTGTGGCGAAAGCACTGGACTGCTGGAACTTGACTGGTTTAATCTGTCCTCACTGCAAAGCGGGCAGGTTACCAGCCTGAGTGATAGCAGCATTTCGGCATTAGCCTATATGCCCAGCTAGCCTCAGTGTAAAACATTCTACACTTGAGTGAGAGGTTTTTGTGTGTGGACGGAAGTTGACTTAAGGGCAATACTTTGGAATGAAAACAAGCCCATGGAAACAGTCCCTGCCTTGAAGAGCTTACAGACAAGACACCGGGTGGGGGAAAGGGATATAACATACAGGTGGTATGAATGGTATGATGGTCTGTAAATGTCATGCTAGAGCAGCAATGTAACTCTGCTCTGAGTGACTAAGGTTGGGCCAGGGGAGACAACCCAGTTTCCCTTCACTTTTTAAAACCAAGCCAAGGTGAAAAGAGGCAGGAGGCTAGGAAGCTCTGAGGGGGGGCAGGCAACATCACTGGGCTGGTTTCTGGCTTGCCTGCAGGCCTGCTGATTCTTCCCACCGGCTCTCTGTCTTGCTGCGTGTGTTCTTGTGCTAGGAGCTCATTTTTGGTGGCCAGGGAGTAGCATGGCACAAGAGCCATCCCCCTTTCTCCTCCAGGCCCTAGATCTCCCTAGATGGTGATGGTGGCTACAGTCTGAAACAGCAACTGATCACAGACCACTATTGCTGCCCATCTTCCCTTAGGCCCTGGAAGAAGAAACAGGATGAGAGTGGCTCACAACTTAAAGCTAAACATGCCTCTTAAATCTGAAAGATGAGTTCTCGCTAACCATGGCAATTGGAGTTGGCTTGCCACATTTTAAAGTAACTAAGAAATGAGCCACAGCTAGTCACAGAGTAAAATCAGTCCAGATGCAGCGGTCCAAAGAAACCATCCATGCTTACGGCCTAAATCATCCATGCTTAGGCCTTGTGGTTTCTGTGCTTATCCTGAATTGCCGGCTGCAATGCGTGCTGTTGGGATAAGCAGGGGCTACTGAATCTACTGGCCCCCAGACATCACAAGGGCAGCAGCCGCTGTCCCAGCCCCCAAAACTTGCGGGGTGGGAGAGGTTGTGCTGCAGCCGTGAGGCCTGGTGTGCAAGTGTGGAGATGCATGCAGGTTCCATTGGTTCTCTCCCTTTGGAGGTATTGCACAGAGTTTGGTTCAGGGTTGGTGCAGGGAGAGGTGAACTTCATCCATGCTGAGTAACCGTGACTTCCTCCAGAGGTGAAAAGGAAACCATTGCCTGTATGCATATTAAACCGATGGATTTTAGGTTGTAGTCGGGGCTACTGAGAATCCAGCACCTCTTACAATGTCTGGGACACATAGTGCTGGCTTTCCTCTGTGATCATAGGAGCTCAGGCAGTTTGTGCAGTGAAAAGCATTGGGGCTTGGAAAAGCAGCTGGCGGCTGGCTCCTTCTTTGCTGCTAGTAAAGGCTACTGCTGAGAGGCGGAAGTGAGGAATGTGGAGTGTTCTTCGGGGATCAAAGGTGGGGCTGGAGCTGCCAGCTACCTGTGGGAGGGAGAAATGCCCATGGGAGAAGAGAATAAGGCAGCTGGTTGACTTGTGCAGGGCAGAAGGTGAACGGGTGGCTGGACTGGATGTGCAGGGGAAAACAGAACAAGAAAGCATGCACAGAGGGAGGAGAAAGGGATGAATGGAAGAGAAGTGGGGAGTCTGGAACGGTTGCTGATGAGAAGGAGGACATTTAAATTAACCGCAAATGCAGCCTGTGTCTGACTGTTCTTCACAAAAGACAAACTTTTCACACCAGACTGCTAAGAAACAAACAAATGCTAATTCCGTACATGGTGTACGCTATTGCTTTGGTTGCCAGGTGCCACAAGGGCATTAGGTGAGTGCAAGTAAGTGAGGAGTGAAGTTCTCTCTTAAATGTGGCCCCTACTGGAGAAAGTGTGAGATCCCTGTATTGCACTTCTTCATGTTAAGTTGCTAAAGTGACTTTTCCCCTTCCTCTCTATCCCACTCTTCCTAAGGCCTGGTCTACGCTAGGGGAGGGGAGATCAATCTAAGGGCTGGCCCTCACTACCGGGGGGGATCGACGGCAGATACGCAACTTCAGCTACGTGAATCACGTAGCTCAGCGGTTCTCAAACTTATTGAGCCCACGACCCCTTTTCGTGCACCATCGGCGCGCCGCAAACTCCTTCCCCCCTCCCCCCCCAGTCCCCGCTGCGGCCGGGCGCGCGCCAGCCCCCCAGCCCTGTCGCCACGAGTTGCGGCGGCAGGAGCTTGCGACCGCCCGGGGGGTCGCGACCCCATGTAGCTGAAGTTTTGAGTATCTGCAGCCGACTTACCTGCTGTCCTAAAGGTGGCGGCAGTCGGCGGCACGCTCCCCCTCGACTCCAGCTTGAGCCTTCCGGCAAGCTGGAGTTCCGACAGGGGAGCCGCAGGCGACAAGACGTGAGAAATCGATCGCCGAAAGAGCGATAGCTACCCGCCGATCCGGCAGGTAGTGAAGACATACCCTTAGTTGCGTAACGATGTATTTAGATCTACTTACTGTGGGGTCTTCACTGTGGTAAGTCGACAGACGACTCTCCCCTGTCAACTCCACCTGCGCCTCTCACTCGGGAGGAGTACTGGAGTCGAAAGGAGAGCGTTCGGCGGTCGATTTATTACATCTAGACTAGACGTGATAAGTCCACCCCCCGCTGGATCGATCGCTGCCTGTTGATCCAGTGGGTAATAGTAGACAAGCCCTAAGTGTAGTAAACACGCCTTGCCTTTTGCACCTGAAAGGTGAAAGTAAAACATGTCATAACTAAGTGACCACTTAATTGCTGAAACTAATAAAGCACTGTAGTAGTAATAGCAGTGTGTACTATTAAGGAGATTCTTACTAAGAATTAAAATATAGTACAGCAAGACTATTCATTTAGCAGAAACATATTTAAAAGTTTGTTTTCTTTTAATGAAATAAGTTTGGAGTACTGTGTAGATATGTAACTTGTTCAGATCAATGCATCTGTATTTCTTTGTCACTTAATTTAAAAGGGTTAGGTATATGTACAAAAATATAACAAATCTCTCTATATATTTTTTTTACATGAGCTCTGCTGTATTAAAAGATGAACTTAAATGGAGAACAGTGCTTATCACTGTGTATCAAGAACATAGGACTGGAAGGGACCACGTTTCATAAAAGGGGACAGTGTGCATTCCAGAGCAATCTTCTCTGCCTGAAGAATAGAGCTCCAAGCATATTAAGTGTATATTTTTATTTTGTGTTATCTTGTGAAGCTGCTGAAAGAAGAAATGAAAACCTTTCTCATTCCAAAGCAAACTTCTTGGCAGTGCAAGATGAATAACGAGCTTCTTAAATCGGATTCCATTTTTTTTAAACAACCAAAGGAAACTGAATGAGAGCATTCTCATTTTTTCAGAGCTCTGTCCTACTGCTTTGATTTAATTGAGGGTAATATTCCAATCTCATCAAATCTTAAATGGGCAGCCGCATGTTCTATAGCTGGAATTCTTGGACCCTTAATTTTTTTACTGTAGCAATTCAAAATCCAAGCCTTCAATTAATGTACTTTTTAAAATCTTACTGCATGAGGAGTGGCTAAAAGATTTTTATACATTCATGAGGGAACTAGATTTATGTAAAGGATGTGGTTGAATTGCAGCTGATTCTGAGCTGGAATAGCTTTTGCCTCTGAGATAGGAGAGACAATAAGCTCTTAATCCTGTACCCAGTGTACATGTTGACCCCATGACAGACATGGAAAGAATGTCTGAGGAGGGACTTTGGTTTTGTGACTTTCTTTCTGATATTGTGGAATAAAAATCTGTCCTGCCACTGATTTCTGCTCTTTTAGCAGACCAGGCAATTACCTGAGGATGTCTGCCGGAATACTGGATAGTTGTTTTTTGCTCTTCAGAAAATAACTTAATGACTCCATATACCAGGGGGGTGTATCTGCACCCACCATACTGCCTAGCATTGTCTAGTGGCCTGAGGAAGAGCTCTGTGTAGCTCAAAAGCGTGTCTTGTTCTCCAGCAGAAGTTGGTCCAATAGAAGATATTACCACACCCATCTTGTCTGTCTAATATTCTTGATGAACACGGCTATAACAACACTGCAAACCATAGCGTTTGTCTAAATGCATTCTGGGAAAATCTGAGTAGCTGTCCCATACTGCTTCACTGGAGTTAGGGTACCTGTTGGACATGCCCACAGAGTGGCACCAATGGCATTGCTCTCTGGGTGGCATACCACATGGCTGTGATGAAGGAGGGCCAAACCAGTTACACTAGAGGTTTTAAAATTGGGGATTCAGACCCCGCAGGAGGTCATCAGATTGCGGGGTGTGTGAACAGTCAGCCTCCACCCCAAACCCCGCTTTACCTCCAGCATTTATAATCTTGTTTAATACATTTTTTAAAGTGTTTTTAATTTATAAGGGGGATTGCACTCAGAGGCTTTCTGTGTGAAAGGGGTCACCAGTACACAGACAGTTTCCTGTGCTGACAGCTTATGGAAAGGCACATGTATTGCTAAAAGCAAGGCTTTCACAGAACCATCGGTGTTACTGGTATTTTTTTGTAGAGGGACAGTGGGTTGGCAGTGATTCTACAATGCCAGAAGCAATGTGTTTACAAGGGTGGGTGGGTGGAGAACTACCTTCTTGATGGTACCACCAACCCCTTCTAAATGATGACACTTAAATTTGTCCACTCTGAAATTGGAACTAAGCTAGCAAGAACTATGCGGAAGTGAAGCTTCAGTTACAATGTGGGTAGAGCCTTAGTAGAACTGACTGACATGCAAAACTCATAACTATAGTGTTCTCGCCCTTAAGGGCTGTCTATTATCACTAACTGCTCCTTGCTTTGTGTCCTTAATTCTTTGAGATCACAGTATGTGGGGTGGTCAGGGAACAAGGACTAGAGAGGCTTAGATAGGGGTTGGGAGTCTCTGGAGTGGGCGGTCAGGGGACAAGGAGGGGTTGGATGGGTCAGGGATTCTGAGGGGGACAGTCAGTGGGTGGGAAGGGGTTGGCTAAGGGGTGGGGCCATACTGTTTGTAGAGGGACAGCCTTCCCTACCCGGCCCTCCATGCAATTTTGTAACCCCGATGTGGCCCTCTGGCCAAAAGGTTTGTCCAACCCTAGACTAGGGACACCATTCCTTACCCTGGCCAATAGCCATTAATCGAGTGTTTTGAGGAAGGCAACACATTAGTTTGTTGTGTAGAAAACAAATTTTATTTTCTGCATGGGTTTAAATGTTCAAATTTTAAGTCTGACCTTTTTATATATATATATATATATATATATATATATATATATATATATATATATATATATACATGTAATATAAATTAGCAGTAAATAAATAAACAAAAGGGGCATAAGTGGAGGCACAAAACCACTTTTTTCCTTTTCTAGATCATATTCAGGAACATGTGTGCAGAATGAGTATTCTTTTTTTGGGGGGGAATGAATAGTTGGTCTGAGGAGTTGTATGACCCAATATGCTAATAAAACTCATAAAATGTTTATTCAAAGTGGCATGTCTAGCTTACAGTAGCTGTGTGGGTGGACTGCCCTTGAATTTTGTAGACTTAATTTAGTACTACACAATAGCCAGTGATGGAAAACAGCTATAAATTGTCTGTGCACAGCCATGCATTATTGATAAAGAGTAGAATAAACTCCACAATTTTTTTATTTGATTTTGTCAGCACAACAGCTGGTTGATTTGTTTTAGGTATTTTTCTATTTGAAGGTTTAAAGTGGAACTGTCAACTTTACCTTTTGGGCCTAAATTTTGCTTTTTTTGAAAACAGGTTCTTATGAAACCTAAACAAAATATTTATATAAATTAGAAATAACAGTACCATTGAAAACAGCTTGTTCGTGTGTGGTTTTTTTAAGCAAACACTTCCCTGTAGTGTTTGAACCCCAATTATTGCAGTACTAAATCGGACAGTGTACTGGACAGTAAACAGTACTGAAATTGTCTTTAATTGTCCAAACTGATCAGAAGTGCAAAAACTAAATGGAACAGAACTGACATGTTAACTGGATTTTTAAAATTTTTCCTTTTTAATCATATGAATTGTTTTGGAGCTTGATTAAATAAACTCCTTTAGAATATATTTCTGAAAATCACTGAATAAGGAAGGATATGTTCAACAGACTGGAAACTATAAAAACTTGCTAACACAAAACTTTGCTAGTGCCCAGTCTTTTCAACAGAAATCCAACTTAAAATATTATTTTGACACTAAAAGTTCTGAAATTATAGTTTCCCTTCTTGATTTCAAATTCCCTTTATCTTGTTAGAATAGTAGTTTATGGTAAACAAATAGAGAGAGACAATCCCATGTTTGGAAAGATAATCTCTCCCTCCACATTCTAATATAGGAAGACTTCAGAATAGTTTTTTTGTAATTGTGGAATTGAATGCTGGCTGCTTCCCTCAAAAATGTATAGGGTAGTGAAAGGTGAATTTAAATCCATTTGAGATCTTAATGCACTATGCTTTTTTTTTTTTTTGGAAGGCTTTCCATCATTGCTTAAAGGAACTGCTGAGTGTTAACTCTTCATTTTAGCTTTCCATATTTTTCTGCCTTTAAGGTAAGAAGTCACAAAGCAATTAAATTGGTCCTGTAGTTTCAATCAGGAGGCAGGAAAAGCTAACCAGAGAAAGGACTAACGTGATTGACAGAGGCCTGCAGAAGATTTACATTGAGAATAACTCATTCTTCAAAACTTTTTCATTTTCTGATGGAAATTGTGGGGTAAATCAAATACAGTGGCTATGAAGGATTAAAATGCAGAAGTTATGAATTCTTATTGACTTTGTGAATCTCCAACTCCTTCACCTTAACATAACATCATTTCTTTCAAAGGGGTATTGGGGCTTTGGAGATTTAAATAGAGCATCAGCATCTTGAAGTGAACTATTTTAAGATTATGAATTTAATGGCAATGCTTAATGGAGATAAAGCTGAGGTTGAGGAGGAGATGGAAGTTTTCCATGGGTTAGCTAATAAGTCTGAAATATATATTGTCAAGGTAATGTGCCATCATCAACTGTAAACAGCCACACAGTATATATCGCCTCATGCAAGCCAGACTTTCTACTGGCAACTAAAAATTGTGTGTTCATAGAAGCAGAGGGATTTAAATGTGGTCTAACAAAAGAGCACAAATATTGGCTTACTGATACACTATAAAACAGTTTTAGTTTTTCCTTCCAGCAAATATGAAACTAGTGAAATTCTGCTCTGAAAATGGCATCATGAGGGTTTCATGTCTGTCTTACTGGTTTCCATATCAGACTTGTTCTAGTTAAAAATTATGGGTTTTTATTTTTTATTTGTTTAAATTCCAAGCCCTGTGAATTCAAGAGGGGAAACTGAACATCAAGCTGGCTGCTTTATCATCCTCAGTAAGATCCTGCCCTGTTAAATTCTGCCCTCAGTTATAGCAGTTGGAACAAGAACAGCATGTGTGCTATGTCTGCAACGTTTTTTTGTAGCGCTCTAACTGTAGTTTCTAAGCACAACAGGTACAACTGTGTTTGGGAACATGGTTACAAAATAGTGTGTGAAAATCGCCCAAAGGGTCTCAAGTCAAGCATTAAGAATCAGTGACCGCTTCTGAAAATGCTGGCCTAAGTTGCTGATCTTGGAAATACATCATTACTAGTGTGCAAAATGTTCTCAGGCTGTAGTGTTATATCTTGAGAATATCAAGAAAGGGATGGGAAAAAAAGGGTGAGAGAGGATAGCGTGATTAGCTGTGCACTTGGGAGTTCATGTGTGTCTGGAGTTAACTATAGGCAAGCAGTTTTGTAGCCTGCTTCTTCCAGTATGGTTGTATCAAAAACTATGTGTCCTTTGTTAACAACTCCGATATACAAGATAGCATTTGTTTGTGGACAAATCATGTGACTGTGCCTTCAGCCACTTACAAAATCATTTTTCAAATTGGTGTGGATAGGGCCTTCTTAGTGTAACTTCTAATTCCATAAAATCTGATCCCTTTTTTTCTTTTCCTATTCAAAGAATTGAGTAAATAAGATCTGTTTGAGAGACCCCAAATTTGCCTACACACATAAGAACTCCTGCATTAAAGATGAAGTAATACGCTCAAAAATATTTCATTGTTGTTAATATTCAATTCTGCCACTATTTTGTCTTGTGCTGGCCAAATGAATTGTCTTCCTAAAAACATTCAGTAATAATCCTACATGAAACATGCTGCCTGGGGGTGGAATTACAAACCATATATTAGGGTATTTTTTTAAAAAGTAGGAGACAGTAATCAAGAATGAGCACAACCTTGCACTTCATGTTTTAGTGGGACCCATGAATGATAGCCCTCCTTTGAGGTACCTTACAAATGGGGAGCTGCCCCTACTTTCATGAGCCTTGATATTTCTTCTAAACCAGTAGGTTAATTTTTTTCTAGGAGTTTTTATATAAAGCTGAAGGGTGTGTTAATGAAGGACTTTAATGCCTCCTGAATCCCTTGTCCCTGTGTTCTGCCTATCCTTCCTGAGACTCCATCTCTTGACACCTTGCTTTGGCTAAGAGGTAGCGTGTGAAAAGACAAATACTGCAGTTCAAGATGATGAATGCTCTCTTACAATAACAGTTTTGTCTCAATTGGAACTTTTTGGCCTCTGCTCTGGGAGAACTCTAACTACCTGGCTGTCAGATAGCATGGACCGCCAAACATAAAAGAACTATGTTACAAAGATAACTTAATGTCAAGAAAGAGCTTTCACCTGAGAAGAATCTCCTAATACTCGGGAAGCCTGGAACCTCTAACAAACCCTCTAGTAAGGGAAGAGAGACCTTACTATCATACAAGCATCAGAAATAGATTATTAACTCTCCCCCCCCCCAAAAAAGGTTCCCTTATGATGTTTACAATAATATTTCACTAAAATCAGCTCTTTTCCAGGTCTAGTAGAATCTGTTGTGATCCAGAGGAAATCTCCTCTTTCCAATGGATATTGGAACACCCATATCTAATTTAACAAGTATGCAAGATATCAGACCTGTCATTGGGGAAGGAAGGATTATTGCTTGCTTTGGAGTAATTAAAATTTGTGGGGAGAGCAGGATGCAGTTTTCTGAAATGCTGCTCTTCATTAATGAATAATGCTGCCATGTAAATGACTATTTCACAGATGTATATAAAAGGTTTGTGTGGGACCCCAGGCAAAATTGCCCTCCTTGCTACCGCCCTAACACCAGCCTTGGCTTTTATATGCAGAAAAACAGTGGTTGTGGCACAGCTGAGAAGTGGAGTTTTTATAGCATGTTGGAGGGGCCTCAAGAGAGAAAAAGGTTGAGAACCCCTGGCTTTAAAGGTAAATTGAAAACTGAAAGAGACATGGTCAACCTGAAACCTACTCACTCTCAAAGGCATTCAGAGGTAGTTTCTGATTCTAGACTAATCATCTGTAAGTCTGTGTCCCTGCCAATTTTTATGGTCTTCTCAATTAAAGTTTATATTTTTTTTAAACACTGTTCTTTCCCCTGTTGCTATGTGGAGGATCAAACAAATGGAGAAGTGAATTGAATGATTACAGGGAAAATGGACAATTCACAATGTGAAAAAAAAAAAAGATTTTTTCCTCCATTTCTGTTAGTCTCTCATAAGACACAATACAAGGTAAAACATTTTCATACAGCAATGTGCCTTTTTTTTTCTAAATTGGAAGTACTCATTTTAAGATGGAATTACTTTCTGCATGTATGGATCAACAACATTAACAAACCATAGGAAAAAATGTAGCTGCCTTGAAAGTATAAATTAATAAAATAGCTTGCCAAATATCTTGTGAACACTGGCTTTGTCGAATGCCTGGCAGCAATCTAATTGGTATGACTGTGCTGATCAGGTCAGGGCTAGATTTGAAAAAGGAGGAGGGAATGAAAACATGTGAGTCAGTTGGTTAGTCACTGGTATCTTAATCCAACTTCACAATTTTCTTTTCCTCAAGAAGGGAAAACTTTTTGTGTCTTTGTAGTAACATTATTATGAAGAAATATAAAGTAGGGGCAGATGTTTGTGTTTGACTAATCCAGACATGTACTTAGCTTGAAGGTTTTTTTTGTTTTTGTTTTTAAGCCATGAACCGTAGTAACTCCCACAATTACGCCATAAAAGCATCTATTTTAGGGTGCACCCAGTACATTTGTTTTCATGCAGATTTCTTGAGGGGGGAATTGAAAATGGAAAATAATTTTTCACAAATACATCTGTATTTTCACCACCATAAAAGCTTTGGTAAAATCTTCTAGCTCAGTAACTGTATTGTGTCATGGTATTACTGGAGAGTTGTCAGTGTTTCCTTTTAGAGCAGTCTCCAGCAATGACCCCAAAACAGATTAGCAAATAAGTAGCAAGGCAATCACTCAGAAAGCAGTGTCCGTAAATCCCACAGCATTAAATTAATGGGAAAAAAGGATTCTTGAGACACCACTTAGCATTTGTCTTTTATGAAAGGTCTGTTTCTTTAGTGCTGTGTGTTTTCCTTTCTTGCCAAGTATTATTTAATCTGAGACATTGTCCTTCGCTGTAAACTCCCATACTTTCAAGACACTAAGGAAAACACTGGTCTCAAAGGTCAGCCTTTACTTTAAATTTCTCAGTGGTTGCATGGACGTATAATATTTGGTAATGTTGCACAGCAGATACAAAAGAAATACAGTCTACTTCATGACTGTTCCATGAATTTGAGCTGTAAAGAATAATGGTACCTAACAGCAGAATGTGCTGCTGCTCCGATAACATTGTCATTGGGATGGTAACGAGTGTTTGCTTTTTGCTGAACAACTGGTTCTTTAATATTGTTCTTTCTATGAATATTTAGCAAACTAGTGTTTTTAGGTAGAGAAGCTGTTTATACCAAATGTTGCTGGTGCAAGGTTTTGATAATTGGCATCTAGGGCCTTGGTTACACTGGCACTTTATAGCGCTATAAAGCCTCCAGGAGCGCTATAACTCCCTACCCGTCCACACTGGCAAGGCATGTATTGCGCTATAAATCCACAGTTATACCGGTCTTGGTAATCCTCCCTTCCCCGAGGATTAACAGCTATTGTATATTTACTGCTCCGTATTATCTCAAGTGTGAATGGGTATTAAGATTACAACATTTTAAGTGATCTCTGGAGATGCCTCAGAGCCATTTAAGGCAATTGACGTCTCTTCCCTTTGTTTTGAACTCGGCTGGAGGAATGCGGAAGTACGTTTTCAGCGTTTCTCTCAACTCGACACATAAGCAATGCAAATGTTTACGGATGGAGCTGTGTGATTGAAATTCAGAGCCTGCTAGTTTTCTCTAAGGAAAACTCACTGACAGGCTCTCAGCACGAAGTTCTCTCCCTACGCATACACACAACATGTTCCCCCTCACCTCCCTAGTTTGAAAAGCATGTTGCACCCAGCTGAATGCTGGGTTAGCTGCTCATAATGCACCACTCCCTGTGCCGCTGCAAGTGCCGCAGATGTGGCCACGCTATACTGCTGGCGGGTCTGAGTGTGGACACGCTATAGCGCTATACCTATTGCTGTATATGGGGACAGCTGTAACCAAAAGCACTATAATCCTGTAAATGTAACCATGCCCTAGATTATAATAGAAGCATGCCTTTTAAAATAATAGAATTAACACTGTGGGTAGGGTAGGGATGTGAAGAGTTACCTGAAGTGAAAGGGGATTGCCAGTAAACAGAGTTAATGAAAATCAGGAGAGGAGGATCTGAGCTTGTCTAACTCCTCAGACACTTCCTGAAAGACTTGCTGAGTGAGTGAGGAATATTTTCACATCTAAATTCAAACTCCAATCTGTTTTTCAGGTTCAATAATTTGTGCTTCCTGCACTCAAGTCTTTACACAGACAGTCCAGTTAAAATAACTGGCAAATATATCTGAATGAGGGAGGAGGGGCAGCTACATTGTCATTAGCTCTTTTGTGTTAAAGCAAGAGCTCATACCCCCTCCATATCCTCCTTTTGTTTATCTACAGTAAAGTCATTATGCTAAATTTGTGAATTCATAACTTCCTTAACAACTGATTTTTATAAATATAGAATTAGATCACTTGGTTCTGTAGTGACAAAAGGAGAAAACTAGTAAGGAAATGTATAGGAGTGGGGAGCCATTATTTAACACGTCTATGATCGATAGTTGCCATGGGAAAGTGGAAATACTGGCCAAGTAAATAAAGTATACAGCAAGTCTTTATCCCAGTTAATCAAATGTGGTTAAGGTCTGTTCTACACTACAAGCTGGATCAGCATTTTGATGAGGTTCTTTGACAACCATGGAATAATTGTCACTGAATCTGTTCTCCAAATGCAAATCGTACCCTTAAAAGAATAGGCTTTCATAGCCTGGTTCTAGAGTGACTTGGTCCCACTTAGGAAGACAGGACCAAACCTTTTGTGTAACCTGTGGTGTTATGGTGTGTTTTGTTTTAACACTGCTAATTTCATAATGTAAGTATTTGACTGACAAAGGGGGAAAAAACCACCTCATTTTAGGATGGTAAACTCTACTATACCCTTTATGGAGAAGATCCATGCTTTTGACAACCATGATGGGTGTCTCCTTGTGTCTGAACCTAGATCCTTTAAAACAGTGACTCTCCACTTTTTTCAGACTACTGTACCCTTTTCAGGAGTCTTGCATACCCCCAAATTTCTCCTCATTTAAAGACTAATTGCTTACAAAATCAGACATAAAAATACAAAAGTGTCACAGCACACTATTACTGAAAAATTGCTGACTTTTTCATGTTTACTGTATAATTTATAAGATAAATCAATTGAAATATAAAAATTGTACTTCCATTCCAGCCTACAGTGTATATAAAGCAGCAGAAACATGTCATTGTATGAAATTTTAATTTGTAGTGACTTTGCTAGTGTTTTTTATGTGGCCTGTTGTAAAACTAGGCAGATATCTAGATGAGTTGATGTATCCCCTGAAAGACCTCTGCATACCCCCAGGGTAAAAGACTGATTTGCTTTTGAAGAGCCTTTTTATTCAAGCCCATAGGATTTTGGCAGATAGCCAAGCACAGAACACTGCAGATACAAATATAAAACTAAAAATGTTGTCCCGATAAGGAGTGTTAACAGAACTAGAGTCGCTGGTACCTTGCACATGTGTTTCCCTGAACATATGCTTTATACTTTAGAGGAGACTTGAAAAGCTTTTAACCTTGCTCTGACTGATTTGTGAGTTCTGTGCTTTTATTTAACTTTGTTTGAAATCACTAACTTCTAAAGAGGAACAGAAATGCAAGAGAATGCTGCTTGTTGGGTTTTAGGTACAGTTGCAGGGGAAATACAGAGCAGAATCCTTAGTTCCAGACAAGGCAGTTAAATGAAAAAATACTGTAACTTGATTTGCAGAAGCAGTAGTAATTCACAGTTAAACATGCAAATGTGGTCCATTAAAAAAAATACACTGACAAGAATGTTCATGTTCTATGGGTCAGTCTTTTAACCTGGAACTCAGCGACAGGGGAAGAAGTTGTCTTCCCAGCTTGTTCCTGCAGATTTCAAAGTATTTCGTGGATCCCAAGGCCAGAAGGGATTGTGATAATCTAGTCTGAGCTGTATAACACAGACCATCGGCTTCCCTAAATACATTTTCTATTTTAACTTTGAAAGAGCATCTCTTTTAGGAGACCATCAAATCTTGATTTACAATTGCTAGTGATGGAGAATCCCACCACAACTTTCGATGAATTGTTCCAATGGCTAATTACCCTCCTGCTGGTCCTGCAAATGCTGTAGAGCTTTGGAGGAAGAGAATGGGGAAATAGAAGGGTGACTAAACAATGTGAAGGTGAGAAAGTTAAATAGAATTAGTCTCAGTAGATTTTATTTAAAAATCAAGAAAGCACTTGCTGAACACCTTATTGGTGGGTTACTTAAGTAAATTTGCTTAACAAAGCAAATATTCTGAAATATTTCTGTAGAATCTGGTGTGCAAAATTCTCTGTATAATTTCCCTGGCTTTAGCCATAAACATAGACTGTTTTGCAGTATTGTAGGATGCTGTTTACACACCTAAACTAGTTTGGACTCTAAAATGTAGCTTGTGCAGTGTGTGTTTATTTTTCACTTTACCTGAGAGGTGAGTGTGGCTAGGAATAAAATGAGTATCTTAGCCATCAAACTTCAGTCATCACAAATCGGGAGCTGGCAACTATTTTACTATTTAATTATGCTGATTAGTGTTTTCCTAGTGATGATCTAGTTTATGCTTGAATGCATTATAATGCATATAAGCACCTATTACAAAATAGAAATGAAAACCCTTTCGACTGACTATCATCATGGGCAAATTAGCCCAAAGGGGAATTCTTCGAGTGCTCGTCCCTACGTTTATTCTGCTGCTGGTATCTGTGCCCCCCATGCCTCCCCACAGTGGGATTCAAGTAGGAACTACACATCTTGAAGAATCTCCAATGGCTAAGGTAAGTAACTTCCCTTTGAAAGATGAAACATGAAAGATATTTCAGCTGTTTTTTATTGTGCTTGGAATGGGATGAAACTCGTGGCTTCTTTTTGAAACTTCAAACTTGACACACATTCAATTGTGGAAGACAGGTGCCTCTGACATGCTGCTTTGTCAAAGTAAAGCGATGCATATTATTAAATCTCATACTGTAGACGTATGTTGTGTTTTGGTATCATTTTTGTAGATCAAAGTACACTGCTTCAAGTTTAGTCATGCAAAGTGTGCATAAGTGGTGCTTTGCACTTTAGCAAGTCCAGCTACTGTATCTCCATTTAATCTACCTGCTAGGTCCCGTCAGTTCAGTTTCATGCTTTCGGCACTCCAGTGGTATTTATGCCCAAGAGCGCATCTTGCTTCCAAAAATACCAAAGTTCATGAGTCTTGGCTGCAGGATTTTAGTCGTGTGAGTCACTCTAGGTTAGGCCTGCACAACATGCGGCCCGGGGGCCACATGCGGCCCACACGGGCTCACTGTGCAGCCTGCAGGGGGGTGAGTAGGGGCGGGGCAAACTAAGTAGGGGGGGGTTGGGGGAAGTGGATGGGGGTGGGGCGAGGGCGGGGCTTTTTGGCCCGCAGCTGGTTTTTTTGCAGTAATGTGGCCCTCGCTGCTTTCCGAGTTGTGCAGGCCTGATCTAGGTTGTAGTTCAGAAGCAGGAGTGAAGCCTGGGAAGGTTCTTGGGTTGACCACATCACTGGAAAAAATTGTTGTGAGAAGAAGGGGTGGACAGCCCCTAGGGTTTCTCTAGGGATCAGACTTGGGTAAACTCACTGTAGCCTGAAACAAACATTTGGGGAGTATGCAGGTTAGCTTTCTCTAAGCTATTGACTACCTTGAGTTAACTGGCAATTCCTTTAGCTCAAGGTCAAAACTCTAGTAGAAACAGGCCCTAAGACTCTTCATTACGAGAAGTGTAATGGGAGGACATTTTGTTAAGCTTTATTTCAGGATGGGTGAAGGTTAGAGTAAATTCTTACTTTACCTGAGCTGGCTTTCACATAACTGTAGGCCAGTTCTTAACTCTTTCCAACAATCATTCCCAAATTCCTTCTTGTATTCTCTGGTAGAATAAGTTTTAGCACCTCTCCTCCAAAATTAAATTGTTGCAAAACAGCTACTAGCAGAGTCTCTTTCAGTTTCATTAGCTTTTTCTTTTTCTGAAGCATCCATGATTTTGTCTAAAGATGTGTCTCAAATATCCAAAGTAGCCACTGTTAGTAATTTTCAATATTCCCTTATTGTAATGGCATCTGGATTCTTCCACTTCCCTGCCCCACCTGCAGAATTGTCTGTGACCAGTCTGTGCATGCAACAAGATTATATATTTCTTCATGATTGGTGTCCATGTGTGCTTTTTTCTTTCTAAAAAGTTTCGCTTATTATGGTCCTATCCTTTGTTGACAGTCAAGTACACAACTGTCTTCTATTGTCTCACTTGCACATATAATTGGGTCATTATGTATAATGATCCATCCCCCAAAAGATTCATTAATAGATTTTTCCCTTGATGCGTTCTCTTTATTTTCTTGTTCTACTGAATCCAATAGCCTCCCAGCAATGTCTGCTCAGTTGGGTGGAGTGTCATCTGGTCATAAAGCCTGAGTAGTCTCAAACTGTTCTGAACAAGTCTCAAAGAAGAATTTTTGTTGCTTGTGAATCAAGTTTTTTTTTTTTTTTTTCTTCTATGGTGTCTCTTTGGAGTTTGAGTCAACCGAAACAGGACTAGCAGAGTTTTGATCTCCATGGAAGAGACTACACTTCTTAGTTCAAGGCTATAACACTCCTGTTTTGGATAGCAAAAACATATAGTAGTATCATCAGACAGAAGTCACTCTGATGTGACAATAACACTGTATTACATGCAGATGAATGAATTGTTTAAATAATTGTAATAGTTTAAATCTGTAGTATGTAGGAATTGGGTAGTATCCTTTTAAATAGTTTGGGAGCCCTCTAGTGGGCTTTTTCATATTCTATTGCAGAAACTGCCAGAACCTAGCAGAGTGGAAGTGACCGTATACAGCTAGGTCTTTTATGTTTGTATATAGGTAGTAACCTCTGTTGCCTGAAACTCAACTGTCCCTGCGGCTTCCTCATATTCTTTGTTTTGTGTTGATAGCAAAGATATGACTGAGTCCAAATTAGAAATCCTTATTGGCCTCTAGTCACCAGAGAGGTTGTCCTTTCTCAGTTTTCCATTGATGGAAATGTGCAGCTCTCAAGTGCGGAGGGGGTTGTGTTGAGTTGAGTGGTCACCTTTTGGAAAGACTGGAGGGGGTGTGAGATAAGACATGTGGGTCAGGAAGAAGAAAACGAGAACCTCCTGATTCATGCAGTAATCCAAGTGGGTAATCAATAGCTCATGGACGAGCCTTTTGGTCAGTAAGACCGGAGAGGAAAGCACTGAGCGGATAGAAGTTGGGGGTTGGCTATTTAGGATTCATTCATTAATGTCCATAAAACTCAGAGATTCTTGTAAGGAAGGTGCTATAGAAAGGTTTTCTTTAATTTTTGAATACTCTGAGGCGAAAGCTATTCAACCCTCTAGAGCCGCTTCCTTTTTTATTAAGCCCCACCTCTTCCCCCACCTGCCCAAAAAGCCACCAGAAAAAAGTACAATATAGACAACGATTAATTAACCCAGAAGAAAAGGAGATTCGGTACAGAACGGTTTGTCATCCAATAGTGCACTATGGACAGGGGGCAGTTACTATAGGAGAAAAGGAGATGCAGTATGGAGCATCATGTCATGAAGATTTAAAACCATCAGATAAACAAGAGAACATAGTAAACCAGTAACTTGCAAGCCTAAAGGACTACTGAGAGTAGCATAACAATTATGAGAGTGGGTGGTAGCACGGCTATGGTGACATAAATCAGGGTTTTGTTTTTCCTCTTCTCAGTAGAGTTTTGTCAAAAAAACAGACTAGTTTAGGATTAAACTGTCTACTACATCTCTGTGTCTGCAGGAGAGTGCCCTGAGGGATGTAGTAGAGGGATGTTTGGAGGGAGGGATAGTTCAGTGTTTTGAGCATTGGCCTGCTAAACCCAGGGTTGTAAATTCAATCCTTGAGGGGGCTATTTAGGGCTATGGGGCAAAAATCTGTTGGATGTTTTAATCGGGGAATGGCCCTGCTTTGAGCAGGGGGTTGGACTAGATGATCTGCTGAAGTCCCTTCCAACACTGATATTCTATGATTCTATGTTCTCTTGTTGCAAAGGAGACCTTCCTGCTGAACACAATGTTTCTGTTACATGCCATGCATATATGTAAATGTTAATTAAGGTGAGCAGACTTGCTCCCACCCTTTTGAAAAGGATGCATTTTCTGGCCAATTGTTAGAGTGCAGAAAGGATGTTTACTCAGAGTTTTGTTTTCCCTGGATTTGTTCAGGTTCTCACAGACATGTGGTTTGATTTGGGCACTTTGCCAAGGAATTCCTTACTCAGGTATATAAACACATTATCCCCAAACAAGTTCTGTCCTGGGACACTCCCACACAACATGAAGGGAAGCTGATAGTACTCCCACGCATTGATACTTAGTTGCCAACTATGGATATGTTTTGGCACATGGGTATAGGGAGGTGGAATCATTTGAGATATAGTGCCAAATAATTAGCCAACACTAAATGAGGATTAACTCTGATGAGGCTCCCAAGATGACTGGCCTTCAGACTAATGATATGGCATTTCTCTCTATTTGGTTTGAGGAATTTGCCACATATTTGAACATATATAGAACACACCTAAGGGAACACAGGCAGCTTAAAAACACTTTTTCCCTAATATTGTGGTGCACAATGTAACCTTTCATTTATGGGGTTTTTTTAAGGTGACCTATGAAGACTATTAAAAAAAATTGTACTTGTGCCACTTTTAACAGCTTTATGTAGAAAGTAAGTCTGAAATGTGTTGGCTTTTACATTCAGAAATTTCTTTTTTAAGTTTGCATTGAGGTTTGTGTGTTTTTTAAAGTTTAAACACCAGGAATAATGTCTGCCTTCCCTGGGTTTGCTACAGTCTCTTTGTGGAGCTGATCAAAGAAGTTTTGGAAATTATGAAGTTTTCACCAATAGTTTTTGTGTTGAAATTTTTGTCAATTTTGAAGGGTTTTTTGGGTCCAGTGGTGAATGTTTGTGAGCTCATATACTTTAACTATCCCTAGTTTTTCACTTAATCCTTAACAAAGGCTTCTCTCTTTTGAAATGTTCAGTAGCCGTCAGGGTAAATTTGGGTGCATGTGGGGAAAGATAAGGAGGGGGAGGTTCTAGAGTTTTTTAAACAGCCTCCCTTGTGTTATTCGGCTCTGTCTTCTAACTCTTGTGATATCACGTCACCAATTCTCCCATCACCAGAGTGGCTTTTAGAGAAGAAGAGACCTGCATTTCAAATCTGGGGGAGGGATGGAGGAGAAGAAAAATCATAGTCCTCTTTTTATACATCTGTAAGAGACCTAAAATGGCACAGGTCCAATATATCTCTCTTCCTTTACAGGTCACCTTTTAACTATAACTTTTTGGCAGGACAAAATTTCAGATAAAGCTCCCCTTTGTATCAAATGACAGTAAGAACTGCCCATCCGTTTCCATGAGTTCTGATCAAGTGGCTACTACCATAGACTGACTCCAGTTAGCCTGAGCTCAAGTACAAGAGAATGGATTTGGAGATAAAAATAAATAACTTGTGACTGTGCAAGAGAGGGTGTAGAGACTATCGTCTGAGCCGCCAAAGCATAGTGATTAGGAGGATAGCACTGTACACTCAATAACCTAGTTGTCATTGGGATTATACCCTCCACCCCACTTTTCAACACCGTGTGCTGGGCAGAGAGAGGTCGGATTGTCAGTAATGGGTCCTTTACAGTCAGAGCAATTCTGTTGCTGAAGAAAAAGCAGTAGGAAGTTCAAATGATTACAAACACGCTCTCTTTGTCACAAGGACAGGTGTCAACATTCTGGGCTACTTTTCTGCTCTCTATTTATAATGCCATCCTTCTTCAAAGTGAACGCTCTGCTTTTATCAAGTGAGAGAGGTATTTTTTACTTTCACTTAAAAGCAAGCGCTAGACAGGGATTTGCCCAGAGATCAAACTGGGATGAATCTCTTATCTGTTTAAAAGTATAGCCAAATTTAGGCGACACAGAAAACAGATGTATGGCAAATCACACACTAATACACTGTAAAGTGTATGTGTTCAGACTTTTGTGACTTTCAAAAGCTCTGCAGTACATGAAACTCCAAAGCTTGAAGCTCCTTGAAGCATGAATTTCTTTCAGATTGTGCCAAAGATTTTGGAGTTTAAAGAACTTCAAGGCCTTTTTTTTGCCAATTTGCAGTCCCTGACCAGATTATTCTGGTCATTTGAAAGGAAGTAGAAAACTTATTTATTTTAACAGATGAAAATTGCCTTTTTTTAGTTAGATACAAAACTCGTCCATCCCATCCTGTTATGTAAATTAGCAGAGAATATTGCTGACTTCATGCGCTCCATCTGCAGACCTAGTAAACTCCAGCAAAAGCTTGATGTGGTTCTCGGGAGCATTGTCTCTTAATAGCAAGCATCCCACAGTCTGCTGATCTTAAACAAAACAAAAACGAGCCATGTGAACACAAAACTTGAGTTGCCTCCCTTATAGCAAAAAGTCCGTGGGCACAAGATTTTCTTTTACACAATTTTCATGACCCATTTGAAAAGCAGAACAAGAAGTTAACTAAATGATCACTATCTTAAGTTTTTTAATAATACACATGCACATGTCTCCGCACGTACAGGCACAGAATTCTAAAACCATGTGAAGCTTTTACATGAGATAGGTGGGCATATATGCATGTGTCTTTTATCAGGAGGGTCCCAAATTTAACTGTTAAAAACCTGTTACAAACCGTACAGAGATCAGTATAGCAGAATCACAGTTGTATGCTGAGTGAAGTGCAGACAGTAGCACATAGCAAGAGTGCGCAAGTTTTTTAGAGTGGAAGGTGGTTACCATATCCAGTTGAAACTGCAGGGGGCTTTGTTGCAATGTGATCAGGAAAAAGATTTCTTATTAACCTCTATTGACCAAAAGTGGTCCAAACGTCTGCTTTACTATCTTCTGTAGCTCAGTGCCTCTTAACAGCATGCCAGGCTGGAGCATTGGTGCAGTACTGAATTAGCAGTACCACTTTCTGCATCGGCATCTCCTTGGAAATCTCCCATCCAATAACTGTCTAGGCCTGATTTCTATCTAGTTCATCTCAGACAGCAATCACAGCCAGAGGTACTCTGGCTTTAGACTGAACATAATTATTGGTGTGACATGTAAATGGTAGTTTGGTCTTAATGTTTGCCGCCCTGTTGGGGTGAGGTTGCATATTTTCCCTGTGGGCTGACACTTGCTGGATGAGTTTCATTCTGTTCCCAGACACACCTTGGTTTCAGTATAATTAATCGGTGCTTATTAAAAGAAAAAGATATTTAAGTTTTCAATGTCTTAATTTAGGCAAAGGTGGGGAAGCATTTTTCTTTTAATCTTTCTCCGTTCCTAGACTTGACCCATGCTGTATTTCAGGACGTTGTAGTGTCTGCAGAGTGCAAAAGGAGGAGTTGCTAATGCTGAATGATCAATAGAGCAGTTGGGAAATGACCAAGTTTCCTATTTTCCTCATTTGGTATGAAGAAGGGAAACAGGCCTATAGTTCCTCCTCTGTTCTTCAGAGCAACTTTGTTCACTAGATGGCAGTATGGACGAGTTGTAAGAAAAGCTACTTTAATTCTAAACATCAAAGCAGTGTAGCATTCATCATACAGTTATTTCAGCAGTGATTATAGGATGTGATTGCGGAACACTGCATATCAGGAAAAATCTTTAGTTTTACTCCACCTTCATTTT
This sequence comes from Sternotherus odoratus, assembly GCA_032164245.1. Taxonomy (NCBI): domain Eukaryota; kingdom Metazoa; phylum Chordata; order Testudines; family Kinosternidae; genus Sternotherus; species Sternotherus odoratus. The sequence continues at coordinate 27,357,823 of JAVMKO010000007.1, read as the reverse complement.
CAGTTTTCACAGCCTCTTTTCTGAGTGACAGTCCCAAGAAAGAGAAATGGATACTCCTTCAGACTGAGAAGTATTGAGCCTGGGTGTTGTGCCTCAAAATTGCAAATAGTTTAAAGTTTCTTTTTTAAAGTTCTCTGTAATAGTGGGTTTGAAGTGTGGCCCTCTTATGCCTTTTTGATACCGAAGTGCTGGAATACATAGCACATGCTCACTCTTTGCAGACCTATTGATATCCGAACTGCCCCTAACACACTGTACCATTCTTGTGGCTTCTACTGAGAGAATACCGGCAAACATTTATGGCTCAGAAAACCATGTGCCTACATCATGGACGATGGTGAAAAAATGACTAATGGATTTCTACTTAAAATAGACACTGCCAATTTTCAAAAATTTGGGGGAAAGTACTCTAGTAAATTGAATCTCTCTTCCACGAAAATATATCTGCAGCCAGTTACAAAAAACAAAACAAAATTTCACCAAATCGCAAGATAGTTCTCTTGCGTTTAGAATTACATATATCCACGGAGTTCCAGTCCTCCTTTTATGGGGGGGAGGGATAGCTCAGTGGTTTGCATTGACCTGCTAAATCCAGCGTTGGCTATTGAGGGATCTGGGGCAAAAAAATCCAGCCAGGCTATTGAGGGATCTGGGGCAAAAAAATCTGTCCGGGGACAGTGCTTGGTCCTGCTAGTGAAGGCGGGGGACTGGACTTGCTGACCTTTCAAGGTCCTTCCAGTTCTATGAGATAGGTATAGCTCCATATATAATATATAAAATGTAACATTTCAATTGATCAAAAATGAAAATTTCTTTGAATTTTCTTTTGTGGAGAATTTTGGAATGATCAGGTTTGATTCTCATGTGGAAAAAAAGCCAGATTTCAATCTCTAAATCTTTCATGAAATAGAACTTCTGTCCTTTGCACAGCTCTATCCACTACTAGAGCCTGCTGGAAAATGGATAATAATATTATATATGGAGATATACCTATCTCAGAGAACTGGAAGGACCTTGAAAGGTCATCAGGTCCAGTGCCCTGCCTTCACTAGCAGAACCAAGTACTGTCCCATGACCGACTTTTTGCCCCAGATCCCTAAATGGCCCCCTCAAGGATTGAGCTCACAACCCTGGGTTTAGCAAGCCAATGCTCAAACCACTGAGCTATCCCTCTCCCCCCCCAGTGTGCACTGAAAAACTGGGATTTTTCAACTTGAATTGGTCTGAAAAGACAGTGTCAAAACTATAGAGAAAACAAAATTCATTTCAAGTCAGTCCAAACTATTTTGACACTTTTAAAATTTGTTTTATGGAACCTGGACATTTTAACACTTGCAAAACTTTTTCCCAATTATTTTTAAAATGAAAATTTTGTCAGTGACTCCCCAAAAAGTTTTGATTTTCACTGTAGCAGAATTTCCAATGAAAACTTTTTCAACCAGCTTTTCCCGCTACCGCTACAGCAGGGCTTTGGAGCGGAGCGTGGAGCAGTGGAGCTGCAGGTTTTTGCCTGGAGCTGGAGTGGAGTCAGAGCACCGCTCCAAAGCCCTGCTCTATAGTCTCTTTACATTTAAACTCTCGGGTAGTTTTCCAACAGGAGAGTTGGATCCAGCTTGCCTTTCTAGCAGCAGCACATTATACAAGCCATTCCCTCTCCCCCCCAGTGGTGGAAAGTACAGTACAAGTAAACCCTCGATTTAACGGACCCCGATTTAACGGACTTTGGATGCAACGGACAAAATTTCCGATGCATCCGAAATCCGTTATTCGGGGGCTGCCGGCTCCCGCCCCGGGGAGCCGGGCGGGAGCTGTCAACCCGGCCGCCCGGCTCCCCGCAGAGGGGAGCCGGGCGGCCGGGTTGACAGCTCCCACCCGGCTCCCCAGAGCGGAGAGCCGGGCGAGAGCTGTCAAACCCCCCCCCCCCGCGCGCGCCCGGCTCCCCGCAGCGGGGAGCCGGGCGGGATCTGTCAGCCCACCCGCCCGGCTCCCCGTGGCGGGGAGCCGGGCGGGGGGGGGGGTTTGACAGCTCCCGCCGGGCTCCCCGGTGCGGGGAGCTGGGCGGGGGGGTTGACAGTTTCCGCCCGGCTCCCCGCACCGGGGAGGCGGGGGGAGAGGTTTGACAGCTCCCGCCGGGCTCCCCGCTGCGGGGAGCCGGGCGGGGGGGCTGACATCTCGCTCCCGGCTGTGATCAGTAAAACCTCTATATAACGGACTAATTCGGGTGAGGGGGGTGTCCGTTAAAGCCAAAAGTCCTGTTATTTAATGATTTTAAAAAATTATTAAATAACGGACTTTCGGTTTTAACGGACACCCCCTCGCCCGAATTAGTCCGTTAAATCGAGGTTTCATTGTACACTTGTTTCAGGCCAGTGTGTTTGTTCCTGTGTGAAGTGCTTTGGGTTTTCTGTTATCACTGTGATAAGTGCCTGGGAACTGAAACAGAGAAAGTAACAATATATAGAGAACAGACCAATTCTTAGGTTAGTAATTGCTGCTGCTACCTGCCATTCAAGGACATCAGATCATAACACACCAATAGTGGATTAGTTGATTTGAGGATGCAGAAAACTAAGGGTGAAATCCTGGTCCTGTTGACATTAATAGTTTTGACATTGATTTCCGTGGGATCAGGATTTCACCTTAAGAGTTTCTCACCAATCTCCTTTCCGTTGAAATTCACTAGTGGTGGTGTTTTGTGTTGAAAGGATTTGAATAGGAGGTGGGGATAGAGGGGAGTCAGAAGTCCCTTTACAAGCTGGATGGATCTACTGCATGTATATAAGCAGTGAGATAACAAATGTCCATGCCCTCGGACACTGTTAATGCCAGAACATCTTTTAGTGTTTGTATGGGTGCAACCTAAGCACTTTCTGCCTGTCGGGGCTTGTACACCCAAGGAGGTTCCTTTTCGTGAACCACAGGGCAGCAAACTATATAACACTTGCATTTTTGTTTTAAGTTGAAAAAATAAATTACTGGCAGATGTAACAAATTTGTGCTTAATTACTGAATCATATAGAAGCTTTAGTGGGGGAAAAAATTACTTAAGCTCTTAAGTGAAAAATAAAAGGTACCGTAAGTAATTCAAGCTTAATTTCACTAAACATTTTGTAGTAGTTACTTACTAAGCCATATACCATAAGCTTTTCTAATTAGTAGTCAATTGTTTTATTAGACATGAGACACTCAAAGGTCAGGTTAGTGATATGGAGCAGAACTGCTAAATTATGGAAAGCTACGTTCACTATTTCAGACTGTAAACAGCTTCTTAGAATTCAGGTGTCTAATCTAAAGCAGCTGCGGAGAGAATAGATTCTGCATGTCTACATGCTTCTAGAAAAATAGGAGACTTAAATCTTAAAATGTGCCAGGCAACCATCAAAAAAGAATAAACCGTAAGTTTCAAGCTTCACATTTCTTAAGACTATTAAGACATTAGCCAGCCCTTGCTTTGAAGATACTAATACAGCCAATGCAGTATATTTAATGAAAGCTTTTAATTTTTAAACACACCCTCTTTTATAGTGTTAGGTGGAGGTGCAAAAGTGATCTTGGAGAAATAAAGCTGGATTTAATTACAAGTGTCCATCTCTAGTGCTCCTGGTTTTACTAGGTAGCAGTTGTTTAAATGTACAGGGCATATATTAGGTTGAGAACATAGAGAATTCCAAATTTACAGTAAATATTCTCAGTGCACTTTAAATAACGACAGGGATCTTTATCTTGGAGCCAATTAAATAGTACAGAAATAGTTCTATTTTCATGGAATAAATCTGGCAAGTTTATTATTTTGGGGGTTCCTAATTGTTCATGAATATTCAGATGACTGCTGGTTTCTTCATTGAAAAAAGTTGTGAATTTTGGTATAATTTGATGATTCACAAATTTATACTGTAAATGTTATTTTCTGTTCATGTGCCTTGCAAAATTTCTCACCCCATCAGGTTGTAGAAACAAGATGGTATGATTTTGATAACCAATAAATAACACATCTATGAGCCACAGATTTAGGACATGCTTCACTTGTCTGTTTTAAGCTGAATCCTGTCTCTTCCAGCTTTGGCTTCTGTTTCTGATGATGAACTAGCTTCCTTGCTGAGAGAGCATCTAACTTTTAAAGGCAGGATCTGACACCTTTTCTCATCTGACAGGGATTTTCCATGCTCCAATCCCAATCAGTTGTTGGGGGAAGAGTTGTTAAAAGCCAGCCTCTCTGCCCCTAGGAAGCTGGTTTTAGCTTCCCAAACCCAAGCTGAAACATCTTAAGGGGATTTTTATTATATTATAAACAAGCCCCTGGATTTTATATTTTCTGACAGAACTTGAGTCTGTTCAGTTTTCACTACTATACAGTTTGTTTACTTTCTGCATTTCTTGTGGACCAGCCAATGAAAATAGATTAGTCCAGTTTTCCTTTTGTTTATTATTTCTATTTCATTTCACCTTCAGGTTCTCATCCACTAGCACAGCCTGCAATATCTGGGTTGCAAACACTTCAGGAAAATGCTTGCTTTGAAAAAAACAACAACTTTCTCTAGAATGTTTTTGTTTTTAAATTGAAAGCACTGCTTCTTGTCTCAGATCATAACATTTATAAACCCAAATTTTAGAGTCACAATTGACCCTGAAAAGAGAATAAAGTATCCGTGAAAACATTATTCTCCACCAAAGATAAATGAAAATGTAGAAGTTCTGCAATAGAAGTTATTTAGGAAATTGAGTAATAACTAGTTTACGTAACTTGTGTAACCACTGCACTGTTTGTTCTCTCTAATTTAAGACAAAGTACTTTATTATGACCAAAAGAGGGGAAGTTTATGGACAGCAAGAGCGGTTATACTCCAGATCCTTGCAAGAAGCAAAAACAAACGTAATTTGCTGCAGTTTTGGCTCATTAAGACAGTATCTTTTCAGTTAGTAGAGTCTATAGAAAAGTGGTTTGGCCTTTCAAAGACACACATGCTCACTGTTTACAGTATAGCATTCAGAAATTCACGTGGCAAGACTGATCAGACACAAATTGCATATGAAATCAAAGCTTTTAATTGAAAGGAACATATGAGTTTCCTTGATAAATCAGTCATATTGCTGGAATGTGAGACTTGTGATGCTTTACTTGTGTGGTTTGTAAATTATTCAGTTCATACCAGTAAGTGAGCTTTGCGTCAGACCTTTCAAGCCAGTTCCTACACTGCTTTCAACATCTACTGGTTCACTTTAAGTGCTGCTTAAAAAGTACTGTTTTTCCAAGACTGACCCAAATGCAGGTATGATGAAAACGAAGGGACTGTTTTTTTTTTTTTTTTGGTTGTGGTGGTGGTGTTTTCAGAAGAGCTGAGCACCTATAATTTGAGTGGCAAGTTGCTTGGCACCTCTGAAAATCAATCCTAGGTGTCCCCAGTTGGACACTTCTTTGAAAACTGCTGGCCTGGACAATGTGTCCAAGGCCATAAGACGAGTCATTAGAAGAGCTTGGATTAGAACTCAAGAGTTCCCTGTTTCCACTTCTGTACTCAGTCCATTATGTATGCTGGTTAGCACTAGGAAGTTATTTTTCTTAAACTAAACATGCTAAACTTTAACTTTCCTTGGAAATACTAATAAAATGTTTATGAAAACTGAAATATGTTAAGTTCATAAATAAGAAAACTTTACATAATAAGGTTATTAGGTTGAGTGAGGATAGTCTTTAAAAAAAAAAAAAAGAGCTTCCCATTAAATCTAAGGATTTCACCCCACCCAGAAGGGAAATTTAATTTAGAGGGCAGAATGCTTGTAAAAACATTTGACTATCATTTTCTTAATTTTCCTAGTAGAAAGGGAGGCGAGGAAATAACTAATTTGTTACAAATAGTTTAAGTATTTAAAACATTTTAGGAATTAGCTACAGAGAAATAGGCCCATTTTAAATAAGGCAAACAATTTTCAAGAGTTTTGAAGCTGCTCTGTTTTGAAGGCAAGTACAAAGCAGCAGGCTAAGAAAAGTCATAGTCCTCAGTTATTGTGATTACTTTTTCATTTTCCTAATACAAGAAAATCAGCAGTTAAGGTAAGAAAATGGTGGGGGAAGAATACAGGTGATAATTAGCATGGGAGGAGTTAAAACAAATAAATTAAACCAACTGAGTTAATGAGGGTTACTCTTGCTTATGATGTTGACAGGAAATAATTTAAAAACAGGTTAGATTAGATTGGTGATCTTGTAAACATTCCTAGTAATCATTTCTCCTACATTATAACTAGGGGAAACTTACACCCACATGATGAACTGTTTATGGTTTGGTGCAAAACACAGTACTACTTTTCAATATTTCATCAGTGGGAAGAGCAATAGAAGTTTTCATCACATCATTTTGCTAATGTTCCTCAGCCATCCTTTAGAGCTGTGGTTCTCAACTGTGACCCACCGCTTGTTCGTGGAAAGCCCCTGGCAGGCCTGCACAACATGCGGCCCGGGGGCCACATGTGGCCCGCGGAGTTTGAGTAGGGGGTGGGGCGAGGTGTGTGTGTGTGTGGGAACCGGATGGGGACGGGGCGAGGGCGGGGCTTTTTGGCCCGCAGCTGGGTTTTTTTGCAGTAATATGGCCCTCGCTGCTTTGAGTTGTGCAGGCCTGCGTACTGGGCTGGTTTGTTCACCTGCCGCCTCTGGAGGTTCGGCCAATCGCAGCTCCCAATGACTATGATTCACTGCTCCAGGCCAATGGGGGCTGCAGGAAGCAGCGGACACCACATCCCTAGGCCTGCGATGCTTCCCACAGCCTCCATTGGCCTGGAGCCAGTGGGAGACGCGATCGGCCAAACCTGCGAACACGGCCGGTAAACAAAAGCACCAGGGGCTTTCCCTGAACAAGCGGTGGACCACAGTTGAGAACCACTGCTTTAGAATGACCACTTCTAGGAGAAATAGGGAGTTCAACCTTTATGCCCTTTAGACGTTGGTGCCACTACTGAGATAGCCAAGAAGTTCCACGTGAGTGTTGACATGACTACCTGTACTAGAAGCTGAATTGGGACACTTACGTCACATAGGCCATCAAACAGTTAACTGGTAGGCAGTACTTCAATATTATGGCTTGAAGTACATGCAGGTGAATTTTATTACCATTAATCAGTATTCATAAAATGTGTTCAGCTCTGTATCTGGGGAATCTGATGAGGTTATTAATGAGGCCACTACTTGGAGTTACACAACAAATGTGTTCAAGATCAAGAAACAAGGCTTTCTATAGAAATGATAATTATAGTAACTTGATTTGCTCATAAAGACAGGCTAACTAGACTGTAGTTTTACAGTTTTCTTGTTTTTCACTATCCTGAAATTTATACAAATCTTCCACTGAATTGCCATCTTTTAAACACCTGTCTTGTTTAGGTATTTTTGAATATATAATATAAATATAACTAAACTTTATAACTGAGTATTATTTCCCAGTATTCTAAAGGGCATCATATGTGGAAACCCTATGCAATTTTTGGAGAGGTGATGATGTCTTTTGATCCTAGATGGTAAAGGATAACAATGGTGCTCTTGACACTGGAAGTTTATCTCTCCACTGATAAGGCTAGCACTCCCTGATACCAGAGACAGGAACTCATAAGTGTATGTGTGTTTAATCATGCACTGACTAGATAAGATGGGTATTGTCTTACTGGCCATGCTCTTCTACTTTATTTCTCTCTGGGTGACCATTTGATGGCACTTATTGCGTTTGTGAGGGCAGTTCCTAAAACTTTCTGTGCTGCCTTTTTAATCTGTTGTTTGATTTATTTTGTCATCTATATTAACATTTAATTTCTGATCATTCAAATAACAATCCAACCTATAAGGCTCGTTGTTTTAAATGTTGAAGTCTATATCCACTCAGGATTTGAAATTAATTCACTCCTTAGAAGTATTAGGCAAGCTCAGGCATGAATAAATAATATAATTTTCAGTGCTTTTCTGAAATTTTTAAGACAAAATTTGTTGCTATGCCAACTGATAAAATGATACATATGTATCGGGTGGTTACACTGTAATTCTTAAATGATCTCAGATTTTGTTTTAATTGATTTTTGTACTACATTTTATTATTCCAGTAAAATAAATATAATAACCTCTCCTGCTCTGGTAGGATGTGTTCAGTATGTTCACAAATCTAAAGGAGAGGAGAAATGATTCATAGGCATTCTGTTCTAATTTTCTGTAATTATCTGTATGCCCAAAGTTAAATGAATTCTACCAGTACTAGTCCTTGCACTGTTTATTTGCTGTTGATCAGTAAAACAAAGTGGAATCTCCACAGTCTTTTGCATCTTAAATTACTCTTCTTTTGACCTCTGAACAGGTGCAAATTGGCACTGCTTTGCAATGCTTTGATGTTTGTAGACTTCCTAGACATAGGACCCAGGTACAAACAGACTAGTCCAGTAGCAGAGGTAATGGAGGGTGATTGTGGATGTAGTGGACTATGATTTATTGGGGAGTGCAACAAAATATGCAGGCCATGTTCTCAAAGCCCTTTCCCAGAATGCACTTCTGTAGCTCAACAAACCCACCTCCCTTTTGGAGTTTGTGATGAAGCACAAGTATTGTATGGCTGTGTCATGCAGGCTGGCCACCTGTGTCTCTGTGCACCTGAAGCTCTGTCCTACAAGAAACTGAGTGCCCTTTTTCCACTGACTTCAGTATGCGTTGAGAGAAAGCACCTTGCAAGATCAAGGCATTAGAAAAATCAGCTGGAACTTGTATCTAGATCGGTAGTTTTCCAGGGCAAATTTTTGTAAGTCCTCCAGATTTTGTTCCAAAGGATTACGTTCTGTTTTAGGTAGAAATCTGATTTGAAGGATAGGGAGATATGCGGGTGTCTCAGATATCACAATGTGGTGACTAGTGAGTTATATTTTAATAGTACTCACTGGACAGTATTATACAGCATGAATTCTTTTTAAAAAAATATGCTGGCTACCACAGCGTGCTTTGATTTAAATCAATGTGATTTAATTTGCCAATGTAACCATTGTTTAAATTATCAAACAGGAAACCTTGATTTAAAGAATCCATTTTAATCATGTTTTCTATTGATACTTTTCCTAAAGTTTAATTCTCATTGCTTTGGTAACCATTAAAACATGTTGATTTGAACTAAATATAGCCTTTACACTAAATTTTACTTTTAGGTAAGAGGAGTGTGACAGATTGCCTTCTCACCCCCCTCAGGAACACAGGCAGGAAACCCTTTTTTGCTCCAAACAGTGCTCTTTAATTTACAGTGCAGGACCCCACCACCAATATATACAGCTTAAAACAGTTATTTAATATCCAGCTCATTAATATACAGCTCAACAGCTCATTAATATCCAGCTCATTAATACCCAGCTCTATGGACTCTATATAGTCCAGCTAACAGTTATACAGCTCTATGGACTCTAGGTAGTCCAGCTAACAGTGATACAAACACACACACAGCTCTGGATAGCTCATACAAACACACACACAGCTCATGCCACCACCACCACACTAGGCTTCCTTCCTGGCAGCCTTATATCCCCCAGAGGAGGCTGCCAGGTGCAACTCATGCAGGCTGATTGACCTGCACCTCAGGTGGCTAATTAGCCTTCCTGCCTGGGGATTTGCAGAGGGCTTTTCTCCCTCTTAAAGGGGCGGCAGGCTGGGTCAAGCCCACCCTGCCACAGGAGGTTATACTATATCTATACACATTTATTTAAGAATTATACAGCTTACAATGCATTGATTCAAATTCATAATGTTTACTTTTTTGTTACAAAATGGTGCATGATTCGTTTCTTATTTACTATGACTAATTTTTTTACTCCTGACTTCTGTCAGGCTGTATTTAGATGAAAATTAGATTTCAAACTTAAAATGTTTGTTCATTTTTTATCTTCATTAGTCAAATAAATCTACCTTAAATGTGCTGGGTACATAAGAAAAAGATATGTTTTTGAAAACATATTCTCCAGTTGAAACTGGTCTGTTAAACAAAGGAAGTATCATTTGTACTTTGTGAATAGAACTGATTGTTTCTGGTCACCATGTCCTTTGAGATTTTTTAAACTGCTAGACCTCATCCTCTCACCTCATTTTTATTCAGAAATGAAAAGAGAAAAACAAGATTTTCTGCTTTTTCAGTTTTGTTTCTCGACTTTTAATAAACTAATCATTGAACTGAATTAGTTGAATAAGGTGAAATACAAAAAAAATATTTTCTCTGCACCTGTAGAAGAGGCTACTGCTGTCAAATGGTGGTTTTAGCATTTCTACAGGCTCTGTTTCCAGGTGCTTAGCCAACAACATCTCACAGTTCTGTGCTTTGGCTCTTTTAAAACTTTGGAGGCAAACAATGTACTGCTTACTTTTATTTATATATGTAATATTTTAATGTAAATTATTTTAATAGATTATGGTAAGGTTAGGTCTCATGATGTCATAATTTCAAAGCTAATTTTAAATATATTTTTACAAGTATTTTATTTAAATAAAAACACTTTTTCATCACTGGTTTTGTGACTTGGGCTCAAAAAGATGTGACTTTCATGTCTTTTTAAAAAATAGTTTAATTTTTACCACAGCTCTCCTGACCTGCCTTGGGTTTGTTCAGTCAAAAGTATGAAGGAGAGGGAGGAGTAGCTGATATGTCAGGTTTTACACAGCAGTTACAGTACTTGGATTAGAAATAAGTATAGATTGTGCTTCTCATATCAATAATCTGCAAATCAGTTGTTGTAAATTGAACTCTTAAGCTATTAAATGCCACATTAATGTATATAATATTTGCTCCCTTGTAAGGCTGACAAGCAGCTTCAATCTGTACACTTTGACCATCAAAATATTTACTTCTTATTTTTTGGGAATGGGAATAGTGTAAATTAAGGAGCATTTCCAAATGAGTTTCATTATTAAATGCCATCTGCTGTTCCTAAACTTGGCCTCTCAGGAGGTAAATGCATTACTTCATTTCCTTGTGGAAATAGAACTTGTCTGTATCTCCTTTATAGGTGGTGTGGTGTAGCTATCATATGATGACTTTAGCTAAACTTAGATGGGGCTATCTTCCAGTATTTTAAGAACTTTAGTTTGGTTTGTGATCCTGGTAGCTTTTACTCCTTGCTGATAATTCTCTATTTTTATATGTCAAAATTCAGTATGATGGAAGCAGGTAAGGAACTTAACTGAAATCTGTTCATGTCTGAGTATCTTTTATCTTTTGTATACAAAGTATTTTTACATTTCCCTTCTTCATCTTTCAAGCGCTGTAAAAGTAAAGACTTAAATTGCAGTCTTTCTGTGATGTATGGTCTACTTAATTATCCAAAAGTATAAAAAATGTATTCAGGCAGTAGACTGAGCACTCACAAGTATTAAATATGCTCCGTATTTCTTTCTGCAAAGCAGGGTTTGTTGAGCAATGTTTTGAATTTTTTTTTCTCCTCTCTCCACTTTCTTGTTTGTTTCGAATGAAACAAATGATGTCGTTCTTACTATTAAAATTATTTTGAGGAAAATATGTTGTCATATTTTCAGACCATTACATTTTTTTATGGGTATATATTCCTAACCTATTTAATAATAAAAAGAGAGGTATTGCAGAAAAAGGCATTAGACACTACAAAAACATAGAGCTGGTCAGAAACAAAAAATAAACTTTTTCATTCTCCTGCTCTCCCCCCACCCCCCCTTTAATATTATGTTACAGTTGTTCTGGCAGCTCTATATGGGACCTGATCAAAGATCACTGATGTCAGTAGAAAAATTTCCTTTTTTCTACTGCGGGCTTTGGATAGGTCTTGTAAAATCAACCTATTTAGTGTAAATACTGTTTTGAAATTAAAATTCAAAGCATCTCTAGGCAATTTTAAATTGGGGAAAAAATCAAATTATCCAAAGTGTGTAAATATTTCAGTATGAAAATTGATATTGTTAACCTTCACTATTCATATTTAGAAAATAGCAAGCACATTGTATGCCTCTGTTACTTCTGTTCAGTAAAGGATAAACTGAATAAAACAAGTGTACAATCTGGTGCTGCAGCCAGCATACGGTATTCAAAAATTGGAAGAACAATGCAGCAAGAATACAATATAATGTAAAGGATATTGCTAATGGAATTCCTTTTTGCTACATTCAGCCAACAAGTATAAACATACTTAAGAAGAAGCATTGTTATGGTAGTAACAGTATGTTAAAAGCTTCTTGTACATACCTTTATAGGACCAGAATGGCATTATCCTTCCTGAAATTAACCAAAGCCGGCTGTAGTGTTACTTTTCTTCATGGCAAAGAAGTTTGTATATTAAATTAAAACAAGCTCCTGCAGTCATTTACATGTGCTTAGTTTTTACAAGACTGAGGTCTAAAACAGTAAAAGTTTTGTAAGGCAAAATAGCTTAACTTAAAAACTGCATGTTTGTAAACAAGGTACAACAAATAGCAAAGAAGTTCTCAGAGAAACTATACATAATAGCTTGGGCAAAACAAACAGAGTTTCAACATTCATTTTTCTCTTCCCTTTCTTGTATCTCGGCAGTCCAATCTGCAGGAAAATTTAACTTTCATCCTGTAATAAATACATCTCTGTTTGCTTGAGCTTGAGTCAGCAACGTCTGCATTGTACTGGCAGAAATGTATAAAGAGAAATATCTGCAACCATTACTTTGGTATTAGCTTTAATAAACATAAAATAAATCAACATTTCCCACACCTCCATATTTTATTTCACTGAATATTTCTTGTATTTGGCATAGTAAATACAACAAACACTGGCAAATGTCAACTACCATGGAAGGTGAATAGCTTTTGTACTTTGCACTTTGTACACAGAGCGTTCTGTGGTTCATCGGTTTCTTGTGCAGGAACAATTCCAAGGGACTCTCAGCTGATGTCTTCATTCCTTAGGTATAAAATAAAATAATTTTTGGGGTAGTAAAATATAGAAACGAGTTAAAATATTTTGCAATCATGTTTGCTAATCCCTCATTTATAATGCATTGTGATAGACCGAGGACGGAAAATGTTTGGCTCACATGGGACACAGATTATCTGTAGCCACAGATGGCTAGAACACCTACCGTACTCTCTGCAAATGGAAGGTAAAAGATTTTTTCCCATACTGCCTTTGAAACTTACACTCTTATTTGTCTCGTTAACTAATACCAGTGATTCCATTGTATTGCACTCTTGAGAAGAATGCTGAATTGCCTAGAACTGTAATGCAGCCATAGGAATTTTAGAGCGAGAGCTAAAATGGTTAATAAATAAAGCCATAGAAACTCTTATTAAACCTATTGATATAGTTTATAAAGGAAGGGCATTATGGCAAGACAAAAGTAAGTTATTTTATATGTAGGAAAAGTGAGAATAATCCCAGTGCATCGTTTAGAAAGGTGCAAATTAATACTTTTTTTGTGTGTGTGCTTGTTACTTTTCTAAATCTATACAAGCATTAAGAGAAAGAAATATGGTAAGGAAAAATCTTAAATTAAGAGGACCATAGCCAGCCACAGAAATTTTAAATCCAGCTAGGTGTTATTACCTTGTAACATTTTTGGCTCTCTTCCTTTCCTCCCCTCTCAGGAAAAAATCACAAAAGTGTTAACAAATCCCTTTTGATACCTGCTTTTGGCACTGACTCTATCACAGTCAGTAACTGGAGGAGGTGGAAAATACAGCGAGCTCTCAGTAATGCTTGTCCTTCCTTGATGATAGAAACAGAAGTGAAAGTGATTAGTGCTGCCAGTCAATGCAGTTGCTCTTCCTTGCGCAGTGCCTTTCAAGCCAGGGAATCTCTCACATAAAAACAGACAGAGAAAATAAAAACCCTCATTAAGAGGCAGAAAGCCAGCTAAGAGTCAGCGGCACTAGAAACTGAACCCGTATATGGGAACAGAAGGCCAGCTGCAATACAAAATCCTCCTAAATTACCCTACTCCGTGTTACTAACCTTGGTTCAGTGGCTTAGTAACTAAACATTTTCCAAACTTTGTTTCCATTTGGGGTTGGAGTGGGTGAGAGACATTCCCCTGCCTCATTCCAAACTGCTTTGGTGAGCAGGAAAGGGGGCAAGGTGCTAATGAGTCTGGGATTTTCTTATCCCTGGCTCCTTCAGTGAGTGGACAGAGAGCACTGCTGTTGCCTTCCTGTATAAGGTCACTTCCTGCTGCTATGCTGGACTCTCCTTGGGCTGGGTTTCTGTAGCAAGCTGGTAGTATGGAGTAGTGAGAAGGGCTGTTAGCTTTGCGGGAGCTAGCTTTTTAGCTTGGAATAAGCACAGAAAAGAAAATATTCTTCTGCTCAGGCATTCTGAATAGTTTGGGAAGAGAGATTAATGGTGTATTGTGTCCTATGGATAATGTGACTAGCAGTGAAGCCACCCTCTCTTATAACTAAAAATATCCTATTTATTTTTAGTATTGTACAGGATATGAAATTGCCTGCCTACTAGGCAGCCCATACAGAGAAACCAGTAATAAAGCACATAGCAGATTCTTGCTTCACAGTTGTAAACAAATACAACTCTGGGAACATTCCTTTGAAAGACACCCTTCCACCCCTGCCACCCATTTATCATATATCTCTAGGGTTTTCCAGGGTACCTTTAGTGGAGGATATATATTACCAGGAGTTTGCATCATACTATGATTAGCACAGAAATACTTTATTTTGCTGATTTTCTTTTAATGTTTTTGTAGCTAAACATTGAATGGGGGGGGGGGGGAAACAAAACCAAAGATGGTTAATTAGTCCCATTATGGGTCCTTTATTGATGTGTGGGGTTTTGGTAGAAGTTACCTGGATTGGGTTTGGTCCAGTAGTTCAGTGTACTGGAATGTGACCTTTAGATCTAAACTTCAGTTAGGAAATAGGTGGCTGGTTATAGCTTGGAATGTGCAGTGCGATACATAGTGAGCCGTCCAGATAACGTCTATTTGCTCATGTCAGCATAGAGCTGTAGCCTTGGCCCATACACAGGTTGCATGAAAGTCTAGTTTATTGGCACGTAAATGCTGACTGCTTGTTAAGAGAGCTGCTGTGCTGTAGACCTCAGCCCCGAAAATGCCAGTGGTGCTACTTAAAATGAAACACCTCTGTGTCAGTTGAAGTAGAAATCCGCATGTATTTAGCTCACTATTAATTTTTGTTCCCAATAAAGGAATAACTTTGTTAATAAATGCCTAACACAATTTTAATATAGCCACTCAGTAAAAGTGACGGGCTCTTTGTGTGGGCTGCTTCTTTAATAATATACCGTACAGTGTCGTATTTCCCAGCAGTGACTGAGCCTTAGGAGGCAGAATGGGCCTGAAAATCTTTAAATACCACTGAAAAATTGGAGCATTTCAAAAGTGGTGTAAAATGCAGGCTATAAAAATAATATAACTTAACCATTACAAATGCTCTTTTAAAATGCTTAGAGTTTTTCCCAGTTCTTTTCCTGCCTGGCTTCCCATTTCGGATATAAAGAAACACTACACACCATACTAGGAGTTAGGAAACTCATTCACAACAGTCACGTAGCCCAGAGCTCTAATCTAGGGTTTAGAGATGAAAAGTTAGTTCCTGAACCCACTACGTCTCTCTCAGCCTGTTATTGTCCGTTTAGTTCTGTATTAGAATTAGGGTTGCCAGGTGTCCAGGTTTCGACCCGGACACGCAGTCAGAAAGGAACCCTGGCAGTTCTGGTCAGCACTGCTGACCAGGCTGTCAAAAGTCCAGTTGGCAAGGGGCTGGCAGGCTCCCTATTTGGCTCTTTGCTCAGCTCCTGAAAAGTGGCAGGCATGTCCCTCCGGCACCTAGACATAAGGGTGGTCGGCCATGGGGCTTCCGTGCGCTGCCCCCTCCCTGACCGCTGGCTCTGCAGCTCCGATTGGCCTGGAATCATGGTCTGTGGGAGCTGCGGGGGCCTGTGCCTCTATTGTTTCTTCATGGGAAGCAGAACACTGCTGTAATTGTCCGTGTATGGCTGCTCGGTTTTTGACAACAGTAGTGAAGAAGCATGATAGGTAAAAGCAACAGGACAGGCACAATCCTGAGAGGGATTTAAACACTTGGGGCATGTAGGGAGTGGGAAGGTAGAGCGTTCCCACAGCCCTGTGCTGGATTTAAACCTCTGATTCCTCGGAGGCAAAATATTTGTGTAGTGACGCAATGTATTCTCCTGTGTACAGTAGTGGAGGGTGTGTTTCTAATTTAGCCAGTACCAAGGGGTTAATAGCACTGCAGCTGTTGAAAAGAATGCGGGCATCAGCCCTAAGAAAGATCAGCCTGCTTCAGACAACTGATATAGCTGCTGTGTAAATCCCTCTAGGCAAAAGGGGGAGAGCATGAGCTAGAACTGAGCTTGGCCTCTGCTTCCAAAACACAGGCCTTTACCACTTGAGCTAAGTGGGGAATCCCACAGCTGGCATTAGAAGCAAGTTCTTTTCCCTTCTGTGTGGCCAGCTGCTAGAGAGTAACCTCACACTGTCCTAAATGGAAAACGAACTGCATTATAACACCTACCTGCCTTATCTGGGTCAGTTCTGTTTGTCCCTGTAACCATGCACAGTGATAATGTCACCCACACATGAGGTGGAGGCAGTGCAGATTGCAGGAAGTTGGCAACTCCTTTGTTTAGTGACCCATTAAACATAAAGTATTGAAAATACAGCTGCAGTCTCCCAGCTGTCCAGAGCTGCAGCTGCTTCCAGACCGTCTCCTGGTAGCCTGTGTCAGCTCTGGGTCAAAACACTGAGTGAGGCACTGTAACTTGTCACGTGCTCATTCACTGAAGGCAGTTTTGAAAGTGCTGTGTGGGAGCAAACAGGCTCTTCAGTTAAGACTTGATGTACTTGTGGAGAAGGGAATGTCCACACATGCACTATACAGGCTGTGACACTAGAACAGTTGCTCCACAGGAAAGGCTTGAAAAACCCACTTGTCTGGGATGAGCAGAAATTTTACCTGAGTAAATGGGCCTGGGGAGTTGCTGGCTCCTTCCTTGGTGGGGTGGGGAAAGGCCTGCATTTCATGGTCTCTGAGCCACTTGCTCTTGTTTGGGAAGGGGAGAAAGCCGCACCAGTGTTTTAAGGAAAGGGAGGAGAGGGAGAGCAGTGTAGGCGTTGCTTTTCTTGTATAGGATGGGGAGGAATGCATAAAGAAGTCCATGTGGATAAGAGGAGCTGGACGGCTGAGAGGCTCCTCTGTATCCAGGAGCTTGGTAACCTAAGAGCAGGCTGCAAAGAGATGAGAGGGGCCCATGGTCATTTATTTGGAGAATAATAGAGCCCAGTATTCAGGAATAGTGGCAGTGGGGTGTGAGGAGGTGTATCAGGAACCCAGGCAAGGGATAAGGTGCAAAGTGAGGCTTGGGGAGATTCTGGGCAGTAGCTCTGCTGTGAAGCAGGGAGACAGCAGCTTTAGGGTTAATGCTGTGGCTCTAATTCCAGTAGTTCCACGTTCAGCACAGGAAGAAAGCGACTCTTTGTGATATCCTTTATCACTGCTGCATGACATGAGAGAAGCTAGAGTTCATAGATTTGGTGGCGCGATGAGATCCCAGAATGTATTAACTGGGAGAGGGCCCACGTGTGTGTTGGAGAGAGCGATCAGAATTGATTTTATCTGCTGGGGAGCAGAGCTGATGGGGCTGCGGGATGAGGATAAAGATGACTTGTTGCTGAGGAAGTGAAGATGTGATTGTGTAAGCTAAAGAGACATGGCTTTAATGGGTGTTGCCTTAGGGGTGAGGATGGAGTGAGTACTTCTCACATGGCCAGGTAGGTTGTTGTTGGGCAAGAGGCTTTTTCAAAGAGGACGTTTTCAAGCCCACAGGGGTTAGTCACCAGGAAGAGCTGTTCTGTTAAATTAACTGCTGAGGCTGTCATGCGGTATTAGGATTAAAGGAAATATGTCATCTCTTTACCAGAATGAATTCATCTGCCACTGCTTTTAGCAGCTTCTCAGGGCTCTTTCTGTGGCCTAGCTTCCTCAGATGTAGGCATCTTTGGAGATTACAGCCGTAGGCATCATATTGGCTGTCATAAGGGGGCATCAACTGCAGCATCTGTAATCCACAGCCCTTCTCACCAGTATGCCATTTTATACCAAGCTTCACCTAAAGTTCAAGGTCCAGGCTTGTTGGAGTTAAATGTCTCTGTTTACCCAGGCTTGGACTTAAAATTCTTGACAGTATGTCCGTAAGCAATTGCCAAAGTTGCTTTAATGAGCTTAACACACTGTTACAAATGTCCTTTCTGCATTTATTGCTACCAACTTGCTATTGAAGAAAAACAGTTTTTTAAGTCCAGTAATATTGTGACTTGTGAATGTTATGAATGAACATTTCATTATATAAGTAAAAACGATGCTGTATTTTGTCCTATGCTGTGGAATGTCAAGCTCTGGTTGTCAGAGTCTGTTATGTGCTGTGGGAGGGGATGTGTGGAGCTTGCATTGCTTCTTGTGCCAGGAGGAGCCATTCCAGGATTTTCAGTGTTTGCAGGCCAAGGCCAGTGCATGACTGACCTACATACAAAATCCTGAAAAGGCCAAGTGTGTGATTTGTATGTTGTCTCCTCCCCACCCCTCCAGTTAACACCTGCTTTGGGAGACTTTCATTCTGTATAGTGGAGACTTTCATTCTGTATTGGTGCTGGGTGATTTTCATCTCAGCTAGCAAACTTTTTTTTTTTTTTGGTAGTGTAGCTGTATCCTATGAGTCCCAGATAAACTGAGTCTCAGCTGGAGTTTCTCTGCCTTTGCACAGGAAAATACCTTAATTTGCAAATTGGAGATTTATAAATTAAATATATTCAAGAATATTCATGAACAACAATCATAACTGAGAATTTCTGAACTTTTACTTTTTTTAAAGTGTGCACACACACTGTGAAGTCTGCACGGCTGTTTTAACAACTGACGAATAAGTTAATAACCTTTAGCTAAAGTTAACCAGGCTTTTTCTACTGA
This sequence comes from Sternotherus odoratus, assembly GCA_032164245.1. Classification (NCBI taxonomy): domain Eukaryota; kingdom Metazoa; phylum Chordata; order Testudines; family Kinosternidae; genus Sternotherus; species Sternotherus odoratus. Next base: position 27,338,877 of record JAVMKO010000007.1, on the reverse strand, counting down.
ATACTTTTGTTGATTTTGTAGAAATCTTCTTTTCCACTTCTGGAGACTACTTACATAGAAAAGGAGCTGGCCTTCACAAATAGGGCTGCTTTATTAAGTAGCAGTATTGACCATTTCTATCAAACAACCTATACACTATCAGTGTTAACCTTCGAACCCCTGAGCCTGCATCCCCTCCAACTAAGGTATATGAGCAGTTTTCTAAAATTGTCTCAGAGCTGCCTTATCACCTGCCCTAATAGTGATGGCAGTGCTAAGTAGACAGGCTACCAGATTTTTAACCTTCAGTGATCTATATTTACTTTGAACAGCTGCAGGTGACAGTGGTAAAAACGCCAGCGGCTGCTCGACGGGAGCTGTTTCACGATTGGTGGAGCTGCACTAATACCGGAGCAGTGGTGGGAAAATTTCAGAGTATAGCCGGTATAGACGCACCCTTAACTTACTATGTGAAACACCCTCATTATAAGCAGCATCTCACAAAATACAGGCCAACTGCCAAGAATAGCTTTATGTAAACAGAGCGAATATTTGTAAAGTACAGCTGAGTCTGACTTCAGTAACCAGCTCCTCTAAAGGAAGCTAAAGCTTTAATATTTTTTTTGACAGACGTTATTCAAACTAGAATTATGTCAACTAACCTCATCTGCAGTACAGCAAGCAAGCAGCTTTCCCCGAAACAGGTTGAGGTTAAAAACAATCCCTAAAGTGTCATTTAATATACATTAGGGTGAGTGAGCAGTAACCTCGTAACCTAAGTCTAGCAGGACTCATCAGAAGGGAGAATGGGCTTCAGTGTTCAAATGTAGAAAGGTCTTTGTATGAAATTTCTCTCTCGTCACCAGAATCTTAAGCTTTTATTTAAAAGATGGGCGGGGGGGGGGGGAGGGGAGATTTCTAGAGCTCCTAGCAGTGAAGATATCCTAGTTATGTGAATTAATGTTACGGTTTGCTTACTTCAGTGTGTTTGCAGACTCAGTAGGGCACACCATGTGTAAGAGTGGGAATGATGTGGAAAATACTCCCTTTCATTGTGCATTGGCTTGATGAGTCAAAATCACAGAGAGATGCAGGATTCCTTGCCAGAAGTTGTGCTGTGAGGCATGTCAGCCGCGACGGGGAGCCCCGAAGGACACAACTGAGCTACCCACATTTTTCTTGGTTCCTCACTTAAAAAATGTTTTGCACGGGGCGGAAGGTCCAACCGATGACAGGAGCTTCTACCATTTTAAAAAGTTCCGCTAAACATCAAAACCTGCTAGACTTCCCCCATTAGTGTTTGCTGCATGCTCTTACATAACTTGTTATGGAAAGTTTGTTTTCTGTGTGCTCTTACCGGTACATGATTTTGCCCTTTAACTATTCTGCCCAGGCTCCAGCCCGAGTCCGAACACCTACACTGCTATTTTTAGTCCCATACCACGAGCCTCAGTCAGTTGACATAGGCCCTTGCAGCCATAGGTCTTTTTATTTTTTGCTCTAGAGACATACTCTTATGGAGGGGGGGGGGAGAGCAATAGATGCTCCACCATTGATCTAGCTGGGAGTGTTCCACTCCCAATTTTGCTGAATCTTTTAGATCCTAGAGGCCTTGGGCCATCTCACTGACTCCCTGCTTTCTTACAGCTCCGCTGTTGCAGGAGCCATACTGGACAGGTCTCTCTATAGGCCAGTGCTGTAAAAAGGGGCTGGGTGGGAGGCAGATGAGTTAATGTGACGGGATTAGGATCTGCATTTACTTGCCTGCAAAAGCTGAAAGGATTTCCAAGGGAGCTACAAGGCTTCCTTTTTCATCCCTCTTCCCATAAATCCTGCGGAGAGGCTTCTGTGGGGCTTGTGGGAGGGGGAAAGGTGTCACAGTGGTGGATGACTTTGGTGTAATGCTCAGTGTAGTCCCAAAGCGAGTATCTGCTGTACAGGATGTGGTTAGCTGCTCATAGGTGACTGTGTACATCATAAAGGGTCATGTTGTCATCTCTGTACGGGACTGAATCACAGAGTGTATAGCTCCTTCGGGCCGAGCACATGGGTACAGGCTAAGAGAGTGATGTCATCAGAGGATCATTTCTTTTACAATGTGGGATGAGCCAGGCCAGCAACTGAGTGAATAGCCACTATCACCAACTTAATTCCTCCAACCAATCAGACTTTAGCAGGGAAATTAATTCACTTATGCATTTTCTTCACCTGCAATATGGAAAAGCTTAGCAGGATTAAAAAATGAATTGGGTGTTTACATGGAACTTGAGAACATTCACAGTTACATGAGATGGTATTAAAAATAAATGATAAGGGATATATAAACTCTCATTGTCCAGGGAATAAGTCAATCCTAACACCCTGAGTTCAGGAAGAATGGTGCTATGATTAATCTTGCTCTGGATATACATCTCTATGTATTTTAGGCCCAATTCTTCACTGCCATGCATCTGATGTAGTTATCTGCTGTCAAAATTACAGTCTTTAATCCATTCCCTGGTCTCTGAGTGCATATCCCAAGCATGTCAGACCTTTCTTAGGAGGGAATCCTGCAGTTCTCCCTCCTTAAATGACATCATAGCCCACAGTGTCCTGTGCTTACCTACAAGAGGTCCAAATGGGTTCAAGTATCTGTGGTTTTTTCGGGAGCTTGGGACCAGTGGTTAACAGAGTGACCGGGCAGCCTTCTTAAACCAAAGTGTCTTTAAACTTAACAGTAAGAACAATGCATAGTAAAGAACACTGTTATCAGACACAGAAATGAACACAATTTGTTGTGGAAGAGTTTTTGTAAAGGGAAATCGTGCATCAACCATCTATTGGAATTCTTTGAGAGGGGTCAACAAACGTGGACAAAGGAGATCCAGTAGATATTTGTGTACTTAGGCTTTTCAGAAAGTCTTTAACAAGTCCCTCACTAAAGGCTCTCAAGCAAACTTAAGCAGTCTTGGGATAAGAGGGAAAATCCTCTTATGGATCAGTAATAGGTAAAAAGATTGGAAACAAAGTTTTTAGCAAAGCTTTGTGTGTCTGCAAAAGGTGCAAAATTGAATCTCAGGGCAAAGGAGAGCTTGAGTATCTAATTCAAAACAATTTAAAAACTGCTTCATTGAGCAATAGCACTTTATATAGCTAGTCTCTGCTTGTTTTGCATTTACCCTTAAGACTTTAGTTCATTGTATTCACATGCAGGCATGGGATAAGCATGTAAAAACATAGGGTTAGCCAGGGCAGAAACTTTAAGGGTGAAAATGAAAAATGTAAGCTCCTTTTCTAATTCTCTTTTGTACGTTCTCTGTATTAGAGGGTGTGTTTTGTGTTTCTTCCTCTTTATGGAGCTGCATTTTTCATTTGAACTCTCCTGTCATCCATAGCCTTGTCCGTGTTAGGAAAGTTTGTCACTGACCGTGGTGCAACTGAACATGGTTTATTTTGGCCTGCATCTCCAAGTATTCCAGGAATGGTTAAAACCTGCTGCACCAGAGTTTCTGAATCTCTGCTTGTTAAACACAATTGAGCATCGATTTAGCTGATCTGCACCTATGCAGACAGCACGGTTCAGCTCGAATTGTGAAAAGGGAGAGATGTTAAAACATTGGTTTGGAGGATATATTTGGCTAATATCAAGCTAGACCAGCTTTTTCCATCTTGGGACAGACACTTGGCAGTTGAGATTACCTACAGTTGCATTTCGTTTCAGAAAGTCAAGAATCAGTTCTTAAGGCTTGTTTACACTGGCACTTTACAGTGCTGCAATTTTCTCGCTCAGGGTGTGAAACCATCCCCTCTCCCCTCCCCCTGGGGTGGGGGTTCAAGTTTCCACTCTGTAAAGTGCCAGTGTAGACAGTGCACCAGCGCTGGGAGCTATTCCCCTCGTGGAGGTGGGGTTTTTTGAGCTCTCTCCCAGCGCTATGCTGTGACTACACAAGCCAAGCTACGCAAGCTCTGCCATGGCTTTAACCACCACACACCTGCCTGGTGGATGGGGTTTGAAAGTCTGGCAGGCCAGGCCCACTGCCCTCAGCTCCCGGACGTTGATATGCACAGAGAGGTCCTCTCGGGACCAGAGGCCCTGTGTCCGAAGGTTCCCTAGGTGGGCACCCCAACCCAGGTCTGATGCCTCCATGACTTGGGACAGAGAGGGCTGAGGACTGGCAAAATGCACTCCTGCACAGACCTCCCTCTGGTCCAGCCACCATTGGAGAGACACATCTCGACCAGCACATCTCAAAGACCACCAGTTATATAAAGTAACCGTCTTTTTTCAAGTACATAAAAGGTTGTTACAAGGAGGAGGGAGAAAATGTTTTCTTAACCTCTGAGGATAGGATGCAATGGGCTTAAATTGCAGCAAGGGGGGTTTAGGTTGGATAGTAGGAAAAACTTCCTAACTGCCGGGGTGGTTAAGCACTGTAATAAATTGCCTAGGGAGGTTTTGGAATCTCCATCATTGGAGATTTTTAAAAGCAAGTTAGACAAATACCTGTCAGGGATGGTCACAGATGATACTTAGTCCTGCAATGAGTGCAGGGAACTGGACTAGAAGAACTCTCTCACGGTCCCTTCCAGTCCTATGATTCTAAGAGCTCCTCCATCAACATTTGCTTTGGATTTCCCTCATACAGGTTCAAGCTGAATGAAAAGCTGCAAATTGACAATGTCTGTGTTAACAAAGAACAGGATGCCTAATATTGCAATGAATATATTTGATAACTTTAAGCTTAAACATTCAGCATGCAAGCTAAAAGTTGTCTTTTTTTATTGACAAACTTCCCATGGAGTGTACAGTATCTCAGGTATTCTAAATACAGAAGTGAATGCTGTGCCGTTGAAAGATTGAACAGTGCTCTAGATTTTGTTCTTTGGGAGGAAAATGGTTATACTTTGTTAAAAGCTTTCATATTTTAAACATTGGCTCTCCCTGCAAATCTGACAAATTGGATGCATTTTTTTTTCCGCTGTGCTTGTTGATTCAGGAATCTGATATCCTGTTATGACTGGAATTTAACTGTACAACAGGCCACATCTGGGACCCCAGAAGCTGTGTGTGTTTGCTTTGCAGGCTGTCTTGGATGCTTTCATTATTATTTTATGATCATAACCTTTGTTCATTTGGCCCATATAACAACTTTTTCACTTCCCTGCCTAGTCTGTAGTTCCTTCCACAGAGGAGATCTTAAATGGTAAACACTTGTTGCACTGAGGTTCTTTTTGTGTTTCTCAGAAAATGGATGGCTGGCAGTTTATCCCTTTTTTTCTAGGTACACAACAATAGGATACATAAGCCCTATTGAGAAATAGCATACTTGCATGCATGTCACAAGGGACAAATAATTGCTAACACAATTTCTGTAATTTTCACTAAATGTAAACCAGTGTGAGTTGCCTGTTTTGTGCTTCAAATGAGTTTCAAAAGCATTGTCTGATTTTTTTTTTCTTGTTCTGATTTGTGTATTCTTAAAACTGTAACATTTGTTTTAAATACTTTGCAACTGGAAACATGTGACCTGTCAGTAGGGACTCAAGGGGGAAGGTATTTGTGGGGAAAGCGATGGATGTGATGTATCTTGACTTTAGCAAAGCTTTTGATATGGTCTCCCACAGTATTCTTGCCAGAAAATTAAAGTATGGGCTGGATGAATGGACTATAAGGTGGATAGAAAGATGGCTAGATTATCAGGCTCAATGGGTAGTGATCAATGGCTCAATGTCTAGTTGGCAGCCGGTATCAAGCGGAGTGCCTCAGAGGTCAGTCCTGGGGCTAGTTTTGTTCAACATCTTCATTAATTATCTGGATTATGGGATGGATTGTACCCTCAGCAAGTTCGCCGATGACACTAAGATGGGGGAAGAGGTAGATACCCTGGAGGGTAGGGATAGGGTCCAGAGTGACCTAGACAAATTGTAGGATTGGGCTAAAAGAAATTTGATGAGGTTCAACAAGGACAATTGCAGAGTCCTCACTTAGGACAGAAAAATCTCATGCACTGCTACAGGTTGGGGACCAACTGGCTAAGCGGCAGTTCTGCAGAAAAGGACCTAGGGATTACAGTGGACAAGATGATGGATATGAGTCAACAGTTTGCTCTTAGCCTTCTTGGCAATGGCATATGGGGCTGAATTAGTAGGAGCGTTGCCAGCAGATCGAGGTGAGGTCACATCTGGAGTATTGCATCCAGTTTTGGGCCCGCCACTAGAGAAAGCATGTGGACAAATTGGAGAGAGTCCATAGAAGGGCAATGAAAATTATTAGGGGGCTGGGGCATATGAGTTAAGAGGAGAGGCTGAGGGAACTGGGTTATTTAGTCTGCAGAAGAGTGAGGGGGGATTTGATAGCAGCCTTCAACTACCTGAAAGGGGGTTCTAAAGAGGATGGATCTAGACTGTTCTAAGTGGTGGCAGATGACAGAACAAGAAGTAATGGTCTCAAGTTGCAGTGGGGGAAGGTCTAGGTTGGATATTAGGAAACACTATTTCACTAGGAGGGTGATGAAGCATTGGAATGGGTTCCCTAGAGAGGTAGTGGAATCTCCATCCTTAGAGGTTTTTAAGGTCAGGCTTGACAAAGCCCTGGCTGGGATGATTTAGTTAGGGGTGGTCCTGCTTTTAGCAGGGGAACTTCTGCTGGCTTGGCTCCTACTTAGCTGGGGCCTGGGAGGGAATAAGTGGTGGTACTCTTGCCAAGCTTACTCAATTTGTGGGGTCAAAATGAGCCTAGCACTCACCGTAGATTGTGTAGATTTTGGTAAGAGTCTCTCCTCTCCTCCATTTCTAATAACCCTTGATGAGCAGCAAAATAGCAAACTATGTTAACCTCTAAATTATCACCACTGGCACTTACTGAAGTGAATGGAATACCTCACCTTAAAGCTATTGTTTCATGCAGTGGTGTTGTAGCGTGTGGTTCTCGGGATATTAGCGATACAGTACTACCTCATGCATCCAGATGAGGTAGTATCTCTAATATCCTGAGAACCACACAGCCTGTCTCGCTAGCTGTTGTTTCAGGCTGTCTGCAAACTCTGTTACCTCTATGTCATTGGCACTTTTGTCATGTTTTCTTTACAAACATAACAGCTAGAGAGATACTTCTTACCCCTCCCCCCTCCAAAAAAAAAAAAGCTGCATGGGAGAGAAGCTGGTTAAAATTAATGGCCCAGATCCTCTTCTGCAGCCAAGGAGGGTGTTGTGCAACTGAGGGTGTGGCCAGACTGGAAAACCAGCTTTAAGCCACTTTTGCACTTTGAGTCTGCTGTGCATTAGGCTGGTCCCCGGTGTAAATCCTTCCTAAACTTGGTGCATTTGCCCAGGTTCCCAAAGGATCCGTATGGCCTGGGTGGTTAGCAGTGGGTAGGGATACCCCTTCCCCACATGTCTGCTGGCCACCTCTCCTGTGCTGAGACACTGTAGCATCCTCTCTTAGGCTACATCTACATTGAGAAATTTCAGTCATTCTCCCACGGTTCGTCTAGCACAGGTGCAGCTACATTGATGCCAGAAACTGTGGGAGCTCTAGAATTCATGTGCTGTAGGTGTTTTTACCACCAGATTATCCAACCCTGCTTAGGCAATGGTGATAAAAATCACTTGCTCCGTCGACACCCTTCCTGCCGTTGCCAGCACTGATGGTGCTGCTCTGGTGCTAGGCCAGCCTGGGAAAATTACTAAAAATCCTGTGTAGAGGAAGCAGTTAGAAATCCTAATGCTTATAGTTTAATCCTAAATCCTCATTGCAGGATGGTCCTGCTTATAGTAGATCATGTGTTGACAACTCCTGGGCTTCAGCCTACCCCACCTGACAAGCCAGCCAACTTTGAATTAAAACACCACCACGCTTGAGATAAGGATAATCTGGTTGGACTCAAATCAGGGGCAACACTCAAGTTAACTTTGTAGTGAAGATAAGCCCTTGGGCACTCAAACTGATCAGCTATTGGATCTATATATTGACAAGAAGACTCCATACAGTGCTGTCTAAAACTGTCAAATTTTAACTGTCTCTTTCTTGTTGTTTCAGGTTGCATGTCTGGTTGGACTTGATGCATGAAATTTGCATGACTCCTAACAACATATTTCTGGATTTGTCAGTGAACAAACATGGCTTACCCAGCGAATATTAGTGGCAGTACCTCAGGTAACTAACGTTGGGACACTTTTCCATATTGAGTTGTTTGTTTTAAACTCTCTTTCTATATAATTGTGAATCTGTGAGAAAGATCAAGGTGCAAATGACTCTACACAAATATTTCAAAGTGTTTTCGTGCTAGATGGATGGTTGGGTTTTTTTCTCCTTAGTTATTTTTGTTTCCCCTTTTGAGGTATTTTGGAAATAGCTCTCCTAGCTTGAACATACGAACTCACCTGATGTAAATCAGCCTACCTGCACGGAAGTAACTGCAGTGCACTAGTTTGCACCAGAGATGGATCTGTCTCATAGAGTTTCACTGCAGAAAAACAATAGGATATTATGGTATAGTTGTAGTGTAGTTTTAGGCCTAAGGAGCTCTCATGTGTGACACTGGAAGCCTATGGTGTTAAACATCCCTTATGCGTCTAACTAGTACTTCTTTTGGTTTCCACCATCATTTAGAATGAGTTTTAATTATTCATTTTACTTTCCCTTCTTTGGGATATGAAGATCCATGCACATTTATTTGGGTTTGGGTACTCTTTAAAATTTGAGTCCAAGGGATGGTCAAGGGTTACTGATAAGGCTGATAGATCAGAAGGGGCCAGAGATTAGAGGACAGTTGATAAAAGTGCTGCAGTGCTTTTCCTCGCTGTTCTGTCAATATTTTCTTGATCTCTGGAGCATTCCACAAACTTGACTTTAGCATACTACAGTCAGGCCTTCAACGGGGACTACATGAAGAATTTTGGGTGCAAGGCAGAAACTTATGCATACTCCTTTAACACAGTGCACTGAGTTTTCCTAATGTATGTATGCTTGCAACGTGGGTATGTAAATTGAGGTTTGGGTAGGTGCGAAGGATGTTTTTTTCCCATGGCATTCATTTGAAACCTTTAAACATCTCTTTCTGGTGAGTCAAAATTAAATTCCTCCTATTTTAAAGATCATACAAAATATTTACTGAACTTGCACATGCTTGTTGAAATGTACTCTGATAGATATTGACAGGGACAGTATTTGTATTTGCACATGTTGTTCGGTCCAACTTTACAAACTTCTGTTCTAGGACTAGTATGAAATCCATAAGGTACTGGCTACATCAGTTATATTTAATATAGAATTTTGCTATAGAATTCATCAATACAAAGGACTAGAAAGTTTTCTCTCGGGGCAAAAAGGAGTGCAGGTGTCTTTGGTTGTGCAAAGAGATAAGAGCTCTTGTTTCCCAATCCTAATAGACTGGTAGGATAGATGGAAAACTTTATTGAAAGTGAAGCTATCAGTAATTTCTGATAATTGTTTGTCACTGGTAAACTCAGCCTTAAAACACAGCAATAGCAGAAACTACTTCATTTAAAAAAAATCTTATTGTGAAAAGATTGACCCACATTCAAGATTATCATATGATAAGGCAGGGTTTTCTCTTTTTATATGTTAAAAAAAGCTATATTGTGTGGGTAACCTTTTCTAAAAATAAATACAACGTTAATTTTTTTAAAAGCTTTATAAAAGTCTTACATTCTGAATTAGACACAAGAGTACTGGGTTAGCTTCTCATCCCCATGTGCTTTGGCTTTTATTTAAAAAAATAATAAAATGCTTTTGATTCAGACCAGGCAGAATTATTCACTCCTAAAAAATGTTTGGAATGTGCTATATAGATTCAGTGCATCCGCCTTACTTTTGACTATAGCTAATTGACTTTTTAATTATTTGTATCGTAAAATTGTCTAATAACAGAAAATGGTGATAGTCTGATGACACTTCAACTTATAAGAAGCTAAACGTTTGAAATGGGGGGATTTTAGTACAAGAATCTTTACTGTTGGGATTGGTATGCAAAGAGGACTCAATGCAGAGTAGAAACTGTTTGCTCCATTACTCATTGAGAAGCAAGTATTATCAATTGTGTAAAAACAAAAAAGTTAGGTTGTATACTGTTCCACTGCTTCATAAAGGACTGTCAGGACTTGCCTGCTTTATAAACCCTTGAGGCCACAGTTCTAATGTGTAATACTTAGTTTTGTATGTGCATGCTTCTCCAATCCTTGAGTATTTCACAATGGGTTAAGCGCTGGACTACAGACATGTATGATTTGCTATTTTCCTGTGCTGAGTGAGGGAGATTGCCTTTAACTCCTGCTTATCTGGGCGTTGGACATATTAAAGCAGGTTTCTTAATTGCACAGTGTTCTAAGAGTGAAAAGAAACTTCAGAGCTGGGATTTTCTGCACACAGTACCCTCTGAATCAGTTGTCACCAGGAGAAGAACTAGGTAGATGTGTAATAAGCTTCAGCACTAGAGTCTGACTGCTTTGAGCACAAATTCAACCACCATCATCTACAAGGTGATTAAAGAACAGTATTTTGCTTTAGCTGCTAATTTATCAATGTGAGTACCGAGACCACTAAATGTATATGCATACTGTCCTTTTGGTTAATTTTCTGAATACTTGAGCCTGCCTGGTATACTACAGATTGGCAACTGCAGACAAGATCTTGAGGGAGTTTTCAGGTTCGTTTGTAAGAAAGCTTCACTCTATTTAGCATGTAGATAGATACAAGTACTCTGAGAACTTTTATGCATTGAAATGAAAATACATTTAGTTATAAATATTTTCTATTTGTGCATGTGAGGCCATCTACAAAGCAAATGATAACTTTATCATGAAAGCTAGCTGTGAGAAAGGTTGTTGATTATAAATTTTAATAGTTCTTGTATATTTCAGTAAAGATTGTGTAAAGATTAAATATGGCTAATAAAGAACTGGAACTGTAATGGAATTCAAACCTGTCTGTCAGTGGTTCAGTTTGCTGATAAATTAGTGAAGTCAAGTTTAATGATTCCTCTTTTGGTTTTGTTGCAGTATTCATCTGTATTAGAAAAGGTTTTTTGTGAATTTATAAGCTTAGTTAATCATCCTCAGATGTTAAAGGAAGTGAGTTTTTAACAGGGACTCGCTTCTAATTCCTGGTTTAGGTCTCACTAACATCAAGCATTGTCAATGTATAGTCTGTTCAGGAGGCAGCCTAAATTGCTGCAGACGAGCATGAGACAACCATCACTTTCTTTTCTCTTTATAGGAAATAAGTTTTTTCTTTTCTGTTTCACTGCGGGTTCCCGTGGGGCACTGAGTTCTCTCAACTCCTCACTTTGTAGAATCCAGTATAAACTGGGTTTGGGCTTTTTGTGCTGACTGAATAGGTCTCTAAACTCAGTGGGTATGAAGGTGCTGGGGAAGCGCATAGTAGCCGAATGCACTTGTCAGAGCAGCTGCAGCAGGCACTCAGTTGTGAATAGTAGCCGAATGCACTTGTCAGAGCAGCTGCAGCAGGCACTCAGTTGTGAATGTTGTGCTGAAGTGGGGAGCTACATGGAAGTTTGGCCTCATTCAGTGTCCCGATTACCAACCAGTGACTCTAAACCAAGTTCAAGCAACTGAAAGGCAGGGCAGCTAAGACCATTATTTCTCAGGTTAATAATAGTGTTTCACCACCCTCTGGGTTCAATTTACAGCAAATATTACTTGGTTTATGAATCAGCCTTAATAGACACAGAAGCAATATTGAGTGGCCCCACCAGTACTTTCGCAGTTAAGTCTATCAAAGTTACCACTAAACCCCTGTTAAGAGAATGTCACAACTCATTCCAGACTGAAACTTACAATATGGGGGGTTCCTTGGAAGTGCCCGCCACAGAAACACCTTTGTTGCTTTATTTTGAATCGAAAAGTCTTGATTCTTTTAGCAGCGTTCTGATGTTTTAACTTAAACAAATTAGTTTTGCATCCGGTACACCGATGAGCAACAAAACCCATAATATGAAAGGGGATTCATTGGTGCAGTGAATATCCAAGAAATTATGCCATCCCTACAATACGACAAAGCTAGAAAACACTGTCCTAGAGAATTGATGAAGGTGGCCATGATTCAACATTGTGCTCTCCTCAAAGGCAAAGAGAGAAACTAATCATAATTCTTCTTACTGATACCTCTGCAGATTTGCGTGTAGAGTTTGCGGAAGCATACCATGTGTCCGTGCTTAGCAAGGAAGATCTCTTTCCTGCAACCAAAAGTCAATTTGAGAGGAACTGTTAAAATTTTAAAGACATCCTTCTAGTGCTATTCAGTAGGTAAGGCCACAGTGGTCTGTATAATAGTATGGTAGCATAGGCCCTGGGATGGAGGTTTAATATGGGCCTGAGAAGCCCATTAACCCACCTGCTTGTGTAACACGGATAGATGCCGGTTGTTGGTGGGCAGGATTGAACTGGGGACCTCAGAAGCGTAGTGCATGAGCCTCTACTGCGTGAGCTAAAAGCCAACTAAAAGCTGTTTGAAAGGGCCAGGCCTACCTAGAGGGAGAGCCCAGCTGGAGAAGAGCTGGTTTGTTTTCCCCTGAAAGAGCTGGGTGAGCCCAGTTCGAGGAGGAGACCCAGAGGAGAGGAGGTGGAGAGTTCCCTCCCTCAGAAGAAGGCTGAGAAGCAGAAAAGAACTGACAAGATACTCCAGCTGGAAGCCTGACTAGAGATAAGGGGTTTGAAAAGCTGTAGCCATTCTGAACCCCTGAGTGAGGGGAGGCATATCCCAGCCCTGGGCTGTGGGCTTGATCCAGGCGCAGAAGCCTGTGGTTAGACATGAGGACAGTCTAGAGCAGCAGAAATTGCTGAGGAGGTGGCTGCCAGCTGTGGCCAGCTGGGCTTAAGGTTTGGTTTTACACATTTGTTGGACTTTTTAAAGGGCCCTATGGCCTTGGAAGGGGCCTGGTCTGGCTGGAGGGTAGATCATGCCTACGGCTGGAGCAGGACAATAGAGGGGCACTGAGGCACAGCTGCCTCAGTGCCACATCCAGCCAGGAGTGGATGTGTTGGGGCAGCAATTTTGCCACAGCCCAAATCAATTTATTCTTTGCTTTAACCTTTTTGTTGTTGTTGTTGGGGGAGGGTGAGTGTAGTTTTTCCATTTTCATATGCAGTGTTCCCAGATCAGTCCCATGATATTAGAGAGACAAGGTGAGTGAGGTAATATCTTTTAATGGAACAACTTCTGTTGGTGAGAGAGAGACACTTTTGAGCCACACAGAGCTCTTCCAATAAAAGATATTACTTGTTTCTCTGTATTTTTTCCCTCGGGCTAAATTTTTTCTATATTTTTTTCATTGTTTTTAGAATATTTTTCCTCTAAAAACCTCGTTCTAAAAGATGTGGGGATTTTCCAAACTTATCTTACCTTCTCCCGTGCCTGTTTTACGGTCAGTGCAAGGTTTCTGTCTCAGGTATTTACAGGGCTCTGTTGCTGTAGAATCAGAGTGCCTCAGTCCTAACTAGTTACTTTCACAACCCCTGGGAGGGAGGGAAGTGCTGTTATCTCCATTTTACTGACAGAGAACTGAGGTACAGTACAGAGAGCTCTAGTGAGATGTGCAAGAGCATACAGGAAGCCTGTGATTGAGCAGGGAATTAAACTTCGATCTCTGATGTCTTGAGCTAGAGCCCTACCCCTTATATCATCACCTTCCTCTTCCTCCTTTCCTTTTTCCCTCTCTCCTTTTTCTGACCCATGTCCACTTTCCAGTCTTCTTGGGATTGGGGCTGGAGCACAGGTGTTGTACAATCTCCTGGGTGTGGTAAATTAATTGGAGGGTGTTGTCTTCTGCATGCAAGTGAGCTGGAAGCTCTGAGAATATGGATTAGGTACCGTATGGAATCTTTTTGGTTGAGTAAGATTTTAAATATTGTCGCCCAATTGATTTTCATACTTTCCTCTGTACATAGAGGAATATATCCTCAGAGCATTCAGTGTAATCCAGTGAGAGTTAATGATGGGAGACCTTAAAAGGGTTTGGAGACCTGCTTCTTATATGCAACCAAGCAACTCTAGAGCTCTAGAGTACAGACTTCCACGCAGAAGCTTATCCAGTTCCCCTGACTTTATTTATATTTAATTTTAAATATTGAAATCTGATAGCTAGCTCTCAAATACAACTGATCGAGGTTCCCTGACTCTAAAGGGAAAACAGTAAAAACTACCAGCCCACTTGGGGGAGTGCTTGTTCTCTAATGGCTTAATCCAACTCCCACTGAAATCTCCCATTGACTTCAGCAGGACATGGATTCAAGCTCTAGGTTTCAGAGACCTGATTCTGAAGGAGTATACTGACATACTCGAGATTTAAAGGGGCAGAGGGCACAAGTAGTGCATGAGAAAAACAGCCACCAGCTCTGCAGGAATAAACTGTACTACAGGTTTGGGGAAGTGTTGCCAACGCCTGTGATTTTTATCACAAGTCTTGGGGGGGGGGGGTCTTAAAATCCCATCTCCTGGGATCATCTCTGATTGGGAGAATCTCTGCTTACTTTTTTTAATTAAAAATAATCATAATAAAGTTTCAAGCCCTCATGGTTGCAAAAAGAGACTTGAAAATTTGAACCATAAAGGCACCCAAGGCCAAAAGAATCCAGCATTACTTTTTTTTAAATCTCATCAGTTGGGTTCTATAACTGTATAATTCCTCAGCCATAGAATAAAATATCTATTAATCATTTATTAAGCCTTTACATTAAGGCTACATTTACAAAGCATGACTCTATTTTAAAGCAACATTTGTACTCTTTTTGTCATGCAAAACATCTCACTGATTTCTAGGAATTTTTACAAAATACTTGTAGGCATATTCCACATTGCTTACAAATTTGCTTGAACTAACAGGGTATTTTTATGATAAATCATTACAGTAGCTTCCCTGATTATTATTTTTTAAGCCTACAGGAAACTCCTCATAAAGAATATAATCTTGGACCATGTACAACTAAGAACAAACATCTGGCAGACCCTACAGGGTCAGGATTTGTAATGTATGCTTGTTCGGGAGAAACTAGGTTGTAATAGAACTTTAGAGTATTAATGGAATCTGGTGATTTTCTTAGGAAGGCAATTGTTTTTCTTGTCATCTAGGTTAATATATATATAATACTAGCAAAAATACCCGGCGTTGCTCGGGTTCGTCGGAGGGGGGAGAGAGCTGAGCGAGTGTGGGGTCCGTTGGAGGGGGGGAGGGGGAGAGAGCTGAGTGAGTGGGGGGGCCATTGGAGTGGGGGGAGGGGGGTGAGATTTTAAAAATTTTCGATTCTTACCTGGGGGGGGGGGGGCAGAGCCGAGCGAGTGCGGGGGCTGTTTGGGGGGGAGATAGCTGAGTGAGTGCGGGGGCCGTTGGAGGGGGGTATTATTACATCATAACTATGTCACAGAGAACAGCGGGTGTTAACCTGCTGCCCAGCTGATGTGAATAGGCTTTAAAGAAATTTGAGTAGCCTTAGTTCAAACTCCCTAGTGTTTACTTAGTTTGGCTGTTATGACAGATCGGGTTCAGATGAGTTCATATTTTTGTTGAATCAGTCACCGAACCAGTGCTGGTTTGGTTCAATGAGACAATGTGACTCACAGTATAAATATGTACCTATGGCTTGCCTTTCCTTCAGCGTTCAGAGTGTGATAGGCATACGTCCTATCATGACTATAGTGAAACAGAATAAATTGAATGCTTCCTCTTTTTTTTGGCTATTAATTTGGTACCTTTGCTTACAAGCAAGAGCACAGTGGTGAATTGCTGCGTCTCTTTCTATGCCCCATGGGTGGGCAGACTGCAGCAATACCCGCAAGATTTATACATCTGGTACCTTACCAGTGCCTCACCCATGGAGATGTGCTGATTCACTTTGGTGATGCACACCACTTTAAAACAAACTAGGGTGGAGACCTTGACATTAGTGGGGTGGAGGGTTGAATGCACCTCAAGCAGTTTCAACAGCACAATGTCATTACAAAACGTATCTAAATTTTCATAAACCTAATATCTCTTACGTAGCTATTTCAAATCTGCCTCAAGGGCAAATGTCTGACGATTCTGAATGGACACATGATTTAATAGCTGACTACCTCCCTTTCTATTTGGGGTGGATTTATATTAGTATCTTACACACTAATTATTTGACTCTAGGGGTATGGTTAGACTGGCGCTTTGCAGCGCTAAAACCCTCCATTAGCGCTACAATTACCTGACCGTACACACTTCAAAGGCACATTTTGCGCATTTACTCAGGGTTTAAAGCGCAAGTATAAAACCACCTCTCCGAGAGTCAGAAGGCTTTTAGCGTATTCCCTGTAGCATGTTAGGGACAGTGTATAGAGTCAATTTCACGATAAGGCAGCGGTTTAAAAAAAAACAAACTGACCCCCCTGCGCCCCGGCCCCAGTCTCCGCAGCTGGCGGGCTGCCGACTGCTCCCCGGCTCCCCGCAGCGGGCGGGCTACTGTGTTCGCCCGAGTCTCCGCCGCAGTGGGCGGGCTGCCGGGTCTCCACCGCAGCGGGCGGGCTGCCGGGTTCGCCCAGGTCTCCGCCGCTGCTGGCGGACTGCCGGGTTCGCCCAGGTCTCCGCCACTGCGGGCGGGCTGCCGGGTCTCCGCACTGCGGGCGGTCTGCCGGGTTCGTCCGGGTCTCCGCCACCGCTGGCGGTCTGCCGGATTCGTCCGGGTCTGTGCCGCTGCGGGCGGACTGCCGAGTTCGCCCCGTTCCCCCGTCCCCGCCGTGGGCAGGGACGGGGGACAGGGGCGAACCCCGCAGCCCGCCCGCAGCGGCGGAGACCCGGCAGCCCACCCGCAGCAGCAGAGACCCGGGCGGACCCGGCAGACCGCCCGCAGTGGCGGGGGGGGGGGGTCGACTGGGAGCTGGGGCGCGGTGGGGGGGGGGACTGGGGCATCCTCACTTTTTTTTTAAAAAAAAAAATTCTGATGCTTTTCGGGGTCGCGGGGAATGCTTGCGGAGGGATCTGTGTGGAGCCTGTCAGTTTGAAAAGTCACTGACAGCCTGAAATTGTCTCCCTCCTGCTGAATGCTGGGATACCCGCCCTATCCCGCTACTCTCACTGCCGCCAGAAGCGCTGCTAATGTGTTTATTCTTTGGCGCTAGAGGGCTTCAATGTGCACAGCCTCTAGCGCAACACGTGTTGCGCTAAATATGGAAGCGCTATACAGAAATGTGCTATGATCTGTAGTCTAGCCATACCCTAGGGGTGCTGTTAACACCACTGCATCGTCTCCAGCAATGTATTGTCATGGCATTAGCCTGACTTTGCGAATGCATCTCTGATAGACCCTAAAGAGCCATAATGGGCAACTGCTACTCTTTCCTGAAAGCTCTCACTGAAAGACTGGGGTCCCCGGACTCAGTCCTGGTGTCTCTCTCCTCCGATGCCTCCACTTCCTAGGAGTGTTGTTTCTCTCAAGTTTCCCCAGTAATTTTACAAACAAATGTCATTAGTTGCTGATGACACTCTGGGCATGTCTACACTTAAAATGCTGCAGCGGCTGAGCTGTAGCGCTTCAATGAAGATGCTCTACCTATGCCAACACAAGAGCTTCTCCCACGGGCATACCCATAGGTACTCCATCTCCCTGAGAGGTGGTAGCTATGTCACCAAGCCCTCCTGTCGACAGAGCACGGTCTACACTGGGAGCTAGATTGGTGTAACTGCATTGTTGCTCAGGGGTATGAAAATTCACACTCCCAAATTATGCAGTTATGTTGGCATAAGCTGTTTGTGTACACCAAGCTCAGCTGTTTCTTCATGTATGGATAATACTCTCCAAGATGTCCCTTTATTTGGGATGAAATTGAAGTCTGGATGAAAAACAGTTGGCTGAAGATAAAAGCAGATAAGATGGCATTGATGCGAATAAGAAGGGCAAAGCACTGTAAGGAACTGACAGGATCAGTTACTTTATATTCTGTATCAGGGAGCATTGCAGCGAAGGTGGAGTGCAGTCTGTATCTTGTTGGATTGCTCATTTCTCCTGGACAGCCAAAATATCCAGACTGTCTTCAAATACCTTCTACCTTTGTTAGCTAAAAGACTACTCCCCTTCCTCTCTAGTGTGGATTTGCCTGTGGTCATCATCCTCTTCTCACTTTTCAGACTTGTGCTCTGTACTTTGCCTGGTCCCGACCATGAAAGCTGCATGGAGATTGCAACTGGTCCTTCTTGTGTGGTCTGCCTCTTAACAGGATGAACTGGATCCCTCTGCGAATCTGAATCCAGTTAAAGATGCACGTCCTTACCTTCTAAATCATTATTGGTCTTGGGACGAAAGTATCTCAATGACCACCTGTTCCCTATTCCCACCACAGTGGCTGTGATCAATAGGGGCACAGACGCTCACAGTCCCCAGTGTGAAATTTTCAGAATTTGTGATTCTCACTTTCACATGACACTATGGTCTGGATTCTACTTACTTAGACTAGTGTAAATCCAAAGTAACTCCACTGACATCAGTAGAGTTACCGCAGTTTTGCACTGATCTGAAAAAAAGAATCTGGCCCCATGATGAAGTATGTTAGATATGTTTTAACTCCTTTGTTTCCATGACCAATCTCACACACACAGGAGACAGCAGTAGATGTGCATGCAGGTGTCTTGGAGGAAGCACTAAAATTAACTCACCTGAGACTTGCAGGGCAGGGAACAAAATCAGTGATGAGCTTTTTACCACCTGACACTGTTAAGTGCAGATACAAGAGTCCCAAATCTTCCTGTATCCATTTGATCAAAAATATTTTTCTGGCACTGTTATGTAGTATTCCTGACGCTTCTCTTTGGGAAAAGAGGTTGGGAATTATCTGTAGGATTGTCACTGTTTTCTTGCTTTTTAAACCCATAGATTTAATTGAAGTAGTTTGTTTATAGCTTGTAATTTGCTCAATGTCTGAGCTTAATTTTGTTCCAAATAATAATTCTGCAACAGAAAAGAATGCAGGAATGTCCTTACTTGGGCTATTGTAATAATTTACTCACTCCACACCCTTTTGTGTAGTACATAAGACTAAATTTACATAAGAACAGCCTCTACCAGATTTTGCTTTCTCAACAGTACTAGGGAGTGAGTTAGTTCTCACAGTGCATACTTCAGCATTACCCATATCTTGTAATCCTTCCTCCTGAAATGCAATTCCACTCTGCTCCCAGTGGGATGTAACATACTCATGCTTCCTCCTTTCATCCAAATTCATAACTATCACAGTTATTGAAATAAATGGATGAACTTATTGTCCATATAATACACACTGCAGCTTTCACAGCACATGGTGATTCGAATAGTAGCAGTGTCTGAATAACACAGTTCTTACTTGGCTGGATAGACTTTCAATTACAGACTTCCTCCTGGAGACTTGTTCTGATGGCTCCTGGTCTGAGCTTGGACAGAACCAGCTTTTTAGAGATCCCAAAATTTGGATTTAGAGTGGCAGATATTACTGTTTCACATTCATCTTGCTTCATTTCTGTCCAGTTACAAACCTCTAGACATTTTTTCCCCTCCAAAGTGGACAATATTACTATTGCCCCTTTAATAACCCTTCCCTATTTGTCCTGTCATTTGACTTGTTATGAATGTGACTTTTATTGCATTTTATTTTATTGTACTATGGTACTGTACCCCATATGCGGTGTGTGGTAAATTACAGAGAACAAATATTTTGAATATGGAACTTCCTGGTGCTCCTTTTTCCTTTTTCATTCACAATTTTTGCCTGTCTTATTTGAATAAACAGGAACTTCCTATAGTCAGTGAATAGATTACTCCCTCCCCCCCCCCCCCGAGATATTTTCTTGAAAATCAACTTCACATGTTGTCCCAAAAGTTCATACTTGGCTGACACATTGTTCAATATAGTCCACCAATCATCCACGCTCATAATAATATGCATCCTTTGCATTTAATACGATAGATTCCAAAGATATTTAATTCAATAAGATCTTCCAAAGATAATGCAAGAAATTGCCATATCTGTCACAGGCATGGCAGCAGATCTCCAAATAGACATGAGCTTATTTTACATCTTTCCCTGGAAAAGCATTGTGGGGAAAAAGCCAGTGGATATTTTTCAAGGTTCATTAACTCATTCCTTCCTTGCTGCAATTGAATTTTTATTATGGGTGCTGGCTGCCGCTTCCCACAGCCCCCATTGGACCGGGGCGGTGAACCGCGGCCAGTGGGAACTGCAGTCGGTGAAACGGCAGGTTAAAAAAAGCGGCGGGGCCCTCTAAGGGTGCTTACCCTGCGGTCCTGAGTGTCAACGTTGCTGATCCCTGATCTATATTTTTCCATCAGTGGGAGAATAAAGACCCCTCTTGGACAAATGTCTGAGATTAATCCTGTCCAGCTTACGCTTGGATCTGTGTCTCTTGCTCTGTCTGGTTTATGTTTTGGAAGGGGGTGCGATATCATCTGTTGTTGTATGAAGCCAGAATGGCCAATAATAAACACCTGTCTATACTGGGTCCCCTGTTTTCTGTCAACATATCGGGTTCTCAGTTCATTAGTGCTGTTCTCTGGTCTTTTTTTGCTTCCACTGTAAATAGTAGCTGAATGTTTTTGTTTGGCACCCTAATAATCTGGAAGGCCAAGAGAGTGAGTAAACACACACTCTGCCTTTGGTTTTAATATTCATTAGTTGTCAACATGTGCAATCACTCTAGAGAGGACACATTTTCAGATATTTGTTAATGGCAGAACTTTTGGGCCTGCTGAGTTATTGAGAGAGCGTTGAAAAAGATGTATTATGGGTGCGTGATCTTGGATGGGAGAGATCTCTGTCAGATGTCAAGCACTTGAAACCACAAAATAATGATAAGCAGATGGAACATGTGGGGACAGCTGCTGTTCTCTTTCCCTTTCCAGAATGTTTTGCTATCCTTTAATATGTGTTTTCATTACCCAGTTTTTTCCAAAAGAATTTTGGCATCTACTTTTGAGCATAACTTCAAGTTTTGGGGGTGGGGGGGGACTGTTTCATTTTCATACATATATTCGATTTTTATGATTTCTCCTGTATCCAACAAACTCCTCTGGAAGAAAACTAAAGATGGGCAGTCCTGTTTTCCTTTTGCCACTGTTAAGAACCCGTTGATCAAACCAGAGATTTGTACTAGTAGTTCAGAGGCTTCCTGTGAATTACTTTTTCTTAAATGAAAATGGTGACTGCTTGAAAGGGACAAATTTTAGGTCTGATTTCTCCCCAGGTAGGAATCCTATGCAGAAGAACAATGAGAGCAGTATTCTGCATGGAATGGATGATGCAGGGTTTGGCCACCGTTCTAACTGGGACTATACTCGACAGTTTGTAAAGACCAAATGTGGGCATTGTCCCAGCTGCCTGCATGCTGCTCAAGTAGCTGTACACAATGAAGAGCGAGGCATATTGTGCATTGACACATCAGCAAGTGGCCTTAGTTGTTTGGTTTCCACCTAAGATTTGGGCACACACTTCTGCTTAGTACCGGGGCAAAATTTTATTTACTCTGCCCAGATACTTATTGTTACTTCCTCCTTTCTTCTTGAATCAACTTCAGATCTGCTCAGCGTTCACCCCGTTCTGCTCAGCATGACAGCTGGGAGAGGGCTGGGTTGCAGAATGTATAGAGTGACCACCTGTATTTCGAGGAAATAAAACACAATTGGACAAAGCTTATTTTTAAGAGACCACTCTCCCCAAAATATTTTTTCTTCAGGTTAGAATTTATATTACAGAAGTGTGATTCTACTCATGACCAGGGCTTGAACAATTTTTTTTAATCTCATTAAATATTACTTTGTTCCTTATTGAATACAGGTTGATAATAGGCAACAAATACAGGATGTCCCTTAAAATACAACTGAGTCTCCCTGCGGGTAGTTCTTTTTTGTGTGTGTCGGGGGGTTCATGCTGGTATGAAGCAACTTTCATGTCAGTGCACACATGCAACACTGGTACAAGGTGCATTTTAAACTGGGGCCATGAGTCTACTACATTATATACTGTTATGTCAGTGGGGTTGGACCAAGGCAAAAAATATTCATGTAGACCAGGCCTGAGCACCTGAGATGTGCGATGACACACTGCTGCTTCTCTGGCACAAACGTAGTGACTAGAGCACTGAGATGAACTTTGTTTTGGTTTGGTGGCAAAAAACTTTAGCAAACGGAAAAGTAAAAAAGCGGAACGTGTTGTGGGTTAAACAAAACATTTAATTCAACCTGCAATGCAGTGTTTTGTTTGCTTTTTGAAATAACATAAAAATAAAATTCAAGGACGTTTTTAAACAAAATAATTTTGTATCAAAAAATTTAAATGTTGCACGTTGAAAGAAAACGTCTGTTTTAGAAATATTTTTTTCAAGCCAAACTGTTCACCAAATTCTACATCAATACGCTAAATATTTCATATGAGCTGAATTTGCTTTTTTTTTGACAAAAAAAATTTGGCTAAAAATTTTTGCCCACTTGTTCTCGTGACATCTCTCATTTTTGAGGGTGAAGTACAGTAGTAGGATCCAGTAAATAGAGGGCAGAGGAGAGGTATTCAAACAGAAACTGGGGAAACACTCCGCCATTCTTCTAACACAGTTTCTAGTGCTGTTGCGAGGGGTCTCCATGTCCCTTTTCTTCTAGAGCAGTGGTGGGCAACCTGCGGCCCGCGGAACACACGCAGCCCGCCAGGGTAATTCGCTGGTGGGCCACAAGACAGTGTTTACATTACGCACGCCGCTTCCCACAGCTCCCATTGGCCAGTGGATTACCCTGAGGGGCCACAGGTTGCACACCACTATTCTAGAGCCTGAATTCCTACAATGCATTTGGAGGAACTTACTCCCTGCTGTTCACTACAGTTCCAGCCCCAGCTGACTATAGAATGTATGGATGGGTATGGGTATCATGTTTTACTGCTAGGTGGACTGTTCCAGTGCTGATGAGCCAGAGTATCATACAACTAGGGCAGAGGTTCTTAACTTTTTTGGGCTCAGGACCCACTTTGATTTCCCATTGCTACCCCGTAAACAAGCTTTAGTGAGGGAAAAAATCTGAATATTAAATATTTCTTACCCACAATATACAATACACCTTAACGTAATAAGTACACCATTTGTACCATAGCAGCAGCTCCTGCCCTATGGAGCTAGCTGGGTCGTTATCTGGGCTTTCTGACCCCTGAGATCACAGCACGCCACAAGTTTGGCCTGACCCCTTTGATGGCAGCTAGCCATGCCAGAGTTGTGTGAATGGCATTGCAACTTTGTGACTGGGGTTCCAGTACCACTCACTCACTGAGATTGGTGCAGCCGGAACCCCTTCCCCCGCACCCATCATCATGACGGAGGGGCAACTGAGCCAAACTCAAGGGGGTAGCTGGGCTTGGCTCCCTGCTTGAGACCAGAGCCACACAAGCCACTGCTGCAGGGTGAGTGTGGGGGCAGGCTCAGCAATTCTGCTTTCCCTGCCGACAGCCTCACAGCGTTGCCGGGTTAGATTTAAACAAAAATGAGCAAAATCTTCTTTTAAAAGAAGCAGCTCAAGCCCAAAACAAGCTCAACCAGCTCCCTGCCCCTTTATAAAACAGATCTCACTACTCTACTACTTTAAAAAAAATACTACTGTGGTCATATTATTACTGCACCAGAACTTAGCATCTGCCTCGTGCTCTCATTTGTAAAGTGCCCATGGCTGCCTGCACGACACGTGGACCTCAGCACATCCCTGGTCACTGCCACGCCACTTAGCTGCCTGTGGCTACTAGGTATTTTTTCTCACTCTTTTGTGTTGCTGAGGAATTTCCAGCATGTTAGATGTACCCTGGAGAACTCCACAAGTGTTCTAGACCCGCTTCTCACATTCACTGTTCCTTTCCAGGGAAGAACCAAGTCTTCTCCCTGAATCCTACAGGGGCATAGAATGGTTCTTTTCCCTTCCTTAACAATGGGGGGCAGGGAGGAGCCTAACTTGGGACTCTTTGTTTAGTCAACCCGGGTTCGTTGTAGCATAATCTTGTTCGGTTGATGTTGACAGTCTGCATTTTAGGGAGTGATGAAAAGAGGCTTAGCTGTGAGATTCAGGAATCTCTTTAAGGGCTTGTTTACACTGGCACTTTACAGCGCTGCAACTTTCTCACTGAGAGATGTGAAAAAACACCCCCCTGAGCGCAGCAAATTGCCGCGCTGTAAAGCACCAGTATAGACAGTGCACCAGTGGACGTGGTTTTTTTAAGAGTGCTGGGAGAGCTCTCTGCTGTGACTACACCAGCCACATTAAAGCGCTGCCGCAGCAGCGCTTTAACATTGCCAGTGTAGACTAGCCCTAAAATGCTGTGAATTAAAATCTCTGGATTGGATTCCCAATTACATTGACTTGAGTTAGGAGGGATGTCCTATCGCTATGAAACCAGATAAGCTTATGTATCATTTTAAAACAACTTGCCTCAATGTGAAAGGCACCAACTGTAGTTTCACCATTTCCTTGGAAAAGGAAAATGCTTGTGTCTAATTTATATAGAAAGGTTTTATTTTTATCCTTCAAATTGTAAGTTGTATTAGACAAGAATAAACAAAAGCAGAGTCCACTAGGATGATGGCAGCTACAATAGAGATAATTATTTGCTCAAATAATCTCTGTGTGTGTGTGAGAGAGAGAGAGAGAGCGCGCGCAGGGAGGAGAGGGGAATGAGTAAGAGAAATCATCATGGCGTTTCATTCTTTCCTAGTTTGACATCATCAGAAAGATTTAGTCCTTTTTTGCGTATGTTTTAGTACAGTATTGTCAGTGTTTTTATAAATGTAAATCATTGTGAGGAGTACTCCTCAGTGTCAATTATCACTGTCTATGATGCAAAGAAAAACATTGGAACTAAGCTTCACTGGCTGGCAGGCAGACTAGAATTTTGTCAGGAAATTCCAAAAGAGTATAAATAAATTCTCTGTAGCAAACCCTGGGCTCCTTGCCTGCTGATGTGTCAGGAGTACGCATTCCCTTTAAGACTGAGGAAAAGTGTGCTTCAGACTTAATTTCCTGAAAACGAAACACTGAAACATTCAATAATTACCTCTTTGCAGAATGGTAAGTAAGGCTGTCAAATAGAGGAGAAGTTAGAGGGAAAAATGGATGTTAGCTTTGTTTACCGTTGGTTTAAAAAAAAAATTTTTAAATGCCTTTTTTTCCCCCCAACTGATGTAATTGAGAGCCAACCACCAAGTCCTGGTAGATGCACATTAGCTGCATACATTCTTGCTGTGGTTTGTTTTGTTTATTTTAACATAAAGTTTTGACTGTTCTCTTTGACAAAGTAGCACTGTGTCAGGCTGGAGACCGAAGAAAGTTTGTTTATGGTTTACGTCAACTCTGGTCAGGGTTCTTCTTGTTTTTGTTGTCCTGTGTTTGTTACATACTGAGTAGTTAGTTTCTTGAAAGGATGCATCTTTTCTGTTCAGAGATGTGCTTATATATCAGGGTACTTTTTATCTTCAGTTGCATGAAATGCCAGACATTCTTACTAATATCAAGGTCTCAGGAGCAGAGGTAGCAAAATCTTCTTTGGGTGGCTTGATTGTACTGCTGGTGATCTACTTCTAAACCACTGTTTTCAGCTATTTTTAATTTGCTCATAAAACTACCTTTTAGGCTGATATTTTAGATTCTTACTCTGGCTGATGCTGAACTTTATAAAAAAAATAAATAAAGTTTGAAAAAAATCAGGTCAGTAGTTGGAGCTATCCAAGTATGGAGAAAAGGGTTTTTTTGTTTTGTGGGGTTTTTTTGTTTTGTTTTTTTGTTTTTTGGTCTTGTTCAAACAATGGTTCAGATATTTTGTTTTCCGATAATACAAATGGCTTTTGTTTTAAACTATCAAATGCAGGACGTATCTAATCCCAAGTGAGGAATCTGTGCTGGATTTTCAAATGGAAAAACAAAGCGAAACTGTTTTTGAAATTGCATACTGAGTGCATATAGAGTATATCCCTTTTCTTACTGGGATAAGCACATACCAAAAGGTCCCAATGCTCATAAGTGAAAATATTTGTGGCATCGTTATCAGATAAGACCGGCTTTTTCCAGTTGACCTTACAGTTTCAAAGAGGGGTGACCTGGAAATGGGGTCTGTGCTATAGTTTTATACTGTAAGATTATATATCCTAAAGAGGTTGGACACCTTCCTTACGGTGACCCTTTCCCTATTACAGTAACCCTGTGTAACTGTTCCCAACTTCTCACCTGTTCAGCGGTTTATAAACTTAGACAGGTAATGACATAACAAACTCCATCTGTTTCTGTGAGTACACAACTGTGTCTGGGTAGGAGACAAATGCAGCTGCCTTTGCTTGAGTTTCAGCTGATGTAATTGATTGAAGTGTTGGTTTGAAGGTTAGGTTAGGGATATAGATATGGGTTGGGAGAAGCCCTATAGGGGCTAAAACTATCTGTGTCTGTCCTGACTGACAAAAGCTAGCAAGAAGACGCTGGAGCCATTGAGGTTGCTTGTTAACACTTTCTTTCTTTAAGGAAGCACTAATTAGACCCTCTTGACTGATATTGTGCCCAGTCTCATTACTCTCCTTTTGTTAGGGAATGTTATTGAGAAGGCTGTGGCAACACCTTTCCAGCA
The DNA here is from genome assembly GCA_032164245.1 of Sternotherus odoratus. Taxonomy (NCBI): domain Eukaryota; kingdom Metazoa; phylum Chordata; order Testudines; family Kinosternidae; genus Sternotherus; species Sternotherus odoratus. The sequence continues at coordinate 27,312,308 of JAVMKO010000007.1, read as the reverse complement.
GAATCTGAAGTACAGTAAAACCTCCATTTAATGGACTAATTCAGGCAAGGGGGTGTCCGTTAAATGAAAAAGTCCGTTATTTAATAATAATTAAAAAAAAGAGCTGTCGGAGCAGCAGCCCGCCAGCCACAGGGTCGGGGCGGCAGCTCCGCAGCCCGCCCGCTGCCTGGACCCGGGTGGCAGCCGGGAGCCGTCAGCCAGCCCGCCAGAAATGGATCAGGAATGCATCAGCTTGCTCAGAAATTTTGTCCGTTGCATCCGAAGTCCGTTAAATCGAGGGTTTACTGTAGTGTTTGTTCTTGATTTTAGATAATTTTTCTTTAGGTCTGGGCCTGGTTGAAAGACTGCATGAATGCAGTTGGTTGGTAGGCTGTTGATGACAGATGGGAGGTGTGTTTGCTTATACAGATGACCAGAAGGAAGTTGTGACCTGCCTTTGGAGTCCAATAGGGGTGGATGCATGGCTGTGTTCCTTTCATTTTGACAGATTCAAGGGGTTTTGGTTCCTTACTCTCCTCTACATCAAGAGCTCTCTTAGGCAGAGTTTCACAGGGTTCCTTTCTGTTTCCATCCTGTTCAATGTGTGTATGGGCTTGTGTTTGATAAGAAAAAGTTGTATTCCCAACTCATGTCAACTAACTCTCAGTAACAACATGAGGTGAAATCCCAGTGAAGACTAGGCAGACTGACTTTAACACAAGTTAAAACTACAGTCTGCCTAGTCTTCACTAGGATTTTACCTCATGTTAGTTACGGAGAGTTAACTCAGGTGAGTTGAGAATGCAACTTTTTCCTAGTAAAAATACACCCTATTGGGTGACTAGGAAGGAAACATGGGTAGCTTCATCCTCTGTCAGCAGTTCTCATGTGGCACTTTGGAGGTCCCCAAGTCTTTTCAGGGGTTCACCAAGCAGAACTGTTTGAAGCCCCAGTGGCTGAAGCTTGGAGTCCTGAGCCCTGGCACCCTGTGGGGTGGACCCCCCCTCCCGCCCCTGTCTTGGGGGGGAGGGGGTAAAGTCCGGAGCCCTGACCCTCAGCGCCCCATGGGGCAGAAACCATCCTGCAGGGCAGAAGCCTGGCACCCCAGCAGAAGTCAGCCCATGAGGCTAAATCCCCAAGCCACCACCACCCCTCAGCGTGGCTAAATCCCCAAGACCTTGAGACCCCCCTCAACCCCATGGAGCAGTAACCCCCCACCACACAGCTGAAACCCAGAGCCCCCCACAGCTGAAGTCTGGTGCTGCCATCCCTCCCCGCTCACCCCCCCCCACACACTGCAGGGCCGTGGACTTTTTATAGTATGTTGAGGGGGGCCCAGCTCGATATCTGCATCTCCCTCAGACTAGTCTGTGTGGAGGAGTGGGTTGCCTGGTGCTAAATGATAATCTGTGGCTCTCAGGCTGGTTACTTGACTCAGTTCAGACAAGACTTAGAGAACCAACTGGGAAAAGTGACAAGCTAGTGCTGTCCCATGCCTGCCATTGGTCCACAAAGTTCGGAGCCTGGAGGGGTTGTGGTTGCTGAAATCAGCTGTGGTGCTTAAACTAGTCCAGTCCCCTGTGATTTAAAGGAAGAGGCGGTTGGCATTGTCATGAAGTTACCTGCCAGTCCAGCACTGGCTTTTCCTCTACTTCAGCACCACCAGAGTCAGTTGACAGGGCAAACTTTAAGGTCTTTTTTCCATTCAGGCTTTTGAGAAGTGTGTAATTAAGGGGTGTTTGTCGATTCCCATGACATGTGAATATGAATAAAGTGGAGCTTATTTTTTCATTAATTGATCTTGTACATTTTATACTTTAGTTTTTATGACACATGTGCCTAGAATAAGTGGGTAGGCGTGTAATAAAGTGAGTGGAATAAAATAAATATCAGATGTTGGAGATGCCTGCTCAGATCATGAGAGATGCAGAAAGTTGCAATTTTAGAATATGCTTGAAAATAGAAGAGTGCCTGAATCTGCCTGATTTTGCATCTGATTTTGGAAGCAACGTAAACTGGGTTGGGGTTTCAGTGCTTGGATATGGAAACCGCAAAGAAGCCTGCACATTCACCGTGTAGTTCTTATTCAGCAGCACGACATTTGAGAGGGAAAGTCAGTTTATTCAGGCAACTTTTCTGAAGGCAGAGAGATTGTGGTGAGCCAAAACTTGCCTTCTGTGAAACTCCCTCTGGTCAATGATAGCTGCCCACTTTCTTCTGATTGCCCTTTTCCCAGGAAGCGCTGGAATTTGGTTGGGGTAAGATGCCAGCTGATGTCTTTGTGGGCAATGAGGATTAGTGGGGATGTGATTATGCTGAGGTATTAGTGCTAACTAATGAGAGAGAGAGAGAATGCACAATGGCAGCTTTAACAGAGACCTCCAGCAATATTTCCTACCCTGGGAACAGCTTGGTATATAGCAGCTGTACTACTTCCCCCTCCCCACCCATGCCCTGTGTTTCCTGCCTGCTACTACTCCACTTCCCCTGATGTCTCTGAGGTCTTGTCTACACTACAGGGGGGAGATGGATCTAAGTGAATAACGTAGCTGAAGTCGACGTACTCAGATCAACTTACTGTGGGGTCCACGCTACACTGTGTGGACGAGAGACACTCTCCCGTCAACACCCCTTGCGCTTACAGTTCAGGTGGAGTACAGAAATTGATGGGAGAGTGATCTGTGGTCGATTTAGCGGGTATTCATTAGACCCACTAAACTGACCACTGATGCATCGATTTCCATGCGTCGATCCTCCAGTAAGTGTAGACAGGCCCTCAGACAGAGATGGGAAAGGGACCAGAACAAAGCAACCTTAGGGCTTGTCTACATTCACCGGGGGATCGACGCGTGGCGATCGATGCATTGGCGGTCGATTTAGCATGTCTAGTGAAGACCCGCTAAATCAGCGGTTCTCAAACTTTTTGAGACCGTGACCCCTTTTCCTCTTCGTCGCGGCTGCGTGCCGGCCCCTAGTCCCGGCCGTGGGCGGGCTGCTGGCTGCGCGCCGGCCGCGGGTGGGCTGCCGGCTGCGCACCGGCCCCCAGTCCCGGCCGTGGGCGGGCTGCCGGCTGCGCGCCGGCCCCCAATCCCCGCCGTGAGTTGCGGCGGCAGGAGCTCGCGACCCCCCAGGGATTGCTCTGTGATCCCCCGGGGGGTCGCGACCCCCAGTTTGAGAAACCCTGCGCTAAATCAATCGCAGATCGTCCTCCCATCGACTCTTGTATTCCACTTGAACGGTAAGTGCAAGGGGAGTTGACAGAAGAGCATCTCCTATCAATATCACGTTGTGTGGACTCCTCAGTAAGTAGATTCAAGTACGTCGACTTCAGCTACAAGGCATAAGTTATCTTTTCAATGGCCAGAAAGGTTGATTTTGGTACACATACAAAGTGTCTGTGCTGCAGTATCACCAAAATTAGCACTGTACCAGAAAAACTTGTACAACCAGAGAGTAGGCTTCAGCCGACAATTTATAGGCCTCAAATGAGGGGATTACTAAAAGAGAAGGTAGATTGATTTGAGTGTGATAAGAACCATATTGCATTTGAATGCAGACAATCCTAGTTTAATTTTTTTGTGTGTGCACCACAATTCCTCATAAATAAGCACTATCCTGTATTTAGTGTTTATTTAGTGTTTAATTTAATTGGGTGAGTCATTATATCATGCACTCATTGTCCAGACTAGCCTTGTCACCTTTATTTATTCTTACCAGAATAAATAGCAGTTTAGCAGTTTCTTGATTTTAAAATCAAAATGTCACCTCAACCATTGCTAATCTTGCAGCTGTAGTGGCATATATCTTTATAAAATTGCCATCTTTTGGGCTGCAACTTCTCAGCTTAGAGGTTTGGTTTTTTTTAAAAAAAAAGAAGTTCAACTCAAACTATAAGAATCAAACATTCAAATAAATGCATGTACCGTATTTTTCGTCTTATAGGACGCTCCGGCCTATAAGACGCCCCCTCGTTTTTTAATAAAAAATCCGGACCAAAAAAAAAAAAAAGCGCCTCGCTCTCCCGTCCCCGCCGCGCGGGGAGGGGGGAACCGGGACGCTCCCGGCAGCCCGCCCGCGGCGGGGAGGGGGGAACCTCGGCAGCCCGCCCGCGGCGGGGAGGGGGGAACCAGGACGCTCCCGGCAGCCCGCCCGCGGCGGGGAGGGGGGAACCTCGGCAGCCCGCCCCCGCGCGCGGCGGGGACGGGAGAGCGAGGCGCTTTTTTTTTTTTTCCCCCCCTATAAGACATTCGCCCTATAAGACGCACCAACTTTTTCCCCCCCGTTTTGGGGAAGAAAAAGTGCGTCTTATAGGGCGAAAAATACGGTAACTAGTTTTGGCAAAATACTTTTAAATCCACTATTTATACTTTATCTTTCTTTCCTCTTCCCTTTTGAGAGATTCCCCCCACCCACTGTTTATTGCCCTTGGTTACTTCAGTGTGAATGTAAAGTTGGAAAATTCCAAGATAAGATTCCCAGCAAATTTAATTTTGCATTTGTGTCTTTGTTAAATAGCAACTTACAGCATGTGACTTGTAGACATACTTATGTGGCTTGTAGACATAGTACTAAATTTAGACTTGGTAGAATTCAGTTTTTTATTTTTTTTTATTTTACAGACAGTGATGATTTTTATTTATTTAAATTTTCACAGCTTTGGGGAATGGTTGGAGGCAGATAATTTTTTAATGATAGCAGATGTTGATATTCAAAAATTTTTGTTTTGTAACAGTTAAAACAACAATTGTCAACCTCGCATGTAAAAATATGCAAAGTACATATTCTTAAATCACACTCTAATAAGAGTCCTTAGGCAAACTAAGAAAAATGTTGCTTAGCTGTACATTTTGATGATTATTGTGCAAAATATTTTTAATCAGTTTTTGTGTGTAGGGTGAAATCTACATTTGCCGATACTTACTAATAAAACTCTAATCCATCCACGCCTAACTGAAATGTAAACTGCATAACTCACCACAATGGGTTGTGTTAATTAAAATAACCATAGTTACCTCCAGAAATATGTTGACATTCATGGTGAAGATAATGTAAATACAGATATGGAAAAGGTGTCTCGCATAGCATCATGAAATCATCAAATTGTGTTGGACCATTACTCTGAAAGTAAACTTTTTTTTATAAATGAACAATTTCACCCAGGTCCCAATCCTACAAACACTTACTTATGCCCGTATATAACTTAAGCACATGAGTAGTCAGGCCAACCTCAGTAGGGCTTCTCACATGCATGAAGTTCTGCACATGTGTGCAGGATTGGGTCCTAAGGTGGCACTTGAACATGCTTCCAAAAAATAAAACTATTATTACTTGTGCCATGGTCAGGCACAGGTAGTCAGCATGCTTGCAGAACAGGGCATAGAATTGCGGAGGATTGGACTAGATGACCTCTCGAAGTCCCTTCCAATTCTATGATTCTGTAAAAAGCCAAAGCTTCTGTCCTGTGAGCTAAAGAAATGGTTCCACTATTTTAGGAACTAAAAATTGAGCAGTAAATAGTCATGGGACGTGTATGAACAAGGAAATTTATTTGATCACTTAGAGCCAGACCAAAATGTCATCACTGACACTGTTCCTATGATGTGATGATTTTTGGGAGAGAAAATTAATTCAGTTGAAGAAAGCCTGTTCGCTGTGAGCCTCATCCAAAGTCCAGTGGAAAGACTCACCTCTTGACTTTAGCAGATTGTGGATCATGTCCTGTCTTCCTTTGTTTTCTTAGCGGGCCCACTTAAGCTAGAAAGAGTAAAGAGTTAAAGGATATGATCCATCTTAACAATACCTAACCCCTTTGCCAAAATATTGTGATGTCTACTGTAAATGTAATGCAACATTCAGGTCTAAGACCCTTCACATTAAACACAGTGATCTACGAACAGTCTTTCATTTAGCTCATTTTCCTTATGCTCGTTGATTCTAAGGCTTGGTCTTCACTAGTAAATGATCCAACTCCTAGTGTAGACAACGGTATGTTAACAGAAGGCTTCTTCCATCAACATAGCTACTGCCTTTTGGGGAGATGGATTACCTATGCCAGGGGTGGGGAATCTTTTTCTGTCAAGGGCCATTTGGACATTTATAATGTCATTCGCGGGCCGCTCTCCCCGCGCTCGCTTTTTGACGCGATAAATTGATCTCCAAAGGCACTCCTGTCGACTCCGGAACTCCAACTCGCCAAAAGGCGCAAGCTGGAGTCGACGGGAGAGCCCGCTGCCGCCGTGAGGACAGCAGGTAAGTCAGCCTAAGATGCTCCGACTTCAGCTGTGTTATTCACGTAGCTGAAGTTGTGTATCTTAGGTCGCCCCCTCCACCTAGCGTAGCCCAGGCCTCGGATAGAAGAACAAATGGGGTGGGGGAAGGATAGGGTTAGAAGATCTGTTAAGTTCCTTTCAAACACAACAAAGAACGAAAAAAGACCCCATTTTTTTTCTCTCCCTTTTCTGTTACCTTTTAAGTCTGAGTCTAGCACATAAGAATACTATGTGATTTCACAGTTAGACCAATGTTCTATAATTTTTGGATAATTTTTAGATAATTTTTGGAGAATGTATCATTTGTAACATTTCAGGAACGGGAAAGTGGAAAGGTTTTTTTTTTCTTTTTCTTTTTTTCTTTAAACTAGTTAGCAGACTGAAGATAAAATACCTGAGCACACGTACCATATGGAGAGAGAATCTTTTAGATGCAAGCTGTATGTTCTTAAAGGCATTAGATTTAGAATAAGATTTTAAAATGTTTTCAGGGTGCCTTTTGTCTCTTCTATTCACTATTTCTTGACCCTCCCAGTCCACTGTACAGTAGTGATTTGTTGTCTTAATTAGCATGTTGAACTGAAAGTATATCTGTCCAAATTCTCTCTTTTTCTCATATTGCTTATGCTTACATGATACTAAGGCTTTTAACTCATTTGAACCCGTCAATTAAACATTGTAGTCTTTGAATCTCCCATTGAGGGAGAAGAAGCGATTTCTGTGGGTTATGCTAGCTCTGACTCAGTGCTTTAATAAACTGAAGTTCTTGTGCGGTGCATCGGATAGGATATAATTTAATGGAAATTGGCAAGACTGCAATGTTTAGACAGAGCTGGTCATGGCAGTTCAGGAAGAGAGAACAGAACAGTGTGTTTGTTAAATGGTGCCTATCTCCAGTTCATGATTATTGTTCAGCAGGGAGACGGAAGTGCAATTTGTGCACACTTCTAGACAACTGAATTAATGGTGACAGTAACACAAGGCCTCTACAAATTAAGAAATATTCCAGAATATCTTGCTTCACAACCACTTGTCCAAAATGAACACGTACAATGTAAAGTCCAGCTTCTAACCGTTGTGTTCAGCAGATGAAATAGCAATGCATATTAAATTCCCAAGCTAATGACTTAAGTCTCTGTGTGTGTTTGTGCAACTGTGTTAAAGTTAACCTTTGCAAATCAACACACAAAGAAAATAAGTTCAATGTGGTGCAATAATGTAATTTATGGCTCTCTGAAGTATTGCAGAGGTCTGTGAATGTCTTTTATTTGTTGCAGTGCCCATGTTCAGCTAGTCAAGGACAAAATAAGAGGCTCCAGGGGAATCTTTTTAATATTCTCTGTTGCCACTCTTTTTAGTGACAGTGGGATTTCTTGCTCACTCAAAGTCGCCAGATATGCAGACCTTTCTCCTTGACTGCGTGGCAGATAGATACAGCTTCCTCAACGTTAATCAATGCTGCTTTGTGCAGCACAGTACTACCCACCAAATGCTAATGGAGCGAGTGCATCCATGGGGCATCCTGTGTATCATGGCTAGGAGAGAAAAGAATGACGTTCTCACAGGGTTTTATTTCCTTTCCTTTTTAGTCAATTTTTGAAACTGGCAGAATCATTTTCCATTCCCCTAAAATAGCAACTCACTTCGCTTTGTTTTGAAACTTTACAGCAAAGTCTGAAATGGATGTGCCTGTAAAATGCGTAAAGACTTGGCATGGTTCTGACACATTGCATCATAGATTTTTTTTTTGTCCAGATTACATAACTTCTCCTTGTTTATCTGTAGCATCAAGAACCATTGCTGCAATGATCCACCTACAGTGGTGTAATTGTGCTGCTAGGGTGTACCTGGTGTTATTTGAATGAAAAATTGTGTGTCAACAACTGCACACATCTCTTAAAGAAAATACAAGCAGGTAATTCTTATTATGGGCTGGCAGGTGCAAAATGTCACCATTACTAAGATAGCCAGGTAAGCTAGAGACCACCAAATTAGCCACAGCTTTAATTGCAAAGATGCAAGGAATTCATATGATCTTGAAGAGGCTTCATTTTGGTAATTTCCACCTGAGAGAAATATTTGACAGTTTAGCTCTTATGACTTAAACTTAATGAGCTGTCTTTCAGAGGTTTTGACTAATTTTCCACTGATAGGTTAATTCTGGACTCCTGGGACTTTCCTGCCACAAAAGCACAATGCATGATATGAAGGGTTAAATGTTAATAAAATTCTTACTACTTTTTTTTTAACCTTCCACCTTATGGTTTTGAATTTGACAGAAAAGTACAACTGGTTAATTTTGAAAATAATACAATCCTTTCTATGGTAACTATATACCAAAGTTCTGAGTCCTTGTAGTAAATCAAATGCTTCTGCTTTCTGTACACTGGTTTTACAGAGAAAAAAAGGCAGTGAGAAAATCTGGCACTTAAAGTGACACTGTCATCTTGTATTTTTTTAAAAACAAAAGCTAATTTTCTGAGATAATCCTTTAAATAATATGTCAAGATCTATTATTGGAGTGGGGTGGGGGGAGCAGTGCAGCTGGTAGCAATGTCTACTGTTAGGGTTGCTTGACCCTTCTCTTTACATCTGTTTTCAGTTGCTTGTAACATTGCCAAACTTTAACTGTTTGGTCTGAAATTGTCCATACAGGGTGTCTCTCAAAAGGCTTCACCAGTTTTTGAGAACAAGGCCAGAAAACAAATCATTGTTTTGCTCATGTGAAATTTTGGCAGCCTTTTCTCTGAAAAATCTCTAGTACAAATTCCATCAAATTCCAACAAATTTCAGGTACTTGCCTTTTGCCATCCCCATGAAAAACTGCTGATATTTGACCATGTTATAAGCCTTTTTGAAAATCATAATTTACACATGTTGAATAGAGACTTCCCAGAGCCATGCAACTAAAAATACCAAACATTCAATACCTAGTGACTCCTCTCCTCCCATATCATTCAAATTCTGAGCAGCCTCACCTGTTCCTGTTTGGTTGGAGATCCCTATCATTTCAGCTACCTGCTTCTCTAAAAAGCTTAATGACTTTGTACAGCTATCTTCAATGAAGGGCAGCAGTTACACCCTCTAGAGTCAATGAGGTTTAACCCAACAGTACCCTAACAGCATCATCCTGCATACACCCAAGGGAGCTGAATTAAGACTGCACATACAACCTTAATTCTGCCACTTCCTATCTTTTGAGTGCTTGACTTTGCAACCTTAATAATAGTCTTTATAGTTGTGTGTGTGATATATATAAATACATGGATATTTTTGCTGCTGATATTTAGAAATGTATTGTGGGTAAGTCTATGAGTAAAAACACCAAGACACAGTATGAAGCTGAAGTGTTTTTTCTGCCAGTCCAACCCCCAGCTGTCAATTGCAAGATTGGCGCCTCCCCATGCTTTTTAGTCACACACCCACCAATCAGAAGCTCAGTTTTGCTTCTACTATTGCAAATCACCCTTTTGCAGGACCTTTGTTAAAGTGTGAGTGCTCCCCGACCATAGAGAAAAATGTGGTGCCCTCAGGTTGCTGCAGGAGTCAGGAAACACAACTGACTGAGAGGAAGGATGGTCCAGTAGTTAGGACGGTACCTTATGAATTGATTGGGAGATCAATGTTCAATTTCTTGTTCCGCCACGGACTTCTTGTTGTGATCTTGGGCAAGTCTCTGAGCCTCAGTTCCCCATCTGTAGAATGGGGATAATAGCACATCCTGACCTCACAGGGGAGTTCTGAGGCTAAATGCATTGAAGATTGTGAAGTGCTTTGGAATCTACTGACCAAAAATGCTATTGAGAGACAGATGGTGGTATTATCCTCAACAAAACAATGAAACTGACTAGTATTTATTTGTATTAGTGTTGCACCTAGGAGCCCTAGTCATGGAATGGGACCCTACAGTAGTCATGGAATGGGACCCTATTGTGCTAGGCTCTCTGTGTGTGCAAAACAAAAAGATGGTCCCTGTGTTGAAGAGCTTACAATTTAAATAGACAAGACAGTCCCAAGGAGTGTAGAGTAGGTTGCGTGAACAATGTGATGGTGTCCACAGTCATGTTAGTTCCACATTTTTTATTTATTTATTTTTGGTTGGTTGGGTTAGTGAGGAAGGGTTACGCTGAAGGGAGAGCGACTGAGGAGGACAGGAAGGGAAGAGTAGGGTAAGAGGAGTGACTCTCTGAGATGAAGAGACTGTGAAGGAGAGGGAGGGTTGGTGCAAATAACCAATCAGCACAGGGCAGAGAAAGACCAGTCAGAACTATGGAGAGTTTCCCAAAGCACCAACAGTATGCTTTGGTCAAATTCATCAAGTAAACTGAAAAACCTAGAGATTTCTTTATTCTAATCTTTGTAACCGCATTCTTAGGTGTTACTTCTAACAATAGAAGATTCAGGGTGGTTTTTTTCTTTTAAGTTGTGTATGTCCCTTTAAAAGGGAGACCACTTTGAAATGTAGTCATATTCAAAAATGAACTGGAAGCTGTTTTCAGGTACTGTGGCTGCTTACAATAGCCTGTGTTTCTTTGTTGGGGGAATACTGGAGGGGTAGCCAGTTTAGCAAACATACAATAGTAGTTTGTAGACCCAAGTGCCAGATCAACTTTATCAGCCCAGAGACTGTGAACAGTTGTTTTTAAGGAGGAACTAAAATGCAATAAATCTATACAATAAAAAGAAATGTATACACAAATTAATAATGATTCATGGGTGCGGAGGGGACAGAGGAGGAAATGTGTGGAGATTACTGCACCTTTAAAAGACTAACAGTTCTTTTATTATTAAGACGATAGAGTACAGTGACTGCTGAGGTTCCTTATGGTTGCTAAACAGGCAGTAGTTTTCAGTTCTGCTGTAGAACAGAACTCATTGGTGAAAGCTCAGCCTATGAAAATGTGCTCTGCTTGGCTAAGTTTACACTAATGTGGACTTTTTCCCTTAAGGGGTGAAGAATGAGAAAGTTGAGAGGCAGGGCTTTAGTGAACAGAGAGCTTGTTGAAGCTAGGACGGCAAGGAGAAAAATCAGAGGCCTTGTTTTATTTGGATGGAAAATGTATGGTCTGAGAGCAGAGATATGTAGCTAATTCAGGTAACTGGAAAACTAACTTTTATTGTTTGCCCTGCAGTTCAAAAGAACCTGATTCCTCTAGTGAGTTATGAATTGTTTTTGTGGGGAAGGAGGAGCAGGCTCTGCAGAGACCTCACGTATAAACATTCCGTCTGCAGAAGCCCAACCGATTTGGCAAAGTTTTATTTAGAATGCTTTGGTGGCATGTGAGTCCAGTGTCTGCAGGAAGCTGTGCTGTCCTGACATCTGAGCTGGCGGTTTCTCTTTTGGCTGTGGAATTTTAGACTGCATTGGAAACAGGTCTCGCTGCATATTTTTAGTGTATGGGCTTCATGCAGGATTGAAATATAAAAGAGACAGATTCACAGACACACATCAATATGCTCCCAAGCAAGAGAGCGCTTGTATTGCTGTTCAGAGTTAAAAACTGATCTGAAATTATTTTAATCTTTTTAAAAACTGTTGCCTGAAGTCTAACTGCATTGGTAAATTAGGGAGGAAATTATTTCTGTGTAACCCTTTTAATAGTCCCTGAAGGAAGCAGTCTCTCCAGATGGTTCACTGCAGCACAAAGAATCACCTGATCTTTTCATGATGGACTAACACTAGCATGTGTGAACATTTGTTGTAATGTGGTAGTACTGCAGGAGTTCCTCAAAGTATCAATTCATGCTATCAGTAACAACCTTTGAGGTACCTTCATAAATTGAAGCAACGTGTTTACTTATGATTTCAGCATTAAATCTCTGTCTGCATGAGAGAGAGGGAGAGATTTTTTCAAGGTAAATTAAGATAGACAAGAAAATATGTCTTCCAACTCCTAACATTCAGTCTGCTATGAGTAGAGTAATTATTTTTTGCTTTTCAGCTATATAGTTTAGCCAGACGTAGCTTTTCTTAAAAATATATTGACTTTGGTTTTTTTCCTACAGAAAAAGAGGAAGGTGTTCTGAGTGGAGAAGATGACAAAGAACATAAAGATCCCTATTTTGTGGAAACTCCTTACGGCTACCAGTTAGACTTGGATTTTCTCAAGTATGTGGATGATATACAAAAGGGAAACACAATTAAGAAATTGAATATCCAGAAAAAGAGGAAACTAGTACCAACTTTTACAGGTACCAAGAACTCCAGTGGCCAATACAGTGGGTGGACCTCAACCGAGTCTCTCTCGTCTTCAAACAGTGATGAGAATAAGCAGTCCTCCTTCGCAGCAAGGAATCAAGTAGCATCGTCTGTCCCTGCAAGGCCATCTGTTTCCTTTGAAGCCTCTCCTACCTTCTTAACCATTCCTGAGAGCAGACAACTTCCCCCTTCTTCACCACAGCTTCCTAGGCACAATCTTCATGTAACAAAAACTCTCATGGAAACCCGGAGAAGACTGGAACAGGAGAAGGTTATAATGCAGGTGACTCCAGGGGAGGTCCGCAGGCCCAGGCTTTCCAGCTTTGGAGGCCTGGGTTCAGCTAGCTCCCTTCCTTCCTTTGTAGGATCTAGTGGGCACAATCAGATGTCTCAACAGCTTCAAAATGGGTACCAGGGTAATGGCGACTATAATGTCTATCTTGCTTCCTCTTTGGGCAGCTCCATCCGTCATAGCCCATTGAGTTCAGGAATATCGACCCCTGTGACCAATGTGAGCCCGGTGCATCTGCAGCATATCAGGGAACAAATGGCAGTTGCCCTCAAACGCCTTAAGGAGCTTGAGGAACAAGTCAAAACTATTCCTGTGCTCCAAGTCAAGATTTCAGTATTACAGGAAGAGAAAAGACAGATGATGGCAGAACTCAAAAGCCAAAGAATACCCAATCAAAATGACACTTATGGCTTCAGAAAGCGATCTTACAGTGCGGGAAACGCAGAGCAATGGGGACATTTGTCTCAGGTCAGAAGAGGAGGTGAATTGTATATAGACTGTGAGGAAGAAGTGGAGCAGAACTCACAGCGGACAGAGGAGTTTAGGCAATTGACTTTTGAAATGCAAGCATTAGAGAGAAAAATCCAGGACAGCAACTATGAAATCCCATCCAATCTTCGGATGAACAGAGAAAATCTCACAAAAGAAAGCAGGTCGGTTGCTGTGGGTGCTGATGAAAATATGAATGATGTGGTTATATATAACAGGTCTTCCCGGCCATGCACGGAGGTAGCTGTGGGAACAGAGAAAGAAACTAGAGATTCTGGGGTTGGGGTGACAGAGGTGATGCTTGGCATCACCACAGAAGCAGAAAAAGAAATAGAGCTTCAGCAACAGACCATTGAAGCCCTAAAGGGGAAGATCTACCGACTGGAGGTTCAATTAAAAGAAACGACTCACGATAGGGAAATGACCAAATTAAAACAAGAGCTGCAGGCAGCTGGATCTAGGAAAAAAGTGGATAAAGCATTGATGGCTCAACCTCTGGTTTTCAGCAGAATGGTGGAAGCTGTAGTACAAACAAGAGACCAAATGGTAGGAGATCATGTGGATGTTGCTGACTCCTGTGTGGGGAACCATCTACAAGTGAGAGATATTGGAATCTCCTGCAGGCCTGATTTGCAGAGTACAGCAGTGGGCCCAGAACTGCCAATGAATCGGTGGCTTGTGAGGGAGAGAGCAGACATGCGTGACCAGTGCACTGGGAGATCTATTGAGGTGTGCGACAAGAACGTGGGCACAGAAATGAGTGTTTGTGAAACTGGCATCAACACAGAGGAGTCTGTGGATAACTTGAGTCTCTGCAAGACGGAGGCAGAAATCAAGGAAGTACGGTCGATAGGTTGTGGAGATTGTTCAGTGAATGTGACTGTTTGTCCGCCAAAGGAGTGTGTGTCCCGCAGCACAAACACGGAGGTTGTTTGCAAAGTAGAATCTGCAGTTATGGCAGTGCCTCAGACAGCTACCCAGCAAACCAGCACAGTATTGGCAATGGTGAACCAGTTCACCAATACAGAAACAGCTTCGCTGATGGATTCTAGCACAAACACCATTTTGAGCACTTACGATAAACAGACTAACACTGTGAATGTCGAGAGGCGGACTGTAGCAGTGGGAGATGGTCGGGTAAAGGACATAAACACATCTGCCAAAACTCGTTCCATTGGAGTGGGAACCTTACTTTCTAGTGACTCTGGCTTTGAAAAGCCCTCTGTGATAAAGACCAAGGACTGTGGAGTAGGGCAGATAAACATTCATGAGAACTATCTAGTTGGTCTTAAAATGAGAAATATTGCGTGTGGTCCCCCACCATTGTCTGTCGTGTCAGCCAGTACCAGAAGCATTGGTGTTGGGGACGAGACTGTGTATGACCCTGTGAGCATTTTAGTGGAAAGTCCTCTCCCTCCACCTGAAATGAGGACTGGTTTGGATCACTACATTGAGCGAGTACAGAAACTGCTGCAGGAACAACAGATGCTGCTAGCTGAAAACTACAGTGAGCTGGCAGAGGCTTTTGGAGAGCCTCACTCGCAAATTGGGTCTCTGAATTCTCAGCTCATAAACACCCTTTCATCCATCAACTCTGTCATGAAATACGCAAGCACTGAGGAGCTGAGGAACTTAGACATCCAGAAACAGTGTATGGACAGAAGTGTTACCCCAGGTATGTTGAGTGTGTGTGCGCATCCCTGGCACTGTCAGAAGGTGGGAAAGAATAGTGCTGAGCTTGGTAGAAATGCTTAAATAGCTATATATAAAAACATCCCGTGACTGGGTGATGTAACAGTATTTAACCTGGGATATTTATCCATTTTTATGATTTAAAATTATTCTGATTGACATACTTTTTGCTCCCCTGTCCCTCCTTAATGGCAGAGTGCAGCTTTTTAAAGCTATGGCAAGCATGTTTGACTTTCCCATAAGTCCCATTCACCTTTTATAAGCTGAATATTGTAGCTGATGATGAGGCATCTTCGGCCTCTTTCTCAAAGGTTGGTGGATTTGTTTCCACATTCTTCATTCATCTTCTCGTCTCCCAATTGGACCACCGTTAGGTACTGTTCCCCAGTCTGTTAGCGTTGATTACCACTGGGCCAGTAAGGAATGTTTAGTAACAAGAACATCTATGCTTCCCTATGTGTTTGTAATAGTCTCCCGTTACAGCAGCACATTAACAAGGCATAAGTAACACTGACTACTTGGGTTTTAATGGTGCTCAGGAGAGGCTTAAATATTTCTTTTTCTTGGTGTCCTGTTTATTTTAGAATCTGCATAATTAACTTTGGGGATTTTTTTTTTAATTCTTTTGTACCTCTTCTCACAACTTTAAAGCATATGGTCAGCTACAAAAATGTATCCAGATATTTTTCTAACAACTTATGTCTGTGAACACCACCTATGTACTACTGAATTCATAATCGTTGGCTTCTTAGATATTGTTAGGAGATCACCAACAACTTCTACACAATGCAGTCTTCCCACAGTGAAAGAGTAAAAATAAACAGACTACTAGAAAGATAGGACAGTGTCCAAATACACTTGAATATCAGTATCATAGATACTGAATAGGAAAAAATCTCTGTAATAGAAAGTCTATTTAATAGTGATTATCTAGCACACTGCTAAATGAAGCTTTTACAGCTTTTACAGCTTATTTACTATCTTAAATACATTTCTTCTTGTAGTTTTGTAAAGACAGTTGAGTAAATCTAATATTTTGCCTCTTATGCATTCCTTGGAACCATCTATTAAAACTTTTAATTTACTACAGTACAGCAGTAGGCAACATTTACGTTGGGATAAAGAAAATATGCTATATCCTCACTATATCCATACAACATCATATTTTATTTACACTGGTATCTTTCCAGTATACACATTATATATCCAACTTCATACAGGTAATGGTACTATAATAAGAATATCCAACAGGCATTAAAATGGCACTTAAAAATTCAACCAGAATTTTAACAAACTCTTAATATGCCACTCTATCCTTCACTTTTAATATATGATGTCAGACATTTAGTCTGAAGAACCTAGAAACTATCTAGGCACAGGTGGAGTGGTGGATCATCTTCTAATAAAGGCATTTATACTAGGCTTTCTATTTCACATTCTTGCCAAAAATATTTAAGAATTTTTTTTGAGCATGTAATGCCATTATCTTTAGCACTGAGCGCATAGGGTAAAGTCTGTATGAATGTGATCAATCACATTCCTTTTCAGAATTACATGCCACGTTTTTGCTCAGGTTTTGAGCTATGAATTTGTCTCTGATAATTTTACCCGTTATGTAATTAGGATAGGCAGTCGTTATCAGCGTTAAATTTAGTTGTGTGTTGTAAATGATTCTTCCTGACAAAAATCTGTGTATAAATTGTATACAACATCTGAACTTGCTGAGCAGTACTGACCATTAGAGTGAATTTGGTAAATCCCCCACTTCACCATGACACATGATGTAAATTAAAAAAAATACAACAAATTTAACTTGACATTAAAAAGCAACAGAAATATAAACAACAGATTCTTCAAAGTCTTTGTGGGATGAGAGCACTGAGGGGGCTATTGCTAGCAAGGCTGCTAGCAATGAATTTGCAATGAATTTACTCAGAGTTCAGCTCCCATGGTAACGACCACATTTATAAATATCTAATCTGGGTGGAGTCCCATTTTCCAAGAAAATACAGGTTCAGTTTAGCTATAGTAAAGCTTCAACCTAACCGGTCAATTCTCCTAAGCTAGAGAAAAGAGAGCTTTGGAATGACCTTTCTGCTATGCACAGCATCATTTGATACTTTGATTTGACATTGGGCAGCAACATTCATAGTGACTTTAGCCTGACTTCACCCATTTTTAATGAAGAAAATCTTTCTTATATAAGCTGATCAGCTGCTTTTCAGAAGCATTATTTTATGCTCGAGCATTTTCGTTTCAAGGGACCTGCATTTTCTTATGTACCAGTCTCATCAACTGGTCTGAAAATGGAGAGTAGCCTCTTAAAATAGAGGGACCAGAGTTAAAACAAAATTAGAAATAGAAGATCATTGTCTAAACTTGAGCCAAATTCAACCCTGTAAAAGGATGAGCTTCCCCTTGTATCTGCTTGTGCCTGGGCTGCATTTGGCCTATTATGTTAACAATAGGCGTGGCTGTTTGGCTTGACTCAGACTCTTATCTGGAAGTAGGTAATGGTTTAAAAGTATTTTTTAAAATAACACGACAATCAGTCTTGTGAAGCTAAACTGTATCTCCAGTGTATTCATAAAGAAATTATGAAAGTTCCTCCAATGCTCTAGCATGAGTGACACAATGAACCTCTTTAATGTGCCGGTTTACTCTGAAAAGGGATTAAAGTCACTAGTACTTATTCTTATTGCCTTCCAGAGTCAGAATTGCTGAGAGGTAAGTTGGATTCTATTCCTCTTTGTGCATCAACAAGACTTGTTCATCAAGTTCCAATCAGCTACACCTGTGCAAATCCATTATAGGCTGTGGTGTGTCACTAAAGGCATAATTTGATCTGTAGAACCTGTATTATTGGTGAGGATGTACAAGATGGAAAGAATCCAGCTTGACTCTCAGATCCCAGGTTGAGTTTGAAGGGCTAGTAGTTTAGAGGGGAGGTGTAAAGTAAACTTGGCACATTTGCCATGTCACTCACTGCCAGCCAGAAATACAGAACCCAACATACTAACTGTAGAGTCTCACTTCTCAGAGCAATGGCTTTCCCTTTCCAGTTTTGTCAACTAAACAAGTTTGTGTCACAAGTGAGTTCCTATTTGATTAAATTGGAAACTCCAGAAAAAGGCCCCATACCTGTGAGCACTTTCTAGACAAAATCACTGTCATACACCATTATGACTTTTTCTTCACTCTCAAATGCTTTCATATTCCTCCTTTTAAAGTGCTGGAGGCTGGCTGGGATTCTTCTAGCTCACTTGAAGTTACCCATGCCCCAGATAACACCCTGACCAAGGGGCAGTATTTCTCACCTGTGAGGAATGCTGGGGAAGCCTTTTGGGTTTCGTTGTATCAGTGGTGGTTTTGTTTTGTTTTGTTTGTGGGGCAAGGAGGAAAGAAATTCTGGAAGTGGATTCAAAGATCAACTTTCTTTCTCCCTCCCTCCTGTTCCTCCTGCTCCATCCCCATCCCTACCCACACAGCCCTCCGTTCCAGGGCAGGGGAAGAGGCATGCCGAAAGGCTATGGGCCTGATTCCATAGTTTCCTGGAAGCAGATCTTCCCAGCCTCTGAAGTTGAGCACTGTGTGGGGGAGGAATAGCCATGCCACCCACTCCCAGCTTCCAGCCATCTCAAACCAGGACCAGCAAACTTCCAGTAACAGCCCCGCCAGCCATTTTGAATCCCACACATAGTGGGACCAAAATCACACATTTTTATACTGTGACATGGATCCCAAATCCTGCTGCAGCATCTGAGTTCAGTAGGGCATTGTGGGCCATGGTTCCTCTCGAGCTCCATGACAAACATCCCTATTTGGCCTGGCCCTGCTGGTAACATAGCATGTGGCAGAGTAGGAATACTACACTGAAATAAAGTGTTACAGCGCATCCAGGTGAAACTGTTCAGAACTACCCTTCTCTCACAGTCCGTCCAGTAGCCCCGTCCATCACTGCAGGGAGGAGAGAGACGGGGCTGAGAGAAGAGAGGAGCAGAAGAAGGAGAAATGGGAACTCTATGTTCTATATCTCACAGATTCTTTCTGAAAAGTTGACAGTCTGTGATGCGGTGTGTGCTGAGATTGTGTTTTAACTCACCCTCACGTGTGCACACACTTCTGTGACTTTCTATGGAGCTCATAAACCACTCACTTCACAAACCACTCATGTGGTGCATTATCAGTCCATGGAGCACCTGCCCAAATAAAAAGTGTTCCTAAAACAACCTCTTTAGGAATTAATGCAAACACCTGAGTCATTTAAAATCCTATTTGTTACACACGCACTGGAACTTTCACCACTCCAAAGCAGTTGGGGAGGGGGAAGAGGGATTGTTTTTTCAGCCAAGGGGTTGGACAAAATTTGTGTTAGTTTTGAGGGAAGGAGAGTTTGGTAGCACAACAATTGGGTGTGTTTAAACAATAATGACCTCTCTGCTGGCCACTTCTAAGGTTATAGGACCAGCTGATGAGAGGTGACGTTAACCCAGCCAGTCCCTGAACACCAGGAAATACCCTATGTTACGTTAATTGTTGAGGCCATACAATGAAAATTTGGGATATGAAAGGACTTTATGCAGAAGATTTGATTTTGTTTGGAAGGATGACCATTTCACTTGGTGTGTGCAGAACATTTCTGGAGGCTTAATTCCCTGCACCTGGGGTCATCAGATTGTTGACTCCTCTCCCAACATTTAATTCAGCTTATATTGCTATTTCAGCCAGACTGGCACCTAGCATGTGCATGATTACTATTTACTGGTATTAATGTGGCCTTGAAAAATCCACTCATCCAGACTTAGTAGGGAGCTACCCAGAGGAGTACCATTAATTTTTGCAGAATATAAGCTTTTATTGAAAATAAAATATAACTTTCTAGTCCTCATGGTAACAAAGCATTTTTCCAAGTATGAACTATGCATAAACTGGAGCCATGCCATATTCTTTAGTCTTCAGATATTTCCATGACTCACAAATGGGGGCTGATTGAGAGGTTAGAGTAGCAGAGACTTCAGAGCAGCCAGGAGAGACTGAGGTAGGACAGTGAGCAGAAAACAAGAGAAGAAATTACCACAAAGTGATATTTCATTATTATTATGCTGCCTCGGATCCCATTGCAATAGGGGCCGTACAAACATCATATGCTATTCTGGGAAAAGGAAAAAATGGAGCGAAGTCAGGGAGGAGAGACAGCACTAGGAAGGAAGATGTAGTCGGGTATATTTTTAAAAGCTGACTAATAGAAAGTCGTGTGACACTATGCAACAGTTAAATGTAGTGTCATAAACAGTGCAGCGCTCTCATATAAATACAGGCTTCATGACTTTGTGGGGAAATGAACTTTGGATGTATGGCAGGACCACTATTTTTCACTCTGGTACACTTTAGTCCATGGATTAGTGCCTTTCAGATACATTTTTGAAACCCTGTTTAGTTAGTGAAGGCAAAAATTCTTTAAAATGGGGAAGGAATTGATCCACTGCTTTCCCGGTGAAGAGATGGCAATGTTAGAATAGATAAAAACACTCCTCTCCTTTGCACTGCTGAACAGTTTACCTAGGTGGAGATATATAGGAAAAAACCAGCACCACTACAAACAGAGCATGTTTTGGTGGTGCAGCCCTTCCAGCCCCATCACGCTAGTGTGCATTCCATATTTAGACTACAGAGCAGGACATGAGAGGTTTCAGATTGTAAAAGAGAAAAATAACAGAGGGACTACCCTGTTACCCTCAGAGGAGAAATTGAGTCATGTCAGATACACTTTTCTCTAGGCCCGTTACACCTCTGGACATTGGTGGTGATTTGACTCAAACCAGCTCACCAGAGCCTAAAGTGGTGGTTATAAGTGCACTGTCCAGAAAATGGTGCAAATGAATTTGGCAGGGGGAAAAGGCTGTAGTACCCAGACCTATCAGGATTACTGGAAGCCTGAGAAATACGGAAATGTAACTTCTGAATTGCTTTCATGGACAATATCATTGCCTGTAAAAATTACTTTCAGATATGACCCTAATCACGTAGGAGCAGACTTCAGATCAGGTAGGAGAGAGAGCATAATACTGAGAGTGCTGGCAAAGGAGCAGCGGTGGTAGTTATTGCCATAGATCTGTGGGACAGGGATTACAACCTGACAGAAACTCCGGCTGAGCAAGAAATCCCGGAAGTAAGAAATAGACTGCAGGAATGGAGTAAAGCCAGGGTTTATGGAAGGAAAAAGGGGCATGAGCATGCATACCCCAAGAAAGCATGCCTGGATGATGGCCCTTTATTGTTTGGATCTCTATAGTTGTCTTTGCATTGTGTACTTCGAAAGAGGGAAAAATCCATAGAACGGATTAATTTTTAAACTCATGAAAATCATCATACTCTCTTTTTTTTTTTAATGGATTTTTATCACTGAGCAATAAAGCATACAATTTATTCATTGGTGAGGCATGATACTTCCCTACTGGTACTAAGCGGTAATTTTGGTTTGACTTCTCAGTGCTAATAATGTCCACCCTCTTTGCTGACAGATGCTAATCTGGAGTACATCCCGCATGGTCAGCTTGCTAGTGCATGCTTGACTTCTAGCTCCCGGACATTGACATTTGAACAGGAAGCTGGGACCATTCAAGAGGAGAAGATGATTGCCACAGTAGAAAGAGGATGGGGAAAGAAATCCTTGTCTTCTCAAGACAAAGCAATACCTCCGATTAATCTAACAGATGACCAGCTTGCCTCTGGCCTCTATGGTAACTATCTGCAGAGACATTGTTAATGCTGATTGTCTTTAATATTCAAACACAGTTGGAGTAAATCACATGGCTCCTGATGTATAATTATAGAGGTAGGAGGAATACTCCCAGAAGAAACAGAAGTGAAGGGGAGGGACATTGTGAGTGCTATACTGTCCCGTCAATATTTAATTTTTACATGGAAGTTTACAGTGTATTGTAAAATGGTTTAGTACAGTTTGTTAATGACTTATCAAACAAAATCTAATAAGAGATAAATGTGGCTTAACATTTGCTACCGTTTGATGTCTGGTATGTAGATGTTTTGTAATTGTAGTAGTGTGTTTAACTTTAATAAATTGATTTACTTCAATAAATATTAAAGTTAAATTCACTAATCTAAATAAATCTCACCCCCTCCCCAGTTAAATGAGAACTTGTCAAACATATTTCCTGTGCATAGATGTTATGTATCTAGTCTTCTGTTCCAACAAATAGGCAACATCAGTTTTGGCACTCAAGTATTTGTCATTTGACACCAAAAATTAGGATTTTCTTGACAGACTAAATTAACCAGTTTCAATGGTCAGAAAATTGACACCAGCAACAAAACAGTGAAAATGTATCTGCCTCCAGGTTGCCATAAAGCAGACTAAAACACTATCTTAAATAACTTTATCTCTCAGTTTTCTGCTTCTGGACCTGATTTTCTGGGTAGCTTTTTGTGTTTCCTGCACACAAACAATAGTTTGTTTGTAACTTTAATGTGCCAGTAACTCTGTATATAGAATGAATAAGACAAATCCACCTAAATCTATAGATTAAATAAAGAGCTGTTTGTTTTAAACTGATCTAAAACAAGCAGTTACACCCAAAGATGGTGCAAAACTTGTACTGATGCATGCATTTGACACTCTCTCCAACAGTATGTGCAAATAATGAAAGTACGTTGAAGTCCATCATGAAGAAAAGGGATGGGGAAAAGGATTTGAATGGTGCAAAGAAGAATCTTCAATTTGTTGGTATAAATGGAGGGTAAGAGGAATCCTGTCTTCAAAAATATCTGACTATTCAATTCATCAAAACACTTATCTTCCTTTTCCCAGGACAAAACAAGAGAAGCGTACATAGTAGTACAGCAATTCTCTCAGGATTTTGAGAACAATCCTAAGGGTATGAATTAGAGGGGGACAGAAATGATTTTTTTATCTAGAATGATCTTACGGAGATCTTTCATTGCTGTGTGGTTTTTTTGTTTTTATGAAAGCTACCATGTCACACATGGTCTCAAAGCTAAGTTTTTGTATACATAGTGAAAAGCAAGTGCATAGTGCAAATACATAATGAATATTATGAAATACAAAATACATAATGAATACATAGTAAAAAGCAAATACATAGTGAAAAGCAAATTTTAGCTTAAAAATCTTTCCATTTTAAAATATTCTCAATTTCAGAGTGTTGCATCAGGTTATCAGGTGAAGAAGGAACTTTCAAACAGCCACATCATTGCTTTTTTTAAATGCTTTTTTGTTAAAGAAAAAAACAAATACTTTAAAAGGAAGTTGAAAAATAAAGCCTGAACATCTTGCCTACACATTAAACAATGACTGACTCATGTATATATTGGGTGAAATCCTGACCTCATTATAGTTAGAGTTGTGTCATTGACTGCGGTGGGGCTGAGATTCCACCTGTTTCTGTAGATGTGAGAATGTATGTGTAACCCATCCCTGAGAATCACGTGTTCTCTATGTATGTAAACCATCCCTGAGCATCACATGTGTTCTCTACAAACTCAGTCGATCCGGTAAGTCATGAGAATCCACTTTAAAATGGCCTAACCCCCATTTATTTTTAATCTAAAAAGACAAAAGTTTTCCCATCATCATAGCACCTAAAAAAAGGGTGGCGGGGGGAGGTTTCGTCTAACCTTAGATAACATTATCTTTGAAGGGAAAAGGATGGAAGTAGAGAAGCGCAAGGCAACAAATTCCCCTCTAAGCAGGAGTAGTTTCTGTCACTTGAGTGGCTCAGGTAATATTTGGGGTTGTAAGAAGGTTTCTACTGTTTAAAAGGGATATGTCTCTCTCTTTTTCCCCCTACCAGTTGCATTGCACAGTCTCAGTCATGGGACAACGTGAATGTAGTGGTCAAAGTGTCAGAGGAAGAATATGATTTAGCAGAAATTCTTTAGGCATTAACTCATATAAGTATTCTACAAATCTTTGGAAGACTTTTATCTTCACTTTTGACTATCAAAGAATATAATGATCAGATCCAATCAGCTGCCTCATTCACTTGTGATCATGAAGAATTACCCAATAATCTAGTATTGGATGTCTTATTAACATTTTTCTATTATTTCAGTTTTTCTGTGTATGATTAGAATTATCTTCAGAAATTGTATCACTGGTTGGCATCCTATTGAATTGCTATTTCAAGTCCTAAGCTAAGGCCCCAGTGCAGGAGAGCATATCTTTTTAGCAAAATGCTAAGAATGTGTCATGGGACATAAGCACATAATTAAAGTTAAGCATGTGCTTAATTGCTTTTCTGAATAGGGTGGCCTTACTGTGCAACCTTTTGTCAAGCCGTTTAATTTCTTTGCATCTGCATTCCCCCATCTATGTAAAATGCGAATGATCTCTACCTCAGAAAGTTGTTTTGATTAATACTTGTAAAAGTCTTTGAAGTTTTTTGGCTACCAATCGCTTCTCGGCCTTTTGGCTAAGAAAGCATTATCTAAAAAGTTATACCTGTGCAAAGTATTAGTTTAATCTGGCATTGATCAAATATCGAATGTCACCAAATGAAATCTCTCATGGTATATTTCTACAACTCCCGCTTGCCATCTAGGTATGAAACCACATCGAGTGACGAGTCTAGTTCAGAAGAGAGTTCTTCCTCAGAGTCAGATGATGAGTGTGAAGACAATGAGTATTCCCACCAGGAGGAGCGGCACAGCCTGCGTAAGATGGAAGGAGGACATCATGAGCTTAATGCTGAAGATGTTGGGTGTGTTGGGGTGGACGAAGAGGTGCAGTCTCAAGAGAGTGAGCCTGAGAAGGTTGAAATCAGAGAAAGGTGTGGTATTTTCCCTGTTTAATATATAGTATGGCACTAGAGCTGTATAGAGCGGGTCTTTTTATTTTCAGTAGTACATCAGTACATCAGTAGTACATCCTCATCATTGCGAAGCACAAACCTAGACTTTTACTGGCATGCTACCCACTTCCTGTGTCACTAGGTCAATGGAGACTATCATTTTAAAAACTATAATTTTAGGCTTGTTTTGAGTACGCCTCTTCCTAGTAGTGTATTCTTCAATGTTCTCCATTCAACTCTTTGAATACTATATTCAGTGGGATCCCAATATGTAAATACTAAATTTCTCCCAAATGTATCTGCATATGCTTGTTAAAAACATAGCCAGGGATGGTAATCTTCACTGACGAGAAGAAAGGGATTGGTATGGAAAAAATGATTCTCTGTGAATAGTAACAACATATCAGAAGACTATAATTTCTTGCAGCTTTTATTGTTTTGAATTGACTATGTTCTTATAATATACGTGCTTGCCCCATGTCCAGTTTCAAATAGTCCGTTTATAACTAGGTCCAGGTTATTTATAGCCAGTAAAGGCCATTCCCTGATAACCAATGGCACTCATTTTTAAAAACAAAAAAGGATAACATTTTCCTAACCATCTTATCAGAAAAAAACCCTGAGCAAACAGATGAATCTTGCACCGTGTCCTGCCGGTCAACAAACTCATCCATACTAGTGTTGAACTTGGGCCTGTCCTTGGAAATGCCTCAGCTGATTTCAGCTGCCAGGATGATGCATTGGTGGGCTATGATATGTCAGGTGGATCAAACCCCAGAGCATGTAAATTAAAGCTTCCATCATGCATTACGCAGCATACCACTACCATGCTTCTTTTTGATAAGGTTGCCTGGTGATGAGCTAGGTAAGATAGCATTAGACAGGCAATACTTACCCTTCCCATGTGTGGCAGACAGTACTGTGTTGTCTACACAACAAGTACTGTACGACTAGAGAGAGGGGTCTTAAATCTGAACCAAGATAAAATACCCATAGAACACACAAGGTTTGCTAAAATGTAAAATGCTAAGAATGCACTTGCATGTAAAAATAAATAAGTGGTGTCAAAATGACCACTTTGCTGCTCCGTGTAGACAAGCTCTAGAAGTCCTACGGGCTGTGATTTCTAAAGCATTCTAGTGTCTTGTACATTAATTGCTCTGTGCAGACTAAAAGTACCCTAATGCATTGTAACATAGTGCTGTTTCAAACAGTACTACAGTGAAGTACAATAGGGAACTTTTAGCGCTCACCAGCAGGGTCTACATGGACCCATTAGTAAGCAGCACATTAGCATGGTTCAGAAATCACATAATCCCATAGGCTGCGTTGCTGTTCCACGTAGACAAGCCTTTAGATAATAGTTATTCAGCTGTGGTATTTCAATGGGGATAAAACTGAATAGCAAAACATATGTGTATTTATCTCCTGCTAAATTACAAGTATGCACCATTACTATAAATAACTAAGGATTATTAATATACATGTGTTTAGGCGGTGACTTCTAAAGTCTTCTCTGTTTTATTTATAGTGCCAGAGGTGGAGGTGACATTTTAAGGACAAAATAAAAATGACAGGGTCTATTCTGAGAGGAACTTGCATTTGAATTTCGATTTAATACGTAGCAAGAGCAAATGGAGAAGGAGGAAGGTTACAGTGGTGAAGTGTATGAGATAAGCCCTTTTTTAAAAACCAGATTGGACTATCTAGGTCAGAGCCCCGGTGCTATCCTACAAGCACAAGATGCAGGAGGTGTGCAGGGGCGTAACCAAAATGTTACTTTTCACCTCTGATTTCACGTGAAGTATCAAAGCTAGGAAAAACTGCTTTATATCACTGAAAAGCTAAAACCCCCAACTTTCCCATGGATGTGTCTTCTATTCATAGTGCTTCATAAAAGACTATTGCTTGAAATTGTTGCTGGTCTCTCAGACCACGTAGAAATACAGGCCATTTTCCACAGACCAGCATGCAATCAGAGGTGATTTGAATTGGGCAATTCAACCCCAGTTGCTACCTTCACGTCTTAAAATCAGTTCTTCTGATTTTAAAATAAATACATTGGAGTGTGGGAAGCATGTCAATAATGAGGGATGGGGAGGAGTCAGTGATGGAGAAGTAACAAGGATTCGAAGGAGTAGAATGAAATCACATGTTGAACAGGGATTAACAGTGTTCCTGGTATGTGGGGTGTAATGAGAAAAGGCTAGGAGCCAGAGTTTACATTGCTTCTCACCCATAAGTTCTATTTCCTTTTAATGCTGGTAACAGTTACTTCTGACAGTACAAAATGTAATTGGCATTTCATGGAAAGGGTAAGTGCACCTCAAATTCAGGAGTTAAATGTTGCTCAACTTTATTAGTGCTAATTATCCTGCTGGCGACATCTGGGAAACCTACTTTTTGTTCTGTGGTCGAAGTGCAATGGTGCAGCCTGTTGTTCTTTTTGCACTTAAAACTGCTGCCAGAATGGATTCCACATTTCAGCAGTTGTGGCAGGGCTACAACCATTTGCTCCTTTGTAACTTTTTTGAAAAGTTGCACAGTAAAACATTTAAATCAAGAGAAACTAATTTACAAATGCCTTTTTATTTTGGTTTTGCTCCACAGATACGAATTAAGTGAAAAGATGTTGTCTGCATGTAATCTACTTAAAAGCAACATAGATGATCCCAAGGCCTTAGCCAGCAAAGATATGGTAAGCCCAGTCCAGGGTAAAGTCACTACTCTGAATGTTTTTCATTTATTTAGTCTCTTTTAGCACAAGTCAGGGTACTTCCTGTTTTCAGGACTGTAAATTAAATAGTTAAATATCTTTAGACAGTCTCAGAACGTCATTTCTGATCCCACTTCAGATGACTTTTGTCAACCAACTCATCCATACTACTTCATGCCAGGAATGTATTCATCCAAAAGACAAGCACATAAAAATAGTATTACTTATTAAAGGCCAGTTTCGTTGCAGCAGTGCATTCCACTTGTATTTTAGAAAGCGTTGTGCTAATGTGGCTAGCAAGGTTGGATTTGGATTTGGTAACCATGCTCCTGTGGGAAAATATACGGCATTGGGAGTTAGCATTCCTTTTGATTACAAAAGTACAGAGTATGTTCTGATGAGGAATGTGCTCTGCCTCTCTCCAAACATAGAAGTACATGCTGTTTCTTTCTCACTTGTGAAAATATTCTTAATATAGTGCAAGCAAGCAGAATGAGGTTGTTGTGCTAATATTATCTTAAAGAAATAATGTCTCTTGTTAAATATGGAAATTACCTCCATTATCTTTGTGCATTTTGCAAGGCTTTTCTGAAGATGAATGAATGTGGATTGCTGTAAATATAATGTGAAAGTGTATTCTGTACTTACAACTACAGCGTTCTAATTGGAGGAGGTGTGAAATACAATAATCAAATGCCTGACTGCCAGTGATGGGAAGCACTGCAGCTCCTGATTTCCAGGTGCCCAGCACCTCTGATAATCAGGCCAAAGGTCTATAACCTAGTGTCTTTCTAATTCTGATTTGGGCCTGACATTGTTGCTTAATGTATGAGTGACAAATAGTTTTAATCCCTATATAGTCCTGTCTGCTCTGGTAGTTTTTCCTGAAAAGAACAAACTTTCAAGCCTAGTGGGTGTTGAAAGTGTCCATAATGGGATAATCAGGTGATTATTTTTGCCCAGCAAGGGTAATTTGAACTTGTACATAATTTTTCATGCTCAAACTGTTTATAAGCACAACTGGGTCTCTGTGGTTGAGAACTCAAGACTAATCAGCTACAGTTCCTTTATCTGTGAGTTGGAAATGAACCTTGGCCAAGGCGTTCAAATGTGGGTGTCCAAAGTTAGTCACCTAAATAAGTGGTCAGATCTTTTACTAAGGTATTGAGCATTCTTAGCACATTACTGGGAGCTGCAGAACACTTTTATTTAGATCCCTAAATACAATGTGCCTGAATGTGGGCATCCAGATGTAGAAAGCATGATCCCTATTCACAGTTTGATATTGGCTATTTACAAAATAGCATACTGGTGCAATGTTGGTGCATACTGCTTTCTAAAGTAAGAAAATATTTCTGTTTGTAGCACGAAAGGGCATTTTGTATTAATAATTATTTGATTGTTTCTCTTTGATAAGGCCCACAATCTGCTACGTGTTATATAAACAAAAGGGACAGTACTAACAGTTTACACCCTAAATGTTATATGTTATCAAGCATAATGCCATAGCTTGAGTAATAAAAATAGACATAAAGGAAGACACTGTCCTTCCTTTGAAAAGCTTACAATCTCTGGCTCTGATTCGGTCTCAAGATCTGCTAACACAAGTGCCAGGGGCAGCACCAGCAAATACTGATGCACCATAAGGGCCCAGAGAAACACATTGAGTGAGTACACCATTGATTGCCCCAGGATTTCTTGACAAGATTAGGTTTCCCTGCCTGTGAGCCTTTGTATTAAATAGAGCAGTGTGGGGGGGAGAGACAAGAACCCTAGGGAATGGAGAGGGAGGGAAGGGAGAAATATCTGAATCCTTCCAGGTCAGGATCAAGACATCTTGGTGAGGCAATATAGGGAAGCTTACGCTGCTGTCAGTCTGGGACACTTCCCTAAAACAAGACTAATATAGACACTTAGTTAACTATGTAAGGAGAGAGTTACCATCCCAAGCCTGCTCCTATCAGTCAGCACTTGATACCTATGAATTCTGGTGCCAGTCATTTGTGAACTTAGTAGCACCAGAGAGAGACAGGCAAACT
This sequence comes from Sternotherus odoratus, assembly GCA_032164245.1. Lineage (NCBI taxonomy): Eukaryota > Metazoa > Chordata > Testudines > Kinosternidae > Sternotherus > Sternotherus odoratus. Next base: position 27,282,803 of record JAVMKO010000007.1, on the reverse strand, counting down.
TCCTGGAAATTAGGTGAACCGAGTAGAAATTAACTACCTCAGTTTCACATGGAGATTTGTGGGAGAAGATTCGGTTTTTATTTCTTGTTTGAGCTGAATACTTTCTGCCCACATCTGACTAAAGAAGTCTTGGTTTCTTGAACTGCCAGCTTGTGGGCTGGAAAACACTATAAATAGTCCATCCATCTGAAAATCCTTTTTTCTTGTTTTTGGCAGAGATTTTGTTTAAATACCATCCAGCATGAGTGGTTTCGTGTATCAAGTCAAAAGTCAGCCGTTCCTGCAATGGTTGGAGACTACATAGCTGCTTTTGAAGAGCTTTCTCCCCCTGTCCTCAGACACATAATCAACATGGCAGATGGGAATGGCAACACAGCTCTCCATTACAGTGTGTCACACTCTAACTTTGAGATTGTAAAGCTGCTTTTGGATGCAAGTAGGTTGGCTGTTTTTGAGGGAATTTGGAGATGGGTTATAGGGTGGGGTTTTTTTTGTTTGTTTTTGTTTTTTGTGATCCTCACAGGTAATATCTGTCTGGGCAGCTCCAGAATTCTGGGTTTATGCTTCCTCCAGCAGAATTCCTCCAGAATTTTAATTCGCAAACAGTACAGCAACTTCACACTAAAACAGCACTGGGAAGTCAGGATTCCAGGCTTGCAGTGGAGGTGATGGTTGTTGCTTAACTTGCAGAAGAGAAGGCAGTCTTGTCGAGTTGTTAGACTAGGCAACTGGCATCTCAATTCCTAGGTTAGATTCCAGATTTTGCCAGTGACTGCAGAATGGCTAATCTAGCCACTGACTTGGGGGTTGAGCCTGGCCACCACCTAGGCACCTATCATTGCTCTGATGGCAAATGGGGACTGTCACGGTGCTGCAGCAGCCAGGGGAGAGTTTCCTTAGCTGAGGAGCAGTGTGGGGCTGCCACATGTAGCCCTATGATGCCCCCTTTGCAGCCCAGTGTAAGAGGGGGAGGGGAAGGAAGTAGTGGCAGGAGGGAGAGTTGCCATAGTGATGGCTTTGGCTGCAGTTCAGCCAGTGGACAGCCCAGGTAAGGCTGCTGTAAATGAGAGCTAGCCCCTGGCAGAAGGTGGATAGCGTAAGGGTAGTCCAGACCCCACCCCACCTCACATGGGCTGTGCCCCATGTGAGGTACAGAACAGGATTTAAAATAGCTATACTATAATACTTACCTGCTGTACCTCAAAACGGTGTAGAGAGGCTTGATTAATGCTAGTAAAATGGTTTGAGGTTCCCAAATGAAAGATGTTATGCTAATGATTCTTCATCAACAACAATAGAAACACCAGCTAGCAAATGAAAGGATCTTAATGTAATGTAACAGTGCAGCACATCCAGCACCAGAGACGTCCTCGTCCCTCGACAAGAAAACAAGCACTTCAAATGCAGCAGGCTGGCTTGAATGCAGGCAGGCCAGGTGGGAGCAATGAGTCACGGCAGGAGAATGTGACAGGACTGAGTTCTGATGTAAGCTCTATACTGTGTTGCAAAGAATTTTTCTCTCTTACCTCCCTGAATATCTCAAGGTAGCATGAGCACCCTGCTGCTGTATGAGAAGTCATTGTTCTTCAGTCCACAATAGCCAGTGTAGTTGCATTAGTCATTAAATGAAGTGACTGGCAGTGGAAATGCCAACCATTATGGACTAGTGCCATGTGAAAAGGACTGTTGCACCAGGCATCCTGTCTAAAGGTTTGGACGTAGTGGAATTCCTTCGTAAGTGTCAGTGTGGACAGCCCTTCTTTTAAATACTGTATGTGAATGGGCACTAGACACATGAAACAGTGAACTTCCCAAATCAGGTATGTGCATAGGCGCAAAATCCCCAGCTGGCAAGGACGGAGTGAGTTGTAATAGCGCACAGTGGCTCTCAACCTTTTGCAATCTGTCACCCAATGTTACAAGAGAGAGAAGGTTCAGGACTCTCCCCGCCCATCTAGCTATAAAGAAAGGGAGGGTAGTTGAGAACTCACTTCCGACAAGGCATTTAAATGCTGAGGCAGATCAGTCAAGTAGGAATGGCTTCAGCTGGCACTACCACAAGGTGTAGCATCTGTCACCTGCAGCAGAGCAGCACTTAAAAGGGGTCAGATTCTTTTCTGCCCTTTGAAAACCTTTTGATCCTTTCAGCTGAATTCTCCACTGGTAACTGGCGAGGGGCCAGCATGTTGGCACTGGAAAGCAAACCTGGATCTCTGTAGTTGGCTATAGCTAGTATAATTGACTGCCACTCCTCCGAGAGGTGGATGCATACATTTTCTCACACCTTCCCATCCTGCTATTTCTTCCTGTATCGCCATTTTTGTCTGAAAAACAGGGAAAATGTTGCTGTGATTTTTTTTTCCGGTGGTAAATCTGCAGTGGAGCTGAAACTTCAAGCCTCTTACAGAAACCTTCTCTAAATCCCCTCTTGCCCTCCAAATGATGATTCAGATATAATCACATTCAAAAGTTACTAGGTGGTAAATGAGTACCAGCCCCACTGGACTCTGTAAGAATTTTAGGAATAGAAGACCTACTGGTGTATTAGGTTGGAACAAAACAGCTCTATTAGTTCTAGTTCCCGACACTTCCTCAGAGGACTTACTGTATTTGTTCCCAGACAAGTAGTTGTTAGTGCTTGACATCTTTTAACTGGAAACCCTTTTCTAAAGCTCCAGAACAGGTCAGAGTAGCTTGTGAAAAACTTTAAAATAGTTAGCACCAATATAAGTAGCTAAAAGAAAACATGCTGTGGGGGAACCTTTTGGTCTTGAATTTCATTGGCCATAATCGCTGACTATTTCATTTTTGGAATGATGATTCCCTATCTGTAATTAATAGGCTGACCCAGGTAGCCTGCCCCAAATTCTAAACCGAGGCTGGTATTGTATGTAATATTCTTGTAAAATTCCCAATCATTTTTTAAAATTTAACTGTGCCTCCACAGTGACAAATAAACTGCTTTGTGTCCTTTCTGTGGCACGTACGTCATACATGTAATGAAGAATTATGTTCTTTCTTTGGCTTAAGAGCAGCCTTTTTTCCTCAGCTTTCCATTGAATTGCTTTCATTATGTGAGCGACTACTACAGATTCAATAGGCTGATCTAGTAGCAGTTTATTCAGTTCATTAGTACAATTCCTGCTCTCCAAAGAAACTCTCATATTCCTCCGCAGATGTTTGTAACGTAAATCATCAGAACAAGGCTGGCTATACCCCCATCATGCTGGCCGCTCTTGCAGCTGTGGAGGCGGAGAAAGACATGCGAATAGTGGAAGAACTCTTCGGCTGTGGGGACGTGAATGCTAAAGCCAGTCAGGTCAGTACTGTCGCACTCAGATACCATTCAAAGCTGTTTTGCTTTGTAAATTGAATATAAAGTTGCCTTTATTGCAGAGCAGATGTGTGACTTTCCATTAGTTCAGAGCCAGTAACTGCCTCTTGACATCTGTGTGTATGGTTTTGGTTCCTGTTTACAAAATGGAGCCATGGAAAAATATTTGAGCTTTAAATAAGTTTTTTCTTTTTCAAGTGCCTCAACTGTCCCTCTTTTTGCGCTTGTCCTCACTGGGGGGCCGGGGGGGCGGGGAGATATCGACGGCAGATACACAACTTCAGCTACGTGAATCACGTAGCTGAAGTTTGCGTATCTGCCACCGACTTACCGCTTGTCCCCACGGCGGCGGCAGTCGGCGGCGCGCTCCCAGTCTACTCCAGCTTGCGCCTCCCGGCGAGCTGGAGTTCTGGAGTCGACGGGGGAGCTCCAGGCGATCGATTTATTGCGTCTTAGCGAGACGCGATAAATCGATCGCCAGAAGATCGATCTCTGGCAGCACTAGTGAAGACCAGCCCTTAATTTTTGGGGGCACCAGATAGAAAAACAAAACTGAATTTTTGGAGAAGTTTGTAAAAAAAATAAAAAATGGAGATATACCAATCTCCTAGAACTGGAAAGACCTTGAAGGTCATAGAGTCCAGTCCCCTGCCTACACTAGCAGGATCAAGTACTGTCCCCTGACAGATTTTTTGCCCCAGATCCCTAAATGGCCCCCTCAAGGATTGAACTCACAACCCTGGGTTTAGCAGGCCAATGCTCAAACCACTGAGCTATCCCTCCCCCCCAAGGTTGTAGAACCTGTAGTTCATTATACTTTGTGAGATATTGTTACCCCAACTTTTCTCCCAAAGCAAATCTTCTCTTGTGATAGTTTTGACTTCTTTCAGCAGTTGTCAAAGTGTGTGCGTGCGTGTGTAGCAGCTAGAGGACTCCTATAGGTGCTGTCTGACCATCCCTGCCCCTTGGTTTGTTGTTCCTTTAGCTGTGATTTTTCTTGCAGGCCGGCCAAACTGCTCTGATGCTGGCAGTAAGTCATGGGCGGATAGACATGGTTAAAGCTCTGCTGGCCTGTGGCGCAGATGTCAATATCCAGGATGATGAGGGCTCTACTGCTTTGATGTGTGCTAGTGAACATGGACATGTAGAGATAGTAAAGCTCTTGCTGGCTCAACCCGGATGTAATGGCACCCTGCAGGACAATGTGAGTTGCCTTTCCAGACACCGCTCTACCTTCCCCCCAGATAACTCTTGGAATGTTTATTTATTTTTGACCGAATGGAGAGATTCAAAGGTCTACTTACGTGAAATTTATGACAACCCAAAGTAGAAATGCCAGAATCATCTTCTTAGTCAAAGTGCATGCTGTGATTATTTTTCTTTTAAATACATGATTTTCTAAGAACTTCCAAAAAATCAGATCCCTCTTATTAAGGTGCCTAAACATGCTTAACTTCATGCATACAAGTTGGGATGGGAGAGGGGGAGAAATTGGCCTTAGTACTCAAACCTCATTTTTTTTACTGAATGATTTAACGGCTTGTGGAGAGAAATCCTTAAAATAAACCCACCACCCTAAAACCTAATTTTCTATATATTACTTTCTCCTGTGGCTTAATAGTCCTCCTTCAGTGCTTCTATATGATCATGACAAAAATCAAAATACTGACTGTTCTTCATAAGCCTTGCTCTTGCCCAAAGCAGTGATGCTGTGAGTTTATGAATGTCAGTTTGATCTCTCACTAAAGACAACTCGTGTAGCCACTCCTATTATAAACCTATTAACAGTTTATTAACTAGGAAAAAAAAACTTTTCATTTACAAGGCTAAAGCAGGTAAACCCACATACACAAATGAGGTCCAATCTTAAATTCCCCTATGATTTTGAAATTAAAAAAAAATCTTCTTGCACAATAATATTTGTAAAGGACAATATTGGTGGGTAGACTCTCAGCCAGGTGCACTTGGAATTAGGAATGCAGCTGCTCTTACCCTTAATGGGAGCCAACACACCTAACTCTCATTGTATCTGATTAATTTTTATCCCTCCCTTCACTTCTCTTCCCCTCCCCGCCAACAATGCCATTTCTCTCAAGCAAATTCAGACCAATCTCCTGAGATCACTGTCTTATACAGAATTACTTGTAACATTGTGATAATGGCACACATTCTTTCTCAGCTATAATCCAGTCCCCTTGTTGAGAGAAATTATGAGGCCTCTGGCACTTGGATTGCCTCATAAAACAGAAGCACAAGGCTTGTTGTCACTTAATTATAATAAAGGAAATTAAACAGGACCCTAAATTAGGCTGGCTGTTTGAGCAATAGGGCCTCGTTTCAGTAACTTCTAGTCTTTGTAGACTGAAGGAGCTTTTAAGGGGCTTGGTAATGTGCAAGAACATTTATTTTTTTTCCTTTTTATTCTCCAAGGATGGCAGCACAGCACTTTCGATAGCCCTGGAAGCTGGACACAAGGACATAGCAGTTCTTCTTTATGCTCATGTAAACTTTTCCAAACCCCAGTCGCCGGTTAGTATGTTAAACGTTCCAGATCTCTGGACACTGAGTTTACGTGGTATCTCTCTGTTCTTGAGACTAAACATTGGAAAAAAAATGGTTGTGGTTAGTGTCTGGAGAGGCCACGCTTTCACCAAAGAGCTTTTTAGAGAGACAAGGTGGGTGAGGAATATCTTTTAGGGGACCACTTTGTTACCTCACCCACCTTTTCTCTCGAATATCCTGGGACCAACGTGGCTAGAACAACACTGCATACAAGGAACTTGGACAGTGCTATGTAGGTAGTCTGTCTGTGAATATGCTCCCTATCACAGCAAGCAACAATGCGTATAGCTTCTGGGTATCTCTTGTTTGGTAAATACTTAGCTTCTGATATTGGGTGGGTAGCACAGGATGGGACAATCTGTATTTATCCATAAGACAACCTTTAAGCAAATAGTGCAGCCTGGACCAAGGTGAGAGGATCCTTCCTCCCCCTTTCTCCCTGGGTAAGGACAATTCATCGTCTGTGTTCAATCAGACATCTACGTAGACTGACCAATGTACAAAGTTTCTTTTGCATAATTGAGGTGCCTATTACAGAGCAAGTCACCAATGCAAGGCCAGCTCTAGTGTTGTTGCAATCCTAGGCAAATTGGCAAATATCCACCAATTCTCAGAGTGTGCACTAGTCTTCATGATAAACCGTTCCTAAATATTTTATCACCCATAATACTGTGCTGCTTCAGCCACTAGACTAGATGTAGCCAGCACAACTGCTCCTGGACTGAAACAAAACACTTTGCCTGTTCTATATAGGTTGAATTTTAATTGCTGCCTTCATAAACTGAAGGTACAGTAGTTCATGTGCAATCTGCTTAATCTCTTTATTTAAATTAACTGAATTCGGTTAACTAACTGTTCTTTCCTTTCCCCTTTTTAGAGTACACCTAGGCTCAGCAGAAAGACATCTCCCGGTCCTACCCGCAAAGCCGCATTTGATTAGTAATGCACAGATATCTGTAAATCTTAATGCCATCTCTAAGCTGCTAATTGTTACTGTATTACAGAGACAGATACTGAATGTAATTGTCTTGTGCCTGAACTCACCAGCAAATTGAAAGCAGAACCTAGTGCTAAAGGTAGAAGACTATAAACTTGAAGACAGCACACAGATAGATAGAAGTCTGCTAGTAAGATAGCCAGAACCATTCTTTTGTCATCTATCCATCGTTGCAGGACATAGCATAAAACCTTTTTCTCTTTGCTGTAGAGTCTGTTCTGTTGCATTATGTACAGTTTAGGAATTTTAAGCTATTTTCACAGGTCTGAGTGTTCCCCTTTTCCCCTCCACTCCCCTTCCCCCCTTTGGACAAGTGTCAGTCTCCAGGGCACTTTTTAATTGTTCTCTTAAAATATTTATATTTACTTTACATGGAGCTATTGGCAATTATTATTTTCATAAATGTCATTCCAATATGGTTTTGAGTTCTTTTTAATTTTAAAATTATAAAAATCGCATTTGCTTATGTAGTCAGCTCTTTGGAGCTTGGGCTGGTGGGTTGATAGTTTAGAAATAGAAGAAAGGCTCTCTGTCAGGTCTGAAGTTAGCTAAATAAATGAGTTGTCAGCAGTTGGATGTATTGTATAACTTTTATATTAAAGATAATTGTATCTATAAAATTAAATCACACAGTATTTTCAACATTTTATATTCTCTAGTAATTAAAAACTATATGAAGAATTACATGTATTGTTACCATATTTTTATTAACTATGTGTCCGTGTCCATAGGCTCCATACATAATGTTTATCAGAGAATAAAATTAGAGGTATCAACTGTATGTTCCTCTATAGTGGAATTAAGTAGTTCTCAGTGCATATTTATGGAATTCTATTACCTTGTCACATTCACTTTAGTCATATGTATTTAAATATTTGAAGTGCCTTAGACTCTTGCCATATTTTAAAAATAAAATTTCATTATACTGTTTTACTCCTCTGCTGCTTTAGTTGTGATCTACCATCATCCAAAATGCTATGAATTACCACTGCAGTAGTGAAGCATGCTGGATTGATCGGGCCAAGGCTGAGATGATTGGATAGTTCAACGCTCTGGGGTTACTGAGGTGTTAATGTTGTCAGCTGACGTTCATCTCCATATAGCCCTGATCAGATTGTACTTGGTAGCTACAGGTTTTAAGAGTTTCAGTAGGAAAACAAGTCCCTGTCTGGCCATTTCCATGAGATGAGGGTAGAACATGGAATCATTTGTCTGATTGCTGTTGTCATTACACTTGCATCCGACGAAGTGGGTACTAGCCCACGAAAGCTTATGCTTCAATACTTTTGTCTTTAAGCTGCCACAGGACTCTTTGTCACTTCAGCAAACCCAGACTAACACGGCTGCCTCTCTGATGATTGAAAATCTAGTTTCACAAGTTTTAAACTGTAGTTGATGTTGGTCAGTTTTCACATTTTGTACAGCTAGTCTTTCAATTGAATGTCATTATTAGTAATCCTTACCACTGACGTTGCCAATGCCTTTTATCTGAGGATCACAAGGCATGTCACAGAGGGGGAATGCATGTCCTTATCCCTTTCTAATGGACAGGGAAATGGGGGAAGAGAGAGAAATGAAGTGACTTGCAGCAAGTCAATGGCAAAGCAAGAGTAGAATCCAGGTGTGCTGGCTAACATCAGGGCTATGCGGCCTAATATCACTAATAAAGGAATCTGATGGGCTTTTTTAATGGCATTGCTAAGGCAGGATAATGGCTAGAATGAGTCATTCCTTAGGAGCAAGAAGAAAAAGTTTGAAATTCTCCAACAGCAAGTCCTCTACCTGATTAACCCTACAGAGGTGTCTTCACCCAGGTGGTCAACACCCTGTATCTAAGCAACCACACTGCAAAGTCCTGCCTGATTGCCAATGTCATCACTGGTGCTGCACTCACCTGTTTGTGTCATTAGCATTTGTGGGAGTGTTTCCCATGGTTCTTAGTGCTGCAGTGAGTGGAGATAATCTGATTCTTTCCCAGTGAATTGTGGGAGAATTTCATCTGTCCTATTGGGCATGTAGAGAGAATTGTGGGGAGGCACTGGACTATTGGCACTCAAATGGTTTAGCCTGCATCCTTACTGCAAAGTGGGCGGGTAACCAGGCCCAGTGAACGCAGCAGTCAGGGTTTAGATTATACCCTTAGCTGGAGTCTGGGTTGAAAGCACCACCAAACTCAAGTGAGAGTTTTGTGTGTTGACAGAAGCTGGGTTAGAGGCAATAGCCAGACATGCTAAGACAGTGAGAAGGAATATACTTGAGTTTCCCCTTCAAAGTACCTGTCCTCTTTTCTGCTCCTGTTCTTTACTTTCCCCCCAGCTTTCCCTGTGAGTCTTGAAAGAGGGCTCTTTTTAAACCACCTCCCGCCTCTCAGCTAGTTTCATTGCATAAAGCCAGTGTGAGTCTTTGTCAGAAGTGATTTACTCCTGCGGTTATGGTGCCTGCACTATGCTCCTTCCCACTTTAAGGACTAGCACCTACTCTTTAAAAAAAGGCAGGTGCATTTTTTTTTTTTGCCTGGTGACTATCTCCAGAGAGGTCAGGTCTCCAATGAATTCATGCTGAGGAAAGCCAGTTAAGTCTTTCCTTTGCATGACTAAATGAACTACTGATGTGATCCCTTCACAGAGTTATGCTCGGAACATAGCTATGTGCAATGTCTAGACTGCCATTCAAGATATAGCCTTGGAGAAAGAAAAGTACAGAAACCAAGATCAGCACAGGATCCCAATACGTAGGAATGTTTCAGTGTAACTAGTATCCTTTGAACTGCAGCAAAGGACAAAGTCTCCAGTAGGATCACAGCACTTGCTTTCCAATTCCCCTATTCCTATTCAAGGAAAGTGAATCAGAAAGCTAGACCTTGAACAAGATCGCAGAGGTCTTATTCTTGTAGTAATTGGAATTATAGGTGGAGTTTCTTTGTCTTTCCAGGATACCTATAGAAGTAATGAATTAAAGTTTCACAATCACAGGAACTAAAGTAGAGAGAGTATTTTCTAAAAGACAATCATCTTGTGCTGTACTTGACCAGACAGAGGATTGGGAGAAAATATTCCATCTGCTTAAATTGTACTTTGTCTTGATTTGTAGATACCTAATAACTGTGTGAGGGTGGATTTGATTTAAATCACTAGTCAGGAAGACTCAATTTAATCATGAAATTCTATGTAGAAGTAAGTTCTTGTTAGTTGTTATAATATTAATACATATTCTTCACAACTCTGACATAGGTGAGACCCAAACTGAGACTCTTATGGCCTGCTGCCATTTAGGGTTTTCCCTTCTAGTGAGAGAATGGTCTGCTAGATCTCAAATCAATGAAGGCTACACTCAAAGATCAAGACTTGTGGAATATGCTGCTCAAACAGTTTCACTTTTGTTTCTACCGCCTGTTCCTCCTGTCTATTTATCACCAGGCTTCTTCTTGTCCACATTCATTCCTCCTCCCACAATCTTCTAGTAATTGAACTTTTTGAAACTTTGCACTTTTTCTCTAAAAGTAATTTGTAGCGGGACAATAGGGTTGAAGTCTTATTTCTCACTTTTATTTATTTAGAACATTTTTGCTGTTAACAAGCAGGTTATCTCTGGAGACACGAATCCACAGTTGGAGAACTGCAAAACTAAGCATCTCTGGTGATATCATCTAGGCTTAGCACTGAGTCCCACTGTGTAGCTAGAAAGATTAACCTAAATCTATACAAAAGCCCCTGGAACCTCATAAGATTGGGTCCCTAATCCATGAACTATTTGTGGTAAACCCAGGGCAGGCTACTGCCAGAGGGGTTTGTGGAGAGAAAGGTAACTGCAGGTTAATTGGGTTCAGCTGAGTAAGGCTGCCTCTGGCCAAAGCAGGAGCAGCTGAGCCCAATTAAAAAGCTGTCAGAGACCTTTTTAAACCCTCCTCCCCAGCTAGGAAGGGGGAGAGAGATTGAGGGAGTGAAGCTGCCTGCAGGCTAGGGGCAGCAGGACAGGGAGTCTCTCCCAGAAGGGGGACAGTTTTCTCTAAACCAGAGAGAAGCAAAACTCAGCCAGCAAGAAGTACTTAGGGGAAGGGAAAGCCTGCCTTTGGGGCTTTCTAGGCGGGTTGCTGGTACGGCACTTGCCTCACCAGAGCCCAAAGGACCTGAGTCAGGGGGGTCCGAGAGGCCACTTTGCCACAATTGGAACTCATTTACAAAACTTTTCTTAAATATTACATGAATATATTCTCATACTATGGAATTAGAATTTATAATCCCTATTCCATGATAAAATATCTTAATTAAAGCAATCTTTAGATATGCCTTTTGAGGAAAAATCTTTTATCAAAAAATCTGATTTAAATTTAATTTTTTTTTAAAATCATTGATTTTATCCACACTGAGCTGTAACTACTTTGAATAGAAAGCTTTTAACAGTTCATCTTATTTTCATCCCGTGCATGTGATTTTTGGCAGGACAGGCTGTTGATCAGGAAACAAAAACAAGTGGGTTATGCCATCTGAGTAAATACAGAGGGAGTAGATTCTGTTCCACTGACTTCAGTGGAGTTACTCCAGATCTATAGAGGTGTAACAGAGCAAAATAGCCCAAGATTATTTTTACCAGGTCTTTTTCTCCTCCTCATTTTTGTACAAATGACATGAATGGCCGGGAACTTTCCAAAGGGGGAAAGTAAAAAAATAAAACAAGACACTGCATTGTTGTCTTCTAATTGTTTGCACATCCATTTCAAACTAGCTGTTAGGTAGAATAGCGGTCTGTCCTCCAGTTTCTTGTGGGAGAGACTTATTCAAATCCATAAAGCAGAGCCAATCTTAAAGTGCCTTCATCACTAGCTAATGATTTAAGAGTTTGAGTTAATGCTAACAGTCTGGGGAGGGAGGTAAAACTTCATTTCAGACCTAAAATGATCTCTAACTACAGTATTTGGGATTAGGATGAGAGCTTCTTGGGGGAAGGAGGGCAGATTTCCCCACATCTGCATACTGTGGGATTTCTTCCACCTTCCTTTGAAGCATGTGGGGTTGGCCACTACCTGAGACAGGATACTGGGTGGACTAGGCTGAAACCAGGCATCTGAGGTAGTAGAGCAATTCCTATGTTCTTGTATTCCTAAATGACTCGTGTGTAAGGTCCACATTTCTGCTCTGGCTATTTCCAGGAGAAGTGATTGTTTTAAAGGGAACTGAAGTTAAAACTTGTAACTTGTGAACACCAACACTTCAATCATTTAAAAAATAAAATCAACTAGGCTGAAGCTCTGGGTGGCTCAAGTGATTGGTAATTATTATTTCTAATGGGATTAAGAATGTTTTCCTCTCCAACTCAATAGCTCTGATCTAATCCAATTTCATGGTGACTGAAAGTCCTGCAGAGTGACTGGTGACTTTGTATGAAATTAGTCTAGGTTCTATTTTCCAGGGAAAGGTGTCTGTCACACGAACCACACTCAGTTAACTCTTACTAGCACCCTCTATTTATCAGTCACAATATGGACCAAGGTCACCATTACTTTCCTGTCCTCAAGGGGGGAGAGAAGTTCTAGCCAACAAGATGGAGATTCTACTTGTAGGCAGAATAGAACTCTGAAGAGTCTGCCTCTATCATGACAGGTCCACTAGCTGAGAGTGTATGTCCAAGTAATCTGAACTCTAAGGATCTTCCTGGGCTCTTCACTGGGCTCCTAGCCAGCAGACATCGTTCACTACAGAAAGCATATTCTCTCACCTACAACTAGTGAGGAATTTGCACTCCATCCTGTGCAATGAGAACTGGGCCTGCATCATCTGCTTCTCACTTCCATTGGGATTATCTCAGCGCAATAGACATTATTTTGGAAGCATCATCTTTGAAAAACAGATTTACAGTTCAGCATTGTAACTGCCTCAGAGGTCATAAGGTGCACATCAGGCTGTGCTTGCCACTGGCTCTGTACTCAGGCTCTCTGCATGAAATCTTGGCCCCCCACTGACATCCATGGAAGTTTGCCATAGACTTCAATCCCGTCTGGATTTCACCTTCTGTCCTCATTTTCAAGGCTCTCCACAGGCTGGGCCTAGGTTATCTAAAGAAACAGTTTTCCCTCTGGACCTCAACAGTTCTGCTTTTGAGGAACAAAAGGCGGGAGGGTCCCAGAGCTCTGGGGCCCACCCGCCTCACAAGGCCCTTGAGCCCAGACTGCAGCCTGAACGTCTACAGAACAGTTAAACAGCCTCTTAGCCTGAATCAGCGGGCATGGGCCAGCCATGGGTTTTTCACTGCAGTGTAGACGCACTATCTCCCCTATGGCTGCTGTGTGGTAGGAGGGATTTATAACACTGGCTAACCCTGCCAAGGGCATGTTAGGCTATTCAACGTGATGGAATTGGAAGAAAACTAGGATGCTTTAAACTCCCTGCTTTAAAAAGGAGTGCTGAGACATTTGCTTTACTATAGTAATTTTTTTATTTTAATTGGAGTTAGGAACCTACTGATTTCATGTAAAGGGGCATCTCAAAGCCAGTCTTTTCGGGTTGTTTGCAGCTTTGTCTCCTATTTCCCTTGACCTAACAGCAGGAACTTGTGCTCTATATATGGTGGAGAGCCACTGAACAATATTTGGACATGGGACAACTTTCTATTTTCTGTTTTACTGAGAACATGATTCTTATTTAGCCTTGGTCTGTGGCCAGAAGCCATTTAGCTCTGCTTCCTGCCATAAGGAAATTACTAATCATATGTTTGCCTCTTGCTTATTTATCGTGGCAGTACTTTGAAAGCCAGTGGATCATATAAAAAAATACTTTGCTAAAGATTACACTGTGCTGTGAAGTTACTGAACCAGCTCTCCATAGCCTTGAGAACCTGGATATGCACAGTATGTAGCCTCAAATTGCTCTTGGGCATCTTCCTCTGTAGCAGGTCCCTTGCACATTTAATACATGTCACAGCTCTAGCCACAAACATTTTATATATTTATTTCAAAAGAAAAATGCTAGAATTTGTCAAAGTGAAGCCACCCAGGCAGTTTAGTGGTTTCTCTGGGACTGCAGACACCATTCTACATTTGAACCTTTCATAACCCTAGCCTAAAATTTCCAAACTTGAGCATCCCAAGTTAGGCTGCCTAAATAAAGTGGCCTGATTCTCAAAGGAGCTGGGCACCTGTAGTCCCCAAGGAAACCAGTGGGAACTCTGGGTGGTCAATGCCTTAAAAAAACCACACCACTTCTTCAGAAGCGTAACTGTGGATATGGGTGTCTAAAGTTGGGACCTAAATTTGGGAATTTTAGCAAAGTGAACGTGCAGGCCTAACTCAGTTAGATCTGAATCTGAATGTCCAGACGTTTGGAGGAGTTTGGATACAGGTCAGAACCTTCCCTAGTGTCTTTATACGATTATGGTCTGGTTAGTGCTAGAGATGGTTCCGAATTTGCACATAAATCTATAATCTTCTCCAACCATAGGGAAGTTCAGATTCAGAACCACACTCTGGGATTTAAGTCCATGCCTGTGCAGTAATCTTCAACTCAACAAAAGCTAATTAGTACCATCATCTTAGCCCATTGAAAAGACAGTTTTTCTTATGCTGAAAGCAGGGCCTGCTCCCTCACACAGTCAGAAAAACTGCCAAGGGTGGCAAAAACATAGCCATCCATGGCTGGCACTTGCTCTCACAACAAGCAATCACTAAGAGTACATTTTCCGATTTGCCAAAGGCAGCAAAAGGCCGTCAGCCTGTTTTGAGCAGCAATCTGGTTGTCAGATTTGTTTAATAGACCAGAACAAACAACAACAAAAAAGCAATTACTCCCCTGGACTTCCGTTCTCGTGATGCCCCTCTTGACTCAAATAGCTTGGCACTCTAAATAGTTCACACCTTGAAAGCCAGGGCCTCCAACAGGAAATACTTTGGAATTCACAGTAATGCCTACATCTACTGATGCCCTTCGCTAGCAATGTTTAATTCCATCTGTCAGCATTGGATGGAATTTATCACAGATGGTTGGATTAAGGGGTTTACCATACATACCAGCTCCAAAACGGATACATGCGGAGATCAGCAGTGGTTAATTTCTCAATCCAGGTCAGCCAATAAAGTCTATCAAAATTTGAAAAATGTAACCTTTGAACCCTCGCTCTGTAGGGAAGTTTAAAAATTCCATTGTTCTTGGGGAAACTGAAAAATACTGTACCGTGTGTGGCAGACTGCACTGCTGTGTTCAAGCAGCCCCCAGTGTAGACGAGTGACACCGTCTATCTCATTTAGAGCCAGATCGTTGACTTGTTTTATAGAAATATATAAAATATAAATGTTAGTCCAAAGGAGAGGAATTATGAGACTGTTTCTGCAACCACTTGCATTCAGAAGTTTTACACCCTATCCAGTTTTCTGCTGGAGGAACTTCAGTCATTATGAAGATATATATAAATAATATATATATTTTACATACAGTTAGTGAGGGGGACTGTTACTGGTATGGTACTTCTGGGTGAGAAGCCTAAATGCTATGGGTCCATTTCAGCCCTGGGTGTGAGCAAGCATATGCCAACTGAGTTGCTTCCCTGACATTCAAAGGTATGGTTCACAGATATGGAGGGGAACTGGGATTACAGCTCTCCCCATGATTTTGGAAAAGCTAATGACAGCACCACCATAGTGCAGTGCTTGCACTTCCTACACCAGTTGTGTCTGGCCCTTTACAGAGGCATTGGGATGTATGTGAGGAAAATACTTCATCCTTTTCCACTCTTGTGACTCCATCCAGAAGCAACCTGGACCTCTCCAAATTGTTTTTAGTTAAACTTGTTAATTTCCTGGCTCAGCGAAGACTCCTTAAGATGAACTCCTACCAAAACCCCAAATCTGGGCTCTTCTAAGTCTTGGGAAAAGTTCAGAGCCTGATCCAAGCTTTGAGGCTTGGGGCCATCTCTGTAGGAGATCCTGGAAAATAAGGCTATGCAGGGCCGGCGACGGGGGGTACAATGGGTAGAGCTGTACCGGGCCCCGGACTTCAGGGGGGCCCCCTGAAGTCCGGGGACCAGTACACAGCTCTACTCGTAGTCGTCCTCCCTGGGCACCGCACCGCATTTCCCTGGCTGTGTCCGGCGCCGCGGCCGGCTGCCTCCCAAGCCCTTCAACCGCTGCTCATCCCACGCCCCAGGAGCCGCCCCGAGGCACCCCCGGCTGCAGCGCTTCCCCCGCCCACCCGCATCAAGAGCCGGGCCAGCCCTTGGCGGGGGGGGGGGAGGGAGGCCCCCCGGCACCACAGGATGCCGGCGGCTTCAGAGGACTGGCCGGGCGCGCTGCTCCCGAGGCACCCCCAGCTGCAGCGCTTCCCCCGCCCACCTGCAAGAGCCGGGCCAGCCCTTGGCGGGGGGGGGGGGCAAACGCTCAGAGTAGGGGGCCCCCAAACGCTCAGAGTAGGGGGCCCTGAGGCTATGTACACATTTTGGGGGTTCCACAGCACAAACTGAGGAACTTTATCTCAGGAAGTTTGAGTTCTCCTCTCTAAGACTGAACTATTGAAAGCAGCTCACATTTAGAAAAGAGCTGAAAGGATCCCAGAGTTACAAGCTCCAGAAACACCATTATTACCACTCTGCTAGAAATGGAAAAACTGTAAGCTTATTGGGGCATGGATTGTGTCATCCAATGTGTTTGTAAAATGCCCACCAAAAAGGGAACCTACTCTGGATTAGAGTCTAAGTGCTTCTGTGACAATACATCTAATGTGGATCGGACACAAAGGAAAGGCTTTGTACCTCTGAAACACAACTTTGTAGAGGGTTCACTCATACTCCCAGCAAACCTGAGTGTCACAGGAACAGAACCAATACCTTCTGGGACCTTGCCTCTGGTTTGGTTTGGTTTGTTTTAAAGTCCTTTTATTTAGAAAAAAAGGAGAGAATCTAGTGTTGGACTCTTGGAAATACTGAAATGAGGTCTCAAGGAAGGAGCTCGAAGACTCATGTTTGTTCCGTAGTTCAGTTGAAAACTGCAAAGCTATTAGACTTCCCCACTCAGGGCCAGCTCCAAAGACCATTAAATGGAAAGACTCCTATTGACTTCACTTGGCTTTGGCTCAGAACCTGAATTTACTGGATCTATACAGATAAGGTTAATAAATTTGACTGGTTAGATATGAGGTAGCGGATTGCTGAGTTTTGCTACTCTTTTGCCATTAGTTGTTACGTGGAATTATTTGTTTGGTGTGATATGATCTGGTATATTGGTACCTCCTCCCTTCCTAGCAGCATAGTGCATCCTTAAGATGCTACAAAAATTTCTTGTAGAGAAGTTTTCAAAATGACATTAACTGATTTTTCCAGTGTTAAACAAGGCAATGGGACAAAGTATTCTGATGATATTGTAGTGCAACTTGTGTTTCTCTGTTATGTCTATTTGATGAGTTCATTGCCTTCAAAGCCTTTAAAAAAAAATCCTTTTCATATGGTTTTGAAAATGTTAAAACTTCCTATTTTTCATGTTATTAACTAAGTGGCCCTGGAATGGGGAGAGGAGCTGGCAAAATGGGTGTCTCCAGGATGAAGTGAGTGTTCAGACCCTATAGACTTTTACTGTCTCACTTTAAGCCACTGTGCTTCATTCCTCAGATCAGCTCTCCTCTGCTCTGCTGAAATGGGTGAATGGCACCTTTTCCTCTTGGTTGTTGCTTACTGGGAGCTACCCCTGCACATTTTCTGTTCAGGCAACCAGCGTGGCTGGTACCAGAGATGAGAAATTGCTTTTTGAATACAGTATTTTTTGTTATATAATCAAAAGTACCCTTTGGCCAAGAGGCCTTTCTGTACTAAATGCCTGTAAATACAGACATAGCTATTCTCTTAAATGGAGAATTACTAGATAGATTCATGCTAGCAATAGGAAAAGTTCTCTCCATATCTTCCAAAAGCCAATACATTCTATCCCTGTCTTATTCTATAGACAATGAGAGGTAAGTTTTCAAAGCAATGCTAGGAATTTTAGCTGAGGCACTCCCATTGAATGGAAGTAGACGAGAGACTTTTGGGATGTTTATATAGTTTACTTCTAATTATTTTTATCTGCTCTTCTTTTAATTACAATGGTCAGAGTTAGAGGCATCTCATTTCAAGAAGCAACAAAAAGTGTCCTGTGGCACCTTCAAGACTAACAAAAGTATCCAGACTAACATGGCTACCTCTCTGAATCTCATTTCAAGTTACTACTACATTGCGTAGGCTAATCTGTGTCCAGAACAGTCAATGAGAGATTCATCCCAGGCTTTGCTATAAATGAAGGGAGGAATTTGATTTACTCACTTCATTTGCATGCATTCCTTGCTCTTGCTCAGCATAGAGTCCATAGGTGGATGAGAGGCTACTGTGGAGCTGCTTGAACATCCTTTCCATAGGAGAGAGGATGTTCCATGTGGATCAGTCAGGCCCCGAGTTAAGGACTTCAGGATTTGGAAATTACAATCAAATTGCAACCATAAACCAATCTTGCAAATTTGTCATGAACTCAGGCACAAGATCGACTCAACTGCCTTTTGCTGTGGTGATTAATGATACCCTCCAGCCCTGGAAAAAGGTGTAACCAACACATTGATAACCTCTGCAGATAATACTAAATTGGGAGGAGCTGCAAATACTAGTGAGGCCAGAGGAATAATACAAAGGGATTGCAAGAGAGATTAGAAACATGGACAGAGAATAAAATGAGATTTAGTTTGGTAAAATAAAAACACAGCTCAGGGAAAATAAGCTGAACCACAGCTAGTCAGTGGAGAAGCCTTGAAAGCAGTTATGCTGAAAGAGAGCTGGGCGGAGAGCAAACCGGGCAGGAGTTTGCAAGGTGTTGGGGGCAGTAAAGTCCTGTGCCATTTTTTTCTGCTTATGCCAGTGTCATAGAACAGGGAGGTAAACATCCCTCCCTATACAGTGGTAGCTCTGATGCAGCTGTATCTGGAAGATTGTGTTCATTTCTGGCCAGCTCCTTACTGGGAAGATAATGACATTGGCAGGAGTTCAGGGCAAATCAGCAAAAATTATCAGTATACTGGAGGGGTCAATTTATGGAGAAAGGTTAAAGGGATAATATCTACAGTTTGCCAAGGAGACAACTGCTGAAAGTGGGGAGTATGGAAAGAACTATAAATATTTGAAGGATTTAAACATTAAGTAGGAAGTGAAATTAAGAGAACAATGAAGTAATTATTTGCTATTAACAATAAGAAACTGTGTGACCAAGGGGACATAGCAGGTTACCTCTGTAAAACGGAATCCAGTTCTTGGAGAGACACGGATCACAATATAAGTGAACATGGGCTTATGGTGTCACTATTGGTGCACATGACAAAACCACCCTGGTGCTGAATCTGCTCGAGATCAAGCTGGAAGTAGAAGGCAGGGTTTTACAGATAAGAATTGAAGTGGGGGAAATTGCAGGGCCCCAGCCTGCAGCATGCCTGCCTTTAGTCTCTTTCATTAATGCGAAATTAAGCCACAAACTTTAAACCAGTCTTGAGACATCTCCTTGGCTTCTCTAGCTCCTTCATGCAAGATTAGACATTTCTCTAAGGAGAAGGGAGACCTCTGTTGGCAGGAAATGCCAAATACTACAAAGATTTACAGCTTTGCACAAAATGAATTCTTGTCTTTTAGTGTTTATTCACAGCATTTTCCACAAGTATTCTAGTCAGAGAGCTAGTTTCATTCATTTTCTAGGTTTTAAAAACATTTTCAATGTATGAAGTTAAGGGACCATACATGTGAAACTGTTACAAACTCTTGCTTCTCCATCTTACTGGAAAGTGCAGTAATACTCTACAAAAGGCAGAGCCCATCAGCTGGAAGGAAGCCGTGGGGCACCCAACTAGCCCAGGAGGACTGTAAAAAGGTATGGAAGAGCTAAGTATGGGTGCAAAACAACAACTCAGTAGGTCCAAGCTTAGGGTGATGAGATGTCCCTATTTTATAGGGACGGTCTTGATTTTGGGGGCTGTCTCTTATATAAGCACTATAATTCCCCCCCCCCCCACCCCTGTCCTGATTTTTCACACTTGCCATCTGGTCACCGTATGCAAGCTCTATTCACAAGAGGAAAATTTCCCTTTATACAAGACCCTCCAGTAAAAGCAAAAGCACCTACGTCCCATTTTCTAAAGTGACTTAGGCACTTGGAAGCCTAAGTCAGACTGACTTTTCGGCTCCTAAGGGCCAGAAATATTAAGGTATTTAGGTGCCTAAAGATACAGCTAGGCACCTAGTGGGATTTTCAGAAGGACCTAGGGGCCTAATGCCCTACCTCGGCACTTTTGAAAATACCACTTTGTGCCTGTGTGCATCTTTAGGCACCTAAATACTCTTTAAAATCTGGTCCTAAGTGTCCAAGGCTCAGATCCTACTAATGGGAGTTAGGTGCCCAAAAGCCTTTGAGGATCTGGACCTTGAGTCATCTTTGAAAATGGGATGTAGTCTCCTAAGTCCCTTGAAACCATTACCCATAAGCAATTCACAGCCTAAATTCCATTGACTTTCAATGGAGGACTAGGTTCCTATGCACCTTATGGAAAGGGGAATTAGACCCCCTCCCACTCCATTTTCACATTAGGGAAAGTCAATGTTTTGATATGGCAAAAAAATTGGCCAACATGTAGTTTTTGTTCTTGTGAAGTCAGTTCAATCAAGAATGTGAACTGTTCGGAGTGTATGCACCCAACCAACAGTGGGGAAAGACCGAACATGAGAGCGTCTCTGTGTACTTGACCTGGGGGTCTGAGATTCCAGTTAATCACTCCCCCTTTCTTGTGCTTCAGCCTATTCCTTCTACAGAAGCACACAGCAGAGCTCAGTCCTTCCTGGACAAAGATCTGACATTAGACAGTTACATTTCTGACCAAGAGTGTGACAATTTAAAGTAACGTAATAAGGATAAGCAATCTTCAATCAATATTTGACTTAGTTGTGAATAGTTCTCACTAACAGCTAGTATGGGATAGCTCTTCTTTGGTGCTTCTCTCCCAAATTGCCACATTTGTTGCTATTACAGAATATTGAAGAAATATTTTGCAATAGCAACACATATATATTCACTTCCCTCCAATGTCCTCATGGGATGAGCCCTCTGCCTTCTCTGGTTCCCCGAGTTGTGGAGCAGCACGGACTGGATATAGATTGGATCCAAATGGAGCGGCACGGTCTTTTGATATAGACCGTGCAGTGGTCATCTCTTATCCCTGCATGATTCAGCTGCTAAGTTCTCCCAGGCTGGTGCCAACTTCTCTTATTTTATAGCCTCCTCCACCACAGCCTTCAGATGGTTACTTTTGGTATCTCCTGCCAGTGAGCTTGCCCACAAAGTTTCATAAATAGCTTCAGAATGGCTACTGGGCATGTTTAGTGACTATTGGACCCAAATGTTTGGATATTTTTAGCTCTTCCAGCAGTCACTCCAGCAACTAAGTACAGTCTTCAAAATAAAAACAAGAAACTATGTGTTGTCCCTGCTGTTTCTTCCTTTATTTACACTGCTGAATGCTGTAGTGCATGCATGTGGGTTAGATCTGCACCCATCATTGGTTATTTTCCTTATATGCCTGAATTATTTTTTCGGAATGCCACCAAAATTGATGGTTTCGATTTAACTGCCAGGGAAGCTTCTAAGGGGGAAATGTCTTGAAAGTCATCTAAAGAAGTCATCTTTCATCCAAGTGGAGTCCTCAACAGCCCCTGGGACACTAACTCCATTTTGTGGCCTTGGGTAAGTAACCTAGCCTCAATTTCTCCACTTACAAAATGTGAATAATGATACATCCTGGCATGAAGATGTTTTGCAGATCATTTATTTAATCAACCTCTCAGAGAGGTAGCCGTGTTAGTCTGGAATAGCAGAGGTAACAAAGAGTCCTGTGGCACCTTAAAGACTAACTACTTTAATACTTTAGTTAGTCTTTAAGGTGCCACAGGACTCTTTGTTACCTCTGTTAATAAACCTAGACAGGGAGCTCTCAGGGGCAGGCATTGTTTTCTCATTATTGTGTTTGTACAATACCTAGCACCGTGGAACTCTGAAACCCTACTGTGATACAAATGAGGATTTCTTCTTTGACTATGAAAACAAAGTAATTGCAAAATATGACTGGGAACAATCATGTTCTCTGAGAGCTCAGTCATAGCTGTGTTAGGGAACTGTGGTATCACATGCCCAGAGAGATGAAAACATTTTTTCCTGATAAGGGTTTTGTATTTAATTTTGCGTGTGTGTGTGTGTGTTAACATTTGGTTTAAAAAAAAAATTAGAAAAAGCAATTTTACTGAAGTGTATGAGAATAGCTATTTAAAAATTGCTTCAAATGTGTATTTACCCGGTGGACTGTAACAGCTGCAATCTGATGGTGTATCAGGTAAATACACATCCAGACAGTTTTAAAAATGTGCATCATTTACTTGATAGACCGTAGCAGGTTCTACAGAGTGGAGTTATGGTCTATTTACACTCTATCTAGACTCTATTGTGTAAATAGGTATTTGGACAATTTTAAAAATGTATCCTATTTACCTCAATGCTCTTGGTGAAAATTCTTCTGAGAAGTCATTAATGTGCTTGCATAGAAGTTGCTTTTCAGCATCTAATAGCTTGGATGCATTCAATGACTTTACATATAAAAACGAGAAGACAAAATGATGTGTTTAAAGCAGGATCATTGCAAAGTTATTGCTTATTTAAAAGGTTAATTTCTGAGCCTGCATCCACGAATATTGGTTTTTAATGTACTAGGATGTCCGTCTCCTAGGTTTAGTTATGTAGTCTTCATTCAGGCAATAGAACTATTTGCATGAGTTCTGCAATGTAACCAGTGGTTGCTAAATTGGACAAAAAAAGTATTTTGAGTGAATTGTAAGGGAAGCTTTCCAAGGAGCGATAGAAATCAAAACATCTGTCTAGCCAGCTGCTAGCAGCCCACCAAACAGCTTGTCTAGAAAAAGTCACACTCCCTCTAATTAAAATCAATAGTCTGCCAGTTAAGATTCTACATTGTTACAAATTCTCCTCTTAAGCACCACCTCACCAATAGGAACATAGATGCTCATATGGTCTTTAATTTAGCCTGTGTGAGTATATTTGTAGAGAGTACTAACCCTTACATTGCCGGACTGCAATTTTGTGCAAAACATACATCTAACAACAGAGGAAAACTGTTACCAGGGCTAAACAATTATCTCTATGTACTGAGTACTCTTACATGACATAACGATATCTTTATGTCCATACAAAACCTTATACACCAGCAGACTTACTAAAGGCTTGAACAACAATAATACAGCCCTCATCAAAATGGTCTAAGTCAGGGGTCTCAAACTCAAATGACCACGAGGGCCGCATGAGGACTAGTGCACTGGCTCGAGGGCCACACCACTGACACACACACATACCCTCGCTGCCCCGGCTGTGCCCCCACTCCACCCCTTCCATGAGGACTAGTGCACTGGCCCGAGGGCCACACCACTGACACACCCCGCCCTTGCTGCCCCGGCTCCGCCCCCACTCCACCCCTTCCAAGAGGTCCCACCCCTGCCCCACCTCCTCCTCTGAGCAGGCAGCTCCCCATTCCCTCCTGGAAAGCGCTAGGCACCACCAACAGCTATTTGGCAAACAAAGCAAGAGCAATCTAGGAAGTCCAGAGCTAGAAACACACGCGGCCCAGCCAGGCAGCAGAGAAGCCTCCACTTCTGGCCCCTCCATCCTGCAAACTGCTATGGGGGGACCGGGGGCGGGGGGCACCAGGAAGCTTGGCGGGCCGCAGGGAAGGGCTTTGTGGGCCGCATGTGGCCCCCGGGCCGCATGTTTGAGACCCCTGGTCTAAGTGGTCTAATGGTCTAATATCCCCTCCCCCTACTCCTGCAATAAATAAATGGATTTTACAGTGTGACTAGAACACCATCAGTTTTTGGCTATTTCAAATGAAGAACTTGAAAATAACTGGAACTTGAGCAACTTTAAAAATTGTAGATAATAAAGCTACTGCTTTATAATTTGAAATGATCTATTAATTCTTTTAAATAGGAACTAATGCAGTGGCTTTGTTCACTGAAGTGGAAAGTCAGCTGTATCAAATGAGAGATTAAAGATCATAAATAAAACACACAGCAATTAATTGTGTAGCTTTAAGAGATCAGCATTTACTTTGCCATAGTCTGGAAATCTATCAAATTTTGCTGTTTTGCATCGGTTGTCTTGTATCTCAATTGATGTTGGTATTCAAATCTGAAGGCACTGAATGCAATAGCACTATTCTCTGATAAAAAAGCTCAAACATACAGATTGCTTATAGGATTCTATCATTCTTATAGAGTGAATTACAAATGTTAGAAATGTCAGTTTAATGAGTCATGCAAGCGACCTCAATGTTCTAAGTCACTGGTCCAATTAATTTTTTGAGTGTGCCTAAAATGAATGTGAAGACTGCTCTGGAGCAATACAATGGTTTTCTCCTGCAAGCTCTTCTACCTTTATTTTATAAGTCAAGCCTAATAACGCTTTGAAATAGCTATCAAAGTAAATTATTAACAGCAAAAAAATCCAGAAAGCCTGATAACTCATGCCCTTCCCTGGTCTTTAAGTCTGGATTGAAATGATTCAGAAACAAAGGAGAAAAACAAAAGACAGACTTTGGTTCTTCAGAAGGCTAAAAGTGTTGTTTTTCACCTCCCGCCCCCTCCCCCCATCTGTTACTAGTTAATAATAACTAATCCTATCTGGGACTTTTAAAGCTCCTAACATCTGAAATGTTAATATCTCTCAACATCTGAAACAGGTATGAATGTTTCAATTTAATTTGCTTTGCCAAATTTGCAAATTGTTTACATTTTGTATTTTACTCAGCACAGTTTGGTAGACTCATTTCCAATTTCATTTTTGTTTAAAGCTACAGCCTGATATTGTTGGCTCAGTTCATACCCCTGTAGGGGACTGTTTACAGGTAGGCACTTTGGGATTTATTTCAAAAACATTTTTTTAACATAATTTCTGGGGTGCTGTAACCCACATCTACCCACCCACCTCATACTCATACTGATATTTCCAGTGGTTTCTTTAACAAGCAATGTATCTGAAGCTACTGATGCCTTAGCTCCCTGCATGAAGTGTGGGGAATAGCACTGAAAACAAATTCTATTTGTGTTTGAGCTGACACTTCCTGCTTCTACGTCCAATCAGGGATACAGTATACTCCCCTTGCTGCTTCAGGCCGGACCTATGAGTGGGAACACAGTCCCACACGCTGACCTTCCCTCCACGCTTCGGGATGAGGATCATGCCTGGATGCAATGGAGGGAACAGACCCTGTCCACCTCGGAGTACTGGGATTGAGGTTATGACTGGTTCTTGTATAGGGCACATAAGAATAAGGCAAAGACTCCTAGCATAGGCCCCTCATCTGCTGGCCCCAGCTGTAAGGGGCAGTCACAGCTTGGCTCAGGAGCGGGCAAACATTTTGGCCTGAGGGCCACATGGGGTTGTTTTAAACAGTATGGAGGGCCAGGTAGGGAAGGCTATAACTCCTCAAATAGCATGTCCCCACCCCATCCACCTCCTCCCATTTCCTACCCCCTGACTTCCCCCTCAGAATCTCCAAACCATTCAATCCCCCCTGCTTCATGTCCCCTGACCACCTCCTCTAGTGACCCCCCCCCACCCTAACTGCCCCTGGGACCAGATCCCCTACCTAATCCTCCCTGCTCCCTGCCTGCCCCAACCCCTATCCACACCCCCACCTCCTGACAGGCCAGGACTCCTACACCCTATCCAACCACTCCGTCCCCTAGCCACCCCGACACGTATGCACACCTCTGCCCCAACTTCTTCCCAGAACCCCACGCTCCGTCTCCCCTGCCCGCCCACCACCCGAGTCTCCGCCCCATCCAACAGCTCCCTGACCGACCCCCTCCCCCCGACCCGTTGCCCCTTATCCAATTCCTCCCCCACTCGCCGGAGCCAGTCATGCAGCTGCAACGCTCCCAGGCAGGAGCAGTGGGCCGGGGAACTAGTGGCATGACTGACGAGGAGGGGCCGGGACTCGCCTCCCTGGCCGGGAGCTTAGGCTGGCCACGCCACAGGCCTGATGTGGCCCCCCGCGGGCCATAGTTTACCCACCCCTGACCTGGCCTAGAATAAATAGATGGCCTCAAGAACACAGACATGATAGTAATCCTCCTTCTCCAATTGGGAAAAGCTAGTTCCTGGGTGCACAAAATAAATCATAAGTGGAAATTGATAAACTGTAACATAAGCATCACTCTTCAAAATAGTAAAAAGGGAGCTGTAGCAGAGCAGCCACTCACCCCTGCGGCACCTCCTGCTGGTCATCCGGGGAATCAGCTCTTCCAGCCTCCAGAGCACCCTCTGTCAGTCAATGGCCTGCTTGCTGCTGGCCTCATGTCCCTCCCGGACCCTGGTGCCCTCTTCTTTGGGGTGCTGCACCCCTGAAGTACCCCCACACTCTCACTGGTCTCTCCTCCCCAGGAAACCCCCACCCACTACCCCTACCTTGCCTCAGCCTATGGGCTACTGCCAGTCACCACCAAGCCCCCTTTCACTGGGGCCAACTGCAGTCTGTATAAACCACTCATCATAGACAAAGAGGGTTGGCCTTCTGCCTCTGCCTACCCATGGGGTGTCCCCTGCAACCACAGTACCCCTTCTTGGTTACAGACTAGGCCCTGCAGCCTGGGGAGTTGCTAGCCTGGAGCTCCCCAGCTCCTCTGGCTTTTCCCCCTAGCCCTGCTCCATTCCTGGTACCTTCTTAAAATCCCCAGCAGCCAGGCTAGCCTGCTTACACAGTTAGAGAAAGAGACTCTCTCTGCACCAAACTCTGAGCCCTTTTATCAGGGCCAGCTGGGTGCTAATTGACCCAGCCACAACTGTGGCTGCTCCACCCTAGCTGCTTTCACTTTTGCAGCTCTCTGCTGCGCTGTCTTTCCCCAGACACAACCCATTGCAGGGCTGTTCTAAGCCAATTTCTGCTGGAGTGGGGCAGCAACACCACTACAGAGCTCTCTGGCATGCTGTAGGTTGCGGGAAGGGCATGTTTGAAAGAATTACTGGGGCCAACTCTCTTGACTTTGGCGAAAACATAACGGTCTCATTGGACCATAAATGTAATTTGCCTTAAATTGTATTGTAGTGTCCTAAAAAAATTCACACATAAACATTCCAAAACCTGTACAGAAGAGCTGGCAACTCTGGGTCTCCCTCCAGAATGTTCACTGAATTCAGCACCAGTGATCTCTGCCAGCAGATGCAAAAAAAAGAACAACTTTCTCGTTGGAATACAACTCTGTGGAGTTTTGTTTTGTCATATATGCAGTGTAATCCCATTGACTAGACTTCATCTTCCTTATCAATTAAAGAAAGATCAGATTAAGCTTTCGGAGACAAAAACCCCCACAAAGAATAAAAAGGGGAGGGGAATTATGCAGTACAAAAGATGAGGAAAACTCAAAAAAATGCATGGCCTATTTATGCCACCTACTGGATTTTTACTGAAGTATATTTTCAGTGGGTTTGGATTGCACAGTTATACACTCTGATCCTGCAAGCACTTGCACATGTGAGTAACACTACTCATGTGAGTAGGCCCATTGACTTTGATGAGATTACTCCTATACGTAAAGATACACATGTGAAGAAGTGGTTACAGAATTGGAGCCATATGTCTCTTTACTCTGCTAATTTGATGATCTGGCAGCAGCTAGGATATTTAGGGCCTAAGGCAAATTGCAGAGGTGTGCCTTTGGGAGGTCTAATTGGGTCAAGCAAAGCAGTAGAGGCCTATGGTATGTCAAAGTGAGTCTGCCAAACTGACACATAATGATGTGCTCAGTGCCTGTCAGCAGTAGCTAAAGATCCTAGTTGGGGGTTGGGGGTGGATTGCAAGCATAAGAAGGCTTGAGTAGCCAACTTTAATTTGTGAGATGGTTTTAAAACATGAGTTAAATCTAATAAAAGGTCATGAAACATTGCTGTAAGTTTCATACATTTTTGTCGGCAAAGTGATTCAGCACTAACTTTCAGCCCCACAGTTTATAATACCATAACATCATAAAACACCAGTAAAGATCATAATTTGAATTTATGATTTATTAATATTTATACATCATAATTTGAAATTATTAGGTCAGCCAACATCATAAAAAATGAATGTGCTGACGTCATAACAAACACAGCTGAATGCGGAAGCTAGTCTTTGTTCATACTTTTCAAACTTATTATGCTTTTTCAGGTACAAGTATTTTTTCATATATATTCTTTTCAAGTGTGTATTAATGATTCAATTTCAATTCAAATTTCCAACCAACAACTAAATGGACTTTTTTCTAACTAGAATTTTTTCTAAACAACTAGATTAGGTGGAAAATGACTAAATTGGTCACACTGTGATGTAACTAATTGACCACTAGGAGGGAATGGGTGAGTTAGGGAAGCTGTAGGGAAATCCATAAGAGGAAATCGAGGCAGGGAGAGCTGAAGCACCAGGCATGGTCAATAGGGCGTGCTACAGGGCATCCATGCCCTATGACATACATGCTACCGTTGTGCAAGAGATTCTATGATACCATTTTATAAATAATCTCTGAATTTAAGTCCTGAATTTATGTGCTGACTCCAAGGATCTTACTTTAATTTGGAAGGCTTGAATGCAGAAAGATAAGGATAAGCTATGTTACAAGTGGATAGAATTCCAGTCAACCAGGGATTGAAAGACTAATTGAAAGAAGTATGCTTCAAGGGGAGACTTCAAGGAAGAGATGGAGGGTGCTTACAGCACAGGAGAAACAAGGCTGTATTTTATGCTCCAGATCCACAAAGATATTTAGGCTTCTTATTTCCATTTAAAATCAGTGTACTCATTTTGTAAAAATCTCCTCTGTCCCAGATGATGGGATTCTTACAAGCAGAGTCTTGGTATAGGAATGATTTTTGTCCCAGTGGTTTTGACCACTCTATGCAGTTGATTCTTATATCAGGGATTCTTATAAATGGAATGCACTGCACCTTTGGATTGGGGCCTGTGTTCTATTTATTTATTTATTTTTCAGTGTGAAATGTGGACATACCTCTTATCGAAATGCCAATGAGGTGGATCCTTATCAGGGAGATGCACTTGTTTTTATGATGCGTTTTCGGGTGAGTGAATCCGGCATCTGATGGATTTGTAAAATCTTGTAAAATGAGCAGATTCCAGCTAGTCCCTGAGACATCACAAACATGGCACCCCTATGGCATTTTTACTGTGTGGCTCTTCAAAAGAGCAGAAATGCAGTTTAAAATGCAACTCGCTCCCCATCACCAAGGGACCTGCTACCCTATATTTGTAAATCAACGTCTCTTGGACTTTTGTGGAAGATCTTATTTAGATTGTCCCGCTTATCCCCAGCCCTGGAGCCAAGGTAGCATGGACCTGGAGTGTTCAGCGCCCTGGGCCTTGCTGCAGCCGCTGGGCGGGCGGGAACGAGGGGGAGGAGCTGCGAGGGAGAGGCCGGAGTTTGCTTCGCTTTCCCTCCTCCCGGGGAACATTCCAAAAAGTATCCAGCGTTCTGAAAAAAGTAGCGAATGTTCCGAACTTGCTGCAGCCCGCCCGCCAAAACTGAGCCAGCACAAGGCTGGTGTGGTCAGTGTTACTCTCGCTGCTGCTGCAGCAACCGCGGCTTCTAACGGGCAAAGGGTGGCGGGCAGCTGTCTTATTTGGTCTCATCGCCGCGACTACTTCTGTTGCAGCAGGAACTGGCTCATACTTGATAGCCAAACCTCTCTTCTCCCAGCCTCTCCCCAACCCCTGAAACATTAACTGCACCCCTCGCCCCCCAATTGTGCAGGCGAACCAACCGGCCAGAGACGATGCCCAATGACTCATTCAACAAGCCCTCGGCTTCTTCGGACCATCATGCCCAGGGGGGTAAGATGGGCAGCTTTGGGAAAGCCGCTGTTCTGATGGCTGCTCCTGCTCCTGCCGGAGAGGGAGGGGGTGCCGGGGTCTTGGCTCAAGCCACCGTCTCGGGAAAGAAGTCTCCCCGCCTGCCCAAGTGTGCCCGGTGCAGGAACCACGGCTACTCCTCGCCACTGAAAGGGCACAAGAGGTTCTGCATGTGGAGGGACTGTCAGTGTAAAAAATGCAGCCTGATCGCAGAGCGGCAGCGGGTGATGGCAGCGCAGGTGAGCTGGGGAGAAAGGGGGACCAGGCCTCCTCGACTGAATCAAAACAGGGTCCGGGGTGGTGGAATGTGTCTCTCCTAGCTCCTGTCTGAAACGCAGATACTTGACGGGCACACGGAGCTCCCTGCGGTGCAGAGAGAGGGGTTTACAAGCTCTTCTTTCAGGTTGTCACGTGCATAATAACAATGCCCCCACGGTTGCAGGTTCTGCTAGACAGCGGTCACAGAAAAGTTTTCTCAAGAATCTACACCCTGCTCCCCAAAGCCTCTTTCCCCCTAAATCTCCTCGAGCGTCTCCATGTTTCCCTCTAGACCCGCTAGGCTGAAGTTCTGCTTTACTCTAGACTCCCAGTTAAAACAGAGTCTTGGGGAATTCCACCCTGCACCTACTCGCAGCCTTTGATTATTTGCCGTTATATGGTTCCCCCCGACATAATCACTAAATACATTCTTGTTTACAAATCAATTTCACAAAACCTTTAAAACCTACCTAGAGTCCTGCTAACCCTTTTATTCATCTAAATTATGGGCATCATGTCATTCCCTTTAGATGTTTTGGATAGTGTCCATAATAACATGTGTCCGATCTGTCCTCAGGTCTGTTTCGCGGGTTTCTGTATTTATAAACTGCTCTCAGAGTATGTTTTGAAAACGAACTTCCAAAGACATTAAATAAGTGCCCACCGACATTTGCTTAAGTGTGCCGTTGTAGTTTGACCGAAAATTGCTAACTTTGTAAGTGGAGTTAATAGCTGCATTTCACAGATGTGACAGTAAAGATACATACCAGGTTTTCTAGATGAATGGAAATACTGTCAGGTTTTGCAAAGCTGAAGTTTAACACATGCTTGTTTTTCCTTTTTGCAATCAACAACCTAAACCCGTAGCCTAAATCTACAACAGAAGGAAACATCTTCTGAAGAACAGGTGGATCTGTTTGAGTTAAAACACCCGAATAAAGTGACACAAATTGTTTTAGAATTGGCAAAGATACTGAAACAGAAACATTTTCAAAACAGATTCTTCTCACACAGTGTTTTTTCCTGTTAACAAATGACAACATATTTCCTCATCAGTTTGATATGTATATTTAATTTACCTTATGTAAGCAAATAGTTATTTGTTTTCAAACTGTAAAATATTGATATAACTGGATGGAAGCATTTGTACTTATTAAAAGGATATAAAAGGATCACATATTTTACTCACTTCTGATAGAGACAGATTCAAGATTTGGGAGTTTAACCTGTGTTGATTGAATAAAATGGTCCAATATGATATTTTTATGAAATGTAATTGGTTTTTTTTACATCTACTATCATGCATATTTTGTTTAATCCCCTAACCAAAGAAATGAATCAAAGAGTAAAACATGATTTTCTTAATAGGAAAACAATAACCTCAAGGGAAAAAAATGCAGATACTTGACAGGCACAGTAATTTTGGAATTGCAGTATAGAAAAGGAAAAAACAAAATGATTGGATTATTTTAAATTTGAATAAAATGCTTTACTTTGCTGCTATTTCCAGAAAATGTGGTCTTGAAGAGCATCCTTGTATTGAGTAAATGAATGCAAATGCTTTTCTTTATAATTTGCTATGAAATTTTGACACTTTACTTATAGCCGTATTCAGAAGTAGTCTTCGTAAGTAGCGGATAACTAATACAGCAGATTGTAATAATTTGTGAATGTATTTCCATTGCAACAATGAGTAAAAATAAAACATGTTTATAAACTTTAAATTCCATTAAGACATTCAAGATACAAGATTTCCAATGAATATTGTTAATGATGCATTTTCTATTGTAAAATAAACCTTCATTTACCCTACATGGATATTTTTTGAAAAATCTTCACATAAGATCAGCTCATTTTCATATTTTTGTAGGTAACTGTTTAAGTTAATTATCTAAAAAATAATTGCGGGTCTGAGCAACTCAGTGAATGGTGGAAGCAGGATTGAGTCGTAGTTTTCCAATTTGACATGCTTATTTTTTTTGATGTTTTCTATGTTTTTAGGTGTACTGTGGTTCATTTCTAAGAGTAAAAAAATATTTTAGTGGTGTTTTAAAAACGTTTCCCCTGAATTATCTATTTTAAAAACATTGGCCATTCAATGTCTTATGCTCTTGAGTTATGCTGGTGTTAAACTTAAACTGGAAACTAATAATTGGTGCTGGAAATGGGGCACACACCCTGGCTTGAAGGGATTTACAGTTTGGTTCAGTGGCTCTCAGCACTCCTACTATAAACATTGTTCCAGCACCCCTGAAACTAATAAGAGCTAATAGTCCATGCTTGATCCAATCCTGCATGGGAGTAACTTTGGCCACTTAAGTAGCCCCATGAGCTCCCATGATTTAATTCTGTGTGTATAAGGGCTTCTTGAATGAGAAAGATAATGTGGCTTTGAGGTGCAACAACCTGTCTTGCATGCCTTACTTGAACAATTTTACTAGAATCAGTTCTTTGCAGTCTTTAGGTGTTCTTATGTGAATAAATGTTGCAGGACTGAAACCTATGGACTCAATTCTGTGAGCAGTTGTTGCTCAGAACTTCCAGAATCCACATTAACTATAATTCACTTGCTCTGTGACTGAAGTGTGTGGCTGGTTGACATATTTTAAAACCTTACAGTGCTGGGGTCAAGTCCCATCCCAGTTCCTATTCTTGGATTGTGTCATGCACTTTCATTTCCCCCAAATATTGTTATTTTTAGGAGGCCTGACTTATAATTTTTCCAAAATAATCACTGTAGTATTCCTGGTGCTTTTTTTCCTTTGTGGACATAATACACAGATCCTGTTTTTCACAGGGTGTCACAAGAACCATTTGAAATTGTAAAAGTATCAGTAAAAATATCACATTCTGTACAGGTTGTTCTCATGCTGCTAGGTAGCTTCCGCAATATGATTAACTCCTCTCTGCACATAGGCCCAGATTCCCAAAAGTATTTAAGCTCCTGAGTTTCATCTTACCTAGCACCTGTGTGGATCTGGGCCCTAGACTTCATTGTGCCTGATTTGGGACTGCTGTCCTTACCTAACCCAGAGCTTCCTGGAAATGCTGAATGTTCCTACACATCATTTCAGTTGAATTTTCTACCACCATTCAGCTGATAGGTTGCTGCTAGATTTTGCAAATGAAATTCAAAGAGTTTTGCTGGAATATGTTTTTGTTACAAGAACCATTATTAAAAATGCTGCTTTTGTGTGGTACAGCGTCATTACAAAAGTAAAGAAGAATAATACTGTTCAATGTAGTATTGAGGGAAGCAGAGGGTCCAGGTAAATTATACTGAGACATCTCAAAAATTGTGCCCCAACAAATCAGTTGTCACCTCTTGTAAGTTTGAGGGTGATTTCCAAAATACAAATGCAGACATGGACCTAACTGCCATCTATATGGGAAATCAGAGTATAGGTGATTATAAACTCTGATACCATGTCTGTACTAACCAAATGACTTGTTAGTGACAATGGGTGTTAGCAGCGAGTGCAGCTAACCACTGATTGATTAGCTGCCACTGCAGACAAGGAGAAATGATGGTGAGAACTGCAGCCTAGTGGTTTCTCCCCAGAGGTAGACATACCCCTGGTTGTATACAGAGCTCTTCCAGGGGACACATCAATTCATCTAGATATTTCCCTGCTTTTACAACAGGCTACCTACAAAGCTCTAGTTAAAACTAAAATTTCATACAGACAATGCCTTGTTTATACTGCTCTATATACTATACACTGAAATGTAAGTACAATAGTTATATTCCATGGATTTATTTTATAATTCTACGGTAAACATGAGAAAATCAGCAATTTTTCAGTCATAGTGTGCTGTGACACTTTCGTATTTTTATGTCTGGTTTTGTAAGCAAGTAGTTTTAAGTGAGGTGAACTTTGGGGTACACAAGACAAATCAGATTCCAGAAAGGGGTACAGTAGCCTGGAAAGATTGCAAGCCCCTTCTGTAGCAGGATGTGTGGATGACCTCTCTCTCTGAAGTGGTGCTGACCATGATTTGTTTGTGTCTACACTTGTAAAAGCTATTTTTGTGCTGGCCGTGACATCTGTTGTCAGCAACGGGTTGTTTTGCTCATGTAGACAAGGGTATAACTTGCTGACTCAGAGCTTCCTCTGGTTGTGTGTGTTGGTAGGATTGCTGTAGAATGAAGGGGAAGTTCAGGCCACAGAACCCATGGATCTGGGATTCATTTGTATGGGAGGCATGTGTGTCTTGTTCTATGGTCCCCATGGCAGCCATATTCTCATGGACCCTGAAACTGCTCTTGCCCTGCTTTCCCCCTGTGTGTTATGAGAAATTGCCTGAGGGGGGTTCTGGGGCAGCAGCCTGCAGGGCAACTCAAGAGCACTACTCCTCTAGGCACTGGCCTCCATAGATCTCCTGAGATCTTCAGCTTTGCCAGTTCTTGTGGGGCCAGAGCCCCACCCCGGTGAAAAGCTGCTGCAGCTACCCTGCAAGTGGGGGCTTTCAGAATTTCCTGCCCCGCGGAGGCTCTGTACTATAGCACAGGAGATCATCGGTCCCCTTTGCCCAGATCCACAGCACGTAGAAATAAAATAACAGCCAGATATCTTGAAAAATCTTCCTTGCTTTGCCCGAGTGTGACCACATCACGTGACTGCAGCTGAGCCTGGCTAGAATCTTTGACGAGAGTGATGCGATTTTAGCCAGTACTAAGTATTTAATTCCTGTGCCCCTGCTGGAAACAGCAGACATATGTGTTTATGGCTAGCTTGCTACAAGAGTGTTTCATCTTACCTGCATAACTTAACTGACGTTTGCATGGCTATAAATGAAGGTTAATTTTGACCCACTCTGTTTCACAGCATCTTTCTCCTCTATTCCCCTCAGAATGTTATTTCCCTCTTTCATGTTCTGATATAAGTAGCCATGAGTTGTTGAAATGTGTAGTATGCGCCTTGGTTTCGGACCAGTGGATAATTTTCCTTGTATTCATTGTAATCATTGTCTAACTAGAGCATAGACACAGAATAGTTGTTCTTGTTTCCAGGTTGCATTGAGAAGGCAGCAGGCCCAAGAAGAAGAGCTGGGGATCAGCCATCCCATCCCTCTGCCTAGTGCCCCAGAGCTCTTCGTTAAGAAGGAGAACAATGGTGGCAGCTCCTGCTTATTGTTGGATAGCAGCAGCCCGACACATTCCACAAACACAGCAACTACAGCATCCAGCACCCCATCAGGTAAGGGAAGGGGGGACAAGAGAGAGAGGGGTTCTGGTCACTCTAATGAGGAGGGCTGGTTTCAGAGAGAGGCTGGTTTTTGTTTTCCATGCTTGTTACAGCGGCAGCGATAGGGTTTCTGTGTGTTTCCTTCTCTTTTCTTTCCCACAGAGAAACACTGCTGTAGAAAGAAGTCTGCCAGAAATGGTGTGGTTGGAAAACAAGAAATCAGCAAACAATTTTTCTTTTTTTAAATGTGGAAATCAAAATGGAAAATTTCAGAAACCATCAGCCAGGTCTTCTACTGTATATATGTGTAGGCGTGAAACAAGACTGCAGACTTAATGCAATCATTTCCATTCATAGCCGGGATTTAAGAGTTTGCTCAACAGCTGTGTGGCTGAAAATGAAGCCACTTGGGCCACGCTCACAGCTGATGTAGATCATCATAGTTCCCTTGGCGTCAGTGGGGCAACTCTGATTTATACTAGCTGAGGATCTGATGCTTTGACTATACAAAACCTCACATAATTAGAAATAGCAATTGGTTATAAACAAAAGTGAAACCAGCTCCACTGACTGGGGATCGCTTGCTGCGTGGAGGCATGGCGCATGGAGTCATGGTGACGCAGAACGGTCACCTGCAAAGATTCTCTGAAGAGCACTCCACACCTGACTGGTGCAAACACAAGGGGATTTTCAAATTTCCCTGGAAATTTAAAGGGCGGGTCTGACGCTTGGTCACCTGAGGACAGGACAAAAGAGTTTGAAAGTGATGACCAGAGTGGCTCGAATGGGAATTATGGGATGGCTGGAGGCCAATTAATGTGCATTGGGTGTCCACATTGGCGCCATAGCGCTACAGCGGGAGCGCTACAGCCCTTATTCCCCGTGCAGAGGTGGATTACCAGTACCACTATAACCTCGGATTTATAGCAGTCTACATGCCTTGCCAGTGTGGACGGGTAGGAGGTTATAGCGCGCCTGGCGGCTTTATAGCACTATAAAGTGCCAGTGTAAATGAGCCCTGAGTCAAACCGTGCCCTGAGCTGGAGGCAGACTGCTTTCATTGACACCCGGGAGAACCACGCGGACACCCAGGAAGACTCCTGTGAGGACAAAACTCACTCTAACATCAGTATATAGTACGCAGGAGGTCATAGTGACAGTAGTTAATTCTATTCCTTATGCAAGTTGTTGGCTGTAAAGGCTTAGTAGTTTTTCTTTTGAACTTCATCATGCTTCACAGAGTTTGTGTGTGAAGAAGTCACATGAATCGTATAGGGTGCCAGGGAGAGAGGGACTTTCTTCATTGTATCCATTTTATTGCCAGGTCAGAAATATTATGACACCTTATGAAACCGGAGACAATTTTTCGGACCTCTTGTGACACGCTATTTTTGGAAAAGAGGAAGAATGAGGTGTACTGGCGTTAGAACAGCAGCTTGCCCATGTACCATTTCAGTCTTGCTGACAGTGTTTAGATTGAAAGGTGCTTATTATCTTTCAAAATCAGAAAGAAAAGAACTGTAGGAGTTTGCAGGATAGTCGGCAGGAGTAGCATGGAAGCAAATGAAACTGTTTGGGCAGAACACATTCAGAACTTCTGTACGCAGATCTCATTGTTACTGAGTGATTTTCCTGAAAGAGTATCATCTGGTTTAACTGTAGTGCACAGATATTGTCATGCTCAGTAAAAAGCCAGGATTCAGGAGCATTTAGGGCAACCGTGAGTTCCTCCTGTTTTGTTAATTAAACATAGTGGGCAAAATTCAGAGATGAGTCTTAGGGGAGACTGAGCTGATGTGGTTGGACCCCTCAAATGGCCTTTCTTTTAGCCCCAGAGTTATCTACCATCCCCACAAATGTGATGTCACTGCACTTCTTTGATTTATGTCAGAAATGCAGAGCCATGAAATGGAGGTTGCAGAGGGAGCCACTCACATGAAAGGAAGGAATCTCACGGCATTTTCATGGAAGAAATGTAATAATTTGTGGCCTCCTCTTGGGGTTTTGTCACATAGTATGCCTTGGCAAGTTGGGAGGTCTGGGTGTAACATACACATGGAGGAGACCAGACGATGCTGTAGGATACTTCCACTTTCTGGAATGTGTATGCAATTGAGACTCCCCCAAGACTTAGCATAGTAAAGCTCGCACCCACTTATCGCCTGGCAGCTTTACACACTGTGGGCTTCTCCTCCCTGTTAGGTTTCCTACAACCTTAATCATGGCATCATTTCTTTGCCTCCATAATGACACTGGTTCTGATCAAGTTACATGTACCATTATTAGCACTTAGTAATCCATTTCCGGTGTCGACTGCACCGAGCTCGCTGATCCCCAGCCCTGATTAGGGACATCTGGGTGCCACTCGGATATAAATATTTAAAAGCACTACAGTTTCATTTCAGATAGAACATGGGTTTAACAAAGTCTGTCCACTATATAGGAGAAAAGGTCCAGATGAAATACAGAACTGACACTTTGTTAATGTCATTGGACTAAAAATTGAAGGTTTAGTTCATTGTTATTTTTCCATTTGATACATTTATTATATATGATGGAAACAAAGGTATTTTTTTCTTATTTCACTAGGTAGGATCTCCCTCTAGTAAGAGACTGTTGGCAGAGTGGCTGGGTTTATCTATATTGTTAGGTAGTTATGTGGTTATTGGTCCATTGGCAAAGTAGCATTTAAGTGTTCACAAGTGAATGTGGATATCTGCAGAACATTTTTGTGGATTGTGGATCATATGAGGATACATGTTTTATTTCTAGAGCCCTGCAAATCCGTGGATGTCCACGTTATATCCACTGACCATTTTTGCGGATCGAATTTGGATGCAAATGTTGTATCTGTGCAGGGCTCTAATTACAAGGACACAGTGTTTTGCAAACGGTGCATAGAAGCTTCTTTAGTAAAACTTATTTCAGTTAGAAAATACTTTGTTTTAGGATGTCAGTTGCAAAGGAATCTATGGATGTGGTATGCGGAACTTTTCATTGGGATTTGGGCACCCAAGCCCAGATCCTCAAAGGTATTTAGGTCCCTAACTCCCACTGAAATCTGGGCCTTAAGTCTCTTAGGTTTCTTTGAAAATCTTCCCTTTACCCTTTAATTTCCTCGTTTCCTTATTTTGTGTTAATCTTTCACTATGTTCATGCTTAAACAGGAGCCTGAGTCATAGAGGAGTAGGTTTTATGCCCATGTAGGGGCACCCAGTCCATCACAATCTGGTTCTAAAACAAAGGAAAATTTAGGCAACAGTTACTATTGATGAGCTATTAGACTGTGAGATGGTCTCCCAGGGGAACTGGCAAAAGCTCATTGCTTGGGCAGTTTTCAAACTGGACTGGGCAAAGACCCATGGAAACAAATGGAAATGGACAATCCTGCCCTGTCAGGCGTGTGGGCTAAAGAACCTGCCAGTAACAGATCTTTTCTATGACTGATTTCTGTGATGCAGTACTGGATTTGTAGGCCGTGTTGGACAGCGGAATGGACGTGACCTCACAATGCACAGCCATTGTAACAATGGCAAATCTTCTGCGTGCTATGAGTTCTCTATACAGGGGATACCACTTGGCGAGCAAGTGAGGTATCACTGCTTCTCTCTTTGTTGCTTTGGTAAAGCCATATTTAGGAATGCCGCAGAGACGTCTGAGCATCTTATTATTAAAAGGACATAGATAAATCTGAGTGAATCAAGAGAAGAGTGTCAGAAATGATGTACAGCTTGTCGAAAAGGAGACTATGGGGGAAATTACAGTCTATAAATATCTGAGCGGTAATGATATGAAGGAGGGGGAGTGATTATTTACAGTACTTGAGACCGCATAACAAGGAGCAATGGCTTGAAACTAAACAAAAGGAAAAAATTAAATTAGACAGTAGACACTTTTTTTCCTACCTGGAAGTGCAGTTAGGCAGTAGCATGACCTGTCTAAGGACAAGGAGGTGAGTGAAGCATAATCGTAAGCATCGGCAGCGAGTTATACGGGCCCGTGGCGCCCATGCTCAGGAACGTGGGCCTGGTTCCACCAATGTTTGGGCTTATATTTTCAGAGCTGTCCATAGGATGGACTGGGGCAATCGCTTTGGGGTGTCCCGCCCTTCAGGGGGACACAGGGCCCTGGAGGGCTAGGAGGGCACCTGGTGCCGGCAGCAGCAAGTGACCTGGCTCCAGCCCGCCCTGCCCTGCTCTGCCTCTTCCCACCCCTGTCCCACTCCACCCCTTTCCCCAAGTCCCTGCCCTGCCTGCCGCTGTTCCGCCTCCATTCCGCCCCTTCCCCCAAACCACCACCCTGCCTCTTTCTAGCTTCTCCCCTCCCCCCCCCACGAGTGACATTGGGAGCCAGTGGGATGGGGCAGAGCTGCCCCCAGACCGCCCTGGATCCTGCGTTCCCCTGAAGCCCGGGCCCCTCCTATGGACGGGATGGCTCTGCTTGGATCCATTCTGGGCACCACCAAAAATTATACAAACCTGGTGCCCATGATCATAAGAGGTGTTTAGGAGAATGTTAAATAACATACTGGATGATTAATATGGAGAGTCAATACTGATTAATGCAGAAGTTAAACTAGAAGATGACATACCGGTAAGTCTCCTACAGCTTTGTTTTCTCCTGTGTGATTAAATACCTATGGGCTATGGTCAGGATTTGATTACACTTAAATAAATCCGAACTTAAATCTTAATGTTACAGGATAGTTTGTCCCTGAGTGCGTGTTCTCAGTTTATTCTCCACTCCTGTAGTTTGAAGAGTGTGTATTTTACTACATCTTTTCTGGTTCTATTGTTCAAATATAGGTGTTACGTGATCTTCTCTTCCATTCACATGAGTATGTGTATGTCTCTCTCTCTCCCCCCTCCCCCAATCCTGAAGTAGCACATATGTATGCTTAAGGTCCAGAGAACGTTGTGGAAATACTTCTGCAGCATAAATACAGCAATACTGAAATTTTCTTTTCTATATTTTAACTTGCTTGAACATTTTTGATGAAATTTTTTAAAAAATTGAAAAACTACCGGTAGTTAAAAAAATGTGTGTGGTAGGGATGAGAGGGGGAAGGTGGATAAAAACTGTTTTCCCACCAGTTCCAGAGAAGAGCTTGTGGAGGGGATTCTTCTCCCTGGGGCATATGCTGGGGAGAGCTCTCTACACTGCCCTATGGAAATGGGGGAGAGGGTGGCGGGTTTGTACACAGTCGGAACAGTGAACTGCATCTGCTGCTACACCTCTAAATCTTGCTGTCATTGCCCAGGGGCTGGATAAGTGTGTTTGAAGGACGGACCCAAGGCACTGCTGGTGCTGAGGCTCTTTTCCCTGGGTCCTTCTGTACTTCAGAAGTTTCCTTTTACTAGGGCTTTCTTTGATTTATCAGCATCCCCCCCCCCATTAATGATTCCCTTGCTTTTTTCAGAACACTATGGTGGATCTTCTTTTACTTGGGCGTCTCTGCATCTGCAGCACCTTTTGGATCAGCGTTTCTGACACAGGGTGAGATTTTCAAAGGCACGGGTGAGAAAGATCCTCTGCTGGGGTAAACTGTCATAGTGCTCCATCGACAACTTACACCAGCAAAGGATCTGCTCTAGATGTCTAGCTCCCTTAGGCAACCAACTCCCACAGGCTTCCACTCTGTGCTTTGTGCCTATGAAAAGTGCCCCCCTAATCTGGTACTGTGTAGTAGATCTGCATCTTAATTTGAGGAATTGCCTGCTCCTCCCATGTGTTATAAACACAGAGACAAAGAATTTTAGTCCATTTTTATTTTTTATATAGGGACGCTATATTATTAATCTCTCTGTGCCTAGTCACTTGTTCCTTCCCGTGCCCTTGAAATATTTCCTATTATTTATCTGAATGTGTGGTGTGTTGCTAAGGTGGTTTTTTAAAAAATGAGATTAAAAGTGGAGACTGAACGATTATTACACACTTCCTTAATTACATTCTGGCACCGCCCCATTTGTTTCTTTACCCGTATTTTATACTTCACCAATCCTAAATTCTTTCTGTTTACTTTTTGATGGTCATTCCTTATTTAAATTCGGAAACAGTGAAGTCTGGTCTCTCCTGTGAAATCTGGTCTTTTGTGTACTTTTACCCTATACCAGTGATGGCGAACCCGTGGCACGCGTGCCACTGCCGGCACGCCGAGCCGTCTCTGTGGGCACGCCGCTCGCGAGCCAGATGTGGCTCTTTTGAGCCTGTCATCTGGCTCGCGCGGCGCTCTCTGTCCGCGAGGCTGGGGGGCGGGGGAGGCGGTGTGGTGCGGCGCGGCGCTCTCTGTCCGCGAGGCTGGGGGGCGGGGGAGGCGGTGTGGCGCGGCGCTCTCTGACCGCGAGGCTGGGGGGCGGGGGAGGCGGTGTGGTGCGGCGCGGCGCTCTCTGTCCGCGAGGCTGGGGGGCGGGGGAGGCGGTGTGGTGCGGCGCGGCGCTCTCTGTCCGCGAGGCTGGGGGGCAGGGGAGGCGGTGTGGCGCGGCGCTCTCTGACCGCGAGGCTGGGGGGCGGGGGAGGCGGTGTGTCGCGGCGCTGCTGTGACCGCGAGGCTGGGGGGCGTGTCGCTCCTCTCCTTCCCTCGCTGGAGTCGGGTCACAGCAGCGTGACCCAGCGAACAAGTAAGCGCCGGGGGGGGGAGTAAGCGGTGTGCAAGGGGGTGTTGGGGGAAGGCTGGGCTGGGAGCGGGGGTAAGCGGTGTGGGGGAGAGACCGGGCTGGGTGGGTCAGTTGGGGGGGGGTTGGAGGAAAGGAGGTTTGGGGGGGAGAGACCTGGCTGGGTGGGTCAGTTGGGGGGGGTTGGAGGAAAGGAGGTTTGGAGGGGAGAGACCTGGCTGGGTGGGTCAGTTGGGGCGTGGGTGGGAAGGAAGGAGGTTTTGGGGGGAGAGACTGGGCTGGGTGGGTCATTTGGGGGGTGGGTGGGAGGGAAGGAGGTTTTGGGGGGAGAGACCGGGCTGGGTGGGTCAGTTGGGGGGGGGTGTACAGTTTTTTTTGTTTGTTTGTTTGTTTTTGTTTTTTTCAATAAAAAATGGTTAATGGAAAGCTCTGTTGTTGTGTTTTTCTTTTTAAACAAAAGCTGTTAATTAGTTTGAAAAACTGTATGAATTGTTTTTTCTAAACTAAAACCTCATTATTTAGGTTTAATTGCAGTGTTGGCACTTTGAAAAAAACAAGTTGTTTTGGTTTGCAGTTTGGGCACTCGGGCTCAAAAAGGTTTGCCATCACTGCCCTATAATAACCTTGAAACCCCCCTCCCCAACTCCTTTTTGGAACGGGACCCCTACAGTGACAATTACTGTGAAATTTCAGATTTAAAGAGCTGAAATCATGAAATTTAGGATTTTAAAAATCCTTTGACAATGAAATTGACCAAAATGGACTGTGAATTGGGTAGGGCCCTACTTATTAATAGGCTTGATTTTTATTTGTTTTTATAATTTTGACGGATAATATTGATGTTTATTTAAAGCATTTTTTCAATTTTTAACAATTTTAAATTTTTACATCACATGTAAAAATATGCAAAGTTGGAGATTCTAATAAGTTTGCAACCAGCGCTTTCCCTGCTCTGTGTATATGTAAATTTTTAGTATTATCAATGAAAATATGTCTGCATCAGTTTGTGAGTGTACTGTGAAATCAATGTTTACCAACATTTACTGATGAAAACCTAGTTCTTCAAAGCCTATTTATTCATCATATTGGCTCTTATTTCACATTTAGTGTATTTATTGCTAGATGATCTGTGTGACCAATATCTTCGCTTTGAACATTTTCTTTCTGGATTTTTCCTTTCTGATGCTTATTCACATTCACCCCTTCCCTAGACTTGTCTTAACTGTGGTGTTCAGTGATCACACAATGTTTGCAAGAGCTCTACTTTATTTGCTGTCTGATTTCCTCTGTTTGTTAATAGCAATAGGAGATTCACAGCGTCCCACCCAGATTCTGCCTGGGAAACTCATCCCCTAAAGGCCCTCATACTATATAGCCCTTCCTCTCTGAAGTGCACTTGTTTTCTCTTGTATTTGTCACAATCACAAATTTGACTAGATCCATCAGTTCATGGAATTCCTACACACGGTATTCCACCATACAGCCGGGAGGAGATATTTGAAGGTTCACGTCTGCTTAGGTGCCCAGCTTGTAAAGGAGGACGGGTGCCTAATTGTTCTTTAAGTTTTTTGCATTTAATCATACCTTCTGTGCTGCATAAAATTAAGGACAATATTTTCAAACTTGGGTGCCTTGCTATGCACCTAAATAAATAGTCTAATTTCTGTTGGCTCTGAACTATTGAGAGCTGCAGGATATCAACAGCTTTGAAGCAGGCAATTTATTTAGATATTTAAATATGGTTTTACGTGTCTCAGTTTAGGCACCCTGTTTGAAAAATGTGCCCTAACTTCCTTTCTAATTCTCCTTTACCTCTTTGGTTAAATTTTCAGAGATACCTCTACTGGGTTTCTCTGTATACACAGGCCATTTACATGGTCAGAGCCAGATCTTCAGCTGCTGTAAAACATCAGAACTGCAAAGATCTGGCCCTCAGTCCCTCTGCATTATTGCTTGTGTGTGTAACTGACAGATTGTGCATGAGCAAAAGTCATTTGTGGTCAGTTTGCATTTTCATAGACACATGTTTTTGTGAGTATAAATTCTATTGCTTGCATACACTAGTAATCGCGTGCAAGAATGTGTGCGCAAGTTATTTGCACTCACTAATGCAAGCCACTAAATACAAATAGATGGTTCTATGCCATTCTTAGTCATATCACTACCAACAGTGTGTCTGCATAGTAAAAAAAAAAAGGGGGGGGGAACCCATTATTACTGGTTGGTGTTTTTCAAAAACCTTTTGGATTTCTTTCATCATGTTGCTTCTAATCAAGTGGTCTCTAGCAAATTCCAAACATCAGCTTACTCCCTTTGTTATTTTTAGTGTGAGCTATAATGATTTTATCCCAGTCATATTTCCTCCAAGGTCTTCTATCTCAGATACTTGTAAAGCTATCCCTCCCTACTAATGTTTTCTTTGATCTTCTTGTTAATAGCTTAAATCCATACCGTTTTTGTTTCTCCTCCTCTCCTGTTTGCTCCTTGAATCTGCAGGATGTTTTTAATCATTGTCTGGGTTTTTACTTTTCTTTCCCAATTTCTTTTTCCATAATATTTCTTCCTCTTTTTTTTGAAAGTTCTTGTGTTTTTAATGGATATTCCTATTAAAAATGTAATTCTCATATGTTATATTATACTGAATTTAAATATTTGTAGTTCTCTCTCACACACACACTCACTCTCTCTCACACACACACCTCATGCTCACAGCAAGTGCAGTGAGGTTGAAAACTACATTTCATTATAACCCCTTATTTTTACATGCTCATAATTTTCTAAAACCTTTTGGGCCCCAGTCAGGCAAACACTCCTACATGTTTGTAATTTTATGCACATGAACAGTCCCATTGAGTATAAATATCCCTATGCACTAAGTTATGAGTGTGCATGAGTTTGGAGGATCTTAGTCAGAAATTTTGAATGTTTACTCTCTTTCCAAAGGTGACTTTTGTTATGTGTGAAAGGTCGAGCAAAATGTCAGTTGTTTTTGAATTACAGAATATGTGTGTGGGGAAGGGAG
Organism: Sternotherus odoratus; assembly: GCA_032164245.1. Lineage (NCBI taxonomy): Eukaryota > Metazoa > Chordata > Testudines > Kinosternidae > Sternotherus > Sternotherus odoratus. Next base: position 27,237,908 of record JAVMKO010000007.1, on the reverse strand, counting down.
AATACATTTTTCCCACTTAAAAAAATATCTATCCCCTCCTTTTTACTCAGCAATGTAACAAACTGCTGACAACTCTGTAAGTTGTTTGTAGTGTTGTTGTAGCCATGTTGGTCCCAGTATATGAGAGGGACAAAATATGAGAGGTAATATTTTTATTGGACTAACTATTGGTGAGGTAATAACTTTTATTGGAGCAATTTCTGTTGCAGAGAGAGACAAGCTTTTGAGCTACACAGAGCTCTTCTTCTGGTCCATAGCTCGAAATCTTGTTTTTTTCACCAACAGAAGTTGGTCCAATAAAAGATATTACCTCACCCACTTGTCTCTCTCACCTTGTAAGCTGAAGAAGGATGATAATATGTCAGATATCAGAACTGGTGCCTTTATTTGATTGGGGTGGGGGGGAATTGCTTTTTATAATTTAACAAACAGGAATACTTTAATGTTGCCTACTGAGCACATGCAGTAGATTTTTTTGAGAGGTGCTCATTTAAGTATGAAAAAATTGGGCCCTATCCAATTTCCAGTGTTTCCAGTGATTTCAGAAGAAGTTGGATCAGCCCCAATGTATATAAATGCACAACTTAGAAGCTGGTTATGCCATACGCTTCCTCTGAACACACAGTCTCCCACCCACTGGCCAACCTTCCTGCCTCCCTGTTATTTTCTCAAATTGTTTTTGCCTTTTAAAATATTTGTTGTCATTTTAAATGAACTAAAGACCTTAAAGTGACTTTTTTTATACCTATGGTGGGAACAAAAGGAATCCTTATAGTTATATTGGACCATTACTTGCTGGAAATGATAGAATTGTCAATAGTAATGCAGAAAATAAAGGAGGGTTCAATAAATATTCCTGTTCTAAACCTGGGGAAATGCCAGATGATGTAGTCACATCATGCAATGAAGATGAAATACTTCCCATTCTAACACAAACTAAGGAGGGTGTTAAACACCAGCTACTCAGACTAGACATTTTAAATTAGTGGGTCCAGATAACTTGTATCCAAGAGCTTTGGAAGAGATGGCCAGGGAGCCCTCTGAACCACTAATGTCGATTTTTTCCCCCCAATAATTCTTGGGATGCTAAGGAAGTTCTAGAAATTGGGTCACCTTGATCCTGGGAGCCAGTGTAGCTTTCAGCGTAGGTTAAAATAGGGTCAGGGCTCTTCTAACCTGCACAGACTAAAACACCGTTAGGGACCCTTCTGTCAGTACAATCTGGTAGTTAGGGCACTTAGGATGTGGGAGATATAAGTTCAAATCCCTGTTCCAGTGATTATTTATTCATAAATAGTAGAACAGCTTCAAGAGGAGAAAGCCACATGCCAGAATATCCCATAGTCCAGTGGTTAGGGGACTCTCTTGCAATAGCAGAGATGCCAGTTCAAATTCTTTCTCCACATTGGACAGAGGGAGGGAATTGAATCTGGGTCTCCCACATGGGTCCCCTAACCACTGAGCTAATGCTTACAAGGGAGGTGCCAACACTATTGCCTCTGACGATTTTGTGAATCCTTTACTAAGCTTCTGTCAAAAGGCTGAAAATCTGAACGAAATGAATTGGGACAAAACAAGATGTTTTGAGTTTTTCAATTCGGTAGAAACTATTTGGCAAACTCAACACAATTTCATCAGTAGCTTCAGTTGACCTGAAACTGCATTTTTTGGCAAATAAACTATTTGTCCAAAATATGTTCTCCTGAGTGCTTTACCTTGCAATCTTAATAGTGGTCTTTTTAACGGTCGTGCTTTCTAATTAATTTTTTAATTTGTATTTGTACCTTTCTTGCCAAGTAAAATATTGTCTATTTGACAGTGGTTTAAAATGTAATTTTAGTTCAAACTTGAAAAAGACTGTATTTCAGGAAGCATTTGCTTATGCTAGTAAACTCAGATAATGACTCCAGCATTATCATTGGGGGGGGGGAGGGGGGAATAATATCCCTCCAGTATAAAATCAGTATTGTTTCTGGCAGTAGAACAAAACCTTGAGAAACATAAGAGTTTAGGCATTGACGTCTTTACGGATAAAGCCAGCTCCTGCCCACAGGCCGCTTTCTCCTGATAGTGTTCACATGGAGCTTGTGCCTTTTTGATAATATTTACAGAATTGGCAGTATTGCTTCTCACCCTGACTGACTGGGTTGCAGGACATGCCAGATCTTCTCGAGAGTTGTCAAAAAATCACTTGAAGCCATTCCTAGTCACTGGTTGTTTTGTCTTAAGGGTTAGCATCTTAGTGAGAAGAGATGAGGATGGGTAGGAGTTGCCAGGTGGGATGTGCCTCAAAAAGCCATTGTTAGATAAGGAAGTGGTGCAGCAGTTAAGTATGTCCCTGTATATTGCAGCTGAAGTGGAATCACAGCCGGCCTGGAAAGGCTATAATACTTTCATTGTGCCATTTTTTTAGCATGTATTTCTACTGGGAAAAGTGGCTATGTAAAACTGGCACCTTCTTACCAAACAGATCAGCTCCCTGCGTGTGTCTTGAGAGCAATAGCTAATTACTTTTGGACAATAGTACACTTTTGCTCCATTTTGCTCCTGTTTGCCCCACACAGCTTAGGGAGCGCTGAATTATTTCCCTGCGTGTGCATCAACAATAGAAGAATGTATTGAGTTCCAATCAGTTACATTTGTGCAAATCTATTGAAGGAAACAGGCTTGGACCTGGGTCACTGCAGAGGCATGGCCAAGGGCACAGGGTTAGCCTTCAGAATCTTTATTGCAGCTGATGATGGACAAGAAGGGAAAACCCCAGCTTGGCTGAGTTTGCAGGGCTGGCAGTTGGATAAAAACAATCCTTTCATTTGTAAGCGTTGCATATTTGAGCAGGAGTGTTGAGAGACAGTGAGCCAGGAACCCCACAATGTCATTTTGCCAGAAACGAGTAGAATTGCCCTTAACTCTCTCGGTGCCCTGGGATGTCAGTGACTGGCCCTCACTAATAATTCCTTCCATGTGTAGAGGTGTGGCCTACTCTGTAGAGGTCAAAATGAACATATGCAAGCTCCTCTGCTGCTAAACAAGCTCCGTTCATTATCCCTAGTCCATGTGTTCTGCCATTTAGCATGCACTTATAAATGTGAATGCTTTGAGTTGCCTGTATCAACCAGTCCTAATGGGATTGCCATTCCCTTGAGCCTGGGGACCAAGCCAGAAATGTTGCTCGTTGGCTAGGGAACCTTGGAGATGCAGCAGAGTTACTCTCGCTTCATAGCAACAGCTAAATGGCAGAGGTAGATCTCCATGTCTGCAGAGAGCCTAATTTAAGCGATCCTTTTAAGGGTCTTGAGTGCATTTGTTTTATACATTGGGCTTGAGGGAGAGAGGGGAGGGAGGAAGGGTTGCACTGACGAAGCTACACCATTCCACACCTGTAGGGCTTGGTTCATAGTTCCGTGCCACATGTGTGTAGCCATTTGTGCCTGTGCAAAGCGTGGCCACCCTGAGAATTTTTTTTGAGATATTGGAATACAGGGAAACCATCTGAGAAGTTTCTTAAGGCAGGGCAGAGTGGGAAGGGGGTACGGGGCACCCACTTTCATACTGTAATTTAAAAATGGCCAACTGACTTTTTATTGGAATTTCCTTAACAATCAATTAATGTTCTCGTTATTTTAAATTCACCTTTGGGCTAAGAACAAACCTGAGAACTTCTCCAGAAAGTTATAAACACCTGAAAATAGGACATTAGAAAGAAAACACCCCCTAAATTTATATTTGTAGAGTCATCATAAAATGAGTTTTAAAAATTCAGAAACATTTCTTAGGGAGTCAATTCCCCCCACCCGCACTATTTAATTAATTATTTTTTCTGGGTAAATAGCTTTTTCTGGAGACAGCTCCCTCTCATGGAGGAATCAGAATCTGCCACGCTGACTCAGTGAATAGTATCTTACTCATGGAGTAGTCCCATTAATTTCAGTGGGATTAGAATCATAGAATATTAGGGTTGGAAGGGACCTCTGGAGATCATCTAGTCCAACCTTCTGCTCAAAGCAGGACCAATCCCCAACTAAATCATTCCAGCCAGGGCTTTATCAAGCCTGACCTTAAAAACCTCTAAGGAAGGTGATTCTACCACCTCCCTAGGGAACCCATTCCAATGCTTGACCACCCTCCCAGTGAAAAGGTTTTTCCTAATATCCAATCTAAACCTTCCCAACTGCAACTTGAGACCATTACTCCTTGTTCGGTCATCTGCTACCACTGAGAACAGTCTAGATCCATCCTCTTTAGAACCCCCTTTCAGGTAGTTGAAAGCAGCTATCAAATCTCCCCTCAGTCTTCTCTTCTGTAGACTAAACAATCCCAGTTCTCTCAGCCTCTCCTCATAAATCATGCACTCCAGGCCCCTAATCATTTTTGTTGCCCATCACTTATGGAGTAAGATGTTACCCATACTCAGGCCACGTCTACAGTGCAGGCACTACAGCGGTTCCATATGGTTCCATAGCTGTGCTGCTGTAGAGCCATAATGGAGACTCCCTTCAGTGACAGAAGGGGATTTTCCATCACTACAGGAACTCCTCCCTGAGAGACGGTAGCTAGGTAGACAGAAACATTCTTCCATCGATCTAGGTGCATCCACACCAGACTTTACGGTGGCACTGTAACTAAACCATACTAGCTTTTACAAATGGACCAGGCTATATGGTAAGTATCAGAATCTGGCCCTTAGCTAGATATCTGAAGGAGGTAAACACAGAAGTCCCGATGTTCCATTCACTTTCACCAGTATACATAAGGAGTGACTCCACCAAAGCCAATTGGGCCTGATGCTCATTTACACTAAGGCTCCGTTGCATTGCTCTGGCAGTGTAAAGGGGCCTTAAATTAGGCACAAATGTAATTTACACCACTTTAGGCCTCTTTACGCTGCCAGAACAGTATAAAGGGCCTTAGTGTAAATGAGAATCAAGCTCAACAGAGTTACACTGGTGTAAAACTGGCCTAAGTGAAGAAAGAATCAAGCTCATGGGATTGAGATGAGAGAGGTGGAGTTGAAGAATAGCACAGCAGGCACCTCTGGGACGTAATATTCAGTCATACCTATTTGTTGCTATTACACTTCCCAGCTTAGGGTAAAGTGGGTTGTCCCACCCTCCTGCCCACCCTTTATTAACAGAGAGAAAAAATATGACCGAAACATTTTGGGAGGGGGGTGATTTGCAATGTTTCAGACCGCTCCATGTGTTACATACCTGTGTAGGGTACGCATAATTAATCACAGGCTGCATGCTTACACAAATTACTGCCGGCTTTTGTATGCGCAGTGACAAGTGCTCTAAAGGTCAAAAAAGCTTCCTTAACACATTTGATAAGATAGTGCAGTGAGCTGTAAAGGCATAAAGTCCTGGGGGTCAGAGACCAGACTAGGAGAAATAATTATGCATGGTAATGGGTAATTACGGATAATGACCTATATTGGGGGGTGGCAGAAAATACACAGCCCCACAGCCTTGCCTGGAATTGCACATTGTCTAGCACATTAACTTTATAGCAAGCTAAAAGTTCAGCACTGGAACAAAACCAGATCCCTAATTTACAAGGGAAATAGCACTGAAATGTTCTTTTCAGAGGCTGAGTTTATTTTTAAAGCCCGAACAAACGTGAGGGTTTGTTTTGTTCCAACACCCCCCAGTCAAAAGAACACTGATGGCTAAGCAGAAAATAGTTAATGGTGCCAGCTTTGTTTGACATCTAAAATAGCTCTGTCATGACTGTCTGGTGGGAGAAACATATTGTTCCAGCATTTCTGATTATTACTTTAGGGAGTGATTTCACACCAGCCTCTTTCAAGGCTACTGTCCGACTTCAGAGCCAGCCATGAATTGAACTAACACACTGCCGGGGCAGCATTGCCAGGCTAATTAAGATGCATTCAGTTGAGCAGGGGGGAGATTGTCAAGTGCAGATCCTAGACTCTGATGAGGGCTGAAGACAAGTATTCCAAGAATGAATAATTATTCAAACGGTTGTGGCCTGACTCTCCTATGATAGAAGTTGGCTTGTGGTAAAGTAGAACTATTACTAAAATGAAAACAATCACTCTTAACCAAAAGTAATATAGAAAAGCAAAGCAGTATAAAGGCTGGAGCTTAGATCCTAGAAGTCAGACCCATTGGGGGTACAACTTCCTTCTGCTAAGGTGGATGGGTTTTTCTTCCCCAGCCTATGGGGTGTGTGTGTGTGTGTCTACATACACAAACTTGGTTAATGACATGAACATGCAGTGGATCACTTGATGATTACCTGTTCTATTCATTTCCTCTGAAGCACCTTGCACTGGCCACTTTTGGAAGCCAAGAGACTGAGCTACATGGACCTTTAGTCTGACCAAGTATGGTCTTCTGATGTTCTTAGTGGTGAACAATCAGAAATCAGCAAATGCAGAAAGTGAGGTTCACATAATAATGTTTATTCACAGGGCGCATATGCAGTTTTCCCTTCCACTATGTATATCCATGCAGCACCCATTAAAATCAATTAGATTTGTGAATATCTAAGGCCAAATTGGGGCCTTTGTATATTAAGGTATATCTTTATTAATATGACTAGTAATAAAAATACTTATATATATATATATATATATATATATATATGAGAGAGGGTAAAGGTTACTATAAGAACTGTAACTTTTGCATTTCTTGATTATATGTTTAGTTATGTCGTGTTCTTATGATTGTGTTATTATACATTTTTGTATTGAGTGTGCCTTATTTTGTGAAAAAGAAAAAAGGAAGGAGTGATTTCAGCACTGACTTGGATGTTGATTACACTGTGTGCATCCGTAGCTGCATACCCCCAAAAGTTAGCAGCTATGGGAGTTCCTTGGACTTGTGGACTGGCATTGCACAGTGTGCAAGGGACCAAATCCTGGAGCCCTTACCCAAGACAGATTACCATTGTGGTTAATGGGCCACCTTCTTCTGCGAAAAGAACTTTGAATAGTGGGCCAAACTCCTTAGCCAGTGTAGGTTGGCATAGCTCTGTTGAAGTGAATGATACTATGCCGATTTATCCCGACTGTTGATCTCGGGCACTATCTTAAAGCATGTGGCTAAGCAGAGGTATGGGATCTGGGCCTCTCATAGGGAAGTAGATATGTAGGACTCTTAGGTGTGGCTGACAGACTCTGGGATCTTACCTCCTTTCAAAAAAAATCTCAACCCTTCTGAAATGAATTACTGGTTAATTACTATTAATACGCCATAGACCTGAAGAGCCGTGTACAACACTGAAAGATCAATAATAGTATTTATCATGAGGTATATTGATCTTTCATCTCAGAGTGGGTCATATTTCATACCACATCTGTCAGTGCACGAAAGTAGCAGAAATACTGTAGAAGGCTAAGTAAACAGGTAGAATTGAGCTTAGTGATCAAGTACAGCATATGAGGACTAGAATAGGAAGATCCCAGGGTGCCAGATGGGGGAGGGAGGGTGTGAGGGGCGGCGTATGGCAAGTCCGAATTAGTCAGGGGAATAGAAGGAAAATAAAGGGAGAAGAGGTGGTTAAGTATTTTAAAGGTAAAGGGCCTGATTCTGGTCCCTAATTTTGCCCCTGTGCACTGTTCAGGGGCATAATATCCTGAGAGAGAATTCCTCGGGAGCACAAGCCTTGTAGGAGCAAGTGTCTGCAGCCCCCAGCATCTGGTGTATCCCAGGAGCAGAAAGACACGTGTGGTCCTAGCTCTCAAAGCAGCCAGCACTAGCACAAGTGTGCTGTGAATCAGAGTAACGCCTGAGGCTGCGCCAACTTTTACCAAAGACCATTTGGGGCCTCAACAGTAGCCCAGAATTCAGGTGCTGCAAAGATGCCATAAAGCTATGCCTTCTGTCTTGTATTTCTGAGGACATGCAGCCCTGAATCTAGCCAAGACTACTCCAGGGAAAGGCAGTAACTAGTCACCATGCATGGCTGCAGAGAAAAGCGCTTAGGTGTTAAATCCAGGGTGCAGAAGTTGGCTGGAGCCTATGCTAGTTCTCAGCTGCTCTTTGCATGATGTTGCAATTTCCTACATCTTTTGGAATATAACGTGGTAGCACCATGAGACCTCACTGAGGCCTCAATCTACTGCCTTATCTCATGTGGCAAGAGCATTTGGGTCTGCTCCAAAGCCCACTGTAGTCACTAGTTGTTCCTCCCAATAGAGGAGGCTGTTCTACTTTCCCTGAACTTTCTTCCTGTGTTCCATGTCTCCTGCTTTTCTGGTGTGTTGTCAGGAGTGCTTTCCAGCCCTCGGGCTGCTCCTCAGGGGGATGTTAGTCAGGCCCGTGATAAGAATTGTGGATTCCATAATTTCATGTTCATGAAAGAAAAACATCCCAGACTTCTGACAGTTTGGGACTAATGCACGTGGGTGGGTGAGTGAACTGCCGAAGTGAGGAGTGTTAAAAGAGCCACTCATGGGATTGAACAGATTATTAAAGAGAAAGAGATGGCAGAAGAGACACAAAGGATCATGGGGCCCAAGCACTAAGCCACCAGGGAAAAAGAGATTATTGGCAAGTCAACCCCTTAAGTAGGTAAACTCCAAATGATGGCTGCCCCCAGCAGGGGTATGCTGTAGAGGCAGGAGAATGTGCATGAAGCTATTAGCTCCCTTTGTGCTCCTCTGAAAGAGGCAGCCATAATGCTCCACCCAGGGATCCTTTTCCGGGAAGGGAGGGCGCTAGCCGTGCCAGCAGTACTGAACGCTGGGGGATTTGGGGAGCACAACACCCTTTCTAAAAGTGCAGCAAGCGTCCCACCCCCCCAGTATCCTTGCTCCTTCCCTGCACAGGCATAAAGTGCCCCAGCCAGGCAAGTCTGCCTTGAGTTACCTTCTATCTGCTGTAAAATCTGTATCCCAGCAGGGGAAAGGATGGAGGACCTCCTTACATTTGGCAGTTGACATATAGGAAGAGAAGCCAAGCAGCCTGGCTGCGGTAGTATTCAAAACCTAAGTTTGGGGTCAAGGTAATCCTGGGATTTGGTTGATTGACTAGCTTTTCAGTTCCAGTCACCTGAGTTCAGATTTGACCAAAGACCCAGCTGAGATGAACTTGGAGGGTAAAGCTGAGAATAAGGTTGGCGCCTGATTCCCTTCCAAGCAGGAGGGGAAGAGGAGAGGATGTAGCCTTCTCTCTTCAGACAGTAGGGGAGGGATGTGGAGGAAGCCCACAATTTAAGCAGTCAGGAGCGAGATTGAGTGTGCAACCAGGAATCCTGTGAAGCAACAAAATAATCAGCACCTCTTTCTTCAGTGCCGTGGAAACTGGTGCAAGGGATTCCAGTATGGGTGACTGTCTGAGAAAAGCATGGCTGCATGTTGAGTCTGTTTCTAGAGGAAAGGGGTTGAGTGTCCCTGCTGAAAATAGTCTTAGCCACCCCCAGCAAATCAGGGTTTGGATAGCCATGGCTCAACTTGCTGTGCCCTGGGTATCACAGCTTGTGTGGCATGTATGCTCACCCTCCTGTTCTAAAGCCATGTTTGTAGAGTGCCCCCCCCCCCGCTGTCACCTACAGAAAACCAGGTACAAAGGGGTGAATGGAGGGAACCAGTGTCAGCCTGAGGGCAGACTCTTTCTGCTTTCAAGTTCATTCAGACTTGACATATAACTATGAGGTGCTTTTAAAATGCAACAGTGTAAATCTGGATCATTTGCATTTACACCTACTGAGGTTCTGGCCCAATCTTTAACCTTCTAGTCAGTTTTGGCTCAGGTAAGACAGTCAGTGGGAGAGGTCTTTCAGGCTCAGCCTTGCCTCTGAATGATACCTGCCTGCTGACGCTCCAATGAACGGCTAGCGCTGCCTCCCTTCAGCTTTCATCTCCTATCTGTCATTCCCTGTCAAGCCATCACATGGAGAAGCAGCTTAGTGAAAGGTGAAAGATAACATTCTTTATGGACCCTCCTGTTTCATAACCAGCTGTGGTTTGTTTGTTTTTCTTTGCAGAGGGACGGATGCTTGTTCAGGACATTCCTTCCATCACCAGCAGAGGGCATCTGGAGAGCACATCTGACTTGGTTGTGGACTCCACCTACTACAGCAGTTTTTACCAGCCATCCCTGTATCCTTACTACAACAACCTTTACAACTACTCCCAGTACCAGATGGCAGTGGCCAGTGAATCCTCCTCTAGTGATATGGGGGGCACACTAGTAGGGTCCCCTGTGAAAAACAGCCTGCGAAGCCTCCCAGCCACATATATGTCAAGCCAGTCAGGAAACCAATGGCAGGTACTGTGTAGCAGAAGTGATGTTGGCATTCTGTGTGAAATGTGCTACGATCCACGAGTCTGATCCTAATCTCATTTACACTGATGGAACTCTATTCGCTTCAGGGTAGTTGCTGTAGTTCTCAGCAGTGTGAGATTGGAACCCGACTCTAGATGTGTGTTAAAAACAAAGAACAGAAATGTCCTGGGATGCGAAAGCATTATGGAAGCCATGTGACAGGCTGTCAATGCAACTGAAAGGGATTTCCGATCATTTTTTAAAATTCTCCTTTGATAACTGAACTATTAGTTTAGTAAAGGGTTGGTTTCCAGAAATAAAACCATTATAATTAATAACTTTACCAGCCTGAGATCTCAGGGTGGCATTCTGTAGCGACTGTTCTTTAGGATCTCTCTTCATTTCTCTTTTATTATTCCCCTTCAAAGACACTATATAGAAGTGACCCCTCCTCCCCGCGTGCTAAAACAGTCCATGTCACTCTTTGATTGGCTGGCAAGGGTCAACTGAGCATGACACAAAGCTGTTTTTCATGTGAATGTTAACTCTGCCAGGAAGAAGGGAATTGGCCTTGGCTCCTCCTTGTAACAGTTTGTGCTTGCTAGGCCAGCCCTGAGGCATCTTTCAAGCTGTGTATACAATTATATGCAAGATTAAACCCAACCTCTCCCCCTTAACCTGAAATAATATTAACCCATAGTGTTCAAATAGGTTGGCAGGGCTTAGGGGGAAATGAACCATTTTAAAATGTTTTTACATTTTTTTGCTATAATTAAATTGCTTAAATTTCTAAATGAAAAGTCATTTCAGACAGGGAAAGTGGAATTTTTCATTTAAAAATTGACAGTTGCAAAATGTTTTTTTTTTTAGAAATTTTAGAATTGAAAATTCTTCACAACCAATCCTTTCCCACAGAAATTTCGATTTCAGCAAATCAGCATTTTCCACCACCAAAGAATTTCATGAAAATTTTTGTCAGCTCTGTGAATATCCATTTGGGCATGATTAACACACACACATCTACAGCAACTGCAAGTGTGAAACTGGAAAAGAGGTTGTTCCAGGTCGGCCCACGAGCAGTCAGTCCACTGTATTTCAACCCCCCTAAGCCAAATGAGCTATTCCTGGAGCAATTTTATTTTACCTTTTTCAAGCTCTGTCTCCCAGTCTGGAGAAGGATCAAAGGGTTGTTTGAGGTCAGAGACTGGCCAAAAAAAAAGAAGGAAATCTGAGAGAGTGAAAGGTTGTCTGGTCAGAGAGAGAGAGAACTCATGAGTAGGAAATACAGTCACTCGGTGCCACTTGCCACCTCACACAGCATATTCCTCCCCCTCCTCTGGAAGTGCTCCCCCTGCAGCCACACCCTTTATGGCTCTCAACTTCCCTGGGTTACTTATCTCCCTCTTTCAAAGCATGAGGGTGCACAACACAATAGTAAAACTTACAGCTAAGGGTTTGATGTCCAGCTCCCATAGACATACTCATGCAAACACTCTACAAGTAGTAATGTCGCTGCAGGTTAGTCTGGACACTGGATAGATACTTGGCATGGCTAGCCCATGCCATAACTCTGGCTATGCTACTATTTTTAGTGTACAAACTCGATGGGAGTTAATATGTCTGTGTGAGCTGGAAATCACCCCCGCCTCCTCCAAGTGGAGACATTCCCACATGGAAAAGAGAAGTTTCCTTTTTCAGAGGCTCCACTCTGAGGACCCCCCTCCCCCAAAACAAAAAGGTAAATCGCCAGAAAATCCTCATTTCTTTAAGGGGATAAAAAGATATTGCCCTGAACGGAGAGCTTTGATCCATTCACATTTGAGCTATGGAAATGTTCTGCATTCCAGTACAGTAGGTTCTAGAAACATCGGCATAGTTCCTCTCCCCACTTACAGTACTTTTCGAGTGCAGTTTCCTAATTCTTTTTTCACTTCCACATGGAAAGGCCCTTTAGGAAACCCAGATTAAGGGCAACTCTTGAAGGAAGGGGGTAGGTTCAAGGCTATGGCTTCATGACAGGCACTGTTTTTTCATCTTTCAAGTCCTTCACACCGGTGATCATTCCTGCTTTTCTGATAAAAGAACTGACCAGCTCTCCCTATGCCCGGACTCAATGCTGGGACAGCTTCCTTCAGACAAGAGTGATTTGCTCCCTCCCTCCACTTATAGGTGCACATGGGTGAAAACTGTTGCCGCCCCTCACACAAAGTGGTTGTTAGATGCTGTTCTAGTGCTGTATTCAAGAGTGCTCAGATAGGTCACAAACCAAGAGGTGGGTTTGGATTTCACTCATGACAGTGCTGTACAATATCATTGGTTTACTGCTCTTAACTGGCTGTTATAACAGAGAGACAAGGTGGGTGGGGTAATAACTTTTATTGGGCCAGTTTCTGTTGGTGAGAGAGACAAGCTTTCAAGCTACAGAGAGCTGCTCTTCACATCTGTGTAGCCCGAAAGCGTGTCTCTCTCACCAACAGAAGTTGGTCCAATAAAAGATATTACCTAACCCACCTTGTCTCTCTAATATCCTGGGACCAGCACAGCTGCAACAACACTGCAAACATACTGCTATAGGTAGCCATTGTGAAAATTACTTTAAAATATTTTATAATGAGGGATAGGATAGATAACCCTTTACAGCACTGGGGGCGATGACTCTCATACAGGCAATTAGGGAAAGCAGTGTTTTGCACTGAAGTGGACTAAAAGTAAGTGGAAATTAGATTCCCACTACAATCTGTGGTCGAGTATAGCATATGTGTGGTCAATACTGCATGTATTCAAGGAAAGCTTCCTGCAGACTAGTTCCAGTGTGGGAAGAATAGGAAATTGTGGGGAAGAGACAGGTGAATGAAACTTCAGTGTCAATTGCAAGGAAAAGTTAAAGGAGTGTTTTAAAGTAAGATCTGAAGAAGGAGATGATTAAGATTTTTATCTGCACTTAGAAGGATTAGCTGGTTTTAATATATTGGTAGAGTTATACTGGCAACCCCACAGCAGAGATGCAAACTATACTAGCTGAAGATGCTTTTGTCAGTGTGGCTTAAACCAATTCCCCAAACAGAATAAGTCACCCCAGCAAAAGGACTTTGTTCAGTATAGCTGCATCTACACTAGGGCTTTTGTTAGCACCCCTGTGTCAGTTAGGGGTGATTTTTTCCACACTTCTAATGACATAGCTATGCCAGTGAAACTTCCCTAGGCCAAGTCTACACACACTTTTTGTTGCAGTATCACGATTTTGGCAAGGGGGGTGATTTTATTTTTTGTTGAAATCGTACCAGTACAACTCCTAGTGTAGAGGCAGTTACCTAGGTGTAAAGGTGTGTTAGTCATGGTCTACGATGTAAAGGTTTGTGAGCATAGCTGTGTTGGTTAGGGTGTGATTGATCTATCTATTTTTGTAGCCAGACCTATGCTGCCAAAAGCCGTAGTGTAGGCACGGTTAAACTAGCAGCCCAGCGTCAGCAATACCAGCAGAAGAGCTTTGTTTGCTGACACAAGTTGTGTCCCCATTCAGGGGATTTATCAGTATAGCTCTATTGGCAAATCTTTTAAGTGTACAGAAGGCCCCATACCAGTATTATTCCTCTTCCCGTATGGGGATAAACTGTACTGATACCGGCACATTTCTATACTGGAATAACTATTTCCAGGATGCTGGAACTATTTCCAGGTGGGGGATAGGGTTGAGTTGCTTTAACTGTACCAGGATAGTTAAAGAAATACCACTTTTGTGTATAAACAAGGCTTTAGTAGCTCAGCTGTTCGCTGTTTGGGCTAGAAAAATGAATTTAGGGAGCAGGAAAAAGCGATTGGGAAGGAACATGAGTGTGTGCGTGGGACGGGAAGAAGATTAATGGAGCTTTGGCAAATAAACTGAATCACTGAATCTTTAATGTAGATTCATGTCAGATTTCATTAGTCTTTGTTCTTTGCAGGAGCTCATGTACTTGCATGGATTCCTGTGGGGGAAAGTTTGGTCTTGTGGTATTTCTCTGGAGGTTTCATTTGTTTGTATATAATTATTCAGGAAGCTGTATCCATCACAATACGATGAGCATAATGAAGATGGTAGTGTTCAAGAGAGCAGCACTGGCTGCGTTATCTGATATGTTTTTAGTTATTTAAAGCCAGGTTTTCTTGCCAATTTAAGGCAGATGTTCAAGTAAGACCTGATGTGGAGTGTTAAATATTATTTAATAAACAAAAAAGTACTCGCATGTGCACAAGAGAGGGAAGGTGGAAAAAATGTAGCAGGCTTAACAGTTACTATCCATCTCATTTTGTTCTATTTCTGCACTTAGCAGCTGGGCCCTCCCTCTGGTCATTGTAATAGAAATTCATGCCTTATATCCAATTAACAGTGAAATGAGTTGAACAGCACTGACACTGCATGTCCGCACACGTTACTGTTTTAATGGAAGCTGGTGAATTGCTGTCTCTGGGACCATTGTCACGGACACCTGGTTGGCTGGAGGTAAAGGATAAATGTTGAGATGGCTTCGGTCCTCTTGACTTCAAGAACAAAAATTGGCACCATCAGCACCTAGTCAGGCTTAAATTTTCTCCTAGAAGAAGGCAGTGGATCATGATAACCGCTGGGCCAAGAGTCACAGCAGAAGGATAATGCCGGCTTCTGAATATGATGCCTCTCCAGCAGGTGTTTACATCCTTCCACTCCTTACTGCCAGACTGGTAACAAGTCTGACTAAGTCGAGTAGCTTTCCTTCAGAAGACTGACTTCTTCTTGTGGTCGGGAGAGCTGCTGGATCTTCTCTGGAGAGGGCTTTTGTTGTGTGGGGAGGGTGGAGTACTGAGCCGTCAGCAAGGGCTAAGGAGGGGGGAAAGCTCTCAAAAGCTATTTACAAAGCCTCTGGATCCAAAGCTGAAATGTTGAAGCTGTATTTTTAAAATGCAGCTTGTATGATCCCCATGTTCACTTCCACATACCTCCATTTTCATTCCTTCCTGTGGCAGTGTAGGCAGAAAATCTGAAAGAACCCCCGCACAAGGTCAAACAGAGAAATTAATTTACTGAAAAAAGTATGCTGTTTATTCTAAAATTATACTATTAATTCTAAGATTCAGGTTGTTGACCTGAACATCTCATTTATTAAGGAATTATAAAACATGGCATCCAGAATTTTTTTTTGTGGGTTTCAAAGGCAGAGCTGTGATCAAGCAGCTAAGAGTGTGAATTCTAATAGCCACCTTCTCCAACGTATGTTGTTCCTGACACCTTTTGCAGTGTCTTTCCTGTTATTTTGACATAATTTTTCTCTCATAAATCTGACATGTTTACAGAAATATGCAGTCCGAATCTTATACAGGGTGAGAAATATCAAAATGTATACATGCATTTCACAAGTAACCCGAAACCATCTCAACGTGTCCTGTAAGCAATATATTCTGTACTGTATTCATAAGATACCCTTCACATTACAGATTTATGCTAAAAGTATCCTAATGTTTCTGACAGCTCATGTGTGACATAGATATAATCCATAATTCTTAGAGGAGCTAATCTAAGCTGTTTATTTTCCGATACTGCTGATAGGGCTATATCTCTTGGTGTCGCAGCAGTTGAGATTCTGATGGTAACATATTGTTTATGGGTCACTGCTTTTGTCTAAAACAGTAGGTTGGAACAGAATAGCAAAGGTTAATTAAGTTTGTCTATCAAGGAAGGACAGATATAGATATCTCCTGCATTTTCCATGCTAGAATCAAAGTAATTCAAGGCATGGTGTCAGTCTTTTCTTTTCTTTTCTTCTTTTTTTCATCCTGCAGAACATGCTTAGTAGGTTTTAGAAGTGAACAAAAATACTCTGAACAGTACTAATGTAATAAGACTGAGCATGTCTACAGCAACTGTTGTCTAAGGATCTCAAAACACTTCATAAATGTGAGGGTTAGTTTGTTAGCACCACCCCAGTAAGGTAGAGAAGATGTCATATCACCATTTTACAGATGGGGATACTGAGACATAGACTTGTTAAGTGACTTGCCCAAGGATCACATAGCCATTTGGTGGGACAACAGATCAGGGAACCCAGTTGTCTTGATTCTTAGTCCTGTGTCATAAGCAGAAGACCAGCTTCTCATCTCACACCAGAGAGCTATAAATAAATTCTAGGTGCCATTTTATCTCAGCTAAAAATAGCTTAGCTTTTAGGGAGGGGAAGGGGGCTAATGTTAAAACAGTCAGCAGCTAGTACTATTTATACATGCTTGGAAACCAAAAAAGCTCTGCCAGAATTTTAAGGCAGTTTTGGCAGGGGATAGCTTATGTATGAGCCATTGAGGAAGCGGAGTCATGGAGTTTGCATGTTAAGTGACCTGCCCAAGATCATACTCCTGGACCTGTGTGCTTTGCAGCACCTGTCTTCTCCATAGATGGCCACTCCAGGAGGGAGATGTGACTTCTTACTTGTAGCTTTTCTCCTGGGGAATGGGCTGGGCCAGCTACACAAAGAAAGATGTGGTCAGCTGATTTTGTTTATTTTGCAAGAGGTTTAACTGAAGCAGTTGGCTTCTTCGCAACTAGCTATTGCCTATCTCATCCCTTCCCATGGAAACATCACCTGGAGAGGGCAAAGGAGGAGGAAAATTTTACAAGGATCTTCTCCGAGTTCCCTCCAAATCATTCTGTGGGGTTGTGAGGCTTCTCCTGCCCCTACCCAGGGTACCCATGGTTTCCCTGGGATCTGCAAGGACACTCTGCCCTGGAGGTACTCAACACAACTCCCTCCTTCCTTGACACTCTGCTCCATTCTGGGCAGCATGGCTCTGAGGGAACTACTTTACCACACCTTTCCCCTAGGTCCCAGCTTCCTTTGATCTCTCTGGGGTCTTTGTCATTGACCTGGATGGCAGCAGGTTCAGGCCCAAAGGAGGAGGCCCACGCTCTCCGGGTGTATATTTTTTCCGACTCAGTGTTTCCCACACTTGCAGGTTTATCACAGGTCACATGATATTTGGTCTTTTTCTTAAAGCTCAGCTTTAATTTTTTTTTAAATGTATTTCTCATTTGTTGAAACTCCTGTGATTTTGGGGACTTGACTCACGATCTCTGAACACTTGGGGTTGGCAATGCTTGAATTTTGACAGGGCTGGTAGGAGAAAAGTAAGGAGCCGGGTGCAGTGGCCTGATCTTCTCCCCATTCTTGGTTCTCCTCAGTCCTAATACGTGGCTCTTGATTCGGTAGAGAGCCCTCCGCAAGGTCTCTGCAGGGCATGGGGAGGTGCTGCGGGGCGGGCTGGAAAGATGAGGCTGGGCTGCACCCACCTCTCTGCAGTGCTGGGGAGGTTGCCCTGGTGGGATTCCCTGGGATGATCTGAGTTTGTGGAATGTCCTATTGTTTGAGCTTCTGTAACATTCATAGAGGTAACGGTTCTGTTGCGTTGTCAGCCATCAGTGGAGAGCTGGAGGCTCTGTGTGTGTTCTGATCATTATGTTAAATGATAAAAGGCTTTCGTTTAGCAGTTCTTAGCACACAGACGCATGGGAACAACCTGCAACTGCCTGTTGATGCAAAGCCTCTACCATCTTTTCAAACAAGAGAATTCCAAAGTTAACAGTTTACATGGCTTCTTGGCTCACTCGTATTTATTTTGTGTATCATTTTTGAAGTCTCTCTCACCAGTTATCTGGCTGCCGTACACAGTACATCCTTTGACTCTATACTGCAATTGCACAGTATGCCAGCAACTGTGAATATTGAATGGGCCAAATTCTCTTTTCCCTGCCTCCCTCCTTATGACTTGCAGCTCCCACTGAAGTCAGTGAAAGCTAAGGGTTGGTTGTGCATCTGAAGGCAGAGATGGTCCCCAAAGGATTCCCAAATGCAAAGAGGAGGGATAATGAAATGCAACTGGTAGGAGATGCCTCGAGATGAGAAACCAAAGAGCGCCTGGCAAGGGCAATACTATATTTACAGGTGATAGGGGCAGCTAGGTCAATAGCTGTCGCCCTTCCTGCATTGTAAAAAAGAGTGATTGGTTGTAATCCTATAACTCTTTGGAAAAGAGGCCTGCTAATCATGCCCCAGCCAAAAGTGTTCAGGTTAAACATTCTTATCACTAGCATCTAGTGGTTTGGGGCCTGGTTGTGCTGGGCGTTCTTCCTGTCCTAAAGAGCTCACACACTTTGTCGAAGGTAAGTTGTGTAAGGTAACCAACGAAGGAAAGCGTGGGCAAGAAGGGAGGCTTATGTTGTGGGTTTATTTTAAATTCTGCTTTCAAAATGAAAGGGGTCTGTGTTCGAGCCAGAGCACGGGAGACAACTATTACCCCCGCTTTGCGGCTTGCCCGCCAGTCTGACAATCTACCTCACAGCATCCTGCTGATAGGAAATGTCTCCCAGTGTTTATGGCAAGTATCCCAGTGGTTCTTAAACTTTTGTACTGGTGACCTCTTTCACTCAGTTAGCCTCTGCGTGTGACCCCACTTCCCTTATACATTAAAAACACTTTAAATATTTAATGCTGTTGTAAATGCTGGAAGCAAAGTGGGGCTTGGGATGGAGGCTGACAGCTCATGGACCACCCCCCCCATGTAATAACCTCACGACCCCCAGAGGGGTCCTGACCCCTAGTTTGAGAACTCCTGAAGTATCATATAATGAGGGTACCACCTTGTCCCTCTTGGCACCATTTTGAACTGTTCATGCCAGGAGCACCCTCCTTCTGATTTATCACCAATGATGTAAGAACTCCCAACCTAGCTGAAGCTGAAGGGGTTAGTACAGAGTGAATCCCCCGCCCCCAGGGTAATAATCGCATAGGTCCCCATTTTTAATACAGTGCTAAGGTCAAGAATGGATGGTTGGGTTTTTTTCCCTGTTACTCTAAAATAGGGTAGCTAAGCGCTACGAAAAGGAAACCTTCTGGTTCAGATTTACAGTGACATATTTTAAACAATTTAATTTAAAAAGAAAACCTAAAGCTTTTTGATTTTGATGAGTGGTTAATTCAGTGCATATTCTTTGCAGAGCCAAACCTGTCTGTTGGTCAGACTGTGGTTCATAGACTTGGTGTTGGTAATAAGATTATAAAAATGTCTCTTGCCGCCAGCTACCACATACTAATAGTTGTAATAACTCATTGAATCCTGGGATTTTTAGGTGAGTTGTTTTTTAAGGAATTGGGAGGGAAGCTTTAAAAGGCTTGAAAGGAAACAGTTCATTGCCCACATCCTGCACGGGAAGGAAACAAGACATCCATTCAGTGCCATTGAGCAGTGTTTCCATTTTATCGCTGCTCAAATAATGTTATCTCCAGCAGGTGATATTTTTAGTGCCCGCACGAACACAGATACACAGTTACTTTCAAGGATAGCAGGCCTAAAAACTGAGCTGCCAGGACAGTTGTCTCATAACGCAGGACATGGCAACATGATTCCTGAGGGCAGGCAGAGACGGTTCTTCTACCATGCTTAGTGCTGACTGCCTTCAGAGGTGAATGGACTGAGAAGTAGCCTTTGATGTTGACATACAAAGCCTTGGGAATAGATTGGATCCTATGTACTTTCTGCTGAGTTTCTGGCTTTCTATATTGCGTTCTCACCTCAGGTCACAGAGGGCATTGTGGATTTGAAGATGGGAAGTGTGTGGAGCTGTATGTCTTATCCCTGGCCTCCCTGTGCGTTACTATCTGACGTTAGGGCCATTGGTTTGGCCTCCTTTAAGCAAGGCCTATGCTCCTTCTGACTTCAAAAGGTTTTCAGAATGCTACTGGACAAGGAGTTGGTTCCTGAAGTTTGTTTAACATTGTCTTATTGCTTACCTGGGAATAAACTTTAGTTGGTTTATTTTATGTTTTTGTACCTGTAGCAGGGCGGCGACTCACCCCACAGCGTCTCCTGACGGTCCATCCGGGAATTAGCTCCGTCCAGCCTCCGGAGCCTCCTCTGCAGGCTGATGTCCCGCTTGCTGCTGGCCCAGAGTCTCTCCCCGGACCCCAGTGCCCTCTTCCCTTGGGTGCTGCACCCCTGCAGTACCCCCTCAGGTCTTAGGGTCTCCCCTCCCTGGGGAACCCCCACCCTATCCCCACCTTGCCTCAGTCTAGGCAACTGCCAGTCACCACTTGCCCCCATTCTCTGGGGCAGACTGCAGTATCATTGCCACTCATCATAGGCAAGGGGGATTGGCCTGCTGCCTCTGCATCTGTAGCTCTGGGCGGTCCCCTGCACCCCCAGTACCCTTTTTTTGGGCCTTCCCCTAGGCCCTTCAGCCTGGGGGTTTCCAGGCCAGAGCTTCCCCAGCTCCTCGTGCCTTGTCCCAGCCCTGCTTTACTCTGGGTACCCTGTCTAGCTTCCCCAGCAGCCAGGCCAGTCTACCTCTGCAGCCAGAGGAGTCTCTGTGTCCTCTCTGCACCAAACTCTGGGCCCTTTTATCAGGACCAGCTGGGCCTTAATTGAACCAGCCACAGCTGTGACTGGTCTGTCCCAGCCGCTTTCTGTTGTAGCCCTCAGCAGGGCTGCCTTTCTGTAGCTACAGCCCTTTGCGGGGCTGTTGTAACTCCTTTTATACTGGAGTGGGGCAGCCACCCCACTACACATGCATAGAGTAGAAAATCACCTTATAAATGAATATTGTTATTTACAGTAGACTCTCAATTATCCAGGACGATAGGGAAAAAATTAATTCTGGTTAATAAAATCCTGGATAATCACCATCCATAGGAAATATGGGGAGAGGGGGTTGGTTCACCAACCACCCTGCGCCAGGGGGAGGGGGTGTTTGTTCACTGGCTGCCCTGCGCCTTGGTGGGGGTTTTTTGTGTGTGTGCTTGGGGCTAGAGCCAGCCCTCCGAGTTGCGCATATTTTTTTTTTGACATCCTGGTTAATCCACATCCTGGTTAATCCAATCCTGGATAATCGAGAATCTACTAAAGACCATACCTGCAGGACTGTCGGTATATCCTGCCTATCTCTAGGTATGTTATAACTGTTCAAGATCACGTTGTGGCCATGAAACAAATAATTATGCACCTTAGTGATATCACTTGGAATTTAATCCCAAAACAGAGGGTAAAATATTCCCCTAAATCTTATTTATGTAAAATCTGTGTTACTAAGACCCTGCTAATTCTAATATGGCAGTTTGAATACTGAAAGTGTAAACGACGGGAAAAACTAGAAAATCTAGATTTGGAGAGCTCCCCTGCACACTCATTCGCTGTACCAGATAGAATGTTTCCTGTTTTTCTTCTGAGTGTGTTTGCAGTGGCATGGTTTGTTGGATAAACATACAAGGCCAAATTCTGGGGCAGTCCACAGAATACAATGGGTATAACTTCTGGCAGAATTTGGCCCACTGTCCGTATGTAACATGAGTACACAGTACCTTAGATAAGGAACTTTAGATGGCATAGTTGTACAGGTGTGTTTATGGATAGATTTACAGGTTTAATACATACTGTGATCATTTTTCTTGTGTCAAAAGCTTTTTATCTACTAGTAATTTAATGACAAACCAATTTGTGGAAGCTAGATAATATAGTATTACCTTTGCACATAGATTTTAATGTTTTTAGTAATTATGGCTTTCTAGGTTTCTCGCTTATCTTTAACTGTTATATCAGCCTTACGGTATTAAAACAAATAATAATGCCAGTTTCCTTAAAATAAAAATTTTAAGATATAGTTAATTCTGTTTGAGTACTTCATAAATATCAAGGACAGAGGGCAGATTAGATTGGTCCAAGGGATTGGAAATAGGATACGCCTTCATTTCTGAGTTTTGGTCCATTCATCCTTGATCCAGGTTCAAAGTTTTTACTGCCGGGAAGCCATTTGGGATGTTTGAAATGAAATGAGAAAGGATGATCTGGACTGAGACTCACAAGATCTTAAATTCCATTCCTGGCTCTGCCAGATTTCCTGTGTGACTGAGGCAGTCACTTAATTTCTGTCTGACTCAGTTTCCCATTGTAAAAGGGGTAATATTTTTGTACCTCACTGGGTTTTAAGAATAAATTCATTCATATGTGTGAGGTGCTCAGATACTCAGTTGATGGACTCTATATAAGTCTCTAGATAGGTAAGCGCTGTACAGTTTCTAGGGAACATGTGTGTGTCCTCATTGTAGTAACTACCATCACTGATTGGTCCCATTGTTGCTAGTCTCTTTGGAGACTCCAAGGACTGACTGGCTGTTGAGACTGAACTATCTGCTGTTCATCTCTGCTACTGTCCGTCAGAGACAGATTGGGATTAGAAAGCTCACCATGATACTATCTGTGTTGGAAACAAATAATTTTCTAAACAAAATTCCTGGGAAATAAATGTGGTTTTTTTTCTTGATATCTAAGTCAATAATATGCAAATGAAATACCTTGAGAAATTTCCAAGATGCAAATAAATCTCACTCCCCACCTCTGATTCACTTTTTATCCACTGCTGTTCTAATTCTTTCTTCGAACAGATGAAAAGCACAGAGAGCCGACATGCCATGAGCTCCCAGTACAGGATGCACTCCTACTACCCTCCTGCCTCCTACCTGGGCCAGAGTGTCAGCACGCCTGCATGTGTTCCGCAGATCTTCACTTTCGAGGACAGCCCCTCGTACTCAGAGTCTAAAGCAAGCGGTAGGTGCACAGTCACCCCAGACCTAATGGGGGGGCTCAGAGATTTTTTTAAATTCACCTTGAGAGGACATAAAAAACTATGATTATGGACAAGTTTGAATTTAGCAGTGCTGAAGGTACGTATCGTAACCAGAACTTACAAAGAGAAGTCCGGTTTTGGATGATGAGTGGTACTGGGGTGCTTATGACATTATAAAGTTCACTTTTTGGAAATCTGATAAATTAGCTTGGGAGGGAAATTTCGGGATCTTGTCTGCTCTTGCATTCGTTTCACTAGATAGCAGTAAAAGCAACTAAAGGTTAATATTAGGCAAACTCCTATTCAATACCTATTCCTATTCAATCGCTATTCATGGGCAATCAAATAAGTTTCTCCAGGGAAACATTTACCCCAGACAGTTCTGAGCTGCCTTTCAAAGGAGGGACCACACTTTTATTTTTTAAAGGTCCTGTTCACTAAAATACTCCTTTCAGGTCAGTACTTTCACAGGCCTCCGTGGCTTTGCAATCCTGTTGTCTCCATGTGGATTTCAGAAGACACTTCAATCCCACCCATCCAAAACCTGTGGTAAAGGACTGGGTTCTGTGTGTGAAATAATTCACCCACCTCCATTCTTAGCTTTCAAACACATCAGACTACATTGCTGGGTTGAAAAAATAATTCCAGACAAACACATATTTTTCCCATCTGGTGTTTTCCATACAACACTAAAAAGTTTATTTTTTAAATGTCTGTACACTAGTTTGTTTGTAAGGCCTCTGGGTTTACGAGTAGTGGGTTAGCAGTTCTTATGTGGAGCAATAGGACTATGAAGCACGAACAGAGCCTTAAAGCAATCAAAGTGCTGAATGGAGAATTGTGTTCCACTGTGCCTAATCCGGGTCAATTGGACTGAGGGGAAGATGCAGATCAGATGGATTCAGGATTTGGAAGACTCTAGGAGAGGAGAAATCACATGAACACACCACCTGTCTTTTCTGGAAGTGGAATCACCTCCCTTTTGTGGACAGAAGGAACCAATGGTACTTCCCTTCTTCAAGAGAGAAGGAGAGAGAACAGAGGGTCCCTGCTCCCTGGTATCCAGGAAGGGAAGAAAAGGTAGGAGAGAGGAAAGTTTTACCAATACCTTGTGGTAGGAGAATCCCATTATGGTTCTGGTTAATGGAGTGCCACGGCTTGGGAAAAGGGTTTAGTGGCAGGGGTTAGAGAAGAGGACTTGGCTACACTTGCACTTTATACCGCAATAAAGCCTCCCAGGGCGCTCTACCTTACTCGCCGTCCACACTGGTAAGAAATGTAGAGAGCTCTGACTCCCTGGCTGGAGCATGCTTGGGACTCCACCTCCCCGAGAGGATTAACGGCTGTTGCATACTGGGTGAGACGCTTCAGGGTCAGTGTAGACGAGGAGTTATGGTACTGCGCTCTGACTGACCTCTGTAAATGCCCCATAATCCCCTTAAGTCAAGTGGTCACTCTTCCCTTTGTTGTGAAATCGCTGCAGGAATGCAGAAGTGCCTTTTCAAAGCTCCATTTCAGACAGCGGCTGCTTATCTGCAACGGGCCAAAGCAAACATTTACTGAGTGAGTGAGTGAGATGCAGGGGGGGTATGGGCGACTGAACTGACAGGATAGTGTGCTGATACACTCTCAGCACTCCAAAAACCCACTCTCTCTCTCCCCCCACGTGCAACACACTTCATCCCACCCACCTCATTTGAAAAGCGTGTTGCAGCCACTTGAATGCTGGGATAGCTTCCCATAATGCACTGCTCCCAATGCTACTGCAAGTGCCGCAAATGTGGCTATGCCCGTGCACTTGCTGCTGTAAGTGTGGACAGACTGGAGCGCTTTCCCTAGTATGCTCTCCGCAGGCTGGTTTAACCCAGAGCGCTCTACAGCTGCAAGTGTAGCCGTAGTGCAGGTTTTGACCATCGTAAAGGTGGCAGCCCAGATCAAAAGGCAGTGTAGATAGTATAATCAGTACAATCTGCAGTCAGCAAGGATTCAACACAATCCCAGCAGGCCTGTGCATAGTAGTGTGTAGGTGAAGGATCTAAGAGAAGATGCAGTGGCTTCATGCATAAGGGTCTCAGAGGGGCAGTGGCCATGTTTCTGATCCATTGTTCCATCCTACAAGATGGATACATACAGAATTTCCTGCCCCAAAGCCTGATTACTCAGAAATTCACTCATCTCTGAACACAGCCTATTTGAATATATTATATGCATTATCTTCTGCTTAGTCCACTACAAGCCCACTTACACAGTACATTATCATTTTAAAAACACCACTGAATTGCAGTAATCTCTGCTGATATACATGTGCTAAGCACCTTTTTATGAATGGATAAAAGGATGTTGTCTACTTATCTTTTACTTGGCAATGTCCATTTCATGTGCCATCCTCAAGAGTGTGCTCGGTTTTTGTGTTAAGTTTTGATTCCATAAGTTTGGATTTGGGTGCATCATGATAGAAACTTTGATTTCGAAGCCCAGAATGAAATTTTTGAAAATGAGGGCACATGCGGGGACAGATTCACAGCAGGTGTAAATCAGTAGAGAGCTATTAAAGTCAACAGAGCTAGATCGATTTATACCAGCTGAAGATCTGGCCTGGTATTTTTGAAGTGACTGTTTTCTGACAGACTTATATCCAGCTAGGATATAGCAGATAGGTTTCACCACATCATATTTTGTTTCTTCATCTGCAAGACTTTTTTTCCCTTCTCTGGGAGTTTTAAATGGCTCAGAGAAATTAGTGATCCTTGTTTCACTTTCCCTCTCCTCAGTTTACTTCTCCCTGTGCTCTGACAACTGCTGAACAGAAACACTTTTATCTGTGTTCAGTGGTCAAATAAGCAGTTGATTCACATTCAACGGCAGGTGGCACTTTTACTTGCATCCATCACAACTAACTAATGACCCTCACTAGTAAAACATTCTTAATGAAAGGCCCAGGGTTTTTTTGTCTACTTTTAACAAATTTATTTCAGTGTTTTTTCATTGCTCCAGAAAAAAACCAAACGTGTGCGTAATATGCCCACTGATTTTTAAACTGCATAAACACTGTACTTCCAATAATCATTGACTCCTTGTTCAGGCCATGTTCCACACACTGATATTGTTCCCTAAGTTACTTCATCAATCAGAAAATGACAAGCAGTGAGATGTAATTTAGGGAGATCAAACAGCATTTTCCCAGCCCTGAAGGTGTATTTTTCTATAGCAGGGGAACTTGCCAGTTGAAAGAGGTATGAGTATTTTTATGAGAAACTTAAATATGTGACACCTATTAATATTTTCTCTTCTCCTTCACAACTTTCATTCCCGGTGGATGCTTACTGAGCCAGAATGGTGTGAACAATGGAATGCTAAGTACTAGCTGCGTCTGCTACAATTGTTTGGTCATTTAAACTAAGGACAGGCTGCTTTCTCATATTTCCAGCACTTGGACTCTGGCATTTTGTATATAATAGGGCAACTGGCACATCTCCCCATGGTCAATGATACCCCATCTTTAAAGATAACATCAGTGCAGCTTCATATATCAGCAAGCCCATGGGAACTGCTTCAGTAACTTAGACAATCCCATTATGTGGACATTAGTATATTCACTACTGCTCTAAAGTTGGTGGATCTGGTTTAAACCTTGTATAATAACCATCTTCCTTCCCTGCTGACTATACACATATATTAAATGAAACATGTGATCTGCTGTTTTCAGTCCTTTCTTCCTTTTCTCGGACTGAAATCATATTTTCACCTAACCTCATAATGCCGAAGTGTACCTGTTCCATGAGGACGCTGGATCCTTAGCCATCTTGTGGACGGTTATTAATAACACACACCGCACTGTTCCTGATTATTCCACAGGAGCATTTTAATTATTAAATACAAAACTGCTCCTTTCTTTCAAGTACACATAGGCATGGGTTTTAAGGCAGAAAGAATCATTGATTATTTAGGCCAACGTCTTCTGTACCAGAGTCCATAGACCCTCACGCCGTAATTCCTGCATCAAGCCCATAGTTTCCATTTGAAGATTGTACAGGTTGATTGGAAGAGCTGTGTATCAGACATCCAGAAACTTCACAGAAATGTAACTGTGATACGGTTGGGCTATGTCTGTAATGGAGCTAGAAGGTGGACATATTGATTGACCTAGCATGCTAAAAATAGCTGCAATGGCATGAAACACAAGAAGGACTAGCTGTCCCTGTCCAAGACTATAGGTGCGTATTCAGGATGGCTAGTTACTTCTTCTCCTGCCACCGTGGGTATGCTTCTATTTTCAGTATGCTAGCTCTGATCAAGCTAGTGGGAGTTTGTCTCCTCGAGGTGGAATTTACACCTTTTAGCTTCAGTGTACACAAAGCCCTCGGTAACTGGGCCCTCAAGGAGAGCTTTGCTCGGGTGTACTAAAAGTAGTTTGTATCTGATTCAAACAGACTTTTGTTAATTTTATATTGGGACACAACAGATCTAGTGGTTTGAAGTTACAAGAAGGGGGAAATGGGAGTGGCAGAGGTAGCTTTTGTTCAATGGAAGATGGCTAACTCCGCACTGAGAACATAAAAAGCCTGGTGAATAGAGAGTCTTATTCTCATTTACACTATGGCTCCTTTAAACTTCTCTGGAAGTATAAATGAGAGTCAGGCCTAGTTTTGTAAACAGTTTTTTAAATTTAAACTTATTGGGGAACTGCAGATATTTCTGTTAGGAAATGTTGGTTCCTGTAAAATAAACAGATCCCAAAAGTACTTCAAATTTTTTTTACATGTAAAGTGGAAGAATTAAAGTGGTTACAAACTTTTGCCACTTGGTGCGTAGGGACATAGCATTTGTCCTACTCATTGCATCAGACCAAGCTCTGTCTATGTGCCTTGTCTTTGCCAATGACTAGCGCTAAGTGCTTCAGGGGAAGAGAAATTCTGTAGTAGATATATATGGGTAAATCTGTCCCCACATTATAAGAAATTAGGTTAATACCTAGTTATAGATTGACTTAAGGCTAAAGCGTGCAGTTTATTATCCCTTCCAAATTTGTTGTTGGCATTGCCTATTATAACTGGATATTCTTGTTATCTTATAAATGTTGAATCTCTTTTTGAATCTTGCAATGTACTTGGTCTCAAATGACTTCCCGTGGCAATGAGTTCCACAGTCTAATTACATACTGTGCAAAAAAAATTGTATTGTGTAAATAATTAATTAAGCAGCACTGCTTGAAAAATTAACCTAAAGGCACAGTGAAGCAATTTGTATTGTTTTGCCTGTTATATGAGTCTAGGTTATATTCGGACATAGTCTTTTGGCAGTTATATTGTAATAAATCCATGTGCTTCTGACAACAGCCACAGTTACAGGATGTACCACACACAGATACCCCAGGCAACTAGAGTCTTTCTCCTTCAGCACCAGAAACATGGTCTTTTACCAGGCAGGCTAAAGGAGGTTTTCCTTCACTGGTACTAGTACCAGTTCCCCTATCCTTTCTCTGGACAAGCCACTAGAGTGCAACATCACACCCACACAGCCAGTATATTGCAATATGCCCTCATACACCTAATTCCCATCTAATAATCTATAAAATGTCCATTTGACCTTATTATTTTAAGATTGTTCCAGTTGCACTAGTAGACACTGGAACAGTGTATAAAATAACAATGACATGTTTAGTCCATTCTATTTTCTGAGCTAAGGTTTAGCCAAGAAAAGAAAAGTTTGACATTTGAAAAGTGGAAATGAACCAAGTTTTCAAAGTCGTCTTACTTAAGAACGGCTTGTCCAATTAACCTCAAAACTACCAAAAAACCCAACAAAAAACCTCTTAGGCCTAGGAATAAACATGAGCAATTTCAAGCAAGAAAGGAAGTTCTTTTTTCAGATAATAATTATATGGGAATCAAAATGAGGCGTGTAATGGAAGCTGTCTCAGATTCTTAACTGTGGATCCAGTACCATAATTTTTCTGATGCTTTATTGTAAGTGTGGGGATCCATTGAGGAAGCCCATTGAGGAAGTTGGAACATGCTCTGGATTGTACCATTATAAAAGCAATTGTGGGCTGGATCTCTCGCATTGGTGTCACAGTCAAAGGCATGTCAGAAACGGAATCCACGTCTCATGACAAAAAAAACCTTCAGAATCATTTTAGTGAACGGAGAGCGGGAATACTACACACGGAAGGAATGTAAAAGAGATTCTGGATTATGACATTTCTCTCAGTCTCCTGGCAGTGTTTGGAAGCTATGCATCTTTTTGATGCATCTCAAGTACAACATTTTCAAATGAATCTGTGCCCTTGGATGCCACACAAGGTTTAAAGAATATTTTAGTGTCACAGGTCGGGTCTGGGTGCAGAATCAGAGATACACCTGTCACAGCGTATTGGGGTATAGAAGACCTGTGAGGCCACTTTCTGGAACTTGTAGCTGTTTCACAGCATTGTCTGTCCTACCTGCCCAACAGCATTGCTTCAGGAAGGAGAGCACTGCTTCTCTTTAACACGATAGCTCAGAAACAGTGTCCACCAATGGAGAAAGAGACTGAATCTGGCTGGACTTGATTTACAGAGAGTGGGCCAGGGCCACTCCATGGGTTATGCTTATAAATCTTCTTGAGCTCTGGAACACCACAACACAAGCTGCTCCATACCCAGCTCTGCCAGGGAGGAGGAGCCGGTGTCATGGCTCCCAAAGGGGGCCTGGCTGTCCCTCAAAGGGACAGGCCTAGGGCAGCTGAGAGATGCTGTTTCTGCACCTTTCCCAGTTAGCCTCCTTGCCTAGAGACCTGGCTGGATTTTACAGCTGCTCAACACAAGCAAAACCTCTGAGGGGAACATAGTGGTGATGTTACCATCACCTGGCTCTTTTCTCAAGGGCACAGCTGTCCCCTGTTGGTACAGGACTATGCAAATTGCAGCCCCCATGTCCATGAGGATAAAAATGACCTGATGTTGGAATACAGTCCCTCTCGTCTTTGCCCAGTGGCTGGAATGTGGCGTGTTGGCTGGGGTACCCCCGGCCTTGTGTTTTGCTTTTTAAAACTAGCTGCTAAAAAAGAGAAAGTCCCAGCAGCTATGTTCTCGAATATGCCAACTCTTCGCTATGAAAGCTGAAGAAGGAGACTCTTTTTCTGCTATTTTTTAAATAACAGTTTCAGAAGAAACTTCAATTAAAAACCAGACAGCTGTTCGTCTTTACTGAAAGCAGTAGGAATGATCTGGTAATGTTGTTTGGTGATTTACAAAAAATGCAGATTCACAAAATGCTGTCATTTCATTTGCATATTTTGTTGTTTACATTCTTGGTTCCTGCATAATTGTGCGTATTTTTGGCCACCATTATTTTTAAACCGGCTCTTATTTGTCAGTTCCCGATGCATATGTCACTTACAGCCTCTCTCAGATTTAAATTACAAGAATGCCAGGAGGGCTAACAGGCCTACTCTTCCAGCTTTGGTTTGAGTTGCTGGTATACAAGCACACAAATCAAACCATCTTTCACTCTTCTTGACTGCTACATTCCCATCACCAGGTAGGGTATTTGCTTTGAGCAGGATCCTGGTAAATTTTAGTGCCTTGCTGTGTGCTCAGAAAAAATTAGGGCAGACTGGAGGATGAGGTGATGTGTACACACAGTGCACCAGTTAACCTAAAAGATGAAGCATGGCTGCACTGTGACGTATCCACACATGACCAGGATAGCAGCGGCATCCTGCACAATGGATTTGTGTTGCTGTGTTTTGTGGGACCCAGGCAAACACCCTTTGAAGTCAGTAGGAATCTTTCTATCAATTACAACAGGAGTTGGATCAAGTCCTAGCAAATTAGCTAACATTTCAAGTGGCCCTTCTTTTTAGATAGATCTGTTTCCTCATTCCCTATGCAGGTGGTGCTCAGCTACCTCTGTAACATCCTGAACCTGCCTGAAGTGGAGACTCTGCGGATATTGTACATGAATCAGCCTGCTACGCAATTCATAAGTCCTCTGGAAAAAAATAACAGAGATACTTGGTGCTTCTGGATGAGTGAATTCCTCTACGGGGCTCTCGGGAATCCCTTCCTTAGAAGGGTGAGGGAGGAGCTAAGGGATGGCAGCTAGACCTTCGCTACACAATTCCAACAAACCTGTATTATTCAGAAGTCAGAGGTATGATGGGGAGTCCTGAACCAGTGCATAGTTCCCTGGTCTCTTATGGCTCCTGGTGGGTCTGGTGGTTGTGGGAGGCGGGGCAGAGCTGTAGTCATTTGGTGAGGGATTAGGGTGAACCCCATAAAGGAACGATCCAAGGAAAACAGTGAAGGATGCCTTGTGGCGTTCCCTGGAAGGGGGTGATCCAGCCTATGCAGGTAGCATATTAGTATGTAAGTGATTGCAAGGGGCAATGAATCGGATTATGTCTGCGTGACTTGGCTGTTTACCGCTAAGACGGCACCTAAATAGGAAGGAAAAGTTCCAAGAGAAGAGTGTGTAAGAACTTGTCACACCCAGTAGGTGAGGTAGTAGGGGACAATGGCAAGCTCTAGGCAGCTGCACTAGAGACAGGTAATGTTGGATCAGCAGGATCCATCATTCACAAAGGCACACTTTATATGTAAGTGTATTTATACTCCAGGCATAAATAACAGCCATGTATGTTGCATTACATGACATATAGAACTATTCAGAGCAAGGGGTGAAGGGTGAATATCAAAGCTTGTAGTTGGGATTTCTTCATTTAGTTCCCATTAACATGCCAGACAGACAGGGTTTTTAATTCTAAGGTTCAGGGTAAGTGGTGAGTTTATTTTCAATGCATGGTTCCCCGCAGGTATAGCTTAGGCCACGTACAAGTTGAATAACCTTCAGGAAAGCTGTGCTGTCCTTCTGTCGGCCGCTGTCTTTGAAAATTGCCTGCAGAGTTAGTGAGCAGGAACAGTTAAGATTTACAAACAATGATGAAGCTTGTCATGCATCTTTCACCATTCATCATCTAGGTACCGTGGCTGGGCGGTGAAGTGTTCTTCATAAAAACCAGCTCAGTGTGAAATACACCTCGCAGCAATGTTTACTGCTCTGAAACTCGTCAGCAGCCCTTTATAGTAAATCCAGATTGCGATGTGACATTACAGTATATCATTGCAGAGCGCGCTGGGGTTTACACTAGGAATGAGTGCAGTTCACACCAGATGAGATGTCCAAATTGAGTTATGTAGGAATTTGGCTGTTATATGGGGATAGCTTTTGTTTTCTGAGGCCTGAAAGTTAGCTTTATATTATATATATATCTACACATACATACACTTATGGGTGTGGATGCATACATCTATATAGAAATATATACATATGTGTATCTATAAATAAATATACTTATACATGTACATGTAGTGTATGTTTGTCTATATACCTACATATCTTTATATAGCATAAGTATGTCTATGTAAATAATTTAATACAGATTAATGTATTTTCAATTTTTGTCTAATAACCATATTTTAATATTAACTATTTAGTACATAAATTTTATCTTTAATTTTTTTCAAACAAGTGCTATTGAAAATACTGTTCTTTGAGGTCCACAGAATTATAGTCCCCCCTCTACAAAGTTCAAAGGGGAATTGGCTCAAGTTGTTTTGTAGGATTGTAACATAATTTTAAGATTGATTTTTTAGAAAGAAATCCAGTTGCATGTCATTTGTGTGTGGGAGGGGCAAGGGGAAGGCGGAAGAAGCAGCAGTCACAGTCTATCTTCAGTTATGCCCCTGATCCTAGCTGAATCCAGTGGTGTTGCAGAGTGTAGCTAGGGACAGAATTTGGCCGATGGTCTTTACTTCTGAGATTTACAAGTTGTACTTGTTTGTTATTTTTTTACTGAGTACCAAAGTCCCAGTGCTTTTTTCAATGCATGTCTCTGACAGCTTGAAAGCTGCTGCTCTGAGAAGCAGGGCTGTTGGTCTTTATCAAAAATATGAAACTAAAGAATTTACTATATCGCTGGTGTAGCAGGGAGTTTATTTCCATTGGACCCATATTGTTATATATATGATCTCATTGAAAGGAAGTGTCTACGATCAAATAGTAGGTGTTTATGTCCAATTAAAAATGTAAGAAATCCATGTAAAATAGGCATGCCACTGAGTTGTTACATGAACTGACAGATCGACGTACAGTTTTGAATCAGGGATGCTTTAGTCTGAAAGATATCAGGGGCTAAGGGATGATAGCTTTGTGGACCATACAGCACTCACTATTGGTCAGCATATACAACAGGTGCAGTAACTATCCTGCTAAACCTCTTGAAGCTGCTAGATCAGGGATGGGCAAACGTTTTGGCCCGAGGGCCACATCGGGGTTGCAAAACTGTATGGAGGGCTGGGTAGAGAAGGCGGTGCCTCTCCAAACAGCCTGGCCTCACCCCCTATCTGGCCCCCTCCCACTTCCTGCACCCTGACTGCCCCCCTTAGACTCTCTGACCCATCCAACCCCCCCCTTGTCCTCTGACTTCCCCCTCACAGGAGCCCCCCCCTCGCTCCTAACCATACACCTCAAGACCCCACTCCCTATCTAAGCCTTCCTGTCCTCTGACCACCCCCTCCATAGATCCCCTTCCAAACTGCCCCCCAGTACCCCATCCCCTAACCAACCCCCCCCCCCGCTCCCTGTCCCCTGACTGCCCCGACCCCTATCCATCCTCCTGACAGACCCCATAGAACCTCCACCCCATCCAACCGCCCCCTGCTCCCTGTCCCCTGACCACCCCCTGGAACTCCCTGTCCCTTATCCAATCTCCCTGCTTCCCACCCGCTTACCTTGCTGCTCAGAGGAGCAGCCCAGATGGAGCTAGACGCGCTGCCCTGCGGGAGCGTGCACCCCCGCCCCCCCAAAGCACTGCCCATAGTGTGCCCACCCTTGTCTTAGATGCTCTCATGGCAGCTAGCCAGTGAAAAATGAAGGGCAACAATGGAGATTGCATTAAAATCTTTACCAAGGTATCATAGTTTTATTTCTGCCATGAGCAGAAAGGACTGGACTAGATGACCTCTTGAGGTCCCTTTCAGTCCTATGATTCTGTTTCATTCCAAATAAGCTGAAGTGGAGGGAAATATTTTGAGATCCTATGCTCTTCAGGATAGTGACTGTGTTTTCCTCTGTATTTAGAAAGCCTGTAGCACATTTTGGATACTACTCCATAAAATATGTACTATATTTCATTTAAGTCTTTGGGTT
The DNA here is from genome assembly GCA_032164245.1 of Sternotherus odoratus. Taxonomy (NCBI): domain Eukaryota; kingdom Metazoa; phylum Chordata; order Testudines; family Kinosternidae; genus Sternotherus; species Sternotherus odoratus. Next base: position 27,203,868 of record JAVMKO010000007.1, on the reverse strand, counting down.
TTGTGAGTTTATAGCTGGTAACTTTTTTAGCCAGGGAGGAGGTGTAACATTAATTAATAAAGTATCATATTTACTTTCGATCACTCATCTCCATACATTTACCATAGCTGTAGCTTATGTTACACAGTTGTAAATAGCCAACATGACTACATTGATGAACAAAAATAATACGTTATTTGTCCTCAAAGTATTTTAAATTAGTACCCAGAGTGAAAACAGATGCTCTGATTTTTGTCAATTGGGTCCCTTTTTTTCCAAATCAGTGCACTTTCCTCAAATACATGTTTGGTAGTTATTGAATTTCATAGGTTCATTCAATAAAAGTCGTACATACACGCACTTTACATTTCACAATATAAATGTAGACTTTTGTGGGGAAGTGGTGGGTTAATCATACACATGCCTTACATGTGCAAGTAGATTTCTAGACTCTCTTCTATTGAGAATCTGTGTCAGACTCAGTAAAATGATAGTGTGTTAATGCTGCATGGGGTTCTTTAGCAGAAATACTGTAAAATTTTAAAGAAATCCTATTAAGTTTCCTTTTCTTTTTCTCTGGGACCATTATTACTGAGGAATTGCATCTCTCTGGTTTGTTTGGTTTGTTGTGGGAGAAGGAGAAGCAAATCTGGAAATCATCTTTTATGTTAATCTTGTGGCTTGTATTAGGGGTGTGGGGAGTGAAGCATGTCATTTGAAGTGTGCAGGCCTCAGGTGGCTGCATGTCAAACCAAAGGGAGATGTCTTTCGTCTCTTGACCTGCTTTGTGCACTCTTTCAAACGAATAGCTTTGCTAACCCGCAGGATTCAGGCATACAATAAATAGTGGCTTGGTGTAGTGATGTTCTAACTTTGATGGGAAAGTTGAAATCCATATTAGACAGTCTTAGTGCTATCTCTGGCTTTCAGTTTAATTTCCCATCTTTACATGTGCCTGTTCCCGTCCTGGTGCTGGCCGTAAGTTGATTTAAAATGTTGCAGCATTGTGTAGGCTCCCAACATACATGGCCAAAATTTGGGAATATATTCTGAAGAGATGAACCCTTGCAGCTAATATTGATGGTGTACATTTTGAAGTGCTAATGTCTGGTGGAAATTATACTTAAAAATTAGATTAAAATATGTAGGCATTGAATTTGATTTTAAAGAAAAGATGGTAACTTGCATGTCAAGCTAAGTCACTTTACTCTCACTTTCACTCCTCAGCAGTCAAGTGTCATTTGCTTACAAAGACCCTCCGGAGAGACACGGTAAAATTGTCTATCGAGGACTGTAAAAACAGCACATGAGGAAATAGCTCAGAACAGGGGTCCGGGGGGAAGGGAGAACTGCATCACAAATAAGCTAACAATAGGTTGGCTGGGGCTAATGACTGGCTTATAGCATCCAGGAGTTGTCAATCACACCTTAATGTTTAGAGAAGTGAAAAGTCAATGCGTAGTTGTTTAATTTGACATGACTCTCGACTTGAGAAAGTGTAATAGCTAGAGGGGACAGTTAAGAAGCTGTGCTCCATGTCAGCCTGTCTCGCTCCGACTACTGCACTAAACGCTTTCCTGACGAGCGATAGATTTGGTTAAATACCAGGATAATTGCTAGCTACAGCACCCAGCACTCGTGTAATGCCTTGTACTACATCTGTATTAGTTCTTGCCTCAGGCTGTTTGAGGTTTCTGCCATAAAGAGAACACATATGTGCCATTATATTTTTCTCTTGGTTTTGAAGAGCAACTGTTGCAGAGCTAAATAGGCTGTAATAAATTATATTTCTTTTCCCCTAGACCTGTTGAAGTAGATCAGACATGCAAATGTCAAAGCTGCTTTTTGCTTGTAAGTAATTTTTTGTTTGCCTACCGTACCAAGACCTCACACTAGTGCTTAGACAAAGACGTTTTTCACTTTAAGATTGTAAATCTCAGACTTTTACAACTAACTCAGCAGGCTGGTATAAAACCAAATAACTAATTTTACATGCTGTAGAACAATTTGCTTTTAACACACTTGTTTTTTTTTTCAAGTAAGTGGGATTATCAGATTATATTGATGCTTTATATGCATAATAACACAATATATCACAGTGACATCACTCTCAGTTCTAATTAAACTTGTGTAATTCCAGTCTGATTGTGTCTTCCCATTCCATTATACTTAAAATGTCAAAAGCATTTAAAAGGAGAGAACTTGACACGGCTCAATTATTTTGGTTAAAATAGTGGCTATAACATATGTACTAACTCCTCCTTGATTTCAGTGAGACTTTGCATAGTGTAGCTGCAGTGGCTCCATATTGTGCATTGTGTATGTATCACTCACAGTACATATGGCTGTAGCCTTACAGCACTGTGCAACATCACTGTGAAGAGGTGCATGCGTAGAGCTCCAGGACATCTAGCGACACTGTACGCCGTAATAGCTATGTAAGGTCAATTGTAGTTTATTGTTCAAAAACCTCCATACCAAACTGAAAATAGGGTTAAAAATCTGGGTCAAGGCTCTTACTCTGTTGCTAGTTCTTCCCTTTTCTCTCTGGCTATGGAAGAGGTCATGGGAAAAGCACACAAATGTAAGTGGGGATGAGGGCTGGTTGAAAACTGGGAAGAATGTTTTGTGAAAAAAAATGCATTAACCAAAAAAATACTAAATGACAAAACCTTCTTTGAAGTGTTATGATTTTTTTTATTACAAAAGAAGTTTTGGTTTCAAAGTGCTCTGGGAATTGGGCATGTAGGTTCATATGAAAATCCTTGTCAAAAAAAGGAAAAACCCAGATAAACATTGGGATTTACCACCCAAAAAATCAAAACAGAAACAATTGACATCAGTAAATTTACTATCTCCAAGGGATACTGTGAGCTTTAAAACCAGGTGTCTGGTGTGGCTCTCACACCAGCATAAAATCATGAGTGCCTAGAAAGTCAGTGGAGTTACAGTAGTGCAGTGCTGCTGTGAGAATAGGTTACATATATAGATATATTTACCTAGCATATTGCACTAATAACGTCTTAGATTCTCAAAAGGAAACCAATATTTTCACTCCAGTTCATTGCTAGTTTTGCTTTTTTACTTTTTCTTCCTCTCATCTTGGACAGAGAAAAATAAATGAACTCCCGTTCCCTTTAGTTTATAAATCCATTTCCCCATCAAGTTCTTTCTCAGTACCTGGAGATTTTGTTTTCAGTCACTGCAGGAAAAAGCGGGTTTTTTGCCAAAAAAAACATCTTTTTTCCACTGGATTTTGTTTAAATGTGATAAAATTTCTATTGACTAAAAGCATAAATTGCATGTTTCAATTTTGAGTCGAATTTAGAACCCCTAATACTCCTAGTCAGGTCCCTAATTGTTTGCAGTGTTGTTATAGCCAAAGAGTTCATAAATACACTCGAGGGTCAGAGCCTAAAGGCTAGACTGACAAAGGGACTTAAGTGTTGCAGTGCTCAGCTTAAAATACCAAACTTTCAGGCACTTTTCTGTCAGTGGAATCCTGAGTTAGGCCTGCAGACTCCCTATATAATGCAAGGAGAAAGTTAGCTGCTTAAGCCAGTAGGAAATGCAAAGGAAAAGTGCAGGCCTAAGCTCCACCTCTCTCAAGGCCAAATGAAGGTGTCTCCCTCCACTCAGCATTCACAACTGTGAACCCTCTCGGGGTTAGCCCCCCGGGACAGGTCAGTCCTTTCTCGTGACAAGATGGGGGGCTAGGGAGGCAGGCGTGCAGAGCAGGTATTCAAACCTAGGTCTCCTACCTCCTAACCACTTGGCTTATTGAGTATAAGGACCATTATCACCGCCATAGAGAAGCTGGCACAATCAGGATTTCAGTAGTTTTGCACAGGCAAAAATGTAGGCACCACGAGGACCCTACCTACCCAACTAAACATAGGTGGCGGCTGAGTGGAAATTTGGAAGATCTCACTGGCATCTAATTGTTGGATTTAGGTGCCAAAGGAAGTGGGTCTAATCCAAAGTATCTCAGTTATCTTTGAAAATGGGACTTAGGCTTTTGACAGTTTTCCTGGTTCAGACTGTGTCTAAAGAGGCTGAGGAACATTTTATTCCAGGAGTAAGCCCATTGAAACTGGGGTGATTGCTTGTGTAGTAGGATACCACTCCATGGGAGTAACGGGGTCAGAATCGGGCCTGAAGCACTCACCTATATTCTGTACTAATATGAGCTTTTAAACCGAGTTTTTACACGTCTTCAGCAAAAGCTTGGCAGTTAATATTTAAGTGGAAAAAGTCTTCAGTGTACATCAGCATTTCTCTCTCTCTCTCTCTCTTTCTCTCTCTCTCTCTCTCTCCAATGCTACGATCGTGTCAGGAGAAATGAATATAAATATAACACAGTGGGTCTGTCATATGACTAATTCTGTATAAAACTTCATTTTTATTTATTTGACTAAATCAAAGATCTTTTTAGTTTAGTTGTTATCCTTATTTTCTTAAGTAAGAATGATGTCACTCGAGGGATTCCTAAACATCTGAGGGTATGATTCTCATAAACAGCAACATTCTTACCCTTTTAAAACACTTTTTAAAATGTACTAGCTATTTTTGCTGTATATCTTCATCAATACTTATTGAACTACTGTACTACAAAGCTGCTTGACTTCCAAATTGAAGTTAATATTTAAAGAATAGAAATACTCTAGAACTGTAATATTATGTCACTTTAGACTCTGGTGATTGGGGGGGGGGACCTCATGAATGGGGTCCTTTCACTGTTCCCTTACAAAAATTCCCCTATTTCAACCAGGTGACCATGAATGATATCACTCTCCTGTGGCTAACACAGAGAGGTAAAGACCAAATGTTGCATGAATGCGACCAAAACCCAGGACCATTCACTGCCATGCTTGTGCTGCAGTGATTCTCAACTACTTGCTACTGGCTTGGAGTGGTAAAGTGTCCTATCATGGAGGACGGAATAAGGAAGCCCTCCCCAGAAACTTTCTGCAAAGGCTGTCAGAGTACCTCCAGGAGAGCTTCATGGAGATGTCCCTGGAGGATTCCTGCTCCATCCCCAGACATGTTAACAGATTTTTCAGTAGCTGTATTAGCTGCGAATGCATCCCAATTCTTCAGGGCAAATCAAACATTAAACACAATTGCTTTTTAACCCTGTAGTATATTTACGAAGGTGCACTCACCAAACGTGCCTTTTCTGGCTTCTGGGTCTGGTAACCCGCCTAGGGAAGGTATTGGCTCCAGGGTGATGAAAAGTTCCTGGCTGCTGGGGAGAATGGATTCTCCCCTTGCCTGCTGAGCATTCTCCTCCTTGGCTAATAAAGTAGACCTAACATGGTTAAGTTCAACCTAACCTCGTAATGTAGACCAGGGCTGAGTTTCAGTATACTCCGTGTAATGCTAACTAATTAAGGCATAGGCCTGGGAATCAAGAGACCTGGATTCTCTTTCCATCTCTGCAGAGTCTTGCTGTAGGACCTAAAGCACGTCTCTTAATGTCTAAGTCTTTTGTTTCCTCTCTGTAACATTGAGAACCATGGTAACACCAAACCTAGCTCATGGCAGTTTTGTGACACTGAATTGTCTCTGCGGGAGATCATCAGATGGAAATGATGATGATGATAAATGCCCTCTCTGTCAAAAGGTTCAAATTTCCATCTTGCTTTCTAAGGTTCAAAAAGTCTGGAACGTGTCTGAAATGAGAACTCTGTTGCAAAGTATAGTATTGGTAGAAAGCATTAGCGGCCAGATTTTCAGCTGATAGAAATCAGGGGACGTCAATGGAACGATGCCATTGTTTACTTGCTGGCCTTTGCAGAATTGCAGAGTTGCAGAGGTTGGCAAATACTTTATGCAAGAGGTTGAGTAGCCATCCACTTTTCATCCTTATGAGTCATATCCTCGGTTGGTGTCTATTGATTGACTTCAGCGGGGCTTGCCGATTTATACCATCCGAGCAACCAGCCCCCGTGTTCCTTGCTATGTCCCTAGATAATGTAGAGCAAGGACACTCTTGTGCTTCCTGAAGCTTTGACTGGGACGGGGCAGTTCCACACTGTTCCCAGCACTGGGCTGCGGCTTAGTTACCTCAGGTTAAACTTCACATTTTAGTGTGTCTGTTTCAGAGAGGGTAGAACACTGTTTTTAAAGGTGACATTTAAATCTTCTCTGCAATATGCAGTGCAATCCCCTGGCCCCTTAAACATGCTATATCCCTGCATGGGAATTGATATCTGGCATTTGTTTTGAGTGGGATTCCTAAAAAAAGGCATAACCTGGAAGTTCTTCTCTCTTCCCCACCTGCAAGTGTGGGGGAGAGGAGCCTTGTTTAATTGTTTCAAAGATTATTTTTAAGGGATTTAAAGTCAGGGGATGAGGAAAGTTTAACAAGTGGAGATCTTTCCCAGCTCTTGTTTTCTGATTACAGCAGGTATAGCCTCGCCTTCCATTTCACCGAGAGTACAAGCATGAACTAGAAAAGAATGAGATAATCCACGATAGATCAGGTTGAATAAAGATCCATTCATATCGTCACCTTTTATCCCTTGTTCTGAGTGCCAAGATTTAATGCTTTTGGAAAGTACACAATGAGCTTGCCAAACTGTGGGCATCTAAAATAATCCTAATTACTTTAAGTGTTAGTGAGAAAGGCAGGAGTTTGACAGCAGAAAAGGATTCTATTGTGAAATAGTGGATACGTGTTACGTGGCATGCAGTGGACATGATTTTGTTTCCAAATGCTGAGGCCAGTCATTATATGAGAGGTGAGCTGTAGGTATTGTCTATGAAATTTTCATCAGCAGTAATGTGTATCTGTGCAAATCTTTAGGGCCACATTATGTTGTGTTAAGATATATATGAAGTGGAAGGTGTCACAATTTGCTTTTCTTCACCCATTTTTATTTTAACTTTAAACCTTTCACTATTGAGTCAACATAAAACAGATATTGAAGTGGATTGGTCAGGAAAAGTTCTAAGAGTCAGTAATGATTGCTTGGCACATTGGAATGAGTTCAATGTGTTTCAAAGGCAGGACCCTATCAGAGTTTGGGATTATTGTCATTATTTAATAGTTACAGGATATTAGCATCCAGTGGTCTGTCCGGCTCAGACCCCACTGTGTTATATGTTGTATGAACACATAGGAAGTCAAAATGCCTCCTCCAGGGAGCGTACAATCTGAGACCCTGGCCTGGCAAAGAGCTCTTTGCAAGTGGACCCTCTTGAGTTCAGTGAGGCATTGTGGGTGCAACGGTCTGGCTGTGGGGCGTTCATTGCAGGATCGGGGCCTAAGGTGACAAGTGAGATGTGAAGGATGGGAGGGTAGAGATACAGTGTATTTTATATATATATATAAAGTGTCAATGACTCCATCTACCCCTGGAGCCACCTTTAACAGCAGAGATTTGAAGGAGGTGTAGTAACCTAGTGGGTTATTTCGGGGAAGGAAGAGCGGAATAATGTGAACAAGTGAGCATGTACTTTCAGAGCCTTTCATGTGGGAAAGCCAGAAATACAAAGGAGAAGACCCTCAGCTCGTTTAAAAATTAAGTTTCCAGTTCTTTTCCTTTTAAACGGAGCCTTGAAAATATGTAACCAATGAACGTTTTCCCTAAAGATCACAGGTTACTTATAATTCCCTAGCACAAGCAGCTGGGCTTCACTCCTGCAGCAGGAGACAGATGGAAAGGTAGGTGCTAAAGATGTATACACATTTTATACATAGGGTTAATGAGTCGTAAGTATTATTGGCCAGTTGGACTTTAAAATTTTCATATTTCCTGTCTGCGTCAGGCTGAGTATTTTTAAAAACTTCAACAAAAATGGTTCTATGCTCTAAGCAAGAAGTTTGGAAAACATAGGTAGCTTTGCTATTTTTTTTTCATTAATTCCATCCATTTTTCTGAAGATCTCTAGCATTTCCATGGTTCAGAGCAAAATATGGAAATCCAGCAGGGGAAATGCCTTTTGCTCTCCCCATAAAAATTGGTTAAGAGTTGGCTGAGTTAGCAGCCTCTGAAACTCACCATAGGCATATAGTCAATTGATTTTAGCTGCAAGCCTCTAAAAAAAACCCCTCAGTGTATTTCATCTGCACTGAACATGCTCCTAGGCTCACTGTCCTTCCATCTGAAACACTACGCATGGTCCTGGCCCTGCAGAGCGTCCAGACTGGATACTGCAGGAGCAGCAGCTGCCCCTTTGTTCCTGTGGGAAGGAGTGCTGGGTTGGGAGCCATGAGGAGACCATAACGCTCAGCTCTTCCACATCCTGGGATTAAGTCTGTGCATTTCACAGCCATTATCACTGAACAAGGCCTTTACCCCAAACTTAGGAGGCAAGCAAGCCCTTCATTTTACAGGTGGGGTAAATGAGATGCCATCTACCTGACAAAAGAGCTCATGTTTGAAAATGCGGTAGGCAAAACTTACCTCAAGTATAGACACAGTGTAAAACCTTTTAAAATGTGTTAGCTGGTTGTGGTCAAACTTTGGTTTCCCCAAGGACCTTAGACTTGACCACAACCGTCTAATACGCTTTTAAAGGTGTTGCCTGTGGTGTCTCGCCTAACCGGGTAAACTCACTGAATGTACCCCGTACAATTGCTATCTGGATTTCCTTTCCTCCAATTCCATCCTAGATTCGCTTCAATCCAGCTGCTGCCCCTTTCGCTCCACTGAAACCACTCACCAAAGTCTCTAATCATAGCTAAAGCTCTGTGCCTGTATGCCATCCTCATCCTCTTTGACCCATCAGCCACGGTCTGTCACAGACAACCATGCTCCTTCACAAAATCATGTCCTCCCTTAGCTTTCATGACTTTGTCCTCTCCTGGTTCTCCTCCCATCTCTCTGATCAGTCCTTCAGAGGATCTGCCTCATCTGCCCTCCAACTTCCTGTGTTGTTTCCACAGGCTCTGTCCTTGCTTGCTTCACTTTCCCCCCATCTACTGACTGACAGTTATAGCGCAAACTTTTAAAAATGGGATACAGATGTTATAAGTGAGCTTATGATATACTTGTAAGTTGCTGTGTGCATCAAAGTCTAAAATACTAACCACATTCTTGTCATTCCAATAGCTATTTTAGCAAAACACACAGCTGGAAACAGTCGCGCTTGCCTGTCTGTTAATTTGTCAGTGATCATGTGAGACCTGGGGGCCTAGCACGTGGTCTGCCAGCATCAAGCTGCAAAGATCACTGTCCTGGCCCACTGCTTTAGCCCTGCCACCCCTCCCCTATTGCTTAAAATATAAGCTGTGTGGCTTCACTTTCAAGGCCCCTACAGCCTATCCCCGCCCTTCCTAGCATCGAGGCCAGCCTTGATTGCTTACTAGTTACATTTTCAAACAAGCTGCTCTGCGCTTTCTCCTCCCCTGCCCCACACATCTGGGAGAAGCTTCCCGTGAACACCTGCAAAACTAACATTCTCCTCCTTCAGAAGCTTCATTAAAACTCTCCTGTGATTTGGTGCCTACAAAAAACTTGACCCTGGGTAGACTGCTTGTGTGCTGAGACTGTAGCTTATCATGCTGACCCGTGTTGTACTCCCCCATCTGTTTATTGTGTCCGTTATAAATTCTTTGAGGCCTTTTTGTTCTTTGTACAGTGCCTAGCACAATGTGGTCTTGAGCCATGACTGGGGCTCTTAGGACTCTGGTAATACAAATACTTAATAATAAATATTAATAATAATCATCTGGAGAAAGTTGGCTCTAACTCCCCAGTCAGTTCCTGAGGTACCTGGGCTGGAATGATACCACTGGCAGAGGGGCTGGCTAGGTTGCAGTACTGCTATTGGTTTCTTGATTATATCTGCACTTTGTGACCCTTCTTGTGGGGCTCACAGAGCACCAAGCAGAGCTTAATGCTTCTTCAAGCAGCATTAACTTCCGTAGTATTTACAAGAAGAACATCTGCTGGGTTCAGAGAAGAGCATGGCATGTAGAGCCACTGCAGTCTGCTGCCACACCGGCACCCTCAGACAGCCCCAAGCATGCTGTGTTTGGGCCTAGATACTGAGAGGGATCTAGCAGCAGACTGGCTCGTCCCCTTTCTATGCTCACCAGCTTTGCAGTTGGTCCTTGCATATTTATTTGCACAGTGAAAAAAGCTCTTTCACCTTGATAGCAAGTGAGGCTGGTCTCCTGATTTGCCTCCTCCCTGAACAAGAAGGTGAAAGAGTTAATAAATGGCTGGTGTCGCTCAAGTTTAAATCTTAAAAATAGCTTCTTATTGAGAGTTTAATGGTTTTTAAAATGTAAACGCAGGGAAAATTTCCTTTTCAAGCATGACTGTTTTTCTGGTTTCTCACATCAGTGGAAGTGTATTATTCTTTCTAGTCCATTGAGTGCCAGGGGATCACTCAAGTTAAGTCAGTGCTCTTTACGGTGTTAGAAAATCTAAGGTTTTGTTTTTGAGGTTAGGTTCCGTCCCTCCCCCATCTTTATTTTTAATGTGGTCTTAGCTGAATCCTTGTGTTTCGATGGTATAAAATATATGGGTTCTCTCCCAGGAATGAAGGAATGCTCTTAAAAAAAAACACACCAAAAAACCAACAAGTCAGGGCCCTATTCTGCAACCGTTAGTCACACAAGTAATCCTTTCACATGAGGAGAGTAAGGAATATTCAGTGGTATGATGACTGTAGAATCAGCCACATCTTAAAGCTTTAATGAAAGACGCCATAGGTGTGCGTCTTTGAACACAGTGGACTTAGACGTTTCTGCTATCGGATCTTTATTAGAATAGCAATGAAATATAGGTTTCTATTTTGCTGACTCTTAATCTTAAGGCTGTGTATCGCTCACAGACCTTGTTTGCAGTTCCCATTATCATCGGTGCACTTGTCCTGCCCTCCTTACTTGGGCAAAATATTGCATTGACTTCACTGACTTCAGGGGAATTTTCCTGAGAAAAGGAGTACAGGATCGGGCCTCTGGAAGCTTTGTCATATGCCAAGGACAGGAACTATGTGCTGCTAAGACCAACATCTGTCAAACCTCTATGACTAAAGTTAGACACCTAAACCATATCAATATCAGACCACTTTTATGTGGTGTTTAGATATGACTTTCAGTGCCTCACTTTAGGGACCCATATCTGAAACATTTTAGCCTCAGTTTCTTTCGAATTCCAGCTGTTTGCAAATGTGGGTCAATGTGCAATAAAACATAGATAGAGCTTTAATACCAACTGTTTTTATAACATTTACCACAACAGGGGTAGAATGAGATTTTTTTGTAAACTTTCTGAAAGTTTGTCATTGAAATGTATGGATTTCGGTATTTAAAAATTGGGCCTCTCCATCATTCTAGGCACATGACCACTAAAACTATTTACAAATCCTATCAAATAAACTACTCACTCGTTCAGCTATTCAGGAATACCCAAAAATGTATCCCCTTTAACTCAGTTACTCCCTTCATAACTCATGCTCTTCTCCAGAGTCTGGAAGAATATGTCCTGGGCTCTTCTGGAACAAGGAGAGAGGTAACCAAGTTTCAAAATCAAGGGCTGATCCCTGACCAATCATCCCTGTTTAAAGCAAAGGAGCATCTCAACTTACATCATCTGCCAGGTATCCTGTGAGAAGAGAAGCATTTTCACAAGTAGTCAGATTGTACCAAACCACAGGGCAAAATCAAGACCTTAAATTGCACTCAACAACAAATTGGAAGCTAGTGCAGTTCCTGGAGCACAGATGCAAAAAAAACCCCATAGAGGTTTTTAAGGACCAGCTTGACAAAGCCCTGGCTGGGATGATTTAGTTTGTGTTGGTCCTGCTTTAAGCAGGGGTTGGACTAGATGACCTACTGAGGTGTCTTCAAACCCTAATATTGTATGATTCTATAATGTGCCCCCTGCAAAAAGCATCTCTAAATGAGCAAGCCACTACATTCCACACCAGTTGAAGTTGCCAGTGGTTTTCAGGTGTAGATCTGTCTAGTGGGCATTGCAGTAATACCACCATTTCAAGGTAACAAAGGCAGGGATCATTTATAACAAGTTTTTCACCCTAAAGAAAAGGGTTCCGCTTTCTGGATGAGTATAAATGATAGAAAGCAGTCATCCAGAACTAGCCAGGCATCCAATAGAATAACCAGGTTGTGAACCTGTCTCACTAAAAGTAAGCTTACTCTCTCCAACAAGGGAGCTGATATAACCTCTGCCAGTTCCTCCAATTACTTCCTCAAACCTACATGTTTGAGCGCTAGGTGGCTAAGATTCATTTCATTCAAACCCCAATTGGTGTTAGGCACCAGCCAAGTCACAAAAACACCCCACTTCAAAACATTTCAGATAAACAAAGCTGAACTGTGAAAATCTGTGCACCAGACTAAGTGAAAGGTTGGCCAGCCAAGAGAGAAGTGCATTTTTGTGAATCGGATGCACCAGATCTAGTGTTAGATGTTCCTTTTATCTGTATGTCACTATGCTAATTTTAGTCTGCAGTCACAGGATATATGAATGCCTCTAATGCCATCCTTTGTCTATTTTAGTATGTATTCCCACTAATATTAAATACACTTGATCTTAGACAAAAGGTGTAGAAAAGAATGTAGTCTCAATTTAAAATCAAATTAATCAGATATAGGATTAATTTAACATGGTTCATTCTGTGATAATACATACTATTCTGTACACTAGATCAGTTTAATGCCTGGTTCTATATCCTGCATCATAAAAGGCCAACAAAAGACAGAATACATCTGATACTTTCTTGAAAGGAATAAGGCGAAGCCCGTAAAAGTGGATGGTTTAGAGTTAAAATCTGTGCAGTAATTCAGATACCTAGATTCATCTCTGATGGGAATGTGGAGGTTAGGAATTGAATTAAGAACTATTGGAGAAAATGTATGTGAATCCTCTAATAAAACTATGCTAACTTAACCGAAGAGCAAAGTGTATAAGATCATGATTAGGCCAGCTATGGCATACAGGTCAGTATGAATCGTGACGCAGGTAAACCCCATCATGATATTGTTCAGAGAGTATTGACTGAGATGGTTGAATCACATAGTCAATGAGATATGGGATATGTTGGCGTACAAGATCTAGCAGTCAC